>OX459212.1:17755174-19140174 GCA_949775195.1 Diarsia dahlii
TAAAGTAACAAAAGTCTGGCCCTAATATGCACCCCTGTTACTACAGAGATGGCTGGGCACACATAGATGGAGAGAAAGAATATTATTTAATGTGTAAGTGCCATAAAAATAACATTTTCAAAGGAATACATATTAATAATTTTAGGGTGGCATAAAGACTTATCGGAAACAGCGATGTTTTTAAAGACAATCCTTGAATGCATACAAGAAGAGGGCGACACAATAATGGACACAAATAATCTTGCTTTAGTTTCAATTCTTGTGCAAAACACAAATAAAACTTGTTTAAACCCCAAGTAGCCTGGGAATGTAGCGTGATAGTGTTTTTGAATAAATACTACGTGAAGCGTTAAATAGGACGAATTCGAAGAGATTTGATTAAATAGGTACAAAAAAGTCCACAAATAGACAGCCTTTTAGAATTTTAGATTTTGTGCACGTTTTTCTACATCGTTTTCCCATAATTTTATGTATAATCTCAACATGAATGATGTGACCAATATTTTGATTTAAAACAGTGCCCTTGGATTTCTTACCCATTCTACTTCATAGAGATCTACGCAACTGCAGTATTTTCACAAGTTATTATATCCTGTGACTGGGACTGTAGCTTTGTTTTCTTGGTTTTTTGAGTTCAAACTTTGTATATCGGCAATTGCCTCAATCGGAAGTCAAAGTCAAAGTCAAAGTCAAAGCATTTATTTCAAGTAGGCCGTTACAGGCACTTTTGAATAGTCGAATTAAACTAACTGCAGCACTCAGAGATATCCAACGATTACTCAAGCCGCCACCCAGCAAAGGCCTGACATACTTTTGTATGACAAAACTGCCAAAAACCTTTACCAAGCGACGTCCCAAGCAACCACTGAAGCTCTCCGAGTGCGGCAGTAAACTACTGAAGCTAAATAAACTAAGCTACAGTCCCAGTCACAAGGCATAATAACTCGTGATTGTACTGTAGTTGCCCATTCCAAAGCGTTGGTCTCATGAGAAGAATGGCAAGAAACTTCATGGACACTCTTTTAAAATCGTTTGGGTTTACAATATGTTCAAGGTACAGACATAATCTTGGTATAATACACACATGAAGACTATGCAAATTAGTGTCTGAGATGGTCTTTTGAAGAAAGCACCACACAGATTTGAGTGGACCCGTCCAGTCAGTGCAAGCATTTGTCAGTTATCGTGGAGCTCGACTTATAACTCAAGGAGCTCAACGTCACGACGAGCAATACCAAAGAAAGGACATTTGGGTGGGTCGCTTATAGTACTCAAACTGCCAGACAATCGTTAAAATTACATAAAAACCCACACGGTCCTCACATTCACAATATAAAAATAATAAAATACATGAAGATTATGCAGATTAGTGTCTGGGATGGTCTTTTGAAGAAAGCACCACACAGATTTGAGTGGACCCGTCCAGTCAGTGCAAGCATTTGTCAGTTATCGTGGAGCTCAACTTATAACGCAAGGAGCTCAACGTCACGACGAACAGTACCAAAGAAAGGACATTTGGGTGGGTCGCTTATAGTACTCAAACTGCCAGACAATCGTTAAAATTAAAGAAAGACCCACATGATCCCCACATTCACAATATAAAATAATTAAATATTAAGCATATTAAATAATAATGTCAAACTATTTAAACATGTCAAAAATACGCAAAATTAATAAAAAAACAAAATAAAAATATTTAACAAGGTAAATATTCATCAAAAAAAATAATAATATCATACTTGAAAAAGTAAATAATGTCAATTTGTATACAGAAAAATAAAATGTCAAATTGTAAAAGTACACCACTACACATTAATAATGAGTGAGAGTTGTATAATATATAACAGGGACAAGGTTGTAGGAAGTGGAAATTATGTTTTTTCCTACTCCTCCGCTATTCTTTTCTGATTAATTTCGTTGCGGGATCCAAGACAGTTAAATCGCTTCTCTGGGACTTCGTCGAGCTTCATTGTCTCGGCGCTTTTCTTGTGGTCGCCACTGTTGATTCTGGCTAACAGGAGTTACAGTGGTTTGGGAATAGTGTGGCGGGCTTGTCCCAAGGGTAGGAATAAAAGGTGAACTGCGAATTTAAGAACTGATCAACATAATCTGTATCGATACTACAAATATAATAGAGGAGTAAAGTTTGGATGTAGAAGGTAACCTTCGGAACTACCAATCCAATTACGAAAATTCTTTCACTAATTGAGAAGCTAAATTATCTCCTAGTGTTTTGTGTAAGAATTCACATGTCATAGTCTCACAGGCGTGTAAATCGGTCCTGTGGGATAGTTCCAGACCGAACACCAGCAAAGCCGCAGACAAATGCTAGTACCTACATATTTCATGTTTTTTTCTAATGCCAGCCAACCCTACCCGAATTGCCACGAGTACGTCTACCGTGCGTGCTTGAGTCTCGAGCGCCTGCCATCCACGCATCCCTTCGTTATAATCGTCATCAATCGATATCAATCGCGAATCACTTTACGTTTGTACCCGATTAGTTATTTATTATTAGCTGCTATTAATAGAAGTACCGCGGTCAGAGTGACACGAAGCGGAACAGCTTTTGGGGTGGTTTAATTGGTTATTTAAGGCACGTTTCAATTGGTTAGTACCACCCTTCCATTTTGACAACCAGTAATTCCTGCAAATGGAGCTGTGAATCAGACATAGTTATAGAATGTTATTTATTGTACGGTGTATAACAATAAATAGTTAGCACCTTTTGAGCGTCAGAAATAACATAGGTAATAAGAAAACCCCCAAAAATTCCGCTTTTCGCCACTTCTTACCCCCAAAACGCCCTTCGCTACTTACTAGTGTTTCAGTTAGGAAGCAGCTACCTCGGTCATCGTCTCATCGAAACAGTATCATTGTAGCTTACAGGAAGATACAATCTCTCCAATCTTGTTGATATAATCAACAAATCGTCGTCAAGGAACCTACTTTTCAAAAACCTTTCTCCCTTTCCTCTTGTAAATAATATTATCCATTTCACTTGCAGGTATCAGCCGACAAAGCCCAGGCATATGACACGGTGGTGTTCGCGGGCCCTCCGCCCATGAAGCAGCGCCTGTGGCCGCGCCACTGCGTGCAGGACACCTGGGGCGCTGAGCTGCATAAGGACCTGAAGGTAGGTAGCTCAACACCTGATTAAGGACCATGATGGAGCTGTGGAGTTCTAGAGGATGCAAGCTTGTTGCCATCCATGTGGAGTCGGCTTTCACTCCATCCCCAAACAGCGGAATACCGGCATTTTAAAAGTACCTCCGTAACCCACTTACTGGGAAATACGCTAAGAGAATTCTTGGTAAGACGGGTCAAATAAATATCTTCTTTTGAAGGGCAAACGAACGTCAAAAACAACGTAATCAACAAAATTATCAAAATCACTCGTAAAACGATGCGTGTGATACACAATAAGGCTGCTATCGTGCTTTCTTTGAATGTATGTATGTACAATAAATTATAACTTACTACAATTGATCTTCGACTACATGCAATCTTAATTATGGAAAATCGAATTTTCATAAAATTTTCCACCAGTTTCCACTCAGCTTATTAACATTTTTATCTTGTTTTTGCTGAAGAAATCTTTTATTCATCCTTTCAGATACTGGAAGGGGCAGTAAAAATCTACAAAGGAACGAACCCGGAAGTGGATTCATACTCCGTGTTCTGGGACAACAAGAAGTTGACAGACACCAGCCTGAGCAACCAGCTGCGTCTGCGAGGAGCCACCGACATCTACATATGTGGCCTGGCCTATGACGTGTGTGTGGGTGAGTACCCCATCGGTATCGGGTCCAAGCTACTGACGATCTCCAATAGTCCCTGTGATCATACCTACACCCATACACTTAAAACCAGAACACTGAAGTGAAGCAATAATGAACAGCAGAAATAAGATATGGTGGTATTATTACCACGGCGGGCAAAAAGAGTTTTACTTTTTTTAGCTTTTCCATTCTTGCCAGATGGATAGATCCTTGCGACATTTAATAGTGTAGTTGAGCTCAATAAAAATATAATCAGCAGTGCTCAATATACCCCCACACTAGGAATACAGGTCTCCTCTCTATGAGAGGGTATGCGCTATATTCCACCACGAGGGCCCAGTGCGGGTTAGTCTGCTTTTCTTTCCACAACCCAGTTAGATTCTGGATGAAACAATACGCTTTGGTAAGATTGGCTGTCAGACTTTCGGCCTTCTGGCTTTCAGTAGCATCCTGCCAGCCCTGTGATGTGCAAATAATAGGATAGGCAGGACACGATGTCCCAAGCCAGCTTTTGTTCATATATTTTTATATTGTGTGAAGGAGCTACAATAGCCGACGCCCTCGCCATCGGCTACCGCTCTATCCTGATCGAGGACGCGTCCCGTGGAGTAGACCTGGCCGACATTGAGAAGACCAAGTCTACCATCGTCAACAATAACGGCGTCATTATTAACTCGGATGAGGTAACGGCACTTTGTTTTATTAACCGACTTCAAAAAGGAGGAGGTTCTCAATTCGTCGGAACCTTTTTTTAAATATATTTTCCCCGATTACTCAAAGATGGCTTAACCGATTTGGATTTTTTTTGTTTGAATTGTATTTTTTTGCAAAAAATTAAAACCGACTTCAAAAACACAAAAAAGTGAAAAATCGGTGGCAATGAAAACGAAACCAAACAAACAAAGGTAACCGACTTCAGAAGCTGATTCTTCTTGTGATGAAGTACAAATTCAGACGTACTACTCATAGCATCACTGACGAAATGATGGTGTATAATAGTAACCCCTCATCTAAATTAAACTGTTAGTTACAAAAAAAAAAAGAAAATGTTGAAGTTTACAAAAAAAATATCGATGGATAATTAAATTTAATATAACAATGATTAATATCCAAATTGCAGGTGATAGCAATGGTAGAAGGTCGGGACCGACGGCCGGAGTTAGGTTACAAACTGGCTATGGAGCTGAAGAACGCAATGGAGGACAAGTGAGACCCTAATACCAACAGCTTACCTTAATCAGCACGGATTCTTTATTTATTTATTGCCTTTCATGCCAGTAGGAAAGTGTTTAGGCCGTGTCCTAACCAAAGCGATCTTGTTCGACGAACCTGGACGATAGGTCGGGCTGGTTTCCCGAATAAATACGTGTCATATGAACTCTGTTTTCTTTGGTTAGGACGCGGGATAAGTTCGCGATCTCAAGTGATTAAGGAAATGTTTTTGTCAAAGAAATAGACCAACTTCGTAACTTCTTAAGGCAGATTTATATTGAGACAGTGATTGTAGACAGTCACCATTGCGTTAGTCCAGCGCTGGCAAACAGCCTGAACGGATTCCCACAACTGGGACTCAGGCCTTCTCTCTATGGGCTATAATCTACCACGCGGGCCCACAGTGCGAGTTTGAACAATAGAGCAATCGAGTATTTCTCCCGCCAGTGAATTCTCGCCGATTGTGACTGTCGACAGTCACTGACTCAATATAAACCTGCCTTTACTATAATTTGTTTAAAAGCAGTTTAGAGCGATGTACTGAGTACGAAGTAACCATTTTCGCGTTGTCGACCCTCACCAAGTATATCAAAGTTACGATTTATGAAGGATAGTCGCAATTAGTTGCGTTTTGCGATCCTACTCAAATGTACTCTAACTATATTCCTTGAGTTCGTGAAACTATAACCACAGATTACCAGATACTACACTCCATACAAAATGTTCAATGCCTACCGCTATAATAGCCTACACTTTCAAGTCAACAGACGCTGCGAACGAAAATGTACCCTAACCTTACAAACATAAAGTGAGTTTTGCTTTGTAGATGCGCGCCGCGCCTCCGCGTGGATATTGTGAATTGCCAGGGCTGCCTCTATCGACAAATATGATAATAGGGTTTTGTAGTATACTTTATAAAATAAAACAAGCTTTTTACTGTATCAGATTAAATTGTTTTAAAAAATAAGTATATAACGAAATTTATAGGTATTTAAAAAGAATAGTTAATTTTACTAGGTGTTTTATTTTGATGCAATGTTTTTTTTTTCCTTTCTTTAAATTCCCGATTGTTAAACTTTTACGTATAGAATATTCTAAATCGAACAAACAATTTTATTAGGTAATCTTGGGGGAAACAAGGGCAAGGGGAGTTAAGTGGTATATTTGTCATTTAATTAAATAATTGTAGGTAAGTACATTTTTTCATAACAAATTAAAACTTATATTTCTGTATCACGAATTCACGAGGAAAACCGAAAAAAGATAAGTTTTTATCGTTTCTCTTGCTGAATCTACATCCACTGCACATAATACACCAGTTGTAGCTATTACTTAGGATTTTAAAGCTCGCGTCAAATCGACCGAAATAATTATAATAACTATGCGTATTGCACAGAGTACTAAATATTGCGTGTGTACGCGCCGCGCGGCTGTTGAAAACCCTCTGTGCTATGGGCATCGGTAGACCGGCGCCCGGTAGGTAGTTAGCGCGCGTAAGTACATGGAGTGTAGTATCTGTAATCTGTGCTATAACTACTATACGTTTGTCCGTCATACTTAGTAATAGTAACTTATTTATTTACAAGCTAAAATATTTAAAACAGTGTTGCCAGCATGGTTTTTATTTTTTGCAATGGCAACATTAGTTACACAAGTTTTGTTAGTGTTAGTTCGTTTTTGGCTGTAATATAGTTGAAACTATAGTGATAATATAATTCCGCTAAAGCTAAACAAAACAAAATGTACTTATAATAGTAATAGTCATTTTATCTAGATAATAGTTTACTTGTTTCACTTAAAATTTGTATTTTATTGATGACTTATCAACCAATTCGTGACTGAAAACAGCCGCAGAAGTCAATAGTCAAGGATAAGCAACTCTTACCTAGGTCTGCCCATGGTGGGTGACCGTTTATTACAACTGTAACGAGAGTCCAGTGAAACCAGTAATATACAAATTATAAGTGATTATGTGAGTGTATTTTCCTCCTTCTAGCATATTGCAGGTCGGTACTATAAGTACTTATCCTATATCATTAGTTATATAAACGCGTAGTACAAAATCTTACTAGAACATACTTAATTAATGTTACTTAATTTAAACTGTGTTTTCTTCACTTTTGGGGTTGCTACTTCGATCAATAATTATTGATCGAAGGGTTGCTAACATAAAAAATAATGTTTTTTTTTCGTAATCTTATGGCAAGCGTGTGTAATGCACTTTTAGTGATAAAAACAAAATGATTTACTTTACAATTAAGTTATCTATGTTTTTATTATTTAGTTAATTTATTAACTCAATTGGTGAAATTCACTTTTCCAATGTTGTTTTGTTTTTTATTAATATTAATGTTACGGTTAAGCTAAAATTACAACTAGGCTAACTAAATTATTTATTTATTTTAGCGTATCACAAAATTCGTTCCTAAACTTTGGCAACACTATTTGATCCTAAATAGCGATAACTATAGTTGTACAACAATGTTGCAACACTAAAAAATTATGCACTTGTAACAAATACAAGAGTTTTAAAATGTAGGTACTAAATAGAAAGAGTACAACATATGTATAAGAATGGATCTTTTAATAAAAATGTGTAAAATACAAAAAAGATGCACGACTGCAGTGAAATCGCGACATATAAATAATTAAAAATTATAATTACGGTGGATTATTAGTAATCTCATATTTGTCATGACATTGCTTTTTCAGAACAATTTATTAGTTTTATCTTATTAATTTGCCAATAAAACTATGTCTTAACCAAAGCGATCGTGACGCGAACACGCGAGTAATGCTTTCTTTTTGTTCGGTAGAACGAAAACGAACTCTTTGCGCCGACAGAGGGCGCTTTTTAGTTTTACGAACAAATAAAGGACATATGAACGTGATGCTCGCGTACTTACGCGACTGATCGCTTCGTTTAGGACATGGGGCCACCGGCCAATCAGTTTGTTCCAGTGTTTGTTTTTTAATAATTTATTTGAAACTTATGTTAGTTTTAGGTACCTAAGGTACAAGTAATTAAGTGAATGCATTCGTTTATAAGATATATTGCACTTTCATTACCAAAAGAGAGTGTATACTTTAATTTCGACCAAAAAACTGATACATTTGGTTAAATGACCATATCAGTGTAACATTATACTGGATCATTTATTTATGTCCTTCTGCTGGAACTCCACCCTTCTCTGGTGGTAGAAGACGTGGGCCGTAATCCATTACGCTTGCCCATTGCGGGTTGGTAAATGTCAGGTCAATAAAAAATCTTCTTTTTGTAATGACAGTGTAATTCAAAACAAAACGTTAGAAAATCCAGAAGAATTGCATTTTCCTTGCATTCCTTCTATAGCGCACCTGTTTACACATTCCTGTAGATTTAACTTAAAAAATAACTTGTAAACGACGGATTGCACCGAACCTTTACATATCTTCAAGCTTAATTAGCACCTGCAGGGTAGACAATAATGTAGGTTGTAGACAAATAACGCTATTATAGATACTAATAAAAATAAGGGTTTTATCGTACAAGAGATTTTTTTTTGCGAAAATGAGGAGATATAAAACACTCTAATGGAGTTCCCACTGCTGGGACACAGGCCCTCTTTCTGTGAGAGAGAGTGGGCCGTAATCCACCACGTAGGCCGTAATCCACTACGTGGGCCATAATTCACCATATGGGCCGTAATCCACTACGTGGGCTATAATCAACTACGTGGGCCATAATCCACCATAAGGGCCGTAATCCATCACATGGGCCCAGTACGGGCTGGTGAAAATCATATTCTTTGTTTGAATTTTTAGTTTCAAATTGGCCTACGTTATTTGCATTTGAAATCACTTGTAATGATAAATCTCAAATAGAAAATATTCAAAATATTTTTGGTGCGATCCTTCGTGATTTTAATCGATTCAGATTGTGTGCCGTCCTTGTCTGGCATTGTGTATGTGAAAGAGACGGAATGATCTGTCGATTAAACCTATATTGTGTAGTAGAGATGAGTGTGGCTTGTTTTAATTAATACTGACATTTTAATGTAAAATTATTGTAATGATTATAAATTGTCTTAGAAACGCCGTTGAAAATAAAGATAGATCAGAATCGGTAAAATGAGGCTTACCTACTGGATTTTATTCGATTAGTTCAGTAAGGTTTATTTTCGATGTGATTGTTTCTCTTTTGCTAACGGCTGCAGAATAATTGTGTGTAACAATTTAATTAATTAGTATTTGGTTAATAATGACAAATAATTAGTGTGCTTATTTATTTCATTCCATATCATGACATTCACGCACCAAAATGCCACTGTATCCTTATACAGTCGGCTTGTGCCGACATAATGGTTATATGATGTCGGCACAAGCCGACTGTGTGCAGCAAGTGTGGCTGACTTCCCAGGATGTTCCTATTTTTAGCTCTGCTGTGCAATATTAACCCGTATGGAATACTATAGTTCTATAATTATGACAATGACAAGTATTAAAATCAACAATAGTGTAGTTCCAAATGTGCATTTAAATCTCAGTATTTTTAATTTAATTCCTAGACTAATTAGGAACACGAAACTGCAACAATTTATATTCATCATGACATAACTTATTTAAATATTAGCTTTTGTAGCGATGTTATTTATTTTATAATAATTAATTTATTGTATTGTGAAAGTTGGTCCTTATAATATAGTCGCTGCGCCTGAATAGTTTCATAAGTATTTTTTGTAATTTTGGGAAACCACAAAAAACTTGATTCTAGTAATCTAGTTCAAATATTACAAAAAGATTTTACCAACACACCGAGAATGAAACAGAGGTTATGATTTGTGTCGTCATCATCATCAGCCATAAGACGTCCACTGCTGGACCAAGGCCTCCCCCATAGAACGCCATAAATAACGGCAGCCTGCCGTTTGCATCCACCGGTTGCCCGCGACTCTCACGATGTTTTAATGTAATGTTCAAAAAATTTAAAAATACGCTTATGGAATTTGGCCGGCGCAGCGACGATATTTGGATTCGATATTTATGTTTTAATTGATAATTCTGAATGTTTTACAATATTGTCAGTGTTAATAAATCCTTGCCCAGTGATCGTCATCAGTTGCCTTATCTTACTAGATGTGATAGCTTACAATTGTTCCTGGATTTGTAAACTGAGCACTCAATATAAATATTCAAAAAATTTGCTTGTTTTATTTTGAAAACACCTCAACTTCTTACCGTCTGATTAGTACAGTCGAACAAGTTATTAAGTATACAGCCAGCTAACTTGCATTTACTTTTAAGATTACATACATTTAGAGACTGATGACAATCAAACGATACAGCGTTTCACATCAGTCGCTTAATTACAAACGCTTTAATTAACTAAATCGCAATTATTTTCAGTGTAATAGAATTATAAAGATTTCTGCCTGTAGGTAGTTTGTTCGACTGTACCTAACCTGGTGTCAGAGTATTTCTTTACTATGATTTTATTAAAAAACCACAACAAATAATAATCCTTCTCACTACGTTACGGGCGCCAAACCCCGTCTCGGGACTAAATAAGTATCTTTCACCCCTTGGATAACAATGTACTCTTTGCTACCAAAACTAAACAAATAAAAACCCTTTAAAAAAGTACTTTATTTATTTTCCAACACCATTTTGTACAAAACATTCACTACAGACTAAAGAAAACAAATTAAAAAAGGTGCATCAAACTTAATCTACAAGAAAACTCATATTGTGTCTCTTTGGGACAATTGGGACAAAGTAGGTATTAATTAGTAATATCAATAAACAAATACAATATCAATGTATACAAGGTGAAAGAATCAAGCAAAACCCGGTTTTGTCTTCCACTTTTTATAAATTAAGGATTGTGATTGAATTGACTCATATTCATCTTGAAACCATAATGAAAATCTGACAAAATAGTAGATTGTACACCAAGTGCATAAAACGCGCCATTTTGCGCGAGACGTTTATCCATCCGATGCGAGCTTGCGAGCGAGGATGGATATAAAGTAGAGAGTAAAATGGGTTTTATTTATGGACGAGTTTTACACTCTACTTTTCACTTCGATTGCGAGGAAATGAAACAACAACTTGTAAATATTGTAAAAACAGTTATGGTTCCCGCCAATTAACTTTATTTTTTTCCAGTAGGAAACTTGACATAACACCTGACTTGTCGTTACTCGTACTGTTCAGTTATAAAACCATTTTGAGCAAGCCTATTGCCATCAACCAATGTAATTAGGAGCAAGCCTATTGCCATCAACTGATGTAATTGGGACCAAGCCTATTGCCATCAACCAATGTAATTAGGAGCAAGCCTATTGCCATCAACTGATGTAATTAGGGACAAGCCTATTGCCATCAACCGATGTAATTAGGAAAAGCCTATTGCCATCAACCAATCTTATTAGGAGCAAGCCTATTGCCATCAACCGATGTAATTAGGAGCAAGCCTATTGCCATCCACTGATTTAGGTAATTGAGAGCAAGCCTATTGCCATCAATCAATGTAATTAAGAGTAAGCCTATTCCCATCAAATGATGTAATTAGGAGCAAGCCTATTGCCACCCACCAACCTAATTAAGAGCAAGCCTATTGCCATCAAGCGATTTAGGTAATTGGGGGAAGCCTATTCCCATCAACTTTCCTTGTATTTGTAATGAAAAGCAGTAATCCCTTGTTCTTAGAATACTAGCGAAACGAATTAAATTAAAGAGGTTATTCTATGAAGTTGTTCCTGTGGCTGTTGGGCCGATTACCTGTGCCGATTACCTTGGTCTTCGACGAAGATTTTACTTTATGCTCTAGAGCATAAAACGCGACTTTATGTCGCCTACGCACGACATAAAGACGAATTTTAGAGCGAGAGAAGTGAAAAAAATATTATGACACACAATTTTATGCAGACTATATTTAAAAAACTATAATTGAGATGTTGATCGAGTAAGTGACTAACATATACAACATGCACTTACATGTAATGAGCAAGTATGAAACGCCATTGACTAAAAGAGTGATGGACATGAATGTTGATGGATGGAGAGTACGGGAAAAAATATAGATGTATGGATTGAATGCCCATGTTACACCCACTCCTTTGAAGATCGGAGACTCTACACTCGAAGTTATAGACGATTATGTCTACCTGGGATGTATTGATCGAAGCTGGGATGGGACAAACAGTCCAGTTAGGTAGGTCCAACTTTGAGAAAGAGGTCAATCGTCGAATCCGACTCGGCTGGGCAGCGTTTGGGAAGCTGAGAAGTATCTTCTCGTCCAACTTACCCGAGTGTCTCAAGACGAAAGTCTATGACCAGTGTGTGTTGCCAGTGATTACATACGGGACCGAAACGTGGTCGTTCACAATGGGCCTCATCAGAAGGCTTAAAGTCACCCAAGGGGCAATGGAGAGGGCTATGCTCGGAGTTTCCTTGCGCGATCGAATCAGAAATGAGGACATCCGCATGAGAACCAAGGTTACCGACATAGCCCAAAGAATTGACAAACTTAAGTGGCAGTGGGCTGGGCACATTGCTCGCAGAACGGATGGCCGATGGGGCCGGAAAGTTCTGGAGTGGCGATCGCGAACCGGAAGACGTTGCGTCGGAAGGCCTCCCACTAGGTGGACCGTTGACCTGGTGAAGGTTTCGGGGATCCGCTGGATGCGAGACGCACGGGACCGGTCAATGTGGCGACACTTAGGGGAGGCCTATGTCCAGCAGTGGACGACTTTCGGCTGAAATGATGATGATGATGATGATGGATTGAATATGAAAGAGAAATGTCTGACAGGAGAATGGAAAAGAAAAAATTGGCCAAGTGCAAGTCGGACTTGCACATGAAGGGTTCCGTACCATGACTTCTTATAGGTTTTCCTGTAATCTATACGCGTTGAACTAATTTTTGTATTTTTTTCAGAATTTTAGGCCCAGTAGTTTCGGAGATAAGGGGGGGGGGGGGGGGGGAATGGTCGGACAGACAGATAGACAGACAGACACACGAGCACGAGTGATCCTAGATTTCCGTTTTTTCCTTCTGATGTACGGAACCCTAAAAAGTGTTGCAACAACCCTAAATAGAATGGGACAAGGGCAGGATGATGATGACTTAAGTGCGAGAGCCCATTACCCTCATTCTGTAGTCTATTTGGTTTCAAAACAAATCTATACCCACCGGTTTTTTTTTAAATAATTAGATTCTCTAAACATATTAATGACAATTGTAAATTGCTACTTATTGTGGGTAATTATAAGGCAATCACAGATTGCAAAACATTAGTAATTAATATTAACAGGAACTTTCTAAATTGATATGAACAATTATTTAATCAACATTATTTTATAAATTACCCCTGATTAATGCTGAATTACATACAATTCTTAAAAAAAAACTAAATCATTGAATTTAATCAGACAATATTTTGCAGCTCATTTTAACTGAAAAACTGATGTGTTAACCATAGTTAACAACTTAAAACATTGCATAGAATACATAACAAGATTATCACATAGGTGCAAGGAACAGTAAAACTGGTGATCTAACACTAACAGGACGTAGTATACCTAGAATTGAGCTAATTATGTATTAATTTACTAAGTGAACGTAGCTCTGCCTTTATGAGTCATCCCATAATCACTTGTTAATTCATTTCTTTGACGTATTTAGTCAAAGAAATCCAACATAACAAAAGTTGTGTATTACTATTCAGTTATATCAGGGTCATATACATCCAAAACGTATGCTTCAAACAGATTTATAATTAATCAGCATTTATAATTATCATAACTTTACGCTTGAATTCCCCCAAGGTAAGGCAGAGGTGTACCTATTAGTATACATTTACCATCGGGAGATGTCTCCCCTAACATCGTCCCACATCTTTAGGTATAAATATTTTGTTTTTTTTTTTTTGGGACTTGCTTATTTTGGCAGAGCTACGCTCAAGTATATTCTAGCATTTTTATTATCACATTTATCACTACAATTTTATTGAGAAAGTATATCATAATTTATGATCCCTTACTTAGAACAATCTTATCACCCAACTTTTGGTTAAAGGCCCTATTTTATCTACCAAAATCTAAATACATAAATATTGATATGTACAAATACATATTAATATTATTGTCAACTAAATTTAATTATCATTTGTTACAAACAATTGAGCAGCTACTTTGCAGTGTACTTTAAAACTAAGAATATTAAAACCAAACTATCTAAAAAATATGAGTTTGTTATTCAATAAATACAAAACATATACATAATATTAGGGTGTAAACATACAAAGAGGTGATTTTTCGAGCACTATTATTTTTGTGCATTAAAATCTATTTGCCACACGAACGCTATTATTTTGTTCGTTCGTGTCGTTCGAATCGTGCAAAACACTCTAAATGCTAAAAATCTCGAAAAATAATATCAGTATATATTCAGCTCTACCGTAAATATGTATATCACAAGCTCTTTCACCGACTAATTCATGTTAGAAGAATTGCTTTTTTTCTTTTAAGTACTTACTACTCTTTTCACCAATAACAAAATATACCTATACTAATAAGAAAGTACTTACAAACCAAAGAATGCTGTGTTATGCTAATTTGAGAGCTATCATAAATTACTATCACAAAATAATCTTCAAGTACAGTCACATGTAAAAACTTTGCTAAAATACCATAATTTTAAATGAATTAGAGCAATTTTCATATTAAAAATACCAATCAAATTGAGAACTTCCTCCTTTTTGGGAAGTCGGTTAAAAATACATAATATCAATTTTATTCATGTCTTAAAATATGTATAACTTGGTGGTCTAAAAATGCTGTTTTCGAGCCTTAATTGATAACATTTAAAATCTCATAATATCCCACCTTTGATCTTGTATTGTGTACAAGCAGTACAAGTATTTACACATGACCATGAAATCGAGACTCAGTTACTAAAAATTCAATTTTATATTACGTCTCATCTCATTGTTTCACTGATACGTTACATTAGACAACACTTCTTTGCTAAGCTTTTGTGCAATGAACTCTAGGATTGTGAACACCAGTTCTCTTCGACTTGACATGCAGCCCATGAGGATCTGGAAGGCCCTCACATAGTCAACTGGGTCCAGTCTTCGGAGGTAGTTAAATACAATGTACAGTAACTCGTTTAACTTCTCTTTAACAGTTTCCCATACTTCTCGGAGTGATATGACCGCTGTAAAAAAGAAATTATGATTTGATTCCACGTAACATTTAACTATTCAGTTTGTACAAAATAGTTGAGAAATAATATGTAAGTTAGCTCAAAAGGGATTGGAAGATTTTTAATGAAGCATGGCCTGCATAACTTCGCATTTTTTCCAACCAAAAAAGAGGAGTGTTATAAGTCGGGAGTGTCTGTCTGTAGCATCATAGCTCCAGAACCGATGAACCAATATTAGTAACGACTTTTTTATTTTCATAATAGCAGCCTTACATAAAAGCTACTTTTTATTTACAGCAATTAATATGCTTTGACTTACTTGATACTCCAAGTCCTGTGACTCCACCAATACCGGCCCCCAATGCTGCCCCGAGCCTGCCCCCTGCATATCCACCCATCAATCCGCCAGCAACGGCCAGAGCAGTTGTCATTAACGCAACGTTGTTGTCCCATACTATGCGTATCTCGAATGCATCGGCTACAGAGAGATAAGAACAGAAATAATGTTAAAATACAAATATTACAATTTTTTATTTTATTCATTTATTTTTTTATTAAATGTTACTAAAGCATAACATCACATCAGTTTTTCTGAAAAGAGCTATGCAGATGCATAATTATGAGTGTAAATCTGCATAGGTCTTTGCATTAGCATGTTATACAGGGCAAGCATATTCTCATCTCCTGCATTTGGGCTGCCGTGGGAATCAAACACAGGAGATCACACTCAGCAGTACCATTTGCAACCACTAGACCAATATTTTGAATGTTAAATTTAACCTAGGTAAATATGGGGGATTATATGGGAGAATATATGTCAGGTTTATAATAAAACATACTGTTTTTAAGCTTTGCACTGGGAACAGATATTTTCATTCATACCCATGTGTTCACTAAGTTTCATATCAACAAACAAATTTGTTATCATGTCTTGTACTTTTAGTTCTGGAAACTCGAATTGATGAACATAATATTTTGTCCCCCACTGTCCACACCGCCCATAGAACGACCCACTGACCTAAGATAATATTAATTAAGGACAACAGAAGTATTGTGTTAATTCTTAATTTTAGTGATAGCATAGCATGCTGTTTCTTTCTCTGTAACATTATCGAATAAGTTAACGAACCTCAAAGAAGTAATCATGGACAATAATGTACCTACTGTTCATGCGAGTGTAAACAAGGAATGCCTTATTTACCAACGGTCGGTTATTTCCACGTTTATTATTTCAACATGAGTACAAATGTGTTCAAACTTGACGATCGTGTAACCTTCGTAGGCTTCGTAAATGAACGAAGGTAAACTCAACGTAAAATAAAACAAATTACTTTTTACGTTACTTACCAATTTCCAAAATTATTTGTTCAATCCAAACTCGGTCAAATCTCAGTTCGCGTTCAGTATAAGTTTGCATTTGCATATCCATTTTGTATGTTTTGTCGTCTGTGAATACTGATAAAAATCACTAAATTAATCAACCGAATTAAAAATACAATTTCTTGGCAAGTAAACAAAAATATTACAAACGTCACAGCTGACGCTGACGTAAATAAAACAGATTAAAAATATTTACGTTCCGATTCCGTTTGCGGTCTAGACAGAACGGCACACGGAACGGCACTCGACAAGCGTCTGATTGGAGAGGTACTTTATAATACAAAATAATGATTGAAAACCTACTTACGACGTAATGCTAATTATATAACTACTCTTATTAGTCGTGCATACCCAAGCATTCAAAATTATACAAAATAAAATTTTGTTTCCTCGGTTTGGTCATAGAACTTGGCATAAATCCAAACAAATCTAAAATAGCTGAAGTTCTTGGCTCTGAGTCACTACTAATATACAAATAAACCACATCATTCATTATTTTTCACTTCTCTCGCTCTAAAATGCGTCTTTATGTCGTGCGTAGGCGACATAAAGTCGCGTTTTATGCTCTAGAGCATAAAGTAAAATCTTCGTCGAAGACCAAGGTAATCGGCACAGGTAATCGGCCCAACAGCCACAGGAACAACTTCAACTTCATAGAATAACCTCTTTAATTTAATTCGTTTGGCTAGTATTCTAAGAACAAGGGATTACTGCTTTTCATTACGAATACAAGGAAAGTTGATGGGAATAGGCTTCCCTCAATTACCTAAATCGCTTGATGGCAATAGGCTTGCTCTTAATTAGGTTGGTTGATGGCAATAGGCTTGCTCTTAATTAGGTTGGTTGATGGCAATAGGCTTGCTCCTAATTACATCGGTTGATGGCAATAGGCTTGCTCCTAATAAGATTGGTTGATGGCAATAGGCTTTTCCTAATTACATCGGTTGATGGCAATAGGCTTGTCCCTAATTACATCAGTTGATGGCAATAGGCTTGCTCTTAATTACATTGGTTGATGGCAATAGGCTTGATCCCAATTACAACAGTTGATGGCAATAGGCTAGCTCCTAATTACATTGGTTGGTGGCAATAGGTTTGCTCCTAATTACATTGGTTGATGGCAATAGGCTTGCTCAAAATGTTTTTTTAACTGAGCAGTATGAGTAACGACATAAGTCAGGTGGTATGTCAAGTTTCCTACTGAAAAAAAAAAAGTTAATTGGTGGGAACCACAATTACTTTTACAATATTTACAAGTTGCTGTTGCATTTCCTCGCAATCGAAGTGAAAAGTAGAGTGTAAAACTCGTCCATAAAACCCATTTTACTCTCTACTTTATATCCATCCTCGCTCGCAAGCTCGCATCGGATGGATAAACGTCTCGCGCAAAATGGTGCGTTTTATGCACTTGGTGTACAATCTACTATTTTCACACAATAGATTTTCAGGAAAAATAAAACAAAATAATGATTTGCTTTTTTTCTTTAATTAAGGTGGAAGTGACAGGGGTAGCCCACGAAATGGGGTTGGCAAGTGAAAGCTGATTGTAGATGGCGTGTCCATAGCTTGTCCCAATCCGACCAATGAGGTCAAGCTATTTTGAAATATAAAATGACATTGACAGATATTCAACCAATGAAGAGCTTAGGTTCATGCGGTGCTAGCGCCATTAGTTCCACCAGTTGCCCGTCCCATTCTAATAGATTTTATTGATGGGTTAACTGATAATTATGTAGACTATTCCACTATTCCAATCTTCATTCAATTAAAACTATAGCCCGATGTCGGGTTTTAGGATCTTGGCATAGGCAGCATCACAGAACACATATACTCTGGCAGCATTTACCGCATAGCTGGTTAGTGAAAGCTAAAAGACTGACAATAATATCACTGAGAAAGTAGGTCTACCTTGAAACTACTTTTTGCTTTCCAAAATGGCAATATAGAAGTTCCGGGGATTTCCCTTAAAAATGTCAATACTGGCTGTGATACTGGTCACTAACCTTATTTCCGTCACGATAAAGTTCAGTACTCGGTATCAAAACTGGGTATTCCCCGATCTAGAACTCAGCAAATGGGTACAGGATTTAAATGTGATAAAGATATCGTAATCGTATCTTTATCATGTTTGATAACAAAATCACAAGGCCATTTGCTGAATTATTTCTTGTACTAAATTAATGATAAGATGCGTCTGTATAGGTATACTCTCATTTGATAAACGTTGAACTATTTAAGCTTCAAAATTTCAACTGAAATGTGGTTACCCTGTAAATGACTAAAAGTATTTAGTAGAAATTAAAGTTTTGTAAAATATGAAATAATACTTATTGTAACTATTTGTCATATTACCTACCAAAGTAAATGCATGCACTCCGATGCGATCGAGTGAGTGGGATTTGCTGGCATTTTTATCAGTGACCCACCACAAACAAGTATAAATAGAATCCTACAGTCTTTGTTAGTTAGAGGGTGTAGAACTGTAGACTGTAGGAAATATTCTGCTCTTTACAATGACTTAATGAATGATGAGTATGTAGGTATTACCAACTCCAAGGATGTGACATAAGGTACACACGGCTACACATCAAGCTATACAAAACCAGTTAATCTTGGCCTCACTTTACTAGATCTTTTCGCACAATGAACGATCAGATTATACTGGTTTTGTATAGCTTGATGTGTAGCCGTGTGTACCTACAATATCTACTCTACATAGTTAAACGTCTCTAAATAATGTAAAAATATTCTAGGTACCTATACAAAATAATTATGTTATGTTCCATGAACTTCCATGTCATGTAATAGGGTGCAAGCCTATTTCTATCAATGGGGAACACAAAAGGGTCAAAATATTAGTATCAAATACATCTAAAATCGGAGCGTAGAACGTGTACATTACATTAGTTTTTATTTTACTTTGATACATGCAGTATTTCCGAAGATATAACGACGAGAAGTTTAAGTAAAAAACGTTTGTCAGACCCATTAAGAATAAATTTAGGGCACAGAATCGAACCTGGGACCTCTTGCTCAGCAGCTGTACCGTTTGCGACCCAGTCTCTACACTAATAAATATCGTTGATATTTAGATTAGATTGATGAAACCTTCGTCAAACGCGGGCATTTGCTCGAAAAAAATATGTAAGTTTGTTCTCTGTTGAAGGTTGTAGGTAAATGAAAATGATGGTGCAATCACTGAATCACAGTCAGTTATCTCCTGTTTCCGGTGAGCCACATGAAGAAGGAAGTGTGAGACTGCGAGATATTTTTTTGCAAATGTTAGTTTCATGATGTAGGTGGTAAGTCAATAAGCACCAGAAGCATCTACTTACATGTAAATGACTGTGTACTGTTATACTGTATGTAATTGTAGGTAGAGAAGTTCGTGGCTAAAAATAATAATAGCTGCTGGGGTCGATCTTTAGGTTTTAGGTTTAAGAACAACTTTATTTCTCATAAGAATTACATAGTTAATTCACTTACTGAGAAACACACTAAAATTAAAAATTTATGATTAGAGCACACAGATTATGTGGGTACACCGATAAAAAACAACTTAAACTCGACCATAAGTTTAACAAAACATTAACATGAATGTAGATTGTTTTTTACTGGATGTGGCATTGATGGCTTATTCTGTTATGAGCAGGTTTGTTACCATTTTGTTTTTAGTTTATTGTCTTATATATAAGTTTTTGGTACATACATGATCTTAATATATATTAAGATAGATTTATAATATACTATAAATATATATATATATATATTCTTTTTGTTTAGCTATTTGTATTTTTTAATATGTAGTTCGTCTTTTATTTGTATGTATTAATTGTGTGAGCTTTTAGTAGCTTTTTGAACCGGGCATAACTTTGTTCTCCTTTTATTACTGATGGTAATTTATTATAAAGTAAAAGTAATATCTTTAGGTCAACAACGGAATGTTTGGTTTTGAGTGTAGGTACCTACTACATTGAGTTTTATGTACTAAAAAATGTGATTTTTGACCCAAAAAAGGTTGTTTCCCAGCAATAATTTTTGGGTAGGTAGTAGGTTACTGATTGATTGACGGCTTCCTGAAGGGTATCTATGGTCCCATTAAAATAGGTGGACCAGAACTCATTCAGACCACCAAAATAAGGACGAAGGTAAAAAGAATAATAAGAAAAACGCATTTAAGTACCTACTCATAAAGGATGCGTTTGTTCTAGAGTGACGACAATTCATTAATATAAGTAAAAAAAAACACTTTATTTAATGTTTTTTTTTGTTTAGATATCTTTGGTTAAACCTACTGAACGCTGTGTTAAAATTTTTGTCCACCTATTTTAATGGGACCCTAGATTTACACCCTGTATGAGAAACTGAGTGAGTGAGTGCGAGTGGTGTAATGTGTATAAAAAACTGACACTGACAAAAAAAAAATCGCTAGTTTTTTTCGCGTGGTTGAAACAAATCCTAGTTCTTTGTGACTACAGAGGTTCCTTCAGAGGTGATGTGACAAAACTACTGTTTTAAATAAAACAACTATTATTGGCAACACTATTTATTTATTACATTTAGGCATTATTCATTACAATAAAGGATAATAATACATACACTTTATGATATCTATTTGTTTCATAATTATAAATTGCTTACAAAATGGAAATATAATTCTTATACAAAACTCGTAGGTCTAACTTATAAATAAAACATACATCATCCTCATCATAATAACCAATTATTCTAATTATATAATCGACCAGCCATTATACATTATGCAGTTATGTTAAATACTTAATTCCTAATAAGTCAAACTTCGTTATTGTTACTATCACATTAAACTTGAATATATTCATGTATTAGGCAAGATTAGCAAGTGTGTCACATTTCCAGTGTCATAAAATTTTAAGTGTCATTAAATATTGATATAAAAATATACTTACTCTACAAAATCATTCATTATGTCAAAATTTATTTATTTAAAATACTCTGTCTTCATTCAAATGAAAGTTATAAAATTATATCTAAAATTGAATTGTGTACATTATTTTAAACATTACCACTAAAAATTGGTTGTACAATATATTGCATGTGGCCATGGGCACCATAAAAATGATCATTATTAAGCAGCACTGATGCTTGATAGAATCTTCTTGCCAAGGATACTAGAAGCTGTGTTCAGGATGATCATAGCAAGCTGGGTTTTGTCCCCGGGCTGGGTCAGGAACATGGCAGCCCGCTGGTAGTCCTCCAGACCCATGCCGGCTAGGTAGTCATACACTATGTCAAACAATTCTGACAGTTTGTTCCTGATGTCCTCCCAGATACTTCTCATGGACACAGCTAGAACAAAACAAATAGCAATAGTTAAGATTTTTTGTGAGTGAGGGTAGTTGCAAAAACTTGGGAAAAAAGGTTTAGGAATTCCAAATGAAAAATAAATAAATCAGTAATCCTTCAGTAATATATACAAAGTTGATGATGCAAGCCTTTGTAAGGTCAGTGGGCAAAACATGAAGCGACCCACTTTCATTTGTTAGGTGACTGGTTAACTATTACATTTGCAACAATAATTGCTATTAATTATTTTTATTTTAATATTTGTTGAAAAAAGCTAATAAATAACAAAAAAATTCAGGGAAAAAGGACTACACCTACAATCAGAAAATCATAATTTGTTCATGACATACCATCATGAATTTTATTAGGAAAATCAATAGGTAGTCTTGATAATAAGTAGATATTGTAATAAAACTCACCAACAATACCAAGCCCGCACGCACCCCCAACTGCTCCGCCTAGGGCAGCCCCCATTTTCCCGCCATAATGTTTACCAATGAGGCCCCCGGCTATCGCAAGCCCCGTCGTCACAAGCAAGGCTCCCTTCGCTCTCTCATCGCTCATAATCACGCGGAAGTCGAATTTGTCGCTGATAGTCAGGATTATATTCTCAATAGACGTCGGATCAAAGGGTAAAGCGGCGGCGGCGTTCATATTGCAGGACCCACCGCGGGTACACACCTGCTCATATCCTCTGTCGGAATCCGAACCCGAATCGTAATCACTCATTTTCTATATTTAAACTTGTCATAAGCGAAAGAACTATCAAGTAGCAACTGGTACGAACTATGAATCGATTAATACACTGATCAAAGAAAAACTGAGACAGGACTTTTCTGTTCTTGTTAGTTCTAGCGACCACGACCACTCTTGACGACGACTGAAAGTGAATAAGTGATTTAAAAGTAAATTAAAAATATTTCAACAACACTGTCGGATGACGGTATTTACGGAATTTTTCAACCATAGACAAAACTGGGTGATCAGGGTTGCCAGACGAGTGTGAGCGAATTATCATACCAACATTCGAAAATTATCATACCAGATGCAAAATTATCATACAACTGCCAAAACCGCGCGAAATGCGCTATTTTGCAAAATTAGGAATAGGATAGGAATTTTAGGAAGTTGGTAAAATTAGACAATAATAAAAAAAAAATATATTAAATAATTATAAAAGAGTGGGATCATTGGAATCACTATTATATTCAACTTCTGCAGCAGCGTCAGTAGTTTTTGAATAAATGACTGCTGAAGTCATTCTAGACAGCATTTTATCAGTTGGTTTGAAACCATAACAGCAACGTTTTGACTGGTTTTTTACGCATTGCGCTGAAAGTAAAGCCCCTTTAACAGTTTTTGTTGCAAGTTTGTTTCGTATTTTAGTTTTTGTTCTTATTTTAGTTTAAAAAAATACTTGATCTGATAAGATGCGTTCATAAATCACTATCAAAAAGTAACTGGGCGTATAGAAATAGGAAGGTTCAGAATGTTGGAAATTATCATACTTTGGCGTATGATAATGCATATTGTATCATACATCTTACCACTGTCGGAATTATCATACATGTATGATAATTATCATACGTCTGGCATCGCTGTGGGTGATATTCTCGTGATACTCATTATGTGGGTTGGTACGATTCATCAGTTTGATCTCTTCATCCTCATGCGATATCACTTAATCACTCCTCCTATGACTGAGTTGCTACTGGCACTACTGCTACTAATTCCAGTTGGGCCACGAGCGTTGTAACGTATCGTGTTCGTGCCACTGAGATTTATATTTTATTTGTCATCATCATCATCATCGCAGCCAAAAGACGTTCATTGTTGGACATAGGCCTCCCCCAGGTGGCACCACATTGAACGGTCCTGTGCATCTCGCATTCAGCGGACCCGCAACCTTCACTAGGTCATTTTATTTGTAGATGTAGAAATCACAACTAATTTATAGAAATTCCACAAGTTTAAGAATTCCCCCAGCATTTCGGACACTGAGATAAAACTTCGGACTTGTCTTATCCTACACGGATGCAAACCGCAGAGCCGCAAGGTAAAGTTGTTGTCAAAAACATCTGTGGGCTGCTGCGGTATCTGTGGTCCGTAATCCTGTCAGCTGTCTATGAATTTTGAAGTCAATGTCATTGTCATTGCCAACAACAAACTACGATCTTGGAGCTTTGTTTTGGAGTTTGTTGATACCGCTTTAATTTATTGAATTTAAAAAGCTGCCACTTTATGTCAGAAATATTATGATGCACAAGATTAATGCTCGTCTAAGCCAGCGAATAGCTCAAGAATCACAGCTTCTAGCTGAAGAGAAGTGGATTATAAACGCGCTGAGAAAGGTGAAACAGCAAAGAAATAGTCTACAGGTATGGATTACGACGCGGTCTTTAACTGTTTTTTATACTGCCAGGGATGTTGATAAACACTAGTCACTCAAATTTACGGATTAGGCTGGTGTCCGCTAATCCGTGTCCAAGGCGCGTAATTTGCGTGTTTAGGGGTTGCGCATCTTGTAACACCGAATCGCACTTTATCCTTTTCTGTCGGTCAGAATTGTGATTAGGTATATATGTTAGGGTATATATGTTCTGTAATTGTGATGCTATCGCACGTGGCAGCAGCGATGATGCGTTTTAACAACAACTACGTGAACTACGTAGTAGGATCTGGACAGAGCGTCGGTGCGAGTCTATGAATGTGTTTGACTGACTCCTCACTGACAAGGGTCATTAAAATTTCAGATAGAGAGATTTCACTTAGATAATCTTCGAAAAAAAGAACTCTATGGGGTTGTGGCTACAGGCAGTGCTACAACCTGTGAAACTACAGTCACCTCTGAATCTACAGTTCCTAAGCGACCTGAAAGTAGTGTTCTTCAGCCACCAACTTCTGAGGTGCCAGAAAAGGCTGCTCCAATGGCCCCAATGGAGGAAAACAGAGTATTTACATCATTATCCCACTTTGACGTGCCGGTTGCTGGCATTGATGATGAGATGATCAATAATGAGCAACTGGATCTGTCTGTAACCAACTCTGTGTTTGGTAAGTGTGATATTTTATCTATTCACTATTGGCTAATTGTTTCCGGTGTTGGTTGAGACTAGTTATTGTTTTAAAAGCCTTCTTTATGAGTTTCAAGGCGATGCTTCATGTCCCCATCAATCATCCTATTTTCAATGCAGCACACTTTTTGTTCTGTCCGTACTAAACCTAACACTGTTTCTTGAATTGAAAAATCTAAAGTAGTCTATTTTATACCCGTGAAATTCAGAATTTCCCAAATAATTATGTATCACATTCTGAATTTCACCAGTGGTGTGTTTGTTTGGAGGCCGTGGTATCTCTTTCAAACAACCCGCAGATCTGGTATACATTCTTGCATTGCAAAATGATATTAAACTAACAGAACATTGGCAATTCCAGCCAATCAACAATTTGGTAGATTTGACATGGAAGAAGAGGACGAAGAGTTTGAAGAGGATGACATGGAGATTGAAATGAACTTGTTGATGAACTCCAAGCCTTGCAAATAACAACTCAAGAGAAATAACAACACAAAATACCGAATCACCATCTGGCAACTTCTCGAGACTTATCACAGTTATTTGGCCTCTTGATAGTGAACTCTATTTCCCTAATGATAAGGTGCTGTTTGGTGAAACTGACAAGTTTATCAAAATGACAGTGATTCTTACATCCATATCTATAGTCAAGTTAAAGTATGCAAATTTTTTTATGCAATGGGCAAGAATTTAACTTGTAGAGGTGTTCAAAACGGGCGCGAAAATTTAAAATTTTCTAATGTTGTCTACACACGACAAGCGACGGTGTTGATCGTAAACAACAAATGAGAACATGTTTTGAGCTTGCCACGAATCACCGGTACGCGATTTATGGAGCGAAGTGATGCGACGAAAACATGACGTCCGCGTGTCGGTCGCCCGTTGTTTTAGGCGTAATGTTAAAACAATAGACATGTGCAGTTTTAATTTATTTGGAGCTATGATAAGCTTAGTATTAAAATAATGTAGGTGAAACCAAGATTAAATTAGAGATTTGGATGTAATTTAGGTGTTAAGAAAGGGTAAGTAATAAGAGATTAAACACATTTGATGAAACAAAAACAGCCTTTTTAATTTTTTAAAAGTCCTATCATCACCTTATCTCTTATTATGTCACTAGCACTAGGTTCAGAAATTCATTTAAAATGCTTCGTCTGCGAAAGTACGCTCTAGAAAGGCACCACTAACCGTATTGGCGAGGTTCTTCAGAAAAGACAGGTGCAGGTGCATTTGCATAGATAGTACTCGCAACTGCTGTGCGTGTATATAATTATGTGTGAATGTGGATGAGCCAAACGGAGTATGTAAGGATCGCAGCAGGTGGCGTTCTGTGGTTTCTGCATACCACCATTGGAAAAAGTTGTGTATCCCTGCAAAGGGTACAGAGAAATAAAAAGAAAACGTGTATATTAACAAAGAATTTAATAAAGTTTGTCTTACATTTACCTTTACATTCAATAAACCATTAATGTATGCTATATACAAATGTTCATACAACAGTTTATAACTAAAACATATGTTTTCGAGACCAAATCGTGTTATTTAATGGAAACCATTGGAGATGGCACATTCGTCCAGTTAGGGAAAGTAGCAAGTTTGTTATATAATTTAGGCACTGCTATTCGTTACTTTTGATACGTTAAAACAATAAAATTACATGATCACATCTACATGACGTGTTCAAAAGCAATTCCTTGTTAGGTGATGTACGCAGTATGCTATTCATCTTGGCCTGTTAAAAGATATATGTTTTGTACAGCTATCTATCTATAAGTTATGTTTAAGCAGTTTCCTTGCTATGTAGTTCTTACTTTGAACCACATAGCTAGGAAATTGCTAAATCACAGTCATTGTTTTAAAATGATAATAATTCTAGTTGCATAATGCATACATTGCCTAAAACTTTTATACTGGCAACTTAGCTATGCAGTCAGTTGAAGATCATCTGGGAAAACGTACAGAGAAGCAAGGATATATCCGTCAAAATATACACGTGACATCAACGCCAGCGTTGGACGTAGAGACGATCCCGTAATTGCTTTACTATATTTGACAATAATGTGATTCTGTTTAGTCCTTCAGTTAGATTTTCGAAAAATATTGAATAGTACATGTTTTTTGTTTTATCAAAATTAATAAAAAATGACGAAGATAAAACGCGAAGATCATGAGTGGGGGGCTTGTGACGTCATTTTAAGGTAAAAAATGTACTGAAACAAATGTCTTCATTTTCTGTTTAGGTACGTGAAAAAAACAAAAATGTGTCCAATATTTTTTGGAAATCTATCCGACGGACTAATTAGTTATTTTTGTCGTGGACCCTACTCCCAGTAAGAAGCTTCATGTAGGTTGATACATTCCGACATATCGCAGATTCTGTACAGACAACAGTAACCTTGTTTAAATGAAAATAATAATCACGCGATTTTGATAGAGGTGCTAAAGACCATTATGTGAACTTTTTGCCGTTCAAGTGACATTGAAGCATAGGATGGTAAAGCAATTACGAGCTTGACTATACCCAAGCTTATGAAAATATATTATTAAATAGTTAGCATAAAACCCTGTCATAATAATTAAAATTAGCTGTTTACTAATTGCACAACTAAATCACCAGTATATTACAAGCCATGTACACACGGCCACACATCAAGCTATACAAAACCAGTTAATCTTGGCCTCACTTTACTAGATCTTTTCGCACAATGAACGATCAGATTATACTGGTTTTGTATAGCTTGATGTGTAGCCGTGTGTACAATACAATTTATTAAGATCTTCATGATGAAATACATCAATAGGTACACTACCAAACATGTTCAGTCTTTCATTCATAAACATTAAGTGTTCACTCACGAATATCATTCACTCAAGCGGCGACGATTGACATCTGCCAATGTCATCATTGACATCTGTCAATGTCATTGTTGACATGTACAGTAAGACTAAATTCCAAGCAATATTCTGAGATTTAGTTTCATTTTCTTGCTGACTGTACAATGTACTTTAGCCGCGGAAAAATGTCACAGTTATATTTAAAAGTTAATGTTACTTCATGGAAATGTGTTTATGTGTCAGATAATAAAATTATATAGTTTATACACGTGAAGTCACGCCTTTTTCCTATTGGATATAGTACATAAAAAACTATATTTATTTGATATAAAAAAACAGGCTTGTCGAAGTCGGGTAAGTATAGTTGTAAGTTCAAAAACAATCGGTTCCCTTTAAAAAACAACTGCGACATTAAAAAGAAAAAAAAAACTAAAAATATTACAATAAATTAATGAAATATTAAACCTATGTAATCGCAACATGGAAAAGCTATTTGTACAAGGCATAGTTTATACATCAATCATATTAATACATCTATAAGCTTGCTTCATGGCTTTTCTCAAAAACCATTATAATTGTGATATTTTTTTGAATGAAACCTTCATTGTATACAGATAGACAGTATTGAAAGGACATACATGTAGATTTGTTAAAAGTTATATAATAAAATAATACAGTACTGGGTTGTAAATATGACGCATTGCGGTTT
This sequence comes from Diarsia dahlii, assembly GCA_949775195.1. Taxonomy (NCBI): domain Eukaryota; kingdom Metazoa; phylum Arthropoda; class Insecta; order Lepidoptera; family Noctuidae; genus Diarsia; species Diarsia dahlii. The sequence goes on from OX459212.1 coordinate 17,783,684, forward strand.
TAGAAAGAGACAACAGATATGAGTGACTGAGAGAACTTCTCCAAAAACCCGTTAAGTCATATTTACGACTAGATACTGCATATATTACAATGGATCCTATAAGATTCTTGGTTAAGAATCCACTGAAACCGAGTATTGTACTGCAAAGTTATTTCAACAGCGAATTCTACCACCCCAACTATGCTGGGGAGTGGGGTCAGCTTGCAACCCGTCTAATTCATTCGTGCGCTCATCATAAATACATTCTACTGCTACTGTATCAAATTACATCTAAATCCGATCAGCCGTTTCGGCGTTGATACTAACAGAACTTTGGCTTCTATCGCTTGCAGTGGATTCTCAACACTCTTTCCGCCTTATTACAAAAGGTAATTAAACCTGGTTTAACTTAGACTTAGTTTATCTCACATGATGTCTCACTTCAATAGTATTCAAAAGAAAGTGACAGCATGCAAGATAAACCAAGTCTAAGTTAAACCAGGTTTAATTACCTTTTGTAATAAGGCGGTTTATAATTATATCATAAATATAATCGTCCATGTCTTTTAAATTACAAAATAGGCAGATGTCTTTTACCAACCAATATTCAATTATTACTAAATTCGACATCTAATCATTGTCTAACATTAGTGGATTATATTGCAATACATAAATATATCCTGCGTAGGCTTATCTCAGGCCATTCTCTTGGCTCGGGAAGATATTGTTACATAACATCGCGCTTCTCCTCATAGGGTGAGACAGAGTTGTACAAACAGTAGGTACACCTACTTATAGCCATCCGAAGGGGCTCGCCTATAGCCAAATATAACGATAATATAAATAGTTACAACGCTACTGTCCATGTCACTGAAGTCTAAAATCGTTCACACGCCGCACTTTATAATTTGTCTGGTACCACATCCACTGTGCGTGGTCCAGGTACACAGGTACACAGGTACACTGGTCCAGGTACAGTCAAGCACAGAAGTATTGTGTAATGTCCGAGTACTTGCGCTTGTGCAGCGAGGACGCGCATCACGAGGCGCGCTGCGTGCCGCACGACGTGTAGAACAGGATGTACGCGGCGCTCGACTTCACCTCGGTTGACGAGATCTCTGTCACCACGTGGTCGTCGTATTTGTACCATCTGGGGAGGTGGATGCAATGTTAGATCTAATTCCTCAAGTTATTTATTAATATTGTTACGACGGTCATCTAGGATCTTCGGGAAACCTCGCTAATAACTGTGAAGTACCTAAAGAGTCGCGTAAATTCTACTGACATTCTGTAGGTAGTTAGTCCGCGCAGCGTCGGCGGCAAACGCCATTGTAATTTCGACCGTATGCCGAGGGCGTAAAGGAACTTCTTCCTTGTTGGTTCTTTATCTTAAAGTTTATTTTTTGTTAATGTTTTTTGTGAATGCTTTCTGGATGAATAGGAAATTTTCTCGAATATCTTTTGTGTGTTTGGGGAAAAGGACCGACAGAGGACGGAGTTAGTTAGTCTACTTTTAAGCGAGACAACGAAAGGTTCGAAGAGATATCTAGTGCGATAAAGTGTTCAGTAGTGTTTTTGTGATTGTAAATAAGTGTTTTGTGAGTAATAAAGTTGAAAGTGTGTTTAATTGGTAGTGTTTTTATTTATCCCATACCCAGCTCGTAACAATATTAATCTAAGGATCATTTATTATACCAGAATCAACGACAAAATTACATAATACAAGACAGTAGCACAAAGCACTCGCTCATCACCACTGTCTGCTGAGTTACAGATAGTGGTGGTGTGTAATGTACTATTCTGAAGTAAGACATAGTCAAGGTATGCATAAAACCCGGCCCTGGTGCAAGCCATGGTCCGGGGGGAAGAGCAATGGGACGCCGTCGCCTCCTTCTGCGAAGCAGTGATGCTAGCGAAGGAGGTGGCGGAACGAGAGAGGGAAAGAACCTCTCGTCCCAGCCGCCGGGGGAGACGCTCCGGGCGTCGGGGGCCACGTGATGGCTTCCGGCCACCTACTACGCGGGCCTGTGGACGGTGAGTGTTGGGCTAGCTCGCCGTCCGGCCGTCGTCATCGGCAACAGACCGTGTCGGCGGCGCGTACGTGTTCCACGCGCGCCTCAAAGCAAGAGCCGACACTCGTCGGGGCTGCAGATTATCGAAAGGCATAACGCGGCCTCGGTACAAGGGCGAAGAAGAAACATGGGTTGGTTTTTAGTCAGTAGAAGTCTGACACTCCCTTCCACTCTGCCCAAGAGCGAGAGGGGGGGGGGGGGGTTATTTGATGATTTTACACCAAGTTCTTTTTTTTTCCAAGTTTTAAAATTGTAACTTGTTTATATACAATTTTATTTGGTAGTCAGTCAACTTAACAAGGGTGTATGTTTGCGAACGGAAATAGAATCCATCAAATTATAACAATCATCCTAAGAATAAGTCTAATAGTTTACGAACAAGGTACACCACCCAAATATACCAATTACAAAAATGGCACCACTCCCTTAAGTCTTTAGACAAATAAATAAAACTCATACTCACTTCCCGTAAACGCTGCTCTTGCAATACGCCGTATAATGGCCTCCCTCCATGGAACCATAATGATTGGACACCGCGTAAAGGTTATACGAATGACTGCTCGGAGAGTTCAGCGCAAACTGTCCCATATCCAGGTCTTCTAGAGGGAAATCTATGTACGTCTGCTTCTTCCTATACGCGTTGCACATATACTCCTTAGGGTCGACGTAGAACCGCTTGAAGTGTATGACTAAGACTGGTGGCAGACGGGAAATGTCTAGTTTTTTGACGGCGTCTCGTTTCTCCTTGCAGTTTGGACAGTTCCAACCGGGTATTGTTTCGCCGTTTAGGTACAGTTTTAGGCAGTCCTGTGGGGAAAATGTGAGAATCTATTTCTTCGCATACAATTTGTAATGGTTGTGGACTAATCAATGGTACTTTTTTGAACATCAAACTTTTAATGATTATGTGAAACTTCACAACGACAAGATGTTTGGAGCAGCTTTTAAGACTTTTTTTAACACGGTTTCAGTGTTGTTTCAAACGTAAAAATTATGTACAGACAGACACCAGCACATCAAGCTAGAATCTGTCTAAATTCTTTAATTGATTTTCAACTTTATCGCTGAAGCATTAGGTTCAAAGTTAATTGCCAAAGTTTGACAGTTTCGAGTAGTATGATGCGCTGGTGTCTGTACAACGATTGAAATTCAATGACCCGAGGTTCAGGTTAGGATATTTCAAGTTGTAATTTCCAAAAAGCAACTTACACTCAACGTGCACCTATTAGCGTTAGCGGGCAGCTCGAGCGAGAGGTTCGAAAAGGACTCGTATGTCACACTCTGCTTGCCGCATACAGTACAGCGGACGGTCGACTTGATCTGTCCGTAGAACAGGCGCAGGATGAGACTCTCCTTGGACTTGGTGTACTCGTGCCAAGCCTTCTCTGAGGGCGCCAGACTGTCCTGTAAACGAAAGTGTTTTGTGTCAAACGTCAGGTCTTAACATTTGGTAAAGTGAATGAGACTTTTTTTCAAAGGTACCAGATTTTTTATAAGCAATTGAGTAATTCAAGATTTAGTTTGTTATCTAAAAAAACACCATTTTTGATTGTTTTTAAAGTAATTGATTTAATTGGGGGAAATAAAAAATATGTAAACTAAAAAGAGGAATGGACTCAATATCGAACCTTGAGAAACGCCTACTGTGATTTCAGACCCTAATGAGTTTTATATATTTTACCGGAACTTTTTCCTGTCTTTAATTTAGGTAAGATCTTAGCAAGCCAAGAGCTGTACTTTTGATTCCATAGTAATCCACTTTCAGTAGAAGTGTGCCATGATTTATGCAATCGAACGCCTTAGAGTATTTTTTTATTAAGGCGGCATTGACGTCATTTGTACAACTTCCTTTGAGATGAGGTCTTTATCAAACTGACATAAGATTGAACATCTTACTGAGAACTGCCAGAATTGACAGAGGCCCATAATTGTTGGCTCCTTTGCAATCAGTAGATTTAACCGAATCGAATTTCATTTAATCCGTAAAGATTTAGTCTGCACTGGTGATAACTATGAAAAATAAGTAAGGTGCAAAAGTTTCTACGATACATCTACAGACTTTTACAAAATATTCTCCGAAGATCTGAGAATTAGGGCTCCTCCTGGCCAATTATCAACGAGAACTGCCTACCTTATGCGGCGGCACGTTAATGCTGAACTGCAGGTCGAGATGCAGCCAGTCCATGAGGATAGTGAGGAACTCGTGCGAATCCTGCTGCTCACAGCCACGGAACGCGCGCTGGTGCTTGCCAACCTCGTTCTGGACACAAAAATAGGTGATAACTTAAAACATTTTTCGGAGTCGTGAGGCTATTTCAGCTTCATCGGTGTTACATACAAGTGGTCATGAATTTTACCCCATTTTTAACCGACTTCTAAAAAAAGAAGGAGGTTCTCAATTCGGATGTTTGTTTTTTTTCCGTAGCTTGCTAACCAATTTGAAAAATTGTTTTTTTGTTGGAAAGGGTATACTTCCCATAAGGTCCCATATTTTTTTTTATCGAAACCGGACAAGCGGTTTTTGAAAAATCAACAAAACTCAAAAAAAAGCTACATTGTCCACATTATGAACATATCGCACACCTAGTTAAAGACTAGCTCAACTCAAAATATCACTTTTTTCAGGAATCGAAAAAAACGATTTACTTCATTTCTATTTAGTATATTAAAAACTTTCTTGTATGTTCTTGTATGTAATTTTACGTTTATATTTACTGTGATAATGGTCTTCCATCAAATAACAGTAACACTGTATAATTCCATTTTTTTGAGTTAGGTTGGTATCTAAGTCAAAATCATTGTTTAAAATTTTTACTAAATCGAATTAAACTCATATTAATGGCTTTTTTTTACTTAGTGTACTATTAATCTGTATTTATTTATCAAGTATTAATCAGAAATAGTAGTGTATCTACGCTATATTTGATTTATTTTCTGTACGATTATCACAATAAAACAAATATCTTAATAAAGAAATTACCTTTATTTAGGTCACAAAGAAATAAAGAAAACTAGAAACAAAACTTTTGAAAATCTCGAGAAAAATCCTGTAAACCTACGAATAGGTTTTGGTACATAAACATTATATTTAACGTTAATTATTGTACTTAGCAAAGTATAGGTATATTTAAAAAAAATACATACTTAAGTAATTATTTAAAAAAATGTCTGGTCAAAGGTTATTAACTTTGCTTTGATACAAAAACACTAATTACTAATTTAACTAGTATTATTGTTCATTATCTTTTAAATCAGTACAAAAACAGTAGTAGTAGTATCTTCTTCATTAATAAAAATTGCATGTTCCGTATTGTTGGGTACACAGATGACCGCACTGTCATGGAGAGTTATACATCCAGCGTAAAAGCCGGCGGTGATGTAGTACGTTCATTGAGAGAGGCAATGGTAGAGCGAACGAATTCAGCCTTAAGACTTGTCTCCAAGTGGGGTGACGACAATCTGGTTGATTTCAACGCCACCAAAACGTAAGTATGTCTGTTCACTGCCAAAAGGAGTCCGTTTAATCTGGCCCCTAGTTGCCGGAGTGCGTCTGTACAAGTTACTGATAGTCTCGAGCTTCTTGGTACGAAGTTGAGCGCGAATCTGAACTTCGGCGCCTACATTGAGTCGAAAGCTCAAATTGCGGCAAAAAAACTGGGTATCCTAAACAAGGATAAGCGGTACTTCAAGCCTGGACAGCCGGTTCGGCATGGAGTATATACTGTCACCTTTGGGATGGCTCAGCCAAATACCAACTTGCCACACTTGACTCTGTAGAGCGCAGAGTCAGGAGGCTAATTGGTGACGACAAGCTGGTTGCCAAGCTACATAGCCTGGCCCACCACCGCAAAGTCGCATGTCTGTCGGTCTTCGATAGACTGTACTTTGGAGAGTGTGCGCAGGATCTCCACGGGCTTATTCCACTCCCTTCTTCTATCAAGAGACTAGATTGACTGCAGGTAATCCTAGTCGATGTTCCACACATTCGAACGAAGCGCTTTGCTAAGTCTTTTATTATGCGCACAGCCAAGGAGTGGAACTCCCTGCCTGCCTCGATTTTCCCGAGTTCATATAACCCCAATCTATTTAAGTCGCGAGTAAATAGGCTTCTTCTGGGTAAGCTTGTTCCATCGTCAACCTCATCTCTGCCCTTAGGGCAAGATTGAGGTCAAGAGCAAGCCAATTTCTAAAAATAAAAATAAAACATTTCTTCAACTACTTTTGTGTTTGTTGAAGGTGTTGCTGTGCACTGTTGCGGTTCTATTTCCATATCAGTGCCCTCTGGTTCACTTGCTAAATTTATCTCATGATCGAGGGGCTAGTTGAAGGAGTCGGTGTACTCGGTGTATTCTCGTGCAGCTCCTGCTCGTTATCATTGCCCACTAGCTCATTTGCTGTGGCTTTTTTGTCATTGTGGTGCTCGTTGAAGGCGATGATGTGCATTCTTGAGGCTCCAATTCTACATCATTGCTCTTAGATTCATTTGAATGAACTGCCATAGCCCTTTTTTAGCAAAAGTATACCACGACCCTTCATCTTCTGAAAAATAAATCATTAAATTGATTTAGTCCAGAAGACTGCACTAACTCAAAAAACACCCTTATCTCGAATTGGACACTTCTTAATAAATTTTTTTTAATCACTGCGACAAATACAACTACAACACAAAATATTCCTATATTCAAACAAACCGTAGCAGCTATTATTACAGTTTTAAGGGCGATTTTCATTTAACCAGCAATACTCGCCTAACTCAAATAATTTCAACAATAGTTACTAAAATTTTTAGTTACCATTTTTAGTTACTAAAATAAATATACTTACATTTGTAAACAAACACTCCACTAAGTCGAAATAGTCAAAAAATCGGTCTTAGTTCATCAAAAGTTTGACCACGAAGATCAGCCTAACTAAAAATAATTAACGTATTCAAACGCGTTTACTCACGAATACACGACCAACTCGAAATAATCCGGTCTTTACGTGTACTAACAGCACCTATCCCTTAGTGAATCATGTCACATTTGGTGATGCATTAGTATTGTTGGCGGGGTGTGTGGGCCAAGCCAGTCCGCAATACTAGCTTATAGCGTTATCATAACTTCATTTATGGAACTATTTCTACAGGTGTCTTTGGAGATTACGTAGTTTTGAACACAGATTCCGGTAGTAATAATAAGTCGTTTTTGAATTATTTCGAGTTGCGCGAGTCTTTAACTAGGTGTGCGATATGTGAACCACTAAAAAGTGAAAAATAAAAACTTTTTAACAAAAAATAAAACCGACTTAAAAAAAAAACAAAAAAGTGAAAAATAAACTTTAGAAAAAAAATTGGTTGCCTGTAAAGTCGGTATACGGGCGAAAGTTTTACGTGACAACGACTTTGAGTGGTAAAATAATTCGCGAATAATTACGCGTGCCTTTCACTTTTTATGTCTGTCTCTCTCGCTCTTAGGCGGGCTAACCATGCCCGAGTGGAAGGGACGCGTGCCTCTCAATCGCTCTCATTGTGAGCGCATAACGTGAGCGGAGCGTAACGCAGTTTCTTGAAGTGTCACCCGGCAAACCAATTTATAAGACGTTGTCACGTCAAAAAATATTTTCTGAAGTCGGTGGCAAAAAAATGAAATCAAAGAAACAAAAGTCACCGACTTCAGAAACTGATTTTTCTTCTAAAGTTTATTTTTCACTTTTTTGTGTTTTTTTTAAAGTTTTTATTGATATTTTAGAAAGTCTTAAAGTATTAGAACCCTAATAAATTTTGATTTGTTTTATTACGAAAAAATAAGGACTTTACAAAGAAAACGTGAGGCCGAAGACACTGCCAGGTCTTGCCTGGGGGCAAGAGGATGTGATGTAGTAGTAGTGTGCTACGTACCCGAAGGTCCCTGGTGGCGATAAACCGGTACTGTCCGGACCACAGCGCACGCACCACCGCCGCCAGCTCTTCTGCTATCGCGCCGCGAGTGCTGTGGGACCTGCAGACAAGCAACACAACTTATAGCTTTCATGGCATAAGTGCAGCGTTGGTAGGGTTTCAAAAGATGGAAAGATGTCTTGGTAAACTATGACAGAACATCAGGACTACTTGTTACCGCGATTGGCGCGAAGCCAAATTGAATACCGGACACAGTATTGCAAAACGAAAAATATGGATAATCTAAATCATGACAAAAAATGTCTCCCAAGAACATGGGATGTTCCTTAGTGCCTATTGGCCTTGTTCTGTTTCCTGTTGATATGGAGAGAAGCGGAAATTATGTTTTACGGTTTACTCCTCCACTATTCTTTTCTTATTAATTTTGTTGCAGGATCCAAGACAGTTAAATTGTTTCTCGGGGACTTGGACGACCTTCATTTTCGAGTTTTTCAGGTGGTCGCCACTGTTGATTTTGGCTTTCAGGAGTTGTAGTGGTTTGGGAATAGTGTGGCGGGCTTGTCCCAAAAAAAGGATATGTTTTACGTGAAATACTACCCGTATTTGACGCCGGTGACAGAAAACTTACGAGGAAATCGGTTGTCGTGGTATGGGCATGTGATACGGAGGAATGACAAAAATATCGTGAGGAAGGTTTTGAATATGAATATGGATATATAAGAGCAGAGGAAGACCAAAGAACCGATGGTACCGATATATGGTAAGAAAGGTGTCTCATGAGATGACGAGAAACAGAGAAGTATGGAATACGAAGACATGCTGCGCCGACCCCAAATGAATTAGGAACGAGAATGATGATGACTAATAACAAAAGCTGTTCCTCAACGATACCTGTTGACATGTTCCAGGTACTGTCCGTTGCAGAAGTAGGTGACGAGTATAGCGGTGTTGTTGAGGCACTGGATGATCGAGTTCATGTAGCACGTGTTGCCGAGGTTCTTCAGACCCGTGAGTCCGCGACCCTGGGTACAGCAGCTTTATTAGTCATAGCAAAAACATTATACTTGGCAATTTGTGAAGCAAGTTATTTTTTATTGCCTTACAGTGAAAAACTCGTAAGTGTAAAAGAAGTTAATTTTCAGGAGGAAGGAAAAATCTGCGTGGTGGATGGCGTTGTTGTACGGCGTCCTTTTTTTTGTGAATTAATATGGAATAATTATATCGAATGAACTAATTATAGTCAGATCAGAATTTTTGTTGCGAGATTTTCTTCCTAGAAACGTAATAATATAAAGAGCAAAAATGCATTCCCGAGGTTTTCACTCTAAGGCGACGTTATAGAGTTGATATACACTTGTTCTAGTTGGCACATTCGATTCGGCAGTATTTGTTGAATAACAAAGCAATTTATACATACGTACGTACATTTAGTGCTGATAGACAAACTCCATTCGGCACCTACATCGCTGTTCAGAGCGGCTTGGTAAAATTTGAGCTAAGGGAAACGGTTTTATATCGACTGTATATCTACATTTACATTCAAGTTGTATTCAATGGTTAATATGACATCTGAATCTAACTCAAACGATATATGAAAAACTTTCATTAATGACTTTTCATATGCCCCTGAAAACGGTTAGGTTCGGCACAGGCATCCCTTTTCTTACAAAAACTTACGGCATTTTGCAGCTTCACCTTTATTGGACTGAAAGTATAGATCTATCGCCTCAAAAAATAAAATTGTTAACTTTTTTGCATGCTTTGTAGAATGTTCTTGTCTAAACTCCATCGATGACCATATTCAGGTTACCGTTAAAAGAGGTAATGTGTTTACATCCGTGTCGACAATAGCTAAACGGGATCAAACGCAGGCTAAAGAAAGCCTTTTGTAAAAGCTTGGTTGAAAGCCAGCTAATTTATTACCGTTAAACTTATCAAACTCTTACGGCCTGTTACTGAAATCTTGAAGTAGCTAGGTCAGATTCAATTGGTTTGCGAAAATTAAACACGATAACAAAAGTTTTTGGATTTTTCAATATTACTCTACGTGCGATCGTTGGCCATACGCTTTTATCGTGTTTAGATATCGCAACTCTCAACAGCAAAATCAATTCCTTGCAATTTTTCAGTATTAGCCATTGTTTGGTTGATGGCAATAGCCTTGGGACATAAACATAAAACATAGCTGGCGAAATGTAGGATGTTCTATTACTTACATCTCTGCCTAACCCTTCGGCGTTTACAGGCGTGATGTTAACTCTTAATAGAGCTATTGTCTTGACAAATATATCTGATAAAGCAAAGTAAGTGATGAAGAACGCAACAGCGCGTAGTAACGCGTGTCGAATAGCGAGGCGGCTTAGCCAAAGACGTGAATCTACCCGTCTTTTTTCACGAATCTGTTCATCATCATCATCATCAACTTCCTGCTCTTATCCCAAGTTATTTGGGGTCGGCGCAACACGTTTTTATCTTCCATTCGACCCTGTCAGTCGTCACGCTATCATTTATTTATAAGTGTTCATCAAAAGTGCAAAAATCGCCACAAATTCTTTCTACGTTATGCCTGCCACTAGCACATTACCAGCTCTGGACTGTTCCCTGCCATATAAATAAAGACATATTACGGCGAGACCGATGGCTATCGCGCCGTAAGGTCAGAGGGCGCCCTTCAAGGACAAGTTCACGGCAAAACTGCGGCGCTCTGTAGTTTTCAACCTCACTTTAATTTACTGAGGGTAGGGTAACCATGTTTAGGTTGGAAAAGTTGGATATTTTCAAAAAAATATACTTTTACTCTTTTTCTGTACACACATCGGTCCTTTATTTGCAAATGGAGTGCATAGAGCTGTATTCTGACATTTAGCAAGTTATGTTTCAGTCACATATGACACAGGAATTCTTGAATTCCAACTAGGGATTTAATTAATAAAATTAATAACTCTTTAACTTTACTTTCTACAACCAAGCAACACAATTGCGTGACAAACTCAATAACAAATTGATGACATTCATAATGAATTACTAATCCATGAATTCAGGAATTTTCAAGCATTCAAGCAGATCATGTTTGAAAAAAAATATCGTTTGCTCGACAACGTAAACAACGTCATTGCAACTGTGTGTTATTGAATTACCCCGTAAGACTTTATGAACATCAGTTACGCTTGCTGCTAGAGTAACACAAAGCAGCTTATATTTTTAACCGACTTCAAAAAAAGGAGGAGGTTATCAATTCGACTGTATATTTTTTTTTATGTTTGTTCGCTCATAACTTGCGACTGGGTGAACTGATTTTCATGATTCTTTTTTCATTTGAAAGCTGGTGCTTCCCGTGTGGTCCCATTGTCACCATTTCAATATCTGATGATGGGATCTTGTAGAAATCGGGGGAACTCTTCAATAAATAACAGCAGATTAACCGCGATTGTTGCTATAGCATATCTAAGCATTGTTTACGCCATCACACAACATAATATCACGCCTGTACTCACTACAAAGGTTATAAAAACTATTTTGTGAAGATCTGATGAAGAACTTCGGAGATAGGCAACGGAACTCCTCAATAAATGATAGCAAATGGACTGGGATTGCTGAAATCTCATATTGTCTGTCTATTGTTTACACCAGTTCATAACATAACATCACGCCGGTACGTTGTGAAGGGGTAAGCATATGTGAACCACTAAAAAGTGAAAAATAAAAACGTTATTACAAAAAATAAAACCGACTTCAAAAAAAAAAAACACTCGAAAGTGAAAAATAAACTTGAGAAGAAAAATCAGTTTCTGAAGTCGGTGACAAAAAAATGAAATCAATGAAACAAAAGTCACCGACTTCAGAAACTGATTTTTCTTCTCAAGTTTATTTTTCACTTTTGAGTGGTTTTTTTTTGAAGTCGGTTTTATTTTTTGTAAAAACGTTTTTTCTAAAATAATACTAGTCTATCGAAAATACTGGCTAAGTTAAAATAATATAGCATCACGCCTGTTATAATCCCTTAAGAATTAGGCAGTGAGCCTGTTGCCTTTAACCGGGCACAAATCTAGATACCGCGGCTGCTACTGGAAAATCCAATAACGCTTTTCCTCGCTGGGAATCGGACCCACGGCCACTACATTAACGAAGCACTCAAATGAAAAGTTCGGGTGGTCGGTAAAAAATCCGGACCTATCAGAATCAATACTCAAGTATGGTCACCGTAACAAAATGGGGTGTGTGAGCGGTCCTAATTATAGAACCGACAACTTGGACTGGCAGTAGTCGTGAAAATTTGAAAAGGTCGGTGCAATTTCTTGACGATGTATCGTGGCGTTTTATGTATTTTTGTTAGTGTGATACCTATGCCATTTGTAGTTTTTTGTATCTTGAATTGTAGTTTCTCAAATGAAAATGTAGTGTGATTATTACTTAGAGAAATGTTTTCACAAGCTTGGGTTTGAGGAAAACATTGCCTTTTGTTACTAAAAAAAAAAGTTTTGAAATTGCTTACTTATACCTATTAATGTTGTTTTTTATTTAAATTCATCTTTTCCATTTGAAAGAATGAGGCTGCTCATTTGAGTTTAGAGTTTTTCAAGAAAGGAAGAGGTTTCGATAAAGTAAGATCAGTTCTAATGCGCGGGAGCAAATGTGCTTCATTCCTTGCCTATATTACTTGACTATTTTATTTTATAGTTACAAAAACTCAAAAAAACTCAAACTCAAATCGTTTATTTCAATTAAGCCATTACAGGCACTTTTGAATGTCAGAAGGACGGAAGAAGAACGAAACTACGAGTGCAATGCGCCATTCCGAAAGCCACCACGCCGAACCACACGCCACCGAATGCCCGCAACAACGAACACTGCGAGCACGAAAGCACCCAGCGACGCAAACCGCAACAACGAATGCTCGAGACCCCGAATCACGGAACAACGAATGCACGCCGCAACGTGCAACCGCCGCCGACCCGGAGCCCCGCACACCCACCGCCACGGCACACGCCGCCGCGCGCCCCCGCACCCACACCACTCGCCGCCGGTAACATCCGGCGCCGCGCAGCCCGACGCAGCAACTCCCGAAACGACGCATTGCACTCCTACGCTACAGTCACAATCACAAGGCATAATAACTTGTGAAAGTACTGCAGTTGCCAGTTCCCTAACGTAGATCTCATGAAGAAGAACGGGCAAGAAACTCCATGGACACTCTTTTAAATTAGAATTTGTTACAAAATCTTGGTACATTATATCATTCATGTTGAGATGGTATATTATGTGAGAACTATGTAGCAAGACGTGCAAGTTAAGAGCGTCCAGAGTAAAAAGATATACTTAATAAACAAATCAAAAAGAAAAATATATTTACACCATGGCAACTAAGGAATGACCAGTCTCCACTGACAGCGCCCGTTCACGAACATGACGCATGGATCAGCACCATTCAACTCAACCATTTTGAAGGGAACTAAATGATCCGACACACCCGCCACCATCAGCGAGACATTTGAGTGAGCATGACATTCTCTCAGCCACCAGGGCAACGTCACTAAAATATAACTAAATGTAAAAATGTAAAAAGGGGCTTTATAGTACATAGTACTCACACATGTGCCATGCAATTATACAATATTAAGACATTGAATCTATACAATGCAAAGATATTTTTACAATCTTCTGCAGCCTCTACAATAACTTCACATGATAATCGATGTAATTGCCCCTATGGTTGTGGAGCAGGACCAGCATGGAGCCAAGCATTTTTATCATCAATGTAATCCCCCAACTTATAGTATGCTTGCCTACATAGTGTGCGTTTTACACAAGTTTTAAATTTCGTCTCACTCAGTTGAAGAATGTGAGGAGGTATTTTATTGTAACATTTTAAACAGTACCCCATGAAAGATGAGTCTACTTTAGCTAGCCTGAAACCTGGCTGAACTAGTTGGTCCCTATTTCTCGTATTATAGTGGTGTCTATCACCTCTTTTGCTAAATAAATGCAGATTTTTCCTGACGTACATGATGTTTTCATAGATGTATTGACAAGGTACTGTCATGATGTTAATTTCCTTAAACAGCTCTCTCAGAGAATCGCGCCTTCGTAGACCATATATGGCTCTAATGGCTCTTTTCTGCAGAATAAATATAGACTCGACGTCTGCAGCCCGTCCCCATAGTAAAATACCGTATGACATAACACTATGAAAATAGCTAAAATAGACTAGTCTCGCGGTATCTACGTCAGTAAATTGACGGATTTTCCTAACAGCATATGCTGCTGAACTCAGCCGTCCTGCAAGAGATGTTAAATGCGGACCCCACTGTAGCCTTGAGTCAATCGTTATCCCCAAGAAAACAGTTTCATTGACAAATTATACAAAAACTCTATAATTGCAAACATGAATGCCTCGTTGGTTTAGTCATCGGGATGCGACTGCCGTCTTTACCAGAGATCGATTCCCAGGAAGAGGAAGTATTGTTCGGTGTTTACATTAAGAATTTGTGCCCAATTGATGGCAATATCAAAATGCTCGCCCCCTAAACATGACTTAAGAAATGGTCCCACAAACTCTGTCTAACCCTTCGGAAAATTTGGTGCGATAAGTAATCTAAACGAAAAGCACAAACAGATATCTATCTAAAAAACCCAACTTACACGTTTAAACAGCCAAACAATATGATTCTGCGAGTACTTGAGCCGCACTTTGACCTTGAGCACCATGTTGGCTGTGTCCAGCGGGATGCATCGCCGCTCGTAGCGCAGAATCTTGAAGATACTACTGCCCTTCGTGAGCGCTATAGCAGCGCTTTCTTCCTTCTTGCACGGTATTTTAGGGCTTAAGATCTAGTTGGGTTAGAGTTCAAATTGGTTTGACGTGGTTTTCTGTTTCTACAAAGCTTTTTTCTTGTTGACCTCTCACACTATTGGGTTTTGAATTTTATGTCTTCACGTCGTTAGAACTGTTTTCCTAACACTGTTGTATTTATTTTTCTTAAAGTCTTATTTTTAATTGGATTATTGACTTTTAGCTTAAATTAAAGTAGCTGTAACACAGTTCATCGTTATATGTTTAATTTATTTTACACTGTTAGTTTAAAGTTCTCTTATCGAAATTAAAAATTCCTTTTACGCGATTGTAAAATATTTCAGTAAACACATTATTCCAACAAGATTAATTTTGACGATGCACAAAAAAACTGAACAATACAATTACAAAAACACTTCTATTGTTTATTTTTAAGTCATTGAACTTCAAGAAATAACTCAATTATCATAGCTAAACAAAAGGTTAGATTTAGTATATCTAGACAAAGGAAAGACTAGAATAAGTAATACTAACAAATATAACATGAACAACGTAGATAAAATTGACGGGAGCATTACACACGACACTTTTCACTTTAAATTATTTAAATATTTAGTCGTCCGCTGCACACGTGTGGTCGTGAGCGTAGCTGAGTACGAACTGAGTTGACGTGTTCACTCACTGTCGTAGGTAAGGGTTGGGTATAGGGTGGCTAACATCCGTATCTATAGTCAAGTTAAAGTAATTACTTGGTCTTGCAATGGGCAAGAATTTAAACGAAGTTAGAACCGCCAATGAAAGCAAAACTAAGAACTCTAACGTTTGATAGTTCTAACATTAAGGCGAGTTTGCAGTACTGTGTTTTTATGAACGCACGACCTCACCCCCCGCACTGCCCGGCGAACGACATATGCCTAAATTTTGACTGTTTTTTCTTCTTGGAGAAAAATTATACTTTCTTGTTTTCAACATTTACTTCAGAATAAAAAGTTCTATCTACTGATATAACTTTCATATACATTCATGATCTTAGCAGTACACGTTTGAAATTGTGATTTAGAGTCATGTTTGATAAAAAAAGGATCGAGCCGATCATTCTAAATCGCGTTTCTATCTTTACGATTTACTTGAGAGTATGTTCAATTTTTATGTAATGATTTTTATTTATTAAAAAACTCATATTTAGTTCGATTAGATTTTCATAGGTTCAAAAATCTTAAAAAGTACTGCAACCCCGCCTTAAGGAATTACAAAACTACGGAGAAAAAATCGTATCTTAAACAATTACATTTACTCAAGTAATAGTAATGACTTGTTTATAAATACGGGTGTAAGTCTTCAGTATATAATAGTTACGTATGTTTGGGTAAGTTGTATGTTGTGTTTTGTAAATGTTTGTGACTTTAGTCTTAGCTCGGATAGGTTTTTAAGAGATAATTTATTAGTATGCAATGCTGGAGCAATGTTGATGCATATTGCGTCCATATTGTGAAAATCAATGAGAAATCTCAAGACAGTCATACAGTTTCTCTTTTTATTAATTTTGGCTTGCTAATTGATCAACTGCAAAATTGCAGACACTTCGTTTTGTATTTATTTTAAAATAAAATACCTATACAGTTTAAGAAAAAATAACTTCGTTTTGTATTTATCTATATAAATAAAAAGAGAAGTCCTGACTGACTGACTTATCAACGCCCGGCCCAAACCCTTGGACCTAGAAAGCTGAAATTTTGCACAGAGGTTCCCTTTATGATGTAGACAAGGAATAAGGAAGGATTTTTCGAAATTCAACCCCTAAGGTATTTAAATAGGGGATGAAAGTTTGTATGGAAAATCGTCATTATCACGCGGGCGAAGCCGCTGGCAAAAGCTATTTTAAAATAAAATACCTATACAGTTTAAGAAAAAATAGTCTGATGTTTCGCTAATAAATTGTTCTAATTCCAGTGTCGAGCGAGACAGGTTGAGATGACGACGAAAACGCGTGAAGTTGGAATTCATAACTTTTAGGATACACTTTAGCTCACTTTATGAAAGTTTGATGCTCGGAACCACACAAGTATTATAGCTGAAGAATATTATATGATCTTATTTTTTTTTTACGTATATTCCAGAGCGTTCACATATCTTTCGTATGCGTATAGTCTACTCTATGCATAAAAAGGCGCGTGTACACTGTTTGGTTAACAATACATTCGCTTGATTGATGGGGCCTGTGTGCACAGGGCACGACCGGCGAACAACCAACCTTTTTGGAAAGATCGTCTACGAAAATATGAGTAGATATACATACTAACGTATATTTGTCGTTGAAATATTGCGTTTTGCAAACAACAACCTAAGTCATTGACTCTTACGTTAGTAGGCAACAAGCACTTTTGAGTAGTTTGTGTCGCCATCTCATATCTATCTGAGACTGAATTTTGTCGGGTAAACGGTCTATCAAACCAAATAAATAAACTCTTTTGCAAAAAAAACGGGCACTTCATATTTTGACGTGACAACGTCTTATAAATTGGTTTGCCGGGTGACACTTCAAGAAACTGCGTTACGCTCCGCTCACGTTATGCGCTCACAATGAGAGCGAGTGAGAGGCACGCGTCCCTTCCACTCGGGCATGGTTAGCCCGCCTAAGAGCGAGAGAGACAGACATAAAAAGTGAAAGGCACGCGTCCCTTCCACTCGAGCACAGTTAGCCCGCCTAATGTTTTAAATTGTTACTATTATTTCATCCTTCTTCCTACTATACGAATGAATATTCACATTAAAATTATTTTACCACTCAAAGTCGTTGTCACGTAAAACTTTCGCCCGTATACCGACTTTACAGGCAACCAATTTTTTTTCTCTACTTCAATGAAGAAGGACAAGTAAGAGGTTTTATTAATTTGACGATGTATTGGCATGTTATTTGAAGAATCCTGGCATGATTCTGTACGTTCCAAATTTAAATTTTGAAATTAACAAAAGGAAAATAATGATTATTGTAGATTATTGTAAAATTGCTTTACTAATGGCGCGAATTGCTGAAACGATTTTATTACTGATTACTAAAATTTTAAAACTTTTTGGATATTTTCTGCAAATTAAACAATTTTATCTTTCTTTTTACATTAAATACCACTTTTTGACATGAGTGATAAAGCGATAAGGGCCGGTAAAATTATAGCCCTACTTGAAGAAGGTTGTTCGCAAACTTACGTGTCTCAGCGGCTAAATGTGAGTCGTTCAACTGTCCAGAGGACTTGGCAACGGTATTAAGAGACCGGTTCGGTCAAAAGAAGACCCGGTTCGGGAAGAAAACGACGCACAGAACCAAGAGATGACCGCTTTTTGGTGAGTCAGGCCTTGCGGAATCGTAAGGCGTCAAGTGTGGACCTGAAGAAGAGCCTTGAAGAAGTAAGAGGAGTAGAAGTTAGCTTGTGGACCGTCAGGAGGAGGCTTTTGGCTGCCAATATCAGGAGTTACCGCCCGGCTCGGGGACCTAAATTACTCCGTGAGCACCGTGTTGCTCGACTTCAGTTTGCTCGAAACTGTGCTTCATGGACTCTGGAGGACTGGAATAAAGTATTGTTTTCTGATGAAGCTAGAATCTCTTTGTGTGGAGAGGACCGACGCCGGCGAGTGCTACGAAGACCACGGGAACGCTATGCGGAAGTGTGTTTCGAAGAAATCACTCCTTATGGTGGAGGCTCCGTTATGTTTTGGGCAGCAATTAATTCGACGGGGCGTACGGAGTTAGTTCTCATAGAAAATGGAACATTAAATGCACACCGGTACATAATGGAAGTCCTAATTCCATATGCACAACCCGCATTGACTGCACTTGGGGAAGATTCCATTTTTATGGACGACAATGCTCGCCCGCACCGTTCTGGCGACGTGGAAGCGTACATGCAAGAAGTTGGGATCCGTCGTTTAGATTGGCCAGCTCGAAGTCCTGACCTCAATCCAATTGAGCATGTCTGGGATGTTCTAAAGAGACGGGTAAGATCAGTGCAACATGCTCCACAAAACATCAGGGAGCTAAAAAGAGTCATTGCAGAAGAGTGGGAACGTATTCCTCAAAACGTCATTAAAAACATCGTGGAAAGCATGCCCAGAAGGATTCAAGCTGTGATTTTGGCAAGAGGAGGTCACACTCGTTATTAGGTTATTACATTTGTAACTTTATTTAATTAAACAAAGTAAAAAAATCTTCTTGTCTTTATTGCCGACCACTTCTTATTGTTTGGCCGTGTACATCGGTTTTAAAGAATTCATAGATTTTTTTTTTTAAATTGCCACAGTTCACTTCACGCGTATTAATTTACACGATTATAAGTATACAGACTACGTCAAACAATTAAATTTCATTGAATCAACTCAAATCGACCTTAGAACGTAAATTTCCTAAGGTGCCCGTTTTTTTTGCAAAGGAGTGTAAATGGATGACAACCATCCCGCGCCGTCTCGTAAGGAAGATAAAGTCTAACTTTATAAATATGGCTTTATTTGCTAGTGGAAATCAGACTCCTAAAGTATTTTTTTGAAGTTTTGTTATAAGTTTCATCAGAGCTTTGTGTTGATTTTCTTAGACATCAGTGGCTTTTGGGGAAATTATGCATTTATTCGTTTATTTATAGAACGCGAATTCCCAACATACGACTGACGATTATGTATCTTTTGTTGCTGCAAGATTGATTGATTCCTAATTCTAGTCATCATCATCTGTCTGGTCTCTTCTCTACTTTTTTTGGGACAAGCCCGGGTCATTATTCCATAAAAATCACTGTAAATCCTGAACACTAGAATCAACAGTGGCGACTACCAGAAAAGCACCGAGACAATGAAGCTCGACGACGACTCAATGAAAAAAATTAACAGTCTTAGATCTCGCAAACAAGGAGAAGCTCGTGGCTTAATAAGAACTGCCACTCAGGTCGATCTTTATGTAAAGCTGTGCTTGCCTAGGTCGGTCTGTGGATGGGTGACCGCCCGACATACCGAGTTTCCTCCGTGCCTCAGAAAGCACGTTAAGCTGTTGGTCCCGGCTGCCATATATATAGATCTTTGGCAGTCGTTACAGGTAGTCAGTGACCTGAAATTCTGACATCCAGTCTTACCAAATTACCTAGTATTAACTGGGTTGTGGAGGTCAGATAGGCAGTCGCTCCATGTAAAATACTGGTATTCAGCTGCATCCGGTTAGACTGGAAGCCGACCCCAATATAGTTGGGAAAAGGCAGGCATATGATGAGATCTCGCAAACCACTGTTCCCTACTATATGAGGGCTTTCGAGTCCAACTGGATGCATTTACCAGCAGTACGTGAACCATTATTTAACATAGAACGATAGTCTGACCTTTACAACCCACTGACTTCGAAGATTGATTAATGCGACTGTTCATATTTAGCCACTAGCCCCAAGGGGGCATTATATTTAATTATTTATCATCAACTGCCTAGCCTGTTCCCAACTATGTTGGGGTCGGCTTTCAGTGTAACCATATGCAGCTGAATAGTCGTATTTACATAGAGCGAATGCCTATCTGAACTCCACAAATTAGTATTGGGTAATACTGGTTGTCACACTTACGGGCGACTGACTTACGGGTAACGCTAACGACAGTCAAAGATCTATAAAAGACAACCGGGACCTAAGGCTTAACGCGCTTTTCGAAGGAAACTCGGCATGTCATGTCATTGACGGCAAGGTTGGCGCAGTGGCTGAGCGATTGGACTGCTGCGCTGCGTGTCGCGGGTTGGATCCCCACACGGAACAAATATTTGTATTGCCTACAGACAGTTGGTTCGGGTCTGGGTGTGTTTGTGTATGTGAGTTTAAATGTTTGTAAACGCACCCACGATATAAGCGAAATTCCTAGTGATTTTTAGGGTTCCGTACCTCAAAAGGAAAAAACGGAACCCTTATAGGATCACTTTGTTGTCCGTCTGTCCGTCCGTCCGTCCGTCTGTCAAGACCCTTTTTCTCAGGAACGCGTGGAGGTATGAAGCTGAAATTTATATCAATTACTCAGGTCTACTGTCCCTTGAAGCTGTGAAAAAATCAAACTTCTAAGCCAACGCAATCAAAAGATACAGCCGTTTATGCCGCAAATTTTCGACACTTGCAAGGGAATCAAAACCTACAGGGTGCTTCCCGTGAACTCAGAATCTTGAAATTTGGTACGAAGCAACGTCTTATAGCATAGATAAAGGAAAAATTACGAAAACCATAAATTTTTAGTTACATCACATAATAAAAATATTCTAAGTAATTTTAAACTTTGTTTGTACGGAACCCTCGGTGCGCGAGTCCGACTCGCACTTGGCCGGTTTTTTTTACTTCACCGTTTTGAAAGCAGTGGTGATGAAATAAATTAGACAAAGTATATAACCCTGCCTGCCTGGGTTTGAACCCACGACTTACTGTTCGTAAGTCGGGGCCGCTACCACTTCTCTTTACTTATTAATTAATTAATAATTAAACATTGCACTAGAAAGTGAAGGCACACGTGACGTGGTGTTCAGCTAGTAAATAAGTGAGCAGCTAATAAGCCGTGCTCTTCGCGTGCCGCGCGGGTATCGCCTCGGAAGGGATTATATCTTACGTACAGACGTCCATGCACGTCAGACTAGCACGCGATCGGTGTATTGACGCTGGTCAGCTAACGCGAATGGGGTGGCTATTGAAGTTTCCGGAGATGATCACGACTGGTTTATTTTGAAAGGGTAGGCAGTAGAGTTTAATAACTACATTGACATCATTGTAAGGCCTAATTAAGGGACCCGTCGGGGCTGCGGGTTGTTCACAAGAGAAACCGCGGCCTCGACATTAAGGGCTAAGAAGGAAAATGGGTGGTGTTTGGTCAGTAAAAGGTCACTCCCTATCGCTCTTGCCCAAGAGCGGGAGAGGTTATTTGATGATTTTCCACCCACCAAAAAAAAATACTAATTAAGGGAGAGGACAGCGCTATAAAATGGGGGTTATGGTTAACCAGCAATGTGTTCACGTGGTGAATTATGACCCGCCGCCTCTCACAGAGAAGCATGTTACCCCCAGACCCCAAACAGTCAGAACGTTCATAATCATCTGCCAAGCCTTTTCCCCAACTGTGTTTGGGTCGGCTTCCCGTCTTACACCGGATGCAGTTGTACACCAGTCTTTTACATGGAGCGAAAAATGTTAGTACTGGGTTAAACAGTACCCATTGCCAGTCAGAATTTTAAGACTGCGTGGTTTATGAATTTATGATTTCTGGACACAATTTCAATTTATGATTTTCCTGGCCACAAAAGTAATTTTCAGATTCTGTTCTAGTTTTAAATTTAGTTAGTAGTGAGAATTTTCACCCACAGAGACAATAATTACATGCAAACGACACGTCTAAACCATGGCTACACCAAAAAACCTTCGAAAACAGTAACCTTTAATAATAAGACTGACCTATAACAGTTACCTTAAACTGCCCCATTCCTGCCCCTATTATAATAATGTAATAAACGAATTTGTAACAAAGTCGAGGTCGGTACTATTATTTAAATCGCATACATATTGCGGTGGTCGTTTTACATTAATCATGCTGACTGATATTTATTGTTCTAGGGGCGGTAGACGTACTAATTAACCGGTGTTAGTTATTTAATATTAGGAGGGTAGTTTTTTGATATAGCACTAAAATTATTCACAATACAATAAGAGGGGGGCTCGTAGCTAGTTATTATTAATAGTAGAACGGTCGGTCCGTCCTGCCGCTACCCGTTCAAGGTTAAGCAACACTTGCAAAGTTCTTTGCGTGGATTGATGACCATTCATTACGTAGCAAGATCAATAGTATCTCGGAAAGCACATTGGTCGGAAAGTCTGACGACCAAAGGGTAATATTGTCTTGCCCAGTAACTAGATTCTTCACTGGGTGAAGGTCAAAGGCAGTCAACCCATGTTCAATTCTGGTTTTAAGCAGCGCTGGTTAGACGGGGACCTGGTCCAAACATAGTTTGTTAAAAGGCTAGGGAAGATGATGCTTCATAAGTTCATAACACCATAATGGGATATGTCCATATTTCAAAAAGTTCATAAACCGGCCATATTATTATGTTCTTTGTAATCTATATAAATAAAAAGAGAAGTCCTGACTGACTGACTGACTCATCAACGCCCAGCCCAAACCCTTGGACCTAGAAAGCTGAAATTTTGCAAAGAGGTTCCCTTTATAATGTAGACAAGGAATAAGGCAGGATTTTTTGAAATTCAACCCCTAAGGGAGTTAAATAGGGGATGAAAGTTTGTATGGAAAATCGTCATTTTCACGCGGGCGAAGCCGCTGGCAAAAGCTAGTTTTAAATAAACGACTGTAATTATTAGGAACCAGTTGCAGTTGTACGTCAGTCTTGATGTCAGAGTTAATATTTTCAGTTTCGTTTTTTTTAGTTTTGCGTCAATTCGACGCGAGTACCTACGCACATGAGCATTACATACTTTGTGTCTAATTAACATCTTTATCCAATAAGTAACACAATCCTTCCTAATATTATAAATGCAAAAGTAACTCTGTCTGTCTGTCGCGCTTTCACACTACCAAAACTAATGAACCGATTTAATGATAAATGAAATTTGGTGCACAGATAGTCTAGAGCCTGAGAAAGGACATAGGCTACTTTTTAATAACAAAAAAATGAAAACAGGGTTGAAAGGGTTGAAAGGATGAAAATATTACTTTTGGTTGCGATAACCGACATCCACGCGTACGAAACCGCGGGCATCAGCTAGTGCACAATAAATCTTTCAGTTATTATTTCATGGCAGTTTAATTGAAGTTTTACGTGCACCACAAACGGTGGAACTCGCTTCAAAGGTTACAGTTCAAGTTTACTTTATACTGCGAGTAAGAAAGAGACGGTTCTTAATACATTGCACGTGTATGTTTGATATAAGTCGCTATAAGAAGTGGCTGTTACGTCGCTTTCACATTAGGACGTAAGCAGCGCGGCAGTCGCGCGACTATAAAGAGTTTGTTAAGGAGCCCGTCGGGACTGGGGGTTGCTCACAAGAAAAACCGCGGCCTCGATATTATGGGCTAAGAAGGAACATGGGTGGTTTTTAGTCAGTAGAAGCCTACCGCTCTGCCCAGAGCGCGAGGAGTCATTTGATGATTTCCCACCCTCCAAAAAAATACGGGGTTGTTACGGTTGTTCTTATAAAATGTGAAGGAATATGCTTCTGCGGCGCGACTGTCGCGCTGCTAACGTCCTGACGTGAAAGCGGCCTTAGTTAACCAGTTTTTGGCGCAGCCGTGAGATGCACACACTCTTTTTTTTTTGTTCATTTTATTTTTTACTAGCTTTTGCCAGCGGCTTCGCACGCGTGAAAATGACGATTTTCCATACAAACTTTCATCCCCTATTTAAATCCTTTAGGGGTTGAATTTCGAAAAATCCTTCCTTATTCCTTGTCTACACTATAAAGGGAACCTCTGTGCAAAATTTCAGCTTTCTAGGTCCAAGAGTTTGGGCTGGGCGTTGATGAGTCAGTCAGTTAGTCAGTCAGTCAGTCAGGACTTCTCTTTTTATTTATATAGATAGAAGATTGTTTGTTGTGTGCACTTGTGGCATATTGTGCTAAATAAATATGTTTTCGTTCTTTCTTTTAGTTGGGAGACGGTTGATTAATTGAGTTTTAAAATTCAACTGGGAATATAAGTACGTACTTCAGTTAAGCTGTTTAAACTAAACAGACCATCAGGCTTACATTCAGAGGTGTAAGAAAAGTGTACAGTTATAATAAGTAGCTCATGCCCCCGGCTACGCCCGCATAGTTCGATCATTGACTCCCGGGATCGGACAACCAGGATGAAAAATATTCTGTTATTATACAGACTAAAAACTTGTGTGTCTTTCATCTTAATCCTACTTTTTGCGTGACCTTTCACGCAAAAAGTATTAACCATGTAACAAACATCGAACATCCATACATCTTCACAAACTTTCACATTTTTAAAATTACAAGGGTTGTGCCTTTCAAGACTTCGAGTAACTTAAAGAAAACCAAACGAAACATTAATTATAATTCATAACTAGCTTTGCCAGCGGCTGCGTCCGCTACAACTCGAAAATTATCCAACGGGAAGATAAAATCGGGATAAAACTATCCCATGTGTTTATCCAGGTTATAAAGTATCTGTGTGCCAAATTTTATCCAAATCCGTTCAGTAATTTTTGCGTGAAAAAGTAACAAACATCCCAAACTTTTATGTTTATAATATTAGTAAGAAGTAAGATATTAATTAGTGATACCTCAGCTTAGCAAACATGTGAAGTTCAGTAGCAAATAATCTTACAAATATTTGGAGTGGTTCCGAAGCCGTATAAGAGAGACGCTTGCACGCAACGGGCCATGTGAGAGCGTCGAATGTTTTGGCAGGCTTAGCGGGTCAACGTGTCACGTTTTTCTTGATTTGGTGAGCTGTGACTGATGTGTCTGCAGTCAGTTTTTCTTCTCTCGTTAAAACATCAAGAAGAAGTGAGGATGTGGGTTTTGAGGGACGGGTCTTTGATTTTTTTTGACGTTTAAAAGTGCTGATTCATCTGCCTAGTCTTTCTCAACTATGTTTGGTCAGTTTCCTCTCTAACCGGGTGCAGCTGAATACCAGTTATTTCCATAGAACGACTGCTACAGGGTTACACGATACCTCTTGGTAAGACTGGTCGTCAACCACACGGTGCCAAATTATCGGCCTAATTTAATCGCAAGAGTTTTATTTTGCGAGGTATGCATTATGGATATGCTTGAAAAATGGTCACCAACGCCGATGGAGATATCAGCAAAATCAGAGACAATGCCGTTACCATCCCATTCAGAAGGCTGAAAAATCCCATGAGCTAATTAAACGCGCACCCTTTAAACAAATCACAGCAACGGTGGTTGCCAGAAAGTACCTATGATGGTAGTACTTAGCTTGACGAGCTCCTTGGTCATGACATGTGAACGGCCATGTGAGGGCATCGAATGTTGCGGTGTTTTGGACGGATTAGCGGGTCACGACTTGTGTCACGTTTGTCTTGACGTGTTAAGCGTGATTTGGTTATGACGTGCGGTAGGGGTAAGTGAGGTTTTGAGAAGGAGAGGCAAGAAGAACGGCAGGTGTTTGAAGGTTAGTATGATAACTAATCATCATGACACTGCCCCTGTATGCATTTGTAATACTGGAGACAGGATGCATTGTCTCTCCAAAGACAAAGCTGAGAAGTGGCATATAACCGCCCCCTGGATTTATGAGTCTAATCCCAGATTAAAATTATTAGGTTTTATTATTTTCAATAGAAGGTCGGCTCTGTATTTTCTGCCAGATAAAGGTAATACGCTAGTCGCTCCAAGTTAAAAATTTGTATCCAGCTGATTCCGGTAAGACTGGAAGCCGAACCCAACCTAGGCAGTTGGGAAAAGGCAGGCAGATGATGAAATATAGTAGGCTGGGCTACTCAAGATAACTCCCAAAACACACAATAAACTACACACCTCTGTCAACTCCTATTTGACAATACCTACCGTCGTAATGATATATTTTATATTTAATGCAAATGAGTGTTCCTAGCCATGTTTATTATTATTGATGAGCGTGTAATGGCGGCACGTTTGCGGTAGTTAGGCGGATTAGCGCACGCGGTGGGATTCCTTGCCTTGACTGCGATGCGAGCCAGCCCACTCCTAGCAGTGCATTCGGTGCAGTAGGGGAACTAAGCGAACATTTGTGAGAATTTGATATATAACTGTAGAACATCGGTCAAAAAAGTGTTCTACCATTTGCATGTTTATTATTGGCCTATTAATTTGAGGTGGAATTTCAGGCCAACTGGATGCATCTTAACAACGAGGATTATAAGCGTGATGTTATGTTATGAAAATGTCATGTCGACGCTAAGTGTCCCTACTGTTAGCGCTGCAACTGTGTCACACAAACATTGCATTGACGTTGTAATGAGTCACATATTAAAGTGCGTGCGTCCAACGGCTTAGCGTATCTAAATTAACCTAGTTTTCTATGTGTATGCTTTAATTATACTGTATTAAATAAAGGACGATATTTTTTTTCTATTTGGAATGGGGCTACTGTCAATCTCAATCTTGTCCTGAGGATAGAGATGAGGTCGACGATGCAACGAGCTAACCCAGAAAAAGCCTATTAATTAACACGCGACTTAAATATATTGGGGTCATATACTCATGTGAATTCGGGAACACCGACACAGGCAGGGTATTCCACTCCTTGGCTGTGCGCATAATAAAAGATATAGCTAAGCGCTATTTAAACAAGTCTGACATGGCTCCGCCTGTCTCAGCGACATAATGACGAATGAAGACTCCAACCAAAAGTATTAAAATGAAATAAATGGCTATATCAATAACTGAATATTTTCGGTTTTTAGACCCAGACAACGACATCAGATGCGACTAGTGTCAACGAAACCTGCCTCATTTGTTTCTTTCATGGCTACCGTCACTCCACAAATTGCCTCGCGGTGTACCATAATATGCACTAAGTCACTAAATCATTCATTTGTTTTCTGTTCAGCCGCTATTGCAACACGGTGTTGCCTGAGCGCGTAGTTTGTGGGTAAATGGTAAGTCTAGCCGTTAGATCTTCGTACATCGGATAAGGAGCACGACACAATTTGTCGATACAAAAAAACATAACCCATACTTGGCAGTCGGGTAAAAAGAACACAAAAAAGGTGCATGTCCCGTCGATATATGAAAGAAAGCGTACCGCGTCCTAAAATGGTATACATATAAAGCGGGGATTTTAATCAGTAATATAAAAAATCCGTTGTTTTCTACAAAACTACACGGTCAAAATGTATAAAACAGCTGTTGAAAAAACAAATCTGGTGTTCAGAATGATGTACTGAATGAATACGTGATAACCGTTTATGCGTCGGTCTCCCTTCCATCCTGTATAAATTATTCCAAGCCGAATCAGTTCTACAATAAACCCTACCGAAATCAAACACGCCAAACTAGAACAAGTTACTCCACTAAATTTCAAACTACTAATTAAATAACACAACTTACACGTACCACATCACCCCAAACAGGTTGGAAGTCCCGCTGGTGAAGGTCGCTAGAGGGCGCCACTTTCTGCGGCTTCGTGCTGCGGTCGAACTGCGGTAAGCAAGGCTCCTCTTCGTCTGAAGACACCTGGGGAACGGGTCCGGAGTTACAAGGGAGACCACTATTGATGACACTTGATCAGTGGATAAAGATCCCAATGTTGGGACTCAAGCTGGCTGTTTGTGAAGCAGGTCTTAAGGGTGAAATCACATTAGCACGAGAAGATTAGCGTATTCTAGTATCTCTATTTCATATCGGCCACGTAAAGGCGTAAGTGAAGTGTTACTAATATAGTTTAATGCCTGTAGCACACCTCCGCTGCGAAACTCAAAGGGCGAAACCGCAATAGCTTCGCTGTGAGTTGTAAGTTCTTTGGCGGCGAAACAGGAGCGAAATTCCCTGCTCTAACGTACAAAACTGACTATGATGTCTCTTTCTAACACGATTCGCTCATTTGCTCAGGCGCCGTCTACATCTCCGCCCGTTGTTCGATAATAGTTTCCCGTAAGGAGTACTGTTTTACAGCAAAACTCGCGCAGCGGTTTCGCAGTTGGTGTTTCGCAGCGGAGGTGTGCTACAGGCATAAGAGTTCTATTTACTTACACACATTTTATTATTTCTCATTTGAATGTCTGTAAAGTATAAATATCTCATTATCTGCCTGCCTTTTCCCAACTATATTGGGGTCGGCTTCCAGTCTAACCGGATGCAGCTGAATACCAGTATTATACATGGAGCGACTGCCTATCTGACCTCCACAAACCAGTTTATACTAGGTATTACGATAGTCTTTGGTGAGACTGGTTGTCAGACTTTCAGGTCACTTACTGCGACTGCTGACTGACTACTGTTAGGTATATATCTAAGGGTGAAAATTGCCTGACGAAATAATTAAATGTTCTGTTAAAGGCGTCATTTGGTAGTTCGGGACGTCCGGTCGCATTTATTGACATTGGAAGAACTTTAACCTGCGATTGGACCACTCACTTTAGTGAATAGGGGATCGGACTAAAAAAAAACTAATTAGTCCGTCAGATAGATTTCCAAAAATTATTGGACACGTATTTTTTCTTTTTTCACGTAAACTTAAAATGAAGACGATACTGTGCTTCGAAAACTCGTGTGACGTCATATGATAGTACATTTTGACGACACAAGTGATGTTTCAAGCCCCACTCCAAGATCTTTGACGCGTTTTATCTTCGTCATTTTTTATTGATTTGATAAAACAAAAAACACGTATTCAATATTTTTCGATAATCTAACTTACGGACTAAACAGAATCATATTATTTTGACCCAGTCCGATCCCCTATTGCAGTGCTAAGTGACAGATTGATGAAGATGCAAGCAAATACTGATTTGTGCGAGTAAATGCGATTTCACTCTAATCCACGACGTGGGCCCGTTTTAGTGGATACATCCATTGACAGTTTTTGATATTAACTGTTGCAGTATGTGCATCACAAATAAAAGTCAGCAAGCGAGGTGACCAATGCTTCTTTACGAGAAGCTCATCATTCATCAATGAACGTTTTGGTTATGAAAAGAGAGTTTTGTTGTGTGGGACGCTAAATGTTCTCTTTTGTGAGCGACTGCAAATAATATACAAGCGACAATACCGCAGGACAATGGTTCACAATTTCTGCGGCAGCAGTAGCATTTTCGGGAAAGTAATTTTTCAAGTAAAAAAAGCTATTTGTGATAACCAGCATTACCAGTATTCCAGCTGCGCTGCTTGACCTTAGCGATAAGCATGTCATAATGAGCTTTAATGATCCCACCGTTAGGACGCAAATTTCCTCTCTATGAGTAGGAATAGGCTGTAATCCACAATGCGGGCCCAGTGCGGGTTGGTAGATGTCATTCTGACTCTGGTTCTGGGACTTACCGTTTGCCTCGCAATGTTTTCCTTCACCTTTTTGAGGCAAAGATATCCATAAAGCAGACTAAGCTTAAGCAACAGTCGCGAATCATACAAAAATTAACCATACTCATATGCAATCATGTTCGTATTCTTATGACACTTAATGACAAATTCTTGTTGCTCTTATAAGGTTCACTTTCGGTTGAAGCGCGACTGTATTTACAGCTAGAGCTTAGTATATTTAGCTACAGCTTAGTAGCAGTCCAAAGCGAATACATTTTTCATTCTTGTGTATAAAAATATACATATCCAACTATGCGATTAACTAACTAACTACTACTGCTAGGCAAACTAACTTAGTTCTTGAAAAAATAGTCTTAACTTATAATTACACCCATGCAAACAAACAAACAAACAAGCAATACAACACCACTTGTACACAAGTAATGGAAGTGTAGTAACGAGTAATGTTTACCTTAGCGATATTAGGCGAGGAGTGGGATCTATTGAGTCCGGTGGCGCCCGGACTGTCCGGAGACGTCATGTACGAGTCGCCGTCCGAGTCCTGTTAACGTATGGCTAGGTTACGGCGGACGGTTTGTCGGAATTCAGGCAACATGGGATTTTTTTTAAGTGTAGAAATGATTTTAAGTGCACCATAAACAATTTTTGAGTGCACTACAAATATAGGATAACTTTCCCACTGTTGGACACAGATCTCGGTGTTAGGGAAGCGGGTCATAATACACCACAGTGTGAACTGTCGGATGTAGCAGACAAATATCAGTTAATTTAATGAGTGCATAAAACATTGTTGAATTATTTAGTGCACAATAATCTGTTGAATTAAGTAGGGCAATAAATATCAGTTGAATTCTTTAGTGCATAAATTATCATCAAAACTATGTAGTGCACAAAATATGAATATTTAAAACTATCCGAATTCATTGTTCCATTGTCAGTGCACAGATTCGAATGGAATGTTTGCACTTTATTTTAGTGAAATGTTAAATACTTCCTTTGTGTTGATCTGTGTCTGTGTAAATGTAATGTAAAAATGTTTAATGAACAAACAGACATATTAACAGAGGGTGCAAACAAACATGCATAGTATACTAGCATAATGTTTCCCCATTCACAAGCAACCACAAATATCTACACTCGGCAAAGAAGGCAGTTGACCAATTTTCAACCGTAATTTTTAAAGCTAAAGGTATAAAGTGGTCAACAACCTATTTTGTCGAGAGTACTACACGCACTTGATTCACCGCGGACGGGTTGGCGAGTATACTTAGTAACTAGATACATTTTGTAGAGCAATCAGTAGTTCAGATAATAGGGGATCGGACAAAAAAAAAACTAATAAGTCCGTCAGATAGATTTCCAAAAAATATTGACCACATTTTTTCTTTTTTCACGTAAACAAAAAATTAAGACGATACAGTGCCACAGATTACAGATACTACACTCCATGTACTTACGCGCGCTAACTACCTACCGGGCGCCGGTCTATCGTAGCCCAATTGGCAGTGGGTTGTCAACAGCCGCGCGGCGCGTATACGCATAATTATTATAATATTTCGGTCGACTTGAGTTTTCAAATCTTAAGAAATGGCTACTTCTGGTGCATTGTGTGCAGTGGATGGATGTAGATCCAGCAAGAGAAGAGATAAAAATTTATATTTTTTCGGTTTTCCTCGTGATACGGAAATGTAAGTTTTATTTTGTTACTAGTGACCCGCCCCGGCTTCGCATCATAATCCGTTGCGTAGTTTAAGATTTAAGCATACAAAGGGACATAGGGACAGAGAAAGCGACTTTGTTTTATACTATGTAGTGATAGTGATGAAAAAATGTACTTAGGTACCTACAATTGTTTAATTAAATGATAAATGTTGTTTATTTCATAAATAGGTTTAAATTACAAACACTTTTACAAGCCACTAAAAATTCGGTCGTTTATAAAATAGTTGTAGGTAGGTACTTACATTTTTTCATCGACGATGTTTCGTTTCGAATTCGATGTTTTTAAATATACCCACGAAACAGGAGTAATTCCTAGCGTAGGACAATGTTTTAATAAAGACAATATTTTCTTTCTTTTTACAAGATTATATTTAATTTCACTTGTTCCGTTGTCTGTCTGTAGTAAAATCTTGCTAATTTTTAACTGCCCGGCTTCCGATTGAGCGGATGCAATCGTAAGAGTAGGTATATGAATATCGCGTGACAATGCATTATTATGATGACATGGAGCTCATCTAATGATGGTCATAGGAACAGTATGCTGTTAGAATAAAGTTCTAATCAGCTTGCACTACAAAGCGGTTGTTACGTCTTTCGCTGCGGCCGAATAGTGCGAAATTAGTGGTATTTTGCGATTACAAAAAAACTATTGATTAGACTAAAAAAGTAAAACATTATGATTTTAGTATGCTGCTTGTAGAATTAATTGACAAAAAAAAACAGAACGATGACATGTTTTTTAGTATGGTTTTTACACGTTAAAAGATTTTTTTAGAGGTATCTTCGTGTTTTTTTTCTATCGAGCAAAGTTAGTTGTATTATGTTTTCACATCACAATGTTACTAGCATATATCCTGAAGAATATTAAATATTTTTCTGATTTTGTTTACTGCAGCGAATCATATACTTTTACGCATTATAAAACTTGCGTTTTAATTACGTCTGTTAGCCGCTTAACAGAATTGCAATTCGTTTTTATTTATATCGATTTCGTTTTACACTTATTTTTTAAACCAATTATAAATTCTGATACATTAAAAAACTTGTTTTATTTCATAAAGTATACTACGAATTCCTACTGACATCTTTGTCGACAGAGGCAGCCCTGGCAATTCACAATATCCACGCGGCGGCGCGCATCTACAAAGCAAAACTCACTTTAAGTTTGTAAGGTTAGGTGCATTTTCGTTCGCAGCGTCTATCGACTTGAAAGTGTAGGCTATTATAACGGTAGGCATTGAACATTTTGTATTCAGTGTAGTATCTGGTAATCTGTGACAGTGCTTCGAAAACTCGTGTGACGTCATATGATAGTACATTTTGTACCTTCAAGTGACGTTTCAAGCCCCACTGCATGATCTTTGACGCGCTATAGCTTCGTAAATTTTTATTGATTTGATAAAACAAAAAAACACGTATCCAATATTTTTCGATAATCTAACTGACGGACTAAACATAATCATATTTTTTTGAGTCAGTCCGATCCCCTATTGTGTTCTCGGGTTATAGGCGAGTGCTACGATGAGCGATTATTTGATTCCCGTTTTTTTTGAAGGCAAGGTTTGTTGGTATATCAAAAAATCTCGCTTATCAGCGTTGGTTTGGTAGATAACTAAGTGAGCACCTACATATTTTACGTGCTAGATTTTTTATTGTTCGAAGCGCTTCATTATTGCTGTGATATACTAGTGGAGAGTTAATCTACTGCCTCTGTTACAAGAGATCTTTATCTTGTCTTCTATTACAAAGAAGTATAGTTTGTATGGGGTAGTAAGTTGAGATGTAGGGAGTATTCTTCAGAACTATTGATTCGATTTTTTTTTTTCGGTTTTTCAGTAATGAGAAGTTACATTATGTATTTTTTTTTTTTTTTTTTCCCTTGTTATTAAGAACCGAATTCTTAATAAATTAATTACGATCTAGCCTAAAAGACTAATAAGTAATTTAACTCTAACTTAATTTGCTATGTCATAGATTATGTTAAAACTAAGAATAGTGTCCATTTGCACTTTTACACAAGTCCGTAGCACTTTCTTAGAGTCTGTTATTTTTATAAAAACACTATGTTCATGTGTTATAGGTATAGCACAACACTGTTCCTATTATTCACTCACTTTGTACACTATACACTAGTTCAAAAGGTTTAGTTCTTTTTAGCCTACGCACTAAGTCTGTGTTGTCTAGGAGCTGAATAGCCTCAACGTTCACGTGTCGGTGTAGTCTGTGTTCGTGGGCTTCAGCAAGTTTTTGGATGATGGTGGTGACGAACTCCATTTTAAGGTCACGGTGAAGGTCGTCATTTCTTATGTACCAGGGTGCATCCACAGCATCCCTGAGTACTTTATTTTGAAACTGTTGAATACTTTTGACGTTGCTTGGTTTAGTACAGCCCCAAAGTTGGATACCATACGTCCAAATTGGCATGAGTATATGCTTGTATATGGTTATTTTATTATGTATTGATAGACAGGATTTCCTTCCAAGTAACCAATACATACTTTTATAACGTATGTCGAGTTCCTGTCTTTTCTTTTTGACGTGAGTTTTCCACCGCAATTTGGTGTCGAGAGTCATGCCAAGGTATTTGGCTTGTAACTTCATACATTATGTATGAAGTTATTAATGCGAAAGTAACTTTGTCTGTCTGTTATTCAACCACGCCTAAACTACTGAACCAATTTGTATGAAATTTGGTATGGAGATATTTTGATACTCGAGAAAGGACATAGGCTACTTTTTAACAAAAAAAAAACTTTATTCAAGGGGTTGAAAGGGGGGTACGAAAATATTACTTATGGTCGCGATAACCGGCATCGGTAGCGATAACCGACATCCGCGCGGTTGAAACCGCGGGCATCAGCTAGTAGGTTATATTTAATCATGTGAGTGAAGCCGCGGGTAAAAGCTAGTCTATTATACGATAGTCGCTACCCCGTGTGCGGTAAAAGAAGTGCTTCACAAAAAAACAAAAAGACACATACCCCATGCTGCGGCTTATCCAGATCCGGCTTGCGATTATCCCGTGCGTACTGCAGCTTCCGCTTCCGCTCCGCCTCCAGCAGCTCGCGCGTGCGGTCGAGCTGCTCGCGCTGCAGGCGCACGGCGGCGATGCGGGCGCGAGCTGCGGCCACCTCGCGCGCTGCCAGCGCCTGCTCGCTGGCCATGCGCGCCCGCTCTGTACACCACGAAATGGTTTTTAGATACATAAATAGGGGATCGGACATAAAAAAACTAATTAGTCCGTCAGATAGATTTCCAAAAATTATTGGACACGTATTTTTTCTTTTTTCACGTAAACAAAAAATGAAGACGATACTGTGCTTCGAAAACTCGTGTGACGTCATATGATAGTACATTTTGTACCTACAAGTGACGTTTCAAGCCCCACTCCATGATCTTTGACGCGTTTTATCTTCATCATTTTTTATTGATTTGATAAAACAAAAACCACGTATTCAATATTTTTCGATAATCTAACCTACGGACTAAACAGAATCATATTATTTTGACCCAGTCCGATCCCCTATTGTTAAAAAAATTGATCTCTTATGAATACTTTCTTGCCATTCTTCTCATGAGACCCAACGCTTTGGAATGGGCAACTACAGTACACTCACGAGTTATTATGCCTTGTGACTGGGACTGTAGCTTAGTTTATTTAGCTTCAGTAGTTTACTGCCGCACTCGGAGAGCTTCAGTGGTTGCTTGGTAAAGGTTTTTGGCAGTTTTGTCATACAAAAGTATGTCAGGCCTTTGCTGGGTGGCGGCTTGAGTAATCGTTGGATATCTCTGAGTGCCGCAGTTAGTTTAAATCGACTATTCAAAAGTGCCTGTAACTGGCCTACTTGAAATAAATGTTTTGATTTTGAATAGTTTTTTGTAACCGTCGACGGCTTCATTTTAGTTGCTAAAAGTCAGGATAGCTACAGACAGAACGCAGGACATTGCGCGCCGCAGACACGCGTGCTGATTTTTCTTTTATTTTAGGAAGTCGCGAGGCAATTCATGCCAGTTTGACACCGTCGGCACCAGCAATATTCACACTAGATTTATCAGCTACCTTTGGGAGTAACTACACTTGTTTTACTTATTTTTCCCATCTCCAAAATCTAAGCAAAGTAATGTATAAAAGCTACAATTCTTCTCATAGATCGAGATTGTAACCATATTGTGACAGTGAAGTTTAGCTCTACAATAACAGCTTGTATGAATACTACTTGTCCCGCAATTTTTGTGCCTCAAAGTGACGCCAAATTCCATCCTAAAATCCTTTTCTATTTATCCCAGATGCGCAAAGAAACAGGTGTAAATATTACATCGTCAGTGTCTTATAAATATTTAAAATTTACACATTTGTTTAAACCATAATAAGGTCAATCAACCCGATAATAGACAAGTTTTCTACATAACTTTATTTAATATCTTTTATAAACACATTTTAGTCATAAATCTTTCAAAGCTAACCTTCAACTTCGGCCGCTTCAGGCTCCTCGGTAGCTGTGCTGATAGTGTCGGCTAACTTCTCTGCTTCATCTCGCTCTCTCCGCTGGTACTCTTCCAACTGCTCGCGAAGACTCTGGTTCTCTTGTTCCTAAAAGATACACAGTGTAATGTGAATTAGCACATCTTACAATGTTCTGCTATACTTAAATCGATTTAGATGTCGTCGAAATTCTGTGGGCGATAATAATAAGGGTTATATAATAAGGGCAGCCAAATATAATAAGGATTATACTTTCATATTGTACATTTAAATTACCGCATCCGGGACATCAAAAATGCTTCATTAGAATGCAGTGGCGAAGCCAAAGACGCCTAGTAGAAACAGTGCCATTTTTAAATGGCGGTACTTTTGGTGTACCGAATAAAGTACAGAGAACCGTAAGCATCTCTTCGCCACTGCAGTAGTTTGTAAAATCTTTACTCACAGCAAAAACGAGGTACGACATCTAAATGAATAAAATTTAAATATTTTGGAGGTAATGAGGAACAGGGTGTAAAATTCCTCATCCCCCATTGAAAAGGGAGGATCCTCCGACCGGACGGGTGTTGTGTCCGGTGGGCTAACTGCCCGACAGTTGTAAGTCGGGAACTCCTATATAGGCTATGTCGCGGATAATGTTGATAGCGCGATGTAGGAACTTCTGTCGATCGTTTGTTAGTACGCAGGACACAACACCCGTCCGGTCGGAGGATCCTCCCTTTTCAATGGGGGATGAGGAACTTTACACCCTGTTCCTCATTACCTCCAAACTGGTCACCCCGACGTGATGCTGCGTATGCTCCAGTGAGTCGGAGTGTGCAGTGCTGCCGTAGATGCCCCAGTGAGTCGGGGTGACCAGTTTGGAGGTAATGAGGAACAGGGTGTAAAGTTCCTCATCCCCCATTGAAAAGGGAGGATCCTCCGACCGGACGGGCAGTTAGCCCGCCGGACACAACACCCGTCCGGTCGGAGGATCCTCCCTTTTCAACGGGGGATGAGGAACTTTACACCCTGTTCCTCATATACCCCCAAAATATTATTGTATTTGTAGTGCCTAACCCACTACTATGAACGTGACCAAGGAGGCGACGTGCGTATGTCACTGGCCGGTGATGCGGCGCTCTATTCTCTAAATAAAAAGAATGATGGTTTCAGACACGGGCTGTCAAACATCTTTCATAGTATAATAAATTTTATTTTCGTGATTTCGTGTGATAAAAATA
This sequence comes from Diarsia dahlii, assembly GCA_949775195.1. Lineage (NCBI taxonomy): Eukaryota > Metazoa > Arthropoda > Insecta > Lepidoptera > Noctuidae > Diarsia > Diarsia dahlii. The sequence continues at coordinate 17,820,815 of OX459212.1, forward strand.
TTTTCAAACATCATTGTAAAGTTTGTAAATTGTACATAAATGTTCATGTATATAGTTTACACCTAACTCCGAATTTTATTCCTGCTCTCCAACTATCATCCCGGTTACTCAGCACCTTCCATAATATTGAGAGGCCCGCCAATCGGGCTCCTTCATATTGTTAGAAATTCGACTCTCAGCGCTCAGACGAGCATTGAAAATCCACCAGTGTTACTAACACCGACATAAGTCTCCTATACAACTGTGTTTTATTCTATTCTAGTAGCCACTCACCATATCATACTGCTTGTTCTCGAGCTGCATGAGCTGTGAGATGATCTCCTGTTCCCGCAGCTTGTACATCGCTCGCACGTCGTCTTGTTCCTCTCCTTCGCGCTGTTCTCGAACTTTCTCCCAGTCCTATAGAATAAAGAAAAAATATTTGAGTAATAAGCATTGTTATATAAACTAAAGATACGGTCGTCCGAACATTTTGCTCGATGCGTTCCCCATACAGAGAAACACTAACGTCATCTATAAGAACTAATCAGGCTGCTCGTAAACGTAACCTTGTATGAGCGGCGTGGCGTGGTATTATCGAGGTATAAAGAAATTAAATAAAGCTTTCATTAAAATGTTATTAAAAAAAATGTTAAATTTTAATTTTCATTTAAACTTCGGTTTAGTCAAAACCTATTTGGGACCAAATTCGAGGCGTCATTTTATCATGCGGTCCGCCCAGTCCTTACGCAGTAATACACACATCAAAAGTGTCTAGGGATCAAGCATTTTTATGCGGATTTCTTGAGATTGAGATGTGGCTTTGTAATAAATTTATGATTTTATAAATTTATATGGATCCTTTTTGGTGCATTTCATAATTTGAATCAGGAACTGTCAATCAAATTCGAGTAAAAGATGAAAATCAGCTGTCAATATTTTCCCTATAAAAACATACAACGCATTGAAGACATTATTAGTGCTACTGTTTCCCTACTACTGATTAAAACCAACGTTATTATGGAGCGGCGACGTCATTTAAGCAGGGAAGAAATGCTCAGAGCCGTGGGAATGATAGAAGCTGGTTCCCGGCAACGTACTGTGGCTTTAGCTCTGAATACAAGTCAGAGTGTTATTAGTCGACTTTGGACACGTTACCGAAGCACTGGTACCGTGGCTGAGCGCCATGGAGGACGGTATCGCTGCACCACACGGAGACAAGACCGATACATTCAAATCTTAACTCGAAGAGCTCCAACAATAACCGCCATGATGTTAGCCGTGAGGCTTCATCACTCTTCAGGGAACTTAATTAGCGACCAAACAGTCAGAAACCGCTTGCATGAAGTGAACCTTCATTCCCGAAGACCGCTACGGGTACCACCTATAGCAATGCACAATCGTAGGATTCGATATCAATGGGCTCTTGAACACAGAAATTGGGCAGAAGAACAATGGCGTTTCGTGTGCTTTTCTGATGAGTCTCGTTTTGGTATGAGACCGGATACAAGACGTATACGACACTGGAGAACCCCTGGACGCCAACAGCGATTAAAATCCTGCCAGGAAGTCCATCCTTATAGTGGTGGAACCATCATGGTATGGGCGGGTATTTGGATCGGCGGAAGAACTGAGTTGATTTGGTCAGAGGCAACCTCAACGCTCAAATTTATGCTGAGACGATTGTATCAGACGTCATCGTTCCTCTACAAGTGCAAATCGGTCCCTTATTTCAGTTAATGCATGATAATGCACGACCGCACACGCGCAAGAGTTGTAAGACAGACTCTCGCCGCAGCTAACATCAATGTCCTGCCCTGGCCTGCTCAGTCGCCAGACTTGAACCCGATTGAGCATGCATGGGATATGTATGCTACAGAGAAGAGCTCTGCCGAATATGGAGGGTATCCAGTCGCAAGAAGACCTTTTTTTGTTGTTGCAACGAACATGGGCGGCCATTCCACAGCGTGATTTGGATGAACTCATTTTGAGTATGCCAAACCGATGTTCTTGTGTTGTTAGTGTTCGCGGTAGAAACACGGATTATTAATTGTTTAAGTTACCCAATAAAACTTTAAAGAAAACTGTTATTTCAGTCTTTTTTTCGAACTTTAATGTTAGTGGTTCAAATGTCAAAAATCCCTTTATTAGGAAAATGGCAAATTTCTTTATTAATGCAAAGGTGACTTGGTTTATCGTTACTGTGACAAACGAAAACACTTTATTTGATGAATCCTTAAAGAAAATTTTAATTAATATCATCATCATCATCATTTCAGCCAAAAGACGTCCACTGCTGGACATAGGCCTCCCCCAGGCATTTTTGGGGGGGTTTGCCATAATCGCCACGCTTGGCAGGCGGGTTGGCGATCGCAGTATGGTTGTTACAAAGACACAGAGAACGCTGCTGCCCATTCTCTGGTAAGTCCCTTAGTCGCCTTTTACGACACCCACGGGAAGATATGGGATGGTGCTATTCTTTACGTCCGACACCACACGGAACAATAATGTAATTAATAATGTATAATAATGTAGTAATAATGTAATTAATATCAATCAGGAGAAAAGTTATTGCAAAAATATATGTTGATCCCTAGACACTTTTGATGTGTGTATATAAGTCAATGGTAATAAGTTATAATGTCTTGTCAATTAACACAATAGAAAAATAATGGAAGTCTATAGTCCACCATTTTGAAAATAGATAGCTTAGGATAGTCATTTGGTAAAATATCTAGAAAAGATCATGGGAAGGTTACAAGGACTAGGGACTTGTGTGTATGTACCGGGTCTTGGAGTACATCAGTGGGTACGCCATAGACTTTATTCAAGAATTTCACAAACAAACCTAAACGAACTCGTCAAAATATCTATATTCTATAGAGTGTATCAGTGTATCACATAGAAAGCAGGAATGCGTCGGGCATGGCCGCATCCGTGTGAATGAGTATTGGGACGTGTATTACGACGCAATACAAAGACGCTACACCCACTCGACGGTACCCATCCCACGTCAAACGCGCTTCAAGGCTGCGGGTCTTTCGAAAGAGATACCGCGGCTTCGACACAAAGGGCTAAGAAGGGAACATGAATGGGTTTTAGTCAGTACAAGTCTGACAGAGGACGAGTCTTTCAGTGTTTGTTATAAAATATTGCAACTGAGAGCTCTTACTCCAATAGGGGATCGGACTGGGTCAAAATAATATGATTCTGTTTAGTCCGTAAGTTAGATTATCGAAAAATATTGAATACGTGTTTTTTGTTTTATCAAATAAATAAAAAATGACGAAGATAAAACGCGTTAAAGATCATGGAGTGGGGCTTGAAACGTCACTTGTAGGTACAAAATGTACTATCTTATGACGTCACACGAGTTTTCGAAACACTGTATCGTCTTCATTTATTGTTTACGTGAAAAAAGAAAAAATACGTGTCCAACAATTTTTGGCAATCTATCTGACGGACTAATTAGTTTTTTTATGTCCGATCCCCTAATAAACGTGCTAATCGTGTTCAGCTTCATCAGTAACAGGCCCTCGTGCCTTAACACTCTCTCACCTGTTCTGCCTCTATCCGCTGCATCTCCAGCGTGAGCGAGGTGTCCGCGATGCGCTCCTGTTGTTCTAGTATCAGTTGCATGTTGCGTGCGCGTTCCGTGTACACCTGCACTGCTGCGGCCTGGAACAAGGGGATAGATTAGAACGTGAACACTTTCAATTTATATCATTATCAGCTATTTGTGTCCCACTGCACGGTAAAAGGCAACTTTCCCTCCTTCCACTTATCCCAATCCAGTGCTATTATTCGCCAATTCTTGTGAAAAAGGTCGAGTTTGTCGCTCCATGACATTTTGAGCCTGCCGTGTTGTCGTTTGCTCCTGTTTGGGACCCATTGTGTTGTTACTTTAGCCCAGTTCCTCTGGAATGCGATAGACGCGGCCAGCCCAGTTTCATTTGAGCTTAACCTTTTGACCGCCACAGACGACAAGCCAAAAAGTACTTTAAATCGACAGACTTAAGGTACTTTTTTGCTTGTTCGGCTTGTCGTCTATATGTGACTGTGGCGCTAAAAAGGTTAACAGGTGATCGACCCGGATACGGGCTGATGGAAATCCACGTCCAAAACGTGTACTTTTCGCACTCTTTAGCCGAAAGACGTCCGTAGCCGAAAGACGTCCGTAGGTGGACCGATGTCCTGGTGAAGGTTGCGGGGATAAGGGGACACTTGGGGGCGGCGGTCTATATAATATATAGACCGCAGCCCTCAAGTGTCCTTAGTGTAGTAAGAGGCCTTCTAACACAACGTCTTCTGGTTCGCGGTTGTACTCCACAAATTTTCGGCTCGTATAAATGGAACCTGTTACCTTACTACTCCTGTCTACGACAGGTTCCCCTGGCTTGACGCCACGCGACACAGGCGGCGCGGCCGCTGCAGAGGGACTCAGGTCTGACCAGTTCGGGTAGTCGATCTCACCTGCAAGAGAAAAACATTATGAGAAATAGTAACCGATATTTGTCCACTTACAGTCCAGATTTTTTACCATACGCAAGTAAACTCATCCGAGTGGTCTAGCATAAACATCTTGCAATGACCAACGATAACAATTTTGATGGGAAACTCATAGCAGTAAAACTGATCTTATTTCTGCTCTGTCCCACGCCTGGGTAAAGGTCTCCCGCCACTCCTTCCATTTCTCGCGAACCTGCGCGTCCTTCTTTCAGTTCTGATCTATTTCATGGCCTGCCACGACCCCGTCTTTTTTGTGTCAATGGCACCAGTTTCCTGCTATTTTGACCCACAGTTTGTCCAGGATGCGGCAGACAAGTCCTACCAAGTCTCATTGGAGTTGGGTTGTGTTAATAAACCTAGATCCAGGAGAAATATCCTAAACAAGAGAATTGTTGTGTTACCGAGCATATCGTCCATGAAGTCGTCCTGCCTGGGCGGCACGCACTGCGGGTTGGTGGTGAAGGCGGGGTACTTGAGCAGCCAGTCCTCGTACCCGCCGTGCAGCGCCAGCGGCTGGCGCGCGTAGTGGACCTTTACGTCCCACTGGAATATACACAGTTTTCATTAATATTATGTATAGCGTACGGGACAGCACTCCGCAAACAGACAGGGTGCTTTCAGGTCCTAATTTTTAATCATAATCCACCGGATTTTTTGTCAGGAAAATCTTAATTTCTTTTGGCGCTTGCCGTTCGCAACGTGTAACCATACATTGGGAATGAGGAAATAAAACAAATCAAGTTTATTAGGTTTCCATAACATTCCTGAAATCATTCATACTGAAATCTCCCCATCAGTCTATGAAGGGTGATGTGTCTTACACCCTGTGTATCAACCAAGTAATCTATCTATAAACACTGAAAAAAATAATTAGTTGAATCAACATTTATTCAACCTATTTTTGTGTTAATATAGAACCTACATAGAAGATTTGTTGAATCAAACAAACTGAAATTGTTACTTTTAAAAGGTAAATTTGCAAATAGTTGAATCAATTTTGTAAATTTGACTAAGTTCATTTGCTGATTCCACTAAACATTATGTTGACATTACCGAATTATTAGTTAAATTGACCGCTATGCGATTATACATGAAAAAATATGTTAGCTTAACCCATTTTTTTGGTTGTAACAACAATTAGATTTTAACTTTTTTTAATTTGTTACATTGAATGTAGTACTACGGTTGTCACAACGTAATTTATTGTTGACTCAACTGTTAAGGAATCAACATTCAGAAATTCAACTATTAGTTTTTTCAGTGTATGTAAAAATGTTATGTTAGTTTGTGCACGCTTCAAAAACTCAAAAAGTTCTGCACTGATCGAGCTGAAATTTTAGAATGATATATAATCCGCATCAAGGATTGTTTTTACAGTATCCACGCGGGCGAAGCCGCGGGCATCAGCTAGTTAATCATATAAAATCTAAACTCTCTTACAATCCAGGTAAGCATGACACTACAGAGGAGAGGCCAATTACATCAGCAGTGGGTGATCAATGACCATATGGTTGGTAACCCATTTTATATGGAGACCCCTTGTTTCACAGAGTGCCCATTTAATCGGTATTCTCAACTACCTGGTATGTAGGTATGTAGTAAGAATCTCGCAACTCTGAGATCCAATCCTAGTAAGGTCAGTGTCAGACAGGCAGTCACTTCACATAAAATAAATACTGATAGTCAGCTTCATCTGGTTAGACTGGAAGCCCACCCCAATATATTTAATTATCTACTTACATCTACCATTGCAGGATAACACAATGTGAATAATGCGCCTTAATTAATCCTAACCTAATTGGCAAAAAGCTAGGCATATGATGTTGGAAGGTCTACCTTGAGGAGTATAGTCTTGAGTAGATGCAGCGTCTTGCCGGGGATGACGGCAGTGCTGTTCCAGTCCAGCATGATGATCAGCTCCATGGTGGCGCGGTCTGCCCAGACAGGTCGGGAGGCGGATGGGAGGTTCTGTTCTAACACGTTTGCTGATTGCCTGTGGATTGGAGATGGTACTTGTGAACAAGTAGTACAGTAGAATCCCGATTATCCGGACTCAGTGTTCACGGCTATGCGGCTGTAATTACCGTATTTTATATCCTACTAGCTGACCCACGCAACTTCGTCTGCGTCACATAAATATTGCTTATTACCTTTCTCGATATATCGACTATCCGACATAAATTAAGCTAAATAGTAACAAACAAAAAATCTTATCTTTCTTCTTTATTATAATAGTTTAGATGGTTTAGATTGGCTTAGATTATATTAAAGTGTGAATAACTATAGGTATCTCTTACTGTTAAATACATATACGGTAACACTCTGTACTTGTAAACATTTTGATGCAGTAAATATTTTGAATTTGGATTACCCGGAAAGAATCTCCCTACATTGCGACGCGCGAATTATTTTGCCGCGCGGATATTTTTACATTGCGATATCTTCTAAGATATTTGTTTAAACTGTTTAGAGTAAAAGGCACAAATATTCTATATTAAATTTTCCTTCTAACAAACACATTTATTTAGATATAGATTAATACCATATGGGTTAAATAAGCTTCGCAAAAAATAATTATTTTTAACCTAACAGTTTAATAGTAAAAAAAGGTTACAGTGAGTCAATCTTAAAAGATAGATATATGCTGTCGCGGACTTTTTTTTAGAAATTTTAAAGAGGAACAATTCTTTCGTACATGATATTTGCGTAACTTAAACCGTTTTCGCAGCGCACGCAGCGGAAGCTCTCAAATAGGAAATACCTTTTCCCGTTTTTGTAACATTTTTCATTTATGCTCCGCTCCTATTAGCCGTAGCGTGATGTTATATAGCCTATAGCCTTCCTCGATAAATGGACTATTCAACACAAAAAGAATTTTAAAATTTCAACCAACAGTTCCTGAGTTTACCGCGTTCAAACAAACAAACAAACAAACAAACAAACAATCAAACAAACAAACAAACAAACAAACTCTTCAGCTTTATAATATTAGTATAGATTGTCTAAATGGCGTATGTCAAACACTATCTATATAATAAAATGTTGTTAATATTGTTTGATTTCACTTAGAAATTGATTATCCGGTATACCCTTGGTTTTATTTGAACTGGATAATCGGGATTCTACTGTACCGTAACGGGTGTACGAAACCCAAGAGGCATTTGTTCTTTATCATACCTCGAAACCTTCTAGTTACGGAAATATTGAAGGTCAAAGTTGCAACCACATCACATCACACAGTGTCGACAATTTTATCAGTAAAAAAAAAATACTGGATATCAAATTCCTGTCATTCAATCTTCATACAGTCTCCACTTGTTCAAACTATCAGAAGCACTATTCCTTCCTATTCTACTAATACAGTAAATGACGTATTTACTGTATTAGTAGAATAGGGCATAAGATTACTAGCTTATGCCCGCGGCTTCCACCGCGTGGAGTTCGAAATTGCTCCACGGGATCATACTACCGAGATAAAATTGTATCCTATGTTTTGATCCAGGTGCCACCACCATCGGCACCATCACCATCTATGTGCTGACTTTCGTCCAAATTCATTCAGTAGTTTTTGCGTGAAAGAGTAACAAACATCCATCCATTTTTACAAACTTTAGCAAATTAATATAATGTTAGTAGGATTTTATGCCCTTACCCAGGAGAAATACACTCTTCCGGCACACTGATACATGCAGGACAGGTGATATGCGACTCCACATAGTCCTTGCCAGGCCTGGCATCCAAGATCATCACCTTCAGCTTACCACTCTTTAGAATTGTGTACAACTGCTCACTCTTGATCGTCACCTCGTCAGGACCTTGAACCAAAGAGTATTCATGTAATAAGGTGGAATGTGACATAGACAAAATTGTTTTATTCACCTTAGGCAGAGGATTTGAGGTTTTTCAGTCTTGAGTTCAGTAAAAGGTTTGCCTACGGGGAAAATTGACGAATTAATAGCGATTTGGTTCATTGGTTTTGGGGAAGTAAAAATGGGTGAATTCTAAGGATGAATCATTGTTCATTGTGTAAATGATGAGGACAAAAGACAGAATATTTTTGTTTTCTGAAACAACAATGAAAATAATTCAAATATTGAATTTATGAGATAATTCCTCTGTTATATTGAGGCACCAAAATGTGTATTACAGGATTACCTCCAGGCTTCCAATATTATTAAAGTGTAGCCATAATTGTTCATTCACATTTGGTGAAATCACTTTTAGCCACCTAGCCTACTACATAATTATATTGGGGTGGGCTTCCAGTATAGGTCCAGGGGTGGCAGATTACTTGAGGTATATATTATAGTATATATATATTACAGTGTACTTTAAAGTACCTCGGACTCGTCCTCGACAGCCGGTGGAACTTCGTGGAGCACTTCCGACGTTTGGCTCCCAGACTGGAGCGGGCCGCGGCTGCCTTTAGGTGGCTCTTGCCCAATCTGGGGGGGCCAAACGCCTCCTGCCGTAGGCTGTATGCGGGGATCGTGCGGTCCATGGCCCTTTACGGGGCCCCGGTGTGGGCGCGTGCCGTGAAAAAGCGGGCCGTCCACTACCTGAACGCGCCCCAAAAGGTCATGGCCGTAAGGCTTGTCCGCGGGTACCGCACGATCTCCCGCGAGGCGGCGATTCTCCTTGCCGGATTGCCGCCGTGGGATCTGGAGGCGATAGTCCTCGCGCGCCTACGTGAGTGGCGCGCGGAGGCGCTTCACCGGGGGGTCACTCTGCTGCCGCGGCACATTGCTGCGCGGCGGACAGACCTCCGGTGCGATCTCATGGCGGCATGGAGACAGCGACTGTCGCAACCCAGCGCAGGGCACGCCACGATAGTGGCGGTAAGTCCCCTCTTTGAGGAGTGGCTGGAGAGGCGCCACGGCGCCCTCACCTACCGTCTGACGCAGTTCCTCACCGGACACGGGTGTTTCGGGAGGTACCTGTACCGAATCAGGCGGGAGGAAACGCCCGGATGCTTCCACTGCGAGGATCGACCGGAGGACACGGTGGAGCACACTGTGGAGGCGTGCCCTGCTTGGGCGGAGCCCCGCCGTGTTCTCGTAGCGGCGATCGGCGGCGGCGACCTCTCGCGCCCGGCCCTGGTGCAAGCCATGGTCCGGGGCGAGGAGGAATGGGACGCCGTCGCCTCCTTCTGCAAAGCAGTGATGCTAGCGAAGGAGGTGGCGGAACGAGAGAGGGAGAGAACCTCTCAACGTCCCAGCCGCCGCGGAAGGCTCTCCGGGCGTCGGGGGTCACGCGATGACCTGCGGCCACCGTAGACGCGGGCCTGTGGACGGTGAGTAACGGGCTAGCTCGCCGTCCGGCCGTCGTCATGACGGCAACAGACCGTGTCGGCGGCGCGTACGTGTTCCACGCGCGCCTCAAAGAGATGTCAGCAAGGAGGGGCCCGCAAGGGCCGACGCCCGTCGGGGCTGTGGATATCGAAAGGTTACCGCGGCTCCGACACAAGGGCGAAGAAGAAGGAACATGGGTTTGGTTTTTAGTCAGTAGAAGTCTGACACTCCCCTTCGCTCTGCCCAAGAGCGGGGGGGGTTATTCGATGATTTTCCACCCACCAAAAAAAAAAAAAAAAAAAAAAAAGGGGTGGCAGATTCCGGAGGGGACATCGGTGTTTACGACGCGCGCCTCTCTAAGACGTAACCAGGGGACTTTTAAACTTACTTTTGGCCCGCAGGTCAAGCGTGGCGGTACTACTAGTCCGGGGAACCGGTAGTCGCATTAGCCCATCGAAAGTGTACGACGACACCAGTGTAGTTATAGTTAGAACAAGTCTGACCGACCCCTCACTCTCCCCAGAGGCCATCCATTAAGAATTTCCAAATCGAAAAACGGGCTTCCATTATATCCTCATTAAGCTGAATAGGTACCAGAATCTTGCAAGAAGTTTCTAACATCTGTGCTCCACAACAAGAGAAATAGTGTTACCCAGTATGTTGTCCATATGTTTATTTTTGTTCCTAGCAAAGAATGCAAGGTAAGCAGACCATGACAATGACAATAATTTGTAATCATTTGTCAATGACTTGATGATTGGACGATGATTAGACTGATAACAGAATGATAGAGGAACAATAGGTGATTTAGAGTGGAACTTTATCATTACACCATCAAATGAAATTGCTAAAGACTTGCACAGTACAGTATGGCTTCCCAACTTTGTTCGCAATTTGAGTTTTTCGCTATTTATGGAAAGAGGTTTCTCAAAAATAAATTTCATTTGTAACTGAGAAGTAAACAACAATACGACGACACGACGGCACGGAACGGTTGGCGCAGTGGCTCAAGCAATGGACTGCTGCGCTGCGTGTCGCGGGTTCGATCCCCGCACGGAACAAATATTTGTATGACCTACAGATAGTTGTTCCGGGTCTGGGTATTTGTGTATGTGAGTTTAAATGTTTGTGAACGCACCCACGATACAGGAGAAATTCCTAATGTGGGGCAAAGTTTTCTAAAAAAAGAAAAAAAAAAGAAAAAAAAAAAAACAAAACAATTTATTCTATTAATCATCTGCATTGCTTTTTCTCAATCACATTGGAGTCGGCTTTCAGTACAACCAGAGGGTCTGTCTCCACCGATCCCGGGATCCGATTTGACGTAACACGGATCCCGGCGATTTGTCTCCACGGATCCCAGGATCCGTTTCTACAAAAACATTAATTAAATTTTTTGTCCACGGATCCCGGAATCCGTGGCTACAAGAAAAAAAAAATGTAGAAACGGATCCCGCGTATAGAGTTAAGAAGTTAAGCATAATATTTTTCGAAACTGGTTTTCTTTTTTCTACTTTCAAACGAAAAGAAGTTAGTAAAGTCTCACAAACTACCAGGAGGCCAGAAACATGAAGGAGGTATTGTCTATATTCTTAATAGGAATCTCATAATCAAATCTATAAATCTATATACCTTTCTAATACCATGCAGCTTTTTTTTTACCTGGATAGTAAAGTCTTCGAAACTACCAGGACAACAGAATGGTGAAGTATTAGAGTCATGAAAAAAAAGTATAAGATAAAATAATTGGACCTTTTATAAAAAAAAAACTACCAGGAGGCCAGAATATGAAGGAGGTATTGTATATTGTTAATAGGAATCTCTTATTCTTCTTCTTGGTGTACCTGCTGGTAGTTTCGAAGACTAATGAAAAAAAAACATTGTATTAGAAAGGTATATAGATTTGAATAAGAGATTCCTATTAACAATATACAATACCTCCTTCATATTCTGGCCTCCTGGTAGTTTTTTTTTTTATAAAAGGTCCTTTTATTTTATCTTATACTTTTTTTTTTCATGACTCTAATACTTAACCATTCTGTTGTCCTGGTAGTTTCGAAGACTTTACTATTCAAGTAAAAAAAAAAAGTTGCATGGTATTAGAAAGGTACATAGATTTATAGATTTGATTATGAGATTCCTATTAAGAATATAGACAATACCTCCTTCATGTTTCTGGATTCCTGGTAGTTTGTGAGACTTTACTACACCAATACTTATAATTTTAAATTATAACTTCTTTTCGTTTGAAAGTAGAAAAAAGAAAACCAGTTTCGAAAAATATTATGCTTAACTTCTTAACTCTGTACGCGGGATCCGTTTCTACATTTTTATTTTTTATTTCTTGTAGCCACGGATCCCGTTTTTTTTTGTAGAAACGGATCCCGGGATCCGTGGAGACAAATCGCCGGGATCCGTGTTACGTCAAATCGGATCCCGGGATCGGTGGAGACAGACCCCAACCAGATGCAGTTGAATAACTACAAGGACTGCCAAAGATCTATTATGACAGGATTGAACATGATTTCCGAAGTAAAGAGGAAACTCGGTATGTACTGGGTCATCCATCTCCGGACCGAGTCGATCTTCAAGTCGTTACATTAACGGAAACCTGATTTGTATTTCACAAAGTTACACATTCAATAATGAATTATAAGAACTTACCTGGCAATCCAAGAGGTTGAGGTGTTTCAATGACGGGTGTGGTCTCTGTTGTCTTCTTCCGGTTCTCATCAATCTTCTGCTTGATTAGCTCATTCTCTTTTATGTCATTCAAACGCTTTGTCTTCTGTTCCTTTCCATATCTGAAATGATTACAAAACCATATTTTTGTTGCATGTTTTTTAATTCCCTGTAAAATAATTATGGTTGTAACAAAACTTCCACAGACATTATACCTAAAACAAATTAAGCAATTTGTTGGAAAATGTTAGAATTATCATTCAAATAATTAGTTTGTCCCCTATTACATGCGAGACAAACATAATTGGCTAAATGTGGGTGTACTATGCTTACAAGGGTTACAATATAATATTGTCAATTTAAGATGTACTGATGAAATTTTGTGTATGAATGTGGATGGCCATAATAGCTCCGCATGATGGACTATAAAGAGAAGACTTAGTGCGTCTAAATTGGAATGAGGGGAGTAGAATCATGATGGTATCATTATTTCAGCATTATAACTTTGTCTACTCAAGTATCATAAAGAAATAGAAGAGATATTAGTCCGATTCAACATTACTTTTTTATACAAGACACTAAGTGACCCGCCGCGGCTTCGCACGGGTGCAAAAAGGTATTAAAACCTTCCTCTTGAATCACTCTATCTATTAAAAAACCCGCATCAAAATCCGTTGCGTAGTTTTAAAGATTTCAGCATACATAGGGACAGACAGCAGGAAGTGACTTTGTTTTATACTATGTAGTGATAGTGAAGTACAAATTTTCAAAGTATTAATTCAGGTATGTGGTAATAACTTAGAAGGTTTCAGTTCTAGGGTGTATAATTATTGGCTGTTGCTAGTCGTCCGCTAAGTGGATGAATCACCCCAATGTCAAAAAGAGATAAACATATTGTTCACGTGGCAATTGTCAACGACAGCCAATGACGTTGCCTCTAGCATCGTTTGAACTGACAACACCGCGCCATTTTCTCGTTCTCTCTGTCACTCATACATGCAACGTATGTACTCCATGACGCGTGCTCGCTTCGCTCGCATATTAAATAACACTAATATCTTCTGTCCCCGATGTCTACAGCCCGGTGCCCATGCCGCCCGTAAAGAATACTGTCGCGAGACGGTGGTATTATAATTTCAGTTATTCATCCAGCTTCTTAGCGGACGACTAATTAATTTTATTCATCCGCTAATCGGACGACTAGACACTTCGATAATTATTCTGAAATAACAGCCATTACAGTGCTGTATCATTAAATTTTGTAACAGAATTGCAACAAAATATCAGTCTTCATTCTCCAGTGCTTAACCTAATTCTTTTGGGTTCGGCGCCAAATGTCTTCTTGTTCCATACTTCTCCATTACAAATCATCTCATCAGACACCTCCTTTCTATTCAAATTATCCATCACAGTCCATTCAACATTTATTATTGGGCAAAAAAATATTAGTATGTACTTACAAGAGTCTTACAATTCAGTCAACTTGTAGAATTTGTACAATTGGCCATTTTGAATAACAATGTTTAAAAAAACAAACATAACCGTTACCAGTATTTTCTGACAAAAACTATAAACTTTATTTACATACTGACTCGCACATATCAACTTGTAGATAAGCAAAGTAGTATGGAAATACAAAGTCAATATAACCAAAACAATTCTTATCATAAACAAGAGTTTTAGATTCTTACCTGTCTATGAGGCTGTTCTTTAGCTTCTCAGCATAGTCTATTGCCTTGTTTGGGTTCTTAGCCCCCAGCATGTTGTTAAAATAAGATTTATCCTTCAAATAATCCTTGTCTTTGCTGATATAAGCTATCACGCGGAGGTATTTCATGTAGTAAACATAAGAGTACTCTTCATCTCCCTTCTCGCGAGCCTCTTCCGCACTTTCGAATAATTTTTGAGCAGTTTTGCATAACCTACAAGAAAAATTACATTTTAACATCGATTTTTCGGTTAAAGACGAGATTGTTTGCCTGAAAATGCTGTGATTACTTACAGAGTAGCCCTTTTCGACTTCAAATCTGGTACATTGTGTAATTGGTCCAAATCCTCTATACATTTTCCAAGGTGAAGCTGTATTCTTCGCGTTTCTGTCATGATGAAATTTTGCACACCCTTACGTCTTATTCGAGGTAATACCGCAATTTAAAGTCTCCGGGACTACGGAATCCTACATTTGTTAGATAAAACACAGAGATTGTTGTAAAAATTCACTGCAAACAAAAATTGTGAATCAAATCAGAAAATGTCAAGTTTTTTAACTTTTTTTTATTTGCCAGTTTTCAATACAGATTAAAATTTATTAGAACATTTCGATAAACGCACCGTTTTTCAATAAAATTGTTCAGAGACTCAACGATGCTATATTGTTCTTGATATTGTTATGTGCAACGTGCATTGAAAAACTTATAATTGGTTAGTAAATATTAAGCTTACTTGCTTTAATTTAATTATTCTATTTACGACATAATGGTAGCTGAAAATTACTGTAAGTAAAATAAAAACTTGGGCTAAGAATATAAATAATAAAATAATGCTAGAAGAATTTGCGAAAGTGCTAGAGAAAATCTGTTCCTCTACCTTATTTCGTAAGGGATTAAAATATAAATGATTTAAGTTTGTAGTAATTTGAAGCAATCGGATAATTTAAATGTTGCTTGAAAAGTTACTAAACGAAATTCAAAGTAACCATTATCTGTGCGTTGACATATTTTGACGTAAAAAGAACAGCCCTCAAGTCAATAGCATAAGTTGGAAACTTGACACGCTAATTTCACCTTTATCACAACGGACGAGACACTAGTTTGGCATTCCAAAATCTGTTGCTTCGGGTGGGAACAGTACAAAACGCAAATAGCGCAGGAGCGCAAGTTTTCATGCGCAGTGGTTTCTTCCTCAATTTCCCTGGTCGATCGTGGTTTTCCATTTAGTTTTTCAGCTGATCACGCTTTCTACAGCCGCATAGCAGACCATCCGTGTCGTGGGTCATGTGCGAATCTGTCGCAGCGTAGTGAATATCGCTGAGTGATTGTGTTGTGTAGTTGTTTGAGTAGCTAGTGCCAGTGAAAATGTTTTCAGGACTTACGAATCAGGTTAGCTCGTGGATGGGGGCAGCTAAGGGCGAACCCCAAGATGAGGAAGTCCCAACCCCAACGAAGGAGCCGACTGGCGAAGTAGCAGCGGCGGTGGCGGAAGGCGAAAAGCTAAGGTAATGGAATTTTATTGTTTACATTCTTCCTACCTTGGTTTTAACAGACAGTAGCGCCGTAATAGGCGTTTTCTTTATTCTAGCGGGTATTGCACACAAAATTCTTTACTTTTTGAATTTTATAAGCATAACAAAGATTTCTTTGTACTTTCCTAGATGCAGGTTCCTCCAGGGTTATTTCATATTACGCAGTTTTAAACGACAAGAATTCAATTAACCATTTGTGACAAAGCTTTCGTAAATTATTGATTTTCAGATACAATGAATTTTAATCTGGGTCAAGTACTTCTACCATTGCATTTCATTTGGAATGGAATGGGAGCACCTTCATTTAACTGCAAGTTATTTAGAAACGGATTCTTTGCTAATTCTTACTCTTTTGTAATCATAGAAAGAATTTATTTAATGAAGAATACAAATGAGTTCTAGAATTTTTCGAAAATTGGCCTTCTTTAGGAAAAAGCTGAACCCTGAATTAGGGTTGGGTTGAATGATGTAATACTAGCAAATATCTGCAATTGGAAAAGTGGACTATGGAATCTAGGTTGATTCCAATAGGAACATTATTATGCAATGAGAAAAAAAAGGAACCCTTGGACCAAAATTACATAACATTATGGAGTATTCAAATTCAGTTAAATTTTTTTTTTGAATTTTCGCTCATCAACTACCATAGATAATACAAAATTTTCTCTTCTTCCATATTTAAACATGATTTATTTTTCACAGTCCCACAAAGGCTGGCAGCAAACTGGACCTCATCACCAATGTAAAGTCCCAGATGACTGGATGGCTTGGTTCCGGAATCCCTATCCCTGGTCTGAGGAAAGCAGAGCCTGCAGCAGAACCAGAAGCCGTGCCAGTGGAACCGGCAGAGGTTGCCGAACCAAGGGCTGAGGGCAAAGATGATGATGATAATTCTAGGTATATTAGGTACGAGGGGTTGGCGGATGTAATGAGTTGGATCAAAGTTCTGTTACGCTTTTTTTGTTTCGGTTCTATTGGTTGGTGTGTTGTTACTGATGATTTTGGGAGATAGTCCGATAGTAGAAATTAGATTTATTTTTGGTCACAAACTTTTTGGAGATAGTGACTAAAATATTGTCAAGATTTTTGAATTCTCCAGGAAAAATAATTTCATCAGATAAGTACTAATTTTGTAAAAAATCTTGGTCTAAATGGTTGGTGCTTCCAGTTTTTAAATATGTTTTAGTTGATTAGATTTTACTAATTATCATGGTAGTTATCTCTATAGATACTGGATGCAGTAGTCATCCACTAGTTAATTACTACCTTTATCAGAACACCATAGGGTAGCAAGAAAGTGGGCAGAATGATAAGATAACACAAAAGATTTATATTGATTGTAAGTGCTTTTATCAATAAGCCCTAGTTCACACGGGCAATTTTTTAACGGGATTCTATTCTGGATTTTATCTTACGAGATTTTAGTCGGTATTTAACCGACAATTGTGAAACAAAAGCGCATTGTCGGAGTTTCAACTCTCGGCGCAAAATAGAGCGTTGAAAATCCAATACGCGTTTAATATTTCGAATTGTAACAATACACCAACCCCATAAACCTATTGATATTATTTAACAAGTTACTGCAACACAATTTTTTATTGCTCATGAATATTGTTATACCTTCTACGACACAAGGATGCTTTTGATATGGCACACCAAAATTGTATTATAAACAAATTCGCTTCGCTTATTTTAATCACTAATTTATTTTCACAGCTTTTCGGCACATTTCACTTTGAAATTATCGAGCACTTTAACAATATTTATTTCTCGAAATATTTCATAGTTTTTGCATCAAATATTCTTTACATGAATTTAACCATTTTAATCTTAATTCGTGACGTTAACACTTCTTGCATAAATTAGAAACAAAAACATCATGTTTAAGTTTTTAGCAGAATGATTACATAATATAGGACATTTACTTCATGAAAATTACTGAAACAGTTTAGAACAAATTAGAGAAAATCACCAAGTTTAGTCATAATTTTCTAGTTGCACACGCAAACTATACAAACTCATTTATTCTGCTCAAACCCCATTTTTAATTTCTCATTGTTGTGCATTCTCTTAGTGTACTGTTTTTTTGATAAAATCTATATTTTTGGTCTGGTCATATTCTCGGATTTTAACCAATTTTAATATCTAATTAGTCTCATCTTTTACGTAGTTCATTACGTAACGTATGCGTTTTCGCAGACTCTATGCGACAACTAAAGGTAACGCCTTAAAATAAGTACACTACAGGATTTTGAACTCTTGGTTTTGAGCCGTAAGTTGTAAATTCTACAGAGTAGTAATATTTAGGCATACATTTAGGTGAGGCCTAGTGTTATTGACACCTTTGTGCATTTTGACTATATTCCTGTTAAAGACGAAAAAATACATCGATCATTTAAGCCGCCTCTTTCGTAAGTAAATCGAATTTAACTAGACGTGAGTAGTAGTCTCCATAGTTCTAGTTATGAAGTGTACTACGCATTAATTAAACCGTTTTATTTCTTTTCTTTCGCTGTAAAACCATGAAAACTCGTGTACTTAGTATATGACGCAACTACGAATTTGCGTCATCACTGGATCATTAGAAGTTTGATTGAATCTGCAGGAGTCAGGAAAATGATTTAGTTTTTCATATACTACGGGGAAAAATTACGCCTGTCCCTTTTTCCCGTAGAAAAGGCTCCACTTTAATATTTCATGACAACAACAACGAAGGGCGGAAAATTCAGAGAAAAGCTTTTGTTCAACAGCAGGACAAAAGGGCTGAATATTATTATCGTAATTTATATATTCCCAAATTCTTCCTTTAAGATTACTGTACTACCACGAGGCTAGTTTTCGGGGTGTAACGTAAAAAAAAAAATTGCTAATAGAGAAGCATGCTAGAAAATAAAGACCGCGCAGACCCCAAATATATTGGAGAATGCTGATGATATCCTTATAGAAAATCAAAACATTTATTCAAATTATTTTATGAAAGTATTTAATTTGGAACGTCAGAAACTTCTAAGCCAAGTCCCCTAAAATTGCGCTCTTCAGTACTCTTCACCACTCTGAAAGACTAGGAAATGTTTTAGCCGAGTATTTTTAGTGTTTCAGCCAACTAAAGAGGCGTGTCTTCCGATGAATCACGAAAAACCATCGACCTCAGCCAGGGAGGTATTACGTAATAGTTCAGGGGCTAGGGGGCAATAAACGGATCATTCGCTTCAACTTTGTGCTTAGCTTGCCAGATCGAGGTCGCTAATACATCGAGCGAGGACCCGTGAATATATTAGTGCTATCGATTTTACATGTAGCTCGTGATTCGGGGTAATGGCTCGTTTCTTTTGATTGTACAGGTTCTTAAGAATTATTTAATGATTAGCAGAACTAACTGCTGTTACAATTTTAAAGAAACATAAAATAATCTACACACATTCCTTCTTTTCTAAGAATAAGTCTTCGAATTCAATTTCAAAAGTAACTAATTTATTTTATGTAAGTTGTCTTTACAGCTAACATACCTACACCAATTAAGGAAGTACCTAAGCAACCAAAACTAAGATTAGCGGAGGGCGACTCGAATTAATTGGCATTAAAATATATTGTACCAAATGTACGTATGTATTTATTCAAATTAGGATAAGAATAAGTGGTGCAGGAGTCAGTCTGCCAAAATTCCTGTCCTTCGCCAGCCAGTTTCAAATGAATCAGGGTTCCTCTAAATTACAATGCGTATCAAAAGACCAAGAATACTGCTTAGCTTACTATAACAGTACACTACTCCCTTCCCCGCCTTGAATGTCTCCTCAAGACCCTTCTCCCCAGGGTTCGTCCTAACTTAACTAAACCTGTATACTTGGACGCAGCGCCACTGGTGGGGCGGACAGCAGGCCAGCTTCGACTGGAGGCACTCCTACTGAGGAGCAGCCTGGAGGCGTCGGAAACGGTATGTATTTGTAGATGTTGCTAGATTTGTATAACGATACTGGAAATATGAGATAACGTAATGGACATTGAGCGTGATGTACAGTTTTTTGAATTTCGGCGCTGATGCGAGCGGTGCAAATCCAACAGAAAGCTCATGTCCCTTACGTTATTTCCCACGATCGATAAGTTGTTCAAGAGTGCGTCGAGAAGACCCACCGTCAATTTTCATGCTAGATTTTCTTTGATCCTCCCGAAAACATCATCTTGAATTTCATGGTCACATTACTAGCAACGATAATTTTGCTTCCTACGCTTATTTTCATTTATCGTTTAATTGGTTCACTAATAAATTAATTTTATGTTCAGTACTTCAGACTTTTTACTTCAGGTGAAATGCGCCAAATGGAAGGCAATAATTAACACAAATTGAAGCGTCTGATATTTGTTTTAATAATTTTGAAAGCTGGTTTGGGAAACATATGTTTCAAAAGGTTTCGCAAATAAATCTAGTTGTCTATGCAAAATACACGGTTGAATGACTTGACTGGTCTAGTGTTATTGTAACATTTGTAACTAGTCCCTTTCACTAAGTCCTTCGGCGGACCTAGTTATTAAGTAACTGCGTATTTTCAAAAGATAATAAAGGGGACTGCTGTATGTAGTATGTACCTCTTGACAGATTCTGATTGGGGGTCAATTGGATGTCTCCGGAAAATGTCAAAGATACCTTGTATATTTTTTTTTGTCATCCGTTGTTGTAAAACGATGTTACTTACCTTTTTATTTTATGTTTTTTTTTGCTATTATTTTTTAGTTTTGCTAATTTTGTTTTTATTCCATTTTTTATTTCACATATTTCCAGGGAACGAGAGTAAAAAACTGTTCACAGTAGATGCTATTGAAGTACCTGATATGCAAGAGTGTTAGTAATTATTTTTTGTTTTTACTTTATTATTTTTGTTGAAATAAAACTGGTTTTACTGACGCCGAAATGGGTTTGCCTGTGGTAAAAAATGCTGGCACATTTTTTGGCTGAAAATTAAACGATAAAAATGCAAAGCTGAAAAACTGTTTGTGCGGTTAAGGCCTATTGTTGGTTTCCATTTTTCAAGCATTTTCATCAAGTGTGGTTTTGTGTGAAGATAAAACTAGTTTTGTTTCAACCTTTTATTTAACGTTTTATGTTTTTCTATACTAATATTATAAAGAAGTAAAGTTTGTGTGTTTGTATATTTGTTAAATTGTAAGGGGTAATCTCGGGATCTACTGAACCGATTTTAAAAATTCTTTCACCAATAGAAAGCCACATCATTGCCGAGTGTCATAGGCTACTTTTTATCCCTGTATTCCCACGGGAACGGGATCTACGCGGGTGAAACCGCGGGACGTCCGCTAGTATTTAATAAAGCAATTTTTAAACGACGAAACAACTGTCCGTAGCACTATCTACCTTTTTTAAACGAGTGCTAAATTAAATTCATCGTCACTAAAGTGCCTTTAAATTGCCTCTCGTCTTCGCAAAGAGATGTTTGCAAAGCCATTAGAAGTCAACACTATCTTGAATCCCTTTTTCGTACTCCAAGAAACGTTTCAACAAAGAAAAATAGCTCTTACAAAAGTAGCTCTTAATGTTCTGGTCTTGTTACTATTCTAAGCCCCAATTAGTTTGTTTCATATTTGTGAATTGTTGATATTTTTATTCCAAAGTGAAGGGAAAATATCACCCTCTCACAGAGAGGAGGTGAAGTTCCAGCAGTGAGAAAAAGTAACTGGTATACTTAAGGGCACAACGTGTTGCGCCGACCCCAAATGACATGGGATAAGGGCAGGAAGATTATGATGATGATGATAAGATTAAAGACTGATTTAATCAACATTTTCTTTGCCAATGTCTTTTAACGATGTAGACCTTAAATGAACTGAGCTGAATACATAATCTTAATCAGCTCGGCCTGTCGCGGTCTGTTGCTGGTTATAGGCCTCTCCCAAACTGCACATCAACACCCTGTCTTCTGCCTTCTGCAACTAGTCTATACCAGACACCTACAGCATCTGGACCATAATAGTTTCCACAAATATCTTCAACGTCTTCATTTTGACAGTGACAACCAAGGCAGTTGCCGGAGCCAAGTCCCTGGGCAACTTCCTCTACTCTGCCGTGAACAAGGCTGGAGCCAAGGTCAGCGAGGCCAGCGCCAAGATCAAGAAGACCGTCGAGGAAAACGTGAGTACTTAGTAGTTAAGGACCAGTAGGTCTAATTCTGATATTGTCTTCTTGTTAAAGTGATCATAATAACAGAACAGATGATAATGTACACCTTGTACAAAAATCATGATCAACAGTATAACATTATTAAGCATATCAAAGGCCTTTGCCAAGTCAAACAATAAAGATATTAAAAAGCAGGTTTGTCTGCGTTTGTTGTCAATATTGTGTGCTTTGAGAAATATATTTTTCTAGCTGATTAATACAGCACACATGTTCTGCACAAACAGTTTAATTAATCGATTAAATACCCATTGTCTGTAGCAATTCTTTATCAAAGTATTAATTCATGTTATTGCGTTTAACATCGATTTTATACTTCTACAATTGCCAGTGATTGTCCAAACCAAAAGGACAGTTTCAATGTGGAAAATTTCCTCGTGTCGGTAAAACCAACTGAATTATTTACATAGAATTGTATGGAAATCCGTAATGGGGTCCCCCAAGGTGCGATTATAGGCCCTCGGGTTGTTTGGCTAAGTAAAGCGGGTTGATTGCTCTGATCTCGATAGATTACAGGGCAGGCGTGTTACTATGCGTCCGCTAATGTCGCCATTGAGGCCGCCTCATTGAGGACGTTAGGTTTTATTCGAGGCTTTGGCAAAATGGTGTTTCGGATAAGTGGTGGTTATATTTTATTTGTGTACCCTAAAAGTGCTATGAGACCAAATGCTCCCAGTTTTATCAAGTACGTATTTGTTTTTATTTTACCACATTATTTTTTACAAATGAGGGTTTGTCATTCGTGAAGATACATTTTACATATTACTAGTTATTTTCCCTCGGCTTCGCCGTGGTTTTTTTTTTCAAACTATCCCATGGGAATATTTCAGGGTAAAGGTATCCTATGTCCTAACCCAGATCATGCTTCAACGATTCATATTTCATCGAAATCTGTTCAGCCAAAGTTGCTTTCACATGTATGATATTAGTCATGTTGGTTTGTGAATAAGTGCGCAATTTAAACCGATGCAGTTGTTGCTTTTCACAGCCATTCATTGACAAAAAAATAACAAATGTTTTTTAATGTTATTATGACAAAGAAACTAAACTACTATAGAATATTAATTTCAGTTCTTGGCATACTGCGCAACACTATTAACATTTGTTCAGCTGTTTTCTAGGCTAGACACAGCCTTACTAATAGACAAAGCAATTTTTGCTTTTAATTTAATTCAAAAAGGTTTTCCTAGGCCTTTTCTGGAACAGACACATAATTCTCATTTTATGCTGTGAGTAGCCAAGTTACAAACATTTGGCAAGTTGTTCGTATTAGTATTTTGGCAGGCTTGAGTAGACAGCTTACTTATGCCCAATGAATTGGGCTATTGGCAACGTCACTTCAGTCTAGTCACATTCTTGTTCCAATTGATATTATTTCCACTACATATAATCTATATGCTTGTGCAAATTATATTAAGTTTAGAATTGCTTGTAGTTACTGTCTCTTTATTTATTTTAGGCACCTCAACGACATATATATCGTAAACTGTTTGATAGTGTATGAGTTTTTTAGAATTTTCGATTTTATCGTTGGAGAATTTGAAGTTGTAGCCTGCTTCAGTGTTCAAAATATGCACTTGTTTGCATACATTTTGGAACTTAAATAGACTACCGCAGTATAGTTACGTATGCAATTTACATCTACTGTATAGTGCTACCATTAGCCGTGATTGCGTCATTGGATATTAGCGAGATGACAACGTTAGGCTACATAATGACCTGCTCTGGTTTCAGTCTCTGGACTTGAGTAGGAATAGTAATTACAAAGTTGGTCTTGATTATTTCCGAGAGTAACAAAAAGGGCCTTTGTCCTGCCGGGAAGTAGTATTAAAATGAAGAAGATGGCAATCTATATGACATCCATTAATTCCTGAAAGGGTGCAAGCATCAGGGAACACAGGAAACTATATCAAGTGTGCCGTTGTATTGGCACTTTACGCCGGAAGCTTCTATTAACCTCCCCGCTCTTCTTCTTTTTGTACCAATATGTGACGTTTTTTAAATGCCGTAATTGCCGTATGGCTCAGTTATGGGCTACTTCCCTGTCCTGTGAGTCAATCATTAAAGGCTGTCTTTATTCGAAGAAATCGAATCCCTGTATAGACGGAAACAAGCTTTGTTTCTAAACAGAAACAGTTGCAACCTTTTCAATGTGTTGAAAATACACCTCGTTAGTACAACACGTGTGTTTGCTTTGTATAAACTGTATTCTTTCGTAATATTGTTTTATATGGCATTGTGCGTTGTTTATAGAGGTTATTGTGATTTACTAGGGAGCTTTAACTGGTCGTAATATTAAACTACTTATATATTTGAAAGAGACCTACTCTTCAGCATTGGGTAGTCAAAGGTTGAAGAAGAAGGATAATATTAAACTGGCAGCTAATGTCTGTCTAGTTTTGTTTCAAGTATGTCGGGCTTGACACTTTCTCCACTCTCATAGTCTGATTGGATTGGCTTATCATCAATCCGATACGACTGGAGAGAGATCAGACGCAGCAGCCAAAAAGCAAAACACCCGTTGTGTTTTGCTTTTTGGCCATTTCTGCGAATAGTTTTGGAAGTTGTCAGTATGATGACCCCATGTGTTCCGATTATGTAATAGGTAAGTTATACATAGTGATAATACTAAGGTGAGCCGTGAGACTAAATTCAGCATAGCGACTCATATTCAGGCACACGACATGAAATAGGTATTTTAATTTTAGGTTATTTAAGGGTCACCCAGAAGGGTTTTCGAAATCGATAAGGAGGTCTAGGTACATGTAATACTTAGGTGTAGGGAATTACAACAATACCCGAAACTAATATAACTTCCTAAACATTAATGATGTTTAACTTAGAGCACAAACTAGAAGAGTTAACGGAACTTGCCGAAAGAGCGGCCATTAATTAACTTGATAAGAAAGTCATTAACGGGAACAAAACGAGGCTGAGTTGCTGAGACCAGACGAGTGCGTCGCGAGATAAAAACTTTTGAATTACTTTCGAAGCTAGAATTGAGTTATCGGAGATCAGTTCGCGTGAGTTTTTTTGATGGCTTCTTGGAAGATTGTTTTGGAGTACTTTTGAGGAGTCTTAAGATAAATTTAGAAGGCATTTTCTAGATCATTCTCTTGGCTTTATCCGCATTTATTTAAGGTCCTCACAGCATCAATCTTTTTCCGTTCTCTGTTACTTGTCCTCCTCCTTTCTAGCCATAGCATTTTGGCAAAGGCAGCTCGGTCAGAGTTGCTCTTACATCGAAAAAATATGTGTGATGTTTCCCATCCTTTAGTTCCTTAATTCTAGAAGGTGAACTATTTGAAAACGATTAAATAAAACTTCTCTATTCACAATGATTAACAAATATGAAACAAAAAAAATACGAAGGAAAGGACTTGATAACATAACTTCACGCCTGTTTCCACCGAAAGCTTAGGCAGTTATAATATCTACACCCACGATTCGCAGGTATGATATTTCCCGTTATCTCTGAATATGCATGGCATGCGTTTACACTTGGGTGGTAACCATTTACACGTTTAGAAATAGTTCAGAATATTCTTCTTTACGTAAACTCCATGACGCCTCGATAAAAAGGACAAACCAAATTGAACAAGCTTTTCCCATTAGGTTACTACTGTGCCGTATGTGTTGCTAAGACAATGCAGTTTAGACCCAAATACATTCACTTTAGAATAGCTAATGGTGAGACTACAGCCTAACTTAGTGAACTGAAACTATCTAGACTCGTAAATATTCAAATCAACTAACTTTAATATTCACAATAGCTTTAGTTCAGAACAACTGTGTGATTAACTGTGAAAAATGATGAAAAATGCACTTGAAAAATGCACTTGTTTTCAGGATTTTTCATCAAAATACCAGACACAGTCGACACTACAAGACACTGTGTTCAATCACCCTGCAGCGGAAACTGAGACAGTGTGAATTTCTGAACAGTTGAAATTTGAAAAGCATGAGTGCGTTATTTGGCCTAGAGCCAGGTCTGCGAGAATTAGGGCGAGGCATAATGCGGGTATGACGCAAGGGGGTCTTTGTACCCCCAGACTCCCCGGCTTTCTGACAGATAGAAAAAGATGGAGGCACAAAAGGTTACTCGTTAAATATTGGAACGATTGTTGAATGTCACAGGTCTTTGTGTCCTGTTTGTCTAGTCAGTGTGTCACTGTTTGCTCGTGTTCAGATGGTTCGTCCTATTTTTTTTTTTGTAGGAAGAGTCAATATTGGATTGAAAAAATAATTCGCAGTGTATTTTCTGGCTTTCTCGTCAAATAGTTTTTTTGTTGGTACTTTTCTATTTATTAAAGTCATCTTCAGCATCTGCCTACCCTATTCTCAGCTATTATGTTGGGGTCGGCTCCCAGTCTAACCGGATGCTGCTGACTACCAGTATTTTACATGGTGCGACTGCCTGACCTCGACAACAAAAGTTCATCATCATCATCATCATTTCAGCCAAAAGACGTCCACTGCTGGACATAGGCCTCCCCCAGGCGTCGCCACATTGACCGGTCCCGTGCGTCTCTCATCCAGCGGGTTCCTGCAACCTTGACCAGGTCATCGGTCCACCTAGTGGGAGGCCGCGCAACGCAATGTCTTCCGGTTCGCGGTCGCCATTCCAGAACTTTTCGGCCCCATCGGCAATCCGTTCTGCGAGCAATGTGCCCTGCCCATTGCCACTTAAGTCTGGCGATTCTTCGGGCTACGACAACAAAAGTTAGTACTAGGTAATACTTTTTGATTACAACTAAGGTCTATGTAACTTCATCATCATCAACCTATTTATGTACCCACTACAGAGACACAGGCCTCCTCTCTTTGAGAGGGAATAGGCTATAATCTACCACGCGGGCCCAGTGCGGTGCAGTGGTGATAGATGTCACAAGTCATCGAATTTTTGGTTCTAGGACATGCCGGTTTCCTCACGATGTTTTCCTTCAGCTTTCTCTAACGTAGTCTATATCTTTTACCTGCCTGCGAGGTTATAGCGTAACAGAGCATTTGTAATGCCATGCAATTAGCAAATTCAGCAACATGATTAATGCATGCTGTTGATTGCAACAGGTTAGGAACTTTTTTTCAAAATCCTCTAGTCTATTGAATTGAATTGTTTTGTAATAGACAGAATTATACGACCATTATTCACGATCCTAGCTTCAAAACTCCCTTCATTTAGTTACTAAAGGAGAATGCCCGCGTACAGTACTCTTGATAAAAGACTTGTGTATCAAAACCTAAAACAGCATTAAATATCTAAATTAAAAATACATTTTTTAAATAAGTATTAACGATTATTTACAATGGGATAGTTTTTCAAACAATAAATGAGTACTTTTATATTTCCGACGTCATAGTACGCCATTTTTTACTATCACCTGACAATACTAGGGATTATGTTACTCGTAGTGCGGGTACATTAACATTTATTGTGCGTTTGTCATATTTTTACAATACAGTATGACGGTATGTTATTTTTGCTGGTTTTGTTACATTGTGCTTCGAGTCGAACCTTTTAGATTTAGATATTCCGTTAATGCTGCCAACCCATTGACAATAAACATACTTCTAACGCCGCTGAAACTAAATACAGGACTTTTTGTGTTGTGATCATGGCGAGTGCAACTGTGGTGCGATGTCTCAACTGCTCTTTGAGAATAACGCAACTTATGCACAGACGTATGTTGTCGGAGATCCCGAATAACATCATGAACATTTTACGAGTCTGGATCTCACCAACACGGTAAGAGTAAACATT
Organism: Diarsia dahlii; assembly: GCA_949775195.1. Classification (NCBI taxonomy): domain Eukaryota; kingdom Metazoa; phylum Arthropoda; class Insecta; order Lepidoptera; family Noctuidae; genus Diarsia; species Diarsia dahlii. Next base: position 17,848,459 of record OX459212.1, read on the forward strand.
GTCTTTTAACGTAGAATGGTGTTTTTTATTTAGGAACTGTACTTTTATGTATATGTACCAAATAACAAATCTTAGAGGGCAAAAGTAAAATCCATGTGTGTGTTAGTTTCTCACCTCACCAGTTGAGTTACCGGATTTTAATATAACTTAAATAGGTAGGAACCTCATACTGATGTGTTGTTAATAACCATTTTATTAACTAAGATGGTTTATCTTAATCAGTGTGTATTCGAGGATATTAATTGTATGTAGTAGGTACCTATCATTTAAGATTAGTTGTACAGAAATATAATTATTTAAAAATGATTTTTTTCAGCTGTCAACCGAAGGCACATTGTGTCAGGAGTGTGTTACACTGTTGCAAAATACACTCACACCCCAGAGACAGTTGACACATGCAGTAGGACAAACGGCCGTCTGCTACGGCTGTGGGGTTTCCGTACTGAGATCAAGAACTCACCGAGTGCCATTAGACTGCCCACAAATAATTAATTATTTACTGCGAGGGGTACTATCTCATCAGGTAATATATAATATTTCACATACGATTGAGGATGTTAGCTTGTTTTTCTAGCCTATCAGCTACGAATTCCCTTGCGTACTACACTAGTCCACACTGTTTACTGTTATCTTACTAGTGATTGTACATATATGGGCTGGTCAAATTATAAACAAGTATATTATATATATTGTATTGATCTACAGGAGTCACATCTGGAAAGCGTTTGCCGAACATGCTGGATAACTGCAACCAGACAAACTCACAATGCTGACTAAGTGGAAGATTCTGCTACCCAAAACCGATCTCAGACACATATTGAACAAGATTTTAACATTCCAATGCCAGCCCTCCTGCCAGAACCCTGGTCGACCAGTATTATGGATTGTTAATAAGGTTAATTCAAGAACATATAAGCGTGTTGCTGCCACACCAAACGCAACAATAATGAGCGTCTATTGGTATCATCAATAGTTAAAGGATTATTGATACAGCGCGGCGCCACAAAATATAATTATGTTCCATAGAGTGCCCGGATCTGCAATATCCATTTGAAAAACAACTTTTGGGACGGAGAAGAACTGAAGGTTGCTGTGTGCATTTAATGTGCCTAGTATGGTACCTATTTAAGCTGGGGACGTTATAACAATGTTAGTGTTCCAGCTCCATTTTTGGATACACTATTTTTAGATGAATAAAATAAAGTCCAGAAATAATCATTCTTTCATTTATTGTATTTAGTATTGTGTGTTTTCCCTTTCCACCCTACTTACAAAGACAATTTCATGATTTCCACTACCTTAAGATTTGAATAGTATCCACAAATAACACTGAGCGATTGATTATCTTAGTAAAGATTTCTTCCATGCTTTGCATTTTCATGAAACGCGAGAATATTATTTTAAAATGCTCAAAATCTAAATCAGTTAGACTTGGTGAGTTAGTCACAAGTGGTCACCAGACACGGGCCACCTGAAATAGCTAAACCGTAACAGATTTTACAAAAATATGCTTTAAATACACAAAGCTCACTCGTAATCCCATTCAGACCCTTTCAAATAGTATTTTTCAACTAATTTTTGGTTGAGCATAACCTAAAAATAGTCATTTCATTTTTGTAAATATCTCGAAAATGCCATTGTCTATTGTGTTCAATCTTCTGAGGTAGTATTTAGACATGCCATCCAGTATTTTAAAGATGATTTGATGAAGACACAAAATTGTTGAATTCAGTACATTTGCCCATAGTGCCGCTGGCATTCTCCTTAGGCCAAAATTTTCATTTATATAAAATTCGTTAGTCAAAAAGCTAAATGAAATCTCTAATGAATATAAAATACCGAATGACGTCACCGCAGAATCCTTAAAGCTACCGTGTTTTATTCAGAGGTTTTCACTTACAATAGAATATTGTTTCGTTTCATATACAGCGGTAAAAGGCATCGTGTTTCGTAGAAAGACTTCAGAGGTAACCGTTTGATCGGATTACACTTAGAAGTCTGTGACTTGCTCTTTTTTCTGAGAGAAGTGGAAATTGATTTCTATTTTAGTATTGTGATAGTTTATTCTGAAATTCAGAATAAAAATAAATTAATAATATATTATGTTTGTCTTTATTTTTTTGTGTGTGGTTGGAAATCATCAAACGACTCCTCCCGCTCTGTGCAGAGTGGTAGGGAGTGTCAGACTTCTACTGACTAAAAACCACCGCGTCGAGGCCGCGGTTTCCCCTGTGAACAACCCGCAGCCCCAACGGGACAACCCGCAGCCCTGACAGGTATTATGTTAGTCTTAGACTCATTCAATTATAAGGCAGAATAAAGAGTTGAAATGAAAAAAGAACATCCTTTTTTTTTTTTTTTTTTTGCTTTTATTATTCATTAACACAGAATTACAACAGTTTTTTATAGACTTAAACATACCACACAAACCATCGTGGGTTTAACAGTAGTATGCCAGACATGGCAACTCGGTGCCACAACATTATTGATCAGTACATAATTATATAGAATAAGTATAAGTAGGTACTAAAAAGACACTTCCTAGACTGCGACACAATCCAGGAAGTGCCTCTTCAGCACCTTTGAGCAATTGTTTACATTTTTTTTTTTCGTATAGCCAACGGTAACTCGTTCATAATAGCGGGGAGCATGCATTCCCACGTCCTTGCTCCATAAACATTATTAGACCTAGGTATCCTAAATGTGGGCTGATATGCCAAACAACGCAAAGACTCAGGCCTCACGTATTTTATAATATTATCCAAGTTGTGATAATTTTCTTTTAAAGCGAGTATACGTACCTTGTCAAAGACATTTACAACTTGACAGTAATTAAATAGACCCGAATGATCATGATCGTGGAATTTTTGTTTTATTTTTGTGGGTACAATAGTTTTTAATATACGCAACTGTAACTTATAAATGTCCTCGACGTAAGTTTTGTATGTAAGTCCGTAGCTACTTAAGCCATAGTCAATCACTGAATCAGCCAGTGCCAAGTACAATGTTCTTAGTGTTTTATATGGAAGCTTATACTTAAGAATTGATAACTTTGACAATACAGATCTAAGCTTATTACATACATGATCAATGTGCGGCCGCCAGTGGAAGTTGCTATCGATTATTAAACCAAGATACATGTGATGAGTATTAAAGAGTATTCCAACCAAAAAAAAAATTGACCCGAATTCAGGCAGACATTTTCATCGTTTCCATTACTTAACCCTCAACTCCGCAGGGGTCACGTTATTACCTACATAGCTAACAAACCGTGACAAGAAACCAGAGTAGTCTCGGTAGAAACATTCCCAGTAATGGGGCCTCTAATTGAGTTTGATCAGGTAGACGTACAAAGCAAAGAGACGCCTCGACTACTAAAAAAGGCTACATTGTTAGAATCTTCTTTATTGTACGAGTATGGTTAGTGCCTTACCTGGCGTCAGGGTTTTACCGGTTTATACCGCAATAGGCCTCTGAGACCTCGGCTTTACATGCCGTCAAGAAATACCTCCGGCATGCTGGGTTCTTATCTTCTTAACGATGTTTTCCTTTACCGAAGGAAGTAATAATTATGCAATACACACATGAATCAGAAAAATAAGAGGTTTCCGGCGTATCTGGGGTTTGGACTCAGGACCTGTGACGTAACGTAATAGGGTTTACGCTTATTAACACAAATGTACTATTTAAAAATCCAATGTCGTACGTAATTCTTCTTCTCCTAAACTTGACCGTTTTTTGTACTTTATGGGTCACCAGCATAATTCTCAGGTATCGTTGGGCCCAATAGCCACACACAGAAAGGATAAGACGCCTGTCGAATCAGCTGACTTATAGAAACTAGATACAGCTTTATTTGCGCTTGACGCACTTTTGACAACTAGTTTTAATAGTATCGTCTCTAGGCGCTGCTATGACCTCATGCTCTGTTGGTATCCAAGAGCTTTCGCTGCCAACTTCGACGTTATCAAAGATAATGATGACAAGCTATATTGTCCGGTACGTTATTATTAATGGAGCTGGAAGCTGAAGTGCACGCTACAGTTTAATTATTGACCTCTGCCTGACTGAAATAAATAGAGAGCGGAAGGGACAACGACGCACTTGCAAGCGGGGCGTATTCAGCATAATTCTGAACCCCCCCACATATATTATGTGCGAGCGCAGCGAGCTCAAGTTTGGGTTGGGCGAGAGGTGTTAACAGGAAATATTAGTGTTCTTGGTTCTTTTTTGTAACCGTTTGTGCATCGCTCATTTTGTATTGAATAACAGCTTAATCATTTATACATTCATTGGATCGGAAACGGATCTGAAGAATTAGTGATGAATAAGGTAGCTACAGAATATGACAGTAAGAGAGTTTTCTAGCAGAGGCACGTAGCAGAAATTCAAAGAAAACTCGAAGTCTTTATCATAAAATTTTGAATATAAAATTCTCCAACACAATACAAAAGCTTTCGTCTAAAATGTCGTCGCATCTACAATCTACATACCGAGTTACAATGCCCGAGGTATCGTTATTCCTATACTCCCCAGCGAATTCTACTATATTCCTTCCGTTGTAGAAATATCGGCAAACGTCTAGAACGTTCCCGAATGTTCTCGAATGATCGTGATATTTGGACCGTGAAACAATTGACTAAAGATGGCGAATATGACGTTTCTGTAGGAAAACATGATGTTCCGATGTTCCTATTATAGGAAATAGAATTGATGATTATGCAACGAAGGTAGAACTGGATTAATAAAGCTATTTGGTTAATGAAGGCACGAATACAGGAATGGTTGGATTGCTGTCAGGTTCAGTAGTGCTTAGATAACCGCATTGTTGTCTTCGGAGAAACCTGACTTTTTCTTATTAGGTAAGGAAGGGAGAACAATTTCCTATTAACTGTTTATATTATGGGTTTATGCCTGATGGCTGATTGTAATAGTAGTAGTAAATAGTTTGATTAATAAAGCGACAAGCACTAGGTACGTGTCTTGTACATACTATCGACGGGACCTGATACCGATATATTTTCTAAATAATAGTCGTCGATTAATGGGGACTTTCCTGACTTGATTCTGATTAGTCCGTCTGTTAGATTATCGAAAAATGTTGGAAACGTGTTTATTGTTTTATCAAATTAATAAAAATTGACGAAAATAAAGCGTGTTAAAGATCAAGATCTTGAGACGTCACAGTCTGGTAAAAAATGAACCAAACTGTGACGTCGCACGGCTTTTCGAAGCACTGCGTATCGTCTTCATTTTTTGTTTACGTGAAAAAAGATGTGTTCAATATTTTTTGTCCTTTCTTCATGAACGAAACTGAGTATGATATTGTACTGTTTGCATTTGGTATCACTAAAAACATGAGGCATAGTTTATCATGAGGTCATCATCTTCCTGCCCTTCTCTCATTCTACTTGGGCTCGGCGCAACGTTTTCTTCATCCATTCTCCCTTTTTCAGATACACACAGTTCACCTAACTTTCAGATTACTAGAACTGGGAACAAGGTCATGGTTAAGGTCTATTACAGCTTATCTTTAGATCCTAGATATTGCCCTGTAGTCATTTAAGCCTCCCACCAGATGGACCGAATGGCCGCCATGCTTAATGGCGTTCTATGGGGGAGGCCTTTGTCCAGCAGTGGCCTTCTTATGGCTGATGATGATGATGAGTCATTTACCAGGAGCACATAACCTTCCGAAGTGACTCAGATCGAGGGTGTTGTTAGGCTGGTGACAAGGATATTCTTTCAGGGATCATTTGAATAAAAAGATTTACACACGTCGATATCCAAACTATATTGCCGATTCCCCAAAATCGGTTTTGATTTACAGGAAAATCTCTTTTTTTCCCCTATATTAGATCATGGATACCGGTATCCAATGAATAAAATTCAATATATTTATCGTGCCTACCCCTTACCGGTATCTCTCGACCTTTTTTGACCCTTGTCAGGAACCGCATATCGTTTTTTTATAGCCTTTTCTGGTGTGCCACATATATTTCACCTGGGCTTTGACTTTTGGCTTAAACTGGGGAAGTTAACCGCTGTTAAATGAATGTTGTCGACTTTATTTGGGGCGCGGCGGCCATTTTGTATTTCAAAATTGGCTATTTGGTAGTTTTCTTCTGAATTGATGTTGTGTTCTTCTTTATTAATAGACCGATGGGTTGCTGTATCGATTGTCTAGTATGTGCTGCGAATGAATGAGGAAAGTTTTGAATATCAATGTGGATGGGTATAAGAGTAGAGGAAGACCAAATTAACGCTGAATGGACTGTGTGAAGAATGATATGGCAAGAAAAAAGGTGCCTGATGAGATGACAAGTAATACAGAAGTATGGACAAGAAGAAGACTTGGCACCACCCCCAAATACATTAAGAATTTGAGATAATGGGAGTAGTAGAATGATGACGTCTTGCTGGTAAGTTGTTGTGTTAGCTCTCCTCAGCGACAATACTAGGAAGTGGTGTAAGGTTAGCCTTTTACCTGTCGGGGCTGTGGGTTGTTCGAAGGAGATACCGCGGCCTGGGACACAAAGGGCTAAGAAGGAACATGGGTGGTTTTAGTCAGTACAAGTCTAACACCCCCCTACCGCTCTGCCCCGAGCGAGAGGAGTCATTTGATGATTTCCCAGTCAAAAAAAAATGGTTGTCCGTTTTGGTATCTTTTTTTTACGCGCCAAGATTCTGATTCTCAGACCAATTTGATAGGTCACTTTTGTTTGTGATAGATAAAGCCATAGCTTGCAAATATGAGGATACTAGGAAATGAGTAAACTTATCATAACCAAAATAATTGTGATTAGAACAGAAAGTTGTTTTTGCTCCCGTTTTCCTGGTTCCCCTTTTCATGTGACTTTAAGATTATCTTAGGACCACGTAGAAAAACACGGTATATTAGAATATCCCCAACGGGCTCACTACTCTAGGGGTGGAAGGTCCCTTTGAACTTCCCAATGTTATTTTTGAGATTAGGACCGGTTTCAACCTTTGATCTCGACCGTGAAATCTAAAAGAAAAGTACGCTTGCGGAATAAATACAGACAAAGGAAATTGGCTGGTTAAAGAAAAATCAGTTTTGCGTTATTTACGGATTTTTGAACTTATCCATATTTAAAGTTATAACCTTGAAAAACCCGCTTCTCGAAGATCTCATATATAGAGCTCTGACAGAATATCGTGATTTTGTAGAAACGGGGTTAGGAAAAGAGTTAACATAACCAGAGATAATAAATGTGGTTCTACTATTAAGTACACCTCGGCCTAACCTTCAGGTATTACAGGTGTGATAACTTTTTAAAGCCACGAGCCTGTTTTTGATGAAGGTACACCTTGGGACTTACCCGAGATAATAGATAAAAACCCAGTAATTTGTGTAATTACAAAATTAGTTACGAGTACACTAACCACAGGTGACTTAAAAATAACATAAATAACCATAGCCCTTGTCTATCCTATCCCTTGTATAATCTATGACAAAAAAGAAGAACTAACATTAAAATCCTGAATCGCGCACGTAAAGATATCCGCGACTTAAGATTACATAAAAAATCTGATAGTAACTGTCAAACAGTAGCCCACTAGACATAACACCCGTTTGGTTGGAGGATCCTTCCTTTTCTATGGGGGATGAAGAATGTTACACCCTATTCGTCATATCAATAGACCCTAATTTTCAAATATCAAAGTTTCAATTTCCTAAGCTTTGTCTGTCTTCAACGTGTACGCAATGCGGCACCTATAAACTGTTAAAAGTCTTTCTGTAGACAGGTTTACAGGTACGTAACGAACATATCGCTGTTTCTACCTGTGCTTGTAAATCCTTACTAAATGCGCTGTCTGGATTCAGATCTTTAACGTTTAACTTTTATACGATATCCCTTTTCTTTTTACGAAGGCTTACGACATCCTATATTTTCTATAAACGGGGTTTTACTTGATACTTTAAATGTTTACGTGTTTTTGGGTAGAATAATCTGGTTGTATCTCTCATCTCGTGCTGTTGAAAGAGTCTGTTCTGTTATTGTCCTTTTCCGTTCAGCAACATGGAGTCTTGATTCGGGCCCGGTTGAATGTAATAGGCTCGCCCTTTATAACTCGGAACGTAAATTTGCGAAAATTGGGTATATCTTTAGGTACACCTCAGACCCATATCCTATCGGAGATTACGTGTGTGCGCTTACAAACATTGAAACTAACATACACGAACCAAACACCCAGACCCGAAACAACGGTTCACAGCACACACAGGTTCTATACGAGCCAGTGCACATCCAGACTAGATCTGTGACAGAATAGATAACGAGTCAACTGATCGATCAACCGGAACTGGTTTGATGGATCAGGTGTGGGTTGCCGCATTGCGGCTTGTAGGGCTGGGGACAAGGAAATGTACGACTCTCTAGGGCTTATAAGGCCTATTGATTTAAGGAATAACGTCGGAGATAACTGATAAGATGATTGAATGAGGTGTCTATTGTCAAATTATTTTTTTATTAAACATTTATAAAGGCAAATGGTCTCTTTTTATTAAAAGAATTGTCTTGTTTTCTGCTAAAAACTGAGCTTGTTCGCACCAAACTCACTGATTTGGAAACAAATGAGTATTTTCTGGAATTTGTTGATGAACTGCTCTGCGAGAATGACGAGCAGTTTGTTGGTATACTAGCTTATGTCCGCGCCTTCGCCCGCATGGTGTTCGATAGCTATGCTATGTGTTAATCCAGGTTATAAACTATCTGTGTAACTATCTGTAAATTCATCCAAATCCGTTTAGTGGTTTTTTCATGAAAGAGTAACAAACACCCATCATACATCCAGACATCCATATTACGATATAAAGCATCCAATAAACATTAATTATTATTTGTGACATGTAGTCACAAATAAATTAATTAATGCGTGAGCGTGTGTGTGTGTGCTGTGAACGATTTCCGTTGTAAAACCAATTTACACGATGAACAGTAAAACATTCAACTACAGTATCACGTTCGACTTCCTCTCGATATTTCAATATCACAAATTGATTCATTTCTCGATGAATATTTATTTAACTTTTCGGTCCATCTCGCCTCAATGCACCAAGCCTTTGTACCAGGCTATCAGAAAGTAGCAGATCGAATAGCTTTTAGTCTCCGACGAGGTCCCCGGTTTAGCTTTCGACCTTGTTTTTAAATGGACCTAAGTTGGGTGAAGAGTAGTCCGAGATTTGGAGAATATACGACCCAGATACATAATGGATGGAATTGAGAGAGAATCGATTTTGCTGGAGCACCTAAATGACGTCTAGCTTTATTTTTGCGACGGCAAAACGGAATAGGTGCATGTTTTTCCAGTTCCAACGTTGGTTTTTCAATGTTGTTATTTTTGGGGCTGAATTGGATTGTTTGCTTTTGATGTTTGTGAAGAGCAAAGGTTTTCGAATACAGTTTAATTCATGAACATTCAGTTTAATTCTTGAAACGTTTTGCAATGTATAAATAAAAGGTTTTTGTGAAATTCTCGCATCTGTATACTCTTTTTTAATCGATGGGGACATGCTTTATCGACGCTCAACATCACCTATTAAAGATGTCGCCGCTGTCCAATAGAGATGAAAATTCGCAAATGAATTCCACGTAGATGACGCTATGTGTATATTACATTCATTCGTTTCCATTCTGAATACCTACGTTGCCGCAAGATGACAGTTTTTGAATTGGTGCCGATTGGTTTATTTCTCATTAAGGTTGATGTTCCAGGGTAGCCCGCGAAATTGAAATTTTCTTACGTTTTTAGCGATTTGCAGGCCAGTGCTAGGTTGTATGTTAGTGAAAATATGATTCGCGGCTGTAAGACGTATGCAGTTACAGAATTATAATCATCATTCAACCCTCCAAGTTCATGTAACTTTCAAGAATGACTTTTTGATGAAATACTCATTCTTGAAAGTTACATGAACTTGGAGGGTTGTAATGATGATTTTGATGATTATAATTCTGACTTTCGAACAGCACTTAGTGAAATTGTTCGCGTTCGTTCGTTGCAAACTATTATCTGGCTTTGTTAATGTGTTGTCATGCCGAACTATGATTGGGGTTGGGAAATTAGAAGTGCGAAATGTAATCTGGATGAAAGGGTTGGCTTTTGGATGCAGGATTCAACTAAGTATGAGAGTTTTTAGTTACTTTTCAACTCTGGTTCAATTCGACTGGATGGACATGGATGCAAAGGAGACATGCATACGACGCGCTCACATTAATTTGACGCAGAGATGCGTCTAGTGTCAAGCGTCTCAAGCGTCAAGTTAATGTGACCGAGATATACATGGTGACAATATCATTGCATTGTTCAAAAACAATGTAAAAATATAAAAACTTGTAGCCGCCGGTGGGCTACAGCCCTACAGGTATAAGGTAGACATCGAGAACAGGGTTTAAGCTTAAGTCAGAGCGTTAGCGAAAGGATCCTCCTAACATTACGAGCCGTGTCCGGGAGTACCACTTTCTGTATCAAGCCCTTGATCCAGCTGCCTAACGAGAGCCTCTTCAGGTATTGATCGAGGCACTTGACAATTAAGCCATTTGCTGATACGAATATCGGCACAATGATCGGATATTTACAGCACAGTATCGAAAAATTTATGAGCATATTCACCCAAAACTTTTTTATCGTTTGAAGATAAAGTTTTCAGACATAATGTATCGCCAAACTCATGTGCCAACAGTTTCCAAAGTAATTACTTACGTTCAGTTATTGATCGTCATCATTGAAGAGCCAATTCGTCACGTTTTGCAGAGAAGATAAAAGCTCAATTTATATTTCGTGTGAAAATGTTTTTGTTGATTCCGCTGCTGTTTTGTCAAACAAGTGGGGTCCAATATTTTTGATTGCTGATTAAACGAGCTTCATTCGTTATCGCTAACTTGTGTAAAGTTAATGGTATTGTTGTCATATTTTACTTAAATGCAAATGTGTTGTTTTATCTCCAGAAGTTTTATTTCAAAATCTAAAGTCCTTTAAATAGATACTACCTACATGATTTCATGTCATCATTGCACAATGGTGTTCTGACATGTCCGCTTTGTACTCATAGTTTTTTGGCCAAAGTTGGATATGCTAGCCACTTAAGAGCACACGAAAGAGCAGCACAACAAAGCTCTTGACAATTTATAGAAAGCTAGCGAATGCAGTTGTTGTGGCCGAAATCGGCTAGATGGCATCACCATCGTCAACATCACATGATTCTAGCCTCTAGGTCCGTTATGCCATGTATAATTGAGTGGACTGGCTCCTCAATGATTTATTTTGTCACATAACCTGATTCGTCTCACTATTTGCAGTATGAAAACCTCATATAACTCATCATCGCGACGTTCTCAGGCTCAGTGGAGCGACGATATTGGCAGGGTGACTGGTAGTAAATGGATGAGAGTCGAGTTGAGTGGCCTACGATTGAATAGGCCTATATCCAGCAGCGGATTGCTGTAGGCTAATGATGATATAATTCATCAGATAACTCCTATTTCTACACAAATATTATAAAGAGGAAAGATTTGTACCTATTTTTGTATGTTTGTAATGAATAGGCTCAAAAAGTACTGGGCCGATTTCAAAAATTCTTTCACCCTTGGAAAGCTACATTCACCCTGAGTAACATAGGCTACTTTTTATCCCTGTATTCCCACGGGATCGGGATCTACGCGGGTGAAACCGCGGGACGTCCGCTAGTAATATATAAAACATTCATCATTCTCCTGCCCTTATCCCAATTTATTTGGGGTCGGCGCAACATGTCTTCTTCTTACATACTTCCCTATTTCTCGTCATCTCAGCAGTCACCTCCTTTCTAGCCATATCATCCTTCACACAGTCATAGCCATCTAAATTCATACTCAACATTTTCCTCACAACATTATGAATGAAAATTTCGGCATATATACGCACGATTGGTTAGATGGTCGATTTAATTATGTAACTGTCTGTACAATTTACAGTACTATTTATAATTCATTATGTTTCCCTTTCAATACACGAAGCTCTCTAATTAAATTTCCGTCCAAAAAAGATTTACGAAACAATACAATATTCAACACAAATAAAATCCCTAGTTTCACACAAAGGACATTACATTATGGTGTTTCCTCAATTTTCGGGGCCTTTCTTTTCAATTGGTTCTATTAAGTTTTTAATGTTTCCAAAAAGTACGAGCTTTTCTCAGGTTTCCTTTTTTAATATTACTGTTTTGTCGTTGAGCCAAGATTTCCCTCGGGTGGCTACCTTGTAGGAGGGGGTTGTGTTACATAAAATATTCGTTGAGACATTCAGAAGTATTTGCTCTACTATTATTTTAATTTAATTTCTCTCTAGGGTATGCACACGTCTTGTGTCCAATCGCTATAAAAAAAAACTTATGTTTTACTTATCTATACTATCTATACTAATATTATAAAGAGGTAAATTTTGTGTATTTGTTAAATTGTAAGGGGTAATCTCGGGATCTACTGAACCGATTTTAAAATTCTTTCACCAATAGAAAGCCACATTATTGCTGAGTGTCATAGGCTACTTTTTATCCCTGTATTCCCACGGGAACGGGATCTACGCGGGTAAAACCGCGGGACGTCAGCTAGTGTATTCATAAAAATAAAAAAGTATTACTGTAAAACAACGGACAGCCTACACCGCTGGGTCCAGAAGCTTGTTATTTTGAACAAGTGTTCTTTATTTATCCAAAAGACGGGTGTAAGTGTTTGGATAAATAGGTAGGTAATAGAAGTTCGTCATTTTTGCTGATGCGAATCCCCAACACGTGGTTTATAGCTTGTATTTAAATAAACGTCTGATACATATTTGTTCATCTTCCATTAACGATCCCTCGCAAATATAGAATTTTATTAAAACATTCCCGGTTAGACTTAACGGTCCCACGCTGGGCGCCAATTCAATAAATTCTAAATCTATCCCAATGCTAAGCCCATTCATTTCAATGTCTTGGCTAAACGGCTTAAAGTCTTAGCAGGCTCCGAGGCTTGTACGATAATACATTCTATTACTAACCTAGGCAAGTAAAATGTTACCAGACTTGCAAGCCCCAGGTGCTCGCTTTTCCCTAGTTTAGATGTTAGGTTTTGTTCGACTACCCACTTTTCTTATAATATTCAACGCGACTGAGTTATATAAATCGTGGAAGTTCGGCTTCAAAAATGTTATAAGTTGGTGTTTCTTCGTGAAATATGACTGGCATGATGTTGGATGGGCAACCAAAGTGGAATATATTGCAGTTGGTTTAAGTAAGACGGTGGGGATATAACAGTTTTAGTTATAAAATATGACTGTAAGCGTCTAAAAATAGAAGACTTTTTTCTTCTTCTGAGTATACATTGAGATGTCGATGTGCCGTTTGCAAGATGATATAATTTCCTAGTAACAACAAATCACTCCTACCTTCATTAGACTTTTTTGTTCTACTTGCAGTTCTTCTATTATCAAAGGTCGAACGCCTCGCATTTTCTTTTGTTCCTCATCGTTAATGGAAATTCTTCATTGGCCTTGCATGTTTTCTACAGGAATTGGTTCCTGAAATATAGTCTCAATACCCAATTTTAATCCCAATCGGCGAGATCTAATTATCCCTTTTCGCTTATAAATAACTATGCAATGACATAACGTAATTGAACTGTACCTAATTTATGTATTGTACCTCATAGTACAATAAATAACCAAAATAACGATAAAGCAATTATTCAAGCAATAACTAACTCAATACGTAATTCTCATCAAATGAAATGTATTGAAAAAGTTCTCCGTTCACCCGTTCGGCATAATCATGAATAAGTAATGAAAATAAAATCATTACACTTACGAGTTCGGCCCTCTGGCGCCGGAATCGATTCGCGCAAAATTTCCCGATCGTTTCGATAACTGACTTTATTCGAATATTCGGGTAATATCGCCGTCACTTGGAGCGAAATTAAACCGGCTCTTTATTCCAAATTGGAGGTGTGGGCGTATCGCTCCAACTTCGTAATAATGACAAGAAAATATAACTTCCATTCACGCGTTGGAATGTTTTATGAATTGTGTTCGGAACAAGAGTTTTGTACTATTTTTGGACGGGCTTTCGTGAATGTTTTAAGGCTTAGTTCTTGGTCAAGTTAATTTCGGATTTCGTTAATGAAACTGACCGTTCAAGACCTGTCGGTGTGAATATACCAAAGCAATTTATTGTGAGCCTTTGAACTCCGTTTAGTTGTGCTGATTGCGTTCAGATTGATAGGTGAAGTTCGCCCTTACTTCGTTATAGCTTCTATTACACAATTGTGCAGTCAACCAAGAGATATTGGGTAATATATTCCGGAGCCAATGAGCTGAAGATACGTCAAAATGTCACTGCTTCTGACTCTGATATCTATATAAATAAAAAGAGAAGTCCTGACTGACTGACTGACTGACTCATCAACGCCCAGCCCAAACCCCTGGACCTAGAAAGCTGAAATTTTGCACAGAGGTTCCCTTTATAATGTAGACAAGGAATAAGGAAGGATTTTTCGAAATTGAACCCCTAAGGGACTTAAATAGGGGATGAAAGTTTGTATGGAAAATCGTCATTTTCACGCGGGCGAAGCCGCTGGCAAAAGCTAGTGATATATTATAAAGCCTGAGGGACGCCTTTGCACCGTACTAAAATGATGTAGAAACTGATTTTTTTACATCGTTGTGCTGGGTTAACTGGCGTTTTTGAAACGTCCCAATTATTGCAATACTTCTATTAACGTCGTTGATTTTTACAAAAATTTTAAAATACATAAAATCCATTTATGCTTTAATAATTTTCCCAGACGAAGAACAAGTCACCATTTATTGCCACATAACATCGATCATCGTTTTGTTTAACTTCCATGTCATGGAGGCGACCCTTTTGCCATCAACCGGGCACACATCTATCATCCACCAATATATGAGAACAAAAAATCAGATCAATGAGGTCCAAATTGATTTCGTCACTCCCGGCAGTTGGGCTTACAAAGTACCTCCATAAGGGAGGGTCGGAGGACTAACTTAGTCAATTATCGCCCTTCGTCGGCCGTCGGCAGAAATAAACGTTGTTACTCTGACTTTCAGAGGGATCGTATTAAACTGTCCCTAGACCATCGCTCTGTGTTAGCTAGCGTTCGCAAGGGCGCTTGTATAACGCGTCTTTTTTTGTCGCATAGAGTTTTTTTGGCTCTAAATAATGAGCCGAGCAATGTCATCATCGGATGCCTCATATTGCCTGGTGTCGGAGCATTACAATTTTTTTCATTATTGCCTGTCAACCATCAGGCAGGCTATCATTTTGTCCTTTTTCATCAGTTCCTTGGTCTTCCTCTCTCGTCCATCCATCAACATTTATATTTATCAATTCTGAACCAACCATTGTAAATCCAAGTAATCCAAACCAAGTTCATCCCAGCTCCTCAAAAAAGTTTAATTTTGTGCCAAACTAGGGCGTGGTGAAAAAGGTCCTGTCAAAAAAGAAGGTCGTATGAACGTGAGCTAAGGCACGCGAAGCGACACAAAATGGCCGCGACTAGGTTGTCAAAATGTTGGTTCGTTAATTTTGGTTATTGGTACTGCCACTGCTTTTATCGTGTTATTGTACCCTTGTCACGAATTACTAGTAATAGAATAGAATAGTGTTACTGTGCCGCAATTTTGAGAAAACAAGTGCTATTTTTGGAAGTAGGTTTCGACATCGAATAAGGTTAAACCTGGTGTTCAGGAATTTATGACACATTCTAGGGTTCTCTTTTGGATTAGGCAAAATTATCGCTGTCAAAAATCAGATTATAATAGAATTCAAATTATGAAGATCTAGAATACTTAAACTTGGTTTCTTTAATTTTTTTTTGTGCAATATAGACGAAACCGTAGACCATGTTGAAGCTTCTTCAGTCGTGTATATTTCTTACTTTTGACTGTAGCTACCCCAATGCTCAGGTACCGAGACACGAAGGGACGACAGAAAGCTCTCCGAAACTTGCTCACATTTTTATCACTCCTGACTGTAATGGATCTCTGCGCGTATCTCCTTGAATGTAAGTGCTCCAACTTGTTTGTTTTCGTGGACTCCCCAATTTGTTTGCCACGAATACGATGTGAAAGATTTATAGCCCCTTATCTTAAAGATATTTTTGCTGTCTTCGCCAGTTCGCCTCTGTGTAAATTTGGGTAAGTTAATTGTCAGTTTTTAAAATGTTGCATTTTTCTTGAATATCATTTTTGAGAATGTCAGATTTTATTTTGTTCCAGGCTTCTTGAATGTCAGCTTTGATTACATGAAGCAAATATAATAAGCTTTTGAGCTTTATTAAGCCACATCGTTTCGCATTAATAAAATGTTTCTGGCATTTATTGTCGACTTACAAATATCAGTATTCTCTTTTTCTTCTCCTTAATAAAAATCTGAAATTCGCTTTGTGGGTCCAGAACTCTAGAACCTTAGATGCATGATATTTTTGCTATAGGTCTTTTTACAATTCATCCCATGAAGGAAGTTGAACTGGAGAGGACAGCTCGTATGGAAGTTCGACATTTTTACCTATAGAAATTCTCATCAGAGTCATTGCTTGATACAGAACACATTTTTTTTTTTTTTAATTAGCCTATTGTGTCCCACTGCTGGGCAAAGGCCTCCTCCATTTCTTTCCAGCTCTCCCGGTGTTGTGTCTTCTCTGGCCAATCAGTCACGAACGAGTCCAGATCGTCACGCCAACGTTTCTTGGGTCTGCCTCGGTGACGACGACCGTCTTCAGGCACCCAGTGTGTGACGATTCTGGTCCATCTGTCCTGATCTCTCCTGGAAATGTGACCCGCCCAGTCCCACTTTAACCTCGCAGACTTATCGCCAACATCGGCGATGCCTGTCTTGGAGCGTATTATGGTGTTACGAATTCGATCGGTGATTTTGATGTTTAGAATGCTACGCTCCATCGCTCTTTGGCAAACCTTGAGTTTGGACTTCTGAGCTTCCGTCAAAGACCAAGTCTGTGCGCCATAGTTTAGGATAGGCAGGATACACATGTCGACGAGCTTGCGTTTCAGTGAGATAGGAAGGTCACCCTTCATGAACGACTTCATGGACCAGTAGCTCCTCCAAGCATTTTCAACGCGACGGTCGATCTCTTTGTCTTGTCTGTTGCTGAAGGAAACTAACTGGCCCAGGTATATATATTCGTCGACATAGTGTATTTCCTGCCCATCGACCTCGACCCTATGTTTAGTGTGGCGACTAGCGACATCTATCGCAACACCTGCGTACTAACAAACGATCGACAGAAGTTCCTACATCGCGCTATCAACATTATCCGCGACATAAGCCTATATAGGAGTTCCCGACTTACAACTGTCGGGCAGTTAGCCCACCGGACACAACACCCGTCCGGTCGGAGGATCCTCCCTTTTCAATGGTGGATGAGGAACTTTACACCCTGTTCCTCATACCTCCAAACTGGTGACCCCGACGTGATCGTCAGCGCAGCCTTCGTGCAACTACTTCAGACGTCGTCATCAATTCCCCTTCGCCTTCGAGCAGCGAGTCATACCGTCAGCCAGCAGCCACGGCTTCATGGGGTATCCTGACCACCAGCATGCAGCGGAAGCGCATTCCTGGTCATCACCCCCAGCCTCATCAGCGAACTTGGCACAGCACACTGCACTTCGGCCGGTCAGCAAGCAGAGACGTCCTTCTCTCCTGGTCGACGCAGCAGCCAGCCACTACGCAGCACTGCACACTCCGACTCACTGGAGCATACGCAGCATCACCCCGACTCACTGGGGCATCTAAGGCAAGCACTGCATTAGATTGATTAGATGGGGTAGCAGTGTGGCAGATCCTAATTTTAGGGCTTCGGTGGTAACGCCATCTTCGCCAGGGCTCTTGTCATAGTGCATTGTCTTCAGCACTCTGTCCACTTCGTATCCCGTTATGGGAGGGATTTCTTCTGTGCAACTGTATCTATTTTTTGATTCCAATTGAGCTGAATCATCTGAATAAAGAGAGCTGTAAAATTCTGTGCAAATATCTATGATTTTTTGTCTGTTATGATGTTTGATTTCTTGTTTGTCCATTCATGTATATCCATTGTATATCCATGGTTTGTTTCGAGAGATTCCTTTTTTTTTTTTTTTTGGTGGGTGGAAAA
Source organism: Diarsia dahlii (assembly GCA_949775195.1). NCBI lineage: Eukaryota > Metazoa > Arthropoda > Insecta > Lepidoptera > Noctuidae > Diarsia > Diarsia dahlii. Next base: position 17,866,623 of record OX459212.1, read on the forward strand.
TCATCGAATAACCCCCCCCCCGCTCTTGGGCAGAGCGAAGGGTAGTGTCAGACTTCTACTGACTAAAAACCAAACCCATGTTCCTTCTTCGCCCTTGTGTCGGAGCCGCGTTATCCTTCCGACAATCCACAGCCCCGACGGGCGTCGGCCCTTGCGGGCCCCTCCTTGCTGACATCTCTTTGAGGCGCGCGTGGAACACGTACGCGCCGCCGACATGGTCTGTTGCCGTCATGACGACGGCCGGACAGCGAGCTAGCCCGTTACTCACCGTCCACAGTTCGAGAGATTCCTTGTTTTGCTACTCTTAGCGAACGGTGTTTTTCTTCTAGTGCTACTCTGACTAAATGGGTATTTACATTTCTGAGATCGGTTTTAATAGCTTTTTTCACCTGCTTATCTATTAATCTACGCTGTTCTGATCCTATACTAAACTTGTTTCTCTGCTCAATTAGGCAACGTGTATTTGTTGAAAGCTTTGTGTTCTTCTTCCCATGCGTTTTAATGCCAACACATTTACTATGTGTGATTATTACCTTAGTATTAGCCAAATATGTTGGGAAATTGTTTCTACTTGTTGTACGTGTAGGTACATCTCAATGTAGCCCAGGCTCCAATTTCGGACTGCAAAAATGTCGAGCTAGACGATACACTGACAAGAAAAGGGTGATAACAAAACATTCCTTTTTATTCACAAGCACTTGTTTTTCTTCAACATTCCTACTTGTCCGGGTGTCGGGGACATTCGGGGTCAGGGACCTTTTGTTTGTCACTGTCAAGTTGACGTCAGGACCTTTTCGGGAAAGGAAGGTGCTTGTTAGTTGTTACAAATCAGTTTCCTTCCAAGTTTATGATGAGTAATGGTAAGGATGTCATTGTCCTTTTGTACCTTCGGGAACCTACCTGTACTTTCGCTATTATAGTGTAATGTGTGCACCTTTCTGTTGGTGCTTTGACCTTTGTCACCCTTCCGAAAATCATAATGATGAATCTTGAATCTGTCGTTGATCTAGTTGGCTTACGCGATGCTGATGAGCTGTAAATCCTGGTTTGGATTCCCAGGTCGGGCAGTGTTATTGTCTTGCTCGTCGTATATGGGTCTACTTTTGGTGTGGTATTGAACACAGCCTGCAGCTGCTGGATCCCAGGGAAATGCAGGCGTGATTTATGTTATGTTCTAAATCTTGAAACTATTGCTCTATTTCCAAGAAGTATTGATATGTAATATTTACAACAAAAATAATAAAAGTGCCATAAAACCTTTCGAAAGCCGCATTAAAAGGGCTTTGTAACGATCACCGGACAATTAGCTCCCACTAACGAGCCTCGAAAATCTATGAAAACGATACAAAAACTTTTTGCAGCGCTGATTGAGTTCAGAAACTTTGATTAATGATGCGAACAATGTTCTTTACTCTGTAGAACCAGTATATCTTGGACTGCGACGAAAAAGGGTACTAAAAGTAAATGTACTGTGGTTTGACTTGTCGGTTGACATTTGTCTGTCGCCGCCATTAAAGACCAAACCAAGATGGCTGCCGAGAAAATGGCGGTGAAGTTGGACGCCAAAGTTGTAATGTTGTTTTATTTGTGGATTATGACGAAAAACCTTTATATTTATTTAAATCATTTATTTAACTTATATTGAGAACTCAGTGTGGGACAGTATTGTGTGAAATATTGGAGTTATTTATTACGGTGAAAGCTTTCTCGGAAAGGACAAATATGAGTTTAATTAATCCTTTGTCATCAAAGTTTTTGGTTCAACCTTTGTTAACAAAATTCATCAGAATTTCATAAATCAAATGGGAAATTAAATTACCTTTGGTTTTGAATTTTAAGAATTCAAAACCAGCAGTTAGTACTCATAACCGAATTTGGGATCGTCCTAATTTATATTCAGGCTGGCATAAGTTCAAAGGCGCGTTACACACGTATGGTTTAATTCCGTTTGCCAGAGCCCACGCTACGAATGTTCGCCTTTGTACAATAATATTGATCACTCCACACGTGTATTGAATAACCTTTGCATAGGACTGAGTTTTGGGACTTCTGGAAACGGTAAATTTTAATTAAAAACTTTAAGCGAGAAATGTACAGATTCGAAGTTAATGCCATAGGTAAATTATTAAATGGTAGGTGTAGGTGGGTACGGCCTCAAGCTTGACGAATCCACAATCTTCGCAGTTTACAGGATAAATAACTGGAAAAATGTAGCTCATATCAGGCTAAAAAAAAGCTAAATGGTGTGCAAATGGAAAGGCTCTTCAAGTGAAAGCCAGGACTAACGGCTTTGCTTTCCGAATCTCTTAGGAAACTAGCCAATGGGTGGTCACGGCTTGCCTAGGTTGGTCTGTGGAAACCTAAAGATTGATCCGAGCGGCTGTTATTATTTAGAACCTCCAACTGTACATAATATATTATGTAGGTCCAGGGAATTCCCTATCGCCACAATTTTGATCATATTTAGTTCGTCGGTAATGACATTAATCCCAAGGGCCGACCCGTCGATAGCTAATATTGGCACGAGGCCAATACCTAGAAATAACTGGAATTGCTAGTAGCAGAAAAGTCCAATTATTAATTTGATTGATTTGGGCAAGACCGCTCGTCATTTATTTTGGCCTATTATACGGTTTGAGAGCTCATCATTTTGATGTCTGATTGTAATTACTTCTCATACCTCACTGTTAGGCTGCCTGTCCACTGAAGCGGCGCGAGGATGTGGAGTGGAGAAACGGAGAAATATTAACCAATAGGATTGCATATAATCAGCCCTTCATTCCAGTGTGCAATCCTATTGGTTAATATTTCTTCGTTTTCCATTCCGCAGCCTCGCTCCGCTTCAGTGGACAGGCAGTCTTACTGTTAGTTGGTGCATCCCACTGCTGGGCAAAGGCATGACCCAAATGTTTCGATCCAACGTGGACCACATTGGCCTTGGATCACTTGGACTGGTCGTTGGTTCTGTCCAGCTCTTTCCGCCATCTCCTGCCAGGTCTATCGGAGTCGCCTGTGTCAGGGGATCTCAACGGGGTTATTTACTAGAAAATATTGTGTTGGAGTCTTATCAGTTTAAGACTAAACCCCTTAGCCCTTTTTAATTAATTCTCGGTTAATGAAGCAAGGTAACGTTATTAAAATTTGCTCAAAGGAATATTATCTGAATGTCTCGTTCATATTTTGATCACGATAAGTTTCTCTTCGATATTAATTAACTTTCTTCAGTAACGTTTTATTATAAAACGCCTGTATATTTTCTCTGCTAGAATTATCTGTTTAGCCAAATTTACGAGTCAGAGAATAATTTCCATTCCTATTTTAACATACACAATTTATTCTGGAAGTGAGACAGAAAAAGCTATTTGCGCAACCATCCCGAAGTTTTATTAATGTGAATCCTTAACATATAACTCTTCTATACATTCTAAGTGGTCTTCAGTATTCTCCACAGATACGAAGTTAAAAGTCACATTAGTCTTGAAAACACAAGGAAGTTTGAACATTGCCTCACAAATATTTGCATATAAATATTCTAGTTTGGAAACTTGTATATTGTTAACAAGCCATCCTGCTTGTTATCTAACTTTGGTTTCAATAAGGTCCAGAGTTCCTTTGTGACAGTGTTTAGACTTACCTTTGAGGATTGAAGCAGCGTTGAATATATTGGATATAACGACTGTCAGACTTTGTACGAAATTCCCTTTGAAGTGGAAATATATTTTTGTTTCTTTGTTCTTCAAAGATTCTTTTTTAGTCTTGTATTTTTCTGTGTTATTAGGTTGTGGTTATGACCTTTACTAATCAAAGGGGATAAGGTTATCCGTTGAAACTGCGGGAGGTGATGCCCTAGAAGGGCAAGCGTTGTAAGCTCAGGTGTAGGAGATAGTACTAGCACCTGCGTGCGTGTACTACCTTTTGTAGTGTACTACTTATTTATGGCAGTAATGATCGTAGCTTTATCTAGGTTTTTATTTCTAGAAGTAACTCGAAACACGAGGCCTTCGTAATTAGGTCTTTTTTCTCATATTCTAAATTATTCAGTAGTATTCTTCATTAGGTTTTTCTCATATTCTAAATTATTCAGTAGTATTATTCATTAGGTTTTGCTTTTTCATATTTTAAGTTATTCATGAGCTCGTGGCTAGATATAAACGACTACTCCGATAAATATTTAGGTTAAGCCGCTGTTACCTAGGTTGGTCTGTGGATGTGTGACAACCCATTACATACCGAGTTTCCTCCGCTGCGAAACTCAAAGGGCGAAACCGCATTACTTTCGCTGTAAGTTCTTTGGCGGCGAAACAGGAGCGAAATTCCCTGCTCTAACGTACAAAACTGACTATGATGTTGTCTCTTTCTAACACGATTTCGCTCAATTGCTTAGGAGCCGTCTACATCTCCGCCCGTTGACCGTAGTACTGTTATACAGCGAAACTCGCGCAGCGGTTTAGCAATTGTTGTTTCGCAGCGGAGGTGTGCTACAGGCATTAAGTCGTTGGTCGTGGCTGTCATTTGTAGTTAACTTTGACAGTTATTACAGGTAGTCTGTGGTCCGAAAGTTTGACAACCAGCCTTACCAAGGGGTGTCGTAATACCCATTACTAATTAACTGGGCTGTGGAGGTCAGATAGGTAGCCGTTCGATATAAAATACTGGTATTCAGTTGCATCCCGTTAGACTGGAAGTCGACCCCAACTTAGTTAGGAAATCGCTAAGTAGATCATGATTGAAAATTAATCAGTAAGCCTTTTACCGACATAAATACTACTCAGGCTGCTTTTATACAATTCTGAATCCAAATTAAGCCTACTCCGTTTATGAATGCGAAGGCCTGCGGTGAAAGAATCAGTCCTTTAATGGCAGTTTTTATTTGCAAAAGTTGCCAAAAGTTTGAAAGTTCCAACCCTCTTATTAAATTCAATTCACGCGTTTGGAATTCTTTCGAATTTCGTTTTGAAGTTGGTTCTGTTTGTGAAAGGATATAATCTATGGATATAATAAGTATAGATATAAAAGGTGTAAATAGACCCTTAACGACTTGACACTTGTTCTCCCCGCCACTGCAATATTTAAATACCACCTTAACCTTTGCACTAAATACCTCCGTTTACTGCTCAATGCATCCATTAGCACAATGTTTATAGTGCAAACATGAGTGAGTTTAACCGTAAAACACACAGGGTATAACACGATATTTCACCCGAAAAAAGGTCGTTTCCAAGCAACCATTTTTGCGTAGAGTTACCTAGTTTGAAAGGTCCATTTACACCTTGTAGATATGGTTTTAACGTATGGTGTACATTCTTAATTATGGCAGTCTAACTTTTTAAATAAACGAGATCACACCGCATCCAAAATATAACTCATTACATTTAACGTTTCGATTCACACTTTAAACCACGCAATAAACGCGTCGTGTCTAGGTTACATTTAATAACCTTCATCAAAGTCAGAGGAGTTGTCACCAACTTAATGTGGATTTAACCTAAATCCCTCTGGAATCCTCCCCTGTTTGTAGAGACATATTATACTTTATTTGAAGACGGGGGCGTCTCTGCTAATGACGTAATTTGTGGGAGATTGAAATCCAAATACATCTCAGAGTTTAGGAATTTGGTTTTGAAGTTTACAAGGATGCTGTTTGTGCCAAATCTTGTGCCGACTTCATTTAAATTGTCATCGACACGCTTGCTAGTTCGTATTTAAAACTTCTTAACGGATAGGTCGAGGATGTAACTGGCTCATACAGCTATTGGAAATTACTATTAATAAACTGTAAGAAGCAAAACATTTTATCCACACCTTTCCTAGACAACAAGCCAAAATACAATATTCTTGACTAAGAATCCTAGAAATGTAATAATTCAAGTACCTCTAAGCCAAGCACACACAGTTCCGACGCAAAGCAATTAGTTAGTGCTTCTAAATCTTGTGTGCCAAGCTGCCATCTTTGATGTTAACTGCAAACACGAGCAAGAAACGGTTAGCAAACAGGACATGCGCACTTCCTCAAGCAAATGCAATTCTCTGATCATTCATCATCATTTTAGCCAAAAGACGTCCACTGCTGGACATAGGCCTCCCCCAGGCATTTTTGGGGGGGTTTGCCATAATCGCCACGCTTGGCAGGCGGGTTGGCGATCGCAGTATGGTTGTTACAAAGACACAGAGAACGCTGCTGCCCATTCTCTGGTAAGTCCCTTAGTCGCCTCTTACGACACCCACGGGAAGATATGGGATGGTGCTATTCTTTACGTCCGACACCACACGGAACAATTCTCTCTGATGGAAACACAAAATGAACAAAAGGAATTCACATTGAAACATGAGCGTCTTAGATTTATCAGTAGAGTAGTTCTCAAGCATACTAACTTTCTCAAACAAAAGCAAGCAGTTTTTCTCGTTTCCTGAAAGTACTCTCGTATCCGTTTCCGTCTCTCATTTCTGTTAGGAATCTTATAAGCTCACTTTACTAACTCGAGCTTAGCTTCTATTTTATTATCCACTTTCTTCAAGGTTTTTGCTTTTTATTGAAACCTCTTTTGCTCCTGTTATGGTTCACATTTAGTAATGATCTTATTTGCTTAGTTAGGATTCATTTCTCGTTTCCTATTATATCATGCTCAGTTTCTATGTATTCATTATTTACTTCTCCAACAGTTTTCTGTCTATTCTTAGAAACCATCTTGTTTAACGTTCATTTTGTTTCTTCTGTTTAACTAGCAGTTCAGTTTCTAAGTTATTATTATAAAACATTTCCTCCGACAGTTTCCTCTGTTTTCTTGCAAGCCCTTTGTCTCTGTATTTTCTTATTTGAATCTTATGACCTTAGTTCTAGATTCTATGTTTTTATACATTTACTCTGCCACTTTCTTTCTTGTCCTGAAATCCCTCTCGTTTTCTCTTATAAGCTTACTTAAGATGCATTTCTCGTCTACTAACTTTGCATCAGTTTCAAAGTTATATTACTCACGTGACAAGTTTCCAGCAAACTCATCAACACTCGCTCCATTGGCCAAAGCCCCAATATTCCGAGGTTCTCACAAAGCAATTACACGGCTCCTATCTAGACTTGATTGTGTTTGACGCCTGGATTTACATGTGTAACACCTTCCTGTGTCTCAGGCTTTGTTGTGAAATTATGAAGGTATCGTACTGATGGATTTTGATTGGGTAGTTATTGGATAGGTTGTTATGGTCTTCCGGACCCTTTAGTGTTTGATTGTTTCATTTGAAAAGTAGTTTTCGGAATGTCCCTTATCAAAAAACTGCAGCAGTTTTTGAACACCTAGAATGAAATAAACCTGTTCCCCAAAACACCCGCCCTTTGCCACTTACTAGTGTATTCTTAATAGTCTAGCTGTGAATCCCTGACCATTTCTCAATTTTGGGTCGTAGCAGTTAATATTACCTACGCCCCTATGTCTATTCGGATCGATAGCCTTTAAGGTACTTACCATGTGATTCGAGATACTTCGTCAGTCCGTCGTATCCAATATCCCCAAAAGTTTCATCGTTATCTCCGCGTAGGTGTCCATTTTCAGGCACTCTACTAGATCGGGATCTTAGAAATGTATAAAATATAGCAATACATGTACTCATCGTTGATACTTTTTACTTGACCCGAAATAATATCAGTTGACATTTTCTTGACAGCCTTATTGGTCTAGTGGTCACATGCACTACTGCTGAGCATTAGGACCAGAGTTCGCTTTGTTTTTTCTTTAAGGTATTTCAGTAGTATCCACGAAGCCTTGATTAGTGTCCGTTTGATGACTATAGACTTGCCTCTTTTACAATGGACCTTAAACAGAAATGGTGAAATACGGGTGTACTATAAGATAAGGTATACTTCTGCCAAATCCTTGGGGGGTTACAGGTAAACTGTTATATGATCTTCTATATAAATAAAAAGAGAAGTCCTGACTGACTGACTGACTGACTGACTCATCAACGCCCAGCCCAAACTCTTGGACCTAGAAAGCTGAAATTTTGCACAGAGGTTCCCTTTATAGTGCAGACAAGGAATAAGGAAGGATTTTTCGAAATTCAACCCCTAAGGGATTTAAATAGGGGATGAAAGTTTGAATGGAAAATCGTCATTTTCACGCGGGCGAAGCCGCTGGCAAAAGCTAGTCATTGATAGATTACATTCTTGATCGTATACATATACAATATACGTTGACATTTCCTTGACCCAATAAAGCAGCAGTCAATGCTCAATAAATTTCCTATATTGTAGTGCCAAAGGTTAACAGAAAGCAGGTCGTTATCAGCCATTCAATTAAGCGGAGTATTTCGCCAAATCGCATCCTCGCGTGTTATTTCTCTATCTACTGACTTTTGTTACGAATTCTCGTGTAGATTCGTATGTTAGCTTTAACATGTTATTTTGTGGCATTGCGGTTTTGTAATCTAACTTTCTAACGGTTTTATTTTTGCTAGGTATCAATTCGAGCAAAAGCTCTTTTACTATGCAATTTTTACTTGGCTACCACTACCACTGATTCGAAATCATTTTTGCACATGAAAATGTTTGAAAAGCTAACATTTTGAACGTGAAAATAAAATATTCCTTGGTAAAGTAAGTACCTACACTCCTTTGTAAATAAAATATCGATTCCTGCTAGGCACACTTCAGTAAAGCACCTATCAAATAACAATCCTTGTAACCGATCACATATAAACCTGCAAACGATATATTAAAGCATACTATTGGCAAGAACACAGAAGCAATAACAGTCGCCCCGGGAACGGGAGATAGCGAATGCAATATAACTATCGACCCTAGGAAGCAATGCGAGACTAAACTGTCAGTGGAATACTAGAACGCTCAGTAAAGTCAATAGGATATTACTGCAGTCGACTCCGCTGTGTAGTACTCTATGGTTAAGGGAATCGATGGAAATGGGAATGGTGAAGCAAGGTTTGATCAAACCGGAGATGATAGATTGAAGAGAAGAGATTATTTGTTAATATGCTGGGGATTGCGGAATAAGGAAATATTTGCGTAAATTTTGATCCAAATTGAGATAATTGTATAGGTAGGAAATAGTTAGCACGAGCTATTTTAAATGAACTGGAAGAATAAAAAAAATAAATGAATAATTTCAGCAAGTAGTCTCTTGGAATCATATAATTATAAATATTCACAAAACGATACGACTATTTACGGAGGATAGATATAGACCCAGTTTTCTGGCAAACACAAAAATAAGAATGCGAAAACAGAGTTTATGACGGCTATAGACAGTAGATCCCTTAATAAAAATACCAAAAATATGTGAATACTTGATCTCTACGTTACGTAACGTCAGCTCTTAATATTGCCGTCGCCTGTATAAAGACGTAAGTCGGTGACCTAAATCTGTGCACTGGTTTCACACACAATGAGTTGTGGTGACTTACGATAGCACGCGTCACACGGTTGGCTTGGCTTTTGTAAAATATGAAGGAGTTGTAAAAATGTTGTAAGGGTAGGAAATATTATGTCATGTTTATTGCAAGAAAATATAACTTTCTGAGACTTCATGTAGGTAACTTTGGCATAAGACGTTGAAGTTTAGCACAAGTAAATAGATACCTATACCCCTGGAAGTGAGTGAAGTCGAGGTGTGGATGATGACAATGATGATGGGCTATAAGGATGGATATAGTTAGTGGTCATGATAGCACTGTAATTAATTCCCTGAATTGTTCGATAAACGTGCTGCATGGTGTTATCCTATAAGGTGTTAAAAAAACCAATAGCCTAAGTGAAAACTAAAAGTCAACAACAGATTGCATCGCTGCAAAAATTAATAACTCGCAAGGGCGTGGCGTTAAAAGCTCTCGCCCGATCGTTAATGCACTAATTACGAATGTCCCGTCCCACGGCCAAGCTCTGCGCCGAAGCCAGTATCGACCAGTTCACTAGACAGAAAGATACAGTAAACACACTAGTGCTAGAATCGAGGAAAGACTTCTAGATAAATCGTTGTTGCTGTGAAGATAAATCGGAATTGTAAACCAACTCCTAGTCACAGATTGTTCAATACTTTTCTTTTGTTCACCGTCTACGTCTTGCTGAGTTAGTTCAACTTCTGTATCTTTCTGTCTTTTATCTTAGTGCCCGTTCACACGACACTGATCCCTATTGATCCCCGATCGCTGCCGATCTCGTGATATTAATTCTTCGCTGGAACATTAAGTTTCTGATATTGAATGTTGGGTATTTGACGTCGGCTCGTCTCGCGTCGAGAATTTCGATACTTAAGGGGGAGCGGTGATATGAATCGACGTCGATTAATTTCGTCTTTAATGGCAATTGATAGGCGGAGATGGCTTTAAGATTTTTGTAGCCAGCACTTCTGTTGTAAATGAAGTTCTTTTGCCAAATCTGGGCGTGTATTTTTCATGGTTATCTTTTGACAACGGCTGTGTCGTGGCGTGCGTACAACGTTTGAAAAAGGTCGTCTTTGTTTTTCCTGTGTTTCGTAGTTATATAGGGATTATTTGTAAAGGATCAGCATCAGCACCCTTTGTGTCTTTCTATACCCACAAATATCAATGATTGATCTGTTTTTGCAGTTGGCAGCAGACTGGTTTTATAACATCTTTCATTTTCGAGTTCTATATTTAGTGAATCATTTTAATTCTTTTTATTTTATTCCTGTTGTTTATTACTGTTTTATACATCTTTAATTTATATTTGACTTTGTCACCAATATTATTAAATAGATCAAGTAATTCAATGGTAGGGTTTCGTTTATTAAACTTGGAGTGAAGTTTATGAATATTTAATGAGAGGTCCCAGTTGACCACAAAGTTTGATTGCTAGTTACCGATTCGTTACTTTGAGGTCCTTCATGATCGATTATTCATAAGTTTGTAAGTCAGTTATAATTAATGTAATATAAAATTTTGCTTTTAAATTTTTTTTTTTTTTTGTTGCGTAGTTTTGAAATACTTCTTGTTGAGAGACACTTTTTCCTACTGCTCTTGTTGGTAGTGTTATTGTACCTAAGGTATTTGTGATTGTCACAAAAAAGAGAGCAGATAGACCGTTTTCATAAGTGTTGGTGGCATAAAGAAGACTTTAAGACAGTATTGGTAAATTGGTACCCCCAAAAGCCAAAACATAAGATCGCACCTGTAATTCCCGGAAAGTAAGGCGTACCTAAAATATCACACATATGTGAGACGATAATCACAAACTCTGTAACTTCATGAATAAATCAGACAATAAATAGCTTTGAGAAAACTGTCTACATTCGTGGATAGTCGTATCATAAAAGTTAACAAGTCTTGTAGAATCAGCAATATACATATTATTATATGGGACGATAGCTGATGCAGACCTCACAAAACTAGATGGAAATCTCGAAGCTATGAATATTTAAATCTAAAGTGGCTAACGCTAAAAATAGAAAGGAATCCCCAAACGCCTGTTCCAAAAACCCGAAAACTGTTCTGGATCAGATTCGATCCTTACTTATCGTTCTACTTCAAAAGCCTGTAGACTATATGAAGTCATAATTCGTGTGAGTAGACGGCAGTGGGCGTGAGAGTAATACTCGTAAATTATTAGGCCTCGTGTAAACTCGTGTAGTTTGCAGATTCAGAGTTCTCCGAACTCAGTTCTTACACCACAATGATAACCCTTATTTTTGGCTTTGCGTAATCGGGTGAAGAGGTTTAAGGAAGGTTGAGGATAGTAATTATGGGCAAGACAATCCCAGAATAAGTATAATTAAAACCCTCGGAAGTTGAATCTCTGTCACTGAGCGACAATTTGTAATAGTAGAGGCCCGTGAAAGAAGAGAAAGGAAGAAAAAGGTTAACGCAATTGTTACGAATAAGTAACGCGTGGGATTCACAATAGGGCACGTAGTACTACCACCTCACATGACTCAAAGGCTATTTTCGAATAAATGGCCTTTAACCCACTCGTTTCTACCCGAAGACAATTTATCGAAGTACAGCTTTGGGAAAACTGAATTAATGTTATTTCAACAATACTGACGACGTTCCTAAAGAGTTTTTGAGAGAGAAACAAAACAGTTTCAAGGAAAATTATTTTTGGCTCTCTCAAGTAACTCAAGTACGGTGTCAATGTCAAACGACAAAAAGCACGTGCGTTGACAAAAATACCTTATAGCGCATCGTCTTGACGCGTAACGAGCCGACAAATCAGAGGCCGCCTCGCGCCCAACGGCTATCAAATTAAAATTAAACCGAGCGCTGTGATTGGTCCACTGGCGGCGTGCGCGAGTGCGCGGAGTGGGGGACGCGATCAATACGAGACGTGTTACGTAACCGAACCAGTCGCCGCCTTAACAGACAACACCCTTTCGTGCCATTATCTAACCTATTCACGTATTGGTAGAGGTTATTTTCCCTCGGAGATATTTCTCTGTGTCCAGGCGCCATTCCTCCATACATCCGACGCAAGTTTAGAAAGCTGCGTTTCCGGCGACGATCAGTTAACATTGTAGTTTTACAGAATTAGTTGCGACAATTTTCTGATAATGGAAGATTCAAATTAGAGGGTTTTGCAAGCTTTCGTATTACTGGTGTTTCGAATTGTTTGCTATTTTTTTTCTTGTCCTTCATAGTTTCAAGTTTGTTGTCAAGTTTAGAAAATACTGTCGTTACGAAATAATTTCCAGCTTCAATTAGCATCAAATTCACATTTCTACCGAAGTTAGGTATTGTTTTAGTAATCAGAATGGGGTAGTGCTCTTTCAAAATTAGACTCGCGGGAAACCGAAGCTGCTCAATCCTTTATTTACGTTTCTATGAGGGAAGCTGCATAATTACGAACAATTTACGACCGAGAGCACCCCTCATATCAATTTTTAAATCTAATCGTGCGACCTGCGATAAACAGCGCCACCTGTCGATTGAATCTTGAATTTTACAGGACGTGAATATATCGAATGTCAAACCATTGTTTATGAAGAATCGAATTCCGATTCTGTATCTCGGGATATTTTTGTCAGGAAATAAAATTTCGCAGATCAGGAAGAAATAAGATGCCTTTGAGAGAAACTGATTTCCAATAGCATTGTTTTGTGATTATATTGTCTGTGAAGATCAGATTTGTCTTTGACATATTAATCAGGCTAGAGACAAGGATATTTACAACATGGTTTCATTACATATTTACATGTTTAAATAAATAAATGTTGATAAAGTTAAAGAAGAAAATATATAATTAAAGAAATAGACTTTCAGGCCATATACACAGTGCATGAAATCTATATGTGGCCTGAAAGTCTGATTAGTTAGGTATTAGGCAGAGCTGTACCCATATTGGATCATTTCACCAGTTATACTTTAAACTAATAATAGGGGGCTAGTCCGAAGGTCTGACAAGCAGTCTTACCAAGGGGTATTGTATTCCCGTCGGGGCCGCGGATTTTTGTACTAGATGACGTGGCCTCGACGCAAGGGCAAAGAAGGAACATGGGTTCGGTAGAAGTCTGGCACTCCCCTTCGCTCTGCCCAAGAGCGGGGGGGGGGGGGGGGGGTCATTTGATGATTTTCCACCCACCAAAAAAAAAACAAAAGGGGTATTGTATTACCCAGTACTAGGTGGGTTGTGGAGGTCAGATAGGCAGTCGCTTCATGTAAAGTATTGGTATTCAGCTGCATCCGGTTAAATTGGGAGCCGACCCCATCATAGTTTGGGAAAGGCTATGCAGATGATTTATTATATGTCACGTCAACTGTGATAGTCAGAAAAACCCCTATTACACCGACTCGAGAAAATCTTTGCAGTCACAATCTCAATACCGGAAAATATATTCTATGAAAACGCTACCCTTTGAAAAATGCGCGGTCATGCTCGTTCAGAGGCTTAACTCCGCAGTATTCAAATGTCCGTCTTCCATAAAGATTCAAGAGCCGATAGAAATCTTGAATAATAGAATATCTGAACCTCTGAGCTTATCAATTCTGGATTTATCCTCTTTGTGAAAGACTGTATCGTTTAATCTTGTGACTTAGTATTGTTTATTAAGACTATCTAATTTGTTAGCTGTTTCTGGCGGAGGATTGTAAATTAATGCTGTTGTTGTAATGTTGTCATCTTTATTGGCAGAAATGGCTCCTATTGATAAAGTAGGACTTCTTTTTTACCCGACTGCGGCTAAGCCCAAAAGGAGGGTCATTAAGTTATAAACTTCTTATTAGTCTTATAAACTTTAAGTTATCTGAGAAGGTTACGTATAGGTAGCCATATTTTGATAGTGTTAAAGTCACTGAGCGTTTTTTAACCTTCTAAAATACACCAAAAATGACGATGAAAGAGAACAAAGCTGAAAGTGACCTAGCTGCTAACAAAACCTGGATCACTGTTAACTCCAAATTACCCTTACACGCCTACAAAAGCGGCTTTTATATATTTTTTGCCCCCATCAACGTCGTTGTAATGAAGATTAATGATAAATGGACCTTCATGTTGAATAACCCAGTATTAATGTCCTGCCACCGTGTCCTGCATTATATTTTTAACATTTTGGCGGAAAAAAACACGTAATTGACTATGATTTATTTTGGTAATTTATTAAAGTTGTATCCGATACGGCTGCGGTTCGGTCTCGTATTTTATTTTAAAATATTGCTTCCGATAATGCTTCAATGTTGATATGTATCAACAAAAAATTGGCATTATCGAAACCAATATTTTAGCTTTCAATTTGCCAATTTCATCCTTTATCAACATTAACTTATTTGCTACAAGCTCCATCCTCAAGGTCTTTCCCAAAATCGTTATTTTATCCGCAATGTAAACAGAACCGCTTCTAAATTACATGACCACACGGTTGTTCGTCTTGGTCGAGGGTTGTGACAGGTCTGACCAATACAGAATTGATCTCACAGTCCCAATACAATTTAGATATCGGTCCCGCAGTAATTTCACCGATTTCTCGTTCATTTAATCAGAATTTAGATCTACCTACGTCTGAAACCGCGCCCTGGTTTACTTAGGGTTCGAATTTCTTTGTTATTAAACTTTTTCAGTACCGGAAGGTATTATTTCAACTTTATGATTTATTTTTTAATGGAACTAAAGCTGATTTTAATTCTAATTTAGGACTTCTGAGTGCTATATCGTTTTTGAATGAGATATTGAATATCTTGAGTAAAATTCACTGCCTCGATCGGTCGTAAGTGCGACTGCTAGAGGTCCTGAGTCTGATTCCCAGGTCGGGCAAAGTGTTATTGGGTTGTTCCATCAGGATTTTCTCCGAGGCCACGGAGTCTGAATTTATTCCCGGATGATGGAAATAGGCTCGCCATTTATTACACTGGGGCACTATTATTATTGGGGCTTAAACATCATCATCATCATCAACTCACCCACTGCTGGGTATAGGCCTCTCTTTTCTTGGGTCCGGTGCCAATTTGTCTAATTTGCTTTTAACAAATTATACGACATTTTGAAATCAGGCTTAAAGATAACAGGCAAAATATGGGTGTCCTATAAGGTATTACCTCTGATGTTACCTATGTATGAGTAAGATTGGCTTTTGAAATTAGTGTTATACATTAAGATTGTCTTTTTGAAGATAACTATTTACATAAACTAGGTCGCTACAAAGTCAAGCATTCTCGTAAAAGAAAACCTCTTACGCAGGCCCTAGGCGAGACACATTTACTTTGAAATGATTCATTTTTATTGCAACAGTATCCATATAATCACCCTCGACTTAATTTGCTTGTGTAACACTCACTTCTATTTATGGAAACGAGGGTGAATTAGTTTTTTTTCTTTCAAGTGTATTTCTAGGTCGTGACACCGTTTGTTAAATTACTTTATTGTTGTGCTTCATAATTACTTTAAGTCTTTGTTATTTTTAGTGTGATTTTTTGCTTTGAGACTGAACGGCGCTTTAGGAATCGATTGGGTTTACTTTGTAATGAAATACTTGCCTTTATTCCTGTTACGATCGTTATAATTTCCTTTTGTTTCGTTCACGTTCTGTCATGTGGATTCTTTGTTCGTTTTCTTTGAATCATCATCACCGTCATCATCTTGTCTTGGCCCATGTTACTTGGGATCAGCACAATACGTTTTTTTATCTCCATTCTCCACTGTCAACGTCCACGCTATCATTTACCTACTCTTTTTCTTCCCAATCATGCATTTAAACGTTGAATATAGACGCAAAGATTATTGTAAAGAACTATGTTTAATTGACTTCTGTCATGATTAACTATACTGTCAAATTCTATACTGTCTTACTTATCTATGTAATATTAATAAATCATTTTCCTTGTTACAGGTAAGTGTTAAAACTCGCCAGCATGTTCATCATCGTCATGTAACGTCATACAAAGGTAGGTACATCACCAGCTCTTACGTCGTAAAGGCAGTTTAGCTTCCACTTCAGAGAGTTCAGAGATACTCTCAACCCTGACACGGCGCAGCCAATTACGGCTGTCTGTGACGACGCCCTAAACATCTCAAGAGCTGTTTGCCGCGGCAGTTTTGAAGACCAGAACTGCTTAGATGATGTTTTGCAAAGTATTTTGTGCTAAACTGAGCTTTCTTGATGCAAAAATCTTGCTCATATAATGAGTATCCTTAGAGGAAAGTTCAACTCATCCAGTATTAGAAATGGGAAAAGTTCATAGTTCGAAAAGTCGATATAGATGCGCTTCGGAAAATAGAAGCAATGGGTAAATAGATTCAGCTGCATAGATAACCGGTTTTGTGTTGGTTTTAGTAGGAATCGTTGTTTGGCTACATGCCCCAACTCGAATTGGAATGGATTTTACTACTAGTGATAAGAAACAAGTTTTACAGTTTCATTTCGAAATTGTATCTTCATTTCAAATAAGAAACCAGCGCTTTATACTGTGAAGGCAGAGAACGTGTAACATTTTCCAACCTTGTGTGATTACGTCAACATCCTTCCTTGAAATATGTTTTATTTACCTTCATAAAAGACATCGGATGTTATCAGCAGCCGTCGGGATAATTTCCGACGGCAGACGGGAGACCAATAAACACACGAGACAATAAACTGTTCTACGTAGGTAGATAGGTACCAATTCATCCAGTTATAACCTAATCTGTCCCTCTCCGAAGTCTCTAATGGGTTGCGTAACCAATAGATGAAGTTGGGGTGTAATCAAAGTGGCCAGCTAACTTAGCGGACTTGATAATTTGTTGACTTCAAAGGCTATATTTGAACGCTAACGTAATTAAAGTTCTGGCTCTAAATAGTACTCTTTCGCCCGAATACTCGAACGTCACTCAATTTTAAGTTGCACTTAAATCTCGTGCTGTCTTTGTTACTTTAACGCAGAGTGACAGAGATAGCACGAGTTTTGAGGGCTACTTATAATTGAGTGACGTTCGAGTATTCGGGCGTTTGTCTCTTCTATTAGCTCCGCCATTTTGTTCTAAACTATGCTTCAGCCTGCACTGACTCAGGCACTCTAGTGCGAAATAACTTTTAATTTAATTATAGAAATTTCGTAAAAGCAGAGTAAGCTTCCCCGGTATTTATTTTCTCAGAGGAGTGTAGTAGCGCTCGAATAAATAGTAACTGTGAAGCACTCTCGTAATGGAAACCTCTGCTCTGATTATATTTAGCTTCCTAATTGAAATGACGACGTAAGCGTTAAATTAACTGAAAGCTGGAACATTTGCATCACAAAGCGATGGTAAATTTTGGCAGCTTCCTAAACAAATCCTTTATAATTTAAAACAATAGCAGCTATATTAAATTTTGGTGAACGGTTGAATAACATTTATATTCTGGACAGAGGAGCAATTCTCATAAATAATTATGTCCGCTTGGATCTCGCTAGAAGGTACCATCAGCTACGTAAGAGTTGGCGAAGTTATGGCTATCGCCGGCGCCGGTTGCACATTACAGGCGCTTAATGTTTCAATTTCAACTGCTAGACTTATGTAGACAGTTGCTGTTATGTCTGGATCTTAGTGTTAGTAGTGTTAGTGTCTTGTTTTTGTGCAAACACACCCTTCAAGTTTAAAGTGATGCCGGTGACTGAAAAGTTATCTGGTAATGGCTTGTCGTGGGATAGATATGAGATGCGGAGGATTGAGGAAAATGTAGTGAGGAAAGTTTTGAATATGAATGTGAATTGGTAGTAGAGGTAGACCAAAGAAACGATGGATGGACTGTGTAAAGGATGATATGGCAAGAAAGTTGGTGTCTCATGAGATGACGAGTAATAGAGAAGTATGAAAGAAGAAGACATGCTGCTCCAACCCCAAGTGAATTGTGATAAAGGGAAGAGAATGATGATGATGATGACACCCTTCAAGTTTACTCATATAGCATGCTTGTACCCGGAGATTCGGGAAAAAGCTTTCAAAACGGGTCATCATCATCATCATTACAGCCAAAAGACGTCCACTGCTGGACATAGGCCTCCCCCAGGTGTCGCCACATTGACCGGTCCCGTGCGTCTCAAAACGGGTAAAATTAAAGTATCACATTACATTGTGATGAATGAATTCGTATGTAAAGAGGATCTAGAATTAAATGCAAATGCCGTGCTAGATACTTAGAGTGCTGCATTTATTCAAGCAGAAACATTTCAACGAGATCCCGGAACAAATAGACACGTAAGATTACATGTCTAACCACATTTGGGTCAAACGGTATTGGTATTTACGTTTAAAAATAAAAATAAAAACATTTAATTCGAGTATCACTGACTCATATCATAATCGAAATACATTCAACAATCACATTACATACACAAAATTAAATTCAATACAATAAAAATTTCATTCATTTTATTTTCATTAAATTAATTTATAGGCAGTCAATTAAATATATTAAGTCAATTTACATAATTATTATTTTGTCAGTTGCATCAACCATCAGCCACATTTCGCTTAGAACAGTGGGAGATGATGGCCCAATCAAGCCTTCCAGCGAGCGCAGCCGGCATGATGTTAGCGCTCCCCCGCACTCGCCGCAAAGTATTTTTAAAAGTAACTAAATTTTAATTACCACTATAAATTCCATCAAAATTAAGCAGCACTTTATTCTAACATTCACCATTACAACAGCTAGTTAGAAACTGTACCGGTCCGGTGGAAGTTTATTTGAACGCAGCGGGTACATTATAATATAACCCACATTGCTCGCCGACGTGCATGCAATTTAGTCGCTTCCCGGTGTGCGCAACTTCCCACGTTTGTTCTATCGACCTTGCGGGTAGTCAGACATTGTGAAGCTTTGTTGAGCCAATATGTGGGGTAGGTAGGTAGGTAGGTATAGGAGGTACTGTCGGAGTTACGGCAGCAACAGTTAATGAAGTCTTTTGTGTTGGACGCATTTATGGCTTCGGCAGTATTGGCTGTGGAATTGTGGATGACATGACGGCTTATAGATTTGACGTTTATTGTGGGAGTTGATTGAAATCGTTTGATATATGAAAATAACATACCTTCAACTATATTATTTGTTTAAGTCAAGGAGTTTAAAAAATATATATAGGTACTAAGGGCTCGTTTACGGAGACGCGGGGCGTCGCGCGGCGCGTGCAGAAGGCTCGTCTCATGCTTTTTTATTAATATACTGAGAGACTGGTCCACCGCAACAAACGCTGCATTTTAAACTCGTGCGAAACTAGCTTCTCGTAAAATCGACGATTGAAATAAAATTGTTAACTTTTTCATACATCGCCATGTGTTTGAATTAAAAACGCAGCACGGGCCGCGCGATGCCCCGCCTGTACAGTGTACGTAAACATGCAATTAGTGTAGCGTCGTCGTGATAGCAGATTCATAATCTTCCTACTCTTGTCCGCGACGCAACGCATTTTCTTCATCCATTTTCCCCTGCGCGACGTCACGGTATTATTTACTCCTTTCTCTTTCATATCATTATTCACAAATCCATCCCACCTTTTCCTGGGCCTTCCTTCCGATGTAATTAAAAATATGAATGATGGCACAATTATCTGAAAACAAGAACTCAAACTTTTTCGTCGTTTTGTTGTGCCTGATTTCAAATTCTCCATGCGATATTTCAATAGACTCATATAATAAAAAAGGGCAAAAATAAAACTAATAACAAACCTAGTTTCGTATCTAAGTAGCGTACGATCTAGTTACATTAAACTTTATTTACGTAGAAATTTTCTCGGCGAGGGAAGTAGCCAATCCGCTTTAAGTTCGCAACTTTCCATAAGCCGGGAGGAAGAGGTGGCGCGGACTACGTAACGAAGTAGATATTTTTAAATTAGATTCTGAGCTAAAGGTTGGGAATTCTTAGTGGATTACCGTCCCGGGTTATCATCAGCTATACCGCGATTGACGTAGATAGGTACTTTGACTATGTTGTGGTAACTTTTAGAAGAACATAACTTTTCTTTCATATAAGTTTGTCTTAGTCTTTTATTTCCTTATATGGAAAGGAAGACGAAGTCAATGTCAGCTGTGAAAAATGCATTACAGGGGTATCCTCTAAGATGCTTTCGTAATCCGTTTTCCTTAGTTGAGTTGCGATTTGTCCTACCTAGATGTGAAGTGAATTGTCCTGCGTGTAGACGTTTAAATTAAATTAACGTTCCCTAATTATTCAGGTCTATTTTTGGATCGTAGACTCTCCTCCGTTTTCTGATAAGAGGTATAATTCCTGAAAGTTAGCACGCAAATATTTCGAGTTAGGTTTACCGATGGCCCTTCCAGTAACGATAAGTACAAATTAAAGGAACAAATACTTACATTTGTATTCACTCCTCGATGCCGACCGTCTAAGTAGCCAAGATACGACTCGCAATTACGAGTTGAGGCATTTTAAGTAGTCGTAAAACCAGACATTGCTAGTATTGTGACCCAAGCAACCTCAACATTTTATTAGACCTTTGTACAGACAGTTATTATAAATGATAATTATTTCATCTGCCATAAACCCGCCCTTCTCGCCTTTCTCAGTAATATTTCACGACATTTTATTTGCCACACTCTCTGAAGTAAGATCTTAATTTTCACTCATTTTTGCTGAAGATAACGTTGTTTTGTCTGCTGAATTCTATGGCATTTTCCTTGTTGATTTGGGTGTAGAAGATAAACATTAAACTTATGTACTCCGTAAAAGTAAGTTAGGCGAAGTGAAAGGTCATGATGAGAAGGTATAAAGTTCCACCGAACTTATTACGTGAGCAGTACCCTCTCGAGTTTCCGTCTGAATGGACGCTGCAGGTTTAATTAAATAGAAATATTTGCTTGCAAAGACACGAGTAAAGTTATCTCTGGCTATGTTTGTATTTCGAGTGGTAACTGGAAATTTAATAACTCAAGTGCTTCTATCGTGCATGTTGCAACTGTTGCAAGCTTGTGATTGGATTGCCAAGCTTTTTGCTCTAATAGTTTCGTCACGGTATTGTCCAGAAGTTCGAAACAATTCAATTACTACTACGAAAGTTGGGCTTTGAGCCACACGAGAAGTATGATCAATATCTACCCGACATAATTCCAGTTTCTCCTTGTGTAACGGTAGCTCTCCAGTTTGGATCTAGGCCAATTTGTTAGCACTTTGTACTCGCTTTATCATTTTCCAGTAACGAAGGTAGTTTGCCTTAGGTAAATTTATAGCTTGCAACTTATTTTATCGTTAGCATGCTCTGAGAATTTTGTTGTACGATGTTGGTACTTTTGGACTGTTTAATTACAAAATGTTTTGGTTTTGGCAGATGTTTTGCTGATTCAGTTATAGTTTAATTGGAAATGTTTCTGTTAATAGAGACGTTAATAGAGAGTTATGAGTTAATCTCTTATTTATTATGAGGTGTTGTGTTGGTGGGATTGACTTCATTGTTGAGTTAGTAATTAGCGATGTGATTAAGTATGAAATCTTCTTTGATATATATGGAGACTAGCTGATGCCCGCGGCTTCACCCGCGTGGATGTCGTTCAAATTATATACTAAAACCTTCCTCTTGAATCACTCTATCTATTAAAAAAAACCGCACCAAAATCCGTTGCGTAGTTTTAAAGATTTAAGCATACAGACAAACAGACACAAAAATAGCGACTTTGTTATATACTATGTATGTAAGGATATCTTATCTTAGGGTTATTTTTATCGAGACTGTTTCTGTCTCTCCGTATTTTACAAAGCTTTAACTGAATCTTTAAACCCCTGTCAAAATAAGTAATTAAATTACCTTTCTGACTTTCATTAGTTTGTTTAGTTGCTAGTTATTAATAAAATTGTTCCAATTACTTCCAATTTAGCTATGATTTATTTTATACCTTTATTAGTACTTATTACGAACGTAGTTTACGATGTAATTTACTTGACCAAGTATTGTAAATTCTAATTAAGTTAATTAGTATTAGGTAATTTCATTGGACGTTAACTTTCTGAATTAACAATCAAAATTATATTCAAACTAAGAGTGGGGGAAGACCAAAGAAACGATTGATGAACTGTGTGAAATATGGCATGACTAGAAAGTGGGAGAGGTTATTGAAATCACGACCAATGGGGAAGTATGAATGAAGAAACCACGCTGCGCCCCCAAACGGCTGTTCCATACATTTTGACCGTTTAGCTATTGAACATTTGTAGGAAACAGTAGACTTAAAAAAATAGTTTAGAAAATACATCTATGTCCCGGTGCTGAGAATAATGTTCTGAATACGTGGTTACCGTTTATATACGCTGGTCTCCTTTCCACCTTGTATTGTTAAGCAGCACTTAGTTCATACCACTAACATAATTTCAACATTACTGTCGTTACTTTTTCCCATTTCCTGTCCCACTATACCAAGTATCTTTTACCCTTCAGTAATTGCCTCCATTACTCTCTGTTCAGCGAGTGGGTGTTTTTCATTTCGCCTAGGAAAATATATACTTGGTTTGGTTTTTAATTAGTTCTTGCCTCAAACGTCCCGCATTTAAAAATATCGCGAGTTTTTCTGTGAAAGTGTAGCTTCTTTATTTATAGGTCACATTGGGGTTTTGTTTAAAAATGTCTTCTATCTTCGCCTTATTTTTCTCTTCATCTCTTTAATTTTCGAGCACCCAATGCTAATTGTAGGTCTCTCCTCAATCTTCGCACTTTTGGCGGTTTTGTGTCTTGGCTATCCAGTTTCTTCCGGCCACTTTAATACGATCGTCTGTCCACCTAGTTTGTTATTTTTAGTAGAATACAATAATAACTCCAACAATTCCATTTTCAATTTAATTCTTCTCTTACGTTTGTTATTTACTTGCAAGACAGACATATTTGAAAATAGAGTCCTTTGAAACAAAACTGCAGCACATACGCGCACTATTACTCACCCCCCTTTTCTTTACGTGCCTCACACGCTATCGTAAAACTGACGACCGCGACAGTTCTACAGAGTGTTTAGTGCAGGAACCGACACAATTTTGAGAGATGGTGAAGGGTGTCTTTCGCTCAGAAAATAAATTTTACTTTAAAACCTCATGTATTTTAATATTAAAAAATATCATGCCTCATTTTAAGATTTTGGATGCACATAAAATATTTCATAGAAGAAAAGTACAATGTTGGACACACCATAAATTATACATACACAAACGAAAAAGTTTTAAAGACTTAGAGGTGAAATTTCACGAAATAAAGAAAATGTAGTCTCAATTGTCGTCTCAAAAAACCTAAGCTAAGATAATTTTTACCTAAGATATCATTAGGTAAAAAAAAATTTATCCCCGTCTCCGTCGTTGTCTCGGTCCGTCTTCCAAACAACCTGTATATTTCCAGTCGCCATTTTCTTCTCAGCGTGATTTCTAGAGGCAAAGTGCTGTGACGTCACCGTATCTCTTCATTAGCTACCATTGTGTGTACGTCATCGTTATGCATGTCAGCTACATAGCTACATTCCGCCCTGTTGAGCACAACTACTGAATTATTCGCCGCATTACTGACGACTCTGCGAAATTGATGATGCTATACGTTAAATAGGTCAAATCTGTGTGTTCATGATTTATCTTAGTTAAATGCGTAGCTCGTATAGCTAACTCACGTCACTTTTGACTCGAAACTTACTTTTGACACTCACATCGATAACATTATTAAAAAAGCTTCTAAGGCATTAGGCTTCATCTTGAGGATTTCAGCCGATTTTAAAAATATCAAAACACTCAAAATTCTATATTGTGCTTTTGTACGCAGTCACCTCGAATACTGCTCACCAGTATGGAATCCGATTTATAATATCTACATCAATCGCATAGAAAGCATTCAAAAGAAGTTCTTAAGGTACATTCAAGATAGATCTAAAACCTATTCACCTAATTATCACAGCCGGTGCAGGAAGTTCCACATTCTTCCACTGGTTGAGCGGAGAAAAATTGCCGACATTGCTTTCTTGTTCAATTTGGCAAATGGTACAACCGACTGTTCCGAACTGATAGGCAAAATTGGGTTGCATGTTCCATCCTTCACCTTAAGGAACCATCAACCGCTTTATGTTCCCTCTGTGTGGTGCATTTACAGGCAAAATTCTTATATGATAAGAGCTAGCAGGTCATACAATTCCATGTGCTGTGTTTCGATTACTTTGACTTATTCTCCACCAGTGTTCCAAAACTAAAAAAAAATCTTTGTAAAAACTTTTTTGAAACTCACTAAAAATTGTTCAATACTCTTTTGATTCTCTGCGAGTGCTTAACACACAGCAGCGGCACGACAGCACGACAGCAGCGGTGGCCCAGTGGTGGCGGCCCCGACTTACGAACAGTTGGTCGTGGGTTCGAACCCAGGCAGGCACATTACCTTGTGTAATTTATTTCATCTCCGCTGCTCTCAAAACGGTGAAGGAAAACATCGTGAGGAAACCGGCATGTCTTAGAACCAAAAATTCGAAGACATGTGACATCTACCAATCCGCACTGGGTCCGCGTGGTAGATTATAGCCCATTCCCTCTCAAAGAGAGGAGGCCTGTGTCCCAGCAGTGGGAACATTAATAGGCTGATGATGATGATGAACATCTCTTGTAAAATGAAGCTTTAAAAAAACAGACCGCATCAAAGTAATGCAGTTGAAAAACTTCACCTGATTTTATTTTCGTGTTCGCTTTAGTCTTCATGAACACGGTTTGGTGGAAATTAAATTTCTACTTTGAAAGCATAAAATACGAGCAGACATTCCACATTTTCCTCAGTATATTTCATATTATTACAAAGCATATGCTGACCCAAAAAGTTCTTTCATCATTTTGTACCCCTGTTGCTATAAAACGGGGCTTGCCGTTACCTACTTTACTTAGCGTGATATCCTCGCGAGAAAAAGCCTGTATACATCCTTTACATCATAAATATTACGAGCTATTGCCCATGATGGCTGTGCCATATCCGCCAATAGCACCATTCAACCGTATATTTTGTGTCACGCAATGTTTGATAGAAAAAGTTGGAGCCATGCAATGTCCCAAATAGTTCCCAAATGATGAGGATTGAGGAATGTTGGCTATTGATTTTACAATGTGACTTTGGATGTGTAATTTTGCAATATCGAATTTATTGACATATTTGGCATAGTCACGTAAACAACACAACTTGCTAATATTACATAATCTAGTACATACTTAGATATTTTAAACAAAATTGTTGCATTATTTTAGGACACTCCAGTCGTAACAGGTAAATTCAATCGAAATGCAGTTACTCAAAATAATTTATTCATCGAGCACTATCTATATTGAAATATTGAAACAGATATCTACATAAACTGTACACATGAATCTATAAAGCAACATGGACATGAATATGACATCTCCGGATCAATACCGAATCCATTCGGATAGCCGAGCAATGTCAGCCGAAGCCCTAACAAGTTCATTATGCAATGCCAACAGAGGATTAAATGCACGTCCACACGGGTTGCACGACATTGGCTTAAGCGAATGTGAAACGCGCTACAGTGGCGGAAATTGGAAATGTCTGACCGCTGACGCCGTCATAACTACCCGCATAGTTTATATTTATGACGTGGATGGTATGTGTACTGCAAAATTAAATAAGCAAGCTACTGGTGTGTTAATATATGAATTGAATTATCATGTTGGTAATGGTACTATAAGTTTCAGAAGTGGAAATTTATTTAAAAAAAACAATTAACAACAAAAAAAACCATTTTTACTTTATAATTGACTCAAATTACAACCAGCACAATTTACTTACAGTCCAGTAAGTCTTAAAATTAACACAACAAAACACAAACTCACTTTATGATTTTTACGACAAACTAAACTCAAAATGGCTTACGTAACATTACAATTGACTTATGAATCTAACGTCCGTCCAGTCCAAGCGTCGAGCAGCAAAGGGACGTTCTACCCGCAGCGCCTGGTTTTTATAGGCGAGGCGAGTATAGTGACGTAACGCGAGCATTCTCTTACACGGCCTCTCCTGACGAAGTGTCGTCCTCGACACAAGCTCTTGGAGGCCCCGCTGCGACCCGCGCGCCGCGCTGGGAGAGGTCGGCACTTCGAGCTCCACTTCGCCCGCTGGCAGAAGCGCCGGGTTGACCGCAGTAGAGGACCCCGTTTGTTCAGTGTCGTCATCAGTATCTTCATCTGAAAACAAGATCTTGTTAGAAGCTATCCAGCAATTTATGTAAAAGCGTTTAACCTCTCACTAAGTTCCATTCATTTTCAGCCAACTAATTCATTCATCGTTCTCTCAAATAGTTCAAAAGTTTGAATAGACACACACATCCATCTTTCTCAAAGCATTTATAAAAATAAAGCCAAGGCATTGTCCTGTACGTGTCCAGCGCGTAAGAGGCGGTTTCTATGCTTCCGTCTTGCTGACGGTGACCGCAACTGCGACCACGACCAGCGTTCAGCTCTCACCACCTGCAACATGGTCTGACAACCTGCAGACCCGCTTGACACGCAGACCGTATTCATACGTGCAAGCCGCTTAACACGCAGACCGTATTCATACGTGTAAGCTGACTCATACACTGACCGCAATCATGTGTACAAGCCCACTCGATACGCAGACCGTATTCATACGCACGAGTTCTCTCAACACGCAGACCGTATTCATACGTGTGAGACCACAAATTGACCACACATGGCCAAATTTATGCGGCCACCAGTGGCTCAGCAACAGGTGCCATCACAACCGGCGACACACACGCGCCTGCTACCAGCGGCACCGCAGTACAGCACAGCAGCCAAAGCTCAAAGAACGTGGCACACGTTTCTGGGCACCACTGTCCTCAGATCCATCTCTCACAACCAGATCTGCAAACACATGAAAGTGAACACATGAGCAAATAAATAACATGACCACTATGGTTTGAAGCCTATTCAAAGCGAAGTAATTTCATAAGTTAGAGTCCATAAATTTGACCAGTGTTCCAGGCGCAAGCGTGCACTCAAGCGACAGCAACAAAGACCACCAATAGTGATTTTTAAAATTGAAACAGCTTCAAACCCAAGAGATTCAATGCATCGCTAATGATTTTGTGACACACCGCGTCATTGAGACTGAAGCCCAAAACTTCCTCATGTCTCCACTATGACCGCGGAGCAGAGCAGAGCAGACGCCCAAACGTTTGCATGCTCACGACAAATAAGTAGCAGTAGTCCTGCAGCGACGCGCTTGACCAAGCCAGGTCGCGCCAGTAGCCGGGGCCATGCGCTCAACCGCGCCAGTAGCCGGGGCCATGCGCTCAACCGCGCCAGTAGCCGGGGCCATGCGCTCAACCGCGCCAGTAGCCGGGGCCATGCGCTCAACCGCGCCAGCAGGGCGCGCTAGCACCGTGGTGTGCTGTGCACAACTGCGCCAGTAGGGCGCGCTGGCACCGTGAAGTGCCACGCACAACTGCGCCAGTAGGGCGCGCTGGCACCGTGGTGTGTCACGCACAACTGCGCCAGTAGGGCGCGCTGGCACCGTGGTGTGCCACGCACAACTGCGCCAGTAGGGCGCACTGGCACCGTGGTGTGCCACGCACAACTGCGCCAGTAGGGCGCGCTGGCACCGTGGTGTGCCACGCACAACTGCGCCAGTAGGGCGCACTGGCACCGTGGTGTGCCACGCACAACTGCGCCAGTAGGGCGCGCTGGCACCGTGGTGTGCCACGCACAACTGCGCCAGTAGGGCGCGCTGGCACCGTGGTGTGCCACGCACAACTGCGCCTGTAGGGCGCGCTGGCACCGTGGTGTGCCACGCACAACTGCGCCAGTAGGGCGCGCTGGCACCGTGGTGTGCCACGCACAACTGCGCCAGTAGGGCGCGCTGGTACCGTGGTGTGCCACGCACAACTGCGCCAGTAGGGCGCGCTGGCACCGTGGTGTGCCACGCACAACTGCGCCAGTAGGGCGCGCTGGCACCGTGGTGTGCCACGCACAACTGCGCCTGTAGGGCGCGCTGGCACCGTGGTGTGCCACGCACAACTGCGCCAGTAGGGCGCGCTGGCACCGTGGTGTGCCACGCACAACTGCGCCAGTAGGGCGCGCAGTCAGCGTGCAGCGACGCGCTCGGCAACGCCAGTAGGGCGCGCAGTCAGCGTGCAGCGACACGCTCGGCAACGCCAGTAGGGCGCGCAGTCAGCCTGCATTGACACGCTCGGCAACGTCAATAAGGCACACAGGCGCGCGGCGGCGGCCTGCGGCCACGTGCACGTTCATGGCGTCACTGTTGCGCAGCCCTGGCAACCACTGCTATGAGACCAGGCAGCGTTGCGTTGCATATCACACGCCACACGTTCTTATGTAATGGTTACTCTGCAAAGAGACAAATCTACGACAGAATTTTGTTCCACTCGGTCACTCCTGACCAAACATCCATTAGGTCCCACTCTTTTTGATAAAATCAAACGTGGCCAAACTGGAAATTATCGAAAATACAACAATCAACCACCCTGGGTCATGTACCATAGTCGTTCAAATCAATCTTAAAACCACTATTGCGTCAAAAAAAATGCCAGGTTCACAAAAATGTTCGAGTAAAACCACAGATCTCTAACTGACTATGAAACAAGTCGATCACTATTTGACTTCACACTAAGGTCTTTCCAGACCCTGACCTCAACCAGAGCTAAACGCGCATCGCACACACAGTCGACTTGAGTTTCCTCAAAAAAAACTCCAATTTCAACCGAGCCACGACTCCGCAATAACTACTGGTACGGTCGAACACAATACAGCCGATAGAAACCCTTACTCGACTTTCTACCTCAACTTAACTTCATCAAAACCTTTATGAACATCGACTGGTACGTGACCCGTTGGCTTCTTCCTTAGCCAATCATGTGTCTTAGGCACCTTCTTTAATAAAGCTAAAAAGACTAGACTAAGACTTATCAGACTTTACAGTGAACCTGTATACGGCCTACTTCTTCACACGAAAAACAAGTCAACTGATCATATTGCGTAGTGGTTTGCGTTTACGCAGATCATGATTATTTGAGTTTGATGTGCAAACAACTGCACTTTTGGGTTTCAAATATACAGAAAATAAGACTTTTGACTTTATTTTGTTTTGTTCATAATTGCGGCTTTTATTTGAGCATCAGATATACCACAAATCATAACATTGCCCCACACTAGGAATTTCTCCTGTGTCGTGGGTACTTTCACAAATATTTAAACTCACATACACAAATACCAAGACCCGGAAAAACTATCTGTACGCCATACAAAAGGTTGTTCCGTGCGGGAATCGAACCAGCGACAGTCCCTTGACGATATTCAACCGCATCAAGGACTTTCAGGCATAGCCTGCATGTGTGGTACATTTATTCGAATTCGTACTCATAACGTCATATAGCACAGTGGCCATATCAACTTCACGCAGACACTGACCAAAATTCGGGTTTAAAATTAGTCCACGTACTGTTGTTGGTCACTCAATCTTTAAGCCTCGTCTTAGCACCACCATGTAAACAACCACCAATGCGTCCGAGGCATTGCCAATTGCCCCAGTGACTTAATAAACACACACACACAACATAACATCACGCCTGCAATCCCCAAAGGGTAAGGCAGAGGTACCCAGTATACCCACATTTCGCCAGTTATGTTAACTCCTATGTAATAGGGGCGAGCCTATTGCCACCAACCAAAAGCATAAATCCAGACAATAAAACTTTGCCCGACCCGGGAATCGAACCCAGAACCTTCATGCTCAGCAGTCGCGCTTGCGACCACAAGATCAACGAATTATAACAATGGTTCGACCTTACTTGTATCAGGGTCGAAAGTAAACCCACTATTCTTCTAGGTAGAACTCGTTTGAACCGGCGGTGAAGGAGTACGTGTGCGTTTTCTATTGCCAATGCTGCAATGTCGCTACGCAAACGACCTACGCGTATCGCGCCTATCCCTACTACACGATTGGTGCCTTTCGGGACTATAAAAATCATGCCAATCTCGATTACGCAAGCCATCTCATGGAGTACGACGACTACTACTCGAATCGCGGTACGATCTACCACTATTGCGATCAATGACCCGCGGGATCGACGTCGTTTGCGCACCCGTGACTTAATCCCGAGTACGTGACCGTTTGTTGCGAGTATGCGGCTTTTCACGCCCCATTATCACAAGAAAATCGGGATTAAATCAGACAAACAACTAAAACAGGTCAGACAATCGAATAAAAAGAAAAATAATAAAGTGGGTAGTTGCAAAATAAAATGTAAAAGTAAAAGAACGGCTTTTCTGTTCAAAACAATTTTCAGCTACGAGACTTCGTCTAAGTGGGCCTAATAAGTCCTTTATCCCACTTCTGATATAAGTTTCAGAAGTGGAAATTTATTAAAAAAAAACAATTAACAACAAAAAAAACCATTTTTACTTTATAATTGACTCAAATTACAACCAGCACAATTTACTTACAGTCCAGTAAGTCTTAAAATTAACACAACAAAACACAAACTCACTTTATGATTTTTACGACAAACTAAACTCAAAATGGCTTACGTAACATTACAATTGACTTATGAATCTAACGTCCGTCCAGTCCAAGCGTCGAGCAGCAAAGGGACGTTCTACCCGCAGCGCCTGGTTTTTATAGGCGAGGCGAGTATAGTGACGTAACGCGAGCATTCTCTTACAGTACTTTCTCTATATGAAATAAGGATAGTACTATAATTATAGATAGTGGTATAATTTCTGCAAAATTAATCAAGGAAGCTACTGTTGCAAAAGTAGATGAACTAAATGATATTGATAATGTTAATGGCAGAGAATGAGAATTAAAGCCTTAAAAATATAGTTACAATGATTGCAGTAATCCACTAGTAGCAAGTAGATTAAGAGGCAGTAAATTTGCATTATGGCAATTAAGGAAAGTGGTGCTAGTACCGGATTAGAGCAAAGAAGCTATATCTTTATTAGCCAGCGTTGAACGTGTGCTGCTTAAGTGCTAATTAGAGAAAGGTTAATGGTTAGTTAAATGTAAACGGGGAAAAGGTCTTTAATGATTCTGAATTTGTATTGTGAGATTAGATTAAACTATTTATCATAACAGGACTCTGCCCAAGGATTCGGAAATTCAGTGGATTGTAACAAAACGCTGAGGCTCAATTTAATCTTCCAATTTCCTTTGTTCACCAAGCAGCGTTATAGATTTACAATACTTAAATTCTTGAGCCGGAAATTAAACAAATCCAGCTCCTAAATATTTACAGTTTCAGCTACAATGTGTGCGTTCATGATTCATGCCATTAGAAGCTAATGCCAGGCATTCATCACGGTGCTCGGCTCTCTCATTAGGTCCCGTCGCTCCCTCGTCCGTATGTCCCATTTCCCATAACAAACATGGCATATAGGCAAATAGGTATGTGTTTGTAGCTGTGATGATCAGTTTGGCATCCGCAGTAATTTTGACAGCTGAAATTGTGGAAGCTTTTGTACATTTAGCTGTATTCGGGTCTTCTAACATCATTATGTTTACTGCTGTAGTGTCTTGTTTGTATGGAATAACCTTATCGACGAGAAATTGAGCAAATTATGCATCGCCACATTTGTTGCGTTTAGTTTAGCGCGGTGTTGAGTCTCGTTGCTTGACTCGAAATGAAGAAACAGGTTTTGCTTTTGTTGGGGACACAAAGATCTTCCTGTCCAGATAAGCCGTACCCGCGTCACAATTGTATAAAAGCAGAAATTTCATTATTCCTAAATCGAATAAAGCGGTAAAGCCTGAGATTTGAATTTGCATCTCATCTACGGCGTACATATTTCATCCCATTTGCAGCTAATGCTAGCCATTCATAACTTTACTCGGCGCTCTCATTAGTCGTCGACGTTCCCTCTTATAATATGAAACGATGTCCTCTGGAATGTTAGCTGGAGTTTATTTAAAATCTCTTTTACTTATTTCATGTAAGCCGATGTTCTTGCTAGGATTTTTAAACTCTCATAATTATGTTTCTTTGTCGTTGTTTGTACTAGCTTTCATGCCTGACATAAATATTTAAAGATTAGGTAGTGTTTAAGCTATACATGTTACACTTTAAGTTCTGTTTAAAATTTGAGAAATATTCTTCCAATCTAGCTTACACTGTTTCGAGCAGGCGATTTCGTACTGCCTACAGTTAAGTACATCTATCTCTATTCTCTGCTTCTAAAAATCGTTTTGTCTATTGCGTGGCATCCCCGCCTTCGCCTGCTCATTCCTCCCCTTCGGTTTTTACGTTTTGTCGTGTTGTCTACTTCACGTGACAAAACTCTTCATCCCCTGGGGTGCACTAATATCGTTGAGGTGACAATAGTTATTTACGTGATGTCTGTAGCGGTTGGTCTCTTAATGCTTTCGTTATGACATAGTATGTATGTAGTTTGACACAGATAATTTTGTTACTTTGATGCAGGTAAGTGTCATAAATTGAGGGTTATGTTAGAAAATGTACTACTAATGTAGAGTACTTAAAATGTTTGTCTACACCTAAGTGCACTTTTATCTATTGCGTGGTATTTGTCGCCTGTCTCCCATTGCTCCCCTTCGGTTTTCACGCCGAGTCGCGTTGTCAACGTCACGCGACACGAGTCACGAATCTTCATCCCCCAGGGGCCTAGGGTGTACTGGTGCCGCTGAAGTGATAATAGTTATACGTGATGCCTTTAGCGTAGTTTGTGTCTTAAATACTTTCTTTATGACTTAGTATAGTGATGTATGCGTATAGCTAAGAGTGAATAGTTTTATTACTGGAGTATTCTTTGAGCTAGATTAGTGTCTTTGAGGATTATATTCGTGAATGTAAAAGCAGTACAAATGTAGCCTAAATTGATTTGGTAGCTGTTTTCGTTATCTAGTCATTTAAATGCGCTTGTATGACAAAATATTTTCTAGATGATATCTTTTATCATAGAGCTATCATCATCATCACACCAGCCCGGAATCACTCTATGTTGGGTAAAAAGCCTTCCCTTTCTTCTGCCACACTTCCCAGTTCTGTGCTTTCCTTATCCAGGTACTTCCTGCGATTTTTACGACGAGAACATACTAGAGATTTTTGATTATAATCTAAGTCCTGTGTATTTTGAAATTTCTCTCGAATCTCGGACTATAATCGCATCATAGTTTAATTACCTCATAAATTATGTTTATCGCTAATAATACCATTATCAAGACCACTATTAATCAGTTTAAATCACGTACAATGTCTCCCAAAGGACGCAATTATTAACTATTAATATTACCTTGAGCTGTCTGATCTGATACAAGTGATCCTTCGTCAAATTATCTGAAAAACGTCTTCCCATCATTATATCATGATATGTTGTGACAGCAAAGCTGCGTAGTAAGCAGATTCATAGTATTATGGTAATTTGGGCGTTGACGCTGAAAATATATTCTTGTGTCGTTGGAAGTTGGAAGATAGTGATTTTCCGCTGTGTATATAAAATGTGGCTGAAGTTACGTTCCTTTCGGGGCTGCGAGTTGTTCGAAAGAGATACCGCGGCCTCGACACAAAGGGCTAAGAAGGAACATGGGTGGTTTTTAGTCGGTAGAAGTCTTACACTACCTACGGCTCTGCCCAGAATGGGAGGAGTCATTTGATGATTACAAAGCCTCCCAAAAAAAAACTAGCTATACGTGGATGTTGGGATAGAAGTTGGTACTCCTTGCCTGGGTTAGACTTCTAAACAGACTCGGAAAGTAACGTTCTTATAAAAAAAACAAAAATTACATAGCACAATCTGAAATTCAAAATTCTACTCTATCTCTAGACTTGAAGATTGAATAAAACTTACCGACTTCAAAACATATTCGGTTTTGTTCAGTTTTTTTTTTGTAAGTCTTCTTACTAAATTCCTCAGACCAAGAAAAAAAGGAAGACGGCGCGCCGCGAACACCAACAGTGAAGTCACAAAACCACACGCCTATAGCAAGTAAACATACAAGCTCACGCACACACCTACACTAAAACCACACGCATTAAAATTTCTCCTAGTACGTCACGACTTCACGAGACATTGTCTACACACATAGATAAAAAGTTGACTCACTTTTGATGTTCGTGGCGCGCCGTCTTCCTTTTTTTGTTGGTCTGAGCTAAATTCAGTAACGATTGACTGTTGAACCGCCAAGTCATGGGTCCCGAGTTCGAACCCAAGACACGCACCTCTGATTTTTCGGATTCATGTGCTTATTGTATAATTATAATAACTTGCTTCGTTTATGAAAAACATCGTGAGGAAACCAGCATGCCTTAAAGATATTTTTCGATAGCATGTAAAACAAAGTAAAAAAAAAATAGCCATCAATACAGCCTATAAATATACTACAACATCAGCCATAAATTGAAAAGAAGTAAATATAGAGAAGTAAACGTGGAGTTGTAAATCTTCCCTCTTATAAAGACCTTCTATCAAACAACCATGAAAAAGCCTCTTCCACCATAAGCACGCATATCCACCACAATTAAATCAATAGCCATCGTCGGCCATTTACGACCACTGCGCAGGACAATAAAAATGGTCACGTAACGACCAGATAAAGGAGAACCAATAAAACTGTGTGCTATTAAACAACGCTTCTCTTCAGATACACCTACGGTTATCTTGAGCAGTACTTGTGTTACTGGTTGTAAAACGTTGGAGTTGGTTGGTGTGAGGATGTACAGTCGGTAGCAGAGGTTTCGTACTTGGAGATTTTATTGGTCTGATGTTGCTATTAATGCATGCTAGTTATACGATTTCTTTCCTGGATTATTCTTTAAGTTAGATAGCTAGGACTCTATGCTGTAGGGTAGGTGCTGCAGTTCACGTTATTCTTCTTTAGTCATCATCATTTCCATAATTGTCCCAAAAACATTTATGCATTATAATTGGTTTTACTTTTACAATATTTTTGTCTTTTAATTTTATAAGTAGTATCTTCAAGTCTCTATTCCTTTACTTTCTCTTTATTTGTTATTTTCTCGTCTTTACATTGTTTTGTCGGAAGCGATATGACAAAGGCACATGAAATCCACGAAAGGGATAAACTTATCTGATTTACCGGTTTAATACATTTTCTATACATACCAAATGCTATAGCCGACACTTTCACACCACTTGATTAACTAACAATACGCTCCATCCAGAAGAATACGCTGCCTCACGTAATTTCGTCCGTAAATAATGACTACCTTTGTTGCCTCGAGAAAGAAAATGACGGACAATATATTAGAAGATAAGGAAGGAAGAAAGCTGTATTATTTCTTGCAGTCCTTTTTTCTAGGCGTAACTGGACTTGAAAAGATACAATTGTTGATCTTTATGATGTGTATGAATGTAGGGTACGAGAGTTTTTCTCTGTAGCACTTACTTGTTACTTCGTGTGCGTTTTTAACGATAAGACAGGCTAGTGTTTTTAATGCTGTTAGGTAAAATGGTTTGTTTTGATTATTTTGAGGACGATTTTTTGTGCTACTTGCTTTACTTTGAGTAAAGTAAGGAAGTAAGTTTTAAGTAGGTAAGTTTTTTTTTATTATTTCCCATCTTTTAATTCATCCTTCGTTGCATACGTCTCCCAATAGGGAATATGCATAAAATTTGAAATGGCCTAAATATTTTTTTCTCGAATACTTATTATCGTAATATTATAATGAAAAGGATTTTTTTTATTTACTGATTATTTAAACCCCTAAAATAATATTCAAAAAGTGCAAAATAAGGGAGCGAAATTCAAACTTCCAAAACGCGCCACCATTGGTCGAACGAAATGTGACGTCATCTGACACGACATTGTATCTCGTCAGGGTATTTAGATGTTCTGTGAAACACCCACTGGACGTGTCATGTGACGCCACGCAAAGCGCGCGCAAAATGGCGGCGTTTGAATTGCTTAAATTTTTTAAAAGTTTTAAATTTCATTTTTAAAAATATCTAGAGTATTTTGAAGCCCATTAATATTTTTTTCTACGTTATAAAATAGTAAACTATTAATTTAAGACAAAAAAGAAAAACATGAATATTCCCTATTCTCTCATACGTCTACATTCCAAAACAAGTTCGCATCAAGAAGCCAGAAGTCAACACCACTAATAAAACTACCCTCTTCAGTGCACTCGAGAGCAAGCCTCCCCCAAGGACCTTACTTACGTTCGACGTGTTTTACGACTGCTTCTCTGCACTTACGTCTATACATCGTAATGGTCCATGAATCCTTCTTTCTAGATGTTTCTACGGCTACACTATTCAGCTCAACTCGTCTCTTAGGCTTTTCAATGTGTTATTTTGGTTCGGGGATGTAAAGCGAAGTATCTGGGTTAGGCTTGACTGGAAGAGTAGTAGTTTTATTATTAAAATAGCTTTCAGTAGTGAAACTAAAAATGTACGTTTGACGTAACCTAAACCTTGCAGAGTGGATGATATTTTTACCACGGAAAGAGTTATTTTGGCTATTTACAAATGGACTTGCTAATGTGTCGTGGTTTGAAATGAGTAGTGGACTTTACTCTAAAGAAATTACAAAGTGGGCTCACAAAAAGCTACAGATGCCTCGCGATAAATGCGGCTACCTACTGGATCCAAAAATGAGATAAAACGATACGAAAGAAAAACTCTAAAGACATCCACTGTTTAAAACTAATTTATGATGATGATGAGCAATTCTAGTTCAAGATATTTAGTAATAAAACAAGAGTAATACAAACATGAATCGAAGCTTTTAATTACTGAAACATCGTTAGGACTTCCGCAATAAAATCACAATTCCAGTCAGGGAATCGTAGATTGCAGATACAAGAAAAAAAGCAATCATTGCAGTGACCTAGTTATCTTAATTGGAAAACTGGATTCGTCTTCTGTGACTACAGATATGAATCTACGGATAAATATTGGTCAAGAACAAGGGTGTAATACAGGATAAATATTGGACGAAAAGAAGGATGTAATAAAGGGTCCAAGAATAGACAGGCAAATGGAGTAATTGTAAGAAAACACATAATATTGAACAACTTTTGTATGTTTTCCGAAGGGTTATGCAGTGTAGAACTATAGTACTCACACATCAGTTATGTATAAGTGACATGTTGTAGGCTGCGACACTATTGGCACCAACCGGACACTTGTTTTGACTTCCAACTCAATATGTTCTGAGTAGAAAGGAAAATAAATAATAACTGAAATGTCGTTCCTTGGATGGTGAAGGTTTCCACCACCACCAACCTCACTGAAAAGGGTACAATTTTAAGTTCAAGATAGTCTTTTTTCACCATGATACGAAAACAGCTTATGCTGGTATAGAATGAATCTGTGGAGTTTTTAAAAAAGAAGAGACATAAATGATGCGATATTATGATAATTTAACCGTTTTCCGCTAGCGGGTCCTGAATCTACAATTTATGTGTTACGTTTTGGTGATCATGAAGAATTTAACGACATACATTCGGAGGTTTCCGGAGATTCACGGTACATTAGGTGGCTCGTTAAAAATGTGAAACATTCTGTTTTTGAACCGGGTTTGTTGGGACCGATTTCAATTTGGATGTAAATTATTTTGTTTCGCTTTTGTAGATATATTTTTTACAATTATTTATGGTATGGCAGATTTGTCAAGTTTATTTCCAATCTTATCTACTTGTTTTGAAGTAATTTGTAGATCAACGAGGTCGCAGTATCATCCGTACATAATCAACTCATTTGTTGTTTGATTTATATCCAAGAAATTGACTGCGATATTCAGGCCTTTACTTTT
This sequence comes from Diarsia dahlii, assembly GCA_949775195.1. Taxonomy (NCBI): domain Eukaryota; kingdom Metazoa; phylum Arthropoda; class Insecta; order Lepidoptera; family Noctuidae; genus Diarsia; species Diarsia dahlii. The sequence goes on from OX459212.1 coordinate 17,904,729, forward strand.
CCTTTCACATTACGTAAAATTGAATATTTTACGGAAAAACATCTACCAAAATCTTCACCAAACCGGAATTTTGAAATGGAAATTTCACTCCACAGAATTTGAAATGTCAGATTAATTAAGATGATATAGATATCTCCGCAGGCTCTCACTGAATATCATCGAATTAGCGTTGGTTTAACACGAATATATCGTAGGAACTGGGTTATCATGTTCAACTGTGCTTCTATGTGAATATAATTATGGAGTTACTACCGGCGTATAATTGATGCTATTAAGCAGAATTGCTGACTCTAACGTGTGTGTAATTTATTGGTGCTGCAAGCTCTTTAATTAGATTATTTGATTGTGGTATATTATTTATAGTAACAGTTATGCCACTAGAGAGCTTTGCTTTATTTATGTGGACCTCATTATAAACTTCTTATAGACCTATTGCATGCATGTTTTACCTTATTTGGATAAAAATTATCGGTCACTCGGGATGATCACCGAGGTTTAGCCGAGGACTGATCGTCGATATCATACGAAAACCTGAGTCTCGGGAATCGAAAAACACTTGTTCCGACGAGGCCATCATCTTAGATTTTTGGCATTTGTTACGGGTAGTCAAAACCCGAAGTATGACCACCAGTCTTGTCAAGAGGCTACCCAGTAAGGGAGTTGTAGAGACAGATGACAGTCGCTCCATGCTTGCTCAATACTGGTAGTCAACAGCATCTGGTTAGATTGGATGGCGAACCCAATCATCATCATTCTCGTGCCCTTATTCCAATTTATTTGGGGTCGGCGCAACAGGTCTTCTTCTTCCAAACTTCTCTATTTGTCGTCATCTCAGCAGTCACTTCTATGGGTGTTAAAAGGCTAGTTAGATGATGAAGTTAGCTAACCTTATAAAGCTTAAGTAGCTTTAGCAGCTTTAATAGGGTATTTCACCAAAAAAATCTAATTAGTCCGTCAGATGGATTTTCAAAAAATAAAGGACACGTATTTTTTCTTTTTTCACGTAAACAAAAGATGAAGACGATACAGTGCTTCGAAAAGTCGTGTCAAGTCGTGTGACGTCACAAGGTTAGTACTTTTTTACTCACAAAGTGATGTCAAAAGCCCCCACTCATGATCTTTGACACGTTTTATTTCCGTCAATTTTTATTTATTTTAAAAACTAAAAAACACGTATCTAATATTTTTCGATAATCTAACAGACGGACTAATTAGATTTTTTGGGTGAAATACCCTATTGATGTAGAATCGGTTGGACTCAGTCAGAAGTCTGGGCGACATGGCTACGCTACGTCAGCATCGCTTTTATTGCATAAATATAAAACTTTTTCTGACTGAGTCCAACCGATTCTGCATCGATCAAAGTTTCATTGCATTCGACACCGCGCCTTTAAATAAGATCGATTAATGATATCGACCTTTTTTTTAAAATTACTATTGAAAAATTCCTTTGTGTGTGTGGTTCAGAATGTGTATCAGTTTCCTTTCTACCCTGTACCACGAGTGAAGTAAAACGCAGCTGTCTCCACGAGCTACCATGCGATAAACACGAGCGACACTAATTTTGTAGTAACGGTTGCTGACACGCTATCCCAAAATTAGTGTCGTTTATGTCTCGCGCACTCTCCGTCATCAGCAACGAGACCTGCGCGTCCACATCGAAGAAGAACTCGCAACTTCAACAGAAGAAGCGATTGGCAGCATACCCCTACTTCTTCAGACACCAAAAAACACAGATATAAATAGACCTAGATAACGCAAGAGCAACTACTTCGCGTGCCTCTTTTCGTGACTAGCTTACGTACAAAAATCGTAAGTGGCCACTTTCGCGCTCAATTTGCATCGGTGTATAGCGCTAGTTGGACGTCGGTGCTGGTGCCAAAGGCAGGGCTTGGGGCGAAGGAGGCGCTGTACGCGGCGGCGTCTTTGAATCGATTTGATTTTCCGATTTATAGTGCTAGTGACGTCATAATAGGTAGTTAAAAATGCCACGCTTGGTTTTCATACAGATCGTTATACTTGCGTTATCTAGGTCTATCAATATCTGTGCCAAAAACCTTTTAAAAAACTGATGAGCTCCGATAGAAAGATACCTTAAGAATTTCTGCCTCGCTCGCTGGAAAGTTAATAAGAAATTGATATGATTACGTGAAGACGCCTTCTTAATCTAACACCCCCACGCTTGGGGGCTGGGGGCTGGGGCGTGTATCAACACTAACACGAATATTTATTTAGGCCAATATTCTGGCGAGAAAAAACCGGCTGCGGATATAATATTTTCAGATATTTTTGGGATGTAGTATCAATATAACTAGCAATAACATGACATCACGCATGTGACCTCCGAAGGGTTTGGCAGAAGTGTAACTAATAGTACACCCACATTTTGCCACCTAACTAACTTTGGTATCTAGTAATTTTGGTTAAAATGATTAATTTATAGAATACTACTTTTGCCCGCGATTTCGCCCACGTGGAAGTCGGAAAAGATCATAGGAAATGTAGTATCGGGATGTAAGTTATCCAATATCCTAATCTAGGTCATAGTAGAGTATCTATAATCTTGAGGAATTTTGGAATGGAATCACCATAGTAATAACGAAAAAAATACAGTTTTCCATACAAAAACTTCAATACCTACTCGATCCAAATGTATGGAACAGCTAATTTTTATGATCACGCCTTCCTGAAACGTGCTGTATATTGTATACTAGCTTTTGCCAGCGGCTTCGCCCGCGTGAAAATGTCGATTTTCCATACAAACTTTCATCCCCTATTAAACTCCCTTAGGGGTTGAATTTCGAAAAATCCTTCCTTATTCCTCTCTCTACCTTACAAAGGGAACCTCTGTGCAAAATTTCAGCTTTCTAGGTCCAAGGGTTTGGGCTGTGCGTTGATGAGTCAGTCAGTCAGTCAGTCAGTCAGTCAGTCAGGACTTCTCTTTTTATTTATATAGATTTTAAGGTATGCATTAATAGTGAAAGGCAAAGTAAAAGTAGAGTGGTTCTTTATTAGGTTTTATTAATAGCAAAGTTCAGGAACATTAGATTTCCTGTAAAGCATATTGAAAAGGCTTTATAGTAGGGGGCTTGCTAAGTGCTTTGTGTAGTCTTGAGGTACTTGCTACTTCTATGTTTAAAGTTATCGGCTTTAATAAGGAAGTCGCTGACACAGGACATATATAATAATAATAAAGGAAGTTCATGCAAATCGAGGAATATGAGATTTCCTCCTACGACTCACACACACATACGCTACGTTAACTTGGTTTAGGCCCGTTAACGTAGTTAAAACTAGCTAAATAGCTAAGAAACTCTTAGAGTCTCTTCATCATCATCATCAGCCTATATTGTTCCAACTGCATGGTCTCAGGCCTCCTCTCTAGGAGAGGGATGGGCTATAATCCACCACGCGGGCCCAGTGCGGGTTGGTAGATGTCACATGTCATTGAATTTTTTGGTTCTAAGACATGCCGGTTTCCTCACGATATCTTCCTTCACCGTTTTGAGAGCAGTGGTGATGAAATAAATTACATAAAGTAATGCTTCTGTTCGAACCCACGACTGGTCGTAAGTCGGGGCCACCGCTACTGCTGCTGTTTTGAGTCTAACCAGACGCAACTGAATACTAGTACCTATTTTACATGGAGCGACTGCCTTTCTGACCTGCATAATAGTACTGGGTTATACGATATCCCTTGACAAGACAGTCAGGAATTTCCCCCTATTACATGGGTCCTAAATATAACTGACGAAATTATGCATTATGGTTACACTTCTACCCAATCCTTACAGAATGGCAAACACTTTTATTTATACCAAAAACGGGGTATTTACCGTGTTTACTAATTGATTCGAGTCCCTGATATTTCGGCGCTGTTACAAGCACCATGATCACGGATGAACTGAAGTCATTGTGGGTGAATGTTTATGAGCAGACAAATCGGTCTACCCTCTTTCTTGTTCGTTCCCGTTTTCAGTATAAATAATAGTGTTAGTGACCATGTCAGTTTAAAATCTTATAGAATGCCAAACGTTCAGTTATGAGCTCATACGCCTTATTATAGACACAATTAAAAAGCCATTGTTATAAATCTCCTGGAGATTTATTAGCGGACGGGAAGTAAAGTTAAATCACGAAGAAGCAGTAAGTAGCTAAACAAGATTAACTCTCAGTGCTCTCAAGTTCATCCTCATATTTTCACGTAGATATCGTTCCAACTACACCAATCTTATAATAAATAATACTATCTTTAAACCTATATAATACTAGAATAATATTCGCACAACACCTAGAGTTATTATCAACATTTCCCTCACGTCTCACCATTCGCAGCGTCAGGATCCAATCTCACCGGGGTTACGTGAACTATTTCTCCTAACCTTGATTTAATAAGGAGAAACGTATTATTTTTCGTATTTTCTTGAAGTGTTTCTCTTATTTTTGAAAGCTTTGCCTTTGGGAGTATTATGTAAGTAATCCGCCATTTTGTGATGGCGGCCATCTTGGATTTGAAATTTCTTATAGTGTCTGTATAGTATTCTCCCAATCAAGCGCTTTCGTTTGATACCCATATTGATGGAGTTGTAAAAACAAACGTAATTCGTCATTTTGTGATGGCGGCCATCTTGGATTAGAAATTTGTTTTAGTGTATAGTATTCTCCTAATCAAGCCCTTTCATTTGATACCCATATTGATGTGTTGTGATAAAATATGTACCTAATCCGCCATTTTGTGATGGCGGCCATCTTGGATTTGAAATTTCTTATAGTGTCTGTATAGTATTCTCCCAATCAAGCGCTTTCGTTTGATACCCATATTGATGTAGTTGTGAAAAAATAATATGTAATCCGCCATTTTGTGGTGGCGGCCATCTTAAATTTGAAATTTGTTATAATGTATAGTATTCTACTAATCAAACCCTTTCATTTGATACCCATATTGATAGGAGTTGTGAACAAATATGTGATCCGCCATTTTGTGGCGGCGGCCATCTTGGATCGATGTTTTTCAAACATAGCTAAGAACACTCTCGACTAATTCACCTTTCAAACAAAAAAAAACTAAATCAAAATCGAATCATGCGTTCGCGAGCTACGATGCCACAGACAGATACACAGACAGACACACACACAGACACGTCAAACTTATAACACCCCGTCGTTTTTGCGTCGGGGGTTAAAAAGTACTACAGCGTCAATAATGTCACAATTTAAAATTTAATCAAAATTCTTAAATCGCGCAGTTAAAGTTACACTAGACATAGCCGTCCAGTCGAATCCTCTTTTTCCATATGGGACGAAGAACTCTACAACCCTCTATACCTAAAAAGAATAAAAAATATAGAAACAGCAGAATAACGACCCATCATTTAATTCAAGCTGAAGAGAACAATTTTCTGTCTAAAACTACAAGTAGGTTGTATATATAAACTTTGCCTGAGTTAGAAGTAATGTACATTACCTCATTATACTTAACTTTAGTGTACATTATAGTTTTTAACAAGGTATATAAATGTAAAAATATATATAACAGCAGCTGGATGTATAATTGTGTATCTTGTTATGTTGAAGCATTCGCAGTTTTCACCGAGGTGGAGATGTACGGCTCTCAATCTCTCTTATTTTGCATTTTTTAAGTTAGTCTAGTTTCAGGATGTTCAGGATTTTTTGTACAGTACGAAGTTATTTTCACTGACTTATTTTATGTAAAAGAAAAAGAAAGAAAGAAAGAAAACATTATTTTTTTTTTATTTTTTTATTTTTTTTTATTTTTTTTTTAATCATTTTTTTTTTTGTCATGTCATCGTAGCCTGTATTATCAGATCATATCAAACAGAATTCTGTAGAAAAGGGTAAGGTCTTTTTAAAGGGATAGTTCGTGCTATTTTATTTAAATGAATAATGTATTTTTTTATCATCTGGTTTCTGATCATTATATTTATATATCTTAAATCTGTCTAATCGGTTACCCTAATCCGACAATTCAGTTAAAATATATTCTTACAGGAAATATGACAGTGCATTTTCATTTTTCCTCTCGCTATTATTTTAGACATCCTCCTAAGAAGCTTACTAAGCTGACCTTAATTTGGTTACGAGTTTATCTTTATAAGCCGTAGCTGTCTTACGCCACAACATCCTTTCATCATTCAACTACATTATTAATATCCCTTTTGTATTGTTCATCCTTTATGCACAATTTATCTCTTTCACTATCCTGTTTTAAATAAAATAGTTTCCCGACCACACCTTTATAGAAACTTTATCACAAAATGTCAGTAGCTGACATTTAAATGTATCCATGTAAATATAAAAGTGTTGGTTGAAAATAGCGAGTGACGTGTGTAGCGAGTTACAAAAATGGCTGCCGTACAAAGCTCTTTGTAACTTGTGTTTTGAATAGTTGCAACGTTGCACTGTTTACCTGCCTTTTTAATATTTAAATGTGTGAATGGAAATGGGGGCGTTTGCGTCAGTTTTTAATTCTACAGCTTTTATTCAGCCGATGTAGGTCAATGAGGGTTCGAACCGAAAGGCCATGTTATTGGGTTCGTGCTCCAGAAGTGTCAACTGGACATTAATTGACGCTGTGTGCGGTTAATGGTTTTTTGGTTTTGACTATGTAGATACTTGTGTGGTCTTGTATACTTAAGGTTGCACAAGCCAGTCATTCTTCCATACAAACGTATTATGGTAATTACTCCTCTGGTTGACGGTGTAGGTTCAAAATTAAAAATTGTATTAACTGGTCTTGTCATTATCTAGGCTTCTATGAGAATTGGAAAAAAAAATGGTTTGGAAGTTATGAGCGTCGAAACTTTCATATTTTAGCACTAATTTTAACCATCTTTGGGCGTAAATAAGTTACGTATATAGTACGAAAATGAAAAAAGTGAAACCATACAGGCATAGATTAGTTATTAAAGAATTCAAATAATTTTATTTTGAACAGATACATTCAATGGATTTTTCATGGTATCCATACTACCAAAGGTCTGCATAGAAACAATCGCGCGCCCGTTTTAGTTGTGTCTCTTTCGCTCTATGCATTTCGCTCGTGATGTCGGATGAAATAGCATGCATTTTAGCCCCGCCCACCAACTAGTTCGTGCCGTTGGCCTTAAACCCAGGCCTTTGCTTACTCCGAGGCGGAAACTACAGATAGCCATTTGCTACGAAACTTTTTATTTTATAGGGTGGGAAATCATCGAATCTTCCCATTCTTGGCTGAGGGGAAGGGAGTTCTAGACTTCTACTAACTAAAACCACCCATGTTCCTTCTTAGCCTTTGTGTCCGCGGTATCCCTTTCGAACAACCCGCAGCACCTACGATCGTCTATTTTTAAGAAGTTGTCTCGTCAAAAATTGTAATATGAAAAATCTTTGACTTTAAATATAATTATTCGTAACTAAAAGGTAACTAGGGCAGGGAGGGAGTACAAGTGCCTCTTGGCTCCGTTAAGAGTCTCTTTAATCTCCTTATGCCGTTAACAAAGTATTTATGGGTTTCAATAGTCTAGCCGTCTGCGATCCTCGGAATATTCGTGTTTTTGATATCTCTGTCTGGTTATATCATCACCATTTTACAATACTTATTGTGAAAGTCAATTGAAGATAGTAGAGATTATTTTGGTCCTTATAGGCACTTGAGTGGAGCATAACTGTTAACGTATAAAGTTTAACGTGACATGAGCTGATTGGGACATCTTACTTCTTATCTGACTCTTACTTAATACATAATTATTATGAACGCGAAAGTTTGTGAGGATGCAATTTGGTACATAGATAGTTTATAACCTGGATTAACACATAGGACACTTTTTATTCAGGTAAATCTAGTCCATGCAGATCGCAGACGAAGTCGCAGGCACAAGGCTAGTTGATAGTTCTCTACAATTTCAAACTTGTGACTATTAATTTTTATTACGCCCTGTTTCCTATCAACGACCACGCCCGCTTTTACCATCGAAGACGAACAATTGGATTTACCAAGTTGTGACTTGAAAATCCATCAGCCCGCCTTTTATTTGGGAGTGGTCTAGTTAGTGGCAACAGACAGTACCATGATTTTAAATCTGATTCAGTTTTACCCGACTACGGCAAAGCCAAAGGAGGGTTATGATTTTGACTGGCTATGTATGTATGTATGTGAGTATATCTTCATCTGTTCCCTCATAGCTCCTAATCTACTTATCGGAACTCGACATATGAGGTAGGTATCGTTAGAACCGTCTTAATTGTCGCTGAACATAGGCTACGTGACGTGTCACAAAACTCGATATGGCTCCCTCTAGCGGACAAAAAGTAAGTGACAAAAAATAAAAATGGAGATAGATACGCCGTGTTTGGTATCATTTGAAAGGGCCTCACTTGTACTTTTCGAAAATATTGCTCAAATTTAAAGTCACGCCCTCTAGCGGACAAAAACTCATGTGTAAAAAAAATTAACACCAAAACTGTTTAAATAAAAAAAGTAAAAAACTAAAACTCGACTACGACAAAAAAAAACGACGCTGAAAAAGTATGAAACAAGATTTTCAGGATAGAAAATAAAGAAAAGCCGTAAGTAGTCACACGGTATAGGTACCAACCTAAACACTTTAATACCGTGTGACTACGGCTTTTCTTTAGTGTCGTTTTTTTTTAATGTTTAAATTAACACATTTACCAACCTCCTTGCTTTTTATTAAAATGGCCAGGATTGATTAACATAACATTAATCCCCGAAGGGTTTGGTACAGGTGTAACCACAGGGTGTAACACATTAATACACCTACATTTAGCCAGTTATGTTTGAGTCCCGTGTAATAGGGGGCGAGCCTATTGCCATCTACCGGGCACAAATCCCGAGCCCAGGGCTGTTACTGAGAAATTTCTGACCCGGGAATCAAACCCAGGACCTCATGCTCAGCATTCGTATTACCGACCACCAGACCAGCGAGGCAAGGAGAGAATTAGGAGGCGAGGATTTATAAAAAGGGATAATTGCCGTTTTATGTAAACACCATTTGCCAGGGCCACTACATGTCCCCTCGTACAGCTTGTCTATAAAGTCATGAAATTAATGTTTGAGGAACTAACATTATTCAAAAGTAAGGCAACACTAAATCATGGTACATCAAATGTCATCGGCTGTCATCAACTTGTTATTTAGCTTGTTATCTTTTGCATTTTTTAATGTTTTTCAAATCTACGTCGACAAAACTTCGAAAAAACGTGTTAAATATGAGGAAAACAAATAGGAGTGGAGCTCGGGAAATTATTTCAAAGTATATCAGCGATGTTTGTTAGAACACCAAGCTGACCAAATTTTATCAAATTTGGATGATATTTATACTCGAACAGCAGCTATAACAGGTATGTAATCGTGTTATTGTTTGTTTTTTATCTACCAGAAGTCACAAATTTACTAAATATACGATTTTAAGACTAAAATAAGCATTGTTTACATTGCGCATTTATAGGTTAGATTGCAAATTTAAGTAGCTCATGTAGTGCGACGTTAACTTTTGATACTTTTGGGTAATCAAATTTACCGGTGATTTTAAATATGAATAAGTTTTAACATGTTTGAAATAAAAACAGTTCTATGTATTTTCTGTTAGATATTACATCTTTTTTTAAATCTTTCTTTCAGGAAAATCTGAGAGTACAGTGAGGCGTATTGCAGATGAAGGCAAACACAGATCAGGCCGTCCTAAGAAAGAAATGGATGACTTCAACATAAAATTTCGCTAAAACAGATCTGGATTTTAAATGTAGCCTAGAAGTCCTGCGTAAAATTTTGAAATCGATTGGATTTTCTTACAAGAAGATCAAAATAACAGAAACGCTCTAATCGAACAACATATTGCAGCAAAACGGGCAAGAGAAAATGGGCATACAGTGGTACAAAAGTTAAAATATAACATTAATAAAAAATATGTACGAACATTTTTCTTTTATTTACTCATTTTTATTTCAATGAAGGTCGGAAGGAAAACATCGTGAGGAAATCTGGACTTATAATTATTATAAGTCTGAAATCGCCAACCCGTCTTGAGCATGCGTGGTGATCAGTGCTCGTGCCGTCTCTGTTGAGAAGAGGACTTTGCCCAGCAGTGGGACAGTAATAGGCTGGTATTATCATTTATAATGAAGGTCGCATCTTTGTTTATGGTTTCTGTATTTTTTTTAAATAAGATAACAGATTTTAATTAAAACCAGGTTTGCTTCTAGTACAAAATAATGTGCTAGTATCAAAACCATTTTAGTCACACTATACAGGGTTGCTATGTGCACGAGTCTTCACGACCGCAGCGCCCTCATTTATTTTCATGACTTTATAGACAGGCTGTAAGTGAGGCAGTCCGGGGGTGCCGCATAATAAATGGTCACACGACTTTACCCAATTTGCTTCCATATTATGTGACCGACATGTTTTAATCCTGGAAAGGGTTCAACGCTGCTCTATCGAACAGACGCAGTTCTACTATCACTATATACCTACAGCACCTTATTTACCCTTATACGAGTATTAGGTTACATTTGTTTAATTCTTTGGCTGTGAATTTACTAATAGAATTTACCCAATTTAGGTCACTCTGAATTAATTTATTTTAAGAAAATCATGTATAATATGATAAAAAAACCAAGCTATTGTACAGGAATGATAAAAATAATAGACCGCGACTGTGTGACCGGAGCTTCAGTAGAGGATGAAGAACTTTTCATCCTCTTCCTCATTCTTCAATACATCATCGTCATCATCATTTCAGCCGAAAGACGTCCACTGCTGGACATAGGCCTCCCCCAAGTGTCGCCACATCGACCGGTTCCATGCATCTCGCATCCAGCGGATCCCCACAACCTTCATCAGGCCATCGGTCCACCTTTCGAGAGGCCTTCCAACGCAACATGTTCCGGTTCGCGGTCGCCACTACAAAACTTTTCAACAAAACAAGAAAAAGTAATTAATTCCATTCTTCCCATGTTTTAAATCTGTAAACCCATCCTAGTTCCTAACTCAGTGTCATCAAGTTAAATCAAATTCTAATTGAAAAATACTAACTACGTCAAATCTTTAACGAACCTAAAACCCATTCTCCAACAAATTGGATTACGCAACCATTTTTTCTCCAGTCCTTTTCCCCATTAATTCTATTTAAAAGACTCGGACTAGATCTGGGTCATTAATTTAATTTACACAAAGGTCCTTTCTGTAGAAAGTTCTAGAAAAAGGCGCAACTTTATGAAATTCCTTTCCCTTTTGAATTTATTGATGAGTTATACAAGACTTGTGTAAAGGAAAGCTCACCTTTGTGAGTGGAAAATATAATTTAACGTTAGTTATAAAAGCTTTTATACACACCCTTTTATCATGTTGCTTGGTATACATTTTTGAGCACAAGTGAGTGGGAAAAATTTAATTTCCACATGTATTTGAGGGATGTTGATTTTTACATCACGTGTTGACGACGGCCCTGCCTTTACTGCAATCCTAGTACTTTTCAAATCAATAAAATGCTTCTCTCGTCCCATGTCACTTGGGGTCGGCACTAAACGTTTATATTCACGTTTCTTCTATACTCACTGCATGTTTGCAGTCGTCAATAATTCTGCTCTACCGTTGAAGGTATCTACCAGCCCACCATATCTTTTCCCCTAACTTACTACATACGGCGACACATCAAGCTATATATTTCCAGTATTGAACGGCCTCTTTTTATATATATTTGCCATACAATGAGAGATCCGCATAAACTGGTTTTTATAGCTTGATTGGTCTCGTACTATGTAGTTAAAAAAAAATCGAGTCCCTAACAAAAACATGAATAAAACTGTACCTATACATTCTTGATTCCCAATTCGACCAGACACCATATTGTATGACCCGTTGAGCACTAGAGGGTCCTTCTGTCCGGTTATAAGGAGTCTAGTTAATTTTACTGATATTGAGGACTTCTCGAGGACTTTCAATAGGGATTACGACACGGAAGGTTTTTTTTTTTTGGTTTTTTCATTTCATTGGTCATATTCCCAAGTAAAAAGTTTTTAGTGTTGTTAATTTTTAGTGTGTAAATGATATTGAGCTAAAAGGATAAAAAATCATATCGCCTTTCTAAATCTCATTGAGAAAAGGAAATTCCTTAACTTTTAAAACATCACATTCTTCCGACAATTTGAAGGAAAATAAAAGCAAAATAGAATATTAGCACTGTAAAATATTACGCCCATGTATGACGCACACAAAAAAACATAATCTACGTCGCATTCCAAACGCCATTGAATAAAAGACTTAAGTTAAATTACAGTTCAGCTAAAATCGAAATCATAACGGAAGCACCAGACCATCCTCTAAACAATTCAGCTTCCCTGGCGCCACAAACGGCCTGAGTCTAGAACCAACGCGCGATCAATACCTACAACCACACATTCGTTCCCGTAACACGAGCACCGTTCCCCTTTCCAAGCTTACCTCTTGGCCACGGAATACACGCTCAAGCGACACGCGACTTGCTGTCGCAAGTCGCGTTATTGTTGTCACAATTACTTAGGAAACAAATGAAAGATGACCGTGCCATGAGTCACAGCATCGCCACTTGCAATGTGCTTTAAAAGATCTTACCGGTGGATAAGAGCTCCATTGAGTATCTACAATCAGTTATATAACTTTCTAACAATGTTTTGCTACAAAAAGTAGGTATCCATTTTGTGGCTACAAATTGATACAAAATAATAGTACAAAAATTGTAGACAATGAAATGAATTCTTGTCGATGTAAAACACTTTTTCTGAAGCTTACTGTTCTCACGCGGAGCAAACCAATGAGACACGCGCGTGTGGTTTCACAAGAAGTATCGTTGCAAGTAGCATCGCCTGAGGTTGTGAACGGAGCCTTAGCGCGGAAGTCTCGTCATTTCAAACAATTTTATATTCCACGCAGAATTACAACGCGTCGTCGTCGCAATGTTATCGCCATTTCCCAAAATTATTATGTGTTACTTTTAGCAATTTTCTAAATGATACTTTCCTTTATTAAATCTTCTTTAATTTTCTTGAGGAGGATATTTCTGTACTTGATTCAATTTCCTTAATTCCGGCTGATAGAGTCTGTGTTTAAATAAAGATAAATATGTCTGTCTCCGGCGTTAAGTAGAAAAGTCTGTTTCCTGTTTACAGACTGAGTTGTTTACTTAGGTACTGAGAAAAGGGATTGGGTTAAAGTTCTTCAGTTAGTTCATTCTTAGAAATGGAATACCTTTTAGAAAACATTTGAGGTAAAAAGAGTTATTAACGTAACTAGGTATTTCTATTTAGAAAATATTTTCCGAGACTTTATTTCTTTACCGGATCTCAGAATCAAACTATCATTTTCTTCCCGTCTGTCTCGTTGGTATAGTGGCTCTACTGCTGTGCATGAAATCTAAGGTTCGAATCCCAGGTCGGGCAAAGTATTATCAGGTTTTCCCATCTGGAAATTTTCAGTAGCTACTCGTCTAGATTTTTGACCTTAAATATAAATGGTAAAATGTCAGTGTGCTATACTTTACATCCCTGGCCAGCCTATCGTGGATTACTGGCACGATGTTATGTTGTAAAAAGTTGAAAAGTTAATCATTTTAATGCCCAGTGTATAGTAGTAAACAAGGGCATTAAAATAATTCTCTTTTTATTTTATAGAAGGTATACAATCCAGTCGGGAGTTGAGTACATATATTTTGATGTTCGCCGCCGTAAAAGTTGTAAACAGAGAGTGGCTTTCAGCAGGCTTTCAGGCCTTTTAGCAGTTATAAATGATGCTTCTACGGCAGATAAAAGTTCACTAAAAGGGCAGTGAAACTTCTGACCTTTGTTGAAGTTTACAGGCGTTTCGTGTGAGGGTATGATATTAGTTGTGAGTAGGGTATCTTATGATATAGCGACATAATCAAATATTCAAATATGTAGCATTACGCCTACATGTAGTCCCCCAAAGGATAGGTTAGCAAGCTCACATATTGCCAGTTATTAAGATCTATTATCCGAGGGGCTGCGTACACCTATACTCAACCATTCAGAAATAACGGCGCGAGATGTTATGTCTATACTTACTACTAGAGACCATCATTATCTGGCTAGCCTTTTCCAACTATATTGGGGTCGACCTAGGTACTACTAGAGATGGTGACAGAAAATTAATTCAAGCTTCAATAATATAATTTATCTGAACTCGACAAAAAACTACCTTGAAGTCCCGAATCGAAGGCCGTGTCAAATGGCACAGCATATTTCACCCGTTGACCTATATTTAACTTATCGACCTACATTTAACACCCTGACCTACATACGTATTCAAATCTCAATAATACTGAATTAACAAAACAACCCAATTCACACCTAATGAATGGCCACCCCATACGTTTTAAATAGAACCTCATTACTGCCCCCCTCCCCCCTCCCTCCCGGTTACCGGATGTCCGGATCAATCGACCGGATTACCCGGAGCTCCGGCTTGTGTGCGGTAGCGGGATTTACTTCCTGTTTGCTCATACATATGTTGTGTATTGACTCGAACTGTGGTATTGGTTTCAGGCTAGTCATACCACAGAGTAGTAAGTACGTATAGGGGATTTGATATTATCAAAATCAATTAATCATCAAAACCTAGTGGAGGGGTAGGAAAACCTAATTTCCACTTTTTGTTTCTTTGGGACTTCGTCGAGCTTCATTGTGTCAGCACTTTACTGTTGATTCTGGCTTTCAGGACTCGCAGTTTTTTGGGAATAGTGTGGCGGGCTTATCCTAATCTATCTATCTATATCTATCTATACTTATAATAAATCTGTAGAGAGGTCAATTCTGTACATGATATATATTTTCAAAATAACTATCAGGGGGTAATTAGTGATCGATACTGATGCCAAAAATGCAATCAGTAAAATTTTTGTCTGTCTGTCTGTCTTTCTGTCTGTCTGTTTGTCTGTCTGTCTGTTTGTCTGTATGTTCCTTATAGAAACAAAAACTACTCGACGGATTTTAACGAAACTTGGTACAATTATTCTTCATACTCCTGGGGAGGTTATAGTATACTTTTCATCACGCTACAATCAATAGGAGCAGAGCAGTGAAGGGAAATGTTGGGAAAACGGGAGAAGTTGCTCCATTTTTTAAGCTTCCGTCGCGTGTGCAGCCTTAATGGTTAAAGCTACATAGAAATCATTTATGACGGAAATGTTCTACATAAAATTATCTAAAAAATATCCCACAACAGTATATGTCTATCTTTTATGGTTGACTCACAATAACACGTGTAACTCCCGATAGCTTAGCAGTTCGGAGCTTTCTGATTATACAGGGTGGAATTTTGTAATGCCACCTGGAGGGAAAGTACTCTTAATACTGCAGTTAGAAAATTTTACTCAAAGGAAATATTCCTTTATTTTTGAATAGAAAGCTCAAACTCAGCATTCAAAGATTTTCGATAATTCTCTTCTCCCACACCCGGGAATCGAACCGAATAAAATCTGAAAAAATTATACCCTGTACTTTTATTGCATCGATCGTTAGGGTCAATTATAAGGATGAAATCTCTCTAACAAACATGATAATTAAATGAAAGGAAAACCTGCCTGCGAGATCGCCAGATCTCAACCCATTAGATTTTTTTTGTGGGGTTACGTAAAAAATCAAATTTACTTGAAATCTTATGCGAATGACAACGAGTTGAGAGTTGAAGTTCAGAATACGATTTATAATATTCACCACAACACTTTAAGGTTACTAGAAATTAATTCGTTAAAAGAATTGTGTATCCAAGAGAATGGAGCCCATTTCGAGCAACTAATTAGTTAGTTTACCATTCTTTGTAAATAATTAAATTAATTTAAGATTTCCTGGTTTTCTTTTCATTTAATTTATCATGTTTGTTAGAGAGATTTAATCTTTCTAATTGACCCTAACGATCGATGCAATAAAAGTACAGGGTATATTTTTTTCAGATTTTAGCCGGTTCGATTCCCGGGTGTGGGAAAAAAGAATTTTCGAAAAAAAAATGCAGAACAAAACGAATGCAGTTTGCTTTCTATTCAATAATAAAAGAATGTTTCCTTTGAGTAAAATTTACGTACTCAAGACGCTTTTTGTTACGGAAGAAAATATGGACGTCCCGACTTATTTATTTCTGTAATTAACAAGCCCAAGTGGGATGAAATCACTCGGGAGCTACTTGAGAGTCAAGCACCGCATGACCGCCATGATATTATCGCAAGAGTTTTTCATTTAAAATTAAAATCAATGATAGATCTACTTACCAAAGATAACATTTTTAGTATAACGCGGACGAAGTCGCGGGCAAAAGCTAGTAAATAAATAAAAACCTTTGTGTTGAAAGGATTGGTTAGATAGACTTTGGGTAACCTACTGCTAACTGTCTAGGCTAGGGTATGCGTGTTTTAAATTGTATATTAGTATGGTTTATTTATGTTAACGCCAGTCAGGGATGAGGAAGTCTCCTTTCGTACACCTGGAGAACTTTGTTTTTGTCTTCTAGGTTGATCGCATTTCAATAGGAACGTAATTAGCGACCTGCACCTGATTCGTACCTACCATAGTTTTTACGACTTGACAAAACTTTGCGAGTTCTTTAGTATGAGAAAATTCAATGATATTATTCAAAAATATTTCAGAAAAAAAAGTCTAACATATTGTGAAAACTACATTTAAATCTGTTTCGTAGAAGGGAGGTATAACGCGGCCATGTAGAGAAAACAAAAAGTAACTTTAATTTATACGTGTCGGGAGATACCTGATCTTCTTCCCATCTTTTGAAATAATCTCCCTGCCTCTCAAAGACGGTTACAAATGAATGCCTGTTGAATATCACATCACGAAACAAAAGTGTTCAAAGATATAAAAATGTCGGGAAAAATCGGAAAATATCACCTCCGTGTGACCCATATTGGCACACTTTGTATGAGGCGAACGTAGCACATTTCATATGAGAAACGTTTGGAGCCTTTCATTCGGAAAGCTGTTCCATTTCGAACGAACTAAGCGTTTTAAACGTATCCAATTTTTGATTGCGAATGCGAACTTCAGTACCAAACTGCGAAAAACTAAAGTTAACCGTACAAAATTACTAGTGCCACCGACATCAGGAAACAGACAGAAACTTTATCCTAGTAATTTTGTACGGTTAACTTTCCGACTCACAGCTTCCGTTTAGTAGTTTGATGTCTGTATCGTGTGGTAAGTGCTAACCAGCTGTCAGAGTTTTAATGCCGTTCACGGGTCTTCGACTTGGCAACATGCAGTCGAGAAATATCTCTGAGGCATGCAGGTTTCCTCACGAAAGTGATACTAATACATACGCATATGAATCCGAAAATCAAAAGCCGATCTTGGGTTCGAACTTGATCTTTGAGCACGATGTAGAAAATAATAATAGATATGTCGCATCATGGGTGGCCGAGATGCGAAACATTGGGTCTTCTTCATGATCCAACATAGTTTTACTTAGATGTGGGCACTTTGTGGGTACTCGAGCGAAACAGAATTTAAATCAAATAACTTTATTTAAATAGGCTGACGGTTTTACATTTTACGAGAAACAAACACGTGCGTTGGTATTACTGAGCGTCTGCCTAGACTGTCGGAGTTCAAGTGAGCGAACACTCCGTCCTTTCGCCAGTCCTCGCTGCATCCCCTCTACCGACGATCGTGTCCAAGCGGTAGGGCGCGCTTGCGTTTCCGGTAAACATTTATTTAGTTCCAAATCAAATTACTAGATGGCGCTGTCCGTTGCACCATGGCGCCATCAATCCACGACAGATATAAGTCTAGTAAAGAATAAAATTCATTGACATACCAGTAACGCTGTCGATTCCATGACCCGCTGAGTAATCAACTCATTATAACCGATCTTTAACAGTCGTCACATGAAACTCGAAAGTGTGACAAGCAAGGCTGCTAGAAATACCTACTTATCTGCCAGTCGGTCCTTGAAACTACAAGTATTCAGCTGCATCAGGTTAGATTGAAATCCAACACCAACAGTTGAGAAAAAGCTGGGCAGATGATGGTGATTACTAAACAATGCACTGAAAGAAAGTTTGTTTAGCCAAAACCTTATCTTACCTTAAAAATTATACAAAAACAGTTAAAACTAATAATGCCTATTTTTTTTTTTGGAGGGTGGAAAATCATCAACTGAGCCCCCTCGCTCTTGGGCAGAGCGAAGGGGAGTGTCAGACTTCTACTGACTAAAAACCGAACCCATGTTCCTTCTTTGCCCTTGTGCCGAGGCCACGTCATCTAGTACTAAAATCCGCGGCCCGACTAATAATGCCTCAGCTCAGCATAATATTCGATGACCACCTGGCGCTGTTTTCAGCTACTGCCCACGAGTGCCATACGCTCGAAAATCTCACTGTCGCATACTGGGGGCCAATTCTCAATTTTCGACATTTATCTCGAGTTCGAGTTCGTAAGTCTATCTCTATGTCTATCAAAAATATCTCTATCTCTACCAAAAAATTTCGAATTGAGCAGAATTCCGTATTCTCAGTCAAAATAGAAATAAATGTCACGAAAATGTCGATTCGAGTGAAGCTAATGTTACCATTATGAAGAATCGCGCGTTCCGTTTTAGGTAGCTATGAGTGAATGAATGATTTTGTTTTAAAACGCTGACTAAACCTAACTATTTAAGTATAAAAGAAAGAAAGAAAAAGTATTTATTGGTTTCACAAACAAACAAGTAAACATAATTATGAGAAACACTTAAAAAGCCAAAGTAAAACGAAACGTTTAGTGTAAAAATAATCAGTTTGACAGCTGACTGTCTGTCAGTGACTAATAAAATTTTGAAGCAAACAATTAATTACCTTCGTTTTCAGGTCTATTTTAGTGGTATCCTGAATTACAGGAGCCAATAGATCTAAGTATTAGAACCCTTATTAAATCTTTATTTAGTCTGAAGTTTTTAATGACTTCTGTTTCGATCAAGTCGTAAATATCGACGGCGGGATAGCTGTTGTCGCCGTGTATTGGCCAGTTGCTCGCCACTTTGACTTCTGTTTCGATCAAGTCGTAAATATCGACGGCGGGATAGCTGTTGTCGCCGTGTATTGGCCAGTTGCTCGCCACTTTCCAACAACTCCGAGATAAAAATGCTAATAAACTCGTCCATCTTTCAGTAGTTTCAAGTCCAATCGCAGGTACACAAATTACAGAGTCTGTTATCTGCGCGAAGGTCGTCGTTTCAAGAAAACACAATTCACAAATCAAAGAGTATAAATCGAATTTCCAGTATGAGATGCCAAGGCGTATTTTATTTAAAAACTAAAGAAAAGAAAACACAGTGTACAATCCAAAACTCAACAAATTCACTCAGAAATGACGTATCTATATAATCGAGATGACATCTCTACTGCTCAGAAGCACTCGACATGAACTCTAACGTTAGCCTTCGACAAATGTCGAATTCGACATCCCCAGAATAGCAACTTTTAAAATTTCTCGAAAAAATGACGTCATTAGAAATTTTTCTCGAGTTCGACACCATCTCTAAAACCGAGAATTGGCCCCCTGAGAGTGAAACCTGTTCTCGAATTCGTGACAATCATACCTCACTCGTTAGCGACCATCAAGGGTCCTCCAGCCAGTCGTCTCTCTGCCAGTAGCCAGTTAGAACGGGTGTGTGGACTCGTTTCGATAGCTCTTGTCACTGCATCCAAAATCAAAAGTTCTTGATAGGTACGGGAACAGTCACTTTATTCTATGTCCATTTTAAAGTGAGCAGAATTTTAGCAAACTATTTATTATATCGTTTGTTTATTTATTTATTTTCTCCATCTTACGACTATCTTTACAGAGTTACCTAAAGCGATAGTCATGTACACAATAACAATATTCATTTAAATTTTATAACTAATTACAAAGATAGCATTTTTTGTGAACTCACTCAGAGAACAACCAAATAAATCAATGTCACAAGCTATGAGGTTAAGAGTGCGGAGTGCCCGCGTCAGTTGCGCCTCGTCCAATAGATTGGTCCGCGCGCGCGGCACCGCCAGCAAGCGTGGCTGTCGACGTCGCCCCACGTACCTGTCCGGAACACACAAACCTATTCGCCCTAAAATATCCGCATGATGTACCTTCCCTCTAAGTACCTTGAATATGTACGAGGTGAGTGTGAGATGCCTCCTGACCCCCAGCTCGTTATACCCAACCATACCCAAAATAAATAAAGTTGGGTACAAGAGCGGATAAAATGGGTATACACCATACAATTTTAAATATAAGTACCTGACAAACTTATTTTGCATGTACTTTCTCCAACATGAGCCTATATTTAGATTCATGTGGAGCCCAGATAATTGCGTTACATTCATTGTTATATTGTTGTTAATATCTTCTTCTATCTACTTACCTATAATAGCTATCTATCTTCTATATATATAAAATTCTCGTCACAGTGTTAGTTGCCTTACTCCTCGGAACATCCTGTTTTATAACTTCTTAGTTTCAAGAAAAGTTTTTTATGACATTCATTGATTTTATAATTAACACTGATTAATGGGTGTAATAAACCATGTTACCTATTTGGAAAACATGGTTTGATTTTCATTGACTTGATCATCATTCTGATATTTGCGAAGACGTTCCGGTTTCCTTTTTTCCAGAGATTTTATTGATACCTACTTCATTTTGTTTTGAACTGTATAATATTCTATACAAATATAATTATGCTTTCCTTCTCAAGCTTCACCTTTATTGTGTCTATCTTCACCATACGCATTCTATTTGTGTCCATCTTCTTCATATGCATTCTATTTATGTCCATATTCTCCATAATAGCGCTCCATTTGTGTCTATATTCACCATTTGTGTGCTATTTCTTGCTATTGTCTGTGTCTGCACTTATTAAATGTTTTTTTTCCACTTTTTCCATGCCAATCTCGGATAACAGAAAAACAAGACTGTAAGTAGACATGCTATAATTGTGGTCATCTAGCTATAACTTCATTTCTATTTATTCATTAGCTTTGAATTATATATGGTGTAAATATGTATTATACCCATTCTCTTTGACAATTTCTTACAAAAGTTTGTTCCTATGCTGGAGTTTGCTATTTTGATTATATTGAAAAACTCAAAAGAAAATGAAGGTCATTGCCTGTCCATCAAATATTGACTGGCAGTTCCATGTTTAGATCTGTAAACGTTACCTATATTCTGAAAAAGAAAGCAATATTTTTTGTTTCACGAGCATCATGCCACTTGAATCTATCCGAACTTCTCTGAAAATTCCTCGAAACTATAAAAGTGGTGAAACATTCTCTAAACTTCAATATTTTGTTGAAATTTCGAGTGTCATACAGCTCGTGTTTCTCTCGCTTTTCACGTTTAAACCTGTGTGAACTATTTCAAAGCGGTTTATGTCGTTCACGAGGTTGAACTCATCAAAGCTCGTCAAACAGTCCTCTGAAAGCGCTTTGAGCCCAAAGCGATCGCAAGCTGCGTTCTATCGATATTCAACAGAGCATCCACAAAACGATTAGTAATACCTGGAATACACATGCCTGTAAATTACATGAAAACAGGGTTGTATAGACACCGATGTACAAATGGTAACTACGTATAGAGTACATAATTCTGAAGCCCCGGTAAACAATTATAGACCCTGTCGGGCACAGCAATGTAAAAAGAGGACATCTCTTGTGAATAGCTAAGTCCCAAACTGATCAGTCAAGTCAAGCTATTTCGAAATGTTACACCATTTAATATTTCTAAATATGTTAATATCATTCATTATTTTTCATCTTTACGTGTCGATGAGCTCAAATCGTATTAGATCAGTATGTAGCCATCTCTCTCTGTCATTAATTTGCTACTAGGAAGTCCTGAAAGGAGCAAGTGGTTGTGCAGGATGGACAGGATAGGAGGTGGTGCATATCCTGCAGAGGGGCTCCACTGGCATATCATTCATTACATTAACGATTGGCACTATATATATAGAACTTGCTCTACCAGCACTAGTTTTACAGTTACTCTCCCGAGTTACCTACTCTAAATATTGTTATATCATTATATGTATTCACATAACATTTTCCTATCGACAAAACGCTGTCGCCTCTGAACAAGAACACAGCCTTCTCTCGAATTGTTTTAGAGTATTAATCAATACGGATTTATATTCTGTGAACAGAACGAAACATTCTGCAAAAACCTTTTGGCTACCGTTCCAAACATGTGTTACTGGGGGTTGCAGTTTCATTTTTATTTTTATTTGATAAACTGTTTTTGTTTCCATTGAATTTTTATTTACAGTTCTGTCTGAATTTTTGGTTGTTGAATTTAGAAATAGCAATTTTTCGGGTTTGATTTGTGAATGTTTTTCCATTTGCTGATGGATTTTCGCTCAAAATATTTAATGTTGGTATAGGGTATACGTTATACACCCGTAAACGCCCCTTTTTCTGGGTCGTGGAGCTTTCGGGACCGGGACCGCGGGATTCCACCTATTACAATAATAATTATCTTTGAGTTTATAGGTTCTGGACTGCGGTCCCGGTGTCGAAAGCCCCACGCACGACCCTATTTTTACCCGACTTCTAAAAAAAGGAGGTTCTCAATTCGGATGTTTATATGTATATATTTTTTTTTATGTTTGTTCGGGCATAACTCCGTCACTTGCTAACCGATTTGAAAAATTCTTTTTGTTGGAAAGGGTATACTTCCCAAATGGTCCCATAATTTTTTTATCGAAATCGGACAAACGGTTTTTGAAAAATCAACAAAACTCAAAAAAAAACTACATTGTCCACATTATGACCCATAAACATGTGAATCACTAAAAAGTGAAAAAACTACGGAGGAAAGGACATCAACCAAAATGGGCTAAGCCGGTGAACAGCCGTTAAGCCGTATTGGGAAAAAATAAATTCATGAATAATTTAGTAATAATATTTAGTAAACATTGATATCTATTCGGGAGTGTCAAAATAAATATAATAAATGGCATCCAAGCTATTAATAGTACATTATTGCTGCAACTGCATAGTCGGTCGAAGGACTGTAGGTTGATGCGCTCATATCATGTCTGTGGTATGGTATTTAAACTGGGCAAGGTATGAAAATATCACTCCACCTGCTCAGCTTTTAGACCATGTTTTATTAACCTAAGCAAATGAATAGTTCTACAAATAAACAATTTATTTCAAAATATTGTTTTTTTTTTGTTTTGTATTACTTTACTAATCAATTTGACACAAAACTTCTTACCTATATGTTTTCTGTGTACTGTAAGCCACTCAATAAAATTAAAGCGATATTTTTATGTCCATGTTCAAGCCCAAACGCCATACAAAGTGGTTGATGTCCTTTCATAGAAATACGTAGAAACCAATAGTGTCGCTGCGACACGACGTCTGCTGCTGCTGCGTGCAGTCGGCTACCAACTTGTACCTTAATCTACTTTATAAATCTATGCAAAACGGGTACATATTTGAATATCGAAGATTAAAATACCTACTGTTAAAATATCGATGTTCAAAACATCGAAAATGGAAATATCGAACGACCATAAAACCGAAAATTAAAATAACGAAAGTTTATATTATCAAATGGTTAAATATCCTACGTCCAATATATCTAAAATCTAAATATCTACAAAGTTACATCGAAAGATCCAAATATCGAAATACAGATTATCAAATGTCCTAAATATCGAAGTACAAACTTTCGAATGTTTAAATAGCCGAATTTTCAATGGCATACTATTAAGATGGCAGAATTTTATTTGGTAGATTTTTATAAGGTATAACGACCGTCTCGCGAAAGTATCCTTTATGGGCGGCATGGGCACCGGGCCGTAGGCCGACGAAGGAGGCCGGCGGAGGCCCGGCACTTCGGGGACAGAAGATATTAGTGTTATTTAATATGCGAGCGAAGCGAGCGCGCGTCATGGAGTACATGCGTTGCATGTCCGCTAAGTGGATGAATCAAATGATGAATAATAATGACGTCACTCATACATGCAACGCATGTACTCCATGACGCGCGCTCGCTGCGCTCGCATATTAAATAACACTAATATCTTCTGTCCCCGAAGTGCCGGGCCTCCGCCGGCCTCCTTCGTCGGCCTACGGCCCGGTGCCCATACCGCCCATAAAGGATACTGTCGCGAGACGGTCGTATTATAGGAACACGAAGAAAAAACTTAGCGGGAACCTAACCTAACCTAACCAAACCAATTCTATCCTTATGCCTAGTGACGTCATTATTATTATTTTTGAAATACATTTAATGTTCTTTTTTCGATATTTTAACTAGTAGGTATTTTTAACGTAGATATTATGAAATTATATGTATTAAATGTTGATATTTTGAACTTAGGCATAATGTAATTCGATATTTTAAATCATTCGAAATTTTAATCACTCGGCATTTTAAGGCGAGACCCAACCAGGATTTACCAAAAACGTACTGTCTTTGAACGTCAAGTGTGAACTATAGGTTTGAAGTACCGAGGTGGAAAAAATATCCTGTAAAGAGAAAAAACTAAACTTGCGTTATACCGAATCAAATCTCCGAATAAAGTTACTAACTCTATAAAAAAAAATATACAATTGCCTCTTTTTTTTAACTTTATCGTCGAAAATCTCCGTAATTTTAGCGATAACATAAGTATTTTTTTTTAGAAATAAATAAAGAATACAATTATTTAATTTAATACCGGTTATTTTTTCAAATTATGTTAAGTTATTTATCATAATTAAAGGAAAACCCTTGAATATCAATAAACCCAAACGCCTAACAAAGACTAGCCAGCCTAACACTGTACGCCCAAAAAGCAACCTTATTGAATCCGACTAAGGTGGAGTGTAGCACTACGCCTATAGTATAGTCGAACGGGTGCGTTGGGTCTCGCCTTAATCGGTATTTTGACGACACGGTTGGCGCAGTGGCTAAGCGATTGGACTGCTGCGCTACGTGTCGCGGGTTCGATCCCCGCACGGAACAAATATTTGTATGGCCTACAGATAGTTGTTTCGGGTCTGGGCGTGTTTGTGTATGTGAGTTTCAATGTTTGTAAACGCACCCACGATACAGGAGAAATTCCTAGTGTGGGGCAACGTTTTTCAAAAAAAAAAAAAACTTCGACGTTTTAAGCGTAGGTTTAACAATTTTCGATATTTTGATATAATCGATATATAAATTTTCGATGTTTTGAACAACATTGGTATTTTAAGCGTAGGTATTTTAATCTTCGATATTCAAATACGTACCCATGCGAAACATTGGAAGAACGTTTAAGTTCTGTAATTTTTTCGTGTAATTCTTATCTGCCGCCTTCAGAACGATAAGTTGTCTTTCATACAAATTACGTTTCATTGAGAACTACACTCCTATCACCTCTTTATAGCAGCCCCATTGGGAGTTCCAAATGATATTCTGATTACACCACACCCAATAGTAATCAACTCGTGTTCTGTGAATGGTTTCAGCGTTCAGTCGTACATTCATTCTGAACGAATGAAACGAATATTCAGGTTTATCTTCAAAGAAAAGGTTATTATGTGGTCATTTGTCTGTGTAACATAGTTATTAAGTATATATTCCCAATTTCACACTGTTGTGACATGCACATAAAAACACATAGTCAGATGAGATAAAAGATTACAACTAAGAGAAAGAGAGACGGAGAATGGAATAGATATAACAACATAACACTACGCCAGTAATCCCCGAATGGTTTGGCAGAAGTGTACTTAATAGTACACCCATATTTCGCCAGTTAATGTATTCCAGGCCGGTTGGCCACAAATAAAGACTCCGTGGATGCTACTGAGAATTTCCTGATGCAAAAACCCAATAACACTTTACCCGACCGGGAAATCCAACCCGGGACCTCATTCACAGCAGGCGCCCTTGCGACCACTAGGCCAACGAGACGTTAAAGCAGAGGCAGTAAGAAGGTACAATGAGGCTGCCCTTTTCAGATTACTATTCCACTCAATTCGCTTGTTGAAATTTGCATAAAACTGTTGCATATGCATAATGCTTTCAACAGCGATATGCAAAATGGAAGGTCGCCATTTTCATTTCGCCTTTAAATCTTTTCCCAATGTATACAAACTTAACTGACACATAAATGAAAATACAATAATTCGTTGTTCCATATTTGGTAATTATATTTCGTCGAAATGGAAATTCATTGCAGCTGTAATTGCAATTAATAATAATTAATTGTGTTTGCTGCTCAACGCGAAACGTTGAACATTTTTAATGAGTGTTCGTGTTTTAGGCTGCGTTTACACCGAAGCGTATAGTACCGTGTGAAAATCAGGTATAGTGTTCGCATTGCTGGAATTCAAGGCTCCTCTTTAAGAGATGTTGTGGATTATCGACCATAGTCTACCACTAGAATTCATTGTGGGTTCTTAATTTGTTTTATTTCTAGGCTTCTGGGACATGTCAGTTTATTCAAGATTGCTTCACCGTTTTTGAGAGCCACGTAATCAAGTAATTGACACAAAGTAAAGCTCCTGGCTGGGGTTGAATCTACGCTCCTCTCGAATTTATCGTCCGGTACCTACAAAATCTATGAAAAATCAACTTATGTTATTAGTAGTCCTTTGTCTTCTTTTTCCTTTGTTCTCTACATCACTGGTTACACTGTTAACACAGTAATAATCCTTATAATTATGTAGTTCGCCTTCATTTGGTACTTAAGTACTAATTGAAATTCTTAAGTACTCTGTGCATATGTAGTGGATTGTACAATTACATAAACCCTCTTATTATGTATTTAGATTGGAAGTTACATTATACAATATTGACGGCACGGTTGGCGTAGTTAGTAGTAGCTCAAGCAATAGGGTATTTCACCAAAAAAATCTAATTAGTCCGTCAGATGGATTTTCAAAAAATAAAGGACACGTATTTTTTCTTTTTTCACGTAAACAAAAGATGAAGACGATAAAGTGCTTCGAAAAGTCGTGTCAAGTCGTGTGACGTCACAAGGTTAGTACTTTTTTACTCACAAAGTGATGTCAAAAGCCCCCACTCATGATCTTTGACACGTTTTATTTCCGTCAATTTTTATTTATTTTAAAAACCAAAAAACACGTATCTAATATTTTTCGATAATCTAACAGACGGACTAATTAGATTTTTTGGGTGAAATACCCTATTGACTGCTGCGCTGCGTGTCGCGGGACCGATCCGCGCACGGTAGGCCATACAAATATTTGTATGGCCTACAGATAGTTGTTCCGGGTCTGGGTGTTTATGTATGTGAGTTTAAATGTTTGAACGCACCCACGAAGCATCCCTAGTGTAGGGCAACGTTTTTTAAAAAAAGAAAAGAGTACTTAAACATTAAAAAAGAAACACAGTTGGACTGTAATTTTGGTGTGAATGCAGCTTTAAAGAGCCCTGTCTTGTCACGGAAAGCAACGGACTTAAAGTTCTTTATTGCTTATTAAGGCAGACGTTTACGAGCCGTGTCAGAGTACACAAATGTATTTTGGTCCTTCGAGTCGTCCTGCGCGTGTTTATGGGATCTGTTCTCGACAAGAGCTGGCCAGTTGAATACTTTATATAATTTGTTCGTTACTTTTTCGAGAGAAATTCTTTTTATAATGACTTATGAATTCTTGTTGCATACCTTTACATCTTTTCTCGCAAAACATGATCCTTTGACCAGGTTTTGAAGATTGGTCAAAGTTTAAAAAAAGAACTAATTAAAACCAAATAGGTACTATTTTTTTTACCTTGGTGCGTATGTATGTATTCGTGGATATATCTCATGAAAGCCTTTTTACGAACAGCTCCGATCACAACATGCTTGGTTCAAGAGAATTGCCTAATTGGCAGAAATTCACACACGTTCCCATGTCTGGATTTATCCAGAAATATATGAATAATTATTATTGATGTATGTTTGACAAAATAATAACATCAGCAACGGCTCGACTGATTTCCATCATTCACCATTCCATGAAAACGTCGCTTCTTTGGAACTGTAAATAGTTTTTTCCACGGATAAAACACTAACAGTTATTGGAATGTATTTTCGTTTCTAAGTGCTTACACAATTAATGTAGTTCCAGTTATCGCTGTCATGCTTCTATAGAACATTTCGTGAAGGTTCTCTACTGTTTATATCTAATTCATTGTGTACTAAATAGATACACGTTTCCGGTATTACTATTAACATACAGTATTTCGATTAACAATTAAAATGACTGAAATCTTGTCCTCGTTCTACTTGTCCCAGTAGTTACATAATAGTATACATAGCATTCTCGCAATACGCTAGTAATTTTTAAGTCCCATGCCGTAGGGGACGCCACCAGGCAGGCACATATCCAACCTACATTAGGTTTACAGAAACGTACTGTTTGTGAAAACCTAACCTTTTTCTTAGTCGTTATCTTCATTGTTGAAGATTGTGTCTAGTACTCTAGTCTGAGGCATTCATGACTCGGTCCACTATGGTCTTCCACGTAACTCTATCCTAGGCGGTCTTAAGGGGGGTACAGTACTTTTTAAGATTTTTGAACCTTTGAAAATCGAACTTAATATGAGTTTTTTAATAAAAAAAATCATTACATAAAAATTGAACATACTCTCAAGTAAATCGTAAAGATAGAAACACGATTTAGAATGATCGGCTCGATCATTTTTTTTATCAAACATGACTCTAAATCACAATTTAAAACGTGTACTGCTAAGACATTTCATCATGAATTTATATGAAAGTTATATCAGTAGATAGAACTTTTTATTCTGAAGTAAATGTTGAAAACATATTGTATAATTTCTTTGTCATTTTTCTGCAAGAAGAAAAAACAGTCAAAATTGAGGCATTATTTCGCTCGCGCGGCAGGGCGGGGGGGGGGGGGGGTGAGGTCGTGCGTACGAATAGGTAGGTGAGTGGTCTTTTCCCGTCTACTTGGCCAACTACCATAAGCTTCTCGAGGCTGTCAGGGTTTCTGGGAGCGAAATGTCCAAAATAGTTAAGAATTAACTGAAATTAATAATGGGGAAACTTAATTAGACTTTTCCCGAATTAGAATCGAAACCGATACGAGTGGTTGCCACAAACAAGGCAGTTAATCTCCCTCCATTTTGTTTTTTTATCAGCGTCATCCCCATTATCCGTAATCACATTTATATGAATTTTAATAACATCGTACAGCTCGTACCTTTTCATTTAATTACTTAATTGTTCGGTGTTCCCGTAACAATAATAAATTGTGTTCAAAGTTGACCCAGTTTTCTCACAAACGAGTACGCCCCCCGTTCACCCCTTACACCCCCCCCCATCGTCACCCCAGTTGAGGTGCTAATGTGGAATTTAATTTGTTTTATCGCTATTGTTGTTCAGGTTTCCGTGTAGTAGTATTTCTGTGAAGCCTGGCTTCGATTTATGCTGTATTGTGTGTAGGATTAATATTCACGTTTAGGATTTTTTCCGGGGCTTCGCTTGAGTGAAGTTTTTTGATTACTGGCTTGATTTGTGACAAAACGTTACTTATTTCATCTCTTAGTTCTTATATAAGTTCGACTGAAGCCAACAGTTTGTTTCAAACGATTTGCGGAACTAAATTCTCTTAACTAAAATATGATATCTGCAGGATGGGTTTTCGGTTGTTTCATATTACGTCTAATATGCGGTCAGTAGTGTTTGTAATTAAATTTTAAGGTATACATAAAGATGTCCGTATAGCCCCAACTAGTCTAGGGTCTTTTTAAGGCTACTTCCCATTTGGTAAACTTCCCATTTCGTAAACCTCAAACTGTACCTACTAAAAAGTTGCGTTTGGTAAACATTTCGTTACTTCATACATTTAATCCCATTTGGTAAACTTTGTTAGTATTGTTATTTTTGTACGGTACAGTCAGTGTCAAATTAGTATTAAATTAGAGATGTATATATTTTTAAATGCTTCAGTCTTGAGATAGTATCTCGACCATCAAAAAGAATGGCTGATCAAGAAGAAGTAAAAAAAACGTATTAAAGTCTGTAAAAATACCACGATGCTACTAAAAATACCACGTGCTTTTCCCGCAAAAGAAGCACCGAGCGGGTTCTCAGGTAGGGATTTATTGTCCTTACCATCGTTTTAAACAAAAGGTGTGAATGAGATAGACATAAGTAAGTATACGTAAATTATATCTATTACCGGGTTTAACTTATCAGTTCACTTGTTTTATGCATAGTGCAAGGTCGTTGCAATGTCGGGTGAGGGATCTTCTAGTGGTGCAGTGAATTTAAAAATTATTAATAGTACACGAGGCGGTGAAATTTTATTACGCGCTGGGCATCAATATTATAAACAGAAAAATAATAAGGACTCAAGTTGGTGGCGCTGTGTTAATAGAAAAGATGGATGTTCAGCAAGTGTAACTTTGAATTCAAATCGAAGCCATGTATTAAGAGAAAATGCTCACTGCAGTTCTTGTATTCCGAATTTTGAAAAAAATGAAGTGAAAGTAGCCATCGAAAAATGTAAACAAACTGTGGCGACTAGCGACATCTATCGCAACACCTGCGTACTAACAACGATCGACAGAAATCC
Organism: Diarsia dahlii; assembly: GCA_949775195.1. NCBI lineage: Eukaryota > Metazoa > Arthropoda > Insecta > Lepidoptera > Noctuidae > Diarsia > Diarsia dahlii. The sequence continues at coordinate 17,935,289 of OX459212.1, forward strand.
TACATCGCGCTATCAACATTATCCGCGACATAAGCCTATATAGGAGTTCCCGACTTCCCAACTGTCGGGCAGTTAGCCCGCCGGACACAACACCCGTCCGGTCGGAGGATCCTCCCTTTTCAACGGGGGATGAGGAACTTTACACCCTGTTCCTCATTCCCTCACTGATGTGGCGACTAGCGACATCTATCGCAACACCTGCGTACTAACAACGATCGACAGAAATCCTACATCGCGCTATCAACATTATCCGCGACATAAGCCTATATAGGAGTTCCCGACTTCCCAACTGTCGGGCAGTTAGCCCGCCGGACACAACACCCGTCCGGTCGGAGGATCCTCCCTTTTCAACGGGGGATGAGGAACTTTACACCCTGTTCCTCATTCCCTCACTGGTGACCCCGAGCATGAACGTCAGCGCAGCCTTCGTGCAAGCACTTCATACGTCGTCATCACTTCCCCTTCGCCTTCGAGCAGCGAGTCATACCGTCAGCCAGCAGCCACGGCTTCATGGGGTATCCTGACCACCAGCATGCAGCGGAAGCGCATTCCTGGTCATCACCCCCAGCCTCATCAGCAACCTTGGCACAGCACACTGCACTTCGGCCGGTCAGCAAGCAGAGACGCCCTTCTCTCCTGGTCGACGCAGCAGCCAGCCACTACGCAGCACTGCACACTCCGACTCACTGGAGCATACGCAGCATCACCCCGACTCACTGGGGCATCACGGCAAGCACTGCATCACTGCGACTCACTGGAGCTAATATGCAGCATCACCCCGACCCACTGGGGTATCACCGCAGACAGTTCCGACTCACCGTGAACTATGCGGCATCCGGTTCCGGTTCCGACTCACTGGAACCTTCCACTGGCTGACAAGCGCCAAGACTTAACCTACTGCTTTCGACCTCCGGTCTCGGAGGGGAGTGATGTGGCGACTAGCGACATCTATCGCAACACCTGCGTACTAACAACGATCGACAGAAATCCTACATCGCGCTATCAACATTATCCGCGACATAAGCCTATATAGGAGTTCCCGACTTCCCAACTGTCGGGCAGTTAGCCCGCCGGACACAACACCCGTCCGGTCGGAGGATCCTCCCTTTTCAACGGGGGATGAGGAACTTTACACCCTGTTCCTCATTCCCTCAAAACTATATGTGAAGATCTGAAGCCGATTCCAGCTACATACAGGAAATGTACTAAAAAGCTGAAAGATAATGGTTATGAAATTATTAAAGAATTACCAAATTTTGACAAAGTTAAAAGCAGTTTGTATAGACACAGAAATAGACAACTAGGAATCACAAAATCTCAGCACTCTAACTCTACAGAAATCGTGATTCCTGACCGTTTTAAAGACAATTTATTGTTTGATGAGATTGACGGTGAAAATAGAATGATTGTGTTTGGTTCAAAGAGTGCAATTGCACATTTAAATGACGTCCGTCACTACTTTGCGGACGGAACGTTCAAATGTTGTGCAAAGCCGTTTCTTCAACTATACGTTGTACACGGAGACATAGGAAGTACAGAAACTGGGACAAATATTGTACCATTTTTTTATGCAGTGTTGACAAACAAAGAAGAAACTACATATGAAAGACTGTTTTACAAACTAAAATTTCATTTACCAGAGTGGACAGCCGATATTATTACCTTGGATTTCGAAAAAGCTCCAATAAATGCAATTAAAAAGACATTTCCAAACATAATTGTTAAGGGGTGTTTTGTTCACTTTGGCAGAGCGCTATTAAGAAAGGCAAAATCTCTTGGCTTATTACAACATGAAGAATCTCACTATCACGTCAAACTATGTATGGCTCTGGCACATTTACCAAAAGAAGACATAAACGATGGATGGCTATACGTTATGAGTCAAAGGTAAATTAATTTTGCAGTATTGAAATGAACGCGTTTAGTTCTGGATATTTCTTCTACCGCCATTTTCTACAGCCATTTTTATGCGTTAGAAACTAGGTAATATATGGTTTTTCGTATCATAATCTTCAACGAATTAATTCTGTTACAGTTTTGAAGAAAAAGCTATAACTGAATTCAATGATTACTTTGTGGATCAGTGGTTGGAAAATGAAGATATGATGAATATTTGGTGCTGCTACGCACAAAGACACCGCACTACAAACCTCATGGAATCTTGGAATTGGAGTTTCAATAGTGAAATTGGAAAAAGGCCATCAATTCTTTTATTTTTCGAAACGATATCAGGCAATATTAAACATTATGAAAATCTTCTGAAAAGGTACATATTTTTGTTTCAATGACCTGTATTTTTAGGCGACACATATGATAAAAATTATACATTATTACTTTAATTAATCATAACAATTTTTTACAGCTTTTATAATAATGGAGAAAGTATATCAAAACGAAGAAAAAAATCTATCCAAAATGATATACGAATTAACAATATTCTCGGCGATTACAAAAGTGGAAAAATATCATTGGAAAATTGTTTGAACGAATTATCAAGAATTGCTTGTATCACTTTATAATTTATTTATTGATTTTTAACTTTGTAGTGTAGGTAGTAAATTTTTTATGTTAATATTCCAAATCTGTGATTATATTTTATAGTTGATTTTGTGTGTAATTTTTAATGTTAATGTACCAAATCTGTGATTATTATTTGTTTTTATATTTAAAAGTTGATTTTGCATGTATTTTTTATGTTATTGTACCAAATCTGTGATTATTATTGTTTTTATATTTTATAGTTGATTTAGTATGTATTTTTTTACGTTAACGTACCAAATCAGTGACTGTTTATTTTTATATTTTATAAGTAGTTGATTTCGTATGTATTTTTTTATGTTAATGTACATTAACATAAAAAGATAGTACCAAATCTGTGATTATTGTTTTTTTATATAAGTTGATTTCGCATCTAGATTGACTTATGTTATTAAAAAAATAAAACTTGTCATCGAAATAGTCAAATCGAAATGTGATTTTTCTTAAATTTTTTGAAAGTTATTTGTACACCCCACTTTTTATTTCTGTTTTTAAATATCAATATGTGTAAATGGCATACGTACACATAATCCGACTATTGTACCTGTGATTAAAAATATTTAAAAAAATAAATGACAATGTTATCATTAGTTTCGTTTTTCTTTTTTTACTTGACTGTACCCATTTCATCTGAAAGTTTACCAAATGGGATATAACACAAAAAAATATTGAAATGTTTTCGAAATGGGACTAAATGTATGAAATGTATAATGTTTACCAAACGCAACTTTTTAGTAGGTACAGTTTGAGGTTTACGAAATGGGAAGTTTACCAAATGGGAAGTAGCCCTTTTTAATCGCCCATAACATTACCCGCATAAGACCATTAAAGGCCCTATGGCTTTATTCCTGCCACAATATGTACCCAACCCTAACTTTGCATTAATGGGTAGTTTCATTTCATAATTCACACATAAGTACCAAAATACCCAGTCCCGCGTATAAAATAATAGCATTTCCAATAAAACAATCAATATCCGCTACATTTGAGTGATCGTTCAATATTAATACAGCATTAATTTTGTCGTTTATTTACAAAGGAAACACGAATTTCATTTGACGTCAAACGTTTTGTTTAACATTCGTGTTAATCTGGTCTAATCGATTATTGTGGCTCGTTGAACCGTAAAATTGTGTCCTTTCAGCTTTTCCATTCAAATTAAAAGTTGAATCACAACATTGAAAATCACACAAAAAATTTACAACAAAAATAATACATTAGGCTTGTTCTAAAAAAATATCTTTATATGTTTAAATCTGCTTACTTAACCGATTACATTCGAAACTGTACACTCTTATAATCTAAAGAATAAACGTAAAAAATAACACAGTAACAATAATATCACTTCTCTAGCCATAGACTAAAGAACAAGCATAAAGAATAAATACGACTTAGACAAAACACAAAATTGACAGCTGCTGTCAGAATACACATCTTTTGACACAAAGAAGGTCTGTACAAGCACTGTCTAAGACAAATGATCTGACAAGGATTTGCCCCTTGTCTCGGGTAAGAAGAAGCATGTAATGGCACCAAGGATGGGAACAATAGCGAAGGCTGCTGGAGGTAGCCACACAGCGGTTATGCCCATGCCAGCCACATAGGGGGCTATCATGGAGCCGACCCTGGATGTAGTGGAGGAAGCTCCCATAGCCATGTTACGGGCTACAGTCGGGAACAGTTCTGTGGTGTACATGTACCTGGGAAAGTAAAGGAAGAATATTAAGGAACTGTTGTATTTGACAAATAGCTTTGTAGATAAAGAGGACTAGTTTGTTCAAAAATACAGGTAAAACAATTGGTTATTTTGAAGCGAATTTTGGATAGAAACCTTGCCTGTAAGTTATCTGGAGTATTCTTATACTTCGAGCGAAATCCAGACTAATTTTATGTGAGTGGATTAATTCATTAGTTTATCCTTGGACCATTCCAAGCTACTAAGCTATTCATCTGCCTTCTCTAAACAGACAGAGCTGGAAAGAAGCCTGTGTCCACTAATGGGGCGAATATAGACTAGAATTAAAAACTAGACCCAATTATTATATTCCCTAGGACCATTCTCAACTTTAAATAAGAAATCATCATACTCACATGGTAGCGAACGCTCCCGAAGCACAGCCCACACCAATGGCTCCCATGGTCAGTCTTACAGCGACCCAGTCTTCAGGTACAACGAGGAAAGCATTGCTTCCTCCACACACGATGAACAAACTGATCATCGTTATTTTCCTTCCGAAGTATTTGCTCAGGAATCCGCTCAGCAGGATTCCGGGGAACTGGAAATAGTAGACGATATTAGAAGAAAGATGAAGGAACAAAATGTTGTAAAACAGAATTTGGTGATATTTAAGATGATAGTCAAATTACTGATTTATCCAAACCCAGGTTCCACAGAATTGAAAAGAATTTAAAAACAAATGAATTGGTGACAGACAAAATACTTAAACAAGAAGAGAAAAATAAGACCAGGAAAATAATAACATGCAATAATGTGAACGAAAAGGAGTACTAGTTTGCAGATAATAACAAACATGTGTTTAATCGAAAAATGAATTTCGGCACGTGCACTGGATATTTACCTGCAAAACACCAGCTAAAGCAACAGAAATAAAGACGTTGGAACTAGTCTGGCCAATGTACTGGTTGCTTCCGTAGTAGGCCATGCCAAGCACGAACCAGATGAGACAGGAACACAGAGTGTTGATCCTGAGCACCCGAGTCTTAAGCAAGTCCAAGTAGGTGGGCTTCCGTATCGGCTCGTTTGAGTTCATCTTTTCACTGGCTATACTTTTGGCTACGTCTAACATGTTGTCTGCGGGGAGATTGTTCCTGAAAATTAAAAAGTGTAAGGTAAATCTTTTGAAAAAAGCCCGCCAAGGGATCCTCTAAGGTCCTGAAACGCTCAATGGCTTCCGCGATTATATATTATTATTTTGTTAACGGACACTCTCGGAGTACGGAGTCTCTAAAGTGTTTGTTGGTATAAAGAGATTAACGGAATAATTAATAATAATAATAATAATAATATATAATAATATTCCACAACTATCACACAACGCCATCTAGTCCCAAGCTAAGCAGAGCTTGTGTTATGGGTACTAGACAACTGATAAACATACTTATATATTTCTAAATACATACATATTATAGATAAATTACACCCAGACACAGAACAAATGATCGTGCTCATCACACAAACATTTGTCCTGGGTGGGAATCGAACCCACGACCTCCGGCATAGCAGTTAGGGTCACTAACCACTAGACCAACAGGCCAGTCAATTGAATAAGTTCATCTCAATCCTTACCATTTCGCAGCTTGTGTCATCACTTTACTAGCCTCCTCCAGTTTCCCAACACTCAACAACCATTTTGGAGATTCGGGCAATATAAAGAAGTATGCCAGATACAATACAAGAGGAATTGATACTCCCAAGCAGAATCTGTCCCAAGATCTCAAGTAAAACGCGAACAGTGGCATTAACATCTGCCCAACAGGCATTGGTAGGGCGCAGAGACAGTTCATCAGTTCTCTTCTCAATGGTCCTATGATTTCCATCATCAGAATGAAGGAGCATAGGATTGTTCCCGCGGTGGCGGCGCCTATGAGGAACCGAACTGTAGTGAACAGCCAGTAGGTTGGGCAGAAGGCTTCAACTAGACTAGTTACTAGCTGCATCATACAAGCTATCAGTAATGCTGGACGTCTTCCAAATCTGTAATCAATAACATCATTTGTGTAATTGTGCATTACCAAAAATTATACTTTACTAAATCCTAATATGATACAACATTTGAATAGAAATTTTAACACTTGTACAAAAGAGGGATCTAATAATTTAAAACGTAAATGCTTTTGCTTTTCAAATAGGAAGTCAGTAATTTTTCTTATTTAATTTTGTCTATGTTTTGGGTTGCAAAACAAATAATTTTGAAGATCATAACGAAGGAAACAAGTTACACGAGCTATCTTAGTAAATAACAAAACGTTCTTGGCTTACCTGTCCGCTATATAACCGAAGACAATACTCCCGACCAGAACACCAAACATGCAAATAGTTTGAGTGAAGTTTGCTAACCAAGCATTTTCACAAATCAGCTCCCACTCCGAAATGATAGTATTCTCAAAGTCCGTGTAGAACTCATAGCTAACACAATCACTATAACAGGTCCCGATCTCTATCATATTAGTTAGATTCGTCTCCGTGCATCTATATGTAGTGGCTGGTGCTATGAACACTATTCCCAATTGGTGCCATGCCGATGACATCTTCGTTGGTGCTGCGATTAGTAACCAGAGCATCACTTGCCATCTTCCGAATTCGCCAATCGCCTTTATCAATTTATCCGGTTCTTCGGCTTTCGTTTCAATCTTCACATCCTTCGTGTCTGTTTTTTTATTTGATTCTGTATCCATTTTTGTTTCTTATTTAATGTCTTTTATTTCAATCACTTCTACCGTTCTAACTTCATAATCTGTATGAATATTGTGAACTACTGTAGTTATTATACGAGTATTATGTGTTATCTCAAGTGTCGCTGCGGATTGTGTGAAATTATTGTTTGCATACAGACGCTTTTATAGTGGTAGTGGTGTTGTTAGTCTGGGTTTTATCATCTGAGATTTACTGTGCACGTGGCTTGAAGATCTGTAGACAGTTTGTCGATTATCCAAAACTGTAACAAGGAGAATTTATAGATGAAGTAGGTCCATGTTATAAGAATAATTTATTTAAGAAAAAAGATAATACAATAAGGTGTACATTTAGGCACAGTGTTGCTTCACATACAAAGTTATAATTAGTACTTATAAGTAAACTACAACTAAAATATATTTAAGAGTTACAAAAAGTGGTAATTTAAACTTCAAATCTTTATATTATAGCGACCTGCCCGATCTAGGTTTATTTAAACCGGTGTTTCAGGCCATCACTTTACGTCGCATAATTTAATTAATACAATAAAATAAATCTAATAACAACTATAGGAACAAAATATCAAAATGATACAAAAAAATAAAAAACACTAAAACTAGCTTAACTATATTAAATGTACAATTAGATACAAAGTAAAACATAATCAAACGGCAACTTCTAGAAGTTTTTCTGTGTCTGTGTAATTGAGTAACGCCAAAAATTCAAATATTATGATGAATAAATTGATGATAGTACTAGAATAGAAATAGGTCTAATGGGCATCTACAGTTTCGTATTTTAGCCTTGGTGGCTCAATTTTAACACAGCATTATCAGCCTCTAATATTCCATCTGCTGGGACCTAGGATCTCTGTACTTAGTTAGTTTTATATTTAGATACATGCATTTAGAGCCCCTTTGCTCTGGATTTGAGGAAAGTCAAAACAAAACGTTTTTATAACACCCCATTTAGTTTTCAGATAAGATGTATAAATAGATTTAGGTATCGCTTCAAATGACGTACTATTATCTTAACTTTATTGATGGTTATGAGTTATGACTTATGATATAATAATGTTAAGCCTATATAGTAATCTACTACAATTTTTCCTTCAATAAAGCAATAGAGATACCTTTAAATATAGCTCAATATCAGTTAAAAACATAAAGAAATAAATATACTTGGAAAACAATAACAATAACCGACCTATTTTACCAATCACGAAATATTTATTTATATTCTTACTTCCAGGTTAAGGTTCGAAGTGTATGAAGAATTAAAAAGTCTACACATATTGTAAAGTTGTTGCAAAAAAAAAGTGTCCCTGTTGATCTCTGTTTCTGAAGCGGCGTATTTGTTGCATGCACGTGTATTCTGTAAGACATTAATATTCACGTGGCATAGATATTTCATGCTTTATCTGGGCAAAAAAACCTTGCGAAGCTTGCAAGGTTGGTTTCCAGTATAAAATAAGACATAGATAACTTTAAAAGTTATAAACTAAGTAGTAAAACTAAAACAAAACTTAAACTTGGCAAGTTTCGTAGCTGCTGTAAAAAGTAGCAGAAACTGGAAGCTAGCCAAGCAAAACATTTATTTTTCAGCTCGTTTATTATGCTAGTAAAACAACTTGAATTCCACTTATATTTCTGTTAAGTGCTAAACTAGCTATGAGCACTGTTAAAGTTTTGTTGAGCCAAACAGAGAACTCGGCATTATTTACTGTGTCTTCCTCGAATCGAAGAATAAATGTATGCAGAGCAGAAACTTGCAAATATGTAGTTTAAAGAATTTTTGCTTCAATTATACAACATAGAATAATTGAGGCAAAAATATACAGCTCATGGCCATAATCAGAACGAACGTATCTTGTTTTAATGCACCTAAAATATCCTTGTGACTGTGTTTTACTGTGACTGGTAGATAGTGCTTATTTGGTTATAGTAAAACAATTCCTGTTATACCTGACTCGTGAGTCGTGATGAACGAACTTCAATAAAGTGAACTAAGCCTCCAAAACGCATACCTAAATATAAAACATGATTATACGATTTTCACCCATATCGAAAAACAAACATAACAAAAGCACAACATAATAATGCACTCATACAAGTTATTTTTGACAGGGCAGATAAAACCTTCGGTACCTACATTCGCATACAAATTACTATCCCTTATCAGAGATATGGGAAATAAGAGTACCACCAGCTGTCAGATTATAAGATTTTACGGATTATTTGAAGATACTGTATTATCTACTATCGATGAAGGTCAAGACGATTTTTTTCCCATTTATTTACTCTCTCCTGTAAGAACCGACCGAAGCATCATTATATACCGTAAAATGGGAAACAATTTTTTTCTCTTAATGTCGGTTTATTTAGCATCAAGAGATTTTTGTATCAAAAGGACAAAATAATTACAGGGCTTCTTATAGCCTTAGAGCCCACGACAGCCAGACCTCCTTTATTTCATAAAAGCTGAAAGTTGGTCTGTGCATGACCCCTATACAGGTCAGAACGACCAGCGAATATAGAGTTTGGGCTGTGGTGCCAGTTATCAGGTAGTAAAGGTGTATAAAATAGGACCTTATTTAGACCTTATATTCGCTGGTCGTTCTGACCTGTATAGGGGTCATGCACAGACCAACTTTCAGCTTTTATAAAATAACGAAGGTCTGGCCATCATGGGCTCTAAGGCTATTAAAATTCATCCGCATTCCCACTAACTTCAAAACTGCCCATAAGACTGTTAGCCTCATTCCTTGGTCACATGAAAGACCCGTCGGGGCTGCGGGTTGTTCGAAAGAGATACCACGGCCTCGACACAAAGGACTAAGAAGGGACATGATGGGTGGTTTTTAATCAGTAGAAGTCTGATACTCCCTACCACTCTGCCCAGAGCGGGAGGAGTCATTTGATGATTTTCCACACTCCAAAAAAAAAGCTCACATGAAAAGTCTGCCGACCGTCTGGCGATACCCCGAAAGACTAGACGGGAAAAATGGCTCAAACACTTGATAAAATAGATGTGAATGAACTAATTACTCATTATATTGATAACTTAATGCCACAGTATTAAAATATTAATTGATATACTGAGTAATTGTGTTCATCGACTCACCGATTGGCAGATCTTATTCTTCGTTCAGAAACAAACTATCAGAAAACCGTGTTTCTCTCTTCAATGCACAAAATAGACTAAATACTAGTAATTACATTTATTACGCGACGAAACTACTGTTGTTCGTAAATTGTAATACTTACCTACTCGTAAAATAGATACAGACATAATTATGTTTATTTGATAAGCAGCTGTCTATAACGTGAGCACAATGTCCTTAAAAAGATTAACATTTCCTGTGTAGGCAAATAAATGCAGGTCAATTGAAATTAGTTGGTTTTTGGTATTAGAATTTTCAGCTGTAATCCATAGACTTTTGTAGGAATTTTCGTCAATCGTGATAACTGGATAGATCCAGTAAGAGAAGATTGTGATTAGCAGTTATCTTAGTAGTACTTAATCTTGGAGATTAAAAAGTAATACATTATAACCCTAATATACTTAAAAAATAATGATAATACTAATCAGTTTAGCTGATTTTTCGTCATTCTCGTTCATTATTTTTATTTAATGGTAGCTTTGGCAAACCCTGGTACCGATCTTCCAAAATTTTCACCACCAGAACAAATAATACATCGTGTACTCATAAGATCTTTCTATTGTCCTACAGAGCATCCTGGGAGAGTTCAACCGTGAGCAAGACGCCTTCATCAAGGGTCAGGAGGGTCGTGGCAGCGCCGCTGCTGTCCCTCCATGGGTCGGAGCCCCCAACGAACCTGCCCTCAAGGAGGAGTGCCTCTCCTTGTCTACTGTAAGTATTGTTCTCTTTGTCTAATAGGCTTACTTTTGGCCTCAAACTCGCGTTATGTAGGATAAGATCTAAAATAGAGTGAGTGAGCTAAAAAGACGCCTCTTCAGTCTCTTGCGGTGTCTCCCGATGAAACTTAAACTTTCAAGTGTTTTTGTATGCGAGAAGATATTGTGCAGCATGCCAATCCGCGGAAGGAATAAGTCTGATTTATAAATGACCCATTATAAGAAAAGTTCTGAGGGGGCGAATGCGTAGATACTAAATGGCGCAACCTGATGAAGTATCAAGACTAAGGAACATAAGCTAAGCCATCGATACAACTGACGGTCTGGTCCTATCACAACCAACGGACGACTTTCGAATGAATGATGATGAATTGAGGAAATTGTTGATGACAGACTTACTAGCTGTTAGGGAAATTTTTAAGTAAAGGTGTGAGAAAAAAAAGTAGCCTATACTTACGATTATAATCTATTTCTGTGCTAAGTTGCATCCAGATCCATTCTAGCTTGATTGAGCAATAAACATCCATCGAAAGATGGTTTTCAAATACCTACCCAGGTATTTGAAAACCATCAGCCGTATAAGCTATGTTTTTGGATATCATGTGTCAGACTTAAAGTCAAATTATAAAATCCGATAAAAGTCATATCTTCAGAGGTCGGCAAACACAAACACAATCGATTGAAAATCCTAGCAAAGCTTGATCAGTAAAGTTTCAATCCGCAGCATTAAGGAAGATCTTAGTAAAGATTACGAAGTTTGAGTCACTTTATCGGTTCATCCTCATGAGTAATCACTGTTGATCCCACTTCGATTCAGTACCAGTTTCGACCGGGTAACCAAGTCAAATAGAACAGCATCGCGGCGCATGCCTTACTGTTTCCACTTGCCTGGGGCACACAGGATAGATTCCGCAAAAGACATTTATAAGACTGGGGAAAGTCATAGAATCAGGCATGACTATGCAGAAATCCAAAGATGGACGATGATGATGAGATGAAGATGGCAAATGCTTTTCGAACTTAATATTTTGCCACAACAGCAGGGCACGAAAGGAGGCAGACAGAGATTAGACAGGGCTGCGAATTACAGTAGTAAACACGAAAGTTTGCCGCCACTGTCAATCTACACGTGTTAGATAAAGATAGAATAAGTTCTTAACCAAAACACGTACTAAGCATCGTTAATACATAAATCTCGACCTTTTTACTGCTGCATCTCGCTAGAACCCAACATTCAAAAGGCAAGGCAGATGAACCTTTCAAATAAATGACTGCTTTCGTCAGTACCCCGTAGGCGATCCTCTGTTAGAAATATTGCTTTATCCTCATCAAAAACTTTGCACAAACTTTTGACGTGGAAACGTTATATGTTACTGACGTTAGGAATTTATGTAATAACACGACCTGTGTGTCCTACATGGTACAAATAAAATATGTATGTGGATAGGCTTTTTACATTTTTTTAACAAAATGGAAATGGGTTTCGTCGTTCCAGTTTTTTGATCGAGTATCGAAATTGAGTTTGAGCAAAAATGTAAAAATAACAGGATCACCATTTTATATATTTTTAAATACTAACTTATGACTATTCAGTCAGTTCAGCTTTTTCGAGTCCCAAGCAAATGCGCATGCCACAGTTATGGTCTAATCCGGAATGGTCCGACATCACTCGTTTTAGTTCGACATTTATCCAATACTAGTGACCCGCCCCGGCTTCGCACGGGTGCAAAAAACCTTCCTATTGAATCACTATCTATTAAAAAAAACCGCATCAAAATCCGTTGCGTAGTTTTAAAGATTTAAGCATACAAAGGGACATAGGGACAGAGAAAGCGACTTTGTTTTATAATATGTAGTGAAGAGGGTAGTTTACAAAAACACTACTTCAGCCTGTAATGTTCCCTCTGCAGGCTCAGGCCTCCTCTGTGAGAGGAAGCGAAGTATCGGTGTCGGTTGGTGAATGTTACTTGACGTCAAAGTTATGCTCTTGAATCTGTGGATACCATGTTTACTTTCACTGTATTCCTTTACGAGTTAACCGAAAAAAAGCAGACATTAATGACACATAATTATGTCCCCTTCCAGGACCGACGGAACTTCGTCCGGGCTCCGCCAGCGGGCGTGGAGTTTGACTTCGACTACGACAAGATGTACCCGGTTGCTGTGGCCATCATGGGTGAGGACCCCAACCTTGAGAAGATGCGGTTCGATCTCGTGCCAAAAGTGTAAGTTACTTTTACTTATTGGATTCTTCTTCCTTACGAGTCGCTCCAGTATGTAGCCACCTGCAAAGCTCTAACATTTGCTCCAAGTCAATCTTGAAAGGTCCAAGTAGTTATGCAGGATAGGGAAAATAGGGGGTGGCCCATATCCTGCAGAGGTGCTTCACACTGGTTTTTTATTTGGGACGGATCGAAGTAACCCCTTTTGGCCAGATTATATCTACAGCGGCCAACCTGGACTCGTAATCGGTTAAGAGATTTTCAGTATGTATCCGTAAATGGCTAGTAGGTACTAAGTTTTTTTCAGTGAATATGAGACCTGATAAAGATTTACACACGTATCTAGTAGAACACCTAGTATTAGTTATTTATCTAACAAATAGATGAAGCGACAAGCTCAAGGAAGTCTAGATAGCGTCTATTTGTTTGTTTAGATATCGGGGGGTTATCTTGGAGAACACTTGACCAATTCTAAAAACATCTTCGTGATGAATTAGAAATAATACGAGTACCTATGTTCGCGTAATATTTGAAGTGATTTTGGTTCCGAATATCTAAATTGTTTATTCATTAAAACTTTATGCATACGTAACAACTGTACAATGGCGGACTAATATTATTATAACACAAATCAGGAGATTTATAATTTAAAACTACAATGCATATTATTAGGACCGTTACCTGAACAATTATAATTCATAATATTTTTTGAAGTCAAAGCTTTTTAGAGAACCTTAAGTTAGTAATGTTCCATAGACTTCGGAATGTAATTATATTTATAACCAATAATAGTAAAAAAGTAATTTAATTTGGCCGAGGTCTATCTACCATTGTAAATATGCAATAAAAAATCGAATAACTACTGTGTAAATTAATAAAAATCATTTTTTATTTATTTATATTATTTCATAAAAAATCTTAATTTTAATTTACCTGCTCGGTCGTCCTGTAAAGTAACTGCACCAGTATCGTGAAAACTAATGAAATAATAAGATAACTTTCATATAAGAGCGCTTCCATGCAAGCACTTATCTCAACTGTGATAACACTAAATGTACTTTATGATACTACTAGACGACCATCCCTGGTTTTGCGATCCACTGATCTGGCGATTTGTTAAAAAAGTCAAGATATAAAATCAAAATATTAATTTCAAGTAGGTCAGTTACAGGCACTCTTAAATTACCGAAACAAATACAACAATGAAATATAGCTACAGTCCCAGTCTAACTACAGTTGCTCATTCCAAAAAAAGAAAAGAATGAAAGAAAACATATTTATTTAGTACATGCCACAAGTGCACACAACAAACAATAAACATAAAAAACAAATTGAAAAGAAAAAATAACAAAACAAAATAAAAGCGTGTGTGCATCTCACGGCTGCGCCAAATAGGACCAGTTCAGCAAACTGCCGAGCAGCTAGTGCCCGACGCTGGTTTTCAACTGGCCCTGAGATGGTGACGTAAACGTAGATATCAATGGAGAAAAACGGGCAAAACTCCATGGACACTGTTTTAAATCAAAACATTGTTACAAAGCCTTGGTAACATCATTCATGTTGAGATGAAACATTACGATTTTTATGCAATTTTTAAATAAAACGTAATTGTATTTCACATTTCATATTCACATAACTCCTCCGGAACAAATTCTCTAAACCATTGTGAAAACCGAATCAATATCCACTGTACAGTTTACAAGATCCGAGAGCACACACAAACACACGAAAAGTGTCTTTGCTTGTTATATATTTTCATTGATAACTTATAATAAGTAAGGATTTGACATTAGATATGTTCGGATTACGTGTATCTATATACCCATTGAGTGGTTTGATGAACATAAGCCGAAAACTCACGATTATTTACCTTGGCATTGGCAATTTGTGAATAACACTAGAAGATAAGATTCCAATTGTAAATACATAAAGTTTACGGCGTTTTGTTTTCATACGTGCTACTGTTTATCACTTTTTAACTGTTTTATTTCGAAAGAGCGACCGGCCCCGACTAGCTAGTGATTAACTACTATGGTTAGATTTTTGATGATCCTGAAGTTGTTGATTTATTAAAAATTTATAAATCATTATACATATCTTCGATTCCTAAATAACGACTATAAAATAATAACCGCAGCAACACAATTGCTTTCAGAAATGCCTCCCTAAGATGGGGTTGTCTCTCTGCGTCTCTCAATCTTGGTTACTTACTATATTACCAACTGAATGTACTATGTAGTAGGTATAATGACGCTGCGCACTGCAGTTAAAGGTCCCACACGAGGATGACCTTATCACAACTATCTGACAAGGAGTGGCAGAAGCGGTGATAAGTGATAGTCTAATATCGTAAATACGACCATCGAATTAAACGCAGCTTTGCTTGATCGGTGTTTGTTTATGACATCATGACGTCAAAGTGGTGCTGCCGACAGACACGTGACTGCAATAAATACCTCGAGCTTAATACTTGCAAGAAATCGCGTGAAAGAAGAAAATATTAAGGACTAGCTGTTGCCAGCAGCGGCTTAACCCGCTGCAAGTCGAAAATTATCCCACGGGAAGATACAATCGGGATATAAACTCTATCCGCCTTATTAATAAAAATAGTTAAACCTGGTTTAACTTAGACTTGGTTTATCTCGCATGCCGTCTCACTTCAAAAATATTCAAAAAAAAAGTGACGGCATGCGAGATAAACCAAGCCTGAGTTAAACCAGGTTTAACTATTTTTATTAATAAGGCGGTATGTGTTAAATCCTATGTGTTAATCCAGGTTATAAACTATCTGTGTACCAAATTTTATCCAAATTCGTTCTGTAGTTTTTGCGTGAAGAAGTAACAAACATACACACTCGCACACTACCAAACTTTCGCATTTATAATATTTGTAGGACTATCTTTTGACCCCGTTTTCACTCTTGTTATGGACGAAAGTTATCCCTCGGGAATGTTTTAGATAAAAAACTTTCTTTTTTGGGATATGCGAGCTTCACTATTCCCAAACTACTGAAACAAACATAATTTCTACTACCACCATAATAAGCAGGAGACAGAACAGAACAAGGTTCATAGGCACAAAAAGACGTACGACTATACAACTGGGATAAGCCCAGTTGCCTAGCACCACGAATAATACTATCATTAATAGGTATTATTGGGTCCGAAGTTGTGAGCAACCCGCTTGAATGTACGGAAATTTTGAAATAGATATATACCAACTGTCGCGGCGCGGCCGCTAGCCGCGACATTTGATATTAATATATTATTATGTATGTAAAGTTTTGTGGGTCAATAGAGATGTACCTGGGTTCTGTTGTTATTGATTTGGGTTTCCGAGAACAATCTTCAATGGTTAGGGAGGTCTGCTTCGCATACTATATTAGCTGTTCGTTCTTACTGGTCACGCCCCGTAGTCCACCATCTGTTGATTAAATTTAAATTGATTCCTACCATTCTATATAATTTGATATACCAATATAAATATTTCTGGTGTCTTAGGTTAAGCTTTGGGGTCCCAGCACAGAAATGCCTCGCATGTCTGGCTGAGATTAATTTAGTTACATGTACTGCGGGACTATTCCTACGCAGTATGCTGTTTAAGTATTACAGAGGAACTGTATGTTCTTACCAGTTAACCATGCTGTTTAAGTATCACCGAGGAACTGTATGTTCTTACCAGTTAACCATGCTGTTTAAGTATTATAGAGGAACTGTATGTTTTTACCAGTCAACCTCCTACTATTATCTGGGTGCACCGCAGATCCATTTCTTGTAACATAACTCTTTGTATGTACCCATCATTGTTATACATACATATCCCCGTTGCATGTACTCTCAAATACACACAACGGCAGATCTCTTTGTGTTGGGAGATTTCGTATTACAACACCGACTTTCTCCCAACCGACTGATCACGGCCTTTCGCCCAGTCTACTTCATGACGCTTCGCATTGCAACATCAAACGACTTGCAACACGAAGGTCCTCTTGTGTAACCGACTCCTTCGGCCACCAGAATCTTAGATAAGTTTGAAATCTAGAATTTGAGCAATTAGGTAAGGAATCACTACGCTATTTTACTAGCGTTAACCACTTAGCTTTATATCTCTCAGGTGGGCTGACTTAGGCTGGAAACATCCTTCCCAACACGAACCACTGTACTTATTCACTGGATATACTATCAAACCAAACGATCGACATTTGCTAGTCTGCACATGTCGGTAAAAGGGCGGTAAAAGAACCACAATTACAGATACTATGTAAACGTCATAACCATAAACCATAGATACTCTTTATCTATAGTGAACTCTTTATGGGTTCGGTGTTGCCAGCATATTACCTATGCTGTTATGCCTGACTAATTAGTTTGTCACACGTTTCGCTTATACAATAATAATTATACTTTCGTTACCTATTTCATTCGCAGACTGCACGTCGCGACACTCCCGCCCGAATAGTTTTAAAGCAGGGTTAGTAAGCTACGCGTCCACTCTGCAATTTTCTCCAGAGCTCTGGTGTTCGCGCCTCTTCTTCAATCCTTGATAAGGTCGGATTTTGTCGTAGTGCCTTGTACTAGAAAGTCTTCGGTTGAACCTTCCATCATTATGCATTTTCCCATAGTTAAGAAGTCAGACGGTTTTAGAATATGTACCAATTCGGAATCGACACAAGTTAATGGTCTAGTATTAACGGTTGCTTCAATTTCTTTAACTAATGTGACCAATTGACTATCCGTCAACATGTGTTTCTCTAATGTTCTTCGCATACAGTTTTTTACTATTCCAATTAATCGCTCATAGAATCCCCCGAACCAGGGGGCTAGTTGGGGTATGAACTTCCAACGAATTTCGTGTTTAATACAATAAGAATTTGTTAATATTTCTGACATGAGCTTAAAATTTGTGGCATTATCTGATGTAATTATTTGTGGCACTCCTCTTGTCGATACCATTCTTCTCAAAGCATGGAGTCCTTCTTCTGCTGTGAGATCTTGGACAACCTCTAAGTGCACTGCCCTAACTGCTAGGCAAGTGAAAAGTGCTATCCAACGTTTATTTGTTTCATTTCCATGTTTGGTTAGTACAGGACCCATGTAGTCTAGGCCTGTAAATGTAAACGGTGAAGTGTAATTTACTCTTTCAGTGGGTAATGCAGGGGTTGGTGGTAGTTTGAACGGTCCCCCTCCGTGTTTCTGACATCTAGGACATTTCTTTATAATCTTCTGGACTTGGCGCTTTCCGTGTGGAATCCAAAAGGTTTGACGAATTATAGCGAGGGTATGGTTAACACCAACATGATGATTGTCGCTGTGAGTCTGGTTGATGATTTTATTAGTGTAGTCAGAATCCTTTGGAATAAGTATTGGATAGCGTTGGTCATACGACCAATCCGTATTCTTTAAACGTCCTTTGCAACGTAAAAGTCCATCTACGTCCAGAAATAGTCCAAGATTAATTTTTAAGCTTGTTTCTTTCCCTTCTTGTTCTCTTGGAAAGTGTTCGGCTTGTAACTTCTTAAGTTGCGTAATCTTGTCACCCTTTTCTTCACTTGTGTCTACATCCATCTTATTTTGGTTACTTGCACTGTCTCGATTTTCTGCATCGAGTGTATTTTCTGTATCCATCGTATATTCTTTTAGCTCTTTCGGGAGACCCTCCCCCGCAAAGAGAGAAGAGACTTCCTTGATTCCCGACGGCCAAGAATCTGGATGTTGTAATAAAAACTGAGGGCCTGTCAGCCACCTTTCTCTATCTTCTTTAGAGCTGAATGGTCTTGTAGCAACATCCGCTGGATTCAGTTCCGATGGAACATGTCGTATCGTTAGGTTTTTATTCCTTTTAATTTCTTCTACTCTTCTGGCTACGAACGGTGTGAGCAGTTGGTCCGACTTGCACCAGTCGATAACAATTTCACTATCGGTCCATAACGTTTGACTTGTGATGTTAAACTGTAAAAATTGTGATACGTATTTGATCAGCCTAGTTCCAATTAATACGCCTAGTAACTTCAACCGTGGTATTTTTAGATTGTCTTGATCCTTCAAAGGAACCAGCCTTGATTTCCCTAGGACAAACTTTACTTCCTTGTCGTTAGCTATGTATATCACAGCTGCATAGGCCTTCGAAGAAGAGTCTGTGAAGCAGTGAATCTGACAAGTGCTTGTAGTGGCGTCTCTGAAGTAACATCTGGGCAAAGATATGTCTCGAAACTCTTCTAATTCGTTACATATCTTTGACCAATCGGTTTTAAGCATCTCAGAAAATGGTGTATCCCATTTTTTTTTCTTTCCATAGATTTTGTATGAACAGTTTGCTAGACAACAGTGACGGTACCGCAAATCCACATGGATCATAGATCGACGCTCTTAAGACACCTCTTTTTGTGAATACTGGTTTACTAACAACCTTATCTTTTAGTTGAAGTGTGTCTTCCTTCAATTTCCAGTTTAGACCGAGAACCTTGATCTTACCCTCTTTGCAAGAATCAGGTACTTGTTTCGTAAATTCTTCAGAGTTGGAACACCAATCTCTAAGATTCATGGACAGTTGGTTGAATATTTCCTTGGAATTCTTATAAAGTTAAAGTGCTTCTCTCACTGTTTTTGCTCCAGTGACGACGTTATCAACGTATATATCTTTAGTTAATTTCTTGACTTGTTCATTATCCGAACTTTGTAGGTGTAATCTGATTGTTACATTAAGTAAAAATGGGCTTGAAATAACGCCAAATGGAACTCTTGTAAATCTTAAGTGAAGCAGATTATCTTCTGTAGCGGGTTTCTTTGTATCCTTTAGCCACAGGAATCGAGTTACATCGCGATCTGGTTCATTGAGTGCAATCTGTAAGAACGCCTTCTCGACGTCTGCACATATACCTACTGGTTGACACCTGAACTTTATAAGTAATCCGGTCAAGTCCTCTAACATCATTGGTCCGCAATACAAACTCATGTGATGTCACGTCGTTTTCTTTCTAGTGACCACCACCCTCAATACCTAACTCATGTGATGTCACGTCGTCGTTCTTTCTAGTGACCACCACCCTCAATAGCTCAAGCGATGTCACGTCGTTTTCTTTCTAGTGACCATCACCCTCCAGATGGAGATAAGGAGAGGGAACTCGTTCCTCAGTACTACATTCTCATAGTTGTACATAAAGCCATAGTTGGGTTAGGTATCTTACTGATTAGTAACTTAGGGAGATACTATTGCTGATGGGTTTCTAGTCTAAGCGCTTTACCAAGCTCACCAGTCTCTCGTAGGCTAGGCCATAATTAGATTGTAGAGCTGGAGGATATTCGTTCCAGGGCCAGGCAACGGTATATCGACCTTCGATGATACTCGTTAATTCCGATGGATTCAAGTTTCCATAGGAATGAGATATTACCTTGTTCAATAGGTAAGTCCGGTGGTTCTAATTTTGTTTCCATCGAGCTTTGAAAGTAAGTAAGTACTGATAGTGTCTCTGTGGGTTTAGTTTCTAGTTTCCCAGATAGTATCCAACCGAATATAGACTTCACTATACAAATTTTCTCTTAGTTTAATTTTCTGTTCTGAGATAAGTGAGAAGTAATAATCGTTACCAATTAGGATGTCCACTTGGTCTTGTAAAGTACCATCATCAGCTAATTTTGATTTATCCTTCCAGTGGTTGAGGTCCTGATGAGGATATGGAACACTATGCGATATCACCGGTACCACATTAGCAAGTAGTGTGATTGTCTTACCCACTCTTGTCCTCAACTGCACTCTGACCACGGGACTGTCTATTTCTTGAGGAGTGTCTGATCCAAATGTAAACACAGTTAGCGTGTTTTCTTCTTCAAATTTGAGTTTAAGATTTCTTGCAGATTTCTGCGTGATGTACGTTCTTTGACTTCCGGAGTCCAAGAGAACTCTGCATGGAAGTCCCTTAGAAAAGTCTCCTACTTTATTTGCTGTAACTACTGCTGTCTGAAGAACTGTGAGTCCCTTATCTCTTGTGTACAGAACATTGGTTGTCTTTAACCTTTCTTCTTTTTTACTTGAGAATTTAGCAGGACATAAAGCACGATTATGACCTAATTTACTGCAATGAAAGCATTTCCCTTTGTATCTACATTCCGCTGAAGAATGTCCTAATCTAAACTGTAGCATCTATTTTTTAATAGGGATTTTCTTTCCTCTATTTCTCTGAATTTAGTACATTCGTCATTGTAGTGTGACTCTTTGCAGAAGACACATTGAAATTTAAACTTCTTTTTGGGTGGTCCCTCCTTCCTTTGGTTTTTTCTAGGATGGCTTGAATAACTTGACTTGTTCCCGTTGTTTCTCTGGGAAGTATTTCTCTTATTCTGCGTTGGATGGTATCGAGCTCCTTCCTGTTTGTTTTCATGATTACTTTTCTGTGGTCTTCTTTGGTCTTCTTCTTTCTTTTGATTAGTATGATCACCCTTTCCAGTTGAGTGAAGCGTCTTCAGAGTGTAATATTCCTTATCATTCAGGTTTTTCTCATGTGTTAATCTGTTTGCATCTTCACGTGCTGAAATAATGATTTCTAAACAGTTCTTTATCTCTTCAATCGATTCTTGTTTCATTTTAATATCATTTCATATATTATGTCTTCTGGGAATTTCTCCATTACCATAAATCTCAAGTGGTTGTGGTTAATATTTTCACCCATGGAATTCAAAACTCGCAAGTGTTTATCAATATCAGTTAAAAACTCTTCGACAATCTGATACGGTTTTGTTTGCTGGTCTGATTCTGTAAAGTGAGGAATAGTATGCATCAATTACTTGTGTTTGTTTCCCATACCTATCTTTCAAAGATTGTATGGCTATGTGATAATTTTTATTTGTGATATCTAACCCGTCTATCACTCCCTTGGCTACTCCTTTTAAAGAATTCTTTGGTTATAGCAGCTTGTCAACGTCTGGTAAATTCCGATTGTGAATATTGGAATTAAATTGGTCCCAAATTTGGTGCCAGTCCAGAATATTACCTTCAAACTGTGGCAACTCTAATTTTGGTAGGTTTCCTGACAAGAAACGTTCTTCATTCTTGTTATTATTTGTCGTTGAGTTTTCATATTCTTCCAACTTTACTTTAAGTTCACAGCAGTTTTCTTCAGCTTCCAGCTGTATTGCAGAGATGGTAGATAATTCATCTACTTGTGGTTCGCTAACGAGTCGGAAATAATTGTTTAGTTCCCTCTCCAAACGTTGGAGACAGGTCTGAAGTTTAGAGAATACAACTTTTCCTTCATGCAAGGTTAAGTCATTTGTTTCATTAGTGAGTTTGCCAATTGTATTTCGAGCGCATTCGGACAGAGTTTTATTTTGTTACACAACAAATTAAAAGAAAGCCGCGAAGAATGATGACTATGGATTCCTCCATATTGACGTCCTGTAATATAATGTTACACTATCACGGTTACCTGTTTTAACTATAACCACCTATCTTAAATTTAGAGAATAACAAATATAATGTTTGTATTATTTTCTGAAATAATTTTGTATAATATTATTTCCGTATTGGTACTCGTTTGCAAAAACTCTCAATTTAATTGTAATAGATCACATGTCAACATAATAGGGTATTTTAAAATTCACATTACATTCCTGAAAATAAAATTTCAGAAATTCAACTCGCTATTCAGGACATCTTATTCACCATCATGGAAATAATCCCTTTTTAGAATTATTTAGGTAATTTGGGTAAAGGCAAGTAAATGCTACATAATACCTTAGAACTAGGAGCGTTCTATCTAAATGTTCAATAACCAAGTGCACATGATCAATCATAGAATAAATAATGCATGCCCCAGTGTCTAAACAACATCACTATTCTTATACGGTGTGCCTTCAACTAACGGACACTACTATGTACTTCTAGAGTACAAGAACTTATAATCTCTCTTATATTACTTATTTGTTTGTATTGGCGACACCTCTGCCTAGCTCTTTTTGCCTTAGTTCAGTCAGTCTTGGACCAAATGGCTATGCAGGAGATGTCCTACTCAAGCATTTATTTATTATGAACAGGGTGGTAGCTATGGATACTCGTCCATTGTCAAGATATGAGATTATAAATTATTACTCACTTCGGATGTTGTTGTTAGTTATAACTTAATTTCACTAGTTAATTCTTTAGGTGTCTGTAGGCGGTTTAATCTGATTTTCCCCTTTCAGTGGCAATTACTTCCAATGTCTAATATCCTGGTCCTGTAGAAAATGATTGGAAGTATGAGTACACAGGTTTTAAATAAGTGCCTACTTGTCTCTCAGTCTCTCTAAACAATTTATTTGATTTTAATGTATGTAGACAGTTATATCGTGAAGCCTCGTAGGTGTTAATACGATACGTGCCCATGGTCCTTTCCTATAAGACGCGCCGAAAGGCGCTGCCTCACAGACATGCCACATAAAGTCGTGCGGGTGCGGTTCATGACCGTCAACATACGAAGGGATTTCGTCGAGAGAGAAGTGTGATTTACCTGATTACATGTAATCTTAGTACTTATATCAGAGTATTTATCAATTTCACATAAAGCATCATAAGAACTGTGAACATAAATAATTTATGTTCACATTTATGTTCACATTCGAATTATTCGAAATCGTAATCAACACACATCTTCGTTGTACTGACCTTGGTGTTCATTAAAGCACACTTATTTTATTCTTCACTCGAGATAAACAAATAAGTTGTCGATATTTTGTTATCGTAAGCACTGACAACGTTAACTTATAGAAAACAAAGTTCCAAACGAAAACTTTTAACTTCGCCACAGAACACAGACCACAAAGATGGCGGTATGCAGAGAATTTAGTTTTGTCAAATTTGTTCTGTTTCCGGTTGATGTGAGGTTGCAACTTTGACAAGTGTAACAGGTCATCATTCCTTGTTCGTTCCTAACTTCCGTTTTACATATAATCTGTTTAAAGACTTGTGAAGTCGTATCTTTGTTAACTAACGAGTTTAGATGATTAAATCCCTCAGGTAAATCATAAATGAATAAATAAACAACATTTCTTAGTTTATTTCTCAAAAACAGAATTAAACTTGTCAACTTGTTTTACACTTCAACAACAAGTGGCGCCATCTAGGCGTATAGATTTATCACCTCAACATCCAGCAACACTCATTTTTAAACCTTTGATAATTAATGCTGAGATATTATTGAGAAACATTCCTTATTATTAGAGTAATATCAGCGAAACGTGTATCAAACCTATTCAGCCTTTTAGAATAATTTTATCAACTTTGATATAGTAAGTTTGACACAGAACATTCATAGATGGCAGCACCAGTAAGAACTCGGATTTATTTTATCAATTTAATCTTGTACATAAATTTGTTAATCATTGATTATTACTCTCGGATCCCAGCATCTCCACCAAATGTCGCGGCGCGGCCGCTAGCCGCGACATTTGATATTAATATATTATTATGTATGTAAAGTTTTGTGGGTCAATAGAGATGTACCTGGGTTCTGTTGTTATTGATTTGGGTTTCCGAGAACAATCTTCAATGGTTAGGGAGGTCTGCTTCGCATACTATATTAGCTGTTCGTTCTTACTGGTCACGCCCCGTAGTCCACCATCTGTTGATTAAATTTAAATTGATTCCTACCATTCTATATAATTTGATATACCAATATAAATATTTCTGGTGTCTTAGGTTAAGCTTTGGGGTCCCAGCACAGAAATGCCTCGCATGTCTGGCTGAGATTAATTTAGTTACATGTACTGCGGGACTATTCCTACGCAGTATGCTGTTTAAGTATTACAGAGGAACTGTATGTTCTTACCAGTTAACCATGCTGTTTAAGTATCACCGAGGAACTGTATGTTCTTACCAGTTAACCATGCTGTTTAAGTATTATAGAGGAACTGTATGTTTTTACCAGTCAACCTCCTACTATTATCTGGGTGCACCGCAGATCCATTTCTTGTAACATAACTCTTTGTATGTACCCATCATTGTTATACATACATATCCCCGTTGCATGTACTCTCAAATACACACAACGGCAGATCTCTTTGTGTTGGGAGATTTCGTATTACAACACCGACTTTCTCCCAACCGACTGATCACGGCCTTTCGCCCAGTCTACTTCATGACGCTTCGCATTGCAACATCAAACGACTTGCAACACGAAGGTCCTCTTGTGTAACCGACTCCTTCGGCCACCAGAATCTTAGATAAGTTTGAAATCTAGAATTTGAGCAATTAGGTAAGGAATCACTACGCTATTTTACTAGCGTTAACCACTTAGCTTTATATCTCTCAGGTGGGCTGACTTAGGCTGGAAACATCCTTCCCAACACGAACCACTGTACTTATTCACTGGATATACTATCAAACCAAACGATCGACATTTGCTAGTCTGCACATGTCGGTAAAAGGGCGGTAAAAGAACCACAATTACAGATACTATGTAAACGTCATAACCATAAACCATAGATACTCTTTATCTATAGTGAACTCTTTATGGGTTCGGTGTTGCCAGCATATTACCTATGCTGTTATGCCTGACTAATTAGTTTGTCACACGTTTCGCTTATACAATAATAATTATACTTTCGTTACCTATTTCATTCGCAGACTGCACGTCGCGACACCAACTATGACTATAATATGAGACTGAAGGATGATGTAGGTTCCCATTAGTGAAATAATTGGTATTGTAATCGGATTAGTAGTTTCAAAGATTATCCCCTGTAACGAGGGGTTTGAATGTATCCAAAGGACATTGGGAACTTTACTATGGGAAAAATCCCCACGGCGGACAGAGATGAAACGGAATTTATTTGAAAGTGTTAGACCTGTAGGTATGTTTACTTAAAGCGCTATGTTGTGGCATATGGGAATTCTGAGGTAGGATGAGTCTTATGGGCCTACTACACGCACGCACTTCCCCACAGTTTTGCCTGCGGGATTACACGGTGCACACAGTACATCGCGCGTGTGGTTTGTAATGGTAATACAGCTTTACTAACCATACGCGCGATGTACTGTGAAGTGTGAACGAAAACTGTGGGGAAGTGCGTGCGTGTAGTAGGCCCATAAGTTGGAAATATTTTTGTCTTAAATGTTTTTTTTTTTTACATTTTATGTTGTTTTGCATCGCTGAATAACTAGCTTGAGCAGCGCTGTTCCGTAAACGCGCGATATTCGCCGGCTTTATAGATAATCTGCCGCATCGCGCATTATCATAGCTATTTTTTAGCTTTGGGCTCGCAAGGGCTGACACCCGCGCCCGTCGGGCTTGGCCTCGGCACAAGGGCTAAGAAAGAACATGGGTGGTTTTTAGTCAGTAGAAGTCTGACACTCCATACCGCCTGGCCAGAGCGGGAGAAGTCATTTGATGATTTCCCAGACCCAAAAAAAAAAACGGTGTAATGTGAAGTGTACAAGTAAAAGTATCAAAGCATTGAAACCTTATTTTCTGAATGTTCCCATATGTAACAGAAAAATGAAATGCACAGCGATAAAGTGGATAACAGTATCTATCATCTGTAATAGGTTTTGTTTGTGTCCGCTACTTTTCAAAAAACGGGGCCGAAAGTTCCCAATGTCATTTACAAAATATGACGTTTTATACTAGTAGTATAATTTTTTTTCATTTTTTTTTTTAAATTTATTTATATTTATTCAAATTCTCGGTGAAATCACCGAGAATTTTCCAAATCAAACAACGAGAAATCTTGTAGGTATATTGGAAAAGCTACAACTGTCACAGCAACTTCTTATATTTCAAAATCCCAATTGCTCAACCTGTGCTCATAATCGGTTAATTCGTTTCCAGGATCACGGAGGAGAACTTCTGGCGGAACTACTTCTACCGCATGTCTCTCATCTGCCAGGCCAACGAGGCAGACGCAGCTGCCGGCCGTCAGAGCAGCGCCGACGACTCCCAGGGTATGAATACTATACAAATACATACTAGATCTAGCATACATTAATTCATACATTTTCACGATCACAAACATTAGAACCCACTGAAATTAAAGATTTTTTTCAAAGATTCTTTATTTACACGAGAAAAATCTCTCTTATCAATTTGATGAAAACAGAGGCAAAAATCACCTATCTTTTCGTCTTGCGAGAGACATACCCACTGTTAAGAAAAGTCAGCTATTGTACTCCTTTTGATTATGATCTACTCGAGACGAGAAACTCTCGTGTAAAAATCGCTGATACAAAAGTACCATATGTTTTTGGATAGTGTGATTCATGACACGAGGAGCCATTCAAGATTGTTCTCTACGAACTTAACAAGACATTCATGGAAAAAAGAAAATCTAGGTTTCCACATTGCATTCATTTCACTATTATTTTTTATTAAGTTACCATTTTGATTTTTATTATTTGTTTTATTTTTGTTTTTTACCAAATTAGACGATGATAAATCGGCAAGCGAGAATCTGATAGTGAATGAGAAATCGTCGCAAGAGTCGATCGATGACGCCAAGAAACTAATAAAGTCTTTGAAAGTCGATAGAGAAAACGAAGATGGTAAGACATGATTTTTTAGACCTTTAGCAACCTTATTTGTAAGAAGATTATATTATTACCAATTATTACTTATTACCAAGAAGTATTGTTATATTAATAGTGGAAGTATTTACTACTAACACTAGTTTCATGAGTTTTACTGTACATTCTATGGACTCTTTGAAGTCTAAAATATATATATATTTTTTTTTAATAAGCAAGTTACGGATGAAAAGGGTGTTAAAATCGAACATGATTTTTTCGGTCTTTCCTTTTATCCTATTAATTAATTTAAGTGACTTTTAGGGATTATCTTTTTCTTTTTATATTTAATTTTTGTTTTCACACACATGGCCATATTATTTAGTTTTAATTTGTTTTGTTTCATAAATTAAACTTCATTGTCCAACCGACATCATATTACGAATTGCCGCGAAAGCAATCAATGTTTTAAAAATTAGAACCAACTTTGAGGAATATAATATTGCATTGCATGTTTTCTGTATATATGAATATTTGTCTGGCTATTACACTTTTAACTACCCACTTTTTAATTGAACCTACTTTGAAGAACCCTCCACCAATCCTACTTGACTAAAACATACTGGCTGTTCAATTTCTTGAATAAGAGTACATTAATGTTACCTCTTCCGTTAAAATATTCTCCCTACAAGATATTATATTAATTGCTAAACTAAAATATCCCTCATTGGTCTATGAGGACCTGGGTTCGATTCCCGGGTCGGACAAAGTGTTAAGTGTTTTGGGATTACAGGCATGATGTATTGTTATGTTTTATGTTAAAATAAAATCAGTCGATAACAAAATCGAATGCATTAGAACCATTCAAATATCATTAGACCACTTAGTAAATAAAAAATTATATTGTTGCTAAACGCATATTTTTTCCTCCCTGGAATGCAGCTTAAAGGACGACTTAACATCCACAGCACACAATATTATAACACCACTGTTCTATATATTATTCTCTAATTATATATGGTCTAGCTAGATATTTACTAAAGAAACTAGTGTACCTACTTTCCGTGATTCTTGTTACTATAATTGATGTTTAATATTAAATTGCATTGTACCCATTATTTATATATGCCTCTTTCAACACATATGTAAGAATGTAAAATCACTATAACATTGGAAATAGGTTTCTGAAGGTTCTAGCGTCGTAGACCGTTGAGTACTCCCTTATGTACTTGGGGGCGGGTAATGTATAGAACAGTAAATATCTAGTCGATACGATGCTTGCATCAAAGAATGTACTATGCTATTATCTTCATGAGAATTGTTTCAATCTTGATAAAATAATGCCATCACGATATAGCTAGCGGGTACGCACATGTAACGGTAGAAATCTAAAAATCGGTTTAAATGATAATATTAAACACTAAAGATATTATTTCGTTATGACATATGTCAAATGGGTTTTTAAATCTCCGTATGTATCACCTATGCTTAACTACCCTTTCTTGAACATTTGTTTTCAAAGGATTTGGTTTACCTCGATGATTTTATGGTTTGCTGATGCTGTAAGCTTGACGTCAAGTCATGGCATTATTGTGTCAAGCCCACATCACTGTTAATCCTCTCACACACTATAAGTATAATTTGAAGCGTTATTACTTATATAGAATTTATCGCTGTTTGCATTTTGATTTGAACTTTTAAAGATATATCACTGTGTCATATCTTCATCCTTGTTGTTATCTCGTGTGTCGTATATATATACAAATTGAATGTTATATGACAATATAGCTTTTCTGTCCTTGATTTAAGGACTATAATAACTGTATATATAACCGTGTATTTATTTATAATCTGTTGTATGTCACTGGTAGCACGCTGGTCTGTATTTCAATAGCTAGCAGCATCATCTCAACAGATTGGAACATCTCCTGTTTGATTTCGCTATTGACGTAAAGACCACTACGGTTGAATTGTATACTTATCTATAAAAGAATAAAAATCAAAATAAAATTTTCTCAATGGAACCTATTTTAATGTCTACTAAATGTTATATATGTCTAAGTATCAATTAAGGTTATATAGCTGATAATATCACACAGTTCATTAAATTTGGCTCAGTAGCGTTAAATGTAAGTACATATATATTGTTCAGGTTTTGACATTGCTACTTGTTTATCAACCCTCTTCCCTGAGCTTTTTGATCTATTATTGCTTGTTTGTCTTGTGTTTTATCTATCTATCCGCTTACATATTTCTCAAAGTTGGTCGATACTTCTTTGTGTTTATTTCTCACTGCCTTCGAATTTATTTTCACGTAGCAATGTTGAAACTTTAAATCTTTTTGTACATAAACTTGTGTTGTCAGCCTATCTGAAATCTTTCATCTCATTGTAACAAAAAATTGGACGTACAAATGATGAAAGTTGATTCTCAAATAATAAAGACCTAGATGAAAAAAAACACGAGGTCTTTTTGAAAAGAAGGGTATATTTACGGAATGCTTGATGTTTGATCAATAGTTTATAGAAGATACTGATGTTGTTTGTGCAGAATCCATTCACAGCCGCGACATATCACTTATATGTGACAGTCAATTATAACTCCATACAAACTGCCGTCTTGCAAACCCTTTGGAACATTTACTGACAACACACTATCTTCCCCGTTTATTTTGTAATTATTTACAATTAGCATTAGGTCTATATTAATCAGGAGAATAATCCAATGTTATTAACGTTGTGTAGAACTAGTTGGACTCATTTATGATAGAGTTTGATGGTTATATCGATCGTGACTACAGGCCTAGTATGCTGTCGCCCGGGTTTCTTTGTTGTCCACTTTTTTAGTACTTGCTTTCTTGTTAGAGGCTTGAAGTTTGTCAAGAATAGCAGCATTTTCATCTGTATTTATATTTAGATTATGGTCTTATTTATATTTATGTATTTATGACTGCGTGTCAGATATATTGACATATTTATCAGTATCTATTTGTCATATATATATGGATATCTATGTTATCTATGTATTTTTATTTATGTTATGGTATGTATTTATCTATAAAATATTTCTAAATATGTAATGTTTATTGATGAGTACTGCATATTGTACTTATCGTAAAATAATTATGTATTTGTATATGTATATACAAATATATCAACATATCTATATATTTAATATTTATACATTCCAATGAATTTCTTGACTGTCAACAGCAAGCCTCTAGCGATCCCAATCAAAATTATTAAGCAATAAATTAGTCGTGATTATAATCGTGAATCGGTGTCCATTTAATCATATTCCCGAAAATATAACTAAATAATTTGGCTATCTGTGTGTCTTCGCGACTTTTCTCCAAAATTTTTTAATTTTTTCCTCGTGATTGTGGTCAACTCTAGGGTAGTATTATCAAGTGTTAGTGTCATTTTGGTTTCTAAGTGGAAAAGAGATGGTGCTATCGTACTTGAATAGTTCTGTCTTTCTCTTACACTGGATTCTCAATTATATTAAGACTTCATAATACTGTAACTGGTATGGCCTGCTTCTTCCTGTAGGTACCTTCAAAATGTAACTAGCGACAGTATATAATATACTCTTCGACACTCAAACATTGTTTAGTGAAATTACGACGTATAGTTAAAAATGAAAAATTGGCATTTATAGTTAGTTATTATGAATTGAAATAATTATATTATTCTAAAATAATATTGGTGTTGTTATTTTAGCTTTAAATTTTAGATAGTGCCTTTTAGTTTAAAGAGAATAAGACTAGGTCAATAGTAATAAATACTTTCAGCTGCATGTGTGTTCTATAAAAATAATAATAAATGTATATTTATAGTAGGTAACTATCGTTCTTCAGAAAAGTAAGTATCTAACGCTATAAATAAGATATGTTTCGAGAACTGAAGAACCATTTACTCCATATAGCAAATAAGTAAGTATACCAGACCTCCTTCAGGCGTCGCTCCTACAACACGTGATTAGGGTTAGGGAGAAGAAAATAGAGCTAAAAGGAACGTCCATCTAAAGACGAGTTCTTTGATGATTTAGATCAGGGAGCGATCAATCTTTTTTACAGTCGAACAAGCTAATAAGTATACAGGGTAGCGATCTTTATAATTCTATAACACTGAAAATATTGATTGTAATTTTGTTTTATCAAGTGTTTCGTATTAAGCTACTGATGTCAAACGCTGTATTCTAAACTGCTGTTTGCTAAATGTATCTGTTTAGTCTTAAAAGGTAAAACAAGTTAGCTGGCTGTATACTTATTAGCTTGTTCGACTGTACGTTTCTTAA
Organism: Diarsia dahlii; assembly: GCA_949775195.1. Classification (NCBI taxonomy): domain Eukaryota; kingdom Metazoa; phylum Arthropoda; class Insecta; order Lepidoptera; family Noctuidae; genus Diarsia; species Diarsia dahlii. The sequence continues at coordinate 17,967,108 of OX459212.1, forward strand.
ATGAGACAATAGTCGCCCGTGCACTTGCACCTCAATGAAAACTTAGCTACTACTCGGTCACATTAACTTGACGCATCTCTGGAATGCGAGGCCCCACCCGCTTCCCCCCGCACTCCCTTAGCTCGCCCGGCAAGTGTCAGTACGGTTAGCATCTTTCTTACCGATTCGCGCGTCGATAATTTGGCTAGTTTTCTGTTGTTGTTATATTGTTTTTGGACACTATTGGTACAACGCCAAGCGTCAAGTTAATGTGACCGAGTAGTATAGGCACCTGCCTATAGCTAAGTTTTCACTGAGTCTTGTGCAAATTATTTTCATAGATGAGCACACGTGCCAAATTTGATATCATACAAACTCAGTATTATTTTCAATTCGAAGTATTAAGTCCGATATCTATCTACTATCACGCGATAGTATTGCAGTACGTCGGATAAAACTAAAATAAGCACGTGCAATTGATACGATAACGAGACGAAAATAATATATAAAGTAGCCTTTTCTCATTAGGCTTATGTTGTCACGGAAATCTGTTCCAATAAGTGCAGCAAGATGGATTGAATGAAAAATGAATAACTTAGTCGATTATTGAGCCACAGATTTAGATACGGTTTTGGAGTATTTGTAACTTATTTGAGATACAGAAAAAAAACCAATGTAATTTAATTAATAAAAAAAATATCTAAAAGTTTCAATCTACTAATCGATTAATTCATCAGGCCGTCAGAAAGCGAAGTTTAAACTGTTAATTTTTTACTAAATACCTACATACTAACAGCACAAAATTAACTTTTAGAACAATGGGAGAAAGAGCTAGAAGCTGAACTGAAAGAATACGAAGTAGTAGCAGAGAAGGCTGGTGACGACAAACAATGGGAGAAGGAGTGCGAAGATCTGCTCGGAGACGATTTAGACCTCAAGTAGACCACGGTCTACTGGCAGAAGACCGGAGTAGACCGAGTAGACCAAGGACTTATGAGGCTGCGTAACTGATGTAGACTGGCCCCTTTAAGGTTTTTAATTGATATTATTTTTTAAATTAAGTTTTTGTTTCTTTTTAGATTTTTTTATTGTTTTTGTTATGAAAAGGATGTAACAACATTTTAATTTAATTTCAAGTAATTTATAAGTCTGCTTATTGTTAAATAAATTCTATGTTTTTTTGTAAAGGGAAAATATAAAGGGGTCGGTCTCAATCCAAAGTTGGCAACGGAGCTCAATTAAATTCTTATGAAGACATAAAGTAAGGGTGTATTGACCTCACATTGCGATGCTTATGTACGAGTATATGCTTGTGATTACACTATTGTACACGATGGGCCATGGTTGTGGTAGGCAGGAATCATTAAAAAGAGGTTAGATAAGCTTTTGATAGGCTGATAAGATTGGTAGCAAGATTTCGTAGGGATTCCTGTGAAAGTCATAGTTATCTTAGCTGGTAATAGTCAAATTCAGAACTCAGACTTAAGAAGAAGAAGTGGGACTGGAAAATATATTGAATTGGGTATTTGAAAATATCAAAAATGTATGAAAATTTTATGTTAAATAATACGATGTGTAAAAAAAGTTATAAAATCGATCAAAAAATGGAGTAACTACACGCTTTAGAAGTTTTTGGTGAGGCACTTTCTATCCTTGTCGCGTGAAACGGCCATTAGTACTACGTAACTATGGCGGTATGTTATTATGACGTCACATTAGATGTAGCGCTGTCTCTGTCTAGCACGTCCTTTAAAATCGGTTAAAACTAAGGCATTTTTTAAGATATCACACTATTTTTTTTGTTTATCTTTTTATTTACTGTTTCCGAATCACAAGTAAAAAAACATATTCAAAACTAGGTTGGTATTGCGATACGACGTTATGAGAACTGGCATAATATAACATGATCATAGCTCAATCGCAATAGATTTCCTATAGAAAACACCAATTCAATGTATTTTTCATAGGTTCAGTGTTTATGAAGTCAATTGCGATTGTGAGTATATGTTATAATCAATTCACCTATTTGATGCACTGAAAAATGTGAATTACTAGAAGTACTTCAGATTGGTGGGTTTCGGAAAAGGGTGGATAATGGAAGTAAGATGGCCCATTTAGTACAGGAGCTTAGGCCTAAAGCTTATGTTACAAAATTGTTAAAAGTACCTTATAATTAAATAATAAACTCTGCATTGCACGGCATCTGACTAAATAAAGTTAATATTGAACATAATGTTATTTCAAAAGTCTAACCCAAAGTATTTGTAGTATTCAATAATTTACAGGCGCTTTTGGATTGTCACGGAGCCAGGCAGTTATTTTTTTACCCGACTACGAAGCGAAACCAAAAAGGTTTATTTAACCGTTGCCCCCCACATTTGTAATTTCTACTGTATTGTGGATGCGTCTACAAACATTTGAACTCACGTACCCACACAAACGCAAAATTTGAACCTAGTTGCCTCTTCCTAAACGTAGATCTCAAATTTTAACACAATTCACTATTAAAAGAATTGTCTGTTTTGTAATAACTTTAGTTATAGTGAGGTGTCATGCAATCAGATCTTAGCATAAGATGTATTTCAGCTATATATCGACTATAATAAATGCTAATTCTATAATTCTAATTTGTATTCTAATTATAATGTCATTCAAAAACTTGTAAGTAATTAATTATTATTTAGTGGGTACATAATTACGTACTTACTTGAATAATGGAAAAATAATAAATTGTTACACAATAGAAATATATGTGGTAGATACTTACATATATTTAGGCTACCTAATTTTTTTAACCAAAAAAGTAACTTCAGGAAAAATGGTAAGGTATTTTTTTGGGAATTCACACAGTGACCCCTTTTTTAGTTTTTGCCAAAAATGTCGGTCTTAATTTGATATTATAAGACAAAGATAGCGATACTTGGAACTCGAAACAGAATCAGCGCTAATCCCAAGATTTGCTTTGGAACAGGTAAAAAACATTCTCATAACCATAAAAGATAAAATTATTTAATTTATAACGGTAGTAAATTGGACGAACCGTGTTTAATCTGATTATATAGTTTGACACCTGTAAATGTCACTTTTAGATTTGCATTCCAATATAACTGGATATGACTTAATTATGACGCGAATTGGAACTTATACAGGATGTGAAGGGAAACGAGTGACATACATTGAATCCTATCCCCCTGTTGGTGGCCGGCCTGGAACAAACCTTGCCAAGTCGACCGGTCCCGTATATAGGTCCAGGTCATCGGGTCACCTTATGGAAGGGTTTCCACTTTACCTGTCGGCAACAGGCTCATCTTAGGAGGCAAGCCTATTGCCATAGCATTGCATATTGTAATCTATTTATCTATATAAATAAAGAGAGAAGTCCTGACTGACTGACTGACTGATTGACTGACTGACTCATCAACGCCCAGCCTAAACCCTTGGACCTAGAAAGCTGAAATTTTGCACAGAGGTTCCCTTTATAATGTAGACAAGGAATAATGAAGGATTTTTCGAAATTCAACCCCTAAGGGAGTTAAATAGGGGATGAAAGTTTGTATGGAAAATCGTAATTTTCACGCGGGCGAAGCCGCTGGCAAAAGCTAGTAGGTTACATAAGACTTAAACATAACCGGCGAAATTTAGGTGGAAAATGGTGTACCCATTAGGGTACACCTCTGCCCAACCATTCGGGGTTTTCAGGCGTGATGTTGTTATGTACACCTTTAAAATCTGTCCCTCGTGTAACCTTTCAGCCTGTTAAATCGTATATATATAGCATATAAATGGTAGTTTGTTCATGCAAATTCGCCAGAACATTATGTTACAACAATAATTACAAGCAAAAACTGATGTGCATTAATAAACCGAGGACGATCTGTGTGGCGAACCATACTAGTCCTATTGATGCGTTGGTGCTCATGTGCGATAACTGCTATTCTCTGGTGAGTTTGGGAACATTATCTCACCTTAGTGCCTGTTTACGTACAGGCGGGGCGTCGCGCGGCGCGTGCTGCGTTTTTAATTCAAACACATGGCGATGTATGAAAAAGTTAACGATTTCAAACGTCGATTTTACGAGAAGCTATTTTTCGCTCGTTAGTATAAAATGCAGCGTTTGTTGCGGTGGACCCGTCTCTCAGTAAATTGATAAAAAAGCACGAGACGAGCCTTCTGCACGCGCCGCGCGACTCCCCGCGTCTCCGTAAACGAGCCCTTAGGCATGCGGGTCATGCCACCGACCAGCAGCAAACCTGGTTAGTAATGCGTTTTTAAACGATTTCTCTCATAAAATATGCAATTATTTCCCTTACGATAAATGTTTCAAAAGCAGGGCTTCTTTGATTGTTGCCGTGAACTTGTAGGTACAAAAGAAATACTTATATACTGCCATTTCTTTTCTTCTTATATACTTGCCTTATACTATCTTTGAAAATTCTTCTTAGTTCTAGTGTTTTTGTAAATATTGTATAGATTTTTTTTTAATTTGGTTTGTATTTTGGGCATAACTGTGAAAGTTTAAGATTCCTAAGGATTGGAAGTAACACACAGCTTTATAAAGTGGTTACTACATTTATAAGAAACTTATAATGTATTGCAGGGATATAGTATTGTGATTTCAAATCTTTCATGGCTGTGCCCTTTAGAGTCTTGTATTTATTTACTAAATGTTATAAATAAATAGCTTTATGTGCACCTATTTTATTTAAATTTATGATACTGTCAAAATTACAAATGATAGAATTCAAACTCAAGAATTTTCAATCGCTAGTCTGACACCTTAACTATTGCCGCTTCTTCATTTTGTTATTATTTGCAAGATTCTTTTCATTGTTATTGAAGTAGTATAAAGGTTATTGTATTATTATGTAAATACACAAATAATAATTTAGTTGCAAACGTGAGGAAGTGACGTCATCACATTTTTATTACTTAGATTCAAGTTCATTTTACAATTATTTGTTTGAGTAAACGTTAAACAAAGTAGTTTAACTATAATACAATTTATTACACCATCTAATTTAGCTTATATTTAATTGTAATATAAAAATAAAAGACATACATGGCATACCTTTAAAAACATAAATCTTCTTGAAATTCTAATCTTGCGCACTTATCGAAAGAAGTTCATGACATAATTATGATTTAAATTGATTTCTAGCCAAACTCGACATGAACTAACAAGATTTAAAAAACACAGTTAACTTCCGATCACCTTGTAATCATTACGGTAAAAAAGGTAAGATTCAGAAAACATAGCGATGTTTTAAAGATAAATTAACGCGTCTTTTCATGTAAGTCAAACTAAACTGCTCATGGCAATGACAAACAAGCTGATAATCTATTAAATCCCGTTTGAACAGTTGCAAGGATAAAATGCATAACTAATTTATTCAAATTGTTACTGTGGAAAAACAAAAACTCTATTCCTAAATGTTGAGGCCACTTCTAGCCGTTCTTTGAGAATAAATATCTATTTGTAGGTTATGTAAATTCATAATAACTAGGATATGTATCTAAGTAAGTATAGATATTTGCAAAATTATCTTTGTCTAAAGACTTATCCTCAAGTCATCAATCAAATGGTGGAATAAAAACTCGAAGCACTTTATTTTTTTATAAATATTTATGTTTTGTTGTTATACTATGGTACTAGCATAGTATAAAAAGGGGGTACTAGTGTTGCTCATCATAAGTACTATTTTTCAAAATAGGCACGCGTGTGTCTTAGTGGACGCCTTTAGTCAGCACAGACAAGCTGGGCGGCAAATTAAATGTGTAGCACATTTGCAATCACTCTTAAATACCTTAAGCACACCATAACAATCGCAATACCTATTACGATTGTCTTGCTTTTTTTTTAAATACAAGATCATATAAAATAAGATTATTGGTACAAATTTCTGTTAAAATAACTTGTGACATATTTGTCTTGTCACAACACAACAGAACTTGCAGAAGTGAGAAAATTGTCACACGATTAGAAACCATGTTGTCACTGCGTCGAGCGTTAAAGTGTCGCTAAATCGTATGTAGATATAGATAATGTGTTCTTTATATTGTAAACATTCCTATTTCATTGAAAATAAAATGATTGTTCATCTAAATATATGTTTTATTCCCTTTTACCTGTAGGTACGATAATGTTAATTTCGAAGTTAGATAAATATAACCTTTCTTATTGTTAAATAATAACCGACTTGATTCTGCCGCAATAATATAAAGTAACGATCGAACTAAACAATCTTGTAGGTGGTGAAATTAAGCCTGTTACAGCTTTCATAATAGGGGATCGGACAAAAAAAAACTAATTAGTCCGTCAGATAGATTTCCAAAAATTATTGGACACGTATTTTTTCTTTTTTCACGTAAACTTAAAATGAAGACGATACAGTGCTTCGAAAACTCGTGTGACGTCATATGATAGTACATTTTGACGATACAAGTGACGTTTCAAGCCCCACTCCAAAATCTTTGACGCGTTTTATCTTCGTCATTTTTTATTGATTTGATAAAACAAAAAACACGTATTCAATATTTTTCGATAATCTAACTTACGGACTAAACAGAATCATATTATTTTGACCCAGTCCGATCCCCTAGTATATGGATGTGGCCGTCTTTGGAATAATAATATGTTTTTTTTGGGGGTGGGAAATCTCCTCCCGCTCCGGGCAGAGTGGTAGGGAGTGTCAGACTTCTACTGACAAAAAAATCCCGGCCAAGAGCGTGTCAGCCCACGCTCAGTGTAGGGTTCCATAGTTTCCCGTCCGTCACAATACGTGTTCCCACTTAGGAGTTTAAAGGTGGGTATCCATTATGCAAAATGATTTTCCTAGAAAGTCCTTATAAAGTTCTACTTTTCAAATTTTTTCATATTTTCTAAACTTATGGTTCAAAAGTTAGAGGGGGGCCCGTCGGGGCTGTGGATATCGAAAGGTTACCGCGGCTCCGACACAAGGGCGAAGAAGAAGGAACATGGGTTTGGTTTTTAGTCAGTAGAAGTCTGACACTCCCCTTCGATCTGCCCAAGAGCGGGGGGGTTATTCGATGATTTTCCACCCACCAAAAAAAAAAAAAAAGAGGGGGGAGGGACACAATGTTTTTTACTTTTGGAGCGATTATATCCGAAATAATTGACATTATCAAAAAATGATTTTAGTAAACCCCTATTCATTTTTAAATACCTTTCCAACAATGTATCACACGTTAGGGTTGAAATTAAAAAAAAAACACTTCCCACATTACTTATAGGGGGCTACCCTAATAAAACATTTTTTTCCAATTTTTATTTTACCACTTTGTCGGCGTGATTGATACACATATTGGTACCAAATTTCAGCTTTCTAGTGCTTGACGGTCACAGAGATTAAGCGAGGACGGACAGACAGACATGGCGAAACTTTAAGGGTTCCTAGTTGACTACGGAATCCTAAAAACCACCCATGTTCCTGCTTAGCCCTTTGTGTTTTTTATTTTTTTTATTTATTTATTCAACAGTTTTACAATTACACTTATATAGTAAAGTTGGTGCAAACATAAACTCATTCGAGATTAACCGTGCAGTTGAGGCCGCGGTATCTCTTTCGAACAACCCGCAGCTTGGAATTATACCTTTAATCCTGACATCTATTTGCAATGTACACACGGCTACACATCAAGCTATACATTTCCAGTATAAGCTGGTCTCGCATTGTATAGGATTTCCGCACAGTGCGAGATCAGCGTAAACTGGAAATGTATAGCTTAATGTGTAGCCGTGTGTACAACATATTCTGATCGTAACAGTAGTAACACAGATTACACCAGACAAACAAATACTTTTTAAAATATTAAAGGGTAAATGCAGAAGAAAACACTCTCTACCAAAGAAATGCGGTCGAAATGATTGCTAGATTGTTCTAAAATCCAGATATTATACTTACCTAGATTTAACACAGCACAGTTGATATCAAAAAGCTCATAGCACTCCTATGTTTTTTATGGCACAGTCTTAAAAACAGGTAAAAATATTCAAAAATAAACACTTTATCAGTCTGGCTTCCTGTATTATTACAGAATCGTATGTTTTAACATTTTATGAGTTTATTGTAACATATGAGATTGACAAATACTTTAATCGTAGATATCTACTGTCAGCGGTTATCTGATCAACTAAACTTGATCTCATCTATAATACTATTATAAAGGGTAGGTAATATTAGTTTGTAAGTTTGTATGTAGGGGCTAATCTGCGGAACTGCTGACCCGATTTCTAAAATTGTTTCTGTAAACTCTAAAGGGAAGCTTCATTATCCCTGAGTGATGTAGGCTGTACCAACTTCCCGAATAACGAAAGCACCGCCGCGACCAAAAACTAAAATTGAATAAAAAAAATATTTCCTATTTTATTTTAACACTATAAAAGGTTTGCGTTTGGCTGCAATTCGCCTGATATTAAGTAATGAATGATGCGGTCTAGGGTGTGCACGCGTGCCTGTATGAAACCGATTCACTCGAAATGTGAAGAAATCCAGGTTATAATGATCGGGAAACCAGCTGTAAATTCCGCAGACTGACGGGTCGCACATTAATGTGGAAGCAAACTGGTTTTTTTCCAATCCTGGGGTCGTACTTACTATGTTTTCGCTGCAAATGCTGCAATACATTCCTTGTGTCACACAGGTCTCTGGATTACTTTTCATAGTTTATTCAGATCATTTTCATGAAGTTATCCGGAAAACTACTGAAGTTAGCATAGCTTGCTAAAGTAAGCTAAAGTAGCAAGGAGCTGACCACTTTTGTGGAACGACCGGTAGCCGATGGAGCAATCAAGTCCTGGAGTGGAGACCGTGTATCGAAAAGAATACAGTGGGACTCCTCCAGATAGTTGGACCGACAACCATAAAAAGGTGAGAGGATCAGACTGGATGCGGAAAGGGGAGGACAGGGTGTTGAGTTGTAGCTTGAGAGAGGCCTTTATCCAGTTATGGACTGCGATAGGCTATGTTATGTCCAGATAATTTTGAACAGTCAGCTCCTTCCGATATTTTGATCACTAATCATTTGCCTAGGGTTTCCCAACTAAGTGGGGAACGGTTCCAGTCTACAATTGTCAGACTTTCGGGTCACTTACCTACCTGTCATCATCATTTCAGCCAAAAGATGTCCACTGCTGGACATAGGCCTCCCCCAGGCGTCGCCACATTGACCGGTCCCGTGCGTCTCTCATCCAGCGGGTTCCTGCAACCTTGACCAGGTCATCGGTCCACCTAGCGGGAGGCCTTCCAACGCAACGTCTTCCGGTTCGCGGTCGCCGTCCCAGAACTTTTCGGCCCCATCGGCCATCCGTTCTGCGAGCAATGTGCCCTGCCCATTGCCACTTAAGTCTGGCGATTCTTAGGGCTACGTCGGTAACCTTGGTCGTTACCTACCTGTAACGACTGGCAAAGACTTACAAATGACAGCTGGGACCAAAGGCGTTAGCGTTAGCGTGCTTTCCGAGCCACGGAGAAAAATCGATATGTTAAGGGTAGTTAACCTGAAAATCGACATGTTGATATTAACCACTAGCTACGCTATTTTTATTGCTGAGTGGTAAATTAACGCTATCTTACGCGACTACTACATTTAGTTAACTGTATGATATATTGTAGATAAGTCTAAAGTAGGTATATGAATGATACCTATAGATTACTAGTTATGACTGTAAACAAATAAATATCAGTTAACACTAATCCTATTGAAGTGTCGTAGATATGTGGAGTATAGATTCGGGTTCTGTAGGTATCTTAGTATCTAGATATACCCCTTTTTTTTTTGGTTTGTGGAAAATCATCGAATAACCCCCCCCCCCCCCGCTCTTGGGCAGAGCGAAGGGGAGTGTCAGACTTCTGCTGACTGAAAACCAAACCCATGTTCCTTCTTCGCCCTTGTGTCAGAGCCGCGTTATCCTTTCGATAATCCACAGCTCCGACGGGCTTCTAGATACACCCCATCATCATTCTCCTGACCTATTTATTTAAGGTCGTCTTCTTCCATATACCTACATAGATAGACTTTTGCAAATTAATGTTATAATTATAATTAATATTACCTTTCAACATGTGAGATGATGAATAGAGAAGTATGACAGAAAAAGATATGCTTGCGTCGACCCCTGCGTTAAATGGGGAAAAGCGGCCCTATTTTTGAAACGATACGTATTTTAGTGACCGACCCGTAGTACAACTGCGATGTCCAACTGGTTGTACTACGGAGAAGTAAATTTACCCATGGTTCAACTGGTTGTTCTATGGGGAAATATCTTTACCAATGGTTCAACTCGAGTGAGTTGTTCTTTCCTTGGTCCAACTTTGTACTTCTGGGAATTGAATGTATCTATGGAACAACTACTGGTAATAAACAGGAAAAGGTTATCTATCAATGCTGAAGTGCAATGCAATTACTACCTCTTTTAACCAAAATTATAATACGACCGTCTCGAGACAGTATCCTTTATGGGCGGCATGGGCACCGGGCCGTAGGCCGGCGGAGGCCCGTCACTTCGGGGACAGAAGATATTAGTGTTATTTAATATGCGAGCGAAGCGAGCGCGCGTCATGGAGTACATGCGTTGCATGTATGAGTGACGTCATTATTATTATTATTATTCACTTCATTAACATTTTTATTGCACCAATCACTTGCACCCATTTTTTAACCGACTTAAAAAAGAAGGAGGTTATTACAATCGCAATCGTTGTCAGATCACTTAACGATGGCCATTTTTTTTAGACGTTCATTTGTTTTACACGATCATCCTATCCCCGTGGTGCAACCAGTTGGACATAATTCCACCGTTGTACCACGGGTCATAATCATAAATATCAGAAAAAGAGTTGAACCATGGGTACTTCTCCGTAGTACAACCAGTTGGACATCACAGTTGTACCACGGGTCGGGAGTGCTTATTTTAAGAAGAATGTAAAAATCATAATAGCAAGTAGAGTTTTGTCTGTGTCTTGAACTTTTCCATCAGAAAAATCTCATTACAAGCTACAGACTCTAGATTTGTGCCCGGGTAATTGAAATAGGCGCACTTATTAAGTACATGGGACTTAAGATTACTGGCGATATGTAGGTGCACTTTTAGGTATGGGTACCTACCTCTGCCTTACCCTGGGGAGATCACAGGCGATATGTTATTTATTCTACACAACAATACTCAAAATAAACAGGGCATCCGATTACGCATTTACGCAATAGTTATCATCATGACTATATTGCCTAATAATCTGTTTAAATTCGTTTACGAATCTGCACCATTATCAGGATTTCACCTTGATAGGTTGACTTTGACGTCAAACAATTGAATATAATAATGATAGCAGAAGTTTCCTCAATAATATATTAATGTACACGCATGTAAGTAGGTACTCGTATCAATTTCTAAATAAAAAGGCATTAGAAAATGGTACCTAATAAAAATGTCTGAAAAAAGAAATACTTTATCATAACAACACCAGATACGGTTGTGTAGGTATCAACTTGTATAACTTTTATCTACTCCATGACACTTCCTGAACTCTGATGGGTGTATGAGGTCGCCAGACCTTACACACAATATCACCAAGCCCGCCACACTGTTCCCAAACCACTGTAACTCCTGTTAGCCAGAATCAACAGTGGCGACCACAAGAAAAGCGCTGAGACAATGAACCTCGACGAAGTCCCAGAGAAATGATTTAACTGTCTTGGATCCCGTAACGAACGAACGTTGGAACTTGGAATTAACGTTCTTTTGATTGGTTCCCTTTACGTCGAGTCCCTCTAATTCGAGCCAAGAACCTTCGTCGAGTACTACGAATTGCTTGTATTCTGGCTACGTAGAGTTTCTTTACCCACTTCTATTCTCTTTACGTCGTCGTTAGTTTCTTATATTTTTCCCTGTCAACCGTAACGCTATCATTAACACCTTTTTCTTTTATACCGTTCCTCTCACAGTCCATTCGTGTTCTTGGTCTTCCTCTTGATTTGTCAATATAAACATGTTCGGGGAAATACTAGGCAGGTGTTGAGCTGGTAACAGTTACTATCGATAAATAAAGTTGAAAACGAAAACTAAAATAATTATAACCTGATTTAAAAACTAATTGAATGCCTCGTTGGCCTTGTGGTTGCAAGCGCGACTACTGAGCGTGAGGACCTGGGTTCGATACCCGTTCGGTATTAAGTTTTTCCATCAAAAGTTTATTTAGGTAGGACACCTCCTCTGCCTAATACTTCGTGGTCCACGTCTTTGTGGTGAGTACTACATTGTTGTGTTATGTGACTAAAAAACTACTACTGAAATACTTTTTGTAGGTTTATAGGATGGGTGCTCGCCCATTACATACCTACCGAGCTTCCTCCGTGAGATCTTTGGCAGTCGTTACAGGTAGTCATTGACCTGAAAGTCTGACAACCAGTCTTACCAAAGGGTATCGTATTGCCTAGTATTAACTGGGTTGTGGTTGTCAGCTGGCAGTCATCATCATCATCACCATCATCATCATTTCAGCCAAAAGACGTCCACTGCTGGACATAGGCCTCCCCCAGGCGTCGCCACATTGACCGGTCCCGTGCGTCTCTCATCCAGCGGGTTCCTGCAACCTTGACCAGGTCATCGGTCCACCTAGTGGGAGACCTTCCAACGCAACGTCTTCCGGTTCGCGGTCGCCATTCCAGAACTTTTCGGCCCCATCGGCCATCCGTTCTGCGAGCAATGTGCCCTGCCCATTGCCACTTAAGTCTGGCGATTCTTCGGGCTACGTCGGTAACCTTGGTTCTCATGCGGATGTCCTCATTTCTGATTCGATCACACAAGGAAACTCCGAGCATAGCCCTCTCCATTGCCCTTTGGGTGACTTTGAGCTTTCTGATAAGGCCCATTGTGAGCGACCACGTTTCGGTCCCGTATGTAATCACTGGCAACACACACTGGTCATAGACTTTCGTCTTGAGACACTGAGGTAAGTTGGACGAGAAGATACCGCGCAGCTTCCTGAACGCTGCCCAGCCGAGTCGGATTCGACGATTGACCTCTTTCTCGAAGTTAGATCTACCCAACTGTGGTCCAGTTGGGTAGACATAATCGTCCACAACTTCGAGCGTAGAGTCTCCGATCTTGATAGGAGTGGGTGTTACATGAACATTCGACATAACCTTGGTTTTGTCCATGTTCATTTTAAGACCCACTCTTTCGGAAGCTCTACTGAGGTCATCGAGCATTTTACTGAGGTCTTCCATGGTCTCAGCCATGACCACTATATCGTCGGCAAACCGAAGGTGAGTGATGTACTCGCCGTTGACATTGATGCCAAGTCCTTTCCAATCCAGAACCTTGAAGACATCTTCCAATGCAGCGGTGAACAGTTTCGGAGATATGACGTCTCCCTGTCTCACACCGCGCTGCAGAAGGATAGGTTCCGTGGTCTGGTCCTGAAATCGGACTGACATGGTGGCGTTTTTGTACAAACACTTCAACACCTCGATGTACCGGTAGTCGATTTGGCACCGTTGGAGAGACTGCAGTACAGCCCAAGTCTCGATCGAATCGAAGGCTTTCTCGTAGTCCACAAACGCTAAACAGAGAGGCAGGTCTTCGGTCTTCTGTATAACTTGCCGCAGCGTATGTATGTGGTCTACGGTACTGAAGCCTTTTCGGAATCCGGCTTGTTCGGGAGGCTGGAAATCGTCGAACCTGCGTGCGAGACGATTCGTGATGACTCTTGAAAACAACTTGTAGACATGGCTTAGAAGTGAGATGGGCCTATAGTTCTTCAACCGGGCATTGTCACCCTTTTTGAAGAAGAGCACCACCACACCCCTGCACCAAGCCTGTGGCGTTTTCCCCTCGAGTATGACGGAATCAAACAACTTCTGAAGGGCCTTAAGGACCAGTTTGCCACCCGCCTTCAGCAGTTCGGCCGTAATTCCGTCATCACCCGGCGCCTTGTTGTTTTTAAGCTGTTTCAGAGCCATCCTAATCTCGTACAGGCTGACATCCGGGATGTCTTCGGTATAGTGTCGGGTCAGTCTAGCTCTGGGGTCTTTCGCTAGATTTTCGACGGGTTGACTAGTTGACGTGTACAGCTGCCCATAAAAAACTCTCGATCTCTCTCAGAAGCTCCGGTTTGGCGGACACGATCCTGCCATCGTCGGTTTTCAGTTTCGTGAGCTGGCTCTGCCCAATAGCCAGATCTCTTGCAAATACCTTGGAGCCTTTGTTCCGTTCAATTGCGTCTTTATTACGCTCGGTATTAAAGCGGCGGAGGTCGCTCTTCAAGGATTTGGAGATCCGTCTATTGAGCTGCCGGCATTGCCGAGCCTCGTCCGAAGACTGCAGGATCATCTCACGCCGCTCCTTCATGAGCTGGAGAGTGTGATCTGAGAGTTTCTTGATCTTATTTGCACGACGTATCTTAAAAAATTTAGACCCAGTCGTATGGACAGTTTCCACGAAGCCGTCGTTGTAATCGTCCACTGAGCTTCCTAGGCATTCGAAGCGATTCTGAAGTTCAAGGTTAAAGCTCTCGGAGTTATGGATTTGGATCTGTGCTGGACGGAGCGTAGACTTCATCAGTCGTGACCTTTCTAGCTTTATATTGATGTTCAATGTGCCTCTTACCATTCGGTGATCGCTTCCGGTTTTCACCGAATTGATCACAGAGACATCATTGAACATTTGCTTGTTGGTAGACATGATGAAGTCAATCTCATTTTTAGTCGCACCATCGGGGCTCTGCCAGGTCCACTTCCTGTGCTCACGTTTTTTGAAGAAGGAGTTCATCATAAAGAGGCCCTCCTTCTCCATAAAACTGGCGAGGTTGGTGACCCCGGTGATTCCGCTTTCCAATTCCAAATTGCCCCGCCTGAAGCTCATCATCGCTTCGTTTGTCCAGTTTCGCATTGAAGTCCCCCATGACAACGGTGAAGTAAGTTCTGAAACCATGTATGGCTTTAGAAATATCCTCATACAAGGTTTCTACTTCATCGTCGGGGTATGCCGAGGTCGGGGCGTAAACCTGTATGACCTTCAGCGAATATCTTGCGGATATTCTGAGTATAAGGTACGCCACCCTGTTCGACACACTCTCGATCTTCACCACGTTATTCACGAGAGACTTGTGGACGATAAACCCAACACCACCCTGTGACTGCCGGTCTCCCTCTCGGAAGTAGAGCAGGTTGCCGGATTTCAGGATTATCGTGTCCTCCCCCTCTCTTCGGACTTCAGATAATCCGACAATACTCCATCGCAGCCTGCTTAATTCTTCCTCGAGTTCCGCTAGCTTCTCGTCGGCCCGGAGTGTGCGCGTGTTATATGTTACCAGGTCCAGTCGTCGGTATGTTTGGTAGCCGGATCCCGTCCGGGGATTCTTAGCACCCCTTGCCACGCCATTGCCTCGACCGCTACCGTAGCCGACGGTAGACGGGCTGCCGGGTACTAGGGGCCTTTTCTGCATTGCGCTCATCATTTTGGGGGGGGGTTTGCCATAATCGCCACGCTTGGCAGGCGGGTTGGCGATCGCAGTATGGTTGTTACAAAGGCACAGAGAACGCTGCTGCCCATTCTCTGGTAAGTCTCTTAGTCGCCTCTTACGACACCCACGGGAAGATATGGGATGGTGCTATTCTTTACGTCCGACACCACACGGAACCGGAGCTGGCAGTCGCTCCATGTAAAATACTGGTATTCAGCTGCATCCGGTTAGACTGGAAGCCGACCCCAAAAAAGTTGGGAAAAGGCTAGGCAGATGATGATGATAGGATTCTAAATATAAGTGATTACTGATGAATGTTCTTGCTTCATAATTAGGTGTTTTCACACGCTTGTGTACTCAATCTATGTTTTCACGCCGTTATGATTCAATATTGGCTGACACGACAAGTTACATAGCTAACCAAACATCAATAGATTGTCCAAATTTATTCGGTATACAAACATTCATAAAGTAACGCCCTTTTCTATGGGGGTAGACAGAAACCACAGAACACCATTACGATCCTTACATAGGTACTCCTTTTGCCTCGACCACTTCATACATCTGGTCTAACAATCGTTCAATTCGTTAGTACGTAACGTAGTACTAAAGTAAAGTAAGTACTTAAGTAAATTTCGTAAAATATATGATTTTTAATGATAAAAAGAAAATCAGTTACCTTGCCGAGGCGAAGGGCTAAAATTTTCGAACTCGCTTCGCACTTGCAATAAGGTGCCCTCTGAATATTACGTAAATCGTAAAAAAAAAATCTCTATTTGTATGAATTGTTGAAAGTAAATGTAATTTATCCGATGTGCGAATTGTAACATTTTCAAATAATATAAAACTTGACTTTTTACTAGCTTTTTGACTAATACCTAATGAAAAAAAAAAGTAGTTAAAAAACTTAAAAAACCAGACTGATAAAACTGAAAAGCAAAAAACAAGCACATTTTAAATTAAATAAACAAAACTTGGAAGCAGGCGGGGTTCTATTTTTTTCATTTCATAATTTAATATTCAAATGAACCCTGCCTGGTTCCAAGTTTTGTTTATTTAATTTAAAATGTGCTTGTTTTTTGCTTTTCAGTTTTTTCAGTCTGGTTTTTTAAGTTTTTTAACTACTTTTTTTATTTCCAACTTTTTAGTTCTTTTTTTGTGTTTGTTCTTTCGTTGGTCGCGTAAAATTCTTCGCAGATGATTTAATTTTTGTGCTTGTAAATAGGATTTGTCACTTTGGATTTCTTTAAAACATATAAGTGTTATATATTTTTGTAATCTCCTTTTAAAACCCTTTATTTTGATACCCTACTCGACTGTATTGGACAAAATTTTTTTTTGAGCTCAGCGTTTTGGCCCCCAAAATCCGCAATTTTTCTTTGTTTTTTTAATTTTAATGTAGCCTATAACACCCGTATTCAAGAACGCTACTTAAATAAGTATGGCAGCAACACTATGCTAAGTAAGGTATTTCTCACTGCGTTCGTCATGGCAGGCCATTCATTTCATAGACAATACTTGGTGGACTCTTTGCTGTGCGAACGCAAAGCATTGAATGGGGCGCTGTGATTGGTTAACGTTGTGATGCGACTTCACTCGGGTTGACAGCTGTGATGCAGCTGTGACAACATAAAAAACGTCAACCTCAACCAACTAACCAAGATATTATTTAGAAACAAAGATTGTTTTAAAAGTTTTGTTGACTGTTTTAAAGTTTTCACCTAATTTAACAATTAAAAAAAATGAAGATGGAAATAGAATTATTAAAAAAACAACTTCAAAGTTAAAATACATTTTGTTTTATTTTATATGACTAAACATTAAAAATGGCGTGTTATAAATGATCTCCTAAATAGCAGTTCTTCTCTGTTGGATGATTGTGTATTTCTGATGTTTTGTCGAGTAGGTAGTTGTTGTAAAATTGATTAATCAGACGAACTTACCTTAAGTGAAGTCCGATTACAATTTCATGAAGGATGAACTGAAATATAATTGATTACAGTGTAGTTCCCAATTCGCTAGTATTTGGCATCGCAGTTTTAGAGAAAATAAAACAAAACTTTTTCTCTATGAATTGGCAACACAGATTTGACACTCTTTAGAGATAGCGTTGCTCTATTAGCCCATTCGACAAGGGACTAATCCTAAAAAGGATGGGTTGGGTGGGTAATTATATTTCAGTTCATCCTTCATGAAATTGTAATCGGACTTCACTTAAGGTAAGTTCGTCTGATTAATCAATTTCATTTCATGATGAACTGAAATATAATTGATTACAGTGTAGCTGTTTAGAGTCTAAGTCGACATGGGCCACTCTTTTGGAAATATACAAGACTTACCAAATCAATCTTATTGTTACATGAATCAAATTTATTTGAGACCAATATAGTCAACCTATGCTTGTATATCTTAGGTAGGTATGATTCATAATCATCAATCTTAAGGTATTATATAATAAGTATGTATGTGTAAAAAGACAAAATAGCCATTATGTGGCTTACATAACTAGGGCGTCATTAAAGACAAACCAATGATAATTGGCTACTAGTATTTTCATGATAATAAAATACTATCAGTCCTGTCTCATAATCAGATACAATATGAAACAATAAATGATATAAGTATGTATAGCTAATAATGCCATATTACTAAATTAAAACACTATTAATGACAGTGTACAAATAAAATAAATAATCATTAATATTATGGAATGTTTGAATAAAACTTAAAACTGAATGTTTAAATTAAACTTATTAAGTTTGTGTAAAGATAAATAAAGGAATGTAAATATGATTTACATCTTCAAGTTGGTATTTAAGACGGTATTAATAAAGCTGTCATGTAGGACATTTTCTTTTTTTTTTTTTTTTTTTTTTTTAAACGTTTCCCCACACTAGGGATTTCTCCTGTATCGTGGGTGCGTGCACAAACATATAAAGTCACATACACAAATACCCAGATCCGAAACAACTATCTGCAGGTCATACAAATATTTGTTCCGTGCGGGAATCGAACCCGCGACACGCAGCTCAGCAGTCCAACCGCTTAGCCACTGCGCCAACCGTGCCGTCAAACAGACATAAACCATTAACATTCACTGATACATCATAAACCTTGTCAATGTAATAGAACTATCTGGCTAGCCAATAGTTTTCCTAATGACATCTAATGACACCCCTGCCTGTTTAGCAAAATATGTCTGCATAAAGTGTGTTATGTGTGGTACATAATATATCAGTCAATCCCACTTCCCTTCATTAATAATTTAATTCTTCTACTAATTGTTTGTTTGGATGCCTGTTATAAAAGGAAAGCAGGTTTCAGTTTTTGATGACAGTGATATTTTTATAAGAATATTAATGTACATAATGTATTATGTCTTGTGACATGGACATATTGTCTTTTAATAACTGATAGAGTCTGCACTCTTTGAGCAGTAGCAAGAGCTAATAAGGTGACCAGCTTTTTACTTAATTTTTTTTTTTTAATTAAAATTCAGATTATCCCCAATTAGACAGTGATTACTACTACACTACTATTGTAGGATCACAAGTATTCCCATACTTGTATAAAGCGGGTTGAATTCTTTAAAGACCCATGAGAAAACGCTTGATGTGATCATCCCTGTCAATTAATTCATTTAACAGAGAAGCGAAAGTATTGATCTAGCCTAATGTAACAAGCTGTAGCCAACATTATTTTGGTTTATGTATAATGTATTTCAGTGAGGTATTGTATTAGATCTGGTATTGAATCACACTGTGATTTTGGCAGAATAACTACCAACTCTTTAAGTGAATGCATTTTGCAAAAGATGGTCGCTGCCGGAGTAAGCTGGTTGCTTTATGGGTGTTTGGTACTGAAAGGAGATTGTAATAAATTATTATTAGAATAGAATATGATTGGTTTTATAACCATCGTCATTTTTACCAAAGGATATCTGACAAGTCCACAGTGGGTACCTACACCTACTCATATTTCCTTGCCCCCCCTCCTTTTTTTAATTTTTGAAGACAATTCGTAATTAATGTCAATAATATATAATAATAATACACATGTTCATGACACATATGCTTTACAATTTGAATTAACTCCGGTAGCTAGTAAATCATAATTGATAATTCCCACTCTGTGGCAATGTTAGTATGCCTTGATTCCTCATAAGACAAGTTATATTTAGATTTTATGTAAGGCTAATAACTCATAAATGATAATTCCAACTCTGTGGCAATGTTAGTATGCCTTGGTTCCTCATCTGACAAGTTATATTTAGATTTTATGTAAGATGCTTGGAGATTAATACACCTAGCTTCACACCAAACCCATATCCTTCTACTACCATCATTTAGGTTAGACATTGAACACTACCCATCTTGTTAATGCAAGCAATGGCAGTAGTGTTGTCAATTCGAAGAAGAATATCACAATTATTTTTTGAATTTACAAAGCATTTTAAACCAGAAAATATTGCCCTTAACCTGGTTTATGTGATATATTTGCTCTGATTGTGACCACAGGCCTCCAACATTTTCACCATAGCAATGAGTATCCCAACCTGTCAGGTCTGTATAAACTTGTAAATCAAATTTTCTTCACTGCTATGCTTCTAAGTTTTGCTGATAAGCATGGTGTCATTGGTGGAGGAATAACATAATTATATTCCTTCTCCATTGAAAGTCAACAGTCAATTATTGGTCATGGTCAATGTGGCGAGGGGGGCTTAGGGGAGGCCTATGTCCAGCAGTGGACGTCTTTCGGCTGAAATGATGATGATGATGACCATTGAAAAAGTAAACCATAGGTAATGTCATGGATGCATCATAATTAATAAAATAATTGATTGATTGTCTGATAAAAAGATGGTTTGATTTCAGTAATGGTATTCCATTTCCATTTGTTTTGTATGTACTATGCCATATTATGATAAAGCTGGCCATGCTGCTACTAATGTGCCTAAAAACAAGGCAAAATTCTCGTATTTTAAATTTTAGAATTTAACATACTCTTCATTGTATTTCTTTTTTCAAAAGGTATGGTTGGTAGGTAGGCACAATGATTTGGAGTTAATCATGAATCCCAGTTTACAACATTAACAAGGTACTAGGGTACTTTTGTCATAATTAATAAGGGTTCCTAGTTGACTACGGAACCCTAATAATAGCATATGAACTTTAACACACTAATTGTTGTTTTCATGTTTTGTAAACACTCCTTGTAATATGCTTGGTCAATATATAAAATATCATTAATGTAGATTATGAATAAGTGGCCTAAATTTCTTGCATAAACAACCACAGGTATTAGCAATTTGATGAACAAACTAGGTGCAGTACATAGTCCATATGGCAATGCTGTAAATTCATATAAGGTTCCATTGAATTCAAAACAAAGGAACTTTAAATCATAAATATGACTTCCTTAAGTCTATGCAACACACTTATTAATGATCAGCAATTAACCTTACTGCAGTGCTGACTTTTACATACTTGTTCAAAGGTTTTAGATTTAAAATTAACCTGTTTGCCATCAGGTTTTGAAACAAGGAAAATCTTTTGAGATGTATTCTCCCTTTGGATGACAACATGGTGTTATAGCTCTTAATTGTAAAAGGTGAACAATTATGAACAAAAGCTTCCTGCATATGTGTAATTTCACAATCAGGTAAATTATTTTTAGGACTGAGACATGAAAGGGACATGAAATCCTTAATCCACTGCAATATAATGGGGTCATTTGTTGATTACACAACCAACAAACAAAATATGTACCTTGTTTATTTCCTGCTGTTGTAGTAGACATCCCGGGTTCTCTCGGAACGCTGTGGGTTCAAGGATGTTCTGCGGTGTGATGGCTGTGGTCGAGTCTGTGGTCCATCTCATACCATCTCCTTGGTTGGTTGATGCTTTCAACTGTTGTGGTTGACTCTTCCTGTTTCCCATATATTTGTTACTTATGTTTTAAGCAGAAATTGCTGGCTTGGTGCAGTTTTCTTAATAGAATTTGAACTCTATTGTATTAGGCATCTTATTTACCGCAATTCTTTGATAAATTGCCACCATTTAAAAATAGTTTTATGAGTAATTTCTATGAAATGCTTGTGCAGAGCCACTACGGACCTTGTTTTTAGTTTCTTAATGATAGAGTTCACACACCAACTTGTTGCTTCACCAAGTGATTTTAACATAGTTATTTTATCTAGTAGGTTTTTTATTATAAGAGACCTGATTTTGTCTATTATTGTAAGTGCTGTGCCCACCTGTCTTTGCTGGTAAGCGATACACTTATTTCTAGTTATTCCCATTTTAGAGCTCACTAGCTTTACTTTGGTGATGATAAGGATTCAATATCTGGGATTTCAACAAAATGAGTGTCACGTTATTCATCAGGGCCTGATGTTTGACAAATTTCACACCTTTTAATGATTTTTTTTTTTTTTTTTTTTTTTTTTTTTCTCAAAAAATTATGAAAAAATACCTTACTTGGTCCCCTAAGGTTTCTCAATAGTATTTGACTTGCACTACACAGTATCTCGTACTGTCGCACATGCTGGTTTTGATCAAATCGGCATCACGTGCCGATATAATAGAAATCTGACATCCAAGTTGATATCTTGTAGTGTTTGTAAACACTGTATATTGTAAGGTTTCTCAACAGCATTAGAATAGCACTGAACAGTATCTCGTACTGTAAGGACATGCTGGTTTAGATCAAATTGGCAGCTCGTGCCGTTTGTCATCAAAGTTGATATCTCGTATCAAAGTTGATCTTCGTGTTTGGTAACTCGTACTAACACGGTAAACAAAACAGTATCTCTTACTGTAAGCACATGTGGGGCTGGTCGGCATCGGCAACTCGTGCCGGTAACAGAAATCTGTTATAAACATCAAAGCTGATATCTCGTATCAAAGTTGATCTTCGTGTTTAAGTATCTCGTACCAACACGGTATATTATCCTCGACCATTGCTGTAGCCAGCCACGTTTTTTTTGACTTAGTTGCACCTAAAACAAAAAGCTTACCTTCGTTAGCCGAAGTAATGGCTCCGGTCAAGTCCGGTCCCGGTCGACACTTTGCCGTTGATTTAAACTGAGGTTGCGTTTGGCACACCATCGGGACTCCGTATTTTGTTTCGACGTCGTCAATCCAACATAAACAAGAGTATTTCCACATTTTTCCAATAAGTTTTTCTTCAGAAACCATTTTTACTTGCGATGCCGTTCAACGCGCGAAAAAGAAGTCAAATCTGTGTTGCCAATTCATAGAGAAAAAGTTTTGTTTTATTTTCTCTAAAACTGCGATGCCAAATACTAGCGAATTGGGAACTACACTGTAATCAATTATATTTCAGTTCATCATGAAATGAAATTTTAAATTCATCGGCACTGTAATAATCGAAAGGATTTTGAAAGTCACGTATCACTTTTCTTGTGCTGATTGTTCTTTGCATGTTTATTCTTTCAAGGATATAATTATCAAAATCATCTTCGCTGCTGTAATCCATCGCAATTATTCAAACAAAACAAGTCAGCGTATCACAAATCACTACAAACATAACCTAATGCCTGATACCAGTTTGGAATTTGTGTTGAGTTGTCACTATGCGTAGCTTAAAGTAGCTAGCGAGCATCTTTAGCTGTGCGTTCAATATAATGAGCGCATAGTGTCGTTCGTCCCTCAAGTGTTGTCTAAGAATAGGTTTTTGGGACCCTGTGCGTCCACGCGCACTGTGAGACCTCATAGTAATGTTCATGAATACCGGTGTAAGACTCGCGCCATCGAGACGAACGACTAACGACGTATATTTCATTCAAATCCCTTCATCCGATTAGGAGTTATGAGGGAACAAAGAAACGGACATACATAGATACATACATACACGTCAAACACATAACCCTCCTTTTGGGCTTCGCCGCAGTCAGGTAAATAGAGGGGGCGGCCAAATTAAGATGGGTCCCCGGCAGTAAAAACCTAGGCTACGCCACTGCTACGCACCGGCCGTTTCTGAAGATCCTCACCAATAAGGTTAGTGTGCTTGAAGTGATGTTGGGTAAATATTGTTAGAAATATGGTTTTATTAGTTTCTACTTCTAGCCACCATACGTCAACGTGCCGAACGAAGACAAACCAAAAGAATCAAGTGTAAATGTTCTACAGGGTAGGTAGAAGGGACTCCGATGCGACAACAGCTACCACATATTCAAATTATTCTGACCTTTCCCCCCCACATACATGCCCATTGTCTATCACACTCACAAAACAGATAAAAGAGGTACCTCTTTTATCTATTCTGTGATCACACTAACTCCAAAAAAAAATTCAAATTGTATTTCCGATCAAAAACTACTAAACAAAAAATGCAACAAGAAGTGCCAAGCAAGGATCATGTAAATTCATAAAATAATAATACAATAATATCAAGTTGAACCTCATGCGGCCGAGACCTTCCCAGTCGTGCTGCACCGGTCCGATGTAACGAGCGTGAAGACTTTGTAGAAAAACAAAAAAAAAACTAAAGTGTTAAAGGATATTTTATGTGTTGATTTATATTATTGTGAAGAAGATAGTGGATGTGATATAATGAAGTGGCTTGTGGTTGTTTTTATTGGTGTGTACAGTTTTATTTTTTGACTAGTTATACTAGTTCGGTATAAAGGTATCTTGCCCTTTACAAGAAGCTGTTTCTTTGTTTGACCGCTTTGTTTTTATTTATTTATTTTAAGGTATTTAATCATTCAGTGATAATGTCACCCCCATAACATTACAAAGTCATATTTGTATTTTTTATGAATGGGTAATAAATAACATAATTAATGTTCATCCATGATTTGTACGAGTTAGTATAGATAACGGTGTCCATGATATTTTGCTGAAATTCTGTGTTTGAGTTCCTGAAACATGCGGAGACAAAGCCTTCTGATTACGATTGACTATTTATTATTTGGGAATGTAAATGTATATACCTAGCTCATAATATGCTAATGTTGTTAATGCGATCATCAAAATCGATCCGACCACCACCAATAGCAACGTTTTTTTTTTGTAAATGGGCATTCTCTTGACTTCAATCTTGCCCTAAGGGCAGAGATGAGGTCGACGATGGAACGAGCATATCCAGAAGATGCCTGTTTACTCGCGACTTAATAAGATTAAGGTTATATGAACTCGAGAAAATCGAGGCAGGCAGGGAGTTCCACTCCTTGGCTGTGCGCATAATAAAGGACTTAGCAAAGCGCCTTGTTCGAATGTGTGGAACGTCGACTAGGTATGGGTGATAACCTGCAGTACGTATAGTCTCCCGATGGAACAAGGGAGAGCTGAGAGAGAGGGGTAGCTGTACAAGTGTTCGTGCACTTGATAGGAACTGTCAAAGTACTTCTCGACAAACTATGTTAGAAACACAGTAAACTGCATTTTGTATAGCTTGCTTAGGTTCGGTAAGACCAGTAACTTTTATGTTGAGGCGATTAACAACTGGGCCACCAGTACCACCACCGTTCTGGTGTACATGGTATTGATGTGAAATGCAATCATAATGCAATCTCAACCAGGTCAGACCTTCGGAGTCCATTAACTACTTATCAAAGATAATAACCCCCAATTTTTTAGTTATTACATAAATTCGTTTTGTGAACATGTCAAAACTCAACTTTGTGGCCTTAACTTTTTGTTAAGTGCCGATTTGGTAGTAAATCAGTGGGCATGTTATTGATCAATTTATTTAAGTACTAAGAAGCTTCTTGATGACCAGGGTCAGGAGCACATAAGCCAGTTTTGTGAAGAACTATTTTCAAATTTCAATTTATCTTGTAGGCTCTGCCTTTTTTTTCCGGGGTGGAAAATCCTCATAGATGTCCTCCACGCTGGCGCGAGTAGAGGTGTCTGTCAGACTCGTACTGACTAAAAACCCGTGTTCCCTCCCAACACTTGCATCGAGGATCATGGGTCGGAAGGTGCACCCTTCCACAATCCCTGGCTAGTGCTAGTTAAGCTCTACCTAACTCAATTAGGTTATATGAGAGGATCTACTGAGACACTAGCATATACAAGGTGTAAGAATTTTCACAAGTTACCGCGGCCTAGACTTATAGGGCGAAGAAAGAACACGGGTGGTTTTTACTCAGTAGAAGTCTGACACTCCCTTCCACTCCACCCAGGATGCATTTTATAGTAAAGAGGTTAAGGAGGTATTTAAAATAAAGTTATGACATTATGAACAAAAACCTCCAATATCTCCGGATAAAGGTTCTCAGGTATGGTCCTGAAAAAAATATCGCTATGATGGAGAGAACAGGTGCCTTTCGACATTGCTAAGGGTTTTTAAACCCATTTTTCTTATAATGGCTGCAGTGCTAGTAAAAATAAGCTTCGTAATCTTAAAAACTACTCGTTGCGTAATGCAACAGGTAAATAGTTCAATTCCAAACCTTTGAAGTATTGTAAAATCAGATGTAGGATAATAGAGCGAAGAAAAAAAACGCGGAAGCAACACGGAAGCTTAATAAATTATTAAAATATCTGAGCCGAATAATATCTTGCATATATTTAAATAATTAGCTGATAACAAATTCATTTTTAATATTACAAATGCGAGCGTAAATTTTGTCTGTCTGTTGCTTTTCCAAGGCTGAACGAATTTAAAAGAAAATGACGCATGCGTGGGCTATTATCTGGGTTAGGAAATAGGACTCTCTATATACCTTCAAGTAGAATGATTTAAAAGATCGACGCTGGCGAACAAAACCTGGTTTTAAAAGTACGAGAGTATCTTTAACTCTGTCCTTTTTATGGGATAAGCCCGCCACACTATTCCCAAACCACTGTTACTCATGTAAGCCAGAATCAACAGTGGCGACCAGAAAAGCGCCGAGACAATGAAGCTCGACAAAATCCTAGAGAAACGATTTAACTGTCTTGGATCCTGCAACGAAATTAATCAGAAAAACATAATTTAACTACTACTACGTACTACTTTAACTCTGTGTATCTAAAGGAGTAGCCATAGTGATTTTTTCAGGTCTTCTCCCTATGAAACGACCAACCCGAACTGCACCTTTTCTCGTCGTTTATATATGTATTTTGATTTTGAAGACATCTATCTGACTATTACCTACAGTGCGATCAAATTATCTTGGCAGCTCTGAACATAGGCATTGCGAAATTTTACGCATGTAAACTTGGGAATAAAACTGTTATTGCCAGATAAACCAATACTTAAACGATCAGAAAATATCTAATTTAAACAGTGAGAAATACAAATAAAATAAATATCATAACACTTTTATATATTCGTTGTAACAAAATGACCTGCACGAAGTTCGGAGCTGCCAAGATAATTTGATCGCACTGTACCTACCTTTTTAAATCTAAACGGCTGGATGAATTCCAATGGCCAAACAGGTAGACATGGTGATCTGTAATGACATGAGCCATACGATACTACTGTCGGAGCTGTGGGTTATTCGAAAGAGATACCGCTGCCTCGGAAACAAAGGGCTAAGAAGGAACATGGGTAGTTTTTAGTCAGTAGAAGTCTGACACTCCCTACCGCTCCACCCAGAGCGGGAGGAGGAGTCATTTGATGATTTACGAGCCTCTAAAAAAAACCCGATACTTTTTACTCCGTAAGCGAAGCCACGAGCAAATGCTAGTTTTTTTTACGTGCTATTTGAGCATTCGACCTTTAACTAGACTTTTAATTCTGTAGACCGGAAAAAACATAACACACGGAATGAGTTACCTTTAGTTCACACACGTTAAACACATCATCCTCTTTTTAATGCCGTCGTAATTGGGTAAACAAGCCGGTTTGAGGACACCGAGGTAAATGGCTATGGTTATAAAATAAAATGTAGTCGAGGGCAGTCGGCCCTGGCTTGCTATTTCAATGTAAATCCATAATAATATATTATTTAGTACGTAGTTATAGTGAAGTGACAACATATAGTTCTACTGTGAGCAGGGGCGTATTTACCCTAGGGCCATTGGCCCGGGGGCGCCAGTACGCCAGGGGCGGCGTAGCCGCCCAGCCGCCTCTGGCCAATTACATTTTGTTTTGGTTTTGGCGCCATTCATTCCACTTTTACTTCTCACCTATTTTATATTTTCATAGCAGTCTCAATTCAAGTTATCATAACAAAACCAGGCTGCAACGTCAGGTCATGATGGTTATCAGATCAGATAATTACTATAGTCAAATGACTATAGTAATTCTCTGGACGACGTTGTAAAAATAAAGACAACCAAGCAGAGGCGTATTTTTCCGCCACCCTGGGGCGGTTTTTCGAATTAGCCTTACGTATATTCTAGTCTGCCATATGCCGCCCCAAAAATCAAGTAAACAAGCACTATATTCTTCTAATCTGCCGCCCACCGCTTGCTATTCTCGGCTAAAAGAAAATCTAACCTATCTGGAACGCTAAAATTTTCTAGCTTGCTACACTCGCTCTTGCCACCGAGTTTTCTTCATTGTACAATTCAATGCCTCATTAGTAGTAAAAGTAAGTTAAATATATTTTTTTAACGTTAAAAAGAAAATTAGTTACTTTTCCGAGGCAGGGGGCAAAAATTTTCGAGCTCGCTCTTACATTTGCCCTCGAGTCTGGATCATGCGTAACTTGTGAATTGTTGAAACAAAATTTAACTTATCCGATGTGTCAAAATTGTTTGAGCTCGTTCGCTGTTTTTGTTAATTTTCGGAGCGGCAAACCCTAAGGGCTCGTTTACGGAGACGCGGGACGTCGCGCGGCGCGTGCAGAAGGCTCGTCTCGTGCTTTTTTATTAATTTACTGAGAGACGGGTCCACCGCAACAAACGCTGCATTTTAAACTAACGAGCGAAAAATCGCTTCTCGTAAAATCGACGTTTGAAATCGTTAACTTTTTCATACATCGCCATGTGTTTGAATTAAAAACGCAACACGCGCAGCGCGACGCACCGCCTGTACGTAAACATGCACTAACACAATATTAGCTATATTGGCAATCAAAAGCAAAAAAAAAAGTATAAAAAATATTGATTAGACTTTTAAAAATTAACCAGAAGTGTAATATTTTCAAATATTTTGGCTTTTAGCTAGTTTTCTTGGCTAATAATGAAATTTGAATGAAAATTTGAGCGGCGAAATTAGGGTGGACCCCCAGCGGCAAAAACGCACGCCACGAAACTGGGGTCAGCACAGACGTTGAGGTTGTTTTCAAGCTCTACGACTCATTGATTAACTACTTTAAACTCGAAACTGCTTTAGAAAAAAAGAAAGTAAAAAAAACTTTTATATGGTATTTTTTTTCTTAACTTTTGGGGCGGCAAAAGTTATTGGCCCGGGGCGACAAATTTCAAAATACGCCCCTGACTGTGAGCTTCCAGGAAAAATTGCAAATAAAATTTCTACTTAGTATATACAGCAACAGTCAGGCAGCCAGTCTTACCATCATATTTAACCCAATACTTACTGGGCTGCGGAAGTCAGGTAGGCAGTCGCTCCAAGTAATTCACTTGTTCAGATTCAGCTGCATCCTTTTAGACTGGAAGTTGACCCAAACATAGTTGGGAAAAGGCTATGTGGATGATGATAAAAAGAAAGAAGACAGATGATGACATACAGAAACAGTCAAAATACGTTTGGCCACCATACGGGCTATATTTTCTGCTCATTGCACGATAGAATCTGCTTTTTCGACTCGGTATTATTTTTATTAGCGTATTTTCGGCGCGTAATAGCTCGTACTGTAGCGTGGTATCGAGTTTTTCTACATAGTCTAACGCCCAAATACTCGAACGTCACTCAATTTTAAGTTGCACTTAAATCTTGTGCTGTCTTTGTTACTTTAACGCAGAGTGACAGAGATAGCAGCAGTTTTGAGGGTTACTTATAATTGAGTGACGTTCGAGTATTTGGGCGTAAGCCTCTAAGGCTGAAGTAAGTCTTATACCATTAAATTTGTAGTACCTACAGCTTAATCTTACTAAGACCAACCTCGGCCTTTTAAGTACTGCTCTGTTTTAAAAAGCGTGTGTCGCATTGGTATTAAGGGCTCAAAAAGTTAAACCGACTACACCATGGATATTACCTATATATTTTTTGGGAAATAACGGTTTCTACTTTGAGATAAGACCTATTTCGTGTTAGTAAGGATTCCAAAATGCTATGTTCGTAAGAACATAAAACGTTAATCAACATAGCAGAAGAAAATCTGTTTCTGATTCTACATACAAACAGTAAACTCGCGGGCTACGCAGCAACTACAGAAACCAATAATGTAGGTACTTATTATTGACTAAATCTTGTTTGTATGATCTATTTAAGTGGCGCTTTCGTGTGAGGGACAGAGGCCACCCTCCCTGCCGCTATCCGCAACGAGCTTCCGACAGCTACAACGAGGTTTCAGCTGTAAGTATCCACCTTCTCGTCCTCGTCACAAAGTGGTACACACGACGGATATAAATCAAGGTGTGCACCAAGGAAACTGCGGGTTGTTCGAAAGAGATACCGCGGCCTCCGCACAAAGAGCTAAGAAGGAACATGGGCGGTTTTTAGTCAGTAGAAGTCTGACACTCTCTGCCCAAAGCGGGAGGAGGCATTTAATGATTTTCCATCCCTCCAAAAAAAAAGGTGTGCACCATGGTATAAACCAGTAAACGCAGATCTCTCACTGAACGGGAATTTCGAAAAGTTCGTTTTGATGTACAAAATGATTGGTTATCGAGTTCGCGAAGGATCCGTTTACACTTTGTATATTTATCATGGTGCACAAAGTTGGTCACTTACTGAACAGCTTCGGAGATATGACGTCTCCCTGTCTCACACCTCGCTGCAGAAGGATAGGTTTCGTGGTCTGGTCCTGAAGCCGGACCGACATGGTGGCGTCTTTGTATAAACACTTCAACACCTCGATGTAGTCAAATTGGCACCTTTGGAGAGACTGCAGTACAGCCCAAGTTTCAATCGAATCGAAAGCTTTCTCGTAGTCCACAAACGCTAAACAGAGAGGCAGATTA
This sequence comes from Diarsia dahlii, assembly GCA_949775195.1. Lineage (NCBI taxonomy): Eukaryota > Metazoa > Arthropoda > Insecta > Lepidoptera > Noctuidae > Diarsia > Diarsia dahlii. The sequence goes on from OX459212.1 coordinate 17,997,562, forward strand.
TACTCTTCGGTCTTCTGTATAACCTGCCGCAGCGTATGTATGTGGTCTACGGTGCTAAAGCCTTTTCGGAATCCGGCTTGTTCGGGAGGCTGAAAGTCATCGAACCTGCGCGCGAGACGATTCGTAATGACTCTGGAAAACAACTTATAGACATGACTCAGAAGTGAGATGGGCCTAAAATTCTTCAGTCGGGCATTGTCGCCCTTCTTGAAGAAGAGTAGGTTGCACGTTGCACGGTGCAGAGGACCACACCTGGTCCTCTGCACCATGCCTGCGGCGTTTTTCCCTCGAGTATGACGGAATCGAACAGCTTCTGAAAGGCCTTAAGGACCAGTTTACCACCCGCCTTCAGGAGTTCGGCCGTAATTCCGTCATCACCCGGTGCCTTGTTGTTCTTAAGCTGTTTCAGAGCCATCCTAATCTCGTACAGACCCGTCTCTCAGTAAATTAATAAAAAATCACGAAACGAGCCTTCTGCACGCGCCGCGCGACGCCCCGCGTCTCCGTAAACGAGCAGGACAGCGCCGTCGAGGTCGACCGCGGCGAAGGTGGCGTGGCGATCTTATCATGTTTGCGGGGCTAACATGGCCAGAGATCGCACAGGATGGAAAGGTATAGAATGAGAAAGGGAGGCCTTTGCTCAGCAATGGGACACAATGTAGGCTAGCAAAAAAAAATATTATATCATAACCACACATTGCATTTTTCAGCGGTTCCCGGCAGGTCGCCAGTTGTGTCTGACATAATCATCCGACATTACAGGTGGGTCATGCAACAATCTACTAAATTACATTTTGATGACTTTAATACCTCACTCTTTTCATTGTCTTGGTCAAGTGGGTTAAACCATCTCGTAATAATCTAAGTACTTAGATAATTTGACAAATCTCTGTTGCAAATGTTGGTGATTCGTTGCTTCCTTGTTGAAGTCTTATGCAATAAGCAAAATATTATCTACATTTCTAAAACTGCATTGCAAAATGACCAAGTTCTTTTAATTGACCAAGTGCCCTGTTTATCTTCAATCTCTCATTAATCATTATTTTATTTTAAATGTCTTCTTGAATTTGAAGACCACTGCAATAATTGCAATAAATTGCCACGCTTGACATGTGTATTGATGATCGCATTTTTTTAATTAATAAAAAATTTCAAATAAAAAATTTGAAAGATCTGAGTGCCCGCTAAAATACAAAATGACTAGTGTTATTATCGTACTCAAAAATATTTTGGACTAGCTTATGTTTGTGATCTTGCCTGCGTGGAGTTTCAAATAAATAAATAAATAAATCACACGGGGTCATACTACCGGGATAAAAAGTATCCCGTGTGACCCGCGTGGTAGATTATAGCCCATCCCCTCTCAAAGAGAGGAGGCCTGTGTCCCAGCAGTGGGAACATTAATAGGCTGTTGATGATAACCTATTTCCAGGACAAATCTGACATCTCCATCATCTTACCGCATCGGCAACGTCAAGGCTTTGCTGACTGACCCTGAGTTTGACGTCAAAAGACCTACAGTCATCTACGCTCATGGGTAAGTGAAATTAATATAATTTCGAAGATCTTTACAGCTATTGCTGATTACGTGCTAAGAACACGTCTCTATTGTGTCTGATGAAGTTCTTTCAGAATTGAAGGCATCTTCTTATCGCGAAAATGTGGTGTAAAACCACCAGCTACTGCCAAAGAACAGCTCAATCTTAGAAAGTTAGAATTAGTAACATACGAGTATTTGTGAAATTGATAAAATATTTACCCCGTTTCTTAGATTCAAAATACGCGCTTCGGACTTAGAGTTGGTGGAGTTTTACTACAATACTCATTTCTTAATTTTAAAATCAAACTCCTAATAAAAAGCATCTATGAATCATCAGGACCGGACCATTAAGATGCTTCTTGATCATGATGCCATCTAGCCGATTTCGGCCAAAGCGACTGCATTCGCTGACTTTCTACAGATTGTCAAGAGTGCTGCTCTTTCGTGTGGCTTAGTGTAGCCGCTAAGCATATCAAACTTTGACCGAAAAAGTACGAACACACAGTGGACAAGTCAGAACACCATTGATGACAATTATAGGGTATAGCTGTAGGTGGTCTAGCTTCTTACAACTATGAAAAATAACATCTCATTCTTCTATCTTCCAGTTACGTGGAACTACTAACAGACGAGAGCATATCCACGGTGGTGTCCGCGTACCTTCGCCGTGGTGGATATAACGTGCTGCTGCTGGACTGGTCCAACATTGCCTTCGGGAACTACGTCATCATCGCTAAGACCTTGCCCGATGTGAGAGAGTCATTATTCATCATCATTCTCTTGCCCTAATCCCAATTCATTTGGGGTCGGCGCAGCAAGTCTTCTGCTTCCATACTTCTCTGTTTCTCGTCATCTCATGAGACACCTCCTTTTTTGCCATATCATTCTTAACACAGTCCATGTGAGAAAACGATTATTGTTAAACCTATATACGGTGTAAGGGAAAATAAGTTTACAAAACTGCAACACGGAAAAAATTATAGATTAGCCATCACGTTTTTTTTATATCTGTCGAACTATAATTCCGTGTAATAATGTGCGTGTCCCTTTTTTTTTTTTGGTGGGTGGACAATCATCGAATAACCCTCTTGCTCTTGCTCCTCTGCTCTTGGGCAGAGCGAAGGGGAGTGTCAGACTTCTACTGACTAAAAACCAAACCCATGTTCCTTCTTCGCCCTTGTGTCGGAGCCGCGTTAACCTTTCGACAATCCACAGCCCCGACGGGATGTGCGTGTCCCTTACGCTCTGTATTAACAGGTTCCCGGTCCATAATCGTACATGATTCTTGCGAATGTGTTCAAGGTTGCACAACATGTAACAAAAGGTCAGTTTTTTCTGTGCCTTCTTACTGGCAGAATATTCACATAAAATCAATTTTTTTCTAGCCAAGGACCTAAGAAAGCGAAGAGATGGAAAGCCTATGCACTTTTGCTAAGGAGCTAATTTTCAAAAATGTTTTTTTCAGGCAGGCCAGAACGTAGGTAAGGCGCTGCTGAAGCTTGTGAAGCGAGGACTACCCGTGAAGACTCTGCACCTGGTCGGACACTCCATGGGCAGTCACCTCGTGGCGTATGCTGCTAGGTATCTCAAGTCCAGGAAATTTACTGTGCCGAGGTAAGAATATCATCAGTGGATACTCATAAGTCTTCAGAAAGACGGCTTAAAAGCCAAAAACGAACTCCGAAAGGCTTACTCCACAAATCCCCCTTCAAAATTGTGTGTGGAAGTGGAATCGAAAAAATAATTATTCCACAAATCCCCCTTTTTTTTAAGTGGAATCCAAAAAAATACAAGTCTACAATTCCCCCCCTGAAAATCCCCCCCTGAAAATCCCCCCCTGAAAATCCCCCTTAAGAGGAAAGGTTAATTTCACGTCCCTCTAGACTCAAAACACAGTAAAGGTCCAGTCGAGTAGGTTATACTCGTAATAATAAAAAGAAGTTAGAAATGTTTTACTTTTTCCGTCATTCGAGCTAAATTAGTACGGTCACTATCTCATTCATAAACGCAAGATCTTACGCCATCCGCTCTGTGATACACCCACAGTCCTACATATTCATTGACCGCATTTCATTATTTCACAGAAAAATGTTCATTTTCGTGATTTTTTTTATTGTTATTTATTGAAATTAATAATCCCAATCGATTAGTTCGATGATCAAGTTTATGGGTTTCGGTTGCAACGACCCAAAACCACCTAAAATTAACTTGATTGAAAAAAAAAGTAGTTAAAAAACTAAAAAACCCGACTGAAAAAGCAAAAAACAAGCACATTTTAAATCAAACAAAACTTGGAAGCAGGCGGGGTCCATTCTATTTTCATTTCATAATTTAATATTCAAATGAACCCCGCCTGCTTCCAAGTTTTGTTTGATTTAAAATGTGCTTGTTTTTTGCTTTTTCAGTCGGGTTTTTTAGTTTTTTAACTACTTTTTTTTATTTTACACTTTTTAGTTCTATTGTGTTTGTTCTTTCGTTGGTCGCGTAAAATTCTTCGCAGATGATTTAACTTTTGTGCTTGTTTATAGGATTTGTCACTTTGAATTTCTTTTAAACATATAAGTGTTATATATTTTTGTAATCTCCTTTTAAAATCCTTCATTTTGATACCCTACTCGATGGAAAAGGAAAAAAAATTTTTTTTTAACTCTGCGATTTTGCCCCCAAAATCCGCATTTTTTTTTGTTTTTTAATTTTAATGTAGCCCGTAACACTCGCGCCATCAAGACAAATCTAACGACGCATGTTTCATTCTAATCCCTTCATCCGTTTAGGAGTTATGAGGGAACAAAGAAACAGACATACATACATACATACATACACGTCAAACACATAACCCTCCTTTTGGGCTTCGCCGCAGTCGGGTAATAAGATTTCCGGTGGCTTTTAACTAAGGAAAGTCGTTTCTCCATTTGACAACTAGTTCTGTCGATGACCCCAGTCGAAGTGTTTATTCCGATAACGATGAATGAAAACATTTAGTTCATATTTGTTTTTATTGATTTTTGTAATGTGTCACTATTTGTTTTCCCCAAGAAGTAAAATAAGCCCCTGAAAAGCTTTATGTCAATCCTGTTGGAAATAAGTACCAAATTTAGAAAATACGAAATGTTAAATTCCTACAAATATTGCAATAAATACTTAAATGATTGCAAGCTCATCAAATAAACTGTTCGCATTATAATACCGTCATTCGTAAACTTCCGTAATCCTAGTCAATAAACAACTCGTGCATCGTTGGAAGCCATTGTCATTATCTCATCTCATTAGATTAATTAATTACATTCATACTGCACGTCTGAGGATATCGACCGTGACATAAGCGATGCATCTGGTAATGACATAATAGATGGGTGCCAGATGCAATTACAGCATGTAAATCAAGTTCTTATAAAAGGCGGGCTTGGTTCAAGTTATAAGTCAGGGTTAGTCTTCGTACACACGGCTACACATCAAGCTATACAAAACCAGTTAATCTTGGCCTCACTTTACTAGATCTTTTCGCACAATGAACGATCAGATTATACTGGTTTTGTATAGCTTGATGTGTAGCCGTGTGTACCTACTTACTGATTGACTTTAATAAATATCGCTTTGATTTTGGTTCATGCCTGTATTTTCTGAAAGGGTAAGCAGAGGTCGCCAGTAAGTATCCTCTCTTGTCCTACTGCTGGAGAAAGGCCTCAATTCCATCAACTCTCTCGATGTTTTGCTTGCTAAATGTGTGTGTTTGCGTTTTTTTGATGTTATGATATTTTTTAATCTCTTTGCGCTTAGTGTCACCCTTAAATTTTTGTCTTATTTTACCTATTGCTTATCAAATGTTATCAGGCGCAAAGAAAAGCACCCGAATCACTGAAATCCAAGAGTTATTTATTGAACTGTCAGAAATTACGGTGCAGTGATTTATTTTTCATCGCTAATCTTTAAAACTAGTGAGAGATAATTATACGTTACAGCAAGACAATGTAGGTCGACATTTTTCCAGCCTTTTTCCAGCTAGGTTTTGTCGGATAATAAAATACAGTTTCCTTATAAGTATCTGTCTTTATTGCAGACTGACTGGCCTGGACCCAGCATACCCCGGCTTCTACCCACCCCTAGCCGCACCCCCTATGAAAGCATCAGACGCGAGCTTCGTGGATGTCATCCACACGGATGGTGGGGGGTATGGTACCCCCGCAGCGACGGGGCACGCTGACTTCTGGCCCAATGGGGGGCAGGCCAAGCAGCCTGGCTGTCTGTCTGCTACTATACCGCTTACTAATGAAGGTAGGATCAATAGAAAGACCCTTTTGAAGTGAAATACTCAAATAAAGTATCTAGTCTTAAGTCATAAGGTTAAATACTTAGAATTTATGACTCGAGACTTCCACCTTTATTAGAAGATCTGAAGGACAATATCGATTATGAGGGACTGCTTCCATTCTTTTCTTGACTTTTAGTCCCAGGGACAAATGGGTTAATTAGTCCGTCTTTCTCATTTATTATCAGTAAAGATTTTACGTGAGTTTTCGAAGTCCCTTGTTAAAACTTTCTAGCAATGTATACCTTGTGTAACTTTGGAAATATTTACCTACTATAGCGCAGTTCTTAATTTCAACGCATCATACAATTTCTCCGAGCATCTTTTTTTCGTAACCTCTATATGAAAATATTGTACCTACTGGTGACAAAACCTACCTCTCCTTCCCCAGATTTTTGCAGCCACTGGCGCTCTTGGGCATTTTGGTCGGAATCCCTCCTGACAGAGGACGCACTCCTAGCCCGCAGGTGTGAGGACTACGACCAGTTCCTCAGAGGACAGTGCATGGAGAAGCCTGTCGTGTCCATGGGTATCAGAGCTACGCCTGAGTGAGTTGAGTTTATGTTGCTTTGAAGTTTTGATCAGGCGTTGTTGGTTTTATGGTTTGTATGTGGAACAAACCATAAAACCAACAACGCCTTGATCCAGGTATATAGGTAGGTATAAGAAACAGGGTATAAATATACTAATCCTTGACAAAAAAGGATGAATCCTGTGATCCTTCAACCAGACAGGACTACAGGAGTAATTAGCAGACGTTTGTTGTCGATGACTGCTTCGTTGGTAGTCTAGTGGTCAAAGTACAACAGCTGTGCATGGTCGGACAGAGTGTTATTAGGTTTTTTCCATCAGAAATTTCTACTTCTACATAGCAGTCACGGACAGGGTGTACACTTGATGGCAATACACTTGCCCGTTATTAGCAGCAGCTTGTGAACTTAAAGCTCTCTGTTCTTGCAGTTTACGTGGAAACTTCTACTTAAGGACTGGAGCTAAGTCACCCTACGGACTTAACTTGAGGGGAGCTAGCTGATGACAACGATTTAAATACTGTTATTTATTGGCGTAGTCAGACGGAAGGATGGATCATCCGGGCCGAAGGACGAAAGGAAGTCTGAAAAGGCAGCCTAAGTTATTAGGAGTTAAAACTTGCATAGTTTTCGAATGCATTCTTGAAAACTATGGAAGAATTAATTATTATTAATTAGAATAAGGCTTAGGTAAGATACCTTTTTTGTGCGGTGGGATATCGTCAAATGACTCCTCCCGCTCTGGACAGAGTGGTAGGGAGTGGCAGACTTCTACTGACTAAAAACCACCCATGTTCCTTCTAAGCCCTTGTGCCGAGGCCGCGGGGTATCTCTTTGAAACAAACCGCAGCCCCGACGGGCTATGTCAGATATCTTATGATTGAAATACAAAGGCACCTAGAGAGTCACTAGCATTTAGTTATGTCCGCATAACATTGTGTCATAATGATAGAATTAAAATATACAAATTGCTGTTTTAAAATTGTTTTATTTAAAAATTCTAGCATATTCGTCATCGAAGATTTTGTTATAAAATAAATGAATGGCAACATAAAATATATCAATTATAAGTCAAATGATTGCTTACAAAACTTTTAAAGCTTTATTACATTATTGTACTTCATGTAAGTAGGTAGGCAGAATTAATTGAATTACGTAACACGTTTTTATAATCACAATTCGAAGACTTTTCAAAGATATTGCTAATCCTAATCCATATGCTTTATAAGTTTTGTAAAAGTTGTTCATTGGTCAAAATAAATGATATTGCAATTTTGCAGGCGTTATGCAATTTTTCTACACGGCTCACTATTGAATGCAATAAGATTAAAATATACAGTGGAGCTGCCACATCAATTATATGAATTTGATGCAATTTCTGTAATCTATCGTTTTGTAAAATAAAAAATACCTTCACTTACATTTATTTCTTACTGTACCTTATTCTTATTACCTATCCTTATTAATAAAAGCAAATCGCTATTCATAATTACGGAATGCTACGTTAAAATATCACATTTAGTACTGTAGTTATCACAAATTGCAATGAACACAAGTTATATATTGTTTGGCACTTCGTCAAATGCCGCCATCTTGGTTTTCCATAGACAACTTCTAAACTGTTTTCTCCTTCTTCACCTTTTAATCTCATAGCAAAACTGTATTCAATCAATTTCTCCAGTCATAATATCATTAGTCATTTCATTATCATTATATTTCACAATAATTTTAAATCTATCCTCAATCAACAGTCCTAATATCTTCAATACTGTCAGGCAAGCTCCGGCCTTTTGTCTCAGGCAGTAATAGACATACCAGACCAGCTAGAATGGGTGTTAACCCAAAGATCAACGTAGGTAACCATGGAATAGTCGTTGAAGTATTCGAGATGAAGGGAGCAACCATGGACCCTATCCTCATGGCTGTTGAACATGCTCCCATACCCATATTTCTAATCACAGTGGGGTATAATTCTGAGGTATAAATATAGATGGTTGAGGCGACGATAGCAGCACAGCTGACCCCCAAAGTGCCGAGCGTGAGGGTCAAAGCGAAGATCTGGGGGACAAAGTAGAGGACAATCACGAAGACACCTCCGAGGGTAAAGAATACGGTGGTGGTCATCCTTCGGCCGAGCTTCTTGATGAGCCAGATAGAGGCTAGGTTTGATGGTATCTGGAATTTAATAAAAGACTTGTAATTCTTATTATTACCTTTAGAAAACGCGGAAGTCATATAGAACTGAATACTAAAGTAAAACATTAACTTCGTCTTGATAGAGATGTCATTTGAATTCCTAATGAGGTTATCTCTGCTAATTACCTTGAACTTAGTGGTTATTTATCATCGGTTTAGCATGAATGGAATAGCAATATATTCTGAGAGCCTGTTGAATTCTGCTCATTGCGCTTAATATTCATCATTAGCCTATATTTCCATGTAGAGAGGGTATAGAGCTATAAACCTCTTCAATAGAACGCTATTTATACATTAAAATGTTCGGACTAACTTCCTAAATCATTCTTTATCAAAATTTACCATCTCAGGTTTTAGCAGCTTTGAAGATTATTATATATGCAAATATGATGGTGGTTGCATCCACTCCTATATAAGTCGTGTAAGTACTTGTTATATAGAGTAGGGTGAACTCATCTAATTCTGTGATTCGCCTAATTCGGTGATATTTGGTTTGAGCGGTATCATAGGGCTGTACGAGTGCACAAATGCCTTTATCACGAAGTTAGATGAGTTCACAGTGTGTTTCTATCCACCCGTTATTTCACTTGTCACCTACATTCGAATATCTAGCAAGGAACGTAGCTCTTTCTTAGCTAAAGATTTGAAGAATCATTACCTGTATAGCCCCAGCCAAGGCCACACTGATGAAAGGATCCGAACTGGTCTGACTGATGTACTGGTTGAAGCCGAAGTAGAAGACCCCCGTGATGAGCCACATGACGCAGCAGCAGGTGGTCTTCAGGAGTAAGGACTTCTGGAACAGCGCTGTGTAGTTCAACTTGGGCTCGTCGGCTTTCGCGCAGATCTCCTTCGATAGCTGGGTTAGGGTTTCTTCGATTTTCGCTGTTGGTAGTTTGTTTCTGGAAAAAGAGAGATTTTGGTCAGATTGTGATTGTGGAGTATATTTTAAGTTTCTTACACAACCGTAATTTTATGCTGCAGCAGATAAAAGTGGTGGGTATCTTAAATTCAGAGTTACTTACCTAATTTTTACTAAGATGACTGTAGACTAATATGGTTATTTAAAGACCAGTGGATTATTTCTAATATTCTAAGGTGGTTTTAGAGTGACCCATAAGAGACAGCAGCTGTCCAAACCCGGACAGCCGATGTTGCTCAAATCCCCAGCTGTAATGGAACAAGGCCACGTCTGCCGTTCATCCATTAATTGCGGGCTAAAATAGTTCCTATTAAGGAGACCGGTCATAGCCAGAAGGTGTTGTGGATTACCTCATGGAAGATGATAGGACAAGCTGGACAAAATTATCCACGAGGTGTTGTCCACATTAAATTTAGGTGTCAAAGAACTGAGAATCATTTTACGTATTTGAATGTCTCAATTGTTGGAATTAGTTTGCTTACAAAGAGCATTAGTTTCAATTATTTATCTGTCATTGTGTTTTGGTACGAGATAAAAAAGAGAATCAAGATGTCCTACTGACAGTACTTAAAACTTGTAATAAAACTCGGTCGAAATATTTGCCCGAGTCTATGTATTTTATATCTACTTGTTTATATTTCGCAAACAAGAGCTCACTAAGATGAATAAATTATGTTAATAGAGTTTTTGCTCAACTCATCCTGCCAGAATCTAAGCCTAGTTTTATTTTGTTACTTAATTAGGCAATGATAGGTATATTTCTTAATGAATTTTGTTATGTATCTAATTAACTACGAGTTGTTTGAACTTGTTTATTTTTTACATTAATTAGTTATTCATTTAGATGTGAATTAGGTAATATGAATGCTGCCAGTATCTTCGGAACCTTGCCTAAAGGGACTCCTTTTAATAATATATTTTAGTTACTATGGTTTTTAGTTTTAGGTTCTTTGTTCTAGTATATATAATAATTATCATGTTTATATGAATAGTAAAGTTGCAAGTAAAATCGTCCTTTGCGTGTCAAAGGGATGGGACAATATGTAGTTTTGAGTTCGATTTCTAAGTCGGGCAGTATTTTTGAATAAAATAGAACTTAACTGTTGTAGAAATCTAGACCATAATTTACTAACTATACCTACTTGGGAGTACACAGTCATAATTGTTTTTATGAATACACAAACAACAATCCTTCTTGTAAAGGTGATAGCTAATCTAGTAATTCGGTTTGTACACGGTACATCGTGTGTGTGGTTGGTAAAACTCTGCTATTAGGCTGTTTTTTTTTAGTAGCAGCCTAGATTTGTGCTCGGTTTATTATTTCGCCCCCATTATACGCCTTGCACAAACTATGAAATGGGTGTCGGAGTTACTAAGGTTTCGGAATTACGTAAGAACACCGATATATAGACATAGTCAGTAAGAGTGTTCTCTCATTTTCTGCCATTCAGAAAAGATGTTGGGATTACAGGATTGATTTCTTAGTCTACTCACAGCATAGCCGCCCTCGTCACGATGTCCGTGGCCTCCTTAACCCTGCCGACGCTGACGAGCCACCGCGGCGACTCCGTGATGACAAAGAAGTAGCCCAGGTAGACCAGCGGCGGCAGACCCAGCGCCAGCAGGTACGTGTTCCAACTCCTGAAGTAGTACGCAAACAGGGGGACTGTCATGTGTCCTGGAACGAGGAATTGTTTTATTATCATCTAAAAGGTGATAGGATAAAACCGAATGCGGAAAAGGGGATCACTATGTTTTGGGTCGCAGCTTGAGAGAGGTGATTATTCAGCCATGGGACTGCGATAGGCTAAGATACGTTCAAGTTTTTAAACTGACATGGTCACTGACATAACTATTAATACTTACTATAAACGGGATATTTACCATGATTTCTTATTGTTTCGAGTTCCCGATATTTCGGCGCTGTTACAAGCACCATGATCACAGATAAACTGAAGTCATTGCGGGTGGATGTTTATGAGCAGAAAAATCGGTCTACCCTCTTTCTCGTTCGTTTTTTGCGCTCGGTACCACTACCATTGTCACTCACTACACGATTCTGTTCCCGACACACAAAACAAAAAAAAAAAACAAAAAAAATCCCTTAAAGTAAGTTATGTTCAGATCTTTTTGAACAGAGCCGACGCTCTTTCCGATATCCTTTTCAGTATTTTATATGGTCTGACCTCCACAACCCAGTTTGTAGTGGGTAATATGATATATCCCCTTGGTAAGACTGTTAAATTTGTCAGTCTTTCGGGCTACTGACTAACAAGTGACAGCGGGACCAACGGCTTAACGTGTCTTCCGAGGCATGGAGGAAACTCGGTATGTAATGGATTGTCTGACATCCACAGACCAACCTAGGCAACAGCGGCTTAACCTAAACATTAATCCAAGTGATATCTAGCCACGAGCGCCTGAATAATTTAAAATATGAAACAGCAAAACCTGATGAATTATTTAATACTACTGAATAATTTAGAATATGAGAAAAAAACCTAATTACGAAGGCCTCGTATTTCGAGTTAATTAGAAAAAATGGGTATGTAAATGTAAATGATCACCATCAAGCGCAAGGGGCAAGTGCGGCTGATCCTGAAGGTTGATTCGAGCGGCTGTTGGTATCTAGCCCCGAGCTCTTCCTTTCATTATCAACTTATCAGGCATAAAATTTCCTCTGCTAGACATTGGCTAAGCATCCGCTGGTTGCGACCTTCATTATTAATTAAAGTTTAGAAAGACACGTCTTGTAGTATGTGTAAATGTGTGGTAGAATGTCTACCTATTTAGAACATAATTAATTTGTACACCCACATTTCTTCAGTACATATTTGTCAAGTCAACTTTATGTAGGTAGGACACAAGCCTATTGTCATCGATTGGGCACACTGGGCTGCCAATGAAAAACTAATAATTCTAAACCTCTAATAACACTTGGCTTAACCTAAGATACAAGCTCAGGATTACCTATGTTTAGCAATCACACTTGGTCCTACTAGATCAAAAAGGCACCCACATAATTATTATCAGGCTACTCAGTGTGAAGGCTGACCATACGGAGCAGTTCATCCCAATAACATGGGACTTAATATAACTGCCTTTTTTAAGGATGGGAAATACCTCAAGTGACACCTCCCGTTTTGGGTGGAGGAGAGGGGAGTGTCACTCTTTTACTGACGAAAGCTCATCCGTGTTCCTTTTGGTCTTTGCGTTCCAGGACCGCGATGACTCTTTCGATCAAATAGGTAGTTGACTAAAAAAAACTAAAGATTTCCAAAAAATATTGAACACGTCATATTTTTCCTTTTTTCACGTAAACAAAAAATGAAGACGATACAGTGCTTCGAAAAATCGTGAAACGTCACAGATTGGTCCATTTTTACCAGACTAAGTATGACGTCTAAAGCCCCCTCTCCATGATCTTTGACAAGCTTTATGTTCGTCAATTTTTATTAATTTGATAAAACAAAAAACACGTATCCAATATTTTTCGATAATCTAACTGACGGACTAAACAGAATCATATTTTTTTAGTAAGTCAACTACCCTATTGCAACCCTGGAAGCCTAAGGTCTACTTACAAAGTGAGATCGAATATCCGAGCCAAGTCAAGCGTAGTAGTTGCAATATCCTTTGAACGTCCATTCATTATTACAAAACTGCGACGTATTTTTGCGCATTAGAAGAATATGTCGCAGTCGTAAGTAGTACGAAATATCTAGTATGTTAATGGACGTAAATGAACCCATTTAAATAAATGTCAGCGACTATATTAAAACACGTTTGACACGTGTATAATGATACGGTTATTTTATATTTATAATAGCTAATGCGGCTTCGCCCACGTGAATGTCGGTTTTCGCGACCTATGTCGGTTATCGCGAGCAAAAGTATTTTTTCCACCCCCCTTTCAACCCCTTTTTTTGCATCAAAAAGTAGGCTACTTATGTCTTTTCTCAGGCTCTACCCTATCTGTGTACCAATCAAAATAATCGGTTCAGTAGTTTTAGTGAAAACGCGACAGACGGACAGAGTTACCTACTTTTGCATTTATAATATTAAGTAAGGAAGTAAGGATAACTCTACTTTATAACATCATAAAGTATATTAATAATATAAATATAACCGCATTATTGGAAGATTTATGTGTTCTCGAATCACTAAATTAACTGGTTATTATCTGAATAGAATACTAAGCAGATTACACCCGTGGAGCTATTTACGAGTCGAGTATGTCCGTCTAACTAAAATGTCCTTCAATAAACTCACAATCTTTTTTTTTTATCGACAAACAGAATAATGCCTAAAAGACGCATTGTAAAAAATCTAATTTCGTAAAAATTATTAAAAAAAAAATCAATTATTTGAGGAAAACATGGTAAGTATCCCGTTACTGTATGATTTGTTTTCTAGTATATAATATAGCCAATATGCTATACTGCATACTGTACCTCTATGTCCTAATAGGATATTTTCTATCCCCGTAGCATGGCCGTCTGGGAGTTACAGCCTCTAAACTGATAAAACCACAAGTAAATAATTTCTTTCTTACCAATAATAAAAGGTATCTGGAACAGGCATCCTGTGACCTCTCGATACCGAGGACCGACAGACTCCATCACGATCACGAAGGACACCACCATGGTGCCCGAAGTAGCCACTCCCACCAGGAACCGGAGTGTGGTGAACACCCAGTAGTTCGGAGAGAATGGCATGCCTAGACCGAAGATTATGAGCGTCAGGATCGCGACTAGGAAGGTGTGCTTGCGGCCGTACCTGGAAGGTTTGAGATAAGAAGAATAAATAAGGGATAAAATGGCCAATCTGGAAATCTCTTAACTGATTGCGAGCCCAGGTTGGCCGGTGTAGATAATAGGGGATCGGACAAAAAAAACTAATTAGTCCGTCAGATAGATTTCCAAAAAATATTGACCACATTTTTTTTCTTTTTTCAGGTAAACAAAAAATGAAGACGATACAGTGCTTCGAAAACTCGTGTGACGTCATATGATAGTACATTTTGTACCTTCAAGTGACGTTTCAAGCCCCACTCCATGATCTTTGACGCGCTATAGCTTCGTCAATTTTAATTGATTTGATAAAACAAAAAACACGTATCCAATATTTTTCGATAATCTAACTGACGGACTAAACAGAATCATGTTTTTTTGAGTCAGTCCGATCCCCTAGCCAAATGGAGTATCCTCCATCCCAAACAAATTGCCAGTGTGGCGCACCTCTGCAGGATACACGTCACCTCCTATCCTACCCATCCTGCACAAGTCACAACCACTTGCAACTTTCAAGATTTACTCGGAGCAAATGATAGAGCTGTGCAGACCTGTATTTTGTACCCTACCACCCACAATGCTGTCCTATTTGACCCATTTGGCTGGTACAGAATGCTTTGTGGCATTAAATCCGGCTATGTACCACTCTTGTACATAACGTTTAAATAAGTAAATGAAGAATATTTCAATTGTTCCATAAAATGAGTGTAAGTCCTGCACTTTGTGATAGTTTTTTTTATAAATTTATATTTAATCCCAGAACAAAAAAATTAAAATACAAGATTGTTTTACCAACGACTAACATAAAGCTTCTTTTTATATGTTGCGGTAATCGCGAAATCAGTGACGTCAATCATCAAGAAAGAGCATGACGGGCAGTTATATGCAGTTATGAACTTATGACGTAGTTACTGCAAAAACACATACAATTCGCACTTCATCACTATCACTACATAAAACAAGGTCCACCGCCGCGTCTATCAGTCTGTCTCTTGAAGTATGCTCGTAAAAAGTATGCTTTTGAGGTCTGTGCTTTAGAGCAAATGTGCACACTCGGAAAGCATGCTACAAATGACAATACTACCTAGTAGCAAACAAGCATGCTTTTCTAGTAGCATGTGTATTCCAGGCTTTACGAGTACCTGTAAATCTTTTTTTTTTTTTAAAGCTATCTGTCACATGAACCATGCATGACTTACGTTATTAATATGAAAAAAGAAGTGACTGGCATAAAATGATAACATTTTAATTGTTCTTTGTGTGACGTTAATCGGGGATTCAGTGACGCTGTTGTTTAAAAGTGCAAGACGACCACTTAAGGTTCAGAAACTTTAATTATGTAGGCACTTACTTGATTATGTACACAAATCGTAATAAGGAAATTTTTGGCGACTGATTGACACTTCGCGTGTCAAGAGAGCTGGCTCGTTCTTTGGTAAAAGATTTTTGCAGTACCATTCAATTTGGCAATGTTGTCAGTCTTCTGAGCACGGTCCCTGATGTCCGGATGTAAGTGTCCTATCTATTTTAGTCGTTACATCTTTATAATTATTAGAAAGACAAGAAATACAACAAATAGAAAGGGACAATGGCAGGAAGTTGATGGTAATTTAATTACATGCGTATATCTACTCACTGATGGGCATTGCACAGCGTAAACAGGGAAGATGGCTTTTTATTTCACCAGAGAGAAATGACCGCTGAACTCTTGGGCATAGGTTAATGGTTTGATTTTTAACAATCGGACGATTTACAACAGTTTTTTTTTAACTTTGCCCCTCCCTAGTAATTTTTCCTGTATCGTGGGTGCGTTCACAAACATTTAAACTCACATCCACAAATACTCAGACCCGAAAACACTATCTGTAGGCCATTCAAATATTTGTTCTGTGCGGGGATCGAACCCGCGACATGCAGCGCAACAGTCCAATCGCTCAGCCACTCCATTAACCGTGCCGTCAAATTTTCAGACATGTAAAAATTAAACCATTGCGTTATTCATAGACGACCCAAACATTACGTGTTGATAATGTGATAAGATGTTGCAAGATATTCTGATTAGTGCTATCTAGTATTTGAGATACACTTAAGGTACAAATAGGTCAAAAAAGATTTAACTTGTCTGTTAAAAATCTGCCACCTATAAGTTTGTACACAGTAATTTTACTTTTTGTCTCTTTTTTACGACTTGACAAAACATTGTATTACTTTATTTTGTGTGTAAGTTTTGTAAAAATGCAACATATTATTATGTACCATGTAACATGTCATGTAACAACACCAGACTGATTTCGCCAGTTATGTTATAGACCCATGTAATAGTTGGTGAACTTATGGTATGGTTAAGTTAAGTATTATTAACTCATACCAACTTAACTTACTTGGTAATGACTCCACGACCTGATGTCTAGTGGTCGCAAGCGCGCCTGCTGAACAGCAGGCGCGCTTGCGACCACTAGACACATAAACCATCCGGAAACAATATCTAAATGAAAACCGCATCAAAATCTGTTTAGTTGTTTCGAAATACAGAACATCACGGACAGACACAAAAGGCAATATGTTTAGTTAAAAATACCAACTTGCAAAACACTGATTTAATTTTCAATTAGGTACCTGTCGCTCATGTAAAGAATTACATCAAAAAATCTAAACATGAAATATTTCGTGTTATTTTTAGAACACAAAAACTCTTGATTACATTCAAGAGATTGTATCTGACAAGACGTGTCGGATTTTATTCTTGTTTAATAAATTACCTACTTAATCTACATTATACATACATACATAAACTCACGCCTTTGTCTCATGGGGGTAGACAGAAAACACAGAAGGCCACCTGCTACGATCATTACATACGCGTTTCGCCGTGTACATCTTCTATATATATAAAAATGTTATGTTGGTTTGTGTACGCTTCAAAAACTCAAAAACTACTTCACCGATTTTCATGCTGTTTTCACCAATGGATAAAGTAGTTCTCGAGAAAGGTTTTGTATATAATTTAACCGACTTCCACGCGGGCGAAGCCGCGGGCATCAGCTAGTAATATTATACTTTTTTAATGTTATTATTTTGATTATTAGTCTTACTAACTAATTTATCTCATCGAGTCATCACACAATAATTTCTGAAAATATTAGGATCTGGTAATCAAACTAGTCATTAGGAATTAGCCGAACTTAATTATCTGATATCAAACCACATTTCAGTAAAATCCCATCAAAAACCGCCAGACAACGAGACATATAATTATGTACTTTCGTAAAAAAACAACCTCTCACCCCAAACGCATATACCGTCTCCGTTCCGTCGTGGGTAAAAATGATGAAAATCATTATAATCATCGCGACTTAAAACATACTCAACGCCAAAAAAAAGTGTGTAGGTACTCATTGTGTAATTCGACGTTCCTTATTTATTTCAAAATGTTTCATAATAATGTGGCTAGACTAGTCTGAAGCTAGGTCTGTCTAGGTCTTCTACATTTGTATACTGTGTAGCAACACTCTGATTATTACAAATGAGTTGGTAAAAAACCCGACTAATTCCGAAACTACTGCCCGCGGCTTTACCCGCGTTGATTTCGGGAATAGGGGATCGGACTGGGTCAAAATAATATGATTCTGTTTAGTCCGTAAGTTAGATTATCGAAAAATATTGAATACGTGTTTTTTGTAATAATAAAAAAAAAAAATTACGAAGATAAAACGCGTCAAAGATCTTGGAGTGGGGCTTGAAACGTCACTTGTGTCGTCAAAATGTACTATCATATGACGTCACACGAGTTTTCGAAGCACTGTATCGTCTTCATTTTAAGTTTACGTGAAAAAAGAAAAAATACGTGTCCAATAATTTTTGGAAATCTATCTGACGGACTAATTAGTGTTTTTTTGTCCGATCCCCCATACTTCCGGGATAAATAATTGCCTATGCGCTATTCCAGGCTATACTTAGTTTTGTGTGTTACTAAAATATTGTATGCGCAACACCACATCAACATCATCATTCACAGCACGAATTCATCCAGTGCTGGGTTTTAGGATTCTCTTTTCTGGTGCCAATCTCCACCTTCCTTTTTTTTATCGGTTAAAAATACCTAACGAATACCGCACCGTCCGGGGAGACGATGCGGTTGTGTGAGACTTTTATCCACTAAAAGACACCAAACAATCTCCACGTTCCTGCGCCACCCTCATGCAGGTTTTTCCCTCGATGGCAACTATAGTCTGCCAACAACACCACACGTACCTAGCTCCAAAAAAGAAATAACTGACGTTGCTAAAAAAGCCGCTAAGCTGAAGTGGGACTTGGCTGATCATGTCTGCTATATGCCCGACGAGCTGTGAGCCAAAATAACCACGTTGTGGAGTCCTGTCATAGCCAGAAGGCTGCGCGGTAGACAGAGCTGGGGCCCGAGTCTGCTATTCAATAGTGTCAGAATGGTCAATCATTGATCTCATAATTGTTGATTTTGACAACACCAAACTTGTCAAAATCAAAATTGGAAGTCATGGAAGAAGACTTTTGCCCAGTAGTGGGATGGCACAGGCCAGGTCTATATCCTAAATATTGAGAAATCTCTAACGTTTCCCCAATCACTGCCTAATTACAACAGATAAAAAATATTTAGAATAATAATAATAGATCCAGAACCAACATTTATTTTATCACTAAATTGAATAGGTACTTATTGAGTATTTTTCTAACAAGCACACTAAACAAATCCACAAAAATATCTATAATGGCTAGAGTGAAGTCATTTGATTAATTTATGTGATCGCTAAGTCAATTGCGTAGTGTTTTATAATTTAGGTTTCTATATTATTACCAACGGCCGCGGCTTTGCCTGCCTCTTTTTTTTTTTTTTTGGTGTGTTGGAAATCATCAAATAACTCCTCCCGCTCTTGGGCAGAGCGGAAGGGAGGGTCAGACTTCTACTGACTAAAAACCACCCATGTTCCTTCCTCGCCCTTGCGCCGAGGCCGCGTTATCTCTTTCGATTATCCGCAGCCCCGACGGGCGTCGGCCCTTGGGGCCCCTCCCATATTGCTAACATCTCTTTGAGGCGCGCGTGGAACACAAACGCGCCATCGACACGGTCTGTTGTCGTCATAAGAGACCGGACGGCGAGCTAGCCCGTTACTCACCGTCCACAGGCCCGCGTCTACGGTGTCCGGAAGCCATCACGTGGCCCCCGACGCCTTCGCTAGCATCACTGCTTCGCAGAAGGAGGCAACGGCGTCCCATTCCTCCTCGCCCCGGACCATGGCTTGCACCAGGACCGGACGCTAGAGGTCGCCGCCGCCAATGGTTTTGACTGCCTTGAGTACCGTAGTTTTTCGTAAAGTTTTTTAAATTTTTATTTCATCAACACTGTACATTAATTAAAAACAATAAATTAACTAAACTAACAAAAAACTATAAAAAATGCATCAAAATACTGCTCCTCAACGCTGTCAGCAGGTAATATGCCCAAACGACTGGCGGCATTGCCTCGTTGTATGGCAACACTTAGCCTCTGGCCAAGATAAAAGCCAGCCCTTGGGTCACGAGAAGCGTCAACTAAGCGTTTTGGAAATTTCCTAAAACAGGCTATGAGCACTCGGACCCCACGGCCCCAGAGTTTCAACCCCAAACGGCTCGAAATATAGTTTCCGCAAAGGTACTATATTTACGCCGCTTGAGGTTCTCTGCAGCCGCAGCGGCTCCACCTGCGCAGCACGATGAACTTGAAAGATGTGATGGCGCAAGAGTATCGACACATGTTGCGTCCCTAAAGGCCTACCCATCTTCCAAACAAACAAAGACATGCTGTCCGGTTTTTTGCCATCGTCGCGTGCCAAGCCAGGGGGTTCTAAAACAGCTGGTACGCCGACGGCGACAAGAAAGTTGTTATAAATATGTTACATTTTTTGCAACTGTCTGCAAAAAAACATTACCACATAACCCCGCGACCTTCGTTCTTGAGAAATTATTATAAAAATATTCCTTTTCCTAATCGAATCGCTTTTTCTATATAATATAAAAGTAGCCTATGTTAGAACTTCTAGCATCAGCTATCTGCCAATAAATCTCTCGTCAAATAGGTCCAGCCGTTTTGGAGTTTAGTCGGAACATAGAAACAGACAGAACGACTGCCAATATTTTTTTAAATGTTGTTTTAACATAAGTTCCGTAATTAGTTTATATCATATTGATTCAGTAAAAAGTACGCTTTTATATATAGATTTATATAGATTAGGAGTATTGAACTGAAGCAGTTAGAAACCCTATGATTTAGTTGCACATAGGTAAGTGCATATTATCATCAAAACATGATGATCAACAAGAGCAGAACTCTACAATATCAAACTAGCAAGTGCGGTCCGAATTCAAATACTTTTACAGTTTAAAGTACATAAATACGTAATTTATGGCTGAAACAACTAATAATATCAGCATGTAAGGTAAAATAGAAAATGTTAATAAATGGAAAATTATAATTGTTCTGTCAAGGTTTCAAACCCGCATGCATGCATATGTAGTCTCAACCTCAAAGCCATAACGATCTAATTAAAATCATAATACGAGTACCCTATTCTATTATCACTGACCTGTCAGACATAAATCCAAATATCGTGCTCCCGATCAGGATTCCAACTTGCAGCATCATTTGGTTCAAGCTGGCCAGCCATCTTCTTTCACAAATGAGATCCCACTCCGACACGATGGTATTCACAAACGGGCTAGCATCATACTCATAGCCAGTACAGTCTTTATAACACGTAGAATTTTGAATCACCTCCGTAGAATTTTCTATACCCATACACCGAAAAGATGCCAAGTTTGGTGTCAGGAATAAAATCGCCATTTGCACCCATCCTGAACTCAATTTTACTAACGACACTGTTCCGAAAACTAAAAACTGCCATTTTCCGAAGTCCCCCAATAGTTTCGCGAAACTGTCCTCTTTTTTCGCACTGTTTGTCACTTGGTTCGCTAATTTGATCACCATTTTGAAAAAGGAAAAGTTTTTTTGTCTATTTCATGAGCACTTGGACTTTTGTTATTTTCTAGTTTGCTATTCCATGACCACGATTTTTTTTCACCTCTGTTTTTCCGATCTTCGTGTGTTTTATTTCTTGTTTCTTGAGACGTGTGTTCTCGTCCGTGGTCTGGCTCGTATTACCTGTCGAATAGAAATGTTTTAGATTAGACATAGATTGATACGTTTAGAGGTTATCAATGTAACTGTTGTTTTTAGGATTAGTCTATTTATGAGTTCATGATGTATTGTTTAAGGTGGTAAATAGGGTTAGTTACATTTTAATGATGGGAAAATAGTTTTATTTAATCTATGCTTTGTGAGGTGTTTTATTTGTTTTTGGTATTTGGTTTCTTTATATTATGAACGAAAATGTCTTTAATTAGCCGGATTTTTTTAGACATAGTAAAGGTTTAATAACTCTGCTGGCTCTGTTGGCTTGGCCGAAGTCGGGTTAAAGATTTTCTTAACCTATTTTGTGATTATTTATATAAATTAATGTTACGACAGAGGCGATGGTTCGCACCTGAATTAAAGTGGTGTTGTTTTCAACGATGAAGCAAGACTGATTTGTTCGTAAATCAATCTTCATTTAAATACACGTTATAACTTCCATCCCAAAGAACGGGGAAAGCCCAAGTTTGGCAGTACACGATAATGGTCTGACGTCATCGACATCGGTCCTTAAATTACGAGCCACTGAATACGAGTTTCTCCGTATACCGGTTGTAAAATACGGATTCTACCTATAACCTACCTATCCTATTAATACCTACAGGAAATAATACCTTAATTAAATTCTCCGATTTGAGTGATTTGGTAACCTAAAATAGACTATCTCTCAAACAGAACATTTAAAATTTGTTTGACTTTCGGCTTCATTGGATATTTTTAAAACATGCTATAGGTACATATAGGCTGGTGACCCGAAATTACAAGCAGTAAGTTCGAACCCAGGCAGGCGCATTACTTTGTAATTTATTTCATGGTTTAAAATGGCCACTTTAGCAGTTCATAATATGAATTGCGTTAAAAAGCGCACAGACGCAGAACTTACTATTATGAAAGGGTCATTTTAGACCCCCAGAGCTCTCATGATTATGAAGGAAAACATCGTAGGAAACAAACATAAATTCAAACACATGCATGTGACATTTACCAACCCACAGTAGATTATAGCCCATTTCCCAACTCTATTCCATCTCATTGAGTTGAGAGTAGTCCTCTGTGTCTCAGCAGTGGGGACATTATAGGGCAGATTTGATACACAGGATGTCTCATTGAAAATAGGAAATGACATGAATTTGTTTGTTGACCTACATGACTAGTACACATTTTAGTCAATACAATGAATATGATAATAACCGTGTATTAGTATCGTTCATTGTTCTACTGATACGATTAACAGATAAGTGGTCTAGTCGGCTTCTTTAGAGACTACGCAAATAGTCATTATGTAAGTACTCGTACTTAGACTATAAAACGTCCTACTTAGTGACAATTTTATGAATGGAATCTTGGATGGCTCGAGAGAAGAAACAGTAAACCTCGTTATCATCTAGGCCTAGCTTATTACCAACTGTGTTGATCTTAGTTTCCAATCTAATCGGAATCTGAATACTGATGTACCTTAGAACTACGTATGCATAAAATTGAACAGGTTGATTGAGAAGGCCTGAGTCCCTGCAGTGGGAACATTATAGGCGGTTGATGATGATGATGATCGCCGATGTCAAGTCTGCGTGAATAGGAGACCTAAAAGTTAACTAAGAATTTGGACAGAAAAACAACTTTAACAATGTTACTAAGACAATGATTTCATTGTGAAACTAGAATATAATGTCAAGGTTTGTTGGCCTATATAGTTTAAATTGGTTTGAAATATTTTGGCATCACGGTAGACTTCTATACAGTGTTTCTATTCGATATCGAAAGTGTTTTTTGAAACCTATTTCAAACAAAAATATGATATTTAGATACACTACTGCTTACCCTTCGGGAATTAAAGGTGTGATGTTATGTTTAAGCTAAATAGATAATATTTGATCTTTAAAGCCTATGTTACTTGATCCTTGACTAGACTTATCTAAACTGTAGTTCATTATGTATGTCTATTTATGTAGAAAATTGCTTCGCTCCACATTAGGAAAATTGACACAAATTCCTTGAGTTTTTCCTTATGTTGGCCAGATTTACCTACTATTGATAGGAGGCAGGAAATGTTCTTGAACCGAAAATGTTCTTGAACCTAAAATTCGAAGACATGACTGTGACATCCACAGAAAAGATAAAAGATCTGTTCTGTGGTGACATCCACCGGCCTCGCGGATGAATTATATCCCAATCCATCCTACGAGGAAGGACCCGTGTCCAAACAGTGGTAACGGTATAGACTGGTCATGTAATAATAACAGTATTTTCGTGTTCCTGGTCAAATTACCCTCATTCCAATATTTTGTAATTTATTTAAAGGTGTATTGGGTAGTGGCTCTACAAAAAGTACTACAGCAACATAGTGCAAAAAGTGAACACAAACGAAGAACTAACATCAAACTTCTGAAAAGTTATCCATGACCGTGCGTGACTTAAAAGTATATTTATACGCAAGCCCACCAGAAAAATACCCCGTCTGGTTGTAGGATCTTCCCTTTTCTATAGGGGATGAAAAAATTTACATCGTGATCTCCAACACCCCTCTACTAGAGACCCCAACGTAACATGATACCAATGGAATAAAAGAAACATGTAAATTGGAAATCGACATTTCTTTCCCAAACTAGAACTAAAATTAATGATCAATACATGACAAAATCCCTAGATTTGCAAAGTTTGCAAATATTGCCTACAACATAACGCACCGTCAAATATGCGTGAGTTGAGGTCACGCAATATTTTATAGCAGAAAATTGAGCAAAACTTGTAATGCAATAAACGCAAAACTGTAATCATCGTGGCTACCTACTTCTTTATTAATTTATTTTACAGGTTTAGTAATAGTTTTGATCTGGTTTAGCCGTGGCCGAGTTCGTACTACCGAATCTCACGAAGTGAGTCTAGTTTCTGCGATTGTCGCAAGGCTTGCGTGTCCGTCGTATACGTTCTAGCTCAATTAAATGTTGATTTTGTTGTTGATTGTGTACTTTCTTACATAGTCTAGGTAATACACATGTCTGTAATCCTCGCAGTATTAGGTAGAGGTTTACTTTATAGTACACCCGCATTAATAGGGATGTTTACTGACTAAAAAAAATATTATTCTAATTAGTCCGTCTATTAGATTATCGAAAAATATTGGATACGTATTTTTTGTTTTATCAAATCAATAAAAATTGACGAAGATAAAACGCGTCAAAGATTTGGGCGGGAGGTTGTGACGTCACTGCTCGCTAAGAAATGCCATACTAATTAATGTCTTAGAATATGACGTCACACGAGTTTTCAAAGCACTGTATCATCATCATTGTTTGTTTACGTAAAAAAAGAAAAAATATGTGTCCAATATTTTTTTTCATTTTCATTTTCATTTTTTTTTTTATATATTTTTTTTTATTTATATATATTTTTTTTTTCTATCTGACGGACTAATTAGATTTTTTTTGTTAACACCCCTATTCCCCTGCTATATTTTTAAGTCCCATGTAACGTGGCTAGCCTATTGGCATCAACCAAGCACATGCCCAGACTATTCTGAATAAAATTATGAAATAGCATGCATTTGAGGTCACTGCAACTTGCATCCTAACTACAGACGTTAGACTCACGAAGAGGCTGTAAACCCTGCTTACAGATGACTAAGTTTAAGCACGGGTTTAAGTCTTACTACCTTGATAATGTGACGACTATGCTAATCTTATTTCATTGCTGTTTGAATATTCTAATATGAATGCCCAATGCGTGCACACATCGGTGCACGGTGACGACGACGATGTGCGTAAATGTACGTACAACTAAATAAACATCAATGTCAAAAATGAATACCTTTATTGCTATAACTAGTTTAGGTGCCTGCGGCTTCGCCCGCTACAACTCGAAAATTATCCCACGGGAAGATAAAACCGGAATAAAAACTGTCCTATGTGTTAATCCCGGATTCCCGGTAAACTACCTGTATACCAAGTTTTTGCGTGAAAGAGTAACAAACTTTAGCATTTATAATATTAGTAGGAAGTAGGATTAGTAGAAGTAGGATTTTTGCTCTCTGTGCTTAGATAAGTCTTGAAAAACAGAAAGAGACTAGCGAAATATGGGGGTGTACTATTAGGTACACACGGCTACACATCAAGCTATACATTTCCAGTTTACGCTGGTCTCGCACTGTACGGAAATGCTGGAAATGTATAGCTTGATGTGTAGCCGTGTGTACACCACTGCCAAGACCGTAGACATTACAGGATTGATTGATTGTTTGATTCACTCAATGTTAGTGTAAGCGGGCATACATAATAGGGGATCGGACAAAAAAAAACTAATTAGTCCGTCAGATAGATTTCCAAAAATTATTGGACACGTATTTTTTCTTTTTTCACGTAAACTTAAAATGAAGACGATACAGTGCTTCGAAAACTCGTGTGACGTCATATGATAGTACATTTTGACGACACAAGTGACGTTTCAAGCCCCACTCCAAGATCTTTGACGCGTTTTATCTTCGACATTTTTTATTGATTTGATAAAACAAAAAACACGTATTCAATATTTTTCGATAATCTAACTTACGGACTAAACAGAATCATATTATTTTGACCCAGTCCGATCCCCTATTACACAATGTTCATATGATTGGGTACGATGATGAATAAGTCCTTTTAGGTCCAAACGTGGGTGAATCTCATTGGTTCTCCCGCTATGGGAAGTAGCCAAAATATTAAGTCAAATACCATATGCACGATTGGGGTCATAATATGATCCGAAATCAATCAAAGTAACCCAGACGATACGGATATGGTAAATAGAAGGCAACATTATTCAATGTTTGTGTTGTGTAGTCGATTTTGAAAATGTAAAAGAGACGACACTTTTGTAAAACTAGTCTTTTCTTAGAATTGTTTCATAATTTCGATAATTTGGTGATCATTTACTATCTGGTTGATCTAGTTGAGGGTTTGATTTCCACATCGTGCATGAATTTCTCATTAGTACCTATCCCTTTTTTTGGAAGGGTGGGAAATTATCCAATGACTCCTCCCGCTCTGGGCAGAGTGGTACGGAGTGTCAGACTTCTACTGACTAAAAACCAACCCATGTTCCTTCTTAGCCCTTTGTGTCGACGCCGCGGTAACTCTTTCGAACAACCCGAAGCCCTGACGACGGGCGTCGGCCTTTGCGGGCCCCTTCCATATTGCTGACATCTCTTTGAGGCGCGCGTGGAACACGAACGCGCCGTCGACACGGCCTGTCGTTGTCATAAGACGGACGGACGGCGAGCTAGCCCATTACTCACCGTCCACAGACCCGCGTCTACGGTGGCCGGAAGCCATCTCAGTAGCCTCAGTAACCATCCGGTTGATGGCAATAAGTTCGGTCTCTATTACTGTGTATAACTAGTGAAACGTGGGTTTACTGTACATACTACAACCTCTATTTAAACATTAGAGAATTAAGTGTGATGCAAATCGAATATAATTATACCGTATGAAGCATGATTGTGAAGTCTGTACGAAAGCAATATCAAACATAGTAACCCAGACGATAAAGATATTGCAATTTTTGAATATGCTAATAAAATAACTTCTTTTTTGTTCGAATTTGGCAAGTTGGCAACATCACTACATCTTATAAAACAAAGTCCTCTGCCGCGTTACTCTGTCTGTTCGCAATAAACTCAAAAACTCCTGTACCGATTTTCATGTTGTTTTCACCAATTGATAGAGTGGTTCTCGAGGAAGGATTTAGAATATAATTTGTCAAGTTCCGACATTCACGCGGTTATCAGCTAGTTTTATTTTATTTTAGTCGTATTCTTAGATACTTAGTAGTTTTTGCAAAGGTCAAATTATTGAGAGGGTTTCGTAAAGATATTATTTTCATAGTTTGGTTTCTAAACTTTCAATCAGTGCTGGAACTGCATTCGCTCAAATTCAATCTCATCTTTAATTATGTACTCGAGTACACACACAGAGACAGGTGTTATTTATAGACTGGAGGTCGACCTCCAGTCTATAAATAACACCTGTCTAATGCATTAACAAAACCAAGAATTTTATTAATTTTATTTTGTCCTACATTTATAAATACATATATGAAATAAATATTTCACATCAGAATTTTATTAAGTAGGTACCTAAGTACAGTCGAACAAGCTAATAAGTATATAGGCAGAAATCTTTATAATTCTATTGCACTGAAAATATTGATTGCAATTTTGTTTAGCGTTTCGCATTAGGTAAGTGACTGATATGAAACGCTGTTTCGTTTGACAGTCTTGATCAGTCTTTTAATGTATCTTTATAATCTTAAAAGTAAATGCAAGTTAGCTGGCTGTATACTTATTAGCTTGTTCAAATGTACACCAATTAATAAAATTTAATTGTAAAATTGACAGCTCAATCCCTTCACAAGGTTTTTAACCATTCACTTCATAAAAGCTACTTATTTAATTTTTATCTTTTATTTAAAGTTCCCTTGACTTAGCTAAGTGCATTATTAATAACATAGAAACAAAAGATAGTCCTTGACCTACACCGAAAAGAGATCCTATGTATGGTCATGAGCCTATGTTTGACCTTCATGGACCATTGATGTTAGAATAGTGACACCTTGACTATATTGACTATGGTGTGTCAATTATAAAATTAAGAGACTTTGTTTAGTAAAAAGATGTGGGTGTATTGAGTTAGGTCAGTTGTAATAGATTTAGCCCTGTTGTTTCCGAAAATAAAAAATATTTCGATATTATATTTGTTTTAATTTAGTTCTTCTTGTTTTTCTTTTCTAAAATTAGATTTAAATCGGATAATAATATGTGAGATCGTTTTAAAACAAATAAGGGTGAATTTCAACAAGAGATTTTTATGTATCATTTCGGTGGGATTTTTTTATTTCAATGCAATCTATATATTTTTAGTGACAAATAATACTTTAGTCTATTTTATAACATTGTGCGTGAGTGGACATCAAATATTATCAAAACTTACATAAATATTTAAGGATAAAGTTTTAAGAGTCCACTGAAATTAAAAGTGTCCACCGAAATGATAAAAATTACCACCGAAATGATAAATCCACCGAAATGATACAGCTAAGAACAACCGTGCCCCCAGCCAGGGTTCCGTACTTTGTTAGGTTTGATTTCCACAAATTTTAGATAAACACTGAGACAGGACAGTACACAGTTTTTTTAATATCATCATTAATATACAGATATTACAGTTAGTATTATTACATATATCATTCTTTGAGGTTACAATAACCTCAAAGAATGATATTAATGTAATGTAATGTTTATTATGATATGAATGAATAGTTTCTTTACTTTTATAACCTTTGGTAATTTTTGTGGTTGTTGTTGTGTGAAAATGTTGGAAAACTTTATCGTAAATGCTGGTAACCTTAAATAAATATTTTTGCTTGTTTATGTACTAATACTAATTTACTTGATATATTTTCAAAAGAATCAACGTATCGCGATTAGAAAGCTTAAAGTTTCTGATTAATATGATGGTTGCATTTGTAAGTTATGCCATTAATAGTAATACCTAATGTCTACCTATTGCACTAAGAGAAAAATGCTAGGTATAATTTAGTTAAATTGGTAACGAGAGGAGAATAGTGTTTCTACAGGTATATCAGTAAAACTTCTAAAATTAAATCAACTCTTATATTTTTAAAATACAATAAATGAATAAGAAACATTATAAAAATATCTTAGTAGTAATAGCTTAGTACTTTTAATCCTTTTACATAAACGTATGAAACATAACAGAAACCTGAGATTGAGATCACTTTATTCTTAAATTACTACAACAATAGAGAAACGTACATATCTAAATAGAACAAAAAACAACAAAGTTTTGTTCTACCTATAACTATAATTCGCAATTATGTATAAGTAATTCTTATACCTAATGCGAATTATAGTTATTCCAATAAAACAGTCTTTCTGGGTACGTATTTACGAGTAGGTTCAAGTATGTAGCTTAAAGATTAATTTTTCATCATGTCACTTTAAATCACACAATTATTTCTCAAATTCACTAATCAGCCTCTTTTCATGACTATAAATATAGGTTTTTAATTTAGATATGTACCTAATAAACAAATCTTCTTTAATTATCACACCACAGCACGTCTTTACTATAATTATTATAGTCATCAGTCTTCTTTAATAAGTTTAACTTCCTACCTAAAACAAGTCATGCCATTAAATGACAGCAAATATTTAAAAAACTAAATATACAATAACAAAAATCAAAAAATATTCAAATCAGAACTGGACGAAGACGAAGATAATCTTCTTACTTTTGTCTTCTTGGCTGTAATCATGATTTCTTCTTCGCTGTCAATATTTCTTGTCCGTTCATACTTTTCAATAATTTCAGTATCATTGTTTTCAAAAAATGAACACGATGGAGTGCTAAATTCATTGAAGTTTTCATATTTTTCGAGCAATGATTTGGGTATTATCGATGATTCCTGCTCATTCTCTCCTTTTTGATTATTCATTCCATCAAAGGAATGGGATGTTGAGGGCTTAATAATTGATATTTCAATGTTTGTGATTGAGTGTGTGTGTGGTTCATGTATGAAACTATTCCTTTGTAATTTTTTGGAAAGATTCTTTTCATTGAATGGCTTGGGACGTAGTACTAATTTTTCTGACAGTTGAATTGGACGCAGATGTGCTATATTTGTATTATTTGCAAAATTCGTTGATTGAATCCCAGTGAAGTCATGAAAACCTAAATGCTTGCCGTGAGGGCACCTAATAGTTTTATTTAGGCATTCTCTTTCAATACAGGACAGATGTCGAAGTGCCAAACGGTTTCCTGACTCTTTAGACCAAACAACTTGGTGAACTTTCATAGTTCCCGGAAAAGTCTTTAAGTCTTTGGGCAAGAGCCAATCTTTTTCTGTCACCTGATAATCTTCAACTGTTTCAATTTTCACACCTTTAACATAACACTGTAGGTTTTGTACCAGCGATTCAATATTGGTAATATCATGTTGATATGAGACTTGTTTATCTAGCGTTCTCTTTAATACTCCACCCACTCCATCTGCTGCGCTTTTTCCATGACCACACTCACAATAGTTCCAAATTATGTGGGTCAGCATCGGACAATAGGAGGATAACTGAGTTATTATATATAATATATTTTTATTCCTGTATTGCGCAGATGGTGAGTCAGAAATAACGTAAAGTTTACGAACCAGAGGAGCAGTTATCTCAATTTCTTGCAAAACAGGAATGAGGTGTGCCCATACTGCAGCAGCATCATGCCTTAAAGAGGTACTTACAGTACAAAATGACTGAGTTTTGCAAGTTTCGTTGTCGAGTTTGAAATATATTACGACAGTATGCAAAGTGAACTGTTGTCTGCTACCACCAAAATGAAGGGATTGAATTTCGGATCCATATTTGGCATTATAATTTTCACTGAAATCAATTTGTATAATACAGTCTTCCGTAGTCATATTTTCTTTTAACGTTTTGAAAGCTTGATTTTGATTTTTATTATTGACGCAATGTTTAAGGAATGGTTTCAGGCTATCTTCGATTTTTTTTATTAAATCTAGTGGTTTCACCCAACGCCTTACTTTTTCAACTTTAATAGCAGATTTTTCTACATTATTTTTGACATATATGCTTTTATTCTTCTCCCAACCCCAATACGCTATGTTCACTTCATTATTAAACTCTTGATAATCAATGTGTCTATTTTTACAACTTGAGCATATTCTTTGCAGACAATCGATGTTATCTTTACTACAACATAGGCTACTTAAAACGTCGGATATTGTATTTTCTTTGATAAGGCGGTTTCTTTTCATAGATTCAATCAAAAGTTTCATATTTTCGTGCTTTTCACATAGGCATGTATTTCGTGCATTCACATTTGGTTGAGTGACCCAGAAAGGCTTCATTCTTGAAAATGTTGAATAGCTTATCGGTGGTTCTCCTGATCCCAAATATTTCAAGTGTAAATTTTTAAGTGTGTCTGTCAATAGTCTTTTTTGTTTTTTTAATCCATGTCTAGATATGGTGTCATTTTTTCCAGGACACAGTGTTGAATTTTCATCATCTTCTAAAAATTTCACCACCCTCCTGAGAATTCGATTTTTTTTTTCATCAGGTTTTATGACTTCTACTGCTGGTTTTTCTCCTTTTTGGGTACTTTTCTTCAAAATCATATAATTGCTTTGTAGTCTGTTACACCTTTTTTTGAACATTTCTTTTTCCTTAGTGACCTGTAATAATTTGTTTTGTAATTCTGTTATTAGCTTAGTTTTAGTTTTTTGATATTTTCGAAATTTGTCTTTAAGTCCTCGCTTGAATTCTACAGATGTAATTGACGAGTCTGAAACAGGGCTGTTGGGGCATAATGTTGACTCGATACTACTTAGATTTGATGGACATGTTATTCGTTGTACGCCACTTGGTTGTTGTACACAATGAGTGCCAGTTACTACATTGTCATCAATATGATGTTGAATATTGGAACCAATTGTACTATCGCTATTCATCGGCAAGCAGCGCCGAGCCGAAGATGGATTCCCTTGACGAGAAGTGCTTGGACCAGGATTGCTATAGTCAAAATTTACAAAATTTTGATGCGTTGATAGCAGGGTTTGTCGTGGACTGCTTGTGTATACCCGATGAAAGCTTCTAGCTTCTGTAGTATTAGAACGTTGGATTTGGATATTCGTACTAATACTATTGCTGTTCAATCGTAAGCTGCGCCGTAAAGTAGGCAAGAAGGAACTGTGACAGGAAGTGCTTAGTCCAGGACCATCACTTTGATCCCCAATTGTCTCATCCAGAGGGTTAGCACGAGCCGCTATAGGAGCTGGAGCTGCTCTATTTTTTTTTCTTTGGTAATAAGCAGCAGCACTTATTTTGTTTTTTCTTCTTAGGATTCTTAATTTTTTAGGGGTCATTAGATGCCTTGAAACAATTAATCCCGCTGCTTTTTTTCTGGCATACCTTTCTCTGTCTTTTCTCAAAAACTCTTCGCGTGAGACTTCATTGCTCTTAATTCTCTCTTTTCTTCTTCTTTCATACAACCTCCTTTTTTCCAACCTTTCTTCTCTAGTCTGTTACTTAGGCCGCGGCATCCTAAAATCAAAATACACGCTTTTCAATTTTCTTCTTTCTCATATCCACAGACATACATTCATACACACTATACTATGATCCTATAAAATACTATACCTTCAGATACACCACGCGCTCACACACTAGCTCTCTTGCATTGACTCAGACAAACACTCTCACAGGCAATTTCTCATCACATAGGTATATCTCTTTTTTTTTCATATAACGTTTAAATGCTCTTTAACTTATTTGTTATATCTTGTAAAATTAAGAAATTTTGTAATTATATCAAATATTATTTATTATTGTTATTTACTCGTAATAAATGATATAAAAATAAAGGTAAGTGACTTATATTGAAGGTAAACCCTCGAAATAATTATTTTGTTGACAATTAGTAGGTATAATAATCTACACTGTGGTGACCCACACACTCATCACATTTTCGTTGAGCCGAACAAATGTGTATCTAAAGTATAGTAAACATGTACTAACTACATAGATATATGTATATATTATATATCTTAAGCACAAATATTACACAACAAATACACCTAAATAATCTAATCGACACTCTAGGTAAAAGTAGGTACATTACAAAACTATGACTTTGTATTTGACACCAGGATCTCTAAAACTTTATGTTTTTATCATTTCGGAGATACTTTTAATTCCGGTGGACTGTAATTGGTATAACAGTCCACCGAATCCACTGAAATGATAACACTGAGATGATAAAAAAGAGGTTAGTTCTACATTTAACTCCGAAAAAAAAATATTTAAAAAATATGAACACTACTCAAACAAAACAGTACTTACTGCGAATTTAATACACAATTTTGAAACAAATTAAACAAATCTAGCACGAGTTATAACAGCCACCGAAATGAAACTATTTTTGTCCCCATATTACTGAAATGATAAACTTACTTTTTTGGCGGGAAACCGCAAGACGTTGGGACCGGTGCGTTCGCGCCGAGAGCTTAAGCCGGACTGATCCGGAGTGAGAAAAGGTGAAAGGGGCGTAACAACGCAATGTTGATGTGGCTATTCTACTAAAACTTACTGTCCTCTGAAATGATAACTTTTTTCCAGACAAAAGTTGACTGCCTGTCAAATCCATGAGAAAGAAGATAAACAAACAAAAATTGTTTTATTTGATCGAGTATATTATAATTTAATGATAACAAAATCAATTTAAATCCATATTACGAATGTATTTGCAGGAGAAGGTATGTTATGAGCGGAATTGGGTTCAGGACAGGTCACCGTGATGATAAAATAACACTTTGTAATTTTTTTTTTGGGTATATTAGAGGGTAGATACCAATGATTTTTTTTGCCAAGGTAGAGAAATACTTACGTTGTTGAGAAAAAATATATAAAATTAATAATCAGCACATTGCACTACCGTTCTCAGGTTTGCCGTGTATTTTTTTGCTTGGGCAATTCACCCATAAAGTGATTTTTTCCTCGTTTGAATTTCTCCTCAAAAATCGCCTACAGTCTGATCTTTAGCCCAATGCAATCAATCAAGCTGGATACCGAAAATATTTATTGGCCACCTAGAACATATTCTTAATTCCACTTTCACCTTGAATTATTCAACGTTCGACTCACCGATAAAGGTTTATCCTAACGTCGCAATAATATATTTAAAAAAATTGGTTGTCTGTAAAGTCGGTTTACGGACGATAATTTAACGTGACAACATCGCGGCGCAAGCGTACAATGAGCGCAACGGGACAATGAGCGTAACGGGACAATGAGTCATCCTTTTTAACCGACTTCAAAAAAAGGAGGAGGTTATCAATTCAACTGTTTTTTTTTATGTTTGTTAGCTCATAACTTGCGACTGGGTGAATTGATTTTCATGATTCTTTTTTCATTTGAAAGCTGGTGCTACCCGTGTGGTCCCATTGTCACCATTTCAATATCTGATGATGGGATCTTGTAGAAATCGGGGGAACTCTTCAATAAATAACAGCAGATTAACCGCGATTGTTGCTATAGCATATCTAAGCATTGTTTACGCCATCACACAACATAATATCACGCCTGTTCTCACTACAAAGGTTATAAAACTATTTTGTGAAGATCTGATGAAGAACTTCGGAGATAGGCAACGGAACTCCTCAATAAATGATAGCAAATGGACTGGGATTGCTGAAATCTCATATTGTCTGTCTATTGTTTACACCAGTTCATAACATAACATCACGCCGGTACGTTGTGAAGGGGTAAGCACATGTGAACCACTAAAAAGTGAAAAATAAAAACTTTATTACAAAAAATAAAAGCGACTTCGACAAAAATAAAACACAAAAAAGTGAAAAATAAACTTGAGAAGAAAAATCAGTTTCTGAAGTCGGTGACTTTTGTTTCTTTGATTTCATTTTTTTGTCACCGACTTCAGAAACTGATTTTTCTTCTCAAGTTTATTTTTCATTTTTGAGTGTTTTTTTTTTGAAGTCGGTTATATTTTTTTCGTAGTGAGTAGCGTCATATTATGTTGTGTGATGGCGTAAACAATGCTTAGATATGCTATAGCAACAATCGCGGTTAATCTGCTGTTATTTATTGAAGAGTTCCCCCGATTTCTACAAGATCAATGGGACCACACGGAAAGCACCAGCTTTCAAATAAAAAAAGAATCATGAAAATCGGTTCACCCAGTCGCAAGTTATGAGCTAACAAACATAAAAAAAAAACAGTCGAATTGATAACCTCCTTCTTTTTTTGAAGTCGGTTAAAAACGAGAGTGCCGAAAATAGAAATAACATAACTTAGGTCACTGCTCACCTTGTCGCAAGTATCAGTTTTTGCACTATTTATTTATCTTCGTCTTCAAGGCAAGGTTGATGATAAATCTAATCTACACTCAAATATTGCTGCTTCCGAATTGTCTCAGTAAATAATGTGACGAAACGGAAGAATGAAAAGTAAATAGCTAGATGAACACGTTCGTTGGTTGACACTTACAGTAATGGTATTTTCATTACTCAGTAGGTATTTCATTTGTTTAACATAATTTATGTACAGTCGAACAAGCTAATAAGTATACAGCCAGTTAACTTGTATTTACTTTTAAGATTATACCGAGACATTTAGAGACTAATGGCAAACGATACAGCGTTTGACATCAGCCGCTTAATGTGAAACACTTGAATAAACAAAATTACAATCAATATTTTCAGTGTTATAGAATTATAAAGATCTCTACCCTGTATACTTATTAGCTTGTTCGACTGTACAATAAGGGCGTGAATTTATGTACCTATGTATGTACAATAAAATATGGTATTTTGGACTTGATACCCTTGGAAAACTGCCAACCAGCTCTTGGTACGTGTCGTCTAAGCCCCACTCTCTGTAATTGCCTAGGTTCATTAGCTTCTAGGGTCTTCAGAAAACTATCAAGCTTGGTAGCTATTGCTTTGGACTATTTTTTTTTAATTTCAGTACCTACCTTTCTTCAGAAAAACCAACACGGCCATCTCCGTAAGCCTCGGAGAGTAAACGTTAACATAAATACCAGTTATATTTAAATTATAGGACCCGCTGCTCTCAAAACGGTGAAGAAAAACATCCTCACGATGGTTTTCTTCACCGGTTTCCTCATTCATGTCTTAGACTCAAAAAAATCGAAGGCATGTGACATCTACGAACTCGCACTGGGCCCGTGTGGTGGATTATAGCCCATCCCTCTCCTAGAGAGAAGGCCTGAGTCCCTGCAGCAGTGGGAATATTATAGGTTGATGATGATTAGAGGACCTGTTGCCATAAACGGGGCTGCTGCTGAAAAATTCCTAAGGGTAAACCCTAGATAACATTTTACCCGAGCCAGGAATCGAACCTCTGGCTCAGCAGTAGTGCTTACTGCTATTAGACACTAGACATACCTGTGAGGCACCCGCGGCCGACGCAATAAGATATACGGACTAATTAGCGTTATTAAATTGAAGAGACCAAAATGCACTATCATAGTCATACAAATGATAACTAATTACACTAAGTTATCATCTAAATTAACCATTAACATGGGAAATATCAATAAAACTAGCAAACAAATTGTTTCTTGTTCGTTGTTCAAGTTTTATTGACCGTAAACACTTTAATATTTAAGTACGGTAACTTATTTCTTGTGTAGTCAAATTAAATATTTAATTATACCGTTAGTTCTCATGCTCTTTGTGATAAAATGGAACTAAGTTCATTTATTTTTCTATAGATTTTTACATATTTATAATATATAAAAGTGAAAGTGTCCAAACGTCCAAACAGACGTCTACGTAGTTTCACTGGCTAGCCTTCTATGCCCTTGTACATTTATCTAAGTAAGAGTTTCTGTATAAAGATTAGTAAGTACCTATATAATTAACTAGCTTTTGCCAGCAGCTTCGC
Organism: Diarsia dahlii; assembly: GCA_949775195.1. NCBI lineage: Eukaryota > Metazoa > Arthropoda > Insecta > Lepidoptera > Noctuidae > Diarsia > Diarsia dahlii. The sequence goes on from OX459212.1 coordinate 18,034,534, forward strand.
CCGCGTGAAAATGACAATTTTCCATACAAACTTTAATTTTATTTAATTCCCTTAAGGGTTGAATTTCGAAAAACCCTTCCTTATTCCTTGTCTTCAATAAAAAGGAAACCTCTGTGCAAAATTTCAGCTTTCTAGGTCCAAAGGTTTGGACTGGGCGTTGATGAGTCAGTCAGTCAGGACTTCTCTTTTTATTTATATAGATATGTATATATTTATATCCATACAACATTTTGAAATTTAAAAACAAATATTTTAAAATGTTATCCTTTTTTTTGTTCATTTTATTTTTTATTGTTTGTTGTGTGCACTTGTGGCATATTGTGCTAATAAATATGTTTTCTTTCTTTTTCTTTTAATTTTAATACCTGTAAAACACAAGTTAAAAATGAATGGAAATGCAGTTCTTTTCAACCGTTGACATTTGTATACGCGGGACGTTTAGAGTAATGAATTATGAATTCAAGATAAAGTTTACGAAAAAAATATTGTTTACTTTGTGTATAAGTCCCTATGTACCTACCTATGTATTATTTATTAAACTATTACTAATAAGTTAGAATGTAATAACTGATTTGTAAGAAGACATTATTGCTTAATGGACTTGTCAATACAGCATTTATCCTTGAAGTGGCTACCTAACTATAACTTACGAGTATGTCCTAATAGATATTGAGACATGCCTATTTATAACTAGTTTATATGCAAATAAACATTATTGTAATGTCGTTATTATAAGCTATATACTTATATAGCATATAATACCGACAGACTGCGCAGGATTTTTCTATTTACGGTTGATGAGACACGGTAGCCCGCAAATTTATTGTCAAGTCTCAGAGATCATAAAGGTCTCAAGAATGCCGTTTTCATCAAATAGTCACTCAAGAGACCTTTATGAACTGAGATGGTTGTATTGGTGATTATAATCATTATTACTCAGTAAATAAACATTTGTTATTACCGCGAATCGACACTGACCGGAAAATTGCAAAAACCGTAAGAAAATTCGCATTTCGCGGGGTTACCTTGTCGCATCAACCTCAACAAACATTTTCTGTAAACCGCTGAGTCTGGGCATAAAATTATGAGCAAAATTTCTTTATTTGACGATAGTGAGCACTAAGAATAGATATCGGTAAAATAATGTGATAACTTCGATACGAATTTTCATCATAATAGTTGTAACCTTTAACATCCTGAAATTGACTTGTAATTATAAAAACATAAGTATGTAGGTATCTAGTCTATTATTTTATTACAATAAGCTTATTGTATTTACCAAAAAACTATTACAAAAACAGCTAATCAAACCAAATCGCTAGTTGTCAAAAGGTTAAGGCTAAGAAGTGGTTTAGTATAAAAAAAACTCACGGTTATAATATTGATTGCCAATGTCAAGGTTGCGAACCAATCATCTGCGATTAACGATTAGTTTTTCTATACGCCATTATTTTATAGCATACCTCAAAATCAATGTTTAGGGTTCCGTGCCCAAAAGACGTTTTTACTGCTGCTCATAAGGCGCCAAGGCGGTGAGATGGGCAGATCATATTATTATGAAACCTGGATAAGGCTGGGACAGAAACGTGGAGATTGGTGTAAGCAAAGAGAGACTTCATAGCAATGAATAGAATGCATGTATTTGTCAGAATATTGGACAAAGCTAGTAGATGTATAAGGTGTATTACCCATACAAATTTTAATATGGTTTGTAAAATTATGGATTATCATTACATTAAAATTAAGTGATTAATCATTATAATTATAACAAAAAATATAGTGGGGAGAGTCGAACTGTCGATGGTGTAAATACTGATTTGAGTTGTACACTTAATTGGTAAACACACAGGTACATCTCATCATCTTCCTGCACTGATCCCATTCTATTTGAGGTCGGCGCAACACGTTTTCTTTTGCCATTTTTCCCTGATAGACGTACATCTATAAAAGCTTAAGTTTGACAGAATTGTATAGGTAGAACTTTATTTGAATAGACGGAACCCTTAGCGCGTGCCTACGACTCATAAATTGTTATTATTGTGTGTTATTGTTTCAGGTGGATGATGGTTCCCAGAGTTTTTCAATCGGAGTCGTGATCGAGTTCATACCCTGAGTCGGACAACAATAATTTTGTTCATCATCATCATTCTCTCATCAAATCATGATGAGTGATTTCTTTAAATGATATTTTTTTCTCATTTTATGTAGCACGACTATATCGTTGGTCTAGTGCAGGGATGGCGAACCTTTATGGATCATCGTGCCATTTTTTCTAAAAAAATGTTTATTGAGACCTTACACGTGCCGTCAAATAATATTGCTTAGTGGCAAATAATTAAACTAAATATTTTCAACTAAAAGCTCTTTTTTTACCTACCAAAAAGAAAAAACGTCGTAATAAATGTTTCAATTCTACGTGTAATTCAAATTAAAGTAAGATTGCATCTTGGACTGGACTCCTCTACCAAACGGTTTCTAATCAAATCTTATGATAAAGGAACATCTTTGAAAATAATGACACGTAGACATAGTTGAAAATATGGTTAAATATTCTGCAACGTGCCATCAATGGCACGCGTGCCATTGGTTCGCCATCCCTGGTCTAGTGGTTACAAGCGCGTCTGGATTCCATACACAGTTCTAGTAAAATTTTATTGGGTTCTTCCTTGTCAGGTCGCTCGCATAACTTTTAGTAAACCTGATCCATGATGGGGTAAAATAAGCAAGATACAAGTAAATCTGTGTCCTTCGAGGATTACACGCGAGAGTACTCGTTGATGTAAATCCGGTAAATTGACCCGAATTCGTGTAAATATAGTACATTACTGCAGCGGCCAGCAACAGAGGCATTGATGGACGAACGTGTAAATGTGGGCCGAGGCGAAGCCGAGGCACACATACGTAAGTCCATCAATGCCTAGTTGTGGCCAAGGCTTGTATAGTACTTTTCTCAAATAATGCGAGGAAATTAAATACAATTTACTTTTCAAAATCACATACAACAATAATTTTTCACGCGTTGAAGAGTTCAGCCAATTCGAAATTTAAATAAAACCTTTAATAAGTCACCTCCTTGGTTGCTATGGTTCAGAGTAAAAGATCGTTCCATTTTTAAATAACACGACAGATATGAGTTTAGTATGTAATTTATTTGGCCGCTAAACACGACAGTTAGGGATTTTCATACAACTTTTGCCGGCCGCTGGTCGCATGTATCTGGCCAGTACAGCAATTTCGATTTATCTCGAAGAAGGTTGTCAAAATAATGCTCAAATTTCCAAGCATGTTTGAGAAAAACAGGTTTAGTATTCAGGTCAGTGATCCTCGATACTCTTAAGCGATGTTTATAAAAACTGACCAAATGCATGACCAGAGCCTTGAATTAAATAGTTGCATGTTTATTCATAGTTTCATACATATAGAATAGAATTTGCACACGAAAACCATACGTTTATCACACATTAGACGCACGCAGTTCTACATACCATCACGCCTGTAATCCTCAAAGGGTAAGGTAGAGGTGACGTACCCATTAGTAGATTCACCCGCATTTCGCCAGTTATGTCGCCGGGATGTCGAAAGAGATAGGTACGGCGGCCTCGGCATAAGGGCGAAGAAGGAACATGAGTGGTTTTTAGTCAGTAGAAGTCTGACACTCCCTTCCGCTGTGCCCAAGAGCGGGAGGAGTTATTTGATGAATACCTACCCCCGAAAAAAAAAAAAGATTATGGCCCTGTGCCGTTTTTTTAGGAATTTTGGTTTCCTCAAGATGTTTTCCTTCATCGTTTTGAGAACGGCATAGATTAAATCACCAAAAGTAATGTGGCTTGGGTGTGAATTAACCCACGGCCGTTACCACTGGATCACCATTGCTCCATCGAAAACTTTTAATTTGTGTTCGATCATAAAAAGATCTACGAAATCTTTTGTTATAATATTTTTATGTCAAATCAACTCACATGAATGATTGTTTAATGAGCATTTTAATTAAGATGTCTATACCAGTAATAAACTAAATGGTTATTGATTATTATACCTCTTAGGTACACACGGCTACACATCGAGCTATACATTTCCAGTTTACGCTGATCTCGCATTGTACGGAAATCCTATACAATGCGAGACCAGCTTATACTGGAAATGTATAGCTTGATGTGTAGCCGTGTGTACCTATATCTATAAATACATCGCTGGCTCCATGCAATATGGACCTAAACAATCACGCATTACGTAAAAATACACAACTAAAATAACATTAAAATAACAGTAATTTTGTTTTCAAATTGGACCACAGTTGCATACAGCCAGTTACATATAGAAATTAATTAAGAAGCAAATTGTTTACCAACACAAATGACAACTGTCAGACGTCACATTGAAAATATTTAATTTTCTTTCAATTTGCTTAAAAAATAATTTCTAATAGAACGGTACCTGACCTGACACAAGTCATCAGAAAAAAAACAAAACACATTCACACGTTTCTTCACAATAACTAAAATTCTACCATCACATATTTAAAAGTAATAATGATTACATAAAATAACACGTACCCACAGATATTATAATACTTCACGTACCTTATGTAACGGTCCGGATTTTTCACAATAATAAAACCTCACTTTGTTTAATGTTTTTTTTTAATCCTCGTGACCACGACAACTCGTCAAAGTGACAGTCAAACTAATACTGAGAGGAAAATGAGTCAACGCGTCATCGCAACCATGAAATTAGACTTTAGGCAAAATAGCTGGGCTCTTAAATTTTCATGTAATAGGGGTGAGTCTATTGCCATCAACCTTGTGCAAATCCAGGCTCCATAGCTGCTACTGAGAAATTCCTAATGGAAAAACCGAATATCACTTTGCCCGACCGGGAATCGATCCCAGGACCTCGTGCTCAGCAGTCACTGGACCTAAAGGGCATGCAGTGTATGATTATTTTGTACTAGCTTTTGCCAGCGGCTTCGCCCGCGTGAAAATGTCGATTTTCCATACAAACTTTCATCCCCTATTTAACTGCCTTAGGGGTTGAATTTCGAAAAATCCTTCCATAATCCTTGTTTACATTATAAAGGGAACCTCTGTGCAAAATTTCAGCTTTCTAGGTCCAAGGGTTTGGGCTGGGCGTTGATGAGTCAGTCAGTCAGTCAGTCAGGACTTGTCTTTTTTTATTTATAATAATAATAATAATAATAATAATATTCCACAACTATCACACAACGCCATCTAGTCCCAAGCTAAGCAGAGCTTGTGTTATGGGTACTAGACAACTGATAAACATACTTATATATTTCTAAATACATACATATTATAGATAAATAGATAGATAGATAGATTTATAATGTTAGAGTTAAGGTTTTTTTTTAATGCAAGCGGATCTAAGTTTATTATAACCTAGACGTCACACATCATCATCATCATCATTAATCAATTTGATAAATTGTGACGTGTTCGAGATTCAACCAAATTAGGCTGTATGTAAAATAGACGGTTCTTATTTTGTTTGACGTATTTAGAGGATAAACTTACATAGTTTATTAGTAACGGATCTCTATAATTATAGTCATTGATATAAAGTCCACAAATTATGTTATCATTAATTTGGGTTTTAAAATCGTTGATTTTTAATTGTGTTTTGACTCATGTGCGATCAAATAGCGATCGGTAACCTAAACGTGTGCGTCTTCAACTTCAACTAAGTAGAGATTATCTCTTCTACTGAACATGAGGTTCTTGGTTCGATTTCCGGGTCCGGCAAATTGTCTTTGGGTTCTTCCATCAGGAATTTCTCAGTAGTAGCATGAATGAATGGATTTCGATAAGATTTTAATATAGAGGTAGACAGTCACCTGGATTAGCTAGATTAGGGCCGTTTTTAATTATGAAAAACGTTGCTTTTGCATATTACTTGCGCGGGCAACGGCTAGCTAAAATATCTTACAAGACAATGTGATAACACAATAAAATTTAGTTTTTTTATTTGAATATCACCTAGTCCAACAACACTCATAATATTATCATATTATTTGTCTGTTCAAACGTTTGCGATGTTTTAATGCTGTGTTTTAAAAGTCTTTGTCAACGAAAATTGCGTTAAAACGATCATTAAGTAAATTATGCAAACGATATACCTAATAATATTAAACAACACAGTTTACGTAAACGAATATAATTTTAAATATAAATGTCATCTAGTGGTCGCGACTGTTGTGCACGAGTTCCTGGGTTTGATTCCCATGTCGGGCCGTGTTATTGGGGTTTCCATCACGAGTTTCTCGGTAGCAGCCACGGAGTCTGGATTTGTGCTCGATTGATGACAATAGGCTCGACCCATATTACATGGGACTACAAAAATAACTGGCGAAATGTGGGTGTACAGTCGAACAAGCTGATAAGTATACAGGCAGAATGTATCTTTATAATTCTAGTACACTGAAAATCATCATCATCATCATCATTTTCTTGCTCTTATCCCAATTCATTTGGGGTCGGCGCCGTCGTCTCATGAGACACCTCCTTTCTTACCATATCATTCATAACCTCTTGTCCGCTAAGACATCTCCAGGAGATTTATAACAATGGCTTTTTAATTGTGTCTTTTAAGGCGTATGAGCTCATAACACAGTCCATCCATCGTTTCTTTGGTCTTCCTCTACTCTTATACCCATCCAAATTCATAATAAAATAATAATAATAATAATGTAAATTTAATTTAACCCTTAAACAAACACGAGCCCCTGTGGATATTTAGGAGAAAACGAGGTTTGTTTCTAGGTAATTAGGGGCTGCTGATTTCATTTTTGATGAAAAAAAAACTAAAAAGGGGAGGGAAAGGGGGTTTTTTTCGGTGGTAAATATCTTACCATTATCCATTATCGACTTGTAAAATATTACGATGGTGGTAAAATAGTTACCATTATCCAATACGATTTGAACGAATTTCTATACTAGTTGTTTTCCCTGGATTTGCTTGTGTAATTTAAGTAATACAAAAAAAATATTGGTACCTAATAACATTTTTTCGAATGTAGATATGAATGTAATGTCTATTTGTAGTAGGTAAATAAAATATACTCGTGTTCATAATAAAAAGAAAGTTTTATTAATTATGAAAAGTAGATAATAATATGTATTTATTCTCCTTGAGCTTCCTCCGCAGTGTGAAAAACCCTGAAACATGACTTAGCACACAGAGTCACATAAATATATTAGTAAATCCAATTTACAGTTAGGCACGATTGCACAATGGCATATAATTTACCACTATTACCCATAACTTCACACGATCAAAAAACATGCATATATTACCGGATTTTTCAACCTAATGGATGCAAAACAACAAGAATATAACATAGTTTATGAATCTGAACGCAAAAAACACTTACCGGATTTTTTGTTGAACAAAACTAAAAATTTTTGAGAAACGTCACAACAATTTCAAATTTTTTTCACCAAACTGCCGACTGGCTCACTTTGACATTGACGTATATGGACGGGTGACGTTTATAAATAAAAAGTTCTCACTATTTGAATTTAAAAAAAGACAACGTTTTACTTATTAACAAATTCAAATGTTGCCGGTGCAAGAAAAATACTTTTTTAGACAAAAAACCTAAGTGGTAAGCATTATACCTTTATTTTAATAAGGGTTAAAACTAACATTAGGCTAAGTTATTTTATAATTACTAACAAAATATGGAATTCATTCCGAAATAAAATATTTGAATTTGAGTTTATACAGAACCGAAATTCTAGTACACTGAACATATTGATTGTGATTTTGTTTTTTTTATAAAACGTTTCGCATTTAGCGACTCATGTCAAACACTGTATCGTTGGACATCAGTCTCTAAATGTATCTCTGCAAATTCTTCGAGGATTACCAGGCGTCATGTTATGTTATAAAATGTCCGAATCCCCACTTGCCTCGTACCATACCGTAACATTGAACGTAGCTGTCCGCGAGTAAGGCCGTATATTGTGATGTGATCTTCCTGCATAATAAGTACGTGATGTGCATGGCTTTGCTCAAACAGGTACAGATCGAGTTTGTTGTATCATTACTGATGTGTAGTACAGATCTAGTCATTAAATATTGATAAATAATATTTAGATAAAGTGAACTCGTGTAAAATTTTTGAGTTTCGCTAGCTAATTTGATTTTACCCTGTATACGTAGGTATAAGTTCAAGCTTTAAGTTTACTAAAAATTATATTAACCACCTTATTAATATTTTCCCCTGAATGTACATGGCCGGAACACAACTAGGTGGACCGATGACCTGTTGAAGTTTGCCGGGATCCGCTGGATGCGAGACGCACGGGACCGGTCAATGTGGCGACATTTAGGGGAGGCCTATGTCCAGCAGTGGACGTCTTTCGGCTGAAATAATGATGATGATGATGATGATGATGATGTACATAAGACTCAAACATAACTGGTTTAATGAGGGAGTACTATTTATAGAGAATAGCTGCCCCTCTGCATAACTCTTCCTGGATAACAAGCGTGATGTTACTTTAAGTTGTCTATCTATCTTAGAGTTCCCACTGCTGGGACACAGGCTCTTGAGAGGGAATGGGCTATACCACGCGGGCCCAGTGCGGATTGGTAGAAGTTAAAGTGATTGAATCAAACTTCGAATTCTGATAATATGACTGAGATATCTTAAAAACATCATTTTAAATACATTGTTTCGGCCTACCTTGTCTAAACACACACTCACGTGACTGCAAAAACGAGATTTCTATTTATTTTATTGCGATATTCTTTACAGTTATTTTTAAATAACGAAGACTAGTTTTTGCCCTTGGCTTCGCCGCGCCGGGAGATTAACTGATGGGAATATTCTATAGTAAAAAAGTATCTTTCTAATCTATCTATAGATCAGATATCATTCTATTCTATAATTCTATGGTCCTATACTATTTTTTTACGATGGTTTAATGGATGACCGCTCTAAGGAGAACGGTGGGGCCTTTCAGACTCGTACTGACTGATACCACACTGGTGTTCCTCCCACGGTTCCATATTGGCTCACCTAAAGTTCTTTAAAATCATTATTGTAAATTTATTTAAATTCCTACTGTTTTTTATCACAACGTTTTTATCTCTAAACATAATTACCATAATATTTTCACTCATACAACTGTTTAGAATGATTAAAGGTCGTTTCACTGATTTTTGTCTTGAAATGAAATAGGGGATCGGACTGGGTCAAAATAATATGATTCTGTTTAGTCCGTAAGTTAGATTATCGAAAAATATTGAATATGTGTTTTTTGTTTTATCAAATCAATAAAAAAATACGAAGATAAAACGCGTCAAAGATCTTGGAGTGGGGCTTGAAACGTCACTTGTGTCGTCAAAATGTACTATCATATGACGTCACACGAGTTTTCGAAGCACTGTATCGTCTTCATTTTAAGTTTACGTGAAAAAAGAAAAAATACGTGTCCAATAATTTTTGGAAATCTATCTGACGGACTAATTAGTTTTTTTTGTCCGATCCCCTATTCAGGTCTGAGTGCACTATGAAAAAAATACTTAGAAAAATTTCGCGACCAATTTCGAGGTAGCGCTCGCCGGGCGCTGCCGCGGCACCGCTCGCTTCGCTCGCCGGGCGCTGCCGCGGCACCGCTCGCTTCGCTCGCTCGGCTCGCGCGTAGTTGGTCACGGTTCTAACCTAACCTAGGCTATGGATATCTTTGCATAGTATATACAACTGATTATCTATCTATCTATCTATATATAAATAAAAAGAGAAGTCCTGACTGACTGACTGACTCATCAACGCCCAGCCCAAACCCTTGAACCTAGAAAGCTGAAATTTGGCACAGAGGTTCCTTTTACAATGTAGACAAGGAATAAGGAAGGATTTCTCGAAATTCAACTCTTAAGGGAGTTAAATAGGGGATGAAAGTTTGTATGGAAAATCGTCGTTTTTGTAGTTTAGGTAACCGACATCCACACGGGCGAAGCCGTTGGGCAAAAGCTTGTTTTAAATAAAAAGAAATCTAAACAAAAATGATATGACTTTGAATAATAGTGTAAAAGATGGTTATGTTGAGAAAATATAGGAAAACAAATAAAAGTATAATAGATGTTTATTGCTACTGACATTATGAAGTTGAATGCTTTGGAATTAAAACATTAGAGACAGAGTACCTAGTTAGGAATTGCGATTGTTAGGATGAAAAATGTTAGGAAGAACGGAACCAGGCTATGGTCCATCATATACCAACCATTCATACTGTATCAGACAGACAGTTTTTCTCATAGCTATTTATCTATTTGTATGGATTGCCATAATTATTTTTATAGACTTAGTTTTAAGAACCAGTTTTGTTGTTCATAACAAACATGTTTTCTTGGTAATCCTAATCCCCCGCTGAGTTTTACGTCTTTACATTAGGTATAATTATAATAACTAAATTGGAATAATGAGTGAGGCGGGGGGAGCTACTTAACGGTTATATAAAATGTATGTTAGATAATCGTAAGTAAAAATAGAACCTTAAAACTATATTAGTAACACTATGTCACTGTGCGTTTACGTTGCACTTTACTAATTGAAATTATGTAGGAAGTTAGTATTAGGTACTCGTTTCGTGATGGAATCAAACCTGCACCCAGAAGTTAGTTCAACCATTCAAGCTAAGCGCTCTGGCACTGCACGTATGATGATAACAGTTTCTGAATTGTGTAACTAAAGTTAAAGACTAACATAAGTATTATAGAACTTCAAGTACTAGACTTGTAGTTCTATAATCAAATTCAAACCAACTCAGAAGAATCTCAAATCAAAAACTGAGAAAACTTTTGTATCTGCTAGCGCCCTCTGTACCGAGCGGCATAAACTAAAACGTATTTAGTGTAGCTACTATCAACCAGATGTCGCTACATGTAGCACTTTACACGAAAAACTGGCCAAGTGCAAGTCGGACTTACACATGATGGGTTCCATAGCATGACTTCTTATAAGTTTTCCTGTAATATATAAGTGTTGAACTAATTTCTGAATTATTTAAAAAATTTCGGCTCTGTAGTTTCGGAGATAAGTGGGGGGGGGGGAATGGTCGGGCAGACGGACAGACACACGAGTGATCCTATAAGGGTTCCGGTTTTTCCTTTTGAGGTACGGAACCCTAAAAATAACAACATCACTGCTGTTTATCCACGAAGGGTAAGTCAGAGGCGTAGGTACTATGATACCTAGCGAAATTTAATAGTTTAAGTCCCATGTGTGATAATTAAAGAGGGGCGAGTAGGCTATGCTTAGTGAATAGCTCTCAAACAATATCACATCTGGACAGTTCAGATGGAAGAAGGTGAATATTGGAATTTGACCTCTCGCTCAGCAGTGTCTTTTACGACCACAAGAATCCACATGGAGAAATCTCCATTTTTTTTAAGACACGCACGCCACTCTGTTCCCAAACCACTGTAACTCCTGAAAGCCAGAATCAACAGTGCCGACCACCAGAAAAACGCCGAGTCAATGAAGCTCGACGAAGTCCTAGACAAAAGATTTAACTGTCTTGGATCCCGCAACGAAATTAATCAGAAAAGAATAACGGAGGAGTAGGAAAAAAACATAATTTCCACTTCCCTCCATATCAGCAGGAGACAGAACAGAACAAGGCCAATAGACACACAGGGACGTATCAACTGGGTCAAATATCCTTAAATGACAGCCAGGACCTGCCGTTAAACGTGCTTTCCGAGAGAAGGAAGGAAACTCGTATGTTATAAGCTGTCACCCATCCATGGATGTCATGTTATGTGTTATTTTGTTCCGGGTCAAGAAGCCCACAAATAGCTCCATACTTGGGCCCTTGCCCATAACTGTGTTTACAAAAACAACTGACCATGACGTAGACAGTTACACATATTATAAGTAAGATGTCGGTAGCCCAACGCCCACTAGAAGTAAATGACACACTTTTCCTTCGTCAAAATACAGATAAACGTTTGTTGGCGACTGACCAATGACCATAGATATACAGACCATGGTACCTACCCATAGAAAAAAATGAAAATTGAACGTTCATTATCTCTATAACTAGATGGTTCTCAGGTATCAATCCAGAAAAGTGTGTGGGCAGTGGTGGCCCAGTGGTGGCGGCCCCGACTTACGAACAGTGAGTCGTGGGTTCGAACCCCGTCAGGCGCATTACTTTGTGTAATTTATTTCATCACCACTGCTCTCAAAACGGTGAAGGAAAACATCGTGAGGAAACCGGCATGTCTTAGAACCAAAAAATTCGAAGACATGTGACATCCGCCAATCCGCACTGGGCCCGCGTGGTAGATTATAGCCCATCCCTCTCCTAGAGAGGAGGCCTGAGTCCCTGCAGTGGGAACATTATAGGCTGATGATGATGATGATGAATCCAGAAAAACAAAATCGCATTGACAGGAATAATTCGTGTTCATGCGTTTATGATACCCTCCGGTGAAAACAATGTCCTTTGCCCATCAGTCTCACCACCGGACGACCAACACTTCTCTTTCCATTTCTTGGACGCCACTCGATCGCAGTATCACTACACCTGCCAATACTGCGTCATGCTAAGGGTCCTGCTCAGTGTCCACTTTTTTTTTTGGCTGTTTGAAATTATCAAATGACTCCTCCCGCTGTGGGCAAAGCGGTAGGGAGTGTCAGACTTCTACTGACTAAAAACCACCCATGTTCGCCCTTGTGCCGAGGCCGCGGTATCTCTTTCGAACAACCCTCACCCCCGACGCGCGCGACGGGGCCCAGTGCCCACCTCTATTTGACTTCGATAACACGATTTCCAATATCAAAGACCTTTGCACGTCTCCAAATTTCTACATTTTTGGAACTCGAACTTAGGTAGGTACTTCTTAGGGCCGCGGATTTTAGTACTAGATGACGTGGCCTCGGCACAAGGGCAAAGAAGGAACATGGGTTCGGTTTTTAGTCAGTAGAAGTCTGACACTCCCCTTCGCTCTGCCCAAGAGCGGGGGGGGGGGTCATTCGATGATTTTCCACCCACCAAAAAAAAAAAAAAAAAGGTAGGTACTTCTTAAAATGTCAAGTGATGTAAGTAAACTTTTGGAATCATTTGATGCACAACAGATCTTATTTTTTAAGTAGGTATACATGCAGTGAGTTTGACCAGACATTAAATGAATTATTTACTCAATCTACCATTTTTACAACGTTGCGATTCAACCCGAATAAACAAATAAATCTTTTCAGACTTTTACAACATCAGGACTTGGTCTTATCCAAAGACTTCGCCGACCCATCCCGGGAGATTCCGAAATAATGAAACAAACATTTCACAGAATCTGGGCAGTTTGTTGATATGCATCCACTTAACATACCTACACATTTGCATAAACAATCCAACTCCAGACATAATTCGTGGATGATGCATACTTTTTCAGGGAATCGAACCCGTGTCTCTGAGAAAACAAGACAAAGGAACTCTTGGTCGTTAAAAGACTTGAACCGTCGTTCTTGAAAGTTATTTGTAATTTTGTTCATCGTTCATTCAGTGATCGTAACTAGATTCAATTCCTGGGTAGGGCGAATTCGAAATATTGCGGCCCTGGAACAGAAAGGGCTACGAAGGAACATGGGTAGGTTTTAGTCAGTACAAGTCTGACACACTCTTCCGTTCCGCCCAGAGCAAGAGGGGTCATTTGATAATTTCCCATCAATTAAAAAAAGGGGCGCGTAAATTCGATCTAAAGTCGAGTGTTAAAATAGTTTTTTTTTCTGATTTTTTCTGCATTCCTCAACTTCTTTCATGTAGCAGACAGAATGCATGAATTCATCAATGTTATTTCTTTTCATGCAAAGAAGAGATTCACCTAAAGTTTAGGTCCTAAACGATCTCAATAATCCTATCAGCTGACAGCTGCTCAATGATTGTTTATCCAACACGATACACATCGTGCTCACACTATATGTACCTACCTACATGCACCCACCATCAGACCACTTCAAGCCACACTTATCTGTCACTAGCAGAGTAGTGCGTCCACGAGGCTGTCAACCTATCAATAGAGTTGCCCAACGATTCTCGTTAGCCGATTATTATCGATACCGGCTGCGCCAGTTGTGATGAAACTGTCGATACCATGTGAAGGTCAATGTGAAGCTTTGTTCCAATTTATTTTAAGTCGTGTTTGGGTTGTGAAATGGTTTGTGGGTAGATCCTGGTGCGGTGGTCAGTTATATTTGATGACTGGGCGCATTTCACGTTTCACATTTTTTTGTGAAAAGTTACGGGTTTGAGTTTTTCTGCCCGTTTAACTAGCCGGGCCGGTATCCACCAAAGCGGAGACGAGCAGAGCGGAGAGATGTGCCAAATTCGACCAATCACAGGAAGGGCGAAAGACCAGATGTAAATAACTAATGTTATTGACCGATTTCAGCAAACCTGCTCTCGTCTCCTTTCCGAGAGGAGCAGAAACCGGGCCTAATTTGGTGGAAGAGGTCAGAGAGGCACTCGCATTCTGTGAAAAAATTATACTCGGATGAGTAAGTATCATTTTTTCTAAACTGGTTTCAATATCGTAGGGAAAAGGATAGGCTGAAGCATAGACACAGATCTTATATCTTAGGTTAATGGAAAGTTACGGACAAAAATCCTATGGGCTCTCCAGCTGTATAATAACAACAAGACAGTGACAACAACCATATCATTTATTTCAGGCTACAATGGCCCAAAGATATCGCGGGTTTCCCTCCCCCCCCCCCCCTAATAACCCTGGGATTGCTTATACGACCTTCTGGCTTGAAACCCGCGATATACATATTATATACCTACCCTATAAACTCACATAATATTATATACCTAACGTAAATACAAAACTTTTGTTAATAAATAATAAGACTAACTATTTCGAACTTTTCTTTTATTCGAAAACGTCTGTCTAGCGACAGTGAATAGATAGTTAACATTCATCATAAATATTTTCGTAATATTACTTTCAATAATGTTAATTTAGCCTTTAGTCTAAGTCTAAGTTTGTTTTTACCCGACTGCGGCGAAGCCCAAAAGGAGGGTTATGTGTTTGACGTGTATGTATGTATGTATGTCCGTTTCTTTGTTTCCTCATAACTCCTAAACGGATGAAGGGATTTGAATAAAATCTACGTCGTTAGATTCGTCTTGATGGCGCGAGTGTTATAGGCTACATTAAAATTAAAAAACAACGAAAAATTGTGGATTTTGGGGGCCAAATCGTGGAGTTCAAAAAAATTTTTTTTTCCAATACCATCGAGTAGGGTATCAAAATGAAGGGTTTAAAAGGAGATTACAAACATATATAACACTTATATGTTTAAAAAAATGCAAAGTGACAAATCCTATAAACAAGCACAAAAGTTAAATCATCTGCGAAGAATTTTACGCGACCAACGAAAGAACAAACAAAAGAAAAGTTGGAAATAAAAAAAGTAGTTAAAAAACCAAAAAACCCGACTGAAAAAACTGAAAAGCGAAAAACAAGCACATTTTAAATTAAACAAAACTTGGAAGCAGGCGGGGTTCAAATATTATTGAACTTCATTACTTATTGAATGGTTCAGAATATTAAATTATGAAATGAAAAAAATAGAACCCCGCCTGCTTCCAAGTTTTGTTTAATTTAAAATGTGCGGAGTCGGGTTTTTTGGTTTTTTAACTACTTTTTTATAAAATAGCAAGGGTTACCACTTGTAAACCAGCAGGTTATCTAATCCGGTTAAAATCTTTAAACCGGTATCGAAATGGTTGTCAGAAACCATAACAGCTTGCGAATTAGTTAATTATGCAGTTTTATTTATATGAATGATGATTTTTACATTAATTTTTATGTTAAAGAGTTAGAAGACAAGCAGAGGCATGTAGCATGCAAATTTAATTTTTATGTTAGCTCAGGTAACTTTTAGTGATAGGCTGAGCAGATGCTCGTTTCTGCTCAAGGTATGGAAAAGCTTAGGGCCACGGAAGAGTGCGGTTCCGTGCTGTTAGATGAAGGTCAACCCAAATACAAGTATAGTACATTTTGATACATGTGCGGAAAGTTTGTTAATGCATTCGAGGTGGTATGAACGCCCGAGCCGTTTGTCATAAATTTTTAGGAGATACACAGGATATTATTTACTTTTTTTCTGCGTTTTGATTTTGCCAGGTTAAAGAAGAAGATCGAATACGAAACACCACGCTGCGCTCCAAAACGGGCATAGTGGATGTTGGCAAGAAGGCTGCTATGCTAAAATAGGATTGGGCGGGTCACGTCAGTCGTATGCACGAAGACCGTTGGACAAAAGCCTCAACACGATGGATGCCGGAAGACGGACGGCGCCGCCGAGGCCGGCCCAGAAAGAGGTGGCTAGATGATCTGGACGCACACCACGAGGGCTGGTTCGAGGTGGCTCAGGAAAAGAGCACTCGGTAAGAATTGGGGGAGGCCTTTGTCCAGCAGTGGGACAGTACAGGCTATTAAAAAAAAAAAGAAGAAGCAAAGGTATAAAGCCGCTAAAAGCTCACAGGAAAAATTTAAAAATTCAAAGATTTTTGTTAGGACTGACAGTGTCGACTTCCGTAATATCACAGAAATCAAAATGTAAAATGTAATATATTTATCTAAACACCTATCACACTTTGAACCATATCAAACACTATCATTTCGAAAAAATCTATATAAATTAGCTGAAAATTCCAATTTAAATGCAACTAATGATAGGTATAATTATCAATATTCCAGTATTATCTACCAATAACTCAGCGTTAAGAGTATATGAAGACAGTGAAAAATTTTAAATAAAGAAAAAAGAGACCGCTTTCCTTTTCATATACTTATGTACGTTTTGGTATTATTACACCATAAGTTATCGTAACATTTATTATTTAACTATGACCATTTAGAACAAGGATTCTCCATATAAGCCAGCCGCGTCAGCTACCCTTATTAGCAATGCATAGTGGGCAACTTTCGTTAACCAGATGACAAAGTGAAATTTGTCATTTTTGATCGCATTTGGTCGTAGAAGCTTTGAGAAGCTACACAGTTTGTGAGTGCTGGAAGGATTCTAGAAAGTAAGTTTTTTAATTTTTGGTTTATTATTTGTTTTGTGTTTAATTTGTTTTTTTCCTGTTAAATTATGTGAATCATTCTATGCTCTGTATATAAACTATAGTGTTATTTTATCATTGAGCTTACCGGTAATTATGGTTGTGATGTGAAAATTATTCTCTCGGTGTTTCTTTTTATGTTTTGAATGCGATAATGGATATAAGGTTTTAAAGAGCTCGTCTACAAGCAGATACGTCAATTCAATATACTACGTGGATAAAGTGGGATTTAGCTTCAGACTTGACCTAGCATAACATTATTACGTATTTATATGTACTAGCATTCGTTTTCTTTATTAACACTTCGGAATCTTGAATTTAAACAACAGAGATTTTATAGACATTTTCTATTGTCTGAATTAAAGGTTAATATGATTTATAATAATTATCTCTCATCGAACCTTAAATACGCCTAAAATTCCTGAAAGATACATTTTCAGGTTAAACTAGGGCCAATGTAATGGCCACATCATCATGACAATTCAACGACGTAACCTTGTAGCGGCAACCATAAAATTTTATTAATTTTTTCCAAGTTAAAAGTGAAACAATTACATATATATTATTTATTGTAAAAATAATAAAAAAAGGTAATTTTACTATATACTTTCTGACTGAAACTTACGGACTGACAAATGTGAAATGTGACCTATTGGCCCTAGTGTAGGATACAATGTTTTGTGTGGAACAAATGAAAACTCACGGGTTTGGGGTTCGTTCAAATCATTTTAATATCAGATCAAACATTCCATTCAGTCCAATTTCCATTTAACAATAACTTTTAATTTTATTGTTTTCAAACTTTTATTTTATATTTGACGGCACGGTTGGCGCAGTGGCTGAGCGATTGGACTGCTGCGCTGTGTGTCGCGGGTTCGATCCCCGCACGAAACAAATATTTTTAAGACCTACAGATAGTTGTTTCGGGTCTGGGTGTGTTTGTGTATGTGAGTTTAAGTGTTTGTAAACGCACCCACGATACAGGAGTAATCCTAGTGTGGGGCAACGTTTAAAAAAAAAAAAAAACAATTTATCAAACAGACATCTCTTGAATACCAACTCTAATAAGCTCGGCTTTCAGTCTAACCCTAGATACTAGTATTTGACATCATCATCATCATCAGACTATTAAGTAATGTCCCCACAGCAGGGACACAGGTCTCCTCTCTTTTTTAAAGTAAATAGGCTGATCTACCACCAGTGGGGATTGGTAGATGTCACAAGTCTTCGAATTTTTGGTTCTAGAACATTCCCTTTTTTGTTTCCTTTTTGTGACCTCACTATGTTTTCCTTCCTCGTTTTTGGGAGCAGTGGTGATGAAATAAATTTCACAAAGAAATGCGCCTGCCCGAGTTCGAACCTACAACTATTCGTAAGTCGGTGCCGCCACCACTGTGTGAATATAATTTAATTCCTGAGAAACACGATTGCTTTCTTGATTTTTCAAACGTACTGTGCATCTTATATTATTATGGTCTCTCTTAATAAATATCATGTTTTATTTATTATAGCTGGGATAGCTAAAAATAGAGGGATGTTTTTGGTAATATTATATTATTTGCTTCTGCGTCACTTCTTGTCAGCAGTCAAAGAAGACTCCACGTCGACGGCCATTTCCATAGTATTTTTTTTGAAATGATAAAATTTTCATCATTATCTACCATTTTGAAAGGAGGGTCAGACTCTTGTTGACTAAAATTCGTCCGAGTTCCTCTTAATGCCCTTTGCGTTCAAGGGCCGCGGTGACTCTTTGCTGGTGGCAGGGCTGATGATGAGCCCTGGCAGGATCATCATCAGCCTACAGCAACTTTCATTCGCTTGCTACCAGCCTCCTGGCGGAAATCGTTGCTCCACCTACCCTGTAATCACCTCACCACCTTACTCTTATCGATTCCCGTTCTCCACCCAAGAACACGTCTACTCCAACGGTCATCGGTTCCATGGCTAATATGGCCGGTCCAATGCCACTTTAGCATATTTATTTATTTAAACTTTATGCATAAGAGTGGGACTTAATGCCACAAGGAACACCAAACGATGACTGATGGACAAAAGCATCCCGCATAACAGGTCTCTTTTGCTGAACCCTTCGGAAACAGCCCTTGCATTAACTGTCTAGATAAGTCGTTTTGCCATCTTAGGGATAAAGGAACCTTAACATTTTCTCTTAGCAGACATTTAATTAATCACTAAACAAGATAGGTAATAAACTTTGTTACTAAATACCTACTTTGACAAAAAACGTAATCAGCGAAAGTGCATTTTTAACTGATTATAAAAACAACGTAACATTTCTAGACAGGTTCTAAACTTGTTTTTTTTTTGTCTAATTCCTTGCATTGGATGCCTGAGCGTCATCCGATAGCAATAGGTCGCAAGATGCTAATTTTCAAAACAATTTTTCCGGCACTTTTGCAAAGTGAATGGTGCTATTAATCTTTTCAATAAATGTAGGTTGTATTTTTTTGAAAAAGAAGATGAGCTGCGCAACTTTATAATAAATACTTTGAAGTTTTTGGTTATATATAAAGTCTCTCCGGTTATTATATTATAGTGGCGCGTTTCGTAGACTTGCATCAGGCGCATTTAAGCGAACACGAAGGACGTACGTCGGCTTGTAAATATTGTCATCTTATTTCGGTGCATCAGAGGAAAAGGTTAAATTAATATTTCTTTATTTTATTACTTTGGTTTTTATTCTTGCCGTATCTTCTCTGAGCTGTGTGCACCTTTTATCTACTGGCCTTTTTGTTCTACTTGATTGGGGTCGGCGCAACATGTTCTCTTCTTCATTCTCCCTGTTAGATGTCACGGCATCATTTATACCTGCTTTATAAATTGACCGTTTATGTTGTACCAAAAAGCTCAACCCCTACTTACTACAAAAGTCTTTAAATAACATAATTATCTGTAGAAATGTGGAAAATAATTTAGTGTGATCATAATACGTATGCCATAATAACATTTGTAAAATTATAATTTTCAGATAAGGAAATATGAAAACATGTATACTGTGTGCTGTAATCGTTGTTTTACTGACAAACGCCGTACGCGCAGACGAGAAGACCGAACAGGACAATTTGATTACAACTTACGACCCCGGGGAGGATGCATCGTAAGTATTAATATATAAGTTCTTATTTTTTACATTCATTAATCACCTTGACCGATTCTTTGGTTTAGTGGCTGTCATCACGACTGCAGTATATGTTGTCTTGGGTTCGATTCCCAGCCCGCATAGTACGGCGATTCTATCTACGCATGCAGGGTGGGCTAATCCTTATTGAGTATTTCTTAGTAGCAGCCATAGAGTTTCCATGTGTGCCCGGTTTATTGCAATAAGCTCACATTTATTACAATGGAACTTACGTTTAAGTTCCATAATACGAGAGTGTAGCTTCTATTAGTTAAACCACTGCTTGAGCCTTTGGGAATACAGGCATTATGTGTTGTTACGATAATGACCTTGTTTAGACGATGAATAACTGAAAAGAATCGGCCGAATTTAGAATATGACAATGGTGTATCTTTATAATATTACGATGATAGTGATAAACATTATGTAGATTCTCATTCCAAAAATGCAGCGATGATTTCTAGCGTAAACTTGTCTTTCAACGACAGACTTTCTTTTTTTTATTACGATTAGATCACAATTAAAGTAAATGTTGTTATTTTGTATTTGGTAACTTAATCATTATTTTGTAAATATTTTCAGAGAATCTTCAACTTTTCCCCGTGTTCCCGATGATAAACCTGAAAACCAAGGTCACATCAGGTTTGAACGTCAAACTCCTGAACGTCCTATCAAATTTGAAGATGATACGAAGGAACAGGGATATGACGATATTGACAAAGCTGACCCAAGTTCACTCCTTGCAGACATATCATTTGAAAATGACGAAGGTTTTAACAAAAATGATCGTATTTCACATAAAGGAACACATGATAGTGAATCCAATGGTGTTGTGAATAAGATAAAATTTGAAGGAAGCAATGATGAGCAAGAAAATTCGGATGATCAAGACAGTAATGATGAAGAGGATGATCCTAAAAGTGGTGGAAGTCAAGTAGTATTCGAAGACGATGGTAAAAGTGACGAAAATAGTTTTGATTATTCAGACGAATTCGAAACTGAAACAGAAACTAGTGACAAACCGATCAAATTCGAAAACCAAGATAGTGAATCAAATTCTAACAATCGTGATTCAGAAAGGAATACAGTTACTGAGCGGGTGGTTTTTAAAGATGATAATCAAAGTAATCAGAGTGAACAACCTGTACAAAAGAACAAAAGAAAACCAAAAAGAAGGCCACGCTTTGAAGGAAAACAAACAAATCCTGCACCAACGGCTCCAAACTCTCCCTATCCTGATGTAGGTTACCCTGGATATCCAGGAGTAGGCTACCCTGGCCCTGGTTACCCAGGTCCAGGAGACCCAAATGCAGGATATCCAGGCTACGGCACACCCGGTTACCCAGCCCCCGGATATCCTTATCCTAATTACCCTAGCCCATACCCAAGCATGACATTCCCACCTTCTGCCTATTCAGGATACCCACCTTATCAAAATATGTACCCACCTATGGGTCAAGGATATGGTGGATATCCAGCTCCAGGATATCCAATGCCTGGAGATCAAAGACCTCCGACAAATCCAATTGGGTATCCAAGTCCTGGTCAGATTGACCCAAGTGGTCATACTGATACGCGGTATCCCAATCCAGACTATAGTGGTTCTCCATCTCCTATTGCTCCTCCTCCTACAGCTCCACAAAATGGCCAGCCAGGACACCCATATCCAGGACCAGACTACCCATACTACCAGGGTTATCCAATGGCTGGGTATCCTCCGCCTTATCCAAGCGATCCAAATGCACAATACCCTCCTCAAAATCAGGCGCAGTATAGACCTCCTGTGTATCCAGCGGCTCCTCCTCATCAACCAGGATATCCTCAACCCCATCACCCAAGTGGACCTCAGAGTAAGTACAGTATTTTCATTAATTTTATTATTGAGTAGGTATGTGTAATGGCAATGCTTGGGAGAGTTTAGTATTCAGGTCCTTCGAAGCTGGAAGAGACACATTCAGTACATCATTAATTGTGACCACTTGGGGTGGTTTAAATAAAGGGAATATCCCACACTCCCCGGTCTTCATACTGTTTCCCCCCGATAACAAAAAAAAACTACACCTTTCGGTAGCTATAAGATGTAATTTATTACTTGTCACAATGACATTCTGTCTAAATTCTCTGGTCTATCTAGATTAAAAACAATACAAACATAATCTAGCTCTATAAATTCCGATAGGATCGCACTAAAGCCTTTCGCACAATAACGGAACGCGCCCGTAACCAATAAGTTGTGCCCTCAGTGATTTAATCTCAGAAAAATAAATAACAGCTGTAAAATCTATATTTTTTACATTGAACATAAGTGCAGTGAAGGGTTAATCGGCCAATAATTGTTTGCAGTGTAAACTAAACAGTATTTTACGAAATTAAAACACTCGAAAAAGTGCCGGTCATAGTGGGTCATATTGACTAATTTCGCATACGCACGGAATCCTCGCAGTTGTGTGAACTAGTGAAAGGCGAAAGTCCTGTGCACGCGCAGTCAGTGCTACCAACATTGCGACGACGCAGAAGCGCGTTCCAGCGGCGAATCAGTGCGTTCGAGTTACATTTGTAAGCATTTGTGAGTACAAACACGACGTTTTGTGTTCCTAATAACACAATAACACACAAACATCTACCGCAAACAAGGAGAAAAATGACTTCACCTAACGATAATGTCACCTATCGCAAACTATATCGATCAAGTTCATTAACTAACTTGTCCAACACAACAAATAGTAGCGAGAAAGCGATATTTGATACCACGATGATGAGTATTCCAGATAGCTTACACGATAACAGCGACATAAGTGATCTACATGACCAAATAAACAAACTCACGATGCAATTGTCGAGCGCCCATAATGAAATTGAAAATTTAAACATGGAAAACTTCCGCTTAAAATCAGACCTACAAAAAGTTATCAAAACAACAAATACCTACAAGAAAATATGCTCAACACCATGCAGGAAAACCATATCAACAATGCATAACAATAAAACTCCAAACCAAAATAAAGAACGAAGCTGGCAAAACACTAATGAAACAATCATTAATGTACAACAAAACAATTGCTCAGAAAGTACGACCATCATGCACAATAAGGGAACACAAACAGTTTCTACACCTAACAAATTGAAGGAAGTACCTACCATTTCGTCCTCAAACCAATGCACACTACATAATATAAATAAAGAGCCGGCAAACATAATTACGAAGCCTAGGCAAAAAAACAAATTATGTATTCTAAGCAGCACCACAACTAGAGGGTCCTTATCTACAATCCGAGACGTATACTCAAGCTACTCTCATTACTGCCACTACATCAGGACTAACAGCAGTGCCAACGATCTTCTAACCGATATTGAACTTAAGCTGAAAGACTTCACCACTAACGACTACTGCATACTATTTATCGGGGAAAACGACATAAAAGAAAACAGTGACTACAATAATATAATAAAGAAAATGAGGGAATCTCTGCGAACAGTAAATCATACCAATATAATTATCTGTGCTGCCACCTATGTAGCAGGTGCTCCAATATATAATTACAAGGTAGATGTGTTTAACAATCTATTGTACTCAGATATACAAAGCAACAAATACGCATACTTCTTTGATAGTAACTATGAGTTATCACTCGAGATGTTCTCCTACAAAACTGGGAAAATAACTAATTATGGAATGAGAAACATACACGACCGAATTATATGCAACATACTATATGATTTAGATCTAATTGACAACAACAAAACATCAAATAGTAAACCTGAAAGCAACAGTTTTAGTAACCATGATCTTTTTCGTATTTAATCATATATTTGTAATGCACCAAAATATCAATGGTCTAATCAATAAATCGGATCTATTAGGTATACATCTAAATGAACTCTCAGAAGAAGGTAGGTCAGTAGATATCCTCTGTATAACAGAACACAACATGAAACATGGTGACAATCAACATCTACATTTAAATAATTATTCATTTGCGACATGCTATGCTAGACATGATAGAAACGGGGGTTCATGCATTCTAATAAAGAATACACATAAATTTGAAGTCATTGATGTCAAAAAATGGGCCATACCACATCAAATAGAATGTTGTGCAATAAAACTTTCTTCGCACCCAATCACCATTGTCTGTATGTATAGACCGCCAAATAGTAACAAAGATAAGCTATCATCATTTTTTGAGAATTTAGACATGATGTTAAGAGAAATCTGTCTAAAACATAATAACAAGATCATACTATGTGGGGATTTTAATATAGATATATGCAAAAATAGCAAAACCTCGATAACTTTTCAAAATATATTACGCAGTTATAATCTGATTCTGGGTACTCGGTCACCGACACGTCTATGCAGTGGGACCTGCATTGACAACATAGTTCATAATATTAGAGGCAGCAAGTGTGAGGTTAAAGAATTAGCATTGTCTGACCATACAGCGCAACTGCTAAAATGTCGTGTCAAAAAAACGTGCACGCTTTCTCACTGGTTCGTACATAAACGTGATTACAGTGACGAAAATATAAAAAAATTTAGAGAATGCCTTCAAAATGTAACATTTCATGATGTCTTTATGTGCTCTGATCCTAATAATGCATTTAATGAATTCCATGACCTTTATAAACTATTTTATGACTTATGTTTTCCGATTAATAAAATAAAGGTTTCGCCAATTAAAAAACCTAAGTGGATTACACCGGGACAAAAAAAATGTTCCAAACGGAAAAGGGACATGCTATGGGAATATCGAAAGTCGCCTAGCTCAGAAAATAAAAACAAACTAAAAACCTACACTAACAGATTAAAACACATAGTCAAGCAAACACAAAAAGCGCAAAACAGTCATTTTATAGATACGTCCGAAAACAAGAGCAAAGCTACGTGGAGTATCATTAATAAACAGAAAATAAACTACCCAAAAGAAGGAATTTGCAGCATAAAGATTGACAGTAAAGTTGTAAATTCTCCAAAACAAATAGCGGAATCACTTAATGAATATTTTATAAATTTTAATCAATCTCAGAATGACATTAACTATAATAATACACTGACATTTGACACAAATCCTAATTCAATTTTCATGACACCTACGATACCCTTTGACATTATTAAAATAATTCAATCATTGAAGAATACTAATAGTGCTGGATATGACGATATTACCACTAAAGTGATTAAAGCTACGTCTCACATTATTGCACCAATACTCAGTCACATTATAAACAACTGCATTGAGAAAGGCGTATTCCCAGAAAGGTTGAAAATTTCAGTAATCAAACCTTTGTTTAAAAAAGGTGACAGGCAAGATCCAGGTAACTACAGACCTATTGCACTTATTCCGGTCTTCTCTAAAATTTTCGAAAAAGTAATGCATAATAGTATATATTCTTTCTTAGAAACAAACAAAATATTAATTAGCGAACAGTACGGTTTCAGGAAAAATAAAAGTATTAATTCCGCAATATATGCGCTTGTAGAACATGTCTTGACTAATATGGACAAGAGAACTCCTGTAGTTGCATTGTTTATGGACATGTCAAAGGCATTTGACCATGTTAGCCATAAAATACTCCTAAACAAATTGGAAAAATATGGTATCAGAGGCAACATCCTTGAACTTGTTGAATCATACCTTACCAATCGGCAACAATATACATGTATCAATAAAATCAACCCCCATACAAAAACAGAAATTACATATCAATCCAAACATCGGGAATGTTTATGCGGGGTACCACAGGGCGGTGTACTTGCTCCATTATTTTTCATCATATATATTAACGACATGCCTAAACTAATTAACAATCCTATGATCTTGTTCGCAGACGATAGCACAATATTATTTAAAAGCAAAAATGATGACACACTTGAAAAAGAAATTAATGACAACCTTAATGACATAATATCCTGGCTAACAGAAAATAACTTAAAAATTAATCTAAATAAGACTAACTACATCTCATTTGAACAAAAAACAAATAATAAAAAACCAGACGTTCGATATGGTAATACAAGTATTCAGGATACTGATCACACAAAATTCTTGGGCATGTGGATAGATAAAGGCATGAACTGGAAAATGCATGTTGAGGGCGTGTGTAAAAGACTTAGCCAGTGCTCCTATGCCCTTTATAACCTAAGGAAAATATCAAGTCAGGCCACCCTTTTAATGGCATACCATGGTTATGTATCATCAACATTACGCTACGGACTTATGTTTTGGGGAAACTCGCCAGACAGAGAAGTGGCGTTTAGGGCACAGAAGAAATGCATAAGGGCAATATGTGGCATACAAAATACAGAGAGCTGTAAGCCACATTTTCAAAAGCTTAGGTTACTTACACTCCCGTGTCTTTATATATATGAAGTAGCTACTTTTGTCAGATCAAATCTACATTTATATAATCGCCCGAAGAGCATACGCTATAAAAATACAATATGCATGACAAGACACAAAAAAGCTATATTCAGCAAAAACCTTTTAGGCATGGCACCCAAAATCTACAATAAATTACCCAAACATATCTTAGAAGCTAGTAATACAGATCTGTTCAAAAAATGGTTAAATGATTTTTTGGTTGAAAAATGTTACTACACAATTAATGACTATCTTAATGAAACTTGCTAGACCTACTATATCCGATTTATGACATTAGTAAAAACTTGACATTGCACTGAATTAAATTACCCATTGAAATAAAATTGTTATAATTATTACCTCTATGTTTATGTGACATTAATGTGTTTGTATGTGTAAAATTTTTGACTGTAATTAATAATCTAAAATATTGTTATTTTCTGATCATTCTGACATTAATGTTATTTTGTAATTTGAATTTTGATAAAAACTGATTATAATCATCAATTTAATTTGTACGCTTAAACGCAAAACATAGACGGGACTTTTATATTTAATTGTAACACCACTTAAAAACCTATGTTTACAAATAAAGATTTCATTTTCATTTTCATTTTCATTTTCAACAATGCGTCCATTTGCTCACGCCTGTTAGGTCGCGGTCAACTGGCGAACTCGATGAAACAATGCATCGGTGAGAGGTGCCAACTGCCAACGGTCACCGGGTGACTAAGTCACCTAGCGAGCTTGGAGTTGTAGTTTAAGATGTCGCTGATCGATAGTGTTTTAAAAAGCAGTCCTTTTAAGTTCTAATGGTACTTAGTAGAGTCTAGACAAAGTGACAGGGGTAATGATAGATCATGCAAACATAACAAAATAACACGCCGGTAATCCCCGAAGGGTTAGGTTAAAGTGAAACCCTAGGGGGCCAGCCTAATGCCATCAACCGGCCACATGTCCAGACTCTATGGTTGCTACTAAGAAATTCCTGGTTGAAAACCCAATAACACTTTGCTCGTCCTGCGAATTCAACTCTCAGCAGTCGATGATGTAGATGTTGGATAATAAGTAGCCTACAGCCTACCTAGACTATAAATTGTACATCACTCATAGGGCTGACACACCATGTATTTGTCGTGTTTCAACTGTTTAATGCGCCGACGTCTACCGTCGCCCTTGTTTGTTCTAAAGATTCACTTATTTCCCTTACCATTTCAGGACCATCACGCCGTCCGAAGTCCTTAACCCAGCGAGCAGTATCAGCAGTGGCCGAAGCCTTGACTTCAATAGCGTTGTATGATGATCAGCAGTGTGTGCCGAGGTTACTGTGTGAGGTAGCTGGAGGCAGTACAGCATCATCACCCACGCTGATAAAGGCTTCTGCTAGTCTGCAACCTTTGCTTTCGTAAGTTTTATAGTTTTTTTATTTTTTTTGGAAATCACCTTCTTCAAATCACTTGTTTGGTTTGAGTATGTGGATGATAGAATGTGTAAGTAGGTTTTGGACGCACCATAGACGCACAGTAAAGTTATTGCTAAGAGTCTTAAATCAGGAGTTTTTTAATCACACTTATAAAATATTATAAAGGCGAAAGTTTGTGAGTGTGTATGTTTGTTTACCACCCGACTGCGGCGAAGCCCAAAAGGAGGGTTATGTGTTTGACGTGTATGTATGTATGTATGTCCGTTTCTTTGTTCCCTCATAACTCCTAAACGGATGAAGGGATTGGAATGAAATATACGTCGTTAGATTCGTCTTGATGGCGCGAGTGTTATAGGCTACATTAAAATTAAAAAAAAAACAAAGAAAAAATGTGGATTTTGGAGGCCAAATAGCGTAGTTCAAAAAAAAATTGTTCATATGAACAATTTTTGCACAGATAGTTTATAACCTGAATTAACACAAAGGATAGTTTTTATCCCGATTTTATCTTCCCGTGGGATAATTTTCAAGTTATAGCGGGCGAAGCCGCTGGAAACACCTTGTACAAAATATTTACGTTGCACAAAAGACGAAAGATATTCTAATAATGAGATACACACATTATAAATTTTTAATTTTCTGTTTCCAGGCTTCTACAAGCTTATAACGGAGTAAGTACGTCTCCTCTCTTTGTATTTGGTCGCGCCACTGTCACGGGAATCACAGCAAAGGGAAACCCTTCGGCCTGCTACCATGCCTACCCACAATGTCCCAGTGACCCTGAGAAACTCATTAACTACCTCAACAACCACAATGGAGGCTTCTTCAGGTTCTTCGGGCAACCAGAGACACCCCAGCAAACACATAACTTGGAGCAATTTTATAATTACTTATCTGGACTGAATGGTTCGCCGCCGCAGCAACCACAACAACCACAGCAACCACAGCATCCGCAGCATCCACAACAAAATTATGGGTTTCTTAGGCCATACGGTTATGGTTTTCCACAACAAAACCCCTATGCAACTATGCCTTACAATTATGGACACAATTACTTCAACGAACGGATTGGATACAGAAACGCCAAAAACATCGACAGTGAGGTGGAAGCTAGGATACAGAATAAACCAGGAGTTGATGTTATAGAAGCTGAAAGTGATTCAAATACTGACGAAAGTCAAAACACAGCTTCAAAGTGGGCGTTCCCAGGTGAGGGAAATAAAAATGGTAATGACAGAGATAAAGTTAAGACAAAGCAACCAAAGAGACCGCGGCGACCTGAGAGACAACATCAACCAGAGAGGCAACAGCAACCAGAGCGAGGAAGTAAAACTTTAAAATTCCCTGATGACAGGTCAGATGATAGGCGTGAAATAAAAATGCTTAAAGATTATCCAAGAAAAGAAAAACACATATTCTTTCCTGAACAAAGTAATTTTCAAAAGTACACAAATTATAACTATCAAACCACTACTACCACTACTCCTGTGAATTCTGAAGAGTATTATTTTGACCATAAAAACAATTTCTATGTAAAAAGACCCAAAGCTTTAAAAACAGATGATGTGGTGTATGTTGTTAGAGGGAACGGTGATCCAAATCACCCAGAAATTATAAAAGTTAGACCTGGACAAAGTATTTGAATGAAAACCAAAAACAATAAAATGAGAAAGTACAAAACATACACAAGGAAAACATGGTGCATTTGAAAACGGAGATTCAACTAGAATATTTTGTTTTTATCTAAGCAATAAGCTGAACTAATAAAGGTTAACTTTCGTTTGAGTTTTTTCTTGCAAATTTTTTAAATTCTCGTTAGTATTAGCAGCTGTTCTGTTCTGAATTGATCTGTCTTTAATCTTCGCTTCGTCTGTATTTGGCATATTTCGGACAGTTTGTATTTTTAATAATCTTGTTATCTATATAATGCCTATCTAGATCAACAATGAGTTAACAAATCTTGAATTTATTTATAAAATGTTAACGCCCTATGTTAATTTAATCAGTTATATTAATTTCGAATGTATACGTTAAGTGTAATAAGTTAATTAAATTATAATAATTTATTGAAACAAAATGCGTTTATTTTTACCTCCATTTACCAGCATAAATAAGGTTCTTTAGCCCTAATAGAAACTAGCGAACCTACTGCAACTGAGTTAAAGATTTAACCAGATTTCAGAAACAATTCTTCGGCATTCATGTATGTAATCAATTATTAAGGCTGAGTTGCACCAAAAAAGTAGTTAAAGTTAAAGTTTGTGTCAAATGACACGTCAAACAAACATCAAAACTTCAGTTTTGTATCGGTTAGGCCAACAATGAGTTGCGCCATTTGACAAATAGTTAAATGACGTCATAACTTTAACAGTAACTGCAACCGCTCACTTTCCGCTGGTTATTAGTGTTATAGTTTGTGTTAAATTGTCTGTCAATTTTATTGTCAAACGCGTTAAATATAACCTTTAGACATCATGTCCCTGCTCCAAGAAATACTCGCAGAAACCAGTTCTGATGACGAAAGCGATGAAAAGAAAAGTGTGATTACCTAGAGCCGATCGTTTTTCCACATGGAACGACGAATGTTTCTTGCCAAGATTTCGAGTCTCTAAAAACGTAGCTTGGTGGCTGACTATACGATTGCATTGCTTAAGGCGTAACAAGGATATTCATCGTAGGTAATTGTTCAACCAAAAAATAATACGTGCTATAGACAAAGCAATAAATATAATAGGTACTTACTTTGTTTGAATGTTTGCAAAAAAAAAATTGTTTATACATATAATTAAATAAGCAGTACCTTTGTGCTCTTCTATTTGTTACGTTTTTATCCTTTTTTTGTATTTTGTGTGTGCATAAATAAATAAATAATTTTTCTATACCCCAAAGTACTGTCAAATTTGACACAAACTTTAACTTTAACTACTTTTTTGGTGCAACTCAGCCTAAAAGCTTATCGTTTAAAATTGCTGGCCACTTCATCTTTCTTCTGGGCAAAGAGTATGCATGCAGATATTAAATTGTCACATTCAAACACGTTTAAAATTAAATTCGCCACCTTCAATCTTAAAATAAGACTGCCACCAATATGATGAACTTGAACAATTAAACCCGAACTTATCAAACGAGAATCTTCGCCATCTTCAACAATACATACCCTTCTGCCCGACCTCCACAGATTAACAATTACATGACAATAAAAGTCCATACAAAGTAATTAATGTAACGTCGGCCTTAACTTTATTTTTACACGGTCAAATCGTTCACCTTATGGCATGTCTTGCTACCATATATATGATGCGATACGATTATTTTATGATTTGATTGTTTTTCTCAAATGGTGTTGCGTGATAAATAACTATTATTTATCTATTGTTTTTGTTTTTTGGATTTATGTTACCGCCTATTGAGTTGGCTTCATTGCGATGATAATTGGCGGTATCTTTTAGGTGGCTGTCAATACGAGTCAATTTAATTTAATGTCAGGGCCTTGTCCTATGGACTGCGGAAAGACCAAATAAACGATGGATTGACTGTGTGAAAGATGAAAGGACTAGATAGAGGTGACAACGGAGATGAAGACTAACAGCTAATGGAACAAGATATGCTATGCAGACCCGAATGGGCATAATAGCAGGAAAATGATGCTGATTATGTATCGGTGTACTAATTTGGCGGGTGCGACTGTGTAACGTGCTATCGGTGTAGCTTACAAGCTATTCCAGGGTTCGATTCTGATTTTGCACAAAAGTGTACTTGTAAATCTTGTAATGCACTCTTAGACCTTTCCGTTAGAAGGGTCATGTTTTGCAGACGACCCCATTTCCCCATCTTGTAATCTAGAAGCTTGCTTGTACTGCCCGACTTATGAGCAAAGGCCTCCCTTAATTCCTTTTATCCGTTTAGTTCTGCGGAACTTCTTGTCACTTTCTAAGTCGTCCCGCCATCTGGTTCGTGGTCTGTTCCGTCCCCGTCTCTCAGTTTCAGGCACACATGTCTAGCTCAACTCCAAGTTGGGTAACCTTTGGAGCCACGTCAATACGTCAACCAGGGCTGCCCTAAAGCGCATTGGGTGGATGATATCGTCAGGAGCTTGTGAAACGGATGGATGTGAGACGCACATAACAGAGAAGAGTGGGAGAAGAAAGGGGAGACCTATATCCAACAGTAGGTGATTCCGGGCTGAAATGATGATGATGATGATACGTCAACGAACCAATAAATAATAAGTAAGCAGCGAACCAAACTCATCAGCATGCGGTTAGTCAGAGAGCACGCTAGCTGAGCACGCGGAAGACTTTAATGAATGCGCAATTAGCGGATACAGGCAAGGTCGTCATTACTAGTCTAATGCTTATATTATTGCGTATTTAGGTCGGATGGCGGATTCTTAATTGTTGAGTAAAGGTATGCGTGCAATTTGAAGTAAATAGAGCCTGCAGTCGGAGGTTTGTATAGGTAAGCGATGGGAAGATATGGAGGGAATTCAAGATTGAAAATTGTTGTGGTGTTTAATGCAAATAGGTCTGGTGTAATAACTGAGTAATTGAGACCACAGGATTATTTAAATTTAATACATTAACTCTGGCTGTTTCACTATCAAAATATACTACTAATTTACTAGGTAAAATTAAAAAAAAAACAATTGGATACCTTGATCTAGTTAGAGTTATTTTCCTTGATTTATGACATTAAGGGTATAGTTTCATGTTTTCTACAAGAACCTTCAACAGGATTTATTAGACATTTTTTTTCATAAACTACCAAAAAACCTTGTAACTGGTAGTTTATGCCAATCCGACTTATTTTTGTCGTCAGCATCATTGATTCCGTTGATAGAATGCCACATAATCTGGGTCCTTAAAACCTTTTATAATACGACACACTTTTAACTATTGTAATGAACCATTGCCTAGTAAAGTTCATTCATAATACTTGGAGGTCTTCATAGCAAACCTGTGATATTATCAATTAATAAATCACTTACCTACATCCATTTCCGTGCCAGTAGTCCAACCATTAACCAGAATGAATGGGTAGCAAGCCATAAATAAACAACTTGTCAATATTAGAATCACTAATTATGTATTGCAATTCAAATCCTGTTGAGTGCTGAGAGCTAGTCTAGGCATTATGAATGGATCTAGCGTTTGTATCGTGGGGAGCCCTACTTGGCTGATTATCAGGTATCAGACGCGTGAGAGACTTTGCTTGGCATTTGTCTTAACATAACATCACGAATGTAACCCACGAAGGGTTAGGCAGAGGTTTCTGCCAATAGTACATACATAGTCTCCGTTTAAGGGGGAGAGCCTTGAGAAATGGGACGCCGTCGCCTCCTTCTGCGAAGCAGTGATGCTAGCGAAGGAGGTGGCGGAATGTGAGAGGGAAAGAACCTCTCGTCCCAGCCGCCGCGGGAGACGCTTCGGGCGTCGGGGGCCACGTGATGGCTTCCGGCCACCGTAGACGCGAGCATGTGGACGGTGATTAATGGGCTAGCTCGCCGTCCGGCCGTCGTCATGACGGCAACAGACCGTGTCGACGGCGCGTTCGTGTTCCACGCGCGCCTCAAAGAGATTTGATGTCAGCAACATGGAAGGGGCCTGCAAGGGCCGACGCCCGTCGGGTATGCGGATTATCGAAAGGCATAACGCGGCCTCGGCACAAGGGCGAAGAAGTCTGACACTCCCTTCCGCTCTGCCCAAGAGCGGGGGGGGGGGGGGGGTTATTTGATGATTTTCCACCCACCAAAAAAAAAAAAGTGGGGAGAGCCTTATGTCATCAACCAAGCTCAAATTCAGACTCCGTACCTGCTACTGAGAAATTCCTGATAGATAAAAACTTTGTCCGACCCGGGAATCGAATCTAGGACCTCACGCTCAGCAGTCACGCTTGCGACCATTAGACCAACGAAGCAGTTACATGTTTCTTTTTTATTTAGTATTTAATACTAGCGACTCGTCCTTGCTTTCCGAAGGCACAATCTACTGGTGTAGCGATAATATATATCAAAAGATCTAGAACTATTAATTTCCTAGACACAATAATCTCTCGGAATTAGGGTGAAATCGCTTCGAAATTCTCTTCACAAAAACAGATGACTACGAAAGGCTTTCATGCATGAGCATCAGCTCCGTGCCTTTCTCCAACTACTTAAGGGCCGGCTTCCAGTACAACTGGATGCAGCTGAATACCAGTATTTTACATTGACGGCACGGTTGGCGCAGTGGCTCAAGCAGTTGACTGCTGCGCTACGTGACGCGGGTTCGATCCCCGCATGGAACAAATATTTGTATGGATAGTTGTTTCGGGTCTGGGTATTTGTGTATGTGAGTTTAAATGTCTGTGAACTCACCCACGATACAGGAGAAATTCCTAGTATGGGCCAACTTAAAAAAAAAAATAGCACTCCGGGAGTGCCGGCAGAAGTGAAAACTTCAATATTACGTGATGCTGATCGAAAAATCGTAAGATTTTTCGATCAGCATCACGTGACCCTGACGCGAGTTTGAAAGTTTTTACCCATACAAAAAAAAGTGCTCAGCGCCGCTAAAGAAGTTTTCACTTCAAAAACAAGGTGTGCCATTTCTGGACTCCACAACCCAGTTAGTACTAGGTACGATATTCCTTAGTAAGACTGTCTGCCTGACTTTAGGGCCACCGACTTCTTATAACAACTGTCAAACATCCACAAAAGACAGCCCAGAACTACATCAAAGATGGGTGGGTAACAATAGTTTCAATTTCTTTGGTGATGAAAAGTTTATAAGAATCCTCATCTGCCTAGCTCTTTCCCAACTATTTTGGGGTCGGCTTCCAGTCTAACCGGATGCAGCTGAATTCCAGTATTTTACATGGAGCGACTGCCTATCTGACCTCCACAACCCAGTTAATACTGAGTAATACGGTACCCTTTGGTAAGACTGGTTCATAAGAAAAAAACTTCATAAGAATCTATATCTAATAAATTACGTTATGATTTAGGAAATCACGTCGACGAGTCGTCCACGGCTTGACTAACATATTCAAAAAGTCGTCCAATATAAATAGCTCCTCCTGTTATGTTCATGACATTATGCCGTTTTTGGGAAAAGCAAGAATTTTCTCGACTCCGGCTAAATGAATGCCTTGAACTTAATAATTTTCGTCCACGCCTGATATTTTTTTAATAGTCTTCCGTGTTTAAGTTGTTACGAATAAGGATATTTTTCTTCTTTGTCCTAGCGTTTCGTTCGTCTTTAGGTACAGTCACAGTTGTTGTAATGACAGTATTATTAATCAGAATATTTCAGATTCTCTTACATCGTGTGGATGTTTGTGACTTTTTGTTATAAAAACGTTGCTCCACACTAGGAATTTCTCCTGTATCGTGGGTGCGTTTACAACGTTTTAGTTATGAGGGACTTTAAAGATAGAAATTCTCAAAGAGCAGACTCTTTGAGGATTTCTATCTGATTCTTTTTTAAACAAGTCATCTCCTAGAATATGTAACACTTGCTGAAATCGGTGTCGGCTATCATTTGTAGACTTTTGACAGTCGTGTGGGCCGTAAGTCGAAACTAACCAATAGGTATCGTGTTATCCAGTAACCGGAATACGAGGTCAGATAGACAGTCGCTGTGAGTCGCTCCTTATTCAGTTGCATCCGGTTAGATTAGAAGCTGAATTCAACATAGTTGGGGAAAGGATATGCAGATGATGGTTTAACATTTCAATTGGTATTAGATAAAGCTATTGCAAGTTACGCTGAATGAATTAGAGTATACTCCTTATGGAATTGGGCAGGACTCCTTAAGGAAATGGCCGATTGAGCAAGGCTTTGACGGAGTGGGTCCAAAGTTAAGGGGACGGTGAACGAACATTCTCCATACAAACGTAATACCAAAATCATTCGCGATACGAATATATTACCAACTTAAAATTATGTTATTCGGATACAGACGATATTTATCTAAGTTCCTATTAAACTTTTTTTTTAAAACATTTACTATTTACGAAATGCAAGCGAATTGCTATTTACTGAAATGCAATTCGCTTGCATTTCGTAAATATGTAGTAAATGTTTTAAAAGAAAGTTTAATAGGAACCTAGATAAATATCGTCTGTATCCGAATAACATAATTTTAAGCTGGTAATATGTTCGTATCGCGAATGATTTTGGTATTACGTTTGTATGGAGAAATGTTCGTTCACCGTCCCCTTAAGCCAAGAAACTAGGACCATCGTAAAGATCGTTGGGTCGACGATACCGTCAAAATCGTGGGAAACACCTGGATAAAGCGGGAGGCCAATATCCAGTAGTGGGTGATTCCGGGCTGATATGATGATGATGATAGTCTATACGAGGTACTGTTGTTGTCAAAATTAGAGAAAGACCAAAGAAACGATGGATGAACTGTTTTAAGAATGATTTATGGTAAGAAAGGAAGTGTCTCATGAGATGACGAGAAACAGAGAAGTTTTGTAGAAAAAGACTGAAAGGAATGAAATGAATTGGGATAAGAGCATGAGATGATGATGATGTTGTTGTCAAAATTGCATCACAAATCTCCACTTACCAACATGTGCATTATGAACCGCTTCATCTACATAAGGCACTTGAACACAAGTGTAAGGGATGACTTATTGACTACGAATCAATCAATTTAGATGGAAAGGTTTATTCTTAGCAATTAACTGCTCTGGAGTATTCTCTTATATAAATCATGGTAGCTATTATTAGTAGATAAGTTTATTATCAAATAACGCTTCAAATCTAAATATAATTTGATTATTACATTAGTTTAAGAGGTTTAATACATTAGCTGTTTTGGATAGGTACTTACGGCAGTTGTTCGCATAAACACGTACGAAGAAAAGGAAATTCTGATCGGATTCTCTTGTAAAAGTTCATTCCGTCATAACCCTCTTTAACGGAATGAACTTTTGACAGTTCTTCAACGCCGACCATACAGGTGTCGTGTCTACTGAACGTATGCTCGATAGTTGATGTCCAGGTTTTGTAATGTTAATTAAAAACTTAGCGTACTGTTTGCACTGTGATGCCTTCTTCAATCAAAAAATAATTCAGCCTATTTGGGGATAGGTTTGGCATTTTCAGTCCATCACCCCCTGTTATTTGGAAACAACAAACAGGACACGTTATCAAGTGACTCAGTCAGTTCTATGCGACGATATATGCAAAATAAATGAGTTGTATCCGGATTGACAGCTGTTTGATTATATTACCATTAATAATAAATAATATTCAATGAAGTCATCTCAATAAATATTATAAATAACCTGCATTTGTCAAAGAGAGCTGCTCAATCAGTAGTTGCATAACTGAAGTAATAGAAACATAAAAATGTCAAAATAATTTCTAATCAATGTTAATGAGTTCGTCATTGGGAAGTCAAATATCAAAGCAATTAAAGTGGTTCCTTTCGTTAGTCTCATTAGGTTTTGATTTATGCGATGTCAAATTGGAAGTCTTAATATTTAGACTTCATTATTTGTGACGATTTGGTTCGTGGGCATGGCCAGAGGTCCGATGATAGAAAGGTGTGGAAGGAGACACCCCATGTTTTTGTCCAAAAGTGGTACAACTTTACTAATAGTCTAACAATAAAAAAAAAAAAACTTATCTTTTGATGAAGAATTTTTCTTCGTGATGGGAGGCATTGCAACTTTAATTCTACTAAAGGCGTATAATTGTTAATGTCGTTCTATGTCGGTTCGTGTTGTCCCTCCGCAGGACTTTCTCTTTTCTTTTCCCTCTCAACTCCATCCTGAATCCATTAGAAGCTTAGCAAAGGCCTCCCCAGAGCCTTCCATCACTCTTCTCTGCGTACGGTTTTCTCTGGCTAATCTCTCACAAACGCCTCTAGGTCATCAGATAAACGTTTTCTAGGCCTCCCTCGGTCGCGACACCCGTCTTCTGGCACCTACTGTGTGTCGATTCATCAACCCTGATGCATTCAACAGGCATGGCCGGCCCCATCCCACATCCACCCAGCAGTCTTCTTGACCATATTAGCGATGTACCAATAACTGAGCGTATATTGTGGTATTACGAATTCTGTTTCCGTATGGTGCCGGACGCAAAGAATAGCACCATCCCATATCTTCCCGTGGGTGTCGTAAGAGGCGACTAAGGGATGTACCAGAGAATGGGCAGCAGCGTTCTCTGTGCTTTTTGTATCGACCGTACTGCGATCGCCAACCCGCCTGCCAAGCGTGGCGATTATGGCAAACCCCCCCTAAGCAAAAATTATACTTAGGGGAGGCCTATGTCCAGCAGTGGACGTCTTTCGGCTGAAATGATGATGATGATGACGAATTCTGTTTCTGATATGGTCATTGTTCATTGTGCAGTTCGTTAAGTTAGAATTTGGACATTGTTTAGCCAGCAAACATATTAAATTAACAAAAAAGAAATAATACAGTTGATTTGCCAGTAAAACAGAAGTTTCCTGACAATAGTCACGCGCCGACCATGCTGGGTACACTTAAGTAAATTGTGTGCAATGCCAACTACAAGGCTTTACAGCCAGTACCCAGTATTACTTGACCCCTATTCACACAACACTTGCCCTCTTATCGCACCTTCAGAATGATAAGAACTAAACTCAAAAAACGTCGCTTCTTTAATATTCTCATCTAAAAGTGCATACCTTTTAGTGACTCTTTAAGACCGTTACTCAATATCTTAGATTTTTGATTTAAGTCAATATCATTCTGAAGGTTTTTTGTAGGTTTATTATTTATATGAAGGGTCAAGTTATGCTGGGAACAGACTGTACTATAGAACAAATTTAATATTACTCTGTGGTTACACTTTTTGTGATGCATTATTACGTGGATTTGTAGCGTTTTTATTGGTTCTTTGAGTCATACTCTATTATTATGATTTTAATGTTACTTTCATGAAATAATGTCTGTGCATTTTATTG
The DNA here is from genome assembly GCA_949775195.1 of Diarsia dahlii. Classification (NCBI taxonomy): domain Eukaryota; kingdom Metazoa; phylum Arthropoda; class Insecta; order Lepidoptera; family Noctuidae; genus Diarsia; species Diarsia dahlii. The sequence goes on from OX459212.1 coordinate 18,073,494, forward strand.
TTGTTATAGTAAATCTAATGGGATTTCCTTAATTATTATCTATTGTGAGTAGAAAACGTAAATTAGTAGCCGAATACGTGGGGTAGGTTAGGTAGGTGCTATTTACCCAGACTCTTTCTGAATCAGTCCAGGAAAAGTTTAAAACGTGTATGAAAGTTCATGAAATACGGGATATTAGTTTTCTTGAGGCAATGTGTGTTGTTAAAGTTTTAATTACAATAAACTTGGCCCTGAATTATTGTTTCCAAAGTTACGTTTGTCGGTAAGTTCACGTCCTACAAATAGGAATCTTTCGGTAAGTTCACGTCCCACAAATAGGAATCTTCTACTGAATTTTCCAAAAGCGTAACCCTACAATTTTCCCGTCTATCATTGTCGCCTTGAAGGTTAAATTAACACATCCAAAGCAAATAAACAATTAAGCCAAGGCGGCCATAAATTCAAGATAAAAATCTTCGCGCCCGAGGAAAATTCTAAACAAAACAAACTTTACAACATTATGCAAGTACACCACACCCTCGACAAAAGGACCAGTACCGTAACACCCGACTAGATTGAAAATACTAGGCAAGGGAAGGAAGAGCTAGGTTCTAAGATGCAGTTGAAATTGGTAGTGTTTTAGTATTATCATTTGCAGTGAAAGTCGGCAGTCGAAGGACGCTTGACGCGGCGCCATCAGTGCGCTGTCGACGCTCGACCCGAGAGCACGTGTTCCCTGTCAAATGAACTCTCACGCGTGTGTTGTGCTACGATATTACGATACTGAATGGAATTCGACGAAAAACAACTGATTTAAGTATGTCAGTCTTATTTTTGTTGTTGTTTTATGTTGTTCCGGAAGTTTTTTGTTGTTGTCCTGTGTTGTGGTTTGAATTTAACGGTCGTCGTTGAGAATTTGTTGTCGGTAATGTGGCTTCAAGGCGTGCATATATTAGGCTTTCGGCAAGTTAATGTTTACCTTGACGGCCTACTTTTGGCATGAGTTTTCAAGGAACTAAATATGCATAATCTTGTTGAATATTTTTCAGGAGGCTCAATTTTGCTTAAGTTGCTCAACCAACAAAAAAAAGTCCCGAAAAGCGCACGAATCACAAAGTTTTCATTCGCTGTCGGAAGATTCGCATTCCTCGTACCAAGCTTTAATGAATTACCTACAGCTCTTTTTGGTTTATCAACCTATAAAAAATATTTCCTTGTTTAATCTAAACATATGATATAATTCGATTTTGATCGATTGGTTATCTTACTTCCCAAAATCTTTGTTTTTTAGACATCTACATAAATATTCTATTACTGCATTATCTATCTCTCTAATTCATCAATACCTGCTTCATTAAGCACTCCTTCATTTATAGGTAACAACTTGTTAATAACAACACAATAATTATTTTGTCTTTAAAATTTAATTACAGAAGTACATTTAATAAAAAGCCCTTCCTCGGTTTTTGCTATAAACTAACTCCATATTACGTTAGACAACATTTAACAACAACAAGTATTTGTGTTGGATTAAGGAACTAATAAAATACATATAAGGCTTTTTAGTAATAAAGACCTTTGCCGTTTGCCATTTACTGAAGTTGATCATTAATTAACGTAACTCCTTAAAAGATAAATATTAATTAGAACAAGGTAACTTAGTTGGTTGCCATAATTGAAATTAAGAAGGTAAATAAAATACCAAGGAAATACGGAAAAACCAAAAATGTAAAAATAGAAGGAAATCAAAGTCATACGACGAACTTATCAAACGATTTCAATGTTCAATTAATTATAAAAATCAGAGATATCAAACAGTTACTAGATACTGATAGAAATCTAACATTTAAATTCAATAACAAATGCACTCTCGGTAACAGCTCCACTATTATCTATGGTACTCAACCAAAATGAGCTGCAATTACAACCATTACACATCAAAGAGAACTACTCTATAACTAGAGTCTACATTGTCTATGCAGTCAGCAAACATAAGATCGAAACGACGTGGGATTTTGGTCAAGGGCAAGCAATGAGGCCAATGGGTACAATAAGGGCAGAGACCATATTACTAATGATCTACTAGCAGATCATAAGCCTAATATAACTGCTACAGCATAAGATTAATCAGTCTCTAACGTAACTGCTAAGACATAGACCCTGTGAGAAGGAGATGATTATTATCCACCACACGGAGTAGTGCGGGTTGCAGTTGATCTCATCAATTTTATTGATTCTAGGGCATTATCCTCATGGTATATATCCCATCACCTTTTTTAAGGATAAAGTGATGAATAATGAAATAGGTGAAACGTTATAGGTAGTAACTAGCTGACCCACGCAACTTCGTCTGCGTCACATAAATGTAGCTTATAACCTTTCTCGATATATCGACTATCCGACATAAATTAAGCTAAATCGTAACAAACAAAAAATCTTATCTTTCTTCTTTATTATAATAGTTTAGATGGTTTAGATTAGCTTAGATTATATTAAAGTGTGAATAACTATAGGTTTCTCTTACTGTTAAATACATATACGATAACACTCTGTACTTGTAAACATTATGATGCAGTAAATATTTTGAATTTGGATTACCCGGAAAGAATCTCCCTACATTGCGACGCGCGAATTATTTTGCCGCGCGGATATTTTTACATTGCGATATCTTCTAAGATATTTGTTTAAACGGTTTAGAGTAAAGGGCACAAATATTCTATATTAAATTTTCCTTCTAAAAAACACATTTATTTAGATATAGATTAATACCATATGGGTTAAATAAGCTTCGCAAAAAATAATTATTTTTAACCTAACAGTTTAATAGTAAAAAAAGGTTACAGTGAGTCAATCTTAAAAGATAGATATATGCTGTCGCGGACTTTTTTTTAGAAATTTTAAAGAGGAACAATTCTTTCATACATAATATTTGCGTAACTTAAACCGTTTTCGCAGCGCACGCAGCGGAAGCTCTCAAAAAGGAAATACCTTTTCCCGTTTTTGTAACATTTTTCATTTATGCTCCGCTCCTATTAGCCGTAGCGTGATGTTATATAGCCTATAGCCTTCCTCGATAAATGGACTATCCAACACAAAAAGAATTTTAAAATTCCAACCAGCAGTTCCTGAGTTTACCGCGTTCAAACAAACAAACAAACAAACAAACAAACAATCAAACAAACAAACAAACTCTTCAGCTTTATAATATTAGTATAGATAAATCAACAAGATAATTCAGTGACAGATTAAAAACGGCAATGAAACCAATGCTACATGTATTTCATTAAATTTATTTTCGCCTCTAAGGACGCACTAAATGATTACTACCTGAAAAGACAAGGGCGCTAATTTATTACAGAAGTTGAAAAAACGTGTTAAATTGTAACGTGAAACACTTAATTGTATCAAATTATACATTTTCGTATATTGACCTTTGTCAAAGTAGTACAGGTTTGTGAAGTAAAGAAAATAACAAAATCGTCGTTATCAATAAATTAAGGATTATTATAAAACTGGATAAATTAATTAATTCTAATGATTCGATTATTTTTCTAATCAACTGTAAAATAACGATTGAAGCAAATATTCTGGTTCTGGATAGATTAAATTGTAATAGGATTGGAAACACACTCCATTAAAAGCTATCTAATTCGTTTCTTTTAATTAGTTGGAGTTTTTACTTTAAAAGAAGTTGATCCTGTTGTATTGTTAAATCTAAATTATCTTCCTTTAAACAAGAATACTACATACAGCATCTGATATCCCGATGCCATCATCTACATCGTCATTAATAACATCCTCAATCAATCTTTTTTCTTTCTTTACAATCCTTACATTAATAACCCTTTCTTTTCTGGAATCATTTCTCCCGGCCCAATGCTGATCCCATCCTCCCCTGTAATTATAATTTGCAATATTCTTTGTTAGACCTCCCATGTTCCTTCCAATAACTCGCTCCTTACTTTTGCGGTCCTGTTTTGTTCCAGAACAGGTTTTGTTATAATTATGTTTAGCCTGTTGTTATTTACCTCATCTTCTGATTTGAGCGAATTCAACGTCAGATTGCCCTTTGATGTGGTCTAATTACCCGTATAATTATGGCATTTTTTTGTTATTATAATAATGTCTTTCTGTTGTAATTACTATTGTATTACTAGGCACTTGACTTGGCACTTCATGTTTTGGAAATAGCATAGAAATTCTAAAACAAAATCGTCAGTAAAATGAAACTCTACAAACAGTAAACAGTAAAATGAAACTCTTCAAGATCCTATAATAGGACCCATTATTATTTTTATCACAAACTGCAACTATAGGTATAGAAGAGTAATATAAGCAGAGATGAATAAATCGTCGAGAAATAATCTATTATACAAAGATAATTAGATATCAATTAAAAATTCTCTATCTGTTAAGGCTTGAAAGATACTTCGAATCTTATAAACAATGCTCGTAATAAAAGACAAAGGTTTAAGAATTTACCTTGACACGAACTCTTAGTCAATAATACTCCGGTAATTTTGTCACAAAATCATTAAAATACAAACGTTAAAAACTCTCTAAATACCAGTAATAGATTTATAACATTACAAGAGTGAGAAAGTAAAAATTAAAGATGTCAACTTTCTTTTACATAACAATAATAAATCTGATAACACATTTAGAGACCTGTTAACCCTAAAACTATATCCGATTTGTGTAAAAAACAAGGTATTAATGAATTATTCATGGGCCCTTCGAGGTATCGGGAGCATCCGATGGTTAGACGAGAACTCGACTAAATTAAGATGACTCTCTCTCAGGAGGAACCAGAGCGTTTGATTGCCTTTTCAAATTGGTTAGGTTGTTCTAAACAAGTTTTGTAACCGTGTTCCGAGATGTCACAGCTAAGGGTCACCTAGTCGTCGTACTGTTCGTGTTTGATTTTGGTTGATTGTATTTATTTATCGACTTGCTCTTTTCCATTTTGGGATTAGTGGAACTGTCAGCTGTGCCCAATGAGAGAGGCGGCAGTCTACTTTTAAAGTTATAAGAAACTGACTCGTTCAGCCCCCGATAAATTTCAATGTTTATTTGTCGATTGACATTGATTCTATTATAATTCAGCAATTTTGCTGTTTTATTTTTATTCAGTTCTCGTACGTTGTGTCTTATAAGTCAGCAGCTTTAATCAGGTTTAACATTCACATCACCAATAAGTTCTCAAGTTTAATTTTAATGTGAATGAAGTCCAATTTAATCAAATTATACAAAATAATGATTTCCATCATAAGATAGGACGAAATCGATTACGTATAATAAAGCAGTATTTTTTCTAAGAAACTATAAATCGCGACTGCCAACCTATCGGCAGGATCATATTAAAATAATGATTTTATGGATCAACGCTCTAACAATAATAAGTGTGGGTGTTAGTATATTCGTGATAAAATATGATAATCTAGATAACACAATCATAAATGTCATTACATATTCCTAAAGTGGTGTAGCACGGAATAATTTAAATGATGTTTATCATACAGCCCAAGTTAAACCTATTCTAGATGGAGTTGAAACACGGGAAGTAAATAACGCAGACAGAAATATAAGTGGCGTTAAAAAAGCGATAGGATTCTAAGAATTTGGGGTGGGAAGATTAGTATTCAACGTGGAGTGTGCTTCCAAGGTTACAATTCGTGCGAATTAGACTCAAGAAAACGATCGTAGCATCTTTAGTATCGAGAAATTCACTAACCTTAAGAGTCTTACGAAATTAACACGAAACGGGTGATTATTAATTCTCTCATTGATTGTAGAAGGATTGTAAACATTGCCAAATGGTAATAACTGCAGTCGTAAAACGCTTCGTCTGGACAAGTTCTTACTTTGAATTTACTAAGACGGGTAACTTAATAAGTTCCGTGGGCGGATAAGCCAGTCTGATACTATTTCTGCACTATTGCAAATTATTTAAATCCGTGTTATTTCTGTACTGGCCCAAGTTCCAGACATAGATTATCTTTTGGTATCAACGACTTCCTACACCTTATCTAGTATCTAGTCGAAAATATGTTAACAAATATTGGTTCTCCGAAGTTTATGTTAGTGGACGCGATTTTTGTTTGCAAATACCGCCATGATGATAGGAAGTTTGCTTACAGAAATATTCAATACCTAATGGTTTGCAATTCACAAGGTTACAATTTAGAACAATAGTTAAACTTGTTATAAGTACATACATATTTTGTATTTGACCTGCCTTTTCAAGTTTATCAAATACATTTTCTTTTGCATTGTCATGCTTGTCGTTGGCAGTAGTAGTATTTGCAACGTCGAATATAAAACTTTAAGCTTATTTAATAACAAATACATAATCAGCTTCATCATTCATAACATCGCTAGATTTCTTGTCTTATGCGCTAAACACATTGTATTTTATGAATAAAAATGCACTTTATACGCCAAGCGCCAGTAAACATAACAAGAGATTGTAGCAATTACATAATTACGCCTACAAGATAATGTTTTATCTTAGATATGTTAATATTACGCCCCGTATCTCGTGTTTTATCTAGTTTTCTACATCTTAATAATCCATTATTTACTTATTATCTGATATGTACTGGACCAGCCCACTTTGTATTGTTGCGTTGGGATCTGTTTTTATTTTAATATCATTTGTTACTTTATTACTTCACGTATCTATAAAGTGGAGAAATGGGGGTGTACTTTAGTTGTATGCAACCCTTTGGGGCTTACAGACGTGCTAAGTTACTTATTTTTATATCATGTATTTTATAATTCTTAATCATAATACCTATGTAAACTGGCTTTTTTCTCATGACAGCAGCTTAAGTACTTATATAATTCTTTGATCGGTTTCTTAAATGTTTTGAGTACCTCCTTAAGCTTGTTGGTTGTGCTAAAATATAAAGCCATAAAATTGTATGCAAGTGCCAAGTCAGTATTGTAATCTAAATTAATAATGACAAATACACTATGTATCGAATATATAATGAAGTCCATAGAACCGTCAACATTCTAAAACTGCATTTAAACTAGAATATCCACAGCAACAAACAGATTGTTGTTTTGAACGTACGCCTAGTTAAAATTCCAAACTGATTTAGAATACATGGAAAGCCGGAAAATGGCCGAAATTAAATAAAAGACAGACATTTCGGTCGCAAAGTCTCCGCCACTTCCTAGTCAGGAAATAGATCAAAGATAAAGTATTCAGCAAGAGATTAATTTTCACCATAATTATGCTTAATAACTTTGTAATAACTGCACCTATTTACGTTCAGTTTCGTAATACTGTGGCGCCATCTTATGGCACTTTATGGCGTGTTGTTACATTTTAGTGCCTTTGATGTTCGTCAGTTTTTTATGGGTTTCAGTAGCATTCCTTTTGGTATGTTTTTGTCGTTATTTTACTAGGCTGTGTCAAGTGATTTGAAATAAGCTGATTTGATTTATGGCGTCTCTTCTGCGAATATAATGGCGCCCATGTGTTCAATTCTATAAACATGGCGTTGATTAATAATGTTTAACCATAGTTATGAATAAAAAAAAGGTTTTGTTTGGCTTCAACTGCAAGTCATTCAAGTTTTTTTCTAAATTCAAACAATGGTTTGTTCAAAAAAACGTTGTTTAATTTGCGAAGAAAAAAAGTTAACAACGGCTTTTCTAACCACAGACAAACTTAAATAGCCGATTGGTATTTGAAACACATAAAAAACATAACGCTTTATATTTTAAAGGTATGGGGACTAATTAATCCCCCTAATTCTGTCCGCGTCACGGGTTCACCCAATTTCGCGGCATAACTGTTTCTATTTTAAAATGGCGGTCTGACACGAACTTCCTGGATTCAAGATGGCTGCGATTCAACTGTCACACACAATTAACAACCGATTTTAATCTCTAGTCCGTTATCGTAGGACGCTGTTCGAATAAAAATGCTTTCGGAATGAAAATTTAAGTATAATTTAACTGTCTGGAGGAGTTAAAAATAAATTATGAAGGAATGCCTCGTAAGGGAAGTGGTATGATGGAATGCATATTGCATTTGCAGTTTGGGTTTTTATAATTAAGTGTTTTATATGCGGTGGCACATACATTTTTGATGGTGTTATTGTACTTTGTTGTATAAGATAGGTATCCTTCCAAAATTATTGTTGATTTTAAAGATTATACAAAAACGTGCTTTCCGAAGTAAACAGATACTTACCATATTCACCTATGGGTTATTGTTAATTGTGTTTGAGTAATTTTATTGTGATTTTAAATTATTATAGGGTATTTAAATCGGCAGTCACTTTCTCTAACAATAGATTTCCATGACTTTACAGTGATTAAATCTCAAAAGTCACCAAAGTAATTAATGATAGTTTAATACAGTGGCTTGATAACTCTATCGATAGCTGTCGATGTTACCATAGATTGCGAGTCATTGTTTATAAGATTTACTACTAATAAACAAATCCCACTTTAGAATGAAAAAACCTATTTTACTGTAGGACCAGCAAGTTCTCGTAAATTAGACCGATTAAAAATTTTTTTTGTTCTATTTGCCACTTTTTTATGTCTATGGGTGGTCCTAATAACGTGCTTATGGCGGGGTTGCAGTACTTTTTAAGATTTTTGAACCTATAAAAATCGAACTAAATACGAGTTTTTTAAATAAAAATCATTGCATAAAAATTGAACATACTCTCTAGTAAATCGTAAAGATAGAAACGCGATTTAGAATGATCGGCTCGATACTTTTTTTTACCAAACATGACTCTAAATCACAATTTCAAACGTGTACTGCTAAGACATTTCATCATGAATTTATATAAAAGTTATATCAATAGATAGAACTTTTTATTCTGAAGTAAATGTTGAAAACATATTGTTTAATTTCTTTATAGTTTTTCTCCAAGAAGCAAAAAACAGTCAAAATTTAGGCATTATATCGCTCGCGCGGCAGGGCGGGGGGTGAGGTCGTGCGTACATAAAAACAAAGTACTGCAACCTCGCCTTATCACAAAATCATAACCCTCCTGCGGTAGTCGAGAAATGCTATAGCATAGTTGAAGGCATCAAATTCCTTCTTTTTGACTCTGACTCAATCATTGCCACTTCTCACAAACAGATGATTGTCAAAGAACTTTCAGTCCAAACAAAACAAAACCAAACCGATATTTTCAAGTGAAAACCTCTGAAACTTCCAAACATGCCCAACACTACTGTTTCAGACTCTATTCGTCTTTAACATAAGGTTGTATTTCCATAAGATCTTGGCTTCTTATGTCAGTGGCTTGAACAGCAGTTGACACCTGACGTGAATGAATAATGTTGGCTTTGAATGATGCTTCGACGTATTGATGTAATAAAATGGAGGCATTGTTCTGAGTAGTCCGGGAGACCGACTGTGTTTATGTTTGTCGGCAATGCTTATTAATTTAAATTAAATTTAAATTTTCCTGTTTGTCTTTTCTACACACTGTGTAACACACACACACTGTGTCTAATCCAACTTTCCTCTCGCAGGTCTGCTGGAAGAAATTTCACATGAAATAAGCAGTACCTTTGTGCTCTTCTATTTTTTTATGTTTTTATCCTTTTTTGTATTTTGTGTGTACATAAATAAATAAATAAATAATTTTCCAGGAACTGCAAGTAGATTTAAAAGTCTTATGATTGTATAATTTATGATCACATGTAGCATACACGGTCTGATGGTCTAGTGGTGGTAAACGCTACTGCTAAGTACGAACGTCGCGTCGTCGTGTTCGATTCCAAGGTCAAGAAAGGGGGTTTTACTATTAGGGATTTCTCGGTTGCAGCCACAGGGATTGACCACTGCCACAGGCACAGGGATTGACCACTGCCACAGGCACAGGGATTGACCACTGCCACAGGCACAGGGATTGACCACTGCCACAGGCACAGAGATTTGCGATTTTTTTTGCCATAGGGATTTATGTCTATTTTTTATTTGTGTTACAGTTGATGGACCTTATAACAAGTAACATGGGACAAGGGCAGGACGATGATGAGATGATGATGATGGACCTCATTTTCAACAATCCCGTTAATGACCACTAGAGTGTATCTATAGTAGAAATATACATAGTTACCTAATATTCCATTATAAATTAAGGTATGACTATAAAGTATGCACGATTTAAATCTGAGTAGACTATCCAATAGTTTTAAAATGGTTGTGATTGTGAAATGGGTATTAAGTATAAAAATACCGACATTTGTGAACTTACTTAATCATAATCACGTTTCCGTTTCAGTTGAAATGAATGGCCGGATGTTAAAAGTAATGCGTGTTCATATATTCAAAGTGTTCATCATAACATATTGCTGAATTTAATGGAACTTGACTCATATTTCATAAACAATTTATTGCATATAAGCTTAACCAACACTACTAACTAGCATTACTATTAAACTACTGTACTATCGCGCTCTTACATGGAACTGAACGGAATTAATGTTGAAATGTACAGCTCTGTCTACCTCTATGGAGGTTACAGGCATGATGTTATGTGAACTACACTATCACCTTTTCCTTCTTCAGATAGTTATTTTTGCATCCAAAACAAAATCGTTTTTTATTTAACAAAATAGTCCTTTGACTCACGTTTAAATGGACCTAAATTGAAAAATATTAAACAATCACAAAACATTACATCACGCCGTACTTTTAAGAAGTGATTTTAGATAAATGATGCTAGAAAATGCAGTACACCCACCATTTGTCAGAAGAAGAATACTTGTAGAAATCCAAGTATATACATAGTTTTCACCAGTGCACTTCAAAACTAACTTCAATTAATCCATTAGCGAAAAGTTATTAAGTCTACCACTAATTACTATTACTAGCAATAATAAAAATAATAACATCCGGTAAATTATAGGAATTAGGTAACATTTTCAAATTTAATAATCTAATATTAACTTTTACAAATGTTAAGGCCGCGGTCTCCTCGACTATAGTGGAAGTAACTTTAACAATGCTTTGTCAGACAATGTCAGCCTCTTTGATTGATGTTATGGCACCGACAGTCTGACAGGTTTGCTTATATTTTGATCTTTCCTGGTCGATTTTGAGATCGAATTCTTGAGGGGTTAGATCAGTGTTTGATGATTTGGGTTTATAACTAACAAAGAAGCTTGTAGTAAGATTTCTTATTAGTAACTGGTTTCCTTACATAGTATAAAACAAAGTCGCTATTTTTGTCTGTTTGTCTGTATGCTTAAATCTTTAAAACTGCGCAACGGATTTTGATGCGGTTTTTTTTAATAGATAGAGTAATTCAAGAGGAAGGTTTTAGTATATAATTTGAACGACATCCACGCGGGTGAAGCTGCGGGCATCAGCTAGTAGAACATAATTATCATAAATAACTATACGTCTGTAATCCCTGGAGGATTTAGGATTAGTTACCTAATATACACCCACATTTCGCCAGTTATGTTAAGTCCCATGTAATAGGGGACGAACCTATAACCATCAGCCTGGCACAAATCCAGACTCCATGACTGCTCCTGAGATATTCCTCATAGAAAAATCCAATATAACTTTGCCAGAACTAGGAATCGAACACAGGAACTTTTGCTCAGAAGTCGCGTTTACCGAACCGCTAAGCATGATGATCATTTTATCAGATATTGGAGTAGGTAATGGGACGTAAAAGTTTCCTAAACAAAGTTGTTCAAGTTACATCTGGTCTTTCGCCCTTCCTGTGATTGGTCGACAGCACACCGCACACATCTCCGCTTTGGTGGAGTCTCGCCCTTACGGAGATATGGAGGGTCAAAGTTTCAACTTTTTTCCAGCAATAGTTTTCGCGTATAATAGGGTTACTTAGTTTGATGATCAGAATACTTGTTTGACGGCTTCGTGAAGGGTCAGATTACATCCTGTATTTACGTAAAAATTGACTCTACGTATTTCGATTTTCGATGAGAATAATGCCAATTTCCCCTTCACACATCCATTCTAGATTTATACCCAGCAAGAATATTCACGACATCTATGAGACCTAATAAATCTTAAATTCACCAATCACGCATCCGGTCTAACAACTAATAGAGATATCAAACATAGTGATAATGTTCCACTAATTCAATTTTATAATTAAGTAGTTCTTCACGCCATTCGCTGAGTTAATTAATCACCGGTAGAAATCGGTGATAAAGTTTATGATCGATGGGATGGTGATAAAATTATTGACTTCACAGAGGCCGATGTTTTTGGTGAAGTTAAGGCTAGTTTTCACTTGGTTGTTTTAGGTTTTTGATGTCTGGGCTACTTGTTCTGTTCTGCATGTCGCCTGCTGATATGGAGGGAAGTGGAAATTACGTTTTTCCTACTCCTCCGCTATTTTTTTCTGATTAATTTCGTTGCGGGATCCAAGACAGTTAAATCGTTTCTCTGGGACTTCGTCGAGCTTCATTGTCTCGGCGCTTTTTTGTGGTCGCCACTGTTGATTCTGGCTAAAAGGAGTTACAGTGGTTTGGGAATAGTGTGGCGGGCTTGTCCCATATGTCTGGGCTAGAAAATTTCAATGAGCAGCAGTGTTTCAACTTTTCTTTCCATAGCCATAGCCTTCCACCCTTTTCTCTGTACGGTTTCTCTGAAATTTGTCACAAACGCTCCTTAGTCGTCAAACCAACGTTTTCTAGGCCTTTTTCGATGACGATGCTCGCCTTTTGGCATAAGCTGCGTGACGACTCTGGCCCATCGGCCTTGATGTATTCTACAGATTTGTTTCAATACACGACACAATTAAAAACAGTTGTGTCATTTTCACCAACGTTTCTGTTACGCCCAAGACACGCTACAACTAATGTTTCTGTGGGTACTCTCTCCAGACTCTGAAAACTTATTTTTAAAATAAATAACAAACCATATAACTTTCCTGTCCCAAAGAACGTTAACACTACGGTCACTTCGAAGTTCACATCAAAGTAGTGTCAACAGACGCCCTTTTCTTCAGAATGCCACTTCAATCCGCACATACTCAATTGCCACCGCCACGTCCATACGTCTGATCATTAACAACGATGCTTTCTGTTTTAAGCCTAAATACCATCTAGTGTGCCTACCTCTTTATTGTCAACATCCGTCACACATAACTTCTAAAAACATAATCAGCGTCAGTGAAAGTGTAGCGTGACTTACCGACGACGCTACTTCAAATGAATCACTTTCATCTTCACAATAGATTCCAAATTAACTACTTAATGAGGTTCTCAAAGAAGCCGGATCAGCTGTGAAGGCTGTTGGGGGAATAAATGTTGGTTTGTAGAAGGAGTTCTGATACGTTGTCGATTTATACACCTTTCTGCAGTCAGTCTTACTGATAGATATGAAGGCAATACTGACTGCAAATGGTACGATGGAGGTATTTGATGCTTCAGTAAAATTCAGTTCAACAAACAGAGACAGCCCAAGTTTGCATTTTCAATGATTAAAGAATATCGTAAAAAAAAACATACAGATGAATTGAAAACCTCCTCCTTTTTGGAAGTCGGTTAATTAAACGACAACACCATTAATAATGCCAAAAAAAAAACAAAAGATCATATCAAACAAAATATAAAAATAATAGAAGATTGTCGTAGATTGTTCAGACCAATGACCGTGAAAAAACGCCATCTGAATACTGTAATGACGCCTGTCAATTATAAGATAACCAACACTGTCAAAATCAACATTTACAGTGTCAATTCCGCAGCTTCAGATGGTGGCCTCAGTAACACAGTTCCTAGTAAAAGAATCTCTGAAATAACGATAGCACAACAAGCTATTGCCTTCAGGCCTACATTTTGATAAATTGGATGCCAGACAGACTCATCGTCATTTCTCAATGGTGAGAATCTTATCGCAACAAATTGACACTTTAACCACGTCCTAAGTAGACGAGACAAGGTATCGCAATAATTAGAGGTAACTACTACTGCAAAACTTCATCCGGGCAAACTGCCAATGCCGTTACTTATTTAAATAACAGATAAAATCGGAAGGTGATGCCCTAAATCTTATAGTCTTGCTTAAGAGGCATCACATGAACAGAATCGATATTAGATTGTAATACATTACACCTCATCGCTCGAGCTCGTGGCTTAATAAGAACTGCCACTCAGGTCGATCTTTAGGTAAAGCTGTGCTTGCCTAGGTCGGTCTGTGGATGGGTGACCGCCCGACATACCGAGTTTCCTCCGTGCCTCGGAAAGCACGTTAAGCTGTTGGTCCCGGCTGCCATATATATAGATCTTTGGCAGTCGTTACAGGTAGTCAGTGACCTGAAATTCTGACATCCAGTCTTATCAAAGGGTATTTTATTACCTAGTATTAACTGGGTTGTGGAGGTCAGATAGGCAGTCGCTCCATGTAAAATACTGGTATTCAGCTGCATCCGGTTAGACTGGAAACCGAGCCCAATATACCTAGTTGGAAAAAGGCTAGGCAGATGATGACATTACAGTCACCTCATCAGTCATTACCATTTGTCTAGTTTATCTGGTTGCAATGGCTACTGCTAAGAATGTCTTGGGTTCGATTTTAAAGCCTCGAACTAAGTCATCATTATTCTCTAGCCCTTATCCCAATTCATTTGCGGCCGCGCAGCATGTCTTTTTTTCTATACTTCACTGTTACCCCTTATCTCATGAGACACCTCCTTTCTTCATCAAGTGTCTCTGGGTTTTCCATCAATGTTCCCAGTTGCAACCAAAAGCTAAGATCTGTATCCAATTCATGGCAATAGGCCCGCCCGCTATTAAAAGGTAGGTACCTTAAAATCATATCTGGCCTAATGGTGACGTGTAGGCCTTTTCCTAACTCTTTGGGAAATTCAAGCCTATTCGTATTCAACCATCATACTGCATCCATTATAATGACGAAATCGTTCTTTACCAGACACCTTTCGACCTAGGTATTTTCTTCGCGTCCGCGTTGATTGATCAGTCAACCCGACCGCGTACTCATTAACACTTTAACGAGCATTTCCTTAATCAGCGACATCCGTAGCTGATTAATGTGTTTAATTAAACACTAGTACATTGTCATGGTCTTTTACTGAGGATAATAGTTCAATCAAGTTAACTGTTTGTTGTTAAATGGCCATTTCTTTTTATGCTGTTTGTCCGATAGTTCACTGTTATACTTTTTTGATAATAATTCCATCTATAACTTGATGTTGATTTGGACATACCCAGTTTTAGTCATCTGGTGATCGGATTCTGGTACAGAATAGATTTTTTTTTGTAGCCGAGTAACAAATTAAAGATGACAAAAATTTGGAAAATATGTCTATGGTTTAATTATATCAAATTTAATCAAATTCATATTAATTCTACCTCATAGATTTCTATTCTCCATTTACAAATTCATGATCTGGGGATCATGAATTTGTACAGACTTAGGACAGGTAAGGCAGCTTTATCTTTTTCTATTTACAAATTATAGGTTTCTTAACTCGCCAAGGTAGCAATGGTTTAAATGTCTGGGTCATTTCCGAAAATAAAACTTTATCACAAAACTTATCTTTCGCAAAAACTCCATTCCAAACAAAAGTTCCTTGACAATTTTCTCACATCAACAAACCTAGAACATAACCCCGACTTTACCATTTCGTCCCTTTTAAAACATATCACTAGTAATAAAACCGTATTCTTCCACGGAGCTGCTACATCATCATACACCACTTCCACCTCTCCTACGTTTGGTACACGGTCGACAATCGCATGTATATGACTAGATGCTGTATATGGAGCTCGACCGTGAGGTGCCCGTGACTAATCGGACGAGGTTCAGCCGACCTTACTGGCTCAGCTGGACAACTATTAAATAATTTTGTGCCCGATGCGAAGTAAATGTTGAGTTTTTGTTGCTTTGAATGAGGATCGAGTCCTTTTGTGTTTGGATTTGAGAGGTATTGTGTTGATTTCAATCGAATGGAAGAAGAAATATTTAGGATTAATTAAAGAATTTAGGATAAAAAAAAAACCTACGAAAACCCACGATGTTTATCCTTTATCATGTTTGAAATATAATATAATTCGTATAATAATGCTTCTCTATCCCTATGTCGGTAGTTTACATAACAACGAAGGTTTACGAAAAAATCTGGGTGTACAGTCTGTACACTACCGTCTACAGTAAGACTTAACGTGAAAGCTTTACAATTAGATTTTTTATTGGAAACAGCCGGGAAAGAGATTTTTTTGATTTCTACCTCCTTCCTTCTTTCTTCCTTTAATAGGTTAAGTCCCCATCACAGCGATAGTTACAAAGCTTTTCATAGATTGCTTGTATCCTTAGGTAATATTTTAACGTTCCGGACACCTAGATCTAGTCTCTTGTCATTCCGTAATATTAGTTCATGATCCTAATTATTTGTTTTTTTTTTCTGCGTACACTAACAGTTCCACAAATTCCCCTGAATTCGATCAGACTGGAAGTCAACCCAACATGGTTTTGAAAAGGCCAGGCAGCTGATGATGAATCACAGGTGCTATTCACCACTAATTCTTCAAGATCCTTCAGCTCATACTTGGTAAGGAGTCCTACTTGTCAACAATAATGACGTCAGTAGTCACCTGCTCGTCATCGCGATGTATAAGCCCCACAATACCTGCCGTGCCTTGAATAATACATACATTATCGAAAAATTTCTATTGTATTGTTATCAATTGATTATACATTACGTTCTTGTGCTGTATGGTTCAATGATGACTTATTGATTTTAATGTTAACTAGTGTATCCAGAGTATATTCATGAAAGTTAGCTATTATCGTTTTATTTACCACAATATCGTCTCATTACTTTATTTATTCTTTACGGGAATTCTAATCATCATCTGCCTCGCCTTTCCTAGCTATGTTGGGGTTAGCGTCTTGTCAAACCGGATGATGATGATATTAGGTAATGGCTGATATTTAGAAAAGCATCGCTTCCTTTTTTGGCATTCTTTTTTAAATACTACAGATATTATATTTTGTTCGAAATTGAGATCCTCATTGTTTTCTTGATCATGTAATTTTAACGCTGCAGCACCGTCTGGGAAACTCAACGTGTAATTGCATAAACTTTTAGGAATTTTATGAAACTAAACTTGAAAAGATAAACTTTAGTCTTACAAACGATAACCATTTTACTCTGAGTATTGTCAAGTATCGGTAATCATTATTTAATTTGTATCTCCTATTAAATCCCACACAATGAATAATATACTTACTTACCTATAACTAAAACATAGGTTCCACAATCAATTACTTTTAATAACTTAATTCCCATACACATACCTACACCATGGGACCTTGAGTCACTTTATCCAATACCCAGAACCAATACACCATGATCGATGGTACGATTGATATACGCAACGTAATTGGCGTATGGCGTGCATCTAATATAGCATAATATATCATACATAATTTATAGAGTTTTGTAAATTAGCTTGTCATGACAAACTACATATACCTATACCTAGATAAAACTTCTAAGTTTTGTAACAATATTAATAAAAAGTCAAATCAAATAAATTATTTCAATAAGGTCTCTATATGACACATTGAATATCAGAATTTACAAGAGAATTGATTTTACCTAGTTGTTTTTTTTATCGTGTGGTTGATCCCTAACCTATAGGTCCTAGTCTCAGAGTTTGCTTAACGCCCATGGACCTCGGAGTTGGTTTTACACGCAATCGATAAAAATCTCGCATCCGAAAAATCAGAGGTTCAAACTCGAGACTCATCATCACTGATGAATTGATCGAAGTTGTTTGACGTGAAAGGGCTACTAGGTCCGAGTCATATCGCTTCCATAGCCCAGCAAGTTACTAATTGGTGGGCAAGGTCAATGAAATGTTGGATCTTTTGATGATGCGACTTTCAACTGTAGATATCGTGTTTCTCTACCGTTAACATAGGAAAAGCATAGCTTTATATTTTTACCTAACGAATAAATCACAAAAAACTAAATTAAGTTCCCTTTTATCATCAAAAACTAATCACATTAATCACCGTGAGCAAAGCCACGGGCAAGACGTAACGAACGGCGTTAAAATAAAATATTGCCACAATAAAAAATATCAACACTTTCCACTATTTTATTTGTCTTAGAAAAGTGTTCATTTATATGGTAATTTTTATGGTAAACATGCCATATTTATGGTGCTGGTTAACGAGAGGTCACGCTAACGAAGTGAGGTATGTTTGTATGTTTGACATGACTGTTTTTAGTAAGGAGGACGCCAAACATCGATGTTTACGTTGGTAGGCTGTTGAGATATATTTTCGTTTTCTTTTGGAGTAACTGGGACATATTTTGGGCCTGGTTGTCAATATCTTAGAGGTGGAGGACTAGGCTATAGGCACTTTCTCCGAGTAAGTTAGGTTAATCTTATAAAGCTTTATTAAAGAAATGCTTTAAGAGAAGCAATGACGAAGTTTTTTAAGGGCTTGTGTTTAAACGCCTACCAAAAAATAACCTATTTTACTACCAAAAAAATTTGAAATGCCGGCCAAAATGGATTAATGCTCACCAAATTGTGTTTCCTAAAGTATTGTAGGAATGAACCTATTTTCCTTTTTATTCTATACCATAAAGATTTACAAACGCCTTTAAAGTTAACTGCAGACCAAATATTTTATATTATCACTAAATAGATGTCACCAATATTGTATTTTCACGACTTTCAAATATTTATCTCCATGACGCGCGCTCGCTTCGCTCGCATATTAAATAACACTAATATCTTCTGTCCCCGAAGTGGCGGCGGATACTGTCGCGAGACGATCGTATTATAATTTTGGTTAATTGATTTGGTGAGCATTAATCCATTTTGGTAGGCAAAAAGAAAATAAATACAACACGTACAATATTATTCTGACGAGTGTCTAATTATTTTGGATCTTAAAACGTTATTCTTTAGGCACCTCGGTATAGGGTGGGTTTATTTTATTTGAAGTTAAAATATTTTATTTAGTACTTTACTGTACTTTAATCTAGGGTCTAAAAATCTTTTTGGTGAGCTTTTAAATTGTAGCCTTTTTTAAGTATCTATTAAAATATCGTAGGTGATCATTGTTTTGATGGTTCGTCGAAAAATAAATAACAAGAATTGATAGATGTGAGAGACTAAGAAGCAAGTTTTATGTTTTGCTTTCTTATGTCGTTTTATAAACTAATGTACATTTGCTCTTTACGACATGTGGCAAAGAATAATTGACACACACTTTAGACGTAGTACTTCAAATACTTAGACTGCTTTGGCATTTCATTAAGTGCCTATTCCGACTTTGATTTTCTTGGAATTATAAGTTTCATTCACGCAAAAGTTATTATATGTTACGACGACAAACGAAACGCAGTGCCAATACCACGAACTGTCACTGTCACCTGTCACCTGTCAACGTCAACGTAAAACCACGCTACGATAATTTGACACATAACCTCTTATATCGCTCTCATGAATGTACCACTATTTTACAAAATTGGAATAAATCCTGTCGAAATCTAAAACTTCGTATTCTTTGCAAGAGTCCAGCTATCCAGCCGTAACATTTGGTCCTTCGAGCCGGATATACACACGGAACCAGCTGTCACGGGATTCCATTGCTGGGAATACGCAACGGTGACAAGGAGAAGAAACAAAGAGAAAACGCGCAGAAGTCCGTTACCTGTACTTACGCATGCTGGTAAGGCGAGCCAACCACGATCTCCATCCGCTTCCACCTTCCTCTTGTGTTAATACTGTGTTTTCTCTGCTTATTCCAGTGCTTTGTAAAAACTGCGCTTACGCACGCACACGCACGTTAACAGTGGTACATCAGCTCAGCAAAGCATCCGCACAGCATTTAGCCAGCACGACACAGCTTACGCAGGCTTGTGGTGTGTAGATTCCGAAACTGTAAGTATCTCAGCTTCTTATTCGCACACGAAATGGCTACGTCACCGAAACTTACTTTGAATATTGAAAGAACCGATTTGATAAGAAAACGAGGTACAGTTAAAGCTAAATTAACTACATTCAAAAAGTATATTTGTTCTTTGGACAACCAGGTTTTATCCGAAGTGCAACGCGCAGAGTTAAAGTTAAGAATTGCAAGGGCTACAACACTGTTAAATGCTTTTGAGGATTGTCAGGATTCTATGAGCTATTCTACACAAGTTTCTGCCGATACAGAAAAAGATTTAGAATCCTTGGAAATCTTTGAATCCGAGTATTACAGTACTTTAGCTAAGGCTCAGTGTTTGTTAGGTTGTGAGGAAAGTAATGCTAATGACACTCTAAAACAAGCGCATACAAAATTAGATTACATTAAATTACCTGTAATTTCCATTCCTGAATTTGATGGCACTTATGAGCACTGGTTACAATTTAGGGATACTTTTCAGTCCCTCATTCACAACTCAAAAGATATTACAAATATACAAAAGTTTCATTATTTAAAATCAGCGTTGAAAGGAAGTGCTAGCTTAGTTATAGATTCACTTCAATTCTCTGCTAGTAACTATGTAGTGGCATGGGAGTTACTACTGAGTAGGTACGATAACAACCAGCTTCTTGTACACAATCACATCAAGTCATTGTTTACCATTCCTATGCGTACTAAGGAGTCACCTAGTCAGTTACGCCAATTGATAGATAATGTACTTAGAAATCTACGCGCATTAAAGATTTTAGGAGAACCCACCGAGCACTGGAACACTATGATTATTTATTTAGTTGTATCAAAGTTAGATCAGGTGACCGAGCGTGAGTGGGAACAACATAAATCTACACTATTACCCAAAAGTAGTGAGTCAAAAGATAAACTTACGGTGGATCAGTTATTGCAGTTTCTCAAAGGTCGTGCAGATATGCTAGAAACCATAAATGTATCGCATAGTAAGTACACACAGCAGTCTCACTTACAAGATAAAAAGAAACACAGTACATGTCCGCAAAATGTACCCAAGGTTCACTGTAACGTCACAACTAACAAATCAGCTGACTCAAAGGGCAAGGGTAAAGTGCCTACTAAGTACTTATGTTATCTGTGCAATTCACAACATCCACTATATTCTTGTCAACAATTTTTAGATCTCAATAAAAATGAAAGGTTGAAAGTAGTTAATGAGAAAGGTCTATGTAAGAACTGCTTGAGAGTTGGTCATTCTTCAGATGAATGTAAGTTTGGTCCGTGTCGGAAATGCGAACAAAAGCATAATTCGTTACTATGTAATGACAATTCTGAATCACGCGCAGTAACATTAGTGACGTCGGCGCAGGGCCAAACAAATACTGAGGAATTATTGAATGATATCAACAGTAGTGAGTTGAACGCACACAGCCGCGCGCTGCAGGCAGGTACACACGCACACACCTCCGCCAGCTGGTCGCCCGTTTTGCTGTCTACGGCCTTAATAGAAATACCTGATCACACAGGAATCTATCACAAAGCGCGGGCGGTCTTAGATAGTGGTAGTGAGCGTTGTATAATCACACAAACATTATGCGATAAATTAAACCCGCCAATCATACAGTCCACTTATAATATCCATGGTGTAGGAAGCTGTGTGTCACAATGCACACAGACTTGTGACATTGAATTTCGAGCACCAAACAGCAATTACACAGAACGCATGAAATGTTTAGTTTTACCGAAAATAACGTCAAACTTACCTTCCCTTAAACTTGATAGAATACAATTTAATATTCCTACCAATATAAAGCTTGCAGATCCATGTTTTTATGAAAGTTTACCTATTGATATTTTGATAGGTGCCGATTTATTTTGGAATTTACTGAGTGAAGGGAAAATGAAGTTGGCTAATGGTGCGTTCCTTCAAAACACCAAACTTGGTTGGATAGTGTCAGGTTCGGTACAAACTAACATTAACACAAAAAACATTAAATGTCATTTCACGCAAACATTTGAACATCCTTTAGACGAACAGTTACGCAAATTCTGGGAAGTCGAGGAATTACCTTCATGTTCGGATAAGACACGCAGTGATGATGAACAGGCATGCGAGGAACATTTCGTGAATACGACGACGCGGTCCGAAAGCGGTAGGTTCTGTGTACGCATACCTTTAAAATCATCGCCGAACACGTTAGGTGAAACTAGATCGATTGCCGAAAATCGATTTTATGCGCTTGAAAAACGTCTCGAACGCAATCCCGTGTATAAAAAAATGTACACGGAATTCATGCACGAATACATTAACCTAGGTCACATGAGTAAAATACAAACATATGGTACACCGCACTACTTCATGCCACATCATGGTGTGTTTCGTGAACATTCCACCACAACAAAGTTACGAGTTGTATTCAACGCAAGTCAACCATCGTCGAATGGTATTTCATTAAATGATTTACAACTTGTAGGCCCGCCTATACAGGGTGATTTAATTGCCATATTGTTAAGATTTCGCGAAAACAGGTATGTAGCATGCGCGGACGTAGAAAAAATGTACCGTTGTATATTTGTAGATGAAAATCAACGTGACTTACAATTAATTTTGTGGCGAGATAATCCGTCTGATCGGCTAAGTGTTTATCAATTAAACACTGTAACATATGGCCACGCCGCAGCGCCATTTCTTAGTTGCAGATGCCTCAAACAGCTGGCGATCGAATGTACACCTAACGCGACGACACCAGTCGAGTCCGATACGATACCGTCACGACCACGACACGACGTCGATTCGGAGGTTGCTCAGACGATCAACGACAACTTCTATGTAGACGACTTAGTCTGTGGGGCATCTACTATACCTAAGTTAATGTCGATATGCCAAGATACAACTAAGGTGTTAAGTACAGCATGTTTACCACTTAGAAAATGGGTTTTTAACTTTAATCATGAAAATCAAAATAACACACAAGATATTTCTAAAAACCTGTCTTTAGGCGAACACGCCCACAGAACTTTGGGTCTAGGTTGGTATAACAAGTCAGACGAATTATATTATCACACACAAGTTGAACATGACACGGAAAACATTACTAAACGCATCATTTTGTCAGTGTCATCACAAATATTCGACCCGCTAGGTATGTTGAGTCCAGTTATAACTATAGCTAAAACATTATTGCAAAGGTGCTGGTTACTAAAACTTGACTGGGATCAACCTGTACCAAACGACGTCGCAAAAGTATGGGTTAAATTTCTTGATAATTTAGATCGACTAAATCACATTCGCATACCACGTTATGTTATGTGTTCTAACCCAGTGCGGATCGAGCTACACATTTTTACGGACGCATCACAGGTAGCTTACGGCGCATGCGCCTACATACGCACTATTGATAATGGATCAGCTGTTACAATGCGCTTGTTATGCTCAAAGGGCAAAGTTGCGCCGACTGCGCCGACAACTATTCCTCGCTTAGAGTTATTAGGGGCTGTGCTCGGTGCGCGTTTATATACCAAAATAAGTCAATCTTTGCGTTTGCCGATCAATGCCGTTGTATTCTGGTCTGATTCAACGATTGTTTTAGGTTGGTTAGGAATGCCGACTAACTTACTTAAAACTTATGTACAGAATAGGGTTGGAGAAATTCATAAATTAACGAAAGGTTGTCCGTGGCGCCATGTCAGTGGGAAAGAAAATCCTTCGGATTTGGTGTCGCGAGGGCAAACTGTAGATACACTCAGCTCATGCGATTTGTGGTGGAACGGTCCCACGTTCCTACACGATCAAGATTTTAAAATTTCGAATTTTGATTTAAATTTAGTTCCACAAGACTTACCCGAAGTCAAAAATATTAGTAACACGCTTGTTATAAATCAAAAAGAAAACGTAGATTTATTTACCTTTAGTAGATTTTCTCAATTCAGCCGCTTGACGCGTACGGCTGCCTATGTACTTAGATTTGTACATAACGCGCGCAATAAAGGCAGTAAACGCACAGGTCCGCTCACGGTTGATGAGTTGAGTAAGTCTACTACTCTATTGGCAAGAATTTCACAAAGGGAATCTTTTCCAGATTTACACGGAATACTTGCCAGCAACAAACCGGTAAAAAACGCACATTTATCGAAACTGAACTTATTTATCGACAGTCAAGACTTAATTCGAGTTGGAGGTCGCATAGAAAACTCGCCTTTATTTACGTTCGATAAAAAACACCCCATCTTGCTTTGCGGTAAACAACATTTTACCGTTCTTCTCTTCCGGTTTGAACATAAACAAATGATGCATGCAGCACCTCAGCTTTTGCTGTTTAATATCAGGGAAACTTGGTGGCCTGTAGGTGGTAGGAATCTCGCGAGAAAAACAGTACACGGTTGTATTAAATGCGCCAGAATGCGCGGGAGTTTAGCCACCCCTATCATGGGAAACCTTCCTAAAGAGCGACTAGTGTCAGGTTTTCCGTTCATGGTGTCCGGAGTCGATTATTTTGGACCAGTGCTCATATTGAATCGTAAAGGCAGGGGTGCAAGAACACAAAAGGCGTACGTTTGTTTATTTATCTGTTTTAGTACACGCGCGGTTCACTTAGAACTAGTCACAGATTTGTCATCAAACTCTTACCTTTTAGCTCTTAAACGCTTTATTTCACGTCGTGGTAAACCGAGTGAAATTTATTCCGACAACGGAAAAAACTTTGTTGGTCTAAAGAACGAATTTACTAGGTTTTTAACATCATGTTCGAACGACGTAAAGGAATACGCAGCTTCTCAGAGTATTAAATTTCACATGATTCCACCATACGCTAGCCATTTCGGGGGCAAATGGGAAGCAGGGGTAAAAAGCTGCAAATACCACTTGAGACGTGTCGTAGGCAACGCGCATTTAACCTACGAGGAATTTAGCACAGTATTAGTTCAAGTCGAGGCTATCCTAAATTCCCGGCCACTTACTCCCATTTCCTCTGACCCACATGACTACATTCCGCTCACCCCTGCTCACTTTCTGGTTGGCCGTCTGCTGACTGCGCCTGTGCATGCTAACGTGAAGGACGCGCCGATTCACAGCGTCACCCGCTATCAGCGCCTTGAGCAAATAAGGCATCACTTCTGGAGCCGCTGGTCTAAAGAGTATGTTTCCGAGCTACAGACGAGAACGAAATGGAAACATCAAGGGACTGATCTCAAAGAGGACACACTCGTACTCATCAAAGATGACAACCTGCCACCGTTGAAATGGAATCTTGGCCGCATCGTGAAGACATACCCAGGTCGTGATGGAGTCTCCAGGGTCGCCGACATCCGCACTGCCACCGGCGTCACCCGACGAGCCTTTTCGAAAATCTGTCCGCTGCCGCCCAATGACGACTAGTCCTACGCTTCTACTACACTTCACACACATCATTGAAACCTTCAGCTTCCAAGGCCGGGAGTATGTTACGACGACAAACGAAACGCAGTGCCAATACCACGAACTGTCACTGTCACCTGTCACCTGTCAACGTCAACGTAAAACCACGCTACGATAATTTGACACATAACCTCTTATATCGCTCTCATGAATGTACCACTATTTTACAAAATTGGAATAAATCCTGTCGAAATCTAAAACTTCGTATTCTTTGCAAGAGTCCAGCTATCCAGCCGTAACATTATATTATGAATATTGTCCAACGCGGCATTGCTGCCAGCCTTCTGGGCACTTTTCCTATTGACAGCAATGTGGTTGAATTTTTTGACACCCTGTAATTCTTTTCCCCTTTTGATACCTGCAAAACTTAAATTACTTATTTACTGATATTACCAATCCAATAACACTTATTACTAATAATAAATAAAACATTACAATTTCAAATAACGCCGTCCATCCGCGGCGCCGATCTCGGAACCTGCCACTGGCGACACTCACTGGCCAAGGTAACGCGTGGGTTTGCCGCACGTACCACTACTTGTGCCTAGTTCGCTACAAGCTACGGGTGTTGGGTAGCAGCATCCACATACTTTCCGGTTACCGGCTTATTTGATGGAAATGTTTCTTTTATTGGTTCGTCTAGCTTTGAATTAGGACAGTTTTTTTTTAAGTTGTTGTGAGTTACAATAACGTGAGACTTCTATTTTAGGTTCTTCTTTCTCTTGTTGACATGAACTACCTAGTCTTTCATTACTATACTGGAAATAAAAAACCGAATCAAATCGAAAGTCAAACTAGGCTGAAAATCAGTACATTTCGAACGTCAAAATTAAAAAAAAAGAGCATGGCGGCGGGACTTCAGTATGATTTAGTTTCACCTGTAAAACCTACCTATGTCAAACATAATATAATAACCTATCCTGTCATTTCGCATCCGTAGCTTATTTCTGGGGTCGACACCACATTGATGTAAAGCTTTAAACGCATTATGATTATTAAGTATTTTTAACGTTTAAATATCAATTGAAGTAACTTAGTGTTCTGTTTTAATGAATTCCTATTTCCCAATTGATTATTTTACTCTCAACTAAACATAACATTCTCACAGACTAGCAGTATCTCACAGATAACTTTATTTGTGAGAAGTCTTCTTTGAATATCTTAAGACTAGTTTCCATATTGGCAAGAGAGTCTTAATTTGATCACCAAACAATCGATGAATATAAATCTGTTTAAATTATTAAGTAGATTATATTATTTATGTAAATCGTTTCGTTACATAAACAAAACCTAGCGTGTGTGTATTAAAAATTGTCTAATAAGGACAATAAATTAGAAATATATCATTGTTAATCTGAAATGATTTTCGATTAAAATAATGTAATCCTCCATATTGCATGCAACATGCCCATCGATTTTAAAAACTTTCGATAATTTATTAAAGATTATACATTTAATTTCTTTGTTTTTAAGGGGATTAACGTATAATTTATGAATAGAATGAGGTAACAAGGATTTCTCCTGTCTTAAATAAAATAAGTAACTCAACAACTAATTTATCTTTGTTTAAATAAAAAAACATTATTTATCTGATCATTTTAATTTGAAAACTACGTTCAATACATTGTAAAGTATGTGATGACAAACACAATGGGCAATATCAATGCTAATAATAAAAATAAAACAACAAACAAATCAGTATTCAAGCCACAAACCACTGACACAAAAGCATCTCAAAATAATTTTAACGAAGCCCACATTATCTGTGCATGCATTAACCGTAGATAAGTAATAAATATAAGGGCTAACTAGCAGACTCTTTGGTGAGGCCGCTCCGAGAACTGAAGCTATTATTAGCAAGGATTTGATAAGAATCGACTTAGTCATTCCTTGTGAGCTCGAGAGAGACTGGAAGGATCGAGGGTTCGGTGGAACAAAGGATTCGCGTATAATATCTGGGGATTTGTCTTCGGATTTGTATATAAAGATGGGTTGGGTGAGTTTTGTTTTTGAGACAGACGGACAGACGCAAATCAAAGTCGAAAAGATGTTTGAATGAAACTGCAAAAAAAAAACTGTGAAGTAGGGTTTTTTGGATTTTTGTTTTCAGAATAGAGCATTCATGCTAACAACGAAATCGCATCAACAAATAATAACTCTGGAACTGTAGCTTAAAGAACTTTGACTGACTGACTTCCAGACGATAAGTACCTAACTACCTAATACTTTCTTTATTGAGAGTGTAGTCATCTTTATCTCAACTAATGGTTTGGGACGATGCTGCTTTATAGTAAGTTTTGTTTCGTGTGACTCCAGGTCCTAATTTGAAGCAAAACATCTCCCTTCATAATTCCTTAACCACAAAAATCTGACTCATCACATTAAAGCTGTCACTTCCCAAGCAACTAACAACCAGTTTACTAATCTCTCACATACTACAATGTATCAAAACAAACAGTTTAGTAACCTACTCACTACGCGGTCAAGTGACATTAGGCCTAGGTTTAACTTTAACTAGGCAGTTCAAATAGCGCTAATCGTCTTAAATCTCTAGGTCAACTGAGTACTTGAAAAGAGGCCAACCGGTGCCGTGGCTTTATGTAGTTGTAAGCAATAATCTGTAAAAGGCTTCTTCATGAGTTACTCATGGGAAAGAACATGAATATTGGTTTGTTAACTGTAGTGACGAAATATAAGTCCTTGCGTCACTTTTTTTTTGCTGCAAGGTAATCGACACAGGTCTTAGATCTTTCAGCCTGTCCCAAAGCATGTTGCTCTTCCCTGTACGTTGCCTTCTCCAGCCAGACTCCCGTAACGGCTTTTATTAATTTTATTCTTCGTTTATCAGTATCTATTTATCTCTACATACTTGTACTTGTTTGATTGCGGAGGTCAACTAGTAGTAAAGCTATTAGAAGCTTAACGTGGGTTCAAATTAATTTGACAGTTAACGTCCGTGACAAAATGGCCAACAACTAACTGACATTATGAAGCATAAATTGGTCCTTTTGAGATTTGACGTCAAAGTATCAGGACCAAACGAGATGTCCAAGCCCACAAACATTAATTAAAATTATATGTAGCATATCCTGCCCCCAGCTCCTAATGGTTTTCAAATACATACTGAGATTTCTGTATCGAGTAGATAAACGAATTAGGTACACAATACGAGTTATTCCGGTCTGATCCCCTAAAACTGATACCCTAGGGGATCCGTTTTATTATAAATTATTTTCTATTCCGGTCTGATCCCCCGTAAAAGAATCGGATACCCTGACACATTTTTAGGACAGTCAGCAACAACATATTTGTACAGGTTCTATTAGATTAAAAAAAAGAATAGGTAGTAAAGTCCCAAAAACTACCACGAGAACAGAAGTAGGAAGGAGGTATTGGAATTGGAAATTGGAATCTGCAAATCAAATCTATATTATAATACCTATTGATTGTTTAATATAGAACTTTCTGAAAAAAAATGCTTAAAGTTATGTAAACATCATGCAGTTTACACGAAACAAGTAGTCATACATACATACACACATTGTTTTATAATAATATGTATAGATATAAATACTAATTTTCCTTTTATTTGTTTCAGGTTTACTAAAACTTATGCCCAGTGACGTGTTCCGTTTATACCGACCGGCGCGGTTGCGAAGATGCCGTGACTATTAACTAACTATTACGAATTGATTACTAATAATATTTTTAAGTGAGTGGTTAGTGTGAGTGTTGTGATAAGTGTCCATGTGTATCGGATTTTATGCATTGGTGAGTACAGCTTTATTTCTAGATTTAACATAAGGATACTATGTGAATATTTTCTACTTAAACGGCCATACATTATTTATTAAGCCTAAAACGAAATGTTTCTATTGTGATTTATCTAAGGCTTTTGATTGAGTAAATCACAAAAAATAGAAGCTATGACGGTTCCCAATAATAGCGTTTGTTCTCTTTATTTCTAAAAACAAAACATAAACTATTTATTCAGACGTAGAGTAAAAGCGCATTAAGGTCCGGAATAGAAAAAGGGGTTCCAC
This sequence comes from Diarsia dahlii, assembly GCA_949775195.1. Taxonomy (NCBI): domain Eukaryota; kingdom Metazoa; phylum Arthropoda; class Insecta; order Lepidoptera; family Noctuidae; genus Diarsia; species Diarsia dahlii. The sequence continues at coordinate 18,102,835 of OX459212.1, forward strand.
AAGGCTCTCTCCTTAACCCTTTTATTTTCTATTTAATCATAGTCATTATTTTGTTGTTACCCAGTTTCAATAGACAACTTGACAAATAAAATCAGAAATCATTGTAGAACTCCCTTACTTATGCGGTAATTGCTTTAAGAAAAAGCAAACGCATGATTTGATAAGGACTACGACGGAAAATGAATACATTAATGTGTAATTTGAAGTCGGAAAATCGATTACAAACAATTGCACACGTTAGAGTTCTAGCGTAAAATTAGGACACGTGTAGGCAGTTACAAAATACACTTACTACTTGAACCTTACGTCGTTTCTAAACGTAATAACATCTTCAAACCTAATAACAATAACTTTGACCTGGCAGAGTGACTAGCCCTTCGAGAGGCTGTAAGTGTGTCAATAGAAACTGACCTAAGTAGTTACATGTAGGTCATCCTAATGCTTATGACATACAGACATACGGCTGCACCGTGGGCGATATTGGTTTCTGTCATATTCCATATTTATGGAAGCTATTGACGATTTTATGGGAAGTTTTGTTCTTAATGCTTATTTTTAGTTAGACAAGTTTAATGTTTTCTTGTCAGATGGTATTTGAAATGTTAATAAAGATTAAGAGTTTGTAGTGGGAATGATGAAGGTGGAAATTTATGATTGAATCGTGTAAATAATATTTATTAATTAAAGAGCTGACGTTGCAATTTCGTATCCGCGTTTCCGCGTTCCAACATTGCAATTTCGTATCCGCGTTTCCTGTGTTGCCATTCTTGATTCCATTGCCAGTTTAAACATCCTACTTGTCCAAAACTAAACACTCTTTTCTTGTATTTCATCACCATCATTCGAAAGACGTCCACTGCTGTACATAGGACTATAAGCCTCCCCCAAAGTGTCACATTGACCGGTCTCGTGCGTCTCACATCCAGCAGATCCCCGCATCCTTCGCCAGGTTATCGGCCTTCCTGTATTTACTTGACTTCTAAAAATTATTGAACCATTTAAAACAAAATACCACTCCCAAGTCATCACCGTACTTACTAAACATAAGCATCCGAGTCTACTCTTATAATAATAGCACATAAGTGAGTGTCGCCTCTTCACATTCAATTACACGTCGCTCCGATTGATTGGCGTTGCACAATTGAAGCCGGTTAGCACGCTCATCGATTTGGGTGCTCGAAGGCATAAGCATACAGCGGTTGTAGCTTTACTTTCTTACCAAAAGTGAGCTAAATCACTGAGAATCTTATGAATCAGTCTGAAATTGAAAAATTGTTAAAGACATTTGTTAACTTAACGATATTTAGTGTGGTAAAACTGCTTATACAGAGATGTGGTAATAATTATAAAAGTATCCGTATTATCTATAGATATCTGTCTTAGAATACACAAAGTAACGCACTCCTCAATTCTTCATTTATCAGTACCTACACAAATGATTTGTGCTTCCGAAAAGCTACTACAGTTAATAACGATATTAACTGCATACCACAGCAGCACTTTAGTGAGAGAGTGGGTGAATAATAATTAAAATTACACTTCTCAATAAGACAAATCAATAAAAACTTTAGAATCGATTTCTCTCATACCTCACACCACATCATAACTCAAGTTAGTGTTAAACAAATTGGCAACGAGTGAAGTAACGCTCAGTATTAAACTAATTGACTTATTGCTTTCTGATTGGCTGCACAGGTCCATTGTAAATTGATACAGAATGCCCACTTTTATCAATATTTTCCATAAAAAAAAAAATACGGCCTACTAGAATACTTTTGATCACTCTTTATTTGATCTGTGGTACGGTACACACAAAAATTACAAAAAGGACAAGAGACAAATCTCTTCCACAAAGAAGATTTTCAGAATTGGGATCGTTTTGGGCAGGAGTGGCCTTAATCCTGTGTATTGCTATAGGTTACTGACTGAGGAAGCCGATTCATTTTCATCCTTTCTACAATTATTATATTATTAACATCATTCAGCATAATTTAATGTCAATATGCCTTGATAGCAATTCTCATAACCATTACTTACGTTACAATAATTGTTCATATTCATAATGCTCTTGTTTATTGTTCTTGTTATCTTCTTTTATTGGGTCCGTTAGGTATGTAATGCAGCAGAGGGCCACTTAACTTTAGCCAAGTTTGCCGTTGCCGGCAAAATTGGCAAAATTCCCGAGAATATTGCCGGGAGTGGGAATATTCGCAGAGTATTTGTTAATTATAAGTCAAATTAAGTACGGAAACTATGTAATACACTTATAATTAGCATTGATAGGCCCTAATCTACATTGACCGGCAACTTTGGCAATATTTCCAATGCTGCTGGCAATTTTGGTATTTTCCCAATATTCCCACCAGGCACATCACTAATTGGAACACTCCAAGAGCAACAGAGGGTGTTCCATCAATTTGTTCGGTATTTCTGGTTTCTACAAAATGGTTAGAATCACTCCCTTGACCGACGTGACTAATTAATGTTACCCTGATCCTTTATAGAAGCAGTATCATTAATAGATTTCTTTCAGATTCAGATTCAGATTGTTTATTTGTTAACATAGGTTTTTACAGAGGTGTGCTTTATATTGGTATCTTGTTTATGTCTGATCGGGTCTTCTGTGTTTTATTTTTATATCATATCGTCGTGTCTAGAGACAGTGACATTGGCGCCTCTCCGGTAATCATGATTGAGTAGCGCATAATAAACGTCATTAGGAATATAACAATATTTCCTAACGTACACATTCTTTATATTTTATCCAATGATACGCATCATTAGATTATAGGGGGGCACAGAACTTATTTTATTACCAAGTTGTATTTTGTTATTCGTTTTACACGCCACTAACGAGTAGGTACCGACACCAAGCAACGCGACTAGCGATAGCGACTCGATTTGCATCAAACGATACAGGTGTTTCACTTGTTTCATCGTGAGTACCGTTGCAGCATAAGGTTGCATCCTCATTCGGTGATCTGACTTCTATATCTCCCTTCTCTCTTCGTCTTCTTTCCTTTATTTAAATGGATTATTCAAACAGCTCGTACTGTACGCAGTTTGCTTGGTTTCCGTTTCCGACTCATTCAATGAGCGGCCGATTCTTACCAAAGTTACGCGCGAAAGCTCTAGTCAGCGAAGTGCGCGGTTCTTTACCAAGAGTTTGCTAGCGAGTTGATAATTTCCTACAGTACGCTGCTCACTCTATATTGAGTATTATGAACGATTCGCCGCTCAGAGTCAGTCGCTAACTATCCGCTCACTTCACAGTGACTTGTAACATGCCCTAAGCAATTACTATTATATTTTCTCCGCAGCTGTTTTTGCGTCTAACTCGTGGTCCAGCGGCTATGCTGACATTAATCTGAACAATGCGTCCAATATTAATAATCCCATATAAATAACAATCAATATTGTTATTAATATCAGGTAAACATCATGCCATATCATGAGGTAAACATAGTGTCCTTTTTATAGATTTCATACTGGTTTCAGCGACCTTTACTGACTTCCATGCAATTTTATTGCTGTGTTAATAACAGGTTGTCATTAAATTGACAGAGGCTAAAGAAAATTCAGTCTCTTTATGAAATTCGCCGTCAAACATGTTTTGGCGTTTGAGGAAGTATTTAATTTGAGCTTCAGTGGTGTCATCCAGAGGGATCCGATAGACAGAGCTGTCACTATCAATGCATGTCGTATTTTGTACTACGATTTCAGTAGGATTGACTTTAGCTTTTTGGTAGGTAATGAGAACCCAATTTTGTTTTAACTATAGAGGGCTAGAGTAAAACATGATTTTACATCTCAAATAAAAAGTGTTTCTGGTCAACATTTTTGCGTAGAATTACTTAGTTTGGTGTACAAAAGTCTTGGTTGACAGTTTTGTGAAGGGTACGTTTACTACACCTAGTTTTTATTAATTATAGATTGAACACAATCGCGTTGGAAGGCCTCCCACTAGGTGGACCGATGACCTGGTCAAGGTTGCAGGAACCCGCTGGATGAGAGACGCACGGGACCGGTCAATGTGGCGACGCCTGGGGGAGGTCTATGTTCAGCAGTGGACGTCTTTTGGCTGAAATGATGATGATGATGATGATGAACACAATCGTCTCTAGGCCCTCTGCACGCAACAGAGTAACCGTATTGTTTTAGTTAAAAAAACAAAGTCACAACTAGTCTTGTCTTCTGAATAACCTGTTTTGCTTTCCAATTGTTTTCTCGCTTCATTATCATTCTCCGGCCGTTATCCCAATTTATTTGGGGTCGGCGCAGAATGTCTTTTCTTCCATACTTCTCATAATATCTCACAAAATATATCGAATAACCGAAATATTCTCGTAACTTCATCTCAGATCATATTACTTCCTTAATCAGCTACCTTCAGATCAACATGGTACGGAGCAACCAGTAGGCTGCAACCTTCACCGGCGAACATCTGTTGACGGGAATGTTAAGGTGTCGTTTCGCAACCACTCCTTTATATGGAGAAACGGGTCATTGCTATTGGAACTCGACCTTAAGCGCACGCAGTATAGTCGTGGTTATTTTACTTTGATTTGATATAATAATTGTATTAATTGTTGTGTTTTCTGATGTTGGAAATAGGTGTGACATTTTCTTTGGTGGATTTCATGAACTGAAACATAAAAAGTTGCTTTGGATTAAAACACTGTTATTGAAATTGATTCTGTTAGTCAGGGATGGCGAACCAGTGGCACGCGTGCCATTGATGGCACGTTGCAGAATATTTTAGGCACGCACAAATTAGAAACCGTTTGGTAGTGGAGTCCAGTCCAAGATGCAATCTTACTTTAATTTGAATTACACGTAGAATTGAAACATTTATTACGACATAGGTCGTTTTTCTTTTTGGTAGCAAAAAAAAAACTTTTAGTTGAAAATATTAGGGTATTTCACCAAAAAAATATAATTAGTCCGTCTGTTAGATTATCGAAAAATATTGGATACGTGTTTTTTGTTATATCAAATTATTAAAAAATTACGAAAATAAAACGTGTCAAAGATCATGAGTGGGGGCTTTTCGCGTCACTTAGTGGGTAAAAAAGTACTAACCTTGTGACGTCACACGACTTGACACGACTTTTCGAAGCACTGTATCGTCTTCAACTTTTGTTTACGTGAAAAAAGAAAAAATACGTGTCCATTATTTTTTGGTAATCTATCAGACGGACTAATTAGATTTTTTTGGTGAAATACCCTATTATCAAAAAAATGCCACGTGGATCCATAAAGGTTCGCCATCCCTGTGTTAGTTGTTGTATAGTTTAAATTAAAATCAGTTAAATAATCAAAACTTAAAGTTAAGAATGAGAAATTTATTGTTTCTTTCAATATTTTTATTTAAGTTACCCGAAGACAAATAAAATAATTATTCTCAAAATAATTACTCAAAGATGGAGTGACGGAACAAACTCCCCACCAACACATTTAAAGTAATTTACAGCAAAATTGAGAAAACGATTGTCAATATTTACTCAAAAACCAGCTGCTCAATACGGAACTGAAAAACAACTACATACGGTGACCACGAAAACAAGAGTCGTAAGCATTGCTTACAGTGACGGCCTTGACCTGAAATGAGTTATAATAATATGAGCAATAATAATAAGGTGAGTAATAATAATTGATGAGAACACTACGCGGGCGTGAGTTGAGGAAAATAGTGGTTTATGGCGAATTTATTGAATGCTACGTCATCTATATGGCGCCTAAGTGACGTATGGTGTATTTTGTATTAATTTGTTTTTAGTGGTAGTAGGCAGAATTTTAAGATTTAATGTAGGTGTGGTTCAATTTGACATTGGTTAAAATGGACACAATTTGCATAAAAGGAATGGAAGGATCAGGAAAATGGTCAATTATTGTGAAATTTGGTGCACTATCGAGCTTGACCTAAAATGAGTTATAATAAAAGTTACATGACTCATAATAATAATGAATTGATGTTTATATGTAGAGGAAATATGGGCTTTATTTAATAGTGAATTAAGTTTTCGGAAGTGAGCTCATATTCTGGCGCCTAGTTGATGACGAATGATTGACTGTAATAACGATATTGGTTTTTTACACGAATAAGTTTTGTGTTTGGCAACAAGTCGCCTGCTGTGAAGCGGTGCTAAGGTGGAGCATGCTTTTCTAGAATAGGATTCAGTTGAACGTTGAACTCGGGTTATCAAATAGAGTCTTATAGCTACACGACAACCAAGGGGAATTAAAATTGATCACGTGGAGATTTCCATAATTACCTTGGACTGCCCTGGACTGCCTTGAACTGTCCTGGACTGCCCTGGACTGCCCTGGACTGCCCTGAACTGTCCTGCAGGGCTATTGCGTATCTTTTGAATGACAGTGGCTATCATAAGTGTCCATAGATTAACTGTAAATTGGTTTTGGTTTGGTACATTTTTTTCTTAAAAACTCACCATTTGACAGTTATTTGATAGACATTATAAGTTATCTACTGTCATAAAAAGATACGCAATAGCCCTGCTGGACTGCCCTGGAGTGTAAACGTAGTGCTCTTTTACATTCAATGAGGTTCTCAATAACATGTTAAGACTTTATGAGTGTCCTATTGTTTCCCCGTCGAGGCTGCGGGTTGTTCGAAAGAGACACCGCGGCCTCGACAGACTCGACACAAAGGGCTAAGAAGAAACATGGGAGGTTTTTAGTCAGTAGAAGTCTGACACTCCCTACCGCTCTGCCCAGAGCGGGAGGAGTCATTTGATAATTTCCCACGCACCAATAGTCGTTAAAAAAAAACTGTCCTATTGTTTGTTCATTACAAGAACTGAAGATGCTGATATGCTGCTGAAGGCACTTAAACTCACTCAGCAGAAGAAAGGGCATTTAAAAAATTTCTGTCACAGAGGTCACACGCAACTCACGCAAGGAAACAACAAGGGTCGTTGTTATCGAACCCGTCAAGGAAACTCCTTTAATTACCTGTAAAAAACACAGGGTAAAATAATTATCGCGGTGACCTGACGCAGAAAGTTAGGTCAACAGGTGACCTTTTACCTTACTTACAGATGACCTTGACCTAAAAGAGACCAATTGTAAGTTATTAAGGAAAACCCTGAAAGGTAAATTTAAGTTATATTAAGTTGAATGTAAAGTTGGCGCCATTGGATGACGTATTCCTATTATCATGCTGTTTTGCGGTGTAGGACGAACAGTAATTTAGGTCGATGGCTTGGTGTGTAGCTTGCAATAGCTGTTATGTTGTTTCTTGATTGAAGTAAGGAGTGTTAGGTAATTTATTTCGGTTTTTGAAGATTGAGCGTTTCTAAAATTATTTTTACGACATTGTGTAAAATTGAATGTCCCTTAAGTTTTGTAAGACTCTTGCTCTTTAGTGTATTTTATCACTTACATATACGTTTACGTAGGTTAATTTCGACTATAACGGTAGCGTAGCTGTGGCCAGAAAGCTAGTATATAATATATTATGCCTAAAATATTTTTAAAAGGCATAATTTATTATAAGATTTCTTATTTTAACTTTCTTTGCCTTGTTTAGTTGTTGCTTTGTCTAGTTGTGCGCTTTTAAACAGGCATTCATTTAGATGTCACCTAGTGTTAGAGAAATAACTTCATTGTCACAGTCAGGTCATCGATATTTTTTTTTTAGTGTTTCCATTATGTTTCTCAATATTGAATCTATGATTGTTTTATAAATCTATTATTGAACCTCTGCATTAGCTTGCTCCTATTTTCCTTTACCAAATTCCGATGACATCATTCTAACTCGAAATCCAGACCATCTGCAAGTTCCCGCAAGTATGACTGCCCGATCTATATTCAGTCCCGGCCAGTAAGCACTAAGTCACGTCTAAGTTATAAATAAACATTTTTGTGCCATCACTCAGTAACTTAAGTTCTAAGAAACAATAACTTGATACTGTCGAGTGTGGGACGATGGCACTGACTCAGTCAACTTGTGTTCATTGACCATATGCTGTAGGTTTTTTAAAGTGAAGAAGGACCATTAATTTGCTAATTATTTTATGCCCCTATTATAACGCCAGTAGCTCTTCATTAATACGGATATTCAGCTGCAAAGTAATATGTAAAAATGTGTATTTTCGTAGTCTTAACGATTTTATATGCTTAGGTACGATCTTGCCATTCATGATCTTTAGTGTTTTACTGATTTTTTTGGATACTTTTCTTTATATTTAGTAAGATCGGTATTATTGTGGAGAAATAGGTAAGTTGCAATATTATTGACATACCTACTTACAGACATCAAAAGTGTCTAGGGATCAAGCATTTTTATGCGGATTTCTTGAGATTGAGATGTGGCTTTGTAATACATTTATGATTTTATAAATTTATATGGATCCTTTTTGGTGCATTTCATAATTTGAATCAGGAACTGTTAATCAAATTCGAGTAAAAGATGAAAATCAGCTGTCAATATTTTCCCTATAAAAACATACAACGCATTGAAGACATTATTAGTGCTATTGTTTCCCTACTACTGATTAAAACCAACGTTATTATGGAGCGGCGACGTCATTTAAGCAGGGAAGAAATGCTCAGAGCCGTGGGAATGATAGAAGCTGGTTCCCGGCAACGTACTGTGGCTTTAGCTCTGAATACAAGTCAGAGTGTTATCAGTCGACTTTGGACACGTTACCGAAGCACTGGTACCGTGGCTGAGCGCCATGGAGGACGGTATCGCTGCACCACACGGAGACAAGACCGATACATTCAAATCTTAACTCGAAGAGCTCCAACAATAACCGCCATGATGTTAGCCGTGAGGCTTCATCACTCTTCAGGGAACTTAATTAGCGACCAAACAGTCAGAAACCGCTTGCATGAAGTGAACCTTCATTCCCGAAGACCGCTACGGGTACCACCTATAGCAATGCACAATCGTAGGATTCGATATCAATGGGCTCTTGAACACAGAAATTAAGCAGAAGAACAATGGCGTTTCGTGTGCTTTTCTGATGAGTCTCGTTTTGGTATGAGACCGGATACAAGACGTATACGACACTGGAGAACCCCTGGACGCCAACAGCGATTAAAATCCTGCCAGGAAGTCCATCCTTATAGTGGTGGAACCATCATGGTATGAGCGGGTATTTGGATCGGCGGAAGAACTGAGTTAATTTGGATCAGAGGCAACCTCAACGCTCAAATTTATGCTGAGACGATTGTATCAGACGTCATCGTTCCTCTACAAGTGCAAATCGGTCCCTTATTTCAGTTAATGCATGATAATGCACGACCGCACACCGCAAGAGTTGTAAGACAGACTCTCGCCGCAGCTAACATCAATGTCCTGCCCTGGCCTGCTCAGTCGCCAGACTTGAACCCGATTGAGCATGCATGGGATATGCTACAGAGAAGAGCTCTGCCGAATATGGAGGGTATCCAGTCGCAAGAAGACCTTTTTTTGTTGTTGCAACGAACATGGGCGGCCATTCCACAGCGTGATTTGGATGAACTCATTTTGAGTATGCCAAACCGATGTTCTTGTGTTGTTAGTGTTCGCGGTAGAAACACGGATTATTAATTGTTTAAGTTACCCAATAAAATTTTTAAGAAAACTGTTATTTCAGTATTTTTTTCGAACTTTAATGTTAGTGGTTCAAATGTCAAGAATCCCTTTATTAGGAAAATGGCAAATTTCTTTATTAATGCAAAGGTGACTTGGTTTATCGTTACTGTGGCAAACGAAAACACTTTATTTGATGAATCCTTAAAGAAAATTTTAAATAATATCATACAGGAGAAAAGTTATTGCAAAAATATATGTTGATCCCTAGACACTTTTGATGTGTGTATTTGGGTTCATTTTTATTTATTCTAAGTAATACACAGTTTGACCTATGTGTACGTACTCTATATTAAATGATGAATCTAAACTTTAACTACTAGATACCACATTTTTCTCTTCACTCTCCCCATGGATATCATGGATATAAATTCTAATTATGTTTAAATAGTCATCGTATTTGGGCATGCATTTTCTATAACTAGGGGAAAACTGGTCTTGACCACTTTAGCATTGATTTATCACCAGTGATTCCGACGTCTGCCACTTTTTGTGTATTTTTAGATTCAATAATAGTATGACCAGGTAAATTATAGATAGCATGGGGACTTAAATGTGTTAAGGTTGCACAAGCCAGTCATTCTTCCATACAAACGTAGTATGGTGATTACTCCTCTGGTTGACGGTGTAGGTTCAAAATTAAAAATTTTATCAACTGGTCTTGTCATTATCTAGGCCGCTATGGAAGCAGAATTGGAAAAAAATATTGGTTTGGAAGTTATGAGCGTCGAAACTTTCATATTTTAGCACTAATTTTAACCATCTTTGGGCGTAAATAAGTTACGTATATAGTACGAAAATGAAAAAAAGTGAAACCATACAGGCATAGATTAGTTATTAAAGAATTCAAATAATTTTATTTTAAACAGATACATTCAATGGATTTTTCATGGTATCCATACTACCAAAGGTCTGCATAGAAACAATCACGCGCCCGTTTTAGTTGTGTCTCTTTCGCTCTATGCATTTCGCTTGTGATGTCGGATGAAATAGCATGCATTTTAGCCCCGCCCACCAACGAGTTCGTGCCGCTGGCTTGTTTACCCTTAAAGCAACAAAATTGCATAGAGATCAAACTTCGGTATTGAATTTCAATGTAATATAGTTAACTAGCCTGTGTTATTTCACTGTTGGGCAAAGGCCTCTCTACATTCCTTTTAACGGTCGCGATTCTGTGCAACTTCTTTCCACTTCTCAAAGAAGACATTCAGTTCGTCGCGACATCTCCTTCATGGTCTGCCGCAACCCTGTGTTACTTCGGAATAGAGAATTTTCTTATCTAAAGATTCAATAACACTTGCCCGGTTGTCAAACGTTTCTTGTGTGAGCTGTTTACTAAGTCCAGCCAAAGACCAAACAAACGGTAGATTTGAAAGCACATAAAGAAAAATTATATTACCCATTTTTATACCAAAGATACGACCATCAATTTAAATAATTCAAAAACAAAATTGGTTTTAATCCTGACTATTTCTGACCTACCCAAACATTCTCTATTTCCTTTGTAGAGGATTAAAAAAGTATTTTAGTCACGTTTATAAAAGAAGAGGATTGAATCCATGGCGATGATAAATTGTTATCTATTGTGAGAGGAACTACCGTGATAACTTATTGGTTTATAGTGTTTTGAAGTTTAGAGAGGTTGAGTTAGGTCGTATTTTTATTGAAATGTTCGAATATACAGAATAACAAGGATTATTTTTGAAGACATTTTAATGTCATTTGACTTGGTGTGGTCCTAAGCTCCATTTCTGTGATTTCCTGTCCTGCTGGTAAATAAATAGTAAAAGAAGAGATTATTTAAATGGCCAGAACCCTAAAAGGTTTGGTGTTACGTTATTTTGATATTTGCAAAGTAATAGTTCTGATGTTTATCAGCTAGTAGTTGTTTATTCAAATCAGTAGATATTTTTAATTGATTTTGACCAAAAGGCCAGTGTGGCATAACAGAATATTTGAAATTCAAGTAAAACAGCATTTTTATAATACTTATCACGAGAAACCAGGACCAGATCATAAAAAAACCAGTTTGTATGACGAATTTAAGTTCAAAGATTCTGCGCACATCACCATATTCGAATATTCATTAAAGTATTTACCAGATCCATTAAAAAATGTGTGCAAAATAAATAATTATCGCCAGGCTAAGCTTTTTATGATTATTTGGATCGGTTCTCAAGACTTCCAGTTAATTACGAAAGAGTTTTAACAGATTAAATAATCAACACATCTTCAGGTGTAATCAATTTGCATAAATACACACGTTTTAATTATTGACGAGTATTAATTAATATAAAACGTGCCATCGATATTCGCAAACATTCCTCCGTTTATTTTCTTATGTAACAAATAACATAATTATTTTTTTACATAACATAGCGCCTGTTTTTGTCGAAGGCTTCGGTAGAGGTGTACTTTTTTTGTCGAAGGCTTCGGTAGAGGTGTACTTTTTTGTCGAAGGCTTCGGTAGAGGTGTACTTTTTTTGTCGAAGGCTTCGGTAGAGGTGTACTTTTTTGTCGAAGGCTTCGGTAGAGGTGTACTTTTTTGTCGAAGGCTTCGGTAGAGGTGTACTTTTTTGTCGAAGGCTTCGGTAGAGGTGTACTTTTTTTCCGAAGGCTTCGGTAGAGGTGTACTTTTTTGTCGAAGGCTTCGGTAGAGGTGTACTTTTTTGTCGAAGGCTTCGGTAGAGGTGTACTTTTTTGTCGAAGGCTTCGGTAGAGGTGTACTTTTTTGTCGAAGGCTTCGGTAGAGGTGTACTTTTTTGTCGAAGGCTTCGGTAGAGGTGTACTTTTTTGTCGAAGGCTTCGGTAGAGGTGTACTTTTTTGTCGAAGGCTTCGGTAGAGGTGTACTTTTTTTGTCGAAGCCTTCGGTAGAGGTGTACTTTTTTTGTCGAAGGCTTCGGTAGAGGTGTACTTTTTTGTCGAAGGCTTCGGTAGAGGTGTACTTTTTTTGTCGAAGGCTTCGGTAGAGGTGTACTTTTTTTGTCGAAGGCTTCGGTAGGGGTGTACTTTCTTTGTCGAAGGCTTCGGTAGAGGTGTCCTTTTTTTCTGGCATATTTGTTTCTCCTGTTCTCATCATTATCATCTTCCTGCCCTTATCCCATTCTATTTGGGGTCGGCGCAACATATTTTCTTTTTCCATTCTTTCCTGTTAGACGTCACAGTGGCATTCACTCCTTTCTCTTTTATAACATAATATCTTTATCTTTGTTTCTCTTGTTCTATATGAGTCATATGTAGAAGTTAAAAGTGAATCAACAGTTTGGCTATTGAACTGTGATGAGGAGTGACGAATGACATGTGTGAGAGTGATTATAAATGTTGATGGATGGAGGGACGAAGATCAAGGAAACGATGGATGGAATAAAAGAAAAAGGAGTTAATGGTAACGTCACTGTTAACACTGGAGGAAGGTAGAAAAAGACCTGAAGGTAGACCCCTAGTAACATGGACAAAGGTAGGCGGATGATAATGATATAAAACGGAGGGACCCAATTGACATCATCATCACAAATCTAGACTCCGAGCTAATACAACTAGATTTTTTATGACTAAGCCTTACTCTATGCACAACGTGAGAATCGGACCTAGAACCGCACAGAAGTAGGTAGTGTTTGACCATTTGTGACCGCTAGCCCAACGGGTCACTAGAAATATTTTTATTGACTTTATAAGCAGATAAAATTGGCAAGATTCCATCACAGTTCTCTCAATTAAAATAACTTAATAGCCTACAGAATAATTTCGTAAAATGATACTTCCTTTTACGGTCAAAAGAGTTTAGTCACCTTTTATGCTAATTTAAAATGAACTTATTTTTAAAGATTTTAATCTAGGATCAAGCTTTTCTCGTTATGGTTGAATAAAACTTAATCCATGAGATTTCACCTGTGACATTTTTGTTAAAATAATTTGATTTTGAGAACAGTATTGACCAAAACTCTTCTTACCTGAGCCACAAAATCAAAAAAAAAAAACAAAATTCATTTATTCAAACTAGGCTGATAATCAGCACTTTTCGAAGGTCAAAATTTACTTTACTTTACTACAGTGAAACTTGGCTAACTGGGACTTGGATAAGTGAGAAACCTCTATAACTGGAACTCATACTGGGGTCCCATGAGACAGATTTGGATATCTGAGACACATTTAACCAGGTTTCACTGTATTTACATTTTTATAAGACAGTCCCCCAAAAACGCCCACCCATCGACACTTCCTAGTGTTTAGCTGGAGAGAAGAAGTGGCGGAACAAACTCCCCAGCACACATCTGTCTGTTAGGTTGGTTAGAAGAACCAGACTCGATACAATAGCAAGGTGTCAGTTAAATTTAAGATTTACTACAGACACAATCAGTAATAAACAAAAGTATATAACAATAAACAATGTAAAAATAAAATAATAAATACATTAACATAACAGTAAACTAATTTTGGAGAAAGAACACAAATAACAAACATTGTCTTGCGTTCAACTCAGCGACCAACTATTCTTATCATCTAAGTAGTCGTTAATAGAATAGTAAGCTTTTAAACAAAGATTAGATTTAACTTTGGCTTTAAACTCATTATATGGCAAGTCTAGAAAAGAAGATGGCAGTTTATTATAAAACTAGTATTTGCGTGGCTGCGCGAGCTGCGCGCGGTACTACCTACCTACACCTAACTCCTACCTACCTACACCTACCTACACCTAACTCCTACCTACCTACACCTACCTACACCTAACTCCTACCTACCTACACCTACCTACTACCTACCTACACCTACCTACTACCTACCTACACCTACCTACTACCTACCTACTACCTACCTACTACCTACCTACTACCTACCTACTACCTACCTACTACCTACCTACTACCTACCTACTACCTACCTACTACCTACCTACTACCTACCTATCACCTACCTACCACCTACCTACTACCTACACCTACCTACTACCTACCTACACCTGCCTACACCAACCTACTACCTACCTACCTACACCTACCTACTACCTACCTACACCTACCTGCTACCTACCTACACCTACCTACTACCTACCTACACCTACCTACTACCTACCTACACATACCTACTACCTACCTACTACCTCCTACTACCACTAAAAAAACATTACTCTAAAGTTTGCTTGTCGTCGCCCCTGAGTTACGCTTCACCCACTCAACCTTCGTTACGCTAAGGAGGTCGCCGGCTCGCTTCGCTCGCCACCTCCCCCCTTCGCTCCACTCGGTCTCGCAGGTTCGCTCCACTCAGGACCTACCTACCACCGGAAAGCTATCATGACATTATCCCTACGCTACGGGGGTCGCCGGCTCGCTTCGCTCGCCCGCTCCCCCCTTCGCTTTACCGCTGTACCACCACCGGACAGGTTTCGACGCCTACTATAATATTTGTTCAAACACCTAATGGCTATCTCTAACCGTTATGAAGTTACAGCCCTTTTAATTTTAGGGGAGGTTGGGGAGGGGAGGGTATACAAATTTCAACGGCCCTCAAATAGATTTAGGTAAGAATCAAAAATTTTTTCAGGAGTAAAAAAAGAGGTGAAGGGGGGGAGAGGGTGGAGTTTGTAAAAATGATTTCGACTAACGCAATGCCCCTCTATATGAATCTGAAAAAAAATTCGTTCCAAGTCTCTTAACTTTCGAGATCCGCCTAAAAGGGGGGAGAAGGGGGGCAAGGGGGTCAAATTTTAAAAATGGATTTTACTTCCCCGAGCCTCCTCTATACGAATCCGTAAACAAAACAGAACACGAGTTAAAAAAAAGGGGTGAAGAGGGGGGGGGGGCGTTGAAGGGGGGAGAGGGGGGAACTTTTATAAAACGATTTCGACTCACGCATTGCCCCTTTTAATGAATCTGAAAAAAAAAATGTGCCAAGTCTCTTAACTTCCGAGATCCGCCTAAAGGGGGGGTGAAGGGGGGAAGGGGGT
Source organism: Diarsia dahlii (assembly GCA_949775195.1). Taxonomy (NCBI): domain Eukaryota; kingdom Metazoa; phylum Arthropoda; class Insecta; order Lepidoptera; family Noctuidae; genus Diarsia; species Diarsia dahlii. The sequence continues at coordinate 18,118,381 of OX459212.1, forward strand.
CAATTTTGAAAAATGTTTTTTACTTCCCGGAGCCTCTTCTATACGAATCCCTAAAAAAACACACGTAAAATCTTTTTATTTCCGAGATCCGCCTAAAGGGGGGGAGAAGGGGGAAAAGGGGGGCCACTTTGAAAAATGATTTCTACTTTACCGAGTCCCCTCTATACGAATCCCTAAAAAAAAACACGTAAAGTCTCTTTGTTTCCGAGATACGATAGGGAGGGGGGAGAAGGGGGGGGGGAAAGGGGGGGGAAAAGGGGGGGTTTGGGACTTTTCCCATACTCACGAGAGTTGGTTGTTTACGAATCTGTCAAAATATACCCACCTCCCCATCCACCATCTGGGAGAACAATTCTGTCAGTGAGTGAGTCAGTCAGTGAGTGGTAATCGAGCTTTATAATTATAGTATAATGTAATCCCGAGCCCTACGAATGAATTGTGAACTTTGTGAAGCCGGTGGAAAGGAGCGCGTAGTTTACCACATATCTGAGCCTAGTGATGTCTAGTCGCAAAGTGTGTGACTATTATTAATAGTAGTGCTTATAGCTAACTTATAGTAAGCTTTTACGCAGTGTATGTCCATCCAATATGGACAGTAAATATTTGACTTTACATCGTGGTAATACCTTTGCCCAGGAGTGGGACAGAGCAGGATAATAAAAAATAATAAAAAATAGAGGCGAGAGGACTAATAGAATTTATCTTCTTTTTCGCCCATCTTGTTTTGAAACTGACCTTGTCTTTTTTATCATCAAATTCAATACTCTTGTCCCATCGACGAGAAATCAGGGGGTCTAAAATGGCCACTTTAGCAGATCATAATATGAATTGACCTTTCAAAATAGTAACTGCATCTGTGACCATTTTACGAATTTAACGCAATTCATATTGTTTTCTTATTATTACTTACCTATGATCTATTTTCCTTAATGGTCCCAGACGCTGTTACTATTATGATTATCATTTACGCTTTTTGACGCAATTCCTATTATGATCTGCTAAAGTGGCCGTTTTAGACCCCCAGATCGTCTAATTAGGTAGTGTAATAAATAATAATAAATAATAAGTATATTTAGCTTTGTTTTTGAGGAAAACTCAAAGCTGTAATTTAAATCTACCTTTACCACCTGGCAAGTGAAATAAACATGTATTTTTTATGTAAACCACATTGTATCTTATTTGTTTTGTTCACGGTGTATTTTGGTTTTGTTCTTGTCGTCTGCATTTCATTGTTTTAAAAATTAAATGAGGACATTGACACTTGTGGATCATAATCATTATATTTTGTAATAGAAGTAAACATTTTTGAGTAAATATTGAGGTATACTGAGAACCCCGCCGGGCCTGCGGGTTGTTCGAAAGAGATACCGCGGCCTCGACACTAAGGGCTACGAAGGAACATGAGTGGGTGGTTTTTAGTCAGAAGAAGTCTGATACTCCCTACCGCCCTGCCAGGAGCGGGAGGAGTCATTTGATGATTTCCCACGACCCCAGACGAGTGTTATGACCGTAGTTTCGTGCATAACTTATTTTTACCCGACTACGGCAAAGCCAAAGGAGGGTTATGATTTTGACTGGCTATGTATGTATGTTTGTATGTATGTACGTATGTATGTGTGTATCTTCATCTGTTCCCTCATAGCTTCTAATCTACTTATCGGAACTCAACATATGAGGTATCGTTAGGACCGTCTTAATTTTCCGCTGAACATAGGCTACGTGACGTGTCACAAAAAGTGATTTGGCGCCCTCTAGCGGACAAAAAGTAAGGCTTAAAAAATAAAAATGGAGATAAATACGCCGTGTTTGGTATCATTTGAAAGGGCCTCACTTGTAAATTTCCAAAATATTGCTCAAATTTAAAATCACGCCCTCTAGCGGACAAAAAGTCAAGAGTAAAAAAAAATATTTAACACCAAAATTCTTAAAATAAAAAAAAGTAAAAAACTAAAACCCGACTACGACAAAAAAACGACGCTGAAAAAGTATGAAACAAGATTTTCAGGATAGAACAAAAAGAAAAGCCGTAGTCACACGTTATAGGTACCAACCTAAACACTTTAATACCGTGTGACTACGGCTTTTCTTTTTGTTCTATCCTGAAAATCTTGTTTCATACTTTTTCAGCGTCGTTTTTTTGTCGTAGTCGGGTTTTAGTTTTTTACTTTTTCCATCTAACAGAGAAAAGGCCGGTATTAAAGCTGTGGGAATGTGATTGGCTTTGTATAGGTATTAATGATAATTATAATCACTTAGATAACTCTGATACCTATTATAATCGCGATATAGAATACGTCATTTTAGTTCATAATATCACAGTATAGATGTCGCTCAACAACCAAATCTGATTCGATGTTGTTTTGCACCTAATCTTAACCTCGTAAATACACGTCATTATCGATCTAGTCACATAAGTTAGTCATCAATCGGTGTTTACATCTAAATCCAGGTTTTTATTAGAAATACTAAGAAACGATAGCCATCGAGGTAATTTTTGGCTAAAAATAAACTTTATTATTATGAGTCAAATCTGACCTAGTTCAACAATTGGATTTAGTTAATCCCACACTGATTTGTGTGACTCATTGGTTTTCCTAAACGTGAAAGCGTGCCTAGATTTCCCTGAACAATAAAACAGTGCTGTCTTCTCTCCAATCATCATTATCTGCCTAGCCTTTTCCCAACAATGTTGGGGTTGACTACCACTCTACCAGTCTAACCGGATACAGCTGAATTCCAGTATTTTACATGTATATCTTACCTCCACAACCCAGTTAGTATCTACCAGGTAATATGATACCCCTTGGTCAGACTGCATAGCAAACCGATGTACTAGAACTAGCATAGGTACATTACATTATTGTTTAGATACTAACATCCGGCTTGTGTTTTCATTACAAATTCACTGAGATCTGATTTTTTGGGTTATTATTAAAAAGATATACATGACAATGTACGTGACGATCCACGCGAGGACTGATTCGAGGTGGCACAGGAAAAAAGCTCTTGGATAGAATTGGAGAAGCCCTTTGCCCACCAGTGGGACAGCGCAGGCTTACAAAAAAAAAATTAAAAGAAGTGGATGCTGTTCATATTAAAGTTACCAGTTTCATAATACACCGAAACAATTGTTATTGTGTCTATAACATTCTATGTGTCTTCTGACCACTCATAATTTCCACAATCAACGCATCATGCAAACAAACAAAACGCATTCTCAGGAATGCAGTCCTCAATTAAGACAACAAGCAATTAAAACAAATGAATGGGTGTCGAAGGCGGCGACAGTGACGGGGCAATGGGAGCGATCTAAATGCGCGTGTGCTTCGGGGAATGAGGCGTGTCGAGTGACCGCGAGATGTGAGCTATGCGCGCAACGTCATCTGCTGTGTTTGGGGCTACTGGTACGAATTTTGTACCGAGACTGTTCTGCAAAGAGAATCGGAATAATTAGATAAAGCCTGGGGATTTTGATCTACGCTATATCATATTTGAAATAATTCCCTTGCCATCTTACCAACTCTGGCAGTCTGTACAATTGTGCAGTCTGTATAGCGCCACTTTTCCCCTTCTAACCCTGGCAGGAAAAGAGTCTTCTTTAGCTAATTGCTATAAATTGATTAATGAGCCATTAAAAACGATTTTTACGCTGCATGCGCAGGAGGCATGTGTCGAGTATCAGCGTGACGTGAAGCAGTGGGATTTTGGATGGCTCGAGATTGCTACGAGATTGGAGATATAGCAAGAGTCTGAGCCTTATAGTACCTACGTAGAAGAAGTACTATAGTCTAAGGGGAAAAAATAAAGTAGGAAGTAGTTATGATAGACCATAAGGTATTTTGTGGCAGTCACAGAGAACTAAGCTATCTTAGTAACAATACGTAAGTAGAAAAAGCTTGGTTTGTGGTCGGCTAGGTACTTCTAGGTTCTATCTATAGAATGACTTGACTTGAGCTTCTAATATAATAATACATTTTTCTTCATAATAAATAAAAGGTATAACGTTAAATACAATTTTCCTTAAGGCGAGGTTACCCTACTTTGTTTTTATGTACGCACGACCTCACCCCCCGCCCTGCCGCGCGAGCGATATAATGCCTAAATTTTGACTGTTTTTTCTCTCTTGGAGAAAAATTATAAAGAAATTATACATTATGTGACCCGAGATAATACACATTTTTTACGACCTTTATTATGATATAAGTTTTATTTTTCAAAGCCTAATATAACTCAAGTAAAACGATTATTTAGCCATCATTTGGACATGTCTTTGCGATTTAATTGGATGCAGTGAAGTGTAAGTAATCGTGTATCGCATGCCCGACATATCATGATCGAAGAGTCAACTATGTAATACATTTTTTTCAAAATTTAAATCCGTTCCATTTACGAGTAAAACGCTATTGTTGACGACGTTTATCGGGGTAACCCCGCCTTAAATCTATATAAAGTTCACCCGGAATTTGTGCCTGAACTAGGTGATCCTGTGTTTCAGGCGATTGTAGGTAACATTAATCTTACAAATAATCACATCATATATTTACTAAAAAGCTATCGAAAAAAATGGCTATTTTCTAAGAAGAAATAGAATTGAACTGGGTAAAGTAGGTCAGTATTCCTAATAAGTAAACTATAAAAGCTTACTTTGTCTCCGCATACAATATTGTGGAGCTAAATCATAGAGAATTATCGCGTTGAGTAATATTCTGGTATTTAGGAACATTGCTCTGGATTTAGAAGCATGAGTTTCTAACCACAAAGTCTTTGTGTACCTACATTTCAGTAAAACTGACGCATTAGACCTAGATGTCTGAACAAAGTCAAAGTATGGAACCAGAGTATATACAGAGTGTACCTAATAGTAAGAGGCGGTATCTCTTTTGAACAACCCACAGCCCCGACATTCGTCGGCCCCTGAAAAGTTTCTGACATCTCTTTGAAGCTCTTTTTCTCCTGGCCCCGTCATTGCGCATTTTTTTTTATTCTAGACCATACCTGGGAACCTTCTAGTCACGGAGATATAATAGGTCAGAGTTCCTACTTGTTCACAGTTTTACGCTTCAAATCTTTGTAACAAGTTTCTCTAGTAGTGACTAGTGAGTTACAAGTCAGTTTTACCAAGGGTTGTCGCGTTACTCAGTAATTCAGTCGATGAGGTCAAATAGGCAGATGCTCCATAAAATAGCAGCTTCAACCGATTAGACTGACCGCAACATAGTCGGGAAAATACTAGGCAGATCTAGCGAGTCTGAGAACTGCACGCTGTTGTTACCAACAGTTTCTGTTCTTAGGGAAAACACGTATGCAGGCTCCGGAATCAATAATGGAGAAATTGTGTAAATGAAATGATAGGAATGATATGAAAAATAAAAGAAGTAAATAATAGTGACGGTTAACCGGTTAAAAGAGGACAATGGAAGAGAAAAATGTGTTGCACCGACAAGTATGAACAAGAGCAGTAAGATTTTGAGGAATACACAATACATTAGGGATGTTTACTGACAAAAAAAAATATGATTCTAATTAATCCGTCTGTTAGATTATCGAAAAATATAGGATACGTATTTTTTGTTTTATCAAATCAATAAAAATTGAAGAAGATAAAACGCGTCAAAGATTTGAGTGGGAGGTTGTGACTCTTGTGACGTCACTGCTCGCTAAGAAATGTCATACTAATGTCTTAGAATATGACGTCACACGAGTTTTCAAAGCACTGTATCGTCTTCATTGTTTGTTTACGTGAAAAAAGAAAAAATATGTGTCCAATATTTTTTGGAAATCTATATTCTGACGGACTAATTAGATTTTTTTAGGTAACATCCCTATTGTATTGACTCTTACGATATTATTTCGATCTACAATTATAATCATCTTCTAGACTCATGACTTTATAAATAGTCAAACGTGTTTAACCGTCCAACCATAGTATCATCTCACCAAACCTTACCTTTTAAGGGAAATATATCTTTAGAGGTGATTAATAAACAACTAACCACACCGAACCGACAGCCTATTATTAACGTTACCGGGAATCGAACCAAGGACGCCCACGGAGACGTGTTGATGTACGAGCCTCATTAATTACTAAGCTATTGTGTGTGTGAGTCGTGTTCGGTGGTTTAATTAAAAGGACTAAAAGAAGTAGGTGTGATGTTAATTGTATCTATGTGAGGCTATTGTGGGAAAAGATTAGGTAGGTATACTAGAAGGTTTAGAATAAAATCATCAAATTATCAGTAAGTAGATATATTACTATAAGGGTAATTTAGCCTGTAGGTACTATCAAAGTAAAGGCCTACCCCAATTCCTATATATTTTCCTATATACTTATCTATCACAAGATATTTTTCATTAATGAAAATGAAGTGGCTGACTGAGTCTGACTACCGCATTGGTCTAGTCAGACGAAAGTGAGAATGTTGAGCATGAGGTCTTTAGCTAGATTTCCAGACTGGGCAAAGCGTTATTGAGTTTTCAAGAAGAATATCTCAGAAATAGAATTGAAATACATATTTCAGAGATTGAATTTCTCAGTAGCTGCTACGGAGGTTGGATTTGTGTCGATTTATCTCGCTCTTTATAAACATGGGACTTATAGCTACGTAACTGACGGCATGTGAGTACACTTAGGGTACCCACAAGTTGGTAGCCGACTTCACGCAGCAGCAGCAGACGACATGTCGTCGCTTCATGTCGTCACGACACGTCGTCGCGTCATGTCGCTGCAGTCATGATTTCGAACCCGACTGCAAATAAATATTAGTCAATAACTTTAAACACGCTCGACGTGTCGTTGCTCCGGCGTCAGTCAAAAAGTGCGTCAGTGGCACTACTGCGTACAGTAGTACCATTATGTATTCTGTGGTACAGTGGCTATCTGCGGTCGGACGACACGTGCGTCTGCCGCTCGACGACGCGTTGCTAGCTTCATGTCGTTGATGTCGTTAACTACGGAGGGAATTTCATAGAAATACGTAGAAACCAGTCGTGTCGCTGCGACACGTCGTCTGCTGCTGCTGCGTGCAGTCGGCTACCAAAAAGCAAATCTTCACTACATAAACTTGTACAGAAAATTAGCTCTCACTCCCTTTATTTATTAATTTACAATATTCTTCATCTAAATAAAACGCAACGAACATTGAATCTTACACTATTTGATTACAATATTATATCTCAGATGAGTTGATTGCCTTCACCTCAGCGCACTTATCTACAGGTAACGTGAATCATCGATAAATCGACAAAAAGTTTTATTGTACACAATCATAACTTGACAACATTGTATAAAAAACTTAACAACATTATGTGTATGTATTACTGTTATTACAGCATACACTTAAGTACAATATGATGTTGAATTGGGTAAAAAAGTGTAATTGTTTCATGTCATATTGAATTGCTAATAAAAAAGTGTAAGTGTCAATAGGTAGTCAAATATTCATGATTATATCCGTGGCTGGCGTGAATATGTTGATAAGTCTAAAACTGCAATTTGTCAGGACGGCCATTTAAAGGGTTTGACGTCTTCTGGTAAATCGGTAAATTAGTTTAACATAAATGTTGTAGTTGTTTTATAGGTTATTTTATGCCCTCTTTTCAATGATGACAGTAAATAATCGAAATTCCCCATAGATTGCATAATAATAGACTTGTCAATTCGTTCACCAACGACTTATCAACTTATGCACCGACTTATCCACTTATTCACAGCGTTATCAACGTATTCACCAACAGTTATCAACTTATTCACCTACTTAATAGGGAGTATTAATAGGTTAACAATGTTATTTTAATGAAAAACGCATTATTATTATTGGAATAGTTTTTGACCGTGGCTTCGCCCGCGTGAATGTCGGTTAAACTACAAAGATGACGATTTTCCATACAAACTTTCATCCCCTATATTGACTAGGAATAAGGTTGAATTTCCAAAATTTTTCCTTATTCCTAGTCTACATTATAAAAGGAACCACTGTGCCGAAAATCAGCATTCTAGGTCCAAAGGTTTGGGCTGGGCGTTGATGAGTCAGTCAGTAAGCCAGGACTGTTCTTTTAATTTATATAGATAGCAAACAGATAAAAAACAAAAAAAAAAAACTGGCCAAGTGCAAGTCAGACTTGCACATGAAGAAGTCCGGACCATCGTAGTAGGGAAACCCCCTAAAATTTGTATTATTTCTTATTTTAGCGGCGACAGAAATATTTATTTTGTGATAAGTTTGTTTTTCATATTGTTTGTATGAATGACAAAGTTATATTTGCGGTTTTTTAAATGTGCTATATATAAAAAACTACTAACTAAATCTCGTTCAAACAAATTTTTGTTGAAAGTTATCATTACGATCTATAGCATACATTTTTTTTGATTTTTATCTTTCTTAGTTTAGAAGTTAGAGGGGGGACGACACTCAGTTTACCCCTTTAGAAGTGTTTATCTTTCAAACGATTGAATTTGAGAAAAAATGGTTTCAGGAACCTCAGTGTAATTTTTAAAGAGCTATCTTTAGATACCCCACACGAATAGATTTGATGAAAAAAGTTTTTTTTTGTTTCAGTTCCATGTATGGAGAGCCCCCCTTAATCTTGTATTCTTTTTTAGTTTTGTATAATAATTCTATAGCGATTTAAAGACTACATCTACATACCAAGTTTCAACTGTGTAGTCTTAATAGTTTCCGAATAAAGTGGCTGTGACATACGGACGGACAGACATGACGAATCTATCGAGGGTTCCGTAGTAAAATGTCAAAAAATGGAACCCTTTCCATTTTTTGACATTTTACTACGGAACCCTAAAAATATTTGATTCGCTAAAATATCTACTACTTACTCAAATCAAGCATTGTTCTTCTACCTAAACAAATATTAAAATGAAGGACCACGAAACTATATCATTTTACCAGTGTTTTCACAATAAAAAACAATAATAATTTGTCCTCGTCCAAATCTGGATCAGTAGATGCAGAGACATCACCGAAAGTTTTTATATTTCTATAAAACTCTTTAAAAGAGTCGTCAATCAAGTCAATCATGTCCATCAAATCTTTTTTTTCTCTGTACTAATTGGCAATGCCTCCTTAGAGATTGGGCTCAACCTAAAGACATCTACTGTAGACTTTCCCCTTTTCCGAAATACTGAATTAAAAGGAGGTTCGCGTTCCAGGCTTTTCATAAACTTTATTTTGCATACGTTATTTTTGTTATATTGCAGATACACCGCGCGCGTACCTAAATAATCGCCGCGATTTTTTTACGTCTATTAAAACCTTTATCAATACTTACCTACTTAAAAGGTGGCAAAATGTTATTTGTGAGTATGAGATCTGTGTCTTACCATTTTCGTCCACTTTATTCTTTCGCTGGCGAGATGAATGCAACTTTAAGTCACGAAGTTCTGTTCTTCTGAACTCTGAATTGACGTTTGCTTACCAACAGACGAGCGAGGGATGTGCACGATGTGCACCGATATAAGTTGTTAACTAAACATATTCATTTAACTTTAACTTTTTTGTAACAGACATATTAGTGATAACTATATTTATTACATTTAGGGTTGAGAACTTCGTTGGTCGTAACTGGACATCTCAATATATCACAATTTAAACAGAAATACTTCGGTCGGCCATAACTTGATATGTCGATTTGTCAATTTAAAATTTGTGCCTATAGAAAACTCATAAGTGTATAAGTTGAGATATCATATAACGAATATTCATTTGGGTACTGAGTATAGGTTGATATATCAACATATCAATGTTTGATGAAAAAAACATGAGAATGCTTAATTGGACAAGTGGACTTGTAAATTTAGACACGTCAAAATGAGAGATGTCAACTTACGACCAAGGTCGATTGCTCCAAAATTTATGGATATTTTGAGCTGTCAATTTTTTTCATATAAGATCCCAATGCCTAGGATGTAACAAGCCAATAAAAAAAAAACATGGAAGTCGACTTATCAATGTGTTCACGCCAGCCACGGATATAAAAACTGAAGATGTAATGAGTACATACATGCTCTTTAAATAATAGATGTTTTTGATGTTCATTGATTTGACACATAAAAGTCCCTCTAAAAATTTTATGTGCAGACGTGTAAATATGTTCTAGTTTCAACCGAAATATCATGAAAAAATATAATAAAGAGTTTATTCATTGATTGGGGGCACGTTTAAATTTTGCCATCAATTTCAAGATTTACGAGAGAACGATGCCTTCGATCCTGCAGCGTTCGCTCTTGAATTCAAATCTGCAAGCTCAACATTAGCTCAGCGTATCGGCAACATTACACACCCGGTAACGAGAATTACAAGCCTATCATCCACCACACCTATTCAAAATAACTTCACAGCCAGGACCACCCATCTTCTTACAGACCGCAGAACAAAACTAAGAAATAACCCGCGTCTTGTTCAACAATAAATTCCATAGTTTTATGACAGGTTCACAACTTAGGCACATGAGTAGATAAATGGCAGAGACCTAGCTTTAGGTTATTCTGCGGTAGCCGTGGTTACTTTCACACTGGGCCCGCGTATTGTGGCCCACCCAAATTACAGAGAACAGACCGGTATCCTGGCAGTGGGTAAAAGGCAAGAAATTATTTTTCGGTTTGTCTCTGGGAGTGAACTTCTGCAATGCCTCTGGTATTTTAAATATCTATGGGTGATGGGGACTTGTTATTATTAACATCGTCATCTTTCTGACCTTGTCCCATGTTATTTGAGGTCGCTGCAACACGTTTTCTTCCATTTTCCCCTGTCAGTCGTTACGCTAACATTTACACTTTTTTTCCTGCATATTATTCCTTACATAATCCATCCATCTTTCCTTTAGTCTTCCTCTCCATCTCCATCCATCGGCATTTATATTCATCACTCTTTTAGTCACAAGTGATTCATCCCTCCTCATGAAATGCCCAAAATGCAACAGTCAATTCACTTGCGGTGGGGACTTGCAATGAGGTGGGCAATTTAATAGCACCGACAAGAATCCAAGATTGATTATTGTTTGAAATGTTCAACGCAGTAGTGAGTGACTGACCAGTGTGTTTTGACACATCGCATGACTGTACGAAGCTTGGCCTCCATTTTCTTGTCTACTCTATGTCAAAGCTTAGTCAACAACTGTAAATCTTTTGTGTGGACATTAGCACGCGTGTTACGAGCTTACTCACTGTTAACAGTTCCTCTTCGCTAAAACAGTGAGTTTGCGGTGAAACTTTATACAAAATTGAACTGGAATTCCGAGGGCCTACCCACACAAGGGTAAATTGTTGTCAAAACGTTTCAAATTTATAAAACATTCAACCATTGGTCTAAGTGATTAATAATTATCTTGTTAATTATCATAAACTATCCCTTCCACGTGTATCCGAAATTCCGAACGCGATTAGCCACTTCCGTGCGTAGTGTCAGAAAAAATGGCGCAGTGATTGTTCAATAAACAAACAGAATATTAAATCACATGCTTTGTTCCATAAAATGTTTTATCCTAAACAATAATAACATGTAAACAAGATCTACGAGTTCTTGGCGATAATTCTCTGTTTATGGCGTTGTATCACATATTTTACACAATTCATACCAATTACACAAACAATAGTAATAGAAGCATCAACTTCAATCTATCGTTAATAAGACGATGATTTTATCAGATAGTTCTGTAATAATAACGAATTATAACTTAATAAGATATTACTTTGTTTGCCAAGTAGGTACAGACTGTTTCCTCTAAATGCACAATTTTGTTGCAAATAACCATATTTTTCAATCTAAACTACTTGAACAATATAATTTTCAATGCAGCTTGCATTGAAAACGGTCGTTTAATTTAAGTGATATTTTAAAAGTTTCACGCTTGACTGTTAGTTATTATTAAAAGGTAATAACCGTAGCAGCATCTTGACAACTTTATTTAAGTGCCAAATCAAGATTTTATGTCGCAGTCAGGCTTGTCATACGATTGTTAATGGTGATTGTGGTCTTCTTGCCCTGTAAAGACTGATTGTCATTTGTAGATTTTTGACTGTCATTGCAAGTTGTACCGACTACCAAAGGTCTACAATAAATGTCAGCCGAAACCAACTGCTTACCTCGCTTTCCGAGGTGCGTTGGAAACTCGGTAGGTATCTAAAGGGTTGTCACCAATCCCCGAACGAACTAGCTGAATGATGACAGCCGTACAGGGTTACACAGCAGGGTAAAACACCAGCGTTTACCGAGGTCGCCGGTCCGTGTTGTGAGTGTCTACTCCAAGACACGGGATCCCTCCCGTGTCGTGTAGATCATCAAATTTCATAGTATGGTAGTTTGAAGCACGATTTGACAGTCTCAACGGGTATAGGTGAGATAGGCAGTCAGTCCGATAGGCAGTTCCTATGAGCAATGGTATTTGGTTGTAACATAGAAATAAATTAGTCATTATTAGGACGAGTTTTCTACAAAATGGCACTATAAACTTTTCATTTTTATTTCTGCTGTGTTTATAGAATATCTGTAGTTTCAATAAGGTGCCAATTGGAATACCATACATCGCACTCTACGTCGATCGGTGCCTAGCACGAACTTAGTGTCTACCTGTGCCAGGCAATCAGTCAGTGGCTAGTCTAACAGGGGGAAGTATTCCTAAATAAATAATATCGGGCATGCCCGATATTATCTATTTAGTACTAATCACTACCATCATTTGCCATAGTTTTGATGTTTTGGGAAACTTTATGATGACTAAATGGGGATTATTAGAAGCTAATGACCCTTGTTAACTACTTACCTTAATATCTGCTTTTTGAATCCTAAAACTTATTTGTTTGTTAGTGCTTAGCTTAGCGACGAAATTCAGTACAGAGCTTTTTATCTGTCAGTATGCAGTGCTCTGTGCTCTCTCTCTTACGAGTAACACCGCATACAAACAACAGATAGTCTTTCTTAATTTCATAATTGCATTGAAGTAAATAATGAGTCTATTAGAGGAAGTTTAAAAGTTGCGCATACAGAAAAGTTGAAAGGGAATCGACTGTCATCATAATTATTATTATGTCATGAAGGATCGATGATCGAGGGACGAATCGCGTGTGCCAAAGAAAAGATGGATGTATTGTTATGATCATTGAGAGTGGAGAATGGAACAAAAAAATACCTACGTGTTGTGCCGACCCCATTATTTGGGGTAGATAGTAGTAATAGAACAAAAGTAGGAATATGATCGTATCGATCTACTAGACTACTACCCACAAGCTAGTGCCCGGTATAAAATTACAGGATAGGCGATAATAGAGCATGTTTACTGTATGTAACATTCTAGGTAAACTAGACATAATATATGAACAGTTTTATTCAGGTCACCTATTTTCTACAATTAAAAATAGGTGTTTCTCAAAACTCACGTTTAGCTGTTTATTCAGCTGTTGCATAATATTAGTTAAATTAAATAGGTATGTTAATAAAGACTGGAAGCGTCACTGGAATTTCCTGTGCTGCCTGAAAGTTTTTAAACAATCTTTATTTATAAACACAAATTGCTGATGAGTCAATCTATCAAGGATTTTAATTTGTCTGATCCTGAAGAGTCTGACCGCCTTATTAATAAAAATAGTTAAACCTGGTTTAACTTAGGCTTGGTTTATCTCGCATGCCGTCACTTTCTTTTGAATATTTTTGTAGTGAGACGGCATGCGAGATAAACCAAGCGTAAGTTAAACCAGGTTTAACTATTTTTATTAATAAGGCTGTGAATGTTTATGTTGAAAGTTTAGGCTCATAACAAACTGTAGGAATGTTTTATATATGATATCAGATATTGGTAAGACAAGTGATGATGGGTCAAAATCATCTTATGATGATAATGATTTTGCCCAAGCTATTTCCTACATTGTTGGATCGGCTTCCAGTCCACCCGAATACAGCTGAATACCAGTATTTTACGTCAAACTTTTGCCTATCATAATCTGACTGACACATCCCAGTTACCGGGTAAAATGATACTCCTTGATGAGGCTATGTCAATGCAACATAATAATTATAACAACACGCCTGTAATCCCCAAAGGGTTTTACAGAGGTATAGGTAGGTAGTAATAGAACACCCACATTTCACCAGTTATCTTTGATATCAGTCATATATGTAATATCAGTGCTTTCCTTCAGTAGACGAAAACAAATCTGTCTGTTTATGTACTTGAAACTGGCGTCAGCAATAAGACCACGACTTCTCGTAAATTCCCCGCCTATTTGCCGACAAACGTATTAGTGGAAACATTCGAAAAAACACAAAAAGTGCGCGAGAGTGCAAGTGTCACGATCTCTGAATGAGCGGCGCGCGTTATATCGGGAAGGAAAAAAGAAAAAACGAACGCATTCGGCCACCTTCGTGCACCTTCGGCGGTGGTCGGGCGAGCTCGGGCGGTCTCGCGCATCTGTCGCGTGCGCCGGTATTCGGAAGCTTTTTTGTGCTCTTTTGAATTTTGTTTACATTGTTGACTATAATATAAACGTATAATATATAATTGATATAAGTAGAGGTGTATAAAGTTATGTTACCTATAAATGTTATATCATAAGTAACATTTTTTTTTTTAAGTTTTCGAAGCTACTTATTTTGTTAACATTTCCTTATTGAATAAACATTACAAGACAAGTGTAAAGAAACACTTAATTTCATGCACATAATTATCGAAGAAAACAATAGCATACAAGAAAGTAACATTACAAAACATCTTTTCTCTTTTTCAACACATCCTACTTCAAAAAAAAAAGCTTATTTTAAGCCTAAAGTGGCCCAAGTAATGTTTTGATAGGTATTTATCCTATTTATCCGGTTCCCATGGTATCGGGCCCATGTGAAAGGGCCAGCCATTGCCCATCAGTGTCATTGAGATTTATGTGACATTTAGTGCGTTTCAATTGAATAATACTCTAAACAGCGGACATGGTTGCTATTGGGTGGGGACCAATTAGTTACGATACGCGGTATTGCAATTTTTTGTATGGTTTTTGTTGGTTTGAAAAGTTAAGTTTGTTTTTAATGTTGAAAAGTTTAAGAGGCAATGATAAATGATGTGTATAAACAAATTATGGTTTGAATAAGGAGGAAGCGTCAGGTTATCTAGCGGAATACAAATTTATTACGTTAAAAATAGGTAAATTTGAATTCCACGACCTATAACGCATCCATCGTAACTGAATATTTGTTTAAAGAATTCAATTGCTCTAAAGATGCTATAAAGCTTTAAGCCACTGAGAGACCATTAATTTATTAAACATCTATTGATTTACCTAGTCCTACCGCCTTTGCATCTCAATAAAGTTTTTATTTGTAATTTCAACTTACATCTTTCAGGATAAAGCAAGATAAAAAAGAATATTTCTCGTCTATATATATATTCAAAGTTAGGGTCGGTGGATTGGAAAAGCATGTATGAGATGAGCGATTTGGAGGCAATTTTGGATTTATTTTATAATACTATTAATAACATTTTAGATGACTGTGTCCCTAGGAAAAAGTCTAGTCCAAAGACAAGATATGTTTATCCAGAATGGTACACGAGTGAAATATTAAAAAACTTAAGAACTAAAGCTAGACTCCATAAGCAATTTAAAACAACTAAACTTAATAGAGATTATGAAGAATATTCTAAATACAGAGCACTTATTAAAAAATCCATAGAAACTGCTCACAAGCTGCACCAACAAAAAATCCAGTGTCAGTTTGCTAAGGATCCTAAGTCATTCTGGCAATACATAAGGTCGAAGAAAAGTACAGTAACCAAGAAAGCTATTATAAAAGATGGTCAGCATTTATCGGATGACGACTGTGCTAAACAGTTCGCGATTTTTTTTTAAATCGGTGTACAGCAATCAGCCACCGCGGTTAGACGCTGCGCAAGCGGCGGCGGCGACGACGGGAGCGGCGAGTTGTGCGCGTGTGCAACTTGACGCGCTCAGTTTGAAGGATGTCAGATGTGCACTCGAGCGCCTGAAACCAAAGCGTTCAGCGGGCCCGGACGGTATACCAGCATTTCTTTTTAGAGATTGTGGTAGGGTGCTCGCAGAACCGTTACTTTATATTTTTAATGTGTGTCTGCAGTCGATGACGTTTCCTGTCCAATGGAAGATCACAAGGGTCATTCCTGTACCCAAAGGTAAGGCGGGATCCGATATAACGGGTTATAGGCCGGTGGCCGTGCTGTCGACGCCGGCCAAGGTATTCGAGTCTGCTATACAGCGTTGCATGCTGAAGCAGGTGAGCGGACAACTGGCTGACGCGCAGCACGGGTTTCGGCCGGCGCGCAGCACTGCAACCAATCTGATGAACTTTATGGGGCAGGTGGTGCCGGCGGTAGATGCTGGTGTGCAGGTTGATGCAGCTTATTTCGATTTTAAAAAAGCTTTCGACACTGTCGACAATGACATCTTGCTAATGAAGCTTGCCGAAGTCGGCTGCACACCACATCTACTGCACTTCTTCGCCAGCTATATGCAGGATAGACAGCAGTATGTCGATTATAATGGGTGTGAATCGGACCCGTATTACACCTGGTCCGGGGTGAGCCAAGGCAGCAATTTGGGGCCTCTCGAATTCATCATAATGGTAAACGATTTGCCGGAAGTCGTCAAACATGGCTCTTGTTTATTATTTGCAGATGACCTCAAGTTGCTGCTCGAGGTTAAAAGTAAAGCCGATTGCGAGCGATTGCAGGGGGATATTGATAGGATAGTGAAATGGAGTCAGAACAACAAGCTTTTCTTCAACGTTGCAAAGTGCTCAGTGATGAGTTTTACGCGCGCGCGTGCCCCTCTAGTTCACGAGTACGTAGTGGGTGCCGCTCCTATGCAACGTGTCTCTGAGGTGCGGGATTTGGGGGTTACTGTCACTCCTGAACTGTCATTTCGCGACCATATCACGAAAATTTGTAAAAGGGCGTTCAGAAACTTAGGATTTGTTCTGAGGCAGACAAGGCACTTCACTAATATCGCTTCAGTCAGGGTCCTGTATGACGCACTTGTTAGGAGTCATTTGGAACATAGTGCGGTCATATGGGCTCCACATGAGGCCAAGTACGTGGTGATGCTAGAACGTGTACAGAACAAGTTCACGCGCCACTTGTACAAAAAGCTATATGGGGTATATCCGTTTTACCCCTTGATGTACCCTACACTGTTTGTGCTTGGTATGGTCGGGTACAACCAACTGAGGGTAAGACGGGAATTCACACTTGTGTCATATTTGGTTAGACTACTTCGTGGCATTGAGCATAACCCAGGAGTGCTGCAGCGCCTGAGTTTATGTGTACCGGACCGCTATGTGTGGAGGCGGCGCCGTCCGCCGTTGCTGGCCGTGCCGGTTGCAAGGACCAACCTTCTCTCGAAGACACCATTGACCCGCGCAATTCGGGTAATTAATGATCTCCACGGCAAGATCGATATATTTACATGCCATTTGAGTGAGTTCGCAAAGGTACTGATATTTATAACATGCTATAATAAAGATTAGAGCAAGCTAAATGTTTTTGTTTTATCATTTATAATAGGTATCGTTTTTGTTTTTTATTTTTTATTATTAAGTATGTTGTTTTATAGTTTAAAAAAATTGTGATTTTATAGTTATGTGTTTTTATAATTTAAAGATTGTGTTTTTCTATAGATATGTGTTTTTATACGTTAAAGATTCTGTATTTTGTAGTAAATAAGGTAATTGTAGGTATAATAGTAAGATTGTTTTTTTTCATACTAAATAAGGTAGTTTTAAGACCGCGCTATCGCATTAGGTGTACACCTGTAATGATAGTTGTAAGGGAGATTTTAATAAATAAATAAATAAATAAATATATTGTGAGTTGTGATGACACTGAAAAGTATCTGTTTGTGACTAATGTCGGGTGCATGCCTGCCGGACACTCACTGTTTATTTTCGCTTCATCGCATTTCTGTCGGTGACAAACTGACAAAGTACGTTACTAAATGATTAACTTTCAGGACATGTATCAGTATTTCAATGCAATTAATTGCTTAACTAACTCTACTTACCATTACTTTATTGATTCTTAAACATGAAATCTTATTTCTTACTACTATTAAAAGATAGTCTATGTGCTATTCCAGACTATAATAATCTATCTCTCGGCCAGATCGGTTCAGCCGTTTTTCGTGATTCAGTAACAAACATCCATTCAAACTTTCGCATTTATAATAGTAGTAAGATACCTTCATGTATGGGTAGATTTAGACTTCTTATCTCGAATCCTTGAAAACTAGGTCATACAAGCACAGAAAACAGCCGTTTTAATAAGAGCTAGTTTTGGTGAAAACATAACATATATGATAAGATCTACCGGAACATGTGAACAAAATATAATATGGCCAGTGGAACTTGTTGAATGTCTTATGTTATGACCAGTTGGCCACTGAACAGGCTAGTTTTGGTGGCCATGTATGGGATGAGATTAATGTGAATTAGGATTGGCACACAGTGAGAGGCGTTTTTTTTTTGTTTTTTTTTATATTTTTATTGTTGTTGATAATTTTGAATTTATAAAAAAACTTTCTTTGCAATATTGAGCTTGTAAATGCCTCCGTGCTTGTAGTTTAGGCAAAGGTTTTTTTCTTGAGTCCCAAGTAATAGGGGTGAGCTGTTTTCCAGCCACTGAGAATTATAATCATTGTAATCGTGACCAATGACGCACTTATTATTATTTTGTTTTTTGAGTATTCAATGAAAGCCAATTTGCTTAGAATTAATTTAATTAATATAAAGAAATTACATGAAATTAAATGACTAAAGATATGAAATATTTTTATAATTAAAAGTTAATTTTAAACATAAATAAATGGGATATTATCTATTCTGTATCGAACACAAAGATACCTTTTAAATGTTTATATTATTAAATACCGACTTGTATGATAAAATACTAGACAAAGTACTGTCAATATAATTCCAAGTGACCGTAATGAATTGTTCACTGTTCATCGATCATTTTATAGCTCAATCTATCTTAGTACGAGTAGTAAAACAACCTGTTGCTGAAGGTTGCTCACGATAGGCCTACGATTACATCGATATCATTATTGTTTTAATGATGTTTGATTTATTGTTTATTAACCGACGCAACGTAAAATGAAGTATGATGTAGTAGTAAAAAAATATTACGGCCTCATGTTATCTTTAAAGAAGAAGCACTAAGGAAACGAAGAACCTGTATAAAACTGTAACAAGATAATTTCTAAATTAATCTAAAGATTGTTTTTGACAGGAATCTAAAAGGGATACAAAAGAGAGTATTAGCACATTAGTGAAAACTTTGTCTGCCCCATCGTCGAAGAAAAATGAGTAACGCCTTTTGCAAATAGATCCAAATTATATTTCCTTGTAAATTCTGGCATTTAAAAGACCCTGTAACTGCCATAAAAATATTTAGAAAAAAAAAACATATTTTGCCTTTTTTTTGTATGCGCGTCATACTTCAGAAAAATACATGTTTATTTCTTTCTTATTTGTCTTTTTTTCTTTCTTATTTGTCTTTTTTTCTTTCCCTTAACATTTTGACCTAGCATATAATCACGAGAGGCACGGAGGGAATTTTAATGACCAAAACAAAATGTTAGTCAACATTTTCAGCCATGTCTGACCTTCGTAATTTTCGCACATATTCGCTACTTAGTTCAAACTTAGTGCTTTTATTTGACATTGGCATTTATTACCCTTTCTTCGTTTGCAAGACAGACAAACATTTCGTAATCTTTGTACACTAATATAACCTAATTCCCGGCAGTCGGTTGTGATAAGTTGACGAGACTAGATGTTGTGCATTGTGCAGTGATTTTAAAGGTGTAATTATTTTTAGTGTGTTCAAGGATATTTTTTTTTACAATGTTTTTCTTCTTTGTTGCTAGTCAAGTGTTTTGTACGGGAGAAAGGTAAAGGTGAGGTCGTGTTTTTTATTTTTTTATTATATATTCTTAGAACATACAATTTTACATAAACAGTTATATTATTAAACTTAGCACATAATACAGATTTATTTTGGAAATGAATTTAATTTAAAATAGTGTGTTTCATCGTTATCATTATAATCACTCTCCATACCTTATCACAACTAATTTGAGGTCGTCGAAGCTTCTGTACTTCTTTTAAAATTAGTCATCCATCATCTCAGTTGTTACTCTGAAAATAAAATTAATTAACTTCCTACTTAAGTTTCGTCAATTTCTGGTTATATTACAATCTTTCCTTAAAATCGTAGAAGTATTGATCTTTAATGTTATATGTTTCTCAATAAAAATGTGACCTTACAGCAACTCGTGACTATTTCAGCATGCAGACTTACACGACTGTAACTTTGATATCGGACACTTTTCTTTTAACTCTAATAATCATTGTTATGTAAAGTGTGTGAAAATGAAAGTGTTTTTGTTTAAAATCTTTACTTTCACTAGGTACTTACATTTTGAAAAACATTTATTTTTAGATGTTTTAGATTTTTAATCCTGAGTGTGGCATTATCAGTCTGTAGCCATTCCCACTGATGGGGCACAGAGCCATCCTGTAAGATGAGTCATACATAATCCACAACGCAAACCAAGTGCAGTTTGAAGAAAATTTCATACTAAAAATATACGAAACTAGCTTTTGCCAGCGGCTTCGCCCGCGTGATAATGACGATTTTCCATACAAACTTTCATCTCCTATTTAACTCCCTTAGGCGTTGAATTTCGAAAAATCCTTCCTTATTCCTTGTCTACATTTTATAGGGAACCTCTGTGCAAAATTTCAGCTTTCTAAGTCCAAGGGTTTGGGCTGGGCGTTGATGAGTCAGTCAGTCAGGACTCAGGACTTCTCTTTTTATTTATATAGATAGATAGATGTAGATTTCATTATTTTATTCAATACTAGCACTTCACACTTCGTCCGCGTGTAAACCTTCCTCGAGAACCACTCTTTCCATTGGTGAAAACAGCATGATAATCGGTGCAGTAGTTTTTGGGTTTATCACGAACGAAGGTTGTTTATATTAGGTGATAGTGATGATTTTTGCAAGTTTTTTTTTATTTTAATAATTATTTTTACTGTTTTTTTGTGGGATCTCATTGACCCCACTGTGTGCCAATCCTTAGCGCCGATCGCAAAAACTGACCCAGATGTTATTTACAAGGTGAATGACCCTCGGTGGGGTCACTGTACAAATGTGCTATTTGAATCAAGTACCCGCATCCTGTGACTGAAATATATATAAAATATTATATAGGTGATGTAACTAGGACAAACCGCTGCTCTAATCCGGTGTGGTGGCGGTTTTCAGAACAATTTTTGAGAGTACATATTTGTGGCAGAATTACTTGCATGTTCCAAAGATGTATTTCTTGGTTCTACCTATCCTGTATTACAAGACAAGTCATAATTTTTGTCTAAAAGAGACGATCAACTTCTATTTTTATCGATTTTTTTCTCAGGTATCAGCTAGCCAAGAAATACCGACGTCATCTAGGTTTAAATCAGGCAAAGTGTTACTGTTTTTCCATCAGTAACAGTAGTAGCCACGAAACGGAGTCGGGAATTGCTTGATGGTAATAGGCTCGCCCCTTATTACATGGGACTAAAACATAGTTGTCGAAATGTGGGTGTACTGTACTGTAAGGTACACCTCTGTCTAGCCCTACTAGGTTCACTGGCGTGATGTTATGAATTTCTCTAGTTTCAAAAAAATTATGCCGAAAAAAAAACATCATTTCAACAGCATCGACATCGGATATTTCTCGGATACTCTCTTCGGGGTCGTTAAACACAATATTTTTCCTATATTACCCGACTGCGGCGAAGCCCATAAGAAGGATTATTTCTTGAGAAAGTTATGCTTCATTACATCTTAATATATTAAAAGGCGTGCCTACATTTCACTGTAGATAAAACAATCCCTAACTAGATGTAAATATTAGTCAAAATTGCCAAAACAAGAGAATGGTACATACAAACTCATACAACTCACTAATATGGCAACGCCCACAATCTTCAATGGACTCTTACTGCCAAATATAAGTTTTAATAAGTTGTTCTAATTAGACGTTACTTTCCATGTGAGTGAAACTTTCTTTTTTATACGTTTTTTGCCTTATTATTTGCACTATTAGGAAGCCTGCAATGCAATAAGGCTGGTCAACTATGTTGCGGCTGCGGGTTGTTCTTCACAAGAGAAACCGCGGCCTTGACATAAAGGGCTAAGAAGGAACATGGGTAGTTTTTAGTCAGTAGAAGTCTGACACTCCCTTTCGCACTGCCCAAGAGCAAAAGTGATTGCGAGACTTCTGAAAAAGAGGCTGGTCAACTACACGAAGTCTTCTTTTAAAAACACATGATTTACAAGACAATGTTGCTCATTACCTATATAATTTCATCAAAAAACCACCAGCGTATAATTTTCAGTATGGATTTAAATACTTTCAGGCGAGACTCAAACTTAAATCTACGCAATACTAATGATGGCTGAAAGTTAAGCAGGTAAAGGCAACATTCATCACAATAGTGGATATACTTAGGGCACCATCATTATCATTTTAATCAAAAGACGCCCTGGATATAGGCCTCCCCCAGGTGTCGCCACATTGACCGGTCCCGTGCGTCTCGCATCCAGCGGGTCCCCGCAACCTTCACCAGGACACCGGTGCACCTAGTGGCAGGCTTTCCAAAGCTTAGGGCACCATACTTAAAATATTTAAATTCTAGTATTCAGCTGCATCCAATTAGACTGGATGCGTAATGAACATAGTTGTGAAAAGGCTAGGCTGATGATGACTTAAAAGCTTCAAATTGGTCCTTTAATTGACACGGACCAAAGGAAACACTCCTTTGGCTTCACATTTAAATAACAATTCTAAAACGACTTAGGTAGATAAATCTGTGATAGACCACACCTTCAAAACAAATCGACGGGAAGGTCAAACATATTGACTGTTACAACATAATTACTATAACAACATTTATCAGCGATGCAATATCTTTCTCATCTGCGTTCACGATTTTGTTTCCAAACATATATACAAATACTAGCAGTTGCCCGCGACTTCGTTCGCGTAGAAATTTTGACTCTCTTGTCTGGACTGCCTGTGGATGGTACTATGTCAAATCGAATGCCAAATGCCAATCGAAGCGATTATATTCCCTTAAACCAGCCCTGTCGTAAAATCTATTCCTACCTGAAATGTCTTAACTATATTCTATCTCTCTGCCAATTTTCAGGTACAAAAAGCCAAGTATTTCATATGGACTTACGCGAGCCCTTAGTCCAGGTCTTCCTTAGAAATTTCTTAGCTTAGATCTCCTACTCCTAAACTCTAGACTTCTTAAATTTCAGGTTGTTAGTACACAAAAAAAAACAGTACATTTTTACAAACATGTGAAAGCCCTCAGACCTCCTTATTCTGGCCATGTTGCTAAACTCGCTAAATCAGTTCGTAGTCAACGTCTACTAACTATAAAGTACCTTCCTGCCAAAATTGTAGCACAAAAAAAGGAAGGACTGTCATACAAACTCGCGTGAGCCCTTAGACCTCCCTAGTCCGGCCCTGTCGCAAAATCGGTTCTTAGCAAACTTCTACTCCCTTAGACCTCCCTAATCCGGCCCTGTCTCAAAATCGGTTCTAAGCAGACGTCTACTAACTTTAAAGTACGTCCCTGCCAAAAATGAAGATTGTGGCACAAAAAATGAAAGACTTTCATACAAACTGGCGTGAGCCCTTAGACCTCCCTAATCCGGCCCTGTCACAAAATCGGTTCTAAGCAGACGACTACTGCCTATAAACTACGTCTCTGTCAAAAATCAAGATTGTAGCACGAAAAATTAAGGACTTTCATACAAACTTGTGAGGGCCCTTAGACCACCCTAATCCGGCCCTGTCGCAAAATTAATTCATAGCAGACGCCCACTGACTATAAACTACGTCTCTGTCAAAAATCGAGATTGTAGCACAAAAAAAGGAAGGACTGTCATACAAACTCGCGTGAGCCCTTAGACCTCCCTAATCCGGCCCTGTCTCAAAATCGGTTCTAAGCAGACGTCTAATAACTTTAAAGTACGTGCCTGCCAAAAATCAAGTCTGTAGCACAAAAAATTAAGGATTTTCTTACGAACTTGCAAGAACCCTTAGACCTCCCTAATCAGGCCCTGTCACAAAATCTGTTCTTACCAGATGTCTACTAACTATAAACTACGCCCGTCTCAAAAATCAAGTTTGTAGCTCAAAAAATGAAGGACTTTCATACAAACTGGCGAGAGCCCTTAGACCTCCCTAATCCGGCCCTGTCTCAAAATCGGTTCTAAGCAGACGTCTACTAACTTTAAACTACGTCCCTGCCAAAAATGAAGATTGTGGCACAAAAAATGAAAGACTTTCATACAAACTGGCCAGAGCCCTTAGACCTCCCTAATCCGGTCCTGTCACAAAATCGGTTCTAAGCAGACTTCTACCACCTATAAACAACGTCTCTGCCAAAAATCAAGATTGTAGCACAAAAAATGAAGGACTTTCATACAAACTTGCGAGGGCCCTTATACCACCCTAATCCGGCCCTGTCGCAAAACTAATTCATAGCAGACGCCCACTGTCTATAAACTATGTCTCTGCCAAAAATCTAGATTGTAGCACAAAAAATGAAGGAGTTTCATACAAACATGCGAGGGCCCTTAGACCACCCTAATCCGGCCCTGTCGCAAAATCCGTTCCTAACGGACGTCTACTAACCATAAACTACCTCCCTGCCAAAAATCATCGTTGTACGTCCAGCGGTTTTCGAGATTTCGTGATGAATCAGTGAGTGAGTGAGTGAGTGACCTTTCGCATTTATAGATATAGATTGTGTTTCTGGAAAAACAACTTTAACTCCCACGCGTATAGTTAAGTTTATTTTGTAATCGTTCCATGTAATTCTGATATTTAGCTGCATCCGGTTTGACTGGAAACTATCTGGACCACAACATAGTTCAGAAAAGAAGAGACAGCGTGGACACAGTTTGGTTAGCACTCATGATTCTCTTGCTTTATTTGGGTTATATAATAATATAAATAATATACCATTTTTCAGTCGACGCCGCCGACGACGGGGCCATTTTCAGACTTCCTCTTGTGTACTCATTCCTTATTTTATCCATTGGTGCTACACCACATTTTCTAAGCATTCTCATCTCAGCCACATACAAGCTAGGTCCTTGATTCTACACTACAACAAAAAAAAGTTAATAACATATTCAACAGTAAATAAGAAGTACTAATCATTCTAATATCGAGTTATTTTTTACTAACATTAAGTTTTTAATAATCGAAGAAATCATTGAAAACAAAGTTTTGAACAGACTTTAAATCATTATCAGTAGGATTAGTAGTTGCATCTTTTATTATAGTCATTTGGGTAATCCGGAGATGTTATCAGTTTCTTATCACGTGAAATGGGTGAAGGTAGTTAGTTAGGTAAGTACATGATTATGTGCATCTATAAACTGGTATAATATTGCAGTGTCTTTCATTATCATAAAGACAGAGACATGGTTGTGTCTGTCAGTTTTTTACTAGGTGATGCCCGTGGCTTCGCCCGCGTATATATACTAAAACCTTCCACGTCCACGAGCCACTCAATCCATTGGTGAAAACAGCATGAAAATCGGTGTAGTTTTTGAGTTTATCGCCGCCGTGGTGGCGGACTTTTTTTTAATAATGTGTAGTGATTATTTTGTTCTGTCCTGTGTGAGACTAACAAATACTTTTACTATATTATTTTGAAACTTTTTTGTTTATTGGTTACATCCTTAATCGTGCAATGTTCACTTTTAGTTTTAACCTAGATGTGGTAAGACCACAAAACCCTTCCAATCATTTGTGTAGATGTCATTACCCTTTCAAATAAAAGTCCCAATCTTATCAGTACCAGCCATCTATATCAAAACAAATTAAGACATTAAAAAAGGCAATCTTACATAAACACAGACAGTTAAAAACAAAATGTCGCAAAATTGCCCGTTTCAAAATTAAGGCCACTTCGAACGCATGCTTAATCAATTTATTTGACTCATGCATTCCACTCGGTGGGTACCGCGGTATACTGGTGTACTGGCTTTTAGTTAAACATCTATTGTTGTATAGATTAGGTGGCAGAAGAGACAGAAGTTAAAGAGATTATCGGTAGACGATAAGTGGTAACAATGAACCTTCTTTTTGGAGGTTGGGAAATCATCAAATGACTCCTCCCGCTCTGGGCAGAGCGGTAGGGAGTGTCAGACTTCTACTGACTAAAAACCACCCATGTTCCTTTTTTTTTTTTTTTTGGTGGGTGGAAAATCATCGAATGACCCCCCCCCCCCCCGCTCTTGGGCAGAGCGAAGGGGAGTGTCAGACTTCTACTGACTAAAAACCGAACCCATGTTCCTTCTTTGCCCTTGTGCCGAGGCCACGTCATCTAGTACTAAAATCCGCGGCCCCGACGGGCGTCGGCCCTTGCGGGCCCCTCCTTGCTGACATCTCTTTGAGGCGCGCGTGGAACACGAACGCGCCGCCGACACGGTCTGTTGCCGTCATGACGACGGCCGGACGGCGAGCTAGCCCATTACTCACCGTCCACAGGCCCGCGTCTACGGTGGCCGGAAGCCATCACGTGGCCCCCGACGCCCGGAGCGCCTTCCGCGCCTTCCGCGGCGGCTGGGACGTTGAGAGGTTCGCTCCCTCTCTCGTTCCGCCACCTCCTTCGCTAGCATCACTGCTTCGCAGAAGGAGGCGACGGCGTCCCATTCCTCCTCGCCCCGGACCATGGCTTGCACCAGGGCCGACCACCCATGTTCCTAAGAAGCACTTTGTGTCGAGGCCGCGGTATCTCTTTCGAACTACCCGCAGCCCCGACGGGCTAACAATTTTTCTGGTAATCTTCAATCTCGAGATGTGAACTGTGGAGAAACAAACCCTCCACATTTCATCATCCCTGAAAGAACACCTACCACTGGAATACGAACTGTGTTTGTCATATTGTTTACTTTGTTAACGTTTTATTTTTTGTCAATTTGTTTTGTCCTGTTGGGAAGCCAATAAACACTTTTTCTTTCTTTCTTTCTAACTGCAAGGGATACGGATCGAATACAGATTTCGAGCACAGGTTGGCAGCTGTACGTATAATCTGGCTAAATGGTTATTGGGTATCCTCGATCCAAACTGCTAGTGTGGAGCCCTATAGAAGTAATGCACCACCTCCTGTACTGCCCATCCTCCCATTTGCGCAACTTTCCTTAGCTACTTATTATCGAGGTGGAATAAAAAATCATCAATGCAGTTACTAATTTATAAAAACTAATTACTGATGAACCAGCTGATAATTGCATGCAAAATTGCACATAAATGGTGTCAAAAGTAGGCACCAGCTGTCAAATATCACGGAAATGTGTCAAATGTTTCGGAAATGTGTCAATTTCTGAGCAACCGTGATTAGTGTTGAATGTGATGTGTCGTGTTTGTATTTGTAACTGTTGTTCAAATATTTGGTCTTGTGTAGTTTTATGATGCAATTTGTCATTATTCTAATGCATCATTCTACATTCTATGTTGCTAGTTTTATTAATTTCCTTAACATCTAACCGCAGGATGTGAAAGCGAAACAAAAACTAACAGATAGACGATGTAATGTTTTTCGAGCTAGTTAGGAAATTGACATTATAAAAACAAACAAGACACTTGACACCTCACATTGCAAATTCCGATGGAGCAATTCTTCTTGGATTCCTAACTCTGTAATATTACAAGTTAGAAATAGTAGAAGATAGAATAAGTGTAAGTGTTACGACCTTAGTTCGGCGTCTTGAATCGTTACCCAGGACTTGCTTTATTTTACCCTGGTGTAGAATCTATCTATAGTTAAGTTAAAGTAATTACTTTTTCTTAACTTGTCAATGAGTCAGCCAAAAATTGGTGACGACTTTGGCACTTTCAGTAGCGCTTATCAGTAATTTAAGTAATAATTCATCTTTAAGCAATAGAAGAGAATATGAACGAAGTTAGAACCGTCAATGAAAGCAACTATTGACAGTTCTGACTTCAAGCAGTTATTAAATTACGGAATAAATTGTTTCCGTATCTATCTTGCTGTAATTTGACCGTTATATAATATTAGACAGTGCTACGAATAACACTTGACAAAGTTCGTGTTAAGTAGCATTAATTTATTGTTCCTCTTCGCAAAATTTGCGATATGGTGTTACTACACCATTTTTTCTAGATGAAAAAAAAAACAATTTCGATTGTAGGTTTTTTTCACCTAAATATTATTCAATCAATACAATTTCTTCCAAACCAAGTGTCCCATCTGTTCCATGCCTCGTTCAAACTCTAATTTTAGTCGAGTTAATACGTATGAGTAAGTGCTATCATTTGGTATGACGAATTGTATCGAGACTCGTAATGCAAGTGGACGTTATTTTCAACTAGTCGAGTAGCTAAGCGTTCGGTTAATAATCTTGTCATAAATTTATGGGAATAAGATGGGTTTATTATGCGTGTTTGGAATATTAAAGACGGTAAACTTAGAGAGAATTTTTATTGTTTTAAAATTTAGTTTGGTGGCGAGACATAAAGCCATAAGTTTTTTTATTAGCTTATTAGTATGTAGTGTCTTTAGTAGCTCTGTTACTGGCTTACCGCGCTTAGTTTATGGTTTGGTTATAGGTTTATTGGTAGTTATTGTGGTATTGGTTTTTTCTATTGTATTGTCATCATTCTCTTGTCTTTATCCCAATTCATTTGGGGTCGGCGAAGCTTGTCTTCTTCTACCATTCTGCTCTATTACATCCTTCACACAGTCGGTCTATTCATCGTTTCTTTGGTCTACCTCTACTATTTTTAACCGTTTTCTAAAAAAAGAAGGAGGTTCTCAATTCGGATGTTTGAATATTTTTTTTTTTATGTTTGTTCGAGCATAACTCCGTCACTTGCTAACCGATTTGAAAAATTCTTTTTTTTTTTGGAAAGGGTATACTTCCGAAATGGTCCCATAATTTTTTTATCGAAATCGGACAAGAGGTTTTTGAAAAATCAACAAAACTAAAAAAAAACTACATTGTCTACCCATGAACATTGTGAACCACTAAAAAGTGAAAAATAAAAACTTTTTAACAAAAAATAAAACCGACTTCAAATAAAAACACAAAAAAGTGAAAAATAAACTTTACAAGAAAAATCTGTTTCTGAAGTCGGTGGCAAAAAAATGAAATCAAACAAACAAAAGTCACCGACTTCAGAAACTGATTTTTCTTCTTAAGTTTATTTTTCACTTTTTTGTGTTTTTTTTTGAAGTCGGTTTTATTTTTTGTTAAAAAGTTTTTATATATCAGACAGATATTGAAAACGTGGGGTGGTATCACCAACATTTACTCAATTGGAATAAAGTATTTTCATCAGTCATTTAAATTCCGGTGTACAAAAATAACACCCTGAGTCATCAAAGTCATCATCTATCTAAAGTTATTTCAAATTTTCAACTACGTTGGGCCAACCTTAGCGGATTAAGCTATTACACGAATATATTATGGCGCAGATAAACGACTTTTAATGATTTTATATTGAACATCACGTCTAAACTTCTAGTTTTATTTCTTTGAAAAAAATATATGTTATACTAGAAAATTTTATTCATAATTTGATATGTGAAAATGTGAAATTATATTTTAATAACATAGTGTAATTAATTTGTAAAGTATTGTCTAACGTGGACAAAAAAACGATAATCACGCAAAAACTAAGGGGCGTATTTACATGAAACTTTAATCATATAAAAGACAATTTAATGACCCATATTTTAGTATACGGCTTTTATTTGTATTGTGTTTGATAAATCAAGGTGGGTTGTTTTTTTGAATAATCTTGGTGCGCGTTGAAGCAGGGCTCTGGCGGGCGACGGGCGGCAGTGTATCGCTGACTCCCTCAGCTCTTCTATCGGCCTATATCGCTGTCTCCTCCCACTCGCTCAAGGGCGCGGGCAGTTAATGTCGCCTTAATGCTAAGCTACTATCTATAAAACCGCCTCAACCCAGTAATTGGGTACCATGATGCCCTTTGGTGCTACTGGTTGATAAACTTTCGGGCTTTTCAGAACACGGTAATAATACCCCAATTATGGGGTACAAAATTACTCAGGGGTAAAATTTTATACCCCAGAAATAATTCTAGTGTAAAATTAAATCCTTTCAAGTTATAATACAACACAAAGTAGATAATATTGTAGTTAGTAGGTAGCTAAGTAATGGTGCATTTGCTTCATAAACGTTGCTAAGTGATGCTCGTGTGATATGATCAGAACTTGATGCCAGACTATAGATTAGTCACCGTGCCTGGTTTATGCATTAGTGTCTGCAAATGTTATTTATTATTTCCAGTGGTAGCTAAGTACCCAGTAACTAACTCATCTAGTTATATATTAGATTATAAACTAATAATATCAAACTTGGATATTCTCGAAAGGTTGACCAGAGGTGTTTCTACCGGTCACCCATTGATTAAGTCTCGTCTAATAGGGGGTGAGTCACGGTGAGTGGGTGACCAATCGAGGTATTCATGTAAAGGTTAACGCGGCTCCGACACAAGGGCGAAGAAGAAACATGGGTTTGGTTTTTAGTCAGTAGAAGTCTGACACTCACCCACCAAAAAAAAAAAAAAAAGGTATTCCACGAAGCACACCCAAACGAAGCACACCCAGACGAAGCACTCAAAGTTTCCACTTAGCACACCCGTAGGTGGGCTTCAAATAAAAATTTAGAATAATTAATTTCCTATTCCACGAAGCACACCTACGAATATCACTCGCATAGTGCGGGGACTAAGAAATAAAAATGTGGTTATGAGAAAATATTTATTATTTATTAAGAAATTAATTATTTTAATTTGTCATTTGAAGCCCACCTACACGGGTGTGCTAAGTGGAATAGGTACTTTAGGTGTGCTTCGTCTGGGTGTACTTCGTTTGGGTGTTCTTCGTGGAATACCTCGACCAATCGGGGTCAACTCCAGATTTCAGGTTACTACTTTTAGTGAATTAGTGGCATATTCTTGATGAGACACTTCACCCTTGCCGGGAATCAAACCCGAGCGAGACCCATATTCTACTAGTAAGCATAGCGCTAGTTGCATGTTTTATAATATTTCTAAGTAAGTTAACTAACTCGTACATTACATGTGTTTGTTCAAAAAATTATTACCCAGTAATTAAAGCGTAACTAACCTTAGAACCAACAATTTTAACGAACCAAAAACTATGCGCAATCACGTTTTACCCAACATTCACAAAAAAAAAACTAAATCATACTAGGCCAAGGTTCGTCAAAAGGACGAATACACGCGAAGTGCGCGCGCGCAACTGTCTCATCTCCGCATAACAGCGTCAACGCAGCGCCGGGCATTGAACCCGCGATGCGCGCGACTTGACCGACTAACTATATTTGTATTTGGTCCATAGTGCCACTATAATGGTATGGTTACGATTAAGTGCGCCTGATTAAAGTTTTAATCGGTAAGTTTCGATCTGAAGATGGTATGAGGTATGAATTGTTTTGGTTGGTATAAGGGTTAGCTGGTATTGGAGGGTTTACATCATCAATTGTTTTATAAGTCTAAATAATTCATCAAATGATCTCATCACCCTTTACCAATCAACGCCTAAACGTTGCATTAGATTCATTTCACTATTGGTACGCAATAAAATTGATAAAACTGTTTTGTTAAAACTTACAGTCAAGCGAACTGACATCTTCCGAAAATTGACTGAAAATACAGACTTCCGTAAAAAAAATTAATGTGCTCCTTCTTTGTCATAGATTTAGATGCATACCTACCCCTTTTTCTTCGACCACTTTTATGCACAGAAAGAAACTAGAAGATTACGCTTAAAACGATCACTTATCAGAAACAAAAAAACGCTGCAATGTCGCGTGCTTCGATAAAATTACATTAATTAACGCAACACCTCTATCAAATTGCCTAATGCGACACGTAGCCAGCCCAATCACAATTAATTTATCACAATGCACTATTCGGCCAAAACGTATGTTAATACTCAACCTACTGAAAAAATAAATAAAAAATCTACAGCATAAAGCCTGAGTCACATTTACATGACATTTCTATTATTATAAACCTTATCGGTATATTGATAAGATTGATTCATGGATTGCTCATGGCCCGAGTTCTCACGTACGCCAAAGTACGGATGAAGGAACTTTTGATTTTGGACTTTAGTCTTTTCATCATCTTCTGTGTAGCCTTTTCACAACTATATTGTGCTACTTCTAGTTTCACCGGTGGCAGCTGAACACCAGTATTTTATATGGAGTGATTGCTTATCTACAACTTCTACAAGTCTTTATCTTTATTTGGGGTAGATTAGTACCCCGCGAGTACATTAACATAGGGTATTATTTTGGTACCAAACTAAACTTAAAGCTGCGGAGATTCGTAGATTTAGCTACCAAAAAAGAAAGAAAGAAAGAACATTATAATTATATTTATTAGGCACGTGACACAAGTGCACACAACAAAAAAAAACTTAAGTCTAAACAGAAACTCAAACTCAAACTCAAACTCAAATCGTTTATTTCAATTAAGCCATTACAGGCACTTTTGAATGTCAGAAGGACGGAAGAAGAACGAAACTACGAGTGCAATGCGCCATTCCGAAAGCCACCACGCCGAACCACACGCCACCGAATGCCCGCAACAACGAACACTGCGAGCACGAAAGCACCCAGCGACGCAAACCGCAACAACGAATGCTCGAGACATAAAAGAGATAGGTAATACGAGTATTGTATCTCACGGCTGAGCAAAAAGCTAAGTTCAATCTTCTTGAAAGGTGTTGTACGAATATGAAAAGCTTTAGAAGCTAACATCACTTGTTCCAATCTTCATCTTTTCTCAATTTCAATCTTTAAATTATGTAGAAACAATTGATAGATTTTCAATGTTTATCAAGTGAAGTTAAACTTATTATTTAGGTATATAGAACCGGGCACTGCCTGACGACAATACTATTTATTTAATCATGTGTTTTATCCATGTGGTTACTACTTACGCTTCGTTATTAAATGATAGACATTATGTAATTTATAACCGCTGGATTTCCCCGTGATAACCTAACTATCCGCCGTATCACAAGAAAACAAAATTCTTTCATAATCCCCTTTTGATTGATATATCGTTAATGCGTAAATTTGTGACTTTGTGGCTGTTTACGATCGTTAATCTAAATACCAAGTAAGTATATGACCGATAGAAAAATGTAACATTATTTTGATAAAAAACAATAGAGATTGGGAAAATCAGTAGATAACAGATATTCATAAATAATGTTTTCCTTTTGCGTCATACTATCTAATATATGTATTGTGTATGAACTTGCAAATAAATATTTTTTCATAAACTCTATCTAATAACTTTTTCAAGTATTATCAGCTGCAGGTTACTGTAATATCCGGCTAGTACGAACCCGTGCGATAATAAGACCACAACCCGGGTAAAGACATGGACAAAAGCTTGTATTTTATAAACAAAATTATCAACACGTTAATTTTGTACCAAAAGCTGTAATGCATATCAAAGTCACGTGCGATCAACAAAAAACCCAAAGTCTTTCATGACACAACCGTCAAAATCCGCAACAATTGGCGTCACAATCTGCAGCACGGATTAAAACATATCCTTTATTTATATAATTAGCTGAAAAAAAAACAATTATCAATTTCAAAATCACAATAATATCAGTGAAACAGCCGGGGAAGGTCGTTCGTTATCATATTATTATCATTTATCTATTATCAGTCACCCGCGTCATGACAGATAGGGCTTAATTTATACGTGTTTATTACCTTTTCACTATCTTTTAGCTGAAAATTTTCAGTATTGTGCCGTAACTCGAAAGAAACATACATGAACTGCAAAAGTACAAGACATTCGGATAATTCTTGCAGTTCATAAAAGTACAGTGCGCTCAGTTAAATAATTATTGCAGCTCGAAAGTTTCGCTAAGTACTAAGTATGGAAAAACTTAAGTTTAAAGACGAAAAAAGACAGTGATTAAGTGGGTTTTTTGTGATAGTGATAGTGATGTGATTAAGTATTATTTCCTAGTTGAAATATTATTTTAGTCAAAAATGTGTCAAATGTGCAAAAAAGAGGATGACATAGAGGGTGGCAGGTCAGACCATTATCCCCCCGGGATAATAAGTCTGAAGCAGAGATCACGGTAACAGTTATTTTGAGAAGGATTTCTTTTATATTTTTTATATAATTTATTTACAACACGGGCAGAGAGGGCTGTTTGTCCACACAATAAGTCTTTTTCTTTTATTGAATGATTATAATAATTACATTCTTATCTTATTCGGCTCAAGCCTATCCGGCAACGAAATCTGCGGCCATGATAAATTAAGTTTGAATAAGTAGGATATTGTTGTAGTTTAAGTCGAATTGTGGATGACGATGATGGTCTTCAAACGGAAATGCAAGATGATGTTCCTCTACAGGAACATGCTTTATTGGCGATGTCGTTTTAGGCTGAAAATGGTGATCAAATACATTTCTATGGTAAGTGCTCATTATTTATTTTGAAGAGTAAATTATTGTGTGACGATTGACCAGGAAGAATGGATAAAGAAAACATATTGTAACGACAGTGGTAAAAAATAAACAGGAACTGATTTATAACTTTATTCGGGCAGAGCTTCCCCTTACAACTTATTACAATCGAGTGCGACAAGACCGCGAAAATGAGCTTGCAGGGCATTATAAAGCTTTATCCCCACCGGAGGCGTCCGGTAGTTATGGCTGTTAGTGGCTTGGCTATGGTTGGCATGGCTATCGTTGGCTTGTCGCTGGAGTGGCTTGCTGTCAGGTGGCTGTCAGATGGCTGTCAGATGACTGTCAGTGGGCTGTTGTAACATTCGGCCGTCCTGAAACAATTGCTCCCGCAATGGGAACCACAAAACAACGATTACAAGTCAGCTCAAAAAAACCAAGTTAAAATGGGGCAATAAACTTTGATCTCTCAAGAAGATTTATGAAATCTTCGGTGTTCAATTGTTCATCCACACTACTGGTGCTATCAGACATTTAAGCATCGCTACGATATAGTCATAGGGAATCAACGGATACTAAGCCTGTAAACCCGTTGTATCATAATTATTTTATGACCTTTTGTACTTCTTAGTTTATGTCAATCATTACCTAACTCCTCAATATCACTTAATGTGGACCAGAATATAAATCCTCTAACATACAAGAATTAACTTGGCAACAGGCTCGCCCCCTATTGCATGGGACTTAAACTTTACTGTATACTACTATGTGTGTGTACTCATGGGTACACCTCTACCTAACCCTTCGGGCATTACAAGCGTGATGTTATCAGCATTGACCTTGTTGCTGCTGGTAGTCAGCGCCTGGCGCCAATGTGCGTAATCACTATTATCAGCTATTATTATTTTTCACCTTGTATCTAATTAGTTACGTCTCATTTTCTTTCCAGCTTTTCTAATTCGAGTAGTAGATAACCCTATCGCTTCTAAATTGCACTGGATCAGAAACCCGGTCTAGGATAAATCGTAAGGCTCATAGGCTTATAGGTACCCTGTTGTATTATTAACAGTATTATTAAAACTCCAAATTATGTTTGGTAACCTATTGTCCCCATAATGAGATGCTTCCATAATATGTTCCGTGAATTGTGCGATTAGTGCCTTCCACACTTCGACCTACTCATTAAACGTATAATCAGAGACATTAAAAACATGAAACACTTTTCATATAAGAAAATATAACAAACAAACTAAGTTTGCCAAACTATCGTATAAAGAAACTGAAGAAACAATTTAAGTTAACTATAAACCTGGATACCAATATGACACACGCACACACACATGTAGGTACTAACACACATGCTTCTTAGCGTGTCGATGGCAAAACTTCATTACTTTTACACACAACACCATTTAACCCCATCAACACCATGAATACTTTTTTTTTTAATTAAAGCTATTAACACTAATGCTAAGATAATGATACTCGGGCCCCCAAGATACCTACAGGCGTAGTCTAATTTCGAGACCTCGGTTTTATCACCATATTCAAATTAAAATTTAACTTGCTACATGTATTATTAGCGCTAAGTTATATTAACAAAAATCATTGTAAATAGACTTAATTAAATTATTCTTCTTAGCAAACCTATGACACGCAATAGCTGTTAACAGTTAACGTATTTTTAAACTGCTGTTCCGTTACAAACTTCTTGAAATATCTACTCGTAAAGACCTTGCCATGGTCGGAAACAATGTGATCTGAAAAAATAATTGCGATCTAAACTAATTGTCACCACAGAATTATTGACAGTACGCGTTGGTTCAGAAACAACGAATTTAGTGAAAGCATGAATCAATATGAACATGTACCCACTGGTACTCCTTTTTTTTTGTTTAGCCAGAAGGGCTCAAACTATCGATATTTACCATTTTCATTGGTTCAGTAGATTTAGGAATTGAATGTCATTGACCCTCTTTCCTACCGTATCCGCTTTCCCGTAAGCACAATGTAAACATGACGTCACTTATTAATGTTTACGTATAATAAATCGGGTAATTTATAAATGGAAACCAGATATTTTGTTCTTATATATAAGTTCAGAACTTCGTTCTTTACGAACTTTACGCCTTGGCCAACATCGTCATGCATGATGCATTTTGTAATATTTTCCATCGCGCGAAGTTTGACACAACTAATCGGGTACCGTAAAGATTTGTTTACGTTATAGACTACTATCAATACTACAATTATTCACTATAGGTATAACTATCTGTACATCCACTTTGCAGCAAAACAATACAACTTTTTGGCTTTTCATCTTGTCATTGCACTGTACTGAACTAATCGTTAACCTCTAAATGGTACACATTAAACGGCATTCATCAAACGATCTACTTACCTAAGGCTGAAGCAAAGGCAGGCATAGGCATAGAATTTAACTTTAGCTTCGGTTTTGGCTTGCTGGATTTTGCTTGGCTTTTGTTTGTAATATCGAGCAATGCATGGCATAAGACAGACAGTCCGAAATTACATGGACATTTTTACATAACACATATATACGATAATATCTTCGCAACAACTTCATTACCTACTGCAAGGGATTAAAGCCCAAAATCATGATTAACACTCTTTCCGACTGGTAACGCGACTAAACTAAAGGACAGGGTGCAACTACCGTCAATCTGCTTTTATAAAAGATACCTTGCTGCATACGTGTGAATTTCTGTTGGGAATCTCCATACAAGATTTATGTGACTTGCCTCTTATTCATACCCACATCGTATTTTTTTTTTTGTTAGTTTGTTATACAATCGAGCTATTATTGCAAAGTTATGAATGGACTTTCCTAAGAGCCTATACTACCTCAAATTAGCAACTGTATTTGTGGTGGTTCAAACTTCGTTTGAAATACTGTTAGAATAAAGTTCTAATCAGCTTGCACTACAAAGCGGTTGTTACGTCTTTCGCTGCGGGCGAATAGTGCGAAATTAGTGATATTTTGCGATTTACAACAAAACTATTGATTGAACTAAAAAAGTAAAACACTATGATTTTAGTAGGTATGTTGCTTGTAGAATTATTTGGCAAAAAACTATCGAGCAAAGTTGTAGTATGTTTTCACAACACTATGTTACTAGCATATCAAGTTACAAGAATATCATATTTTTCTGATTTTGTTTGCTGCAGTGAATCATATACTTTTACGCATTATAAAACTCGCGTTTTACTCCTGTTGGCCTCATAAATAACTACATAGAATAAATTGACGCACTTTGTTTACATTACTCGAGACGAGAAATAAAGACACATGTATCAACTTAAATTCAACCGGTTGAATGCCATCACATGATATTTTACCTAAATTAGAAATATGTAAAAATTAACGGTTTCTCATAATTAATTTTAAGTTCCTCGTTTGCAATTTGTCAAGAACTTTATCCAATAAGTTTATACCTGTTTGAATATCGACTGACGGTAGCAAGAGATCGCCTAGGAATGCTATATACCACTGACAATAGTTTGATGAAATAATTGTAGTTATTTATATCTAAATGATTTACTTATCGGGCCTACCAAATTACCTAATTTTGTCTACGATTGGCATAATTATCAACACATGGGGCACTTCATGGTAAAACACATTTGGCTAATATATTTGGCTAATGGCATTTGGCTAATATTTTGCAAATATTGGCATGTTAACTGACCTTGTTATTTATGCTGGCAGCTCTCAGCGTGAAGTAGGACGGTTCCTCCCTTCCATGTCCTTGGGCCCGCTGTTGACGACCTTGAGGTAGCCTTCATTTACCGTAGAAGCGTTACTGGCAGAGAAATGGATACTTCTTGTAACTCGAAGTGTCTCACAGGTGGTTATTGGCCGCAGTCTTCGTTTTCAGGGTCAAATTATGGAATTAATGATGCGGTACTGAGGGCAGGCGCTTAGTGTTCCATCCAGATCGTCGACTGCTTCTTCAATTTGTACCTTGTGATTCTGGGATGGGCGATTCTTCAATATTTTCCTTGCAGGCGGTGTGCTTCAACGTTCTTCGTTTGAATTTTCAGACCTCGTCCTTTGTACTAGGTGACCGTTGACTTTGAAATGTATCAGAGCGTCGTTTAATCGTAGGTTTTTTGTTTTCGATACCACTTCTGAGTGTAACGACAGTGGTAAAAAATAAACAGGAACTGATTTATAACTTTATTCGGGCAGAGCTTCCCCTTACAACTTATTACAATCGAGTGCGACAAGACCGCGAAAATGAGCTTGCAGGGCATTATAAAGCTTTATCCCCACCGGAGGCGTCCGGTAGTTATGGCTGTTAGTGGCTTGGCTATGGTTGGCATGGCTATCGTTGGCTTGTCGCTGGAGTGGCTTGCTGTCAGGTGGCTGTCAGATGGCTGTCAGATGACTGTCAGTGGGCTGTTGTAACAATATATAACGCCGACCCTAAATAACATGGAACAAAGGCGAAAAGATGATGATTTAATTCATCATCATCATCATCATTTCAGCCAAAAGACGTCCACTGCTGGACATAGGCCTCCCCCAGGCGTCACCACATTGACCGGTCCCGTGCGTCTCTCATCCAGCGGGTTCCTGCAACCTTGACCAGGTCATCAATCCACCTAGTGGGAGGCCTTCCAACGCAACGTCATGATCGAATGATTCGTCGAATGATTTAATTATTTATTTTAAATTGAGACTAGCAACAACGCGACTTCTTAGATACTGTGTTCTTCAAAATACACTTGAAGACATAA
This sequence comes from Diarsia dahlii, assembly GCA_949775195.1. Classification (NCBI taxonomy): domain Eukaryota; kingdom Metazoa; phylum Arthropoda; class Insecta; order Lepidoptera; family Noctuidae; genus Diarsia; species Diarsia dahlii. The sequence goes on from OX459212.1 coordinate 18,157,718, forward strand.
TATTATGATGTTTATTTAACTGAAACATATGTAACACACGTGGCAATTAACTACTAAATACCCCAGCTGTATCTACTGTTACCGGAACTCTAGAATTTCTCACAATAACACCAATATAATATATTTCAACTAGTATTGTTTTATACCGTAGTTTCTTCAGCTAAACTGTTAAGAGAGCCATCTTTTATCCCCTTAAACAATATCTACAGTAAAGTCAGGAAGGTTTAAAGACATGAACATCGTGACTTGTATATAAACAAGTTGGAAACATCATTATATAATAAATAACTATAACCAACATAATTTTCTCCCTTATCCAAACCGTACTGTTTGCTACGAGAGGTCTTATTATACTGGTAGTATAACCAGTATAACGTGACCTGTTCAACCAAAGATTTTGTTTGAATATTATTACAATTCATAGGTCTACATTGAATGGTTGTATAGTTCACATGTTTTAAGTTATGTGCATACTTAATATTGACAATAGTTTGTTAGGATGTCGGTCCAGTGAATGGCGGCGCTATGTGAGGCGAATAATAAGCTTTAAATCTGAAAGGTGTTTGAAATAGGTTTAATGGTTGTAGCTTGGTAATTTGTCTAGGCCTCTCCTTATGAAACAGATAAAGGCCTTAATATAGCCCACTTGGATTTCATAAATGCAGTTCAAGACTTACAATTTTATTTGTAGAGCTTTGACAGCCGTAAGGGTAGCCCGAACCTGTCTTACAGTGCGATCAAATTATCTTGGCAGCTCTGAACATAGGCTTTGCGAAATTTTACGCATGTAAACTTGGGAATAAAACTGTTATTGCCAGATAAACCAATACTTAAACGATCAGAAAATATCTAATTTATACAGTGAGAAATACAAATAAAATAAATATCATAACACTTTTAAACATTCGTTGTAACAAAATGACCTGCACGAAGTTCGGAGCTGCCAAGATAATTTGATCGCACTGTACTGAGGGGTATCGTATTATTCAGTAAATGGGTCGAGGTCAGATAGGCGGTCGCTCTATGTAAACTAATAACATGCGGTCAGACTGGAATCCTTCCCCTAAATTATACAGGAATAGCTTAGGAAGATGAACTTAAGACCCTACCTTGTCTATGTACCTAGTTGTATCACAACGTGACATTAAGCCTGTAATCCCTGAAAGCTTAGGCAGAGTCGATCGGCAGGTACATTTAATTCCCAGATATATATATATAATAGTGCGTGAGTCTATTGTCGTCAACCGGGCGAATACCCAGTCTCCGTGACTGCTACAGAAAAAAATCTTATAGGAAAAACTCAATATAACAATTTGCCCGACCCGGCAATCGAACCCAGGGTCTCATCCTCAGCAGTCAACCGAGTTACTGTTACTTAATTCAATGTCCAATATTAACTCTACTAAAAACATCATAAAATGAAAGCTCATAACGTTACACATTTGTCTGCAGTTAACAAATCAATAAAACTTTGAAGTATAACGCTGTTAATAAACCTGTCAAATTAATTCTGACAAGTCGTAATAGACGTAAAAAATAATAACTTGACATCCTTCCGTCTAACAACCTTGCATATTAATCAACGTATGAATGAAACTTTTACAACACACGTACCGACACTTTTCATCTAATAATAATGATACATAATTATAATCGATCTTCTTTTAACTAGGGTTGCCGTTTCGAAATTTTAAAGACATGACGAAAAGCTCACCGACCCACAAACAGGTCTACAGATGGCAACTTATTATTATTAATATTTTTGGAGTTTGGGAAATCATCAAATTACTCCTCCCGCTCCCACAGAGCTGACTAATAAAAAATAAAAATCGTTTATTCATGGTTACATATTCGAGTTACCATATAAAAACTACCTTATTAAAAAACACCCATGTTCCTTTTTAGCCCTTTGTGCCGAGGCTACGGTAGCTCTTTCGAATTCTCTTTTCCGCAGCCCCGACGGGGCAGATAGGGACCTAGGTAGGGTCTAGAACTCGAGAATTTTTGCATAAAAGATCCTTATTTTTTATGTTAAAATGGGCTTGCTCTTGACGTCACCTCTTAACGCTTGATGGCAAGCGATGGACCAGGCTGAGGATGAGCCGTTCACTCTTGCTATAAAGGTAGTCTGGTTAAATGTGGAAGGGAACACACACTTCAAGGGATGTTTGAAAACTTTTCTCTAAAGGGGCTAAATTACAGGTGGAAGTTTGTCTAGAAGTGTGTAATTTTTTGCCAATGGCTTGTTTTACTTTGAATTAACTCTGACGTCGAGAAGTCCGGACAATTTAAGGGCTAAAAAAGCGGTCAGCCAAATAGCTGCACATGTCCAGAATAAATCGACCTTGTCTTTGCCCGGACTTTCAGACATGGTGGTAGCCCTACTCCCAACCCTACAATTTGACCACCATATTCATAAACCCATTATTTTTTATCTCACCATTCGCATCAAAAGTCACAAGTATAGCTTTCGAGGCTCTATAAGGCGCGAACAATCACTGTCCCTGTGTGAGTGGCTTTATAGTGGACGTATAAGGGTGGTGTGTTGCCCAATGGAAAGTTGAGGTTTTTGTCAAGGCCATGTTATGGGGAGTGGTGGTGTTCGGTGTCTGTTATGGTTGAAAGTGAAGGTTACAATGAAATATTTAAAAAAAATATCGTCTTGATATCATTTTGTAAAAGGACATGTGATGTTTCGTGGTCTTTTCAAGAGTTCATCTGTGTGGTGTGGTGAGTAGTTCAAATCTAGCTCTAGAATGGCTATTTCTTGAATTATGCATCATCATCAATCTGCTACCGACATTCTCAATTATGTGTGGTCGATACAGCATGTTCTCTTCTTCTCTCTCTCCTTCAACCTTTGGCCACCCAATGCTGAGTGTAGGTCTCTTCAAAATCTCTCCACTTATGTTGGTATTTTGTCTTGATTATCCAGCTTCTTCTGGCCACATTAATGAGATCGTCTGTCCACCTACCGTTTGTGTTTTCTTCCTCAATACTTCTGTATTAGACCCCATCTCAACAGTCACCTATACTTACATTTTGTTATCCTGAGTCTAGCGTCTCAGAAAATCACTCACGGGGTCTATTGATCTACTGTTTCAATTGAAAGTAAAGCTAAACAGTTTTTGTTACTTAAACTAACAACAAAATTCAAAATGCTCACAACACATGTGTTACATACATTTTAACCTCAGAAACAAACATGTAACGACAGAGATACAACAAAATAAATCAAAACACATACAAAAGTGAGTCGGACGCAGGCGTGTCAAATCGACAAGTTTTCTCAAAAGATTCGTTTTACTCGCAATACCGTTTACATAATTACATTCATATTACTAAACGTTGCCTCATGCCACGGAAAAGTATTGAATGGAGTGTAACATTCGCTTACTTCTTCTATTTACGTTAACTTCATTGTTTAGGCGCTTTTCGGTTGGTCGCCACTGTTGGTTCTGGCTATCAGGAGTTGCAGTATATTAGTTTGGGAATAGTGAGGCTGGTCCCAAAAAAAAACTCATACCTCTGTCTGTGTTATAGGATCTGTAACCAAATGTCTTCTTTCTTCTTAAAGTGCGTTTGACTTTAAATAAAGCGAGTGATTTTCATTCTACGTTTGTTTGTAGTTATATCATTGTTTGACTTACTCTCGTAGATTAGATATTGTAAAAGATAGCGAATAAAGTAAGATTGATGCATTTTTCAACTCATCATGAGCTTTGCAATATTTATGTGGCTTAGAATTAATTTTCATGATTACCTTACAATAATAAAACCTTAATCTGATTTGTTTAATCACACATAGGTAGCATCACACCTTTAATCTTCAACACAAGATATTTTTTCGGTTCGCAAAATACATGCTTCGTCGTGCAGTTGCGGACATCAGCCCGATACATTGCAAAGGTTTCATCATGGGCCTCCAAAGATATTGCAAAGGTTTATCCTATCCTAAACCAACATTCCACTAGTTTTACATAATTGTCGACTAGCTTAATGCCCACCTATGATCATTCCATTTATTTACTCTCTACTCCAAGCTAAACATTAACACTTGCAAATTCTCACGCTGCGGTGCCCGGGAGTGGATTTCACTAAACTATATGTTAGTGAAAGTATAAGTTTAAAGTCATCTTGATTGACGTTTGAGACGATATTTACTTGACGTCAAGTGATTTTGAAGGAGGTTTTTTTTTCCTCAGTTTTTTTTTGTTTGATGATAGGTTACATGGTACTTCAAGATTTTGCTGTGGGTGGGTGGTTTTAAGTTGCGCAAATAACACTCAAGTTTTTGTTTGAAAGGATAGTGTATAAGAGAAAACAGCGCTAAGTATGTTTAAATGTTGGTATTGTATTCTAAATTCGCAACTTTTAATTGGAGTTACTTAATATCTATTATTAGCAATGGCAATACATTCGCCTCATACATTACTGGTGAAATGAGGGAGTACTATTCAGTACGCCCCTGCCTATTTATTCGGGGATTACAGGCGTGATGTAATGTATGTATGCATGGCTGATTGCGTATTGGTACCAAAACCACACGCTTTAAAGATGAAGGTACTCGTCAAGGTCCTTGAAGGTATAAGATGAGGTAGAGATTGAGAAGTTATTGTCATGAATATCATAGTGACTGCAACATATCAGAGCCAAAGAACTTACATAATTATCTGCCTACTAAGTTTCGTTTCTTTAATCTTAGCCCAAGATATAATTATGAAAACCTCTCAAACTTACGGAAGGCATCACATGTCAACTAGGTTTCTCTAGGCACATGAACAAACACTAAGGTCTTAGGCCAGCGGGTCGTAACACTACACAGCTCACTTTCACAAGCACCCTGTATAAACAGACATCATACTGTATCAGTGACTGTCTCGTGTGTGTAGTGGTTGAAAGTGCGATTGCTGAGCTTGAGGACTGAGGTTCGGTTCCGTGATAACAAGTCGTTCCTCTCTCTATCATTACATTCTTCAAGCATTTTTTGGTAGCTCCATGTAAAATAATGGGTATTTAGCTGTATTCGTTTAGACTAAGCTCCGACACCAACATAGTTGGGAATATGCTAGACTTCTGATGATGATGAGCAGTCAACAACTGGTTTTAAATGGAAAATAAGACAGGACTAGCTATTTCTCACAGTAGCAGTTAGGGAGTCTGGATATGTGCCCGCCTGATGTGAATAGGCTCGCCCCCTATTACATGGAACTTCAACAAAACTAGCGAAACGTTTGTGTACATATGGGTACACCTCTGCCTAGCCTTTCAGGGATTACATGTGTGACGTTTTGTTGTGTTTATAAGACAGGACAGGGTCTATCTAGTTCCTCATCTTCATAAATCATCCCTTAATCACTAATAATTTATGGCACCATTAGCATATATTGAAGGGCTACATTTATAAGCAATTATTATTCCTCAATAAATACTTCCCTACGGAAATAAACCCAGTCAACCTTTAAATAATCAGATCATTATCAACTACACACATGAACTATGATTCTGAATAAGCCCCGAAGCAAAAAAACCAAACGAGAGTTAAAAATAAAACATGATTCCGTTTAAAGACTGTCACTTATAATTAAATAGTTAAGTCAAGTGTTAAATGGTTCTAACCGCGGTGGTCGTGACCTATAACGAGAATTGTAAATAAATAATTTCTTTCTTGTTAGTTTGGTTGAGCTTGTGATCAAATTAGTACAGGAAAAATCCTACTAATATTATAAACGCGAAAGTTTGTGAGTATGGATGGATGTTTGTTACTCTTTCACGCAAAAACTACTGAACTGATTTGGATAAAATTTGGCACACAGATAGTTTATAACCTGGATTAACATATAGGATAGTTTTTAATCTCGATTTTATCTTCCCGTGAGATAATTATCGAAACTCCACACGGGCGGAGCCGCTGGCAACAGCTAGAGTTTACTAATTATTTCGGAAAAACCGCAGCTGCCAGTTTTATATGGATCACTGTGGAAGTTTGTAGACGGCCAAGTTTTATGGTGTTTGGGAAAGGAAATATTGTGCAGTAGATAATTGAAAATCAACGCCCGCCGGAAGACGTTGCGTTGGAAGGCCTCACACTAGGTGGACCGATGATCTGGTGAAGGTTGCGGAGATCCGCTGGATGCGAGGCCAGTTAATGTACCAATACTATAATATATTGAGGGAGGTCTAGGTCCAGCATTGGAGGTCTCTCGGCTGAAATGAAAATTATAGGTAATGAATCTTCTTTTATAATTAAAGTTTTTTAGTTATGAAAAGATCTTTAATTTAGCCGACTCACGTCTCATAACGACTACACAACCATTTATTTAAACAAATCATAACCCGTATCATTCCATCGGAACAGCAAAAGAAACGTAACACAAACGGACCGCTTTAAAACAACCAAAAAAACACCGACAATTTTATTTTTTCCTAAGAAATCGATCCCAGACTATAACCAGCTACAAAAAGAAAGATAGACAAAAGGGTGCTTATTAATGATGTCATAAGCTCTTATTTGGTTTATCACCGGCCACAATCAGCGTGGTGATAAAAGGAAGTGTCGGCACAATCGTATTGATTACCGTAGGCTGATGGTCGGGAAGTATTGACGCATGTCAGAGTGTGGTCACGCCTAGCAGGGCTGTCCGGCTGTCCAGCTGTCAGTGCATTGCATGGTACAGTTTGACTGATTAGATGGATATGCAGGAAGCTGAGAAAGTGGTCGTGAGATCTCGTTAGGAGCTGCTTAATTGTGGCTAAGAGTATCAATACTGTGTGATTAGAAAGATCTGATTAAATTTGCTCATTGATAAATGATATCGAATTACAAACAAACAACATCAAAATACAATCAATATGATGCTTTCATCTATTTCAAGCTGATCCGCATCTAACAGGAAAAAACATGACACTTAGTTCTATCCGAACAATGGAAAATGCTATATTAATATCTAACTACGCAACTATTTAGAATATCCTCCTCCTGCGGGGCGAGCACGGGCGTACCCAAGACGTTGGTGACAAGACATTATAAATTATGTCATGTCTTAGAATTTGTCCTAAATGCTAGCACGGGTACCACATGTGATATAATTTAAGACGCGACTTGTCTTTCTTGTTGCTGACTTCATAGTGTGACCTAGTATATTAAAAAAATAAAAATGTCTATGACCATCTGAATAGGCGACCAAATAAAATAATACGTATAAAAGAGCACAGTTCATACAGTTAAACAACTTTTTAATTTTCTTGGGTACTAATTCATTTTTGACATAACACGTACGCGGCACGTCTTTCATTTTCTTTTTTTGTTATTATTTGTTAACTTGCTACTAACTAAAAGTTATGTTTTTCTTTTAAAAGTTTGATGTGATTTGTTTTGAAATATATTGTGAAAGTTTTGAAATGTACTTACTTTGATGTGAACGGGTAAACCATCCACCTGATTTAGAGGCTGCAAGTCCACGCGCAGTTCTTCACATAAATAAACCACCATAGGCTTTGTCAGGCGGAAAATCCGTTGGAACTCCCTGTCTGGCAACTCGAACGGATTAGAGGAGTCCCGAATGTTTCTTCGGAATATTTTCCTACTTTGGACCTCTTGCCTTCGGGCAAGAACATAATTATAATAATTTACTGCCATTTGATGCAGTAGTAAGCAGAAAAATATACTTATATTTTTAATTTACTTTTATCACCACCTCCGAACGAACGTGATATAAACGAGCATATTCATCTGTCAAAATGTGACATTTGTTACAAAATGGGTGCGCCCATAATAGCAAATAAGACTTATGAGTCCCAACTAGACGTCAAGAAGTTGTATCACATATCAAGAAATTATCTTACGCCGCCGTGCTAGCATTTAAGACAAAACGGTTTTATCGCCCAAACTGTGATAAAATGTGTGACTCATGCCATGTCACTGTAGGCCGTGCTCGCCCTGCTGCGTATAAATATTTATCACTGTCATTTGTAAACCATTACAAAATACATAGTTGACATTACCATAGTGTCATCGACCGCCATAACTTTCCTTTTAATCAAAATTCATCAAACGAACACTGAAACCCTAAGTAATCCTAATAAGTCAATTATAGTATCGTTTCCCACTTTCCCCAACCCTAGGTTACATAAAGGCGTGTCCGGAGGAGCGATTTAAAAACGCATTATGTTTGGACGCGCGATGCGTATAGTACACAGAGCATGGAAACGTTGCTAGAGGTGGCACTGCCTATACTTGGTGACAATTTCTATCGTCATCATCATCATCAGCCTATAATGTTCCCACTGCAGGGACTCAGGCCTCCTCTCTAGGAGAGGGATGGGCTATAATCTACCACGCGGGCCCAGTGCGGATTGGTAGATGTCACATGTCTTCGAGTTTTTTGGTTCTAAGACATGCCGGTTTCCTCACGATGTTTTCCTTCACCGTTTTGAGTGCAGTGGTGATGAAATAAATTACACAAAGTAATGTGCCTGACTGGGATTCGAACCCACGACTCACTGTTCGTAAGTCGGGGCCGCCACCACTGGGCCACCACTGCTCCCATAAATTCATTTCTATCGTGCTATGACGTAAATGGTATAACTGATGGTTTTGTATGCAGTCTGTAAAGAGACAATTCCATAGGCGGTTGAATACCACAAACCTCAGCGGCAAACACGCTTACATGATACTAATAAAAATATGAACAAAAAAAAAACACAGATAAATAGTAAATAGCAGACAAAACCATACCAAATCTTTCGGAAAAATCTCGTGACCCTTGCGTTCGTCACATCAAAGTGAGATCTGGAGAGCGTGCCATGGCACAATTACGTCACTAATTAAGGTTAGTTATAAGACGAGAATCGAATACTGAATACCCTCCTTCAGTATGTCCCTCGTTTAACCTAACACACTGTATAGTAAGCCTGTCATCTCGACTTGCAAGCTGCAGTTGTGCACTGAACACATTTTCAGAGCCCCGAGTTTTATTAGCCATGTCTAGACGGTGCAGTATTTCCCGTACTCTATGCCTATGGTATGGTACGAGTATAATAGAAATGTGGCACGCCCTTGCATTGTCTTGCTTTCTATGCTATTAGTCATAGGTAAGTGACAGGGCCTGCTACTGAACGCTACTTTAAAATGGACTACGTTTTAGTAACTTATAAACAAACAGGCATTAAAGTACAACTGGAAATAATGAGAGTACTATTTGCTACTGTTTTTTAAAAACAATGCAATGCGCGACCATCTCACCGGGGTGACAAACGGATAAATGGAATGGTCAAAAATGTACTTCATTGATATACATGGCTATCGAAAAATCAAAAATGTCCAAGATTGATCTAGGCTATCGAAAAATCAGAAATATCCAAGATTGACATAAGCAATCGAAAAACTAATTCCAATATTGCATTTTGAAAATCGAAACGGTTGAAAACCTACCACCATTTGTTTTGGCCCTAAAGTAGGTACTTACTTATATATTTTTTATTAACTTTTGCGATAACGTAAAAGAATATAGCAATGATTGTGTACTAGTATGAGGTACTAGTGGTACTACAGTCTCTGATTAATGATAATATAAACTATTTTTAGCAATCACCGATAAAAGAACATGAAAATTACCCAAAATTATCAATGTCTTGACAGCAATTTATTTTTAAAACGACGTAGTTTTATTTTTTGTCTTGCTGATACATACCTAGTTAACGTTATTTGTTGATTGGTCCTTTCTACCTCAATAACAACTACAATCGTATTTCAGTAATATTAGGCATAATAGTTCATAGAATCATAATCTATGTTTTGGGAGCTACATCCTGTTTTAGTAGAAATGGATTGTATTACAAAACTAGCTGATGCCCGCGGCTTCACCCGCGTGGATTTCGTTCAAATTTTTATAATCTTCCTCGAGAACCACTCTATCCATTGAAAAAATCTGCATGAATATCGATGTAGTAGTTTTTGAGATAATCGCGAACAGACAGACAGACATGGCGGAGGACTTTGTTTTAAAATGTTTAGACGACAGAATTTAAGTATGAGTTCAATCTCCAAACTCGTTTTGTTTTTAAACTCGCACTCTCACACTATGGAAAGTGATTGTGCTATAGGCACACATCTGCCAAACCGTTGAGCAAAAAAATACAACCGACTTCAAAAACACCAAAAAGAGAAAAATAAACTTAAGAAGAAAAATCAGCTTCTGAAGTCGGTGACTTTTGTTTGTTTGACTTCATGTTTTTGCCACCGACTTCAGAAGCTGATTTTTCTTCTTAAGTTTATTTTTCTCTTTTTGGTGTTTTTGAAGTCGGTTGTTTTTTTTTTTGCAAAAAAGTTTTTTTTATTTTTTCATTTTTAGTTGTAATAGGTACCTATATATATAAATATATATCCTATACAAATATTTACTATGCATTTAACATTCAACCAAGAAACCTAACCCTTAACTTTCAAGATTCCCCTGTTTTTGCTTTCAACTCTGAACCGTTGAGGAGTGGTACTACTCCTCAACGGTTAAGAGTTGAAAGTAAAAACCCATTATCAGCTAATCAACATGAAGACAAGTGATGACTGCTAGATTGACTTGAATAGCGTCAGAAAAAGCACGAAACACGTAATACGTGTCTATGAAATTCATTAATAACAACTAAATAAATGTGTATTGTACACATCTGCATACCACCTCAGAGCATACAGGCGTGATGTTACGTCATGATTCAATAAACATCCAAGCGATTCCAGCAATTACGACAGATTTGCCGTCTATTTTTGAAGAGTTCCATTGTATATCTCCGAAGATCAGCACCAGATCTTCACCAAATTAAAATGGGACCACCTCAGGAGTATACTCTTTCAAATATAAAATAATTTTGAGAATCGGTTCACAAATGGGGGAGAAATCAGGTAACATACATAAAAAAAAAATACATACACACGAACATATAACCTCCTCCTTTTTTGAAGTCGGTTAATAACAGACGTGATGTTATCTTATGTCAGATTCTTGCCACCTCGTTCTTTCTAGCACTTCTGTTATTAGCAATAAGATTTCTAACATTACAACGATTAAATCAAACAGTAGACACGATTGCCAAAACGATACCTAAACATTACACTTATCCTTCACCTAAAATTCAAGTGACACATCAACGAAAGCTTTTATTAACAGATGACAAACAATACATAAAATTACACATATCTGTATTATACAATACAATACATAAAAGTTCCCTATATAAAGAACTATTATATCTTCTATCAAGGAAGCTGAATCGGCCCATTCATTGGGTGCCAAAAGCGACGCGAGTGCGCGCGCGCTGGTTTGCGTGCTACATAAATTAGTGGTGGCATTGTTATTGGGGACTAATGTGATGTTGTGACTTTGCTTGTTAAGGTGCTAGGTCGGGTTTATGGCTCATTTATTGGTGTCCGGAGATTAGCCAGTCTGAGGCCAAGGTTGTTTTATGAGACTGTCTCTAGAGTTTTGGAAACTCCTTTCAAGAGCTTGAAAGAAGTTTCCTCTGTGATGTATTTTATTTTGAGGTCGTCAGTCATCTTCGTCGTCATTTTCCTGTCCTTATTCTAATTTATTTGGGATCGGCGCACCATGTCTTCTTGTTCCATACTCCTCATCTCAGCAGTCACCTACTTTCTAGCTATGTCATCTTTCACAAAGTAAATTCATCGTTACTTATGACATTGTCGATAATGTCTACTAATCTGATTCCTGAGAGAAGTTCACTATAAATTGTCGTATTATTTGAATCACGTTTTTTTATCTTCCTGTTCTTTCTCACTAGTTTTAGTTTTACGAAATGGTTGGGTTCGTCTTCGGTTTGCCCAGTGTTAAGGCGAGGTTGCAGTACTTTGTTTTTATGTACGCACGACCTCACCCCCCCGCCCTGCCGGCCCTGCCGCGCGAGCGATAAAATGCCTAAATTTTGACTGTTTTTTCTTCTTGGAGAAAAATGATAAAGAAATTATACATTATGTTTTCAACATTTACTTTAGAATAAAAAGTTCTTTATATTGATTTAACTTTCATATAAATTCATGATGAAATGTCTTAGCAATACACGTTTTAAATTGTGATTTAGAGTCATGTTATTATTTTTATTCATTAAATCGCGTTTCTATCTTTACGATTTACTTGAGAGTATGTTCAATTTTTATGTAATGATTTTTATTTATTAAAAAACTCATATTTAGTTCGACTTTCAAAGGTTCAAAAATCTTAAAAAGTACTGCAACCCCGCCTTAAACTTATTTGCGTTTCGTAGCACATACCATAAGCAAGATTCACTCCTTTTGTTTGTAGGCAAAATCTATTCTAGTCTTTTAATAAATTATATTCTTTCAAAGTCCTGGAGCTAAAACGTATTACCTTAAATTTCCACTACGACCATGATTTTTGAAATCTCAAAGAGACAGAAACACCTGACGTTCATGACACAATAACTAAAGTACATATGTGCTACATATGTTTTATGTATGTTATTGCGTCTGTCTGTCTGTCTACGTTTGGGCTGCTGTTAATTGTGTGCTAATCACATTTGTTTTACGTATCATTGCGGGGGAGGTGACGGAGGCCGGGTTATATCAATGAATTTATTAGCGTAAGCAAAAATGAAAGTTATTTGCACCAAGGCTTGGTAGTGATTCTTGCCAATATAGATTTACCTATCTGTCATATTATGAGAAACTGAAAAGATAAGATAAGAGTTAAATATCTAATAATTTCTCAACAGGTTTACAAATGATCAAACAAACAGACTAAAATTAGTTACCTGCCTTTGATGAATATTCTTGGGTACTTCAGCTTGGACCACACATAGTTGAATTCAATGCCAATATGCGGGAGTACCTCTGGTGACTACTATTCTTGAAAATAGTTAACTCACACAGTCGCCTGCATCCCTCACGGTATTCGCATTAGTGTGTTAGAGCTCAATGGTATCTCTCAGGCTATTGACACTTGATAATTCAGCAATTTGCCTTTCATCTCAGATCAAAGACAAAGTCCAAAAATTCATTTGTCTGCAATTCTTACATAGTAGAAACTTGCCCTCTCCAACTCTTCAAGTAGCTCTATTACTAACCATTTACAAATTGATTTTTCAAGTATTTACTAACTTTTACAACCATTTAAGTAGCTAACGTAACTTTAATCGCTAAGTTACTCACAAGAGGTACTTGAGGCTAAGTGACACTAGCAAGTATACACGTACACTTGTGCTTACCCAACAAAACAGTAAGTTTGCTCAAGTTAACTATGTTTGATGTAACTCACTGAGCTAACAGCAAAGTATGTAGCATAATATAAATAATAACATGACAATATTGTGTGTTTGTAGTGTATAAGCAGGGATTGAGGTAGTACCTATAATATACCCGGGCGATTTCCCTAGTTTTCAAGTTCAAGATGAAATTGCTCTGTAGAGCGATCATGGCAATCGTTTTGAAAGAAATTCTTAGTTCCACGACTCTTCACGATTTTCAAAACTCAAAGCCAGAAAAACTTACCGTTGCGTATGAAAAAAACACACAATTATTTTAATATATTCCATTGGATAGTGTCGCTAATAAGGTAATACATAATTCAAGGAATAAGATTTTTTTAAGTTAAATTACTCGGTTCTAGTTTTTCATCTAAATCAGCCCCTGGTGCCGAAACTACTTGCAGTATATTTTGTTATTCTTCATAGTTTCAGGTATTTATCAGAGTTCACGATACCACTATTAATATTGATTTATTAGTCAGTGTTTCCAAAGCTAAATATAACCTGCTCCCTCTCCAACAGAAATCTCAGAGGGACATTACAATTACGTGCCCGTTTGACCACTGATTTGATGATTGCAGCTCGTCGCTGCATAGCCCATCTTCCGGATAACTCCAACTATCTGACTTACGTCAGTTCTGAACTGGGGTGAGGTGTTCTTGACCTTACGATTACAGGACAAAGATTTTTCATGCTGATTGAAGAATCAGCATGGCTCATGGCGCATGATACCAGACTCAAGAAAGCTTATCGAGTCAAGCTTTTGTCTAGCTCAGTTTTGTAAAGCTTTTGTCATCATATAAGACCCATCATTTACGACATAGTCACCATTATTCTAAGTTGTTTGGAGTCAGTTCTGTAATTCTTTTAGATACCTACCTAAGTAGGTACCTAACGAAAACGTAGACTGATCGTCTTTTGTTTTAATAGTCATATCATTATTTTGATTCGTATACTGTCTCATTGGTCTAGTAGTCGCAAGCGCAACTGCTGGGCACGATTGCTGGGTCCTGGGGTCAATTCCCAGGTCAGGCAAAAGATTAAGTAGGTATCTGGTTTTTTTTCATCAGGAAATTCTCACTAGTAGCCGCAAAGCCTAGATTTGTGCCCTGTTAATGGCGATAGGCTAAATAAACACTGTCGGAATGTGGGTGTACTAATGGATAAACCTCTGCCTAATCCTTTGGGGAGTGCAGGCGTGATGTTATGATTCGAAAGAGACAGCCAAACTTCTATACTCACCAACTACTTTAAAAACACAGACCCATTCTAAAAGCTATTTATATCCAAAAAATTCAAAACTCAAATACAAAATTGCTTATTAATTACCGTCTCAACCTTGACACTCCGTACAGTGGCGATATGTATGTCATAATAACCAAGAGATCATAAGATCTATGCAAATGAGATGCAGTTCAAAGATGCCGCCTACGAGAGAAAACTGTCACTGACCTACTGGTTCACTAAGAGAAGTTTTATGCGATTTGGAATAGCATGTAAAGGGCGGTATGTAGGTATGGATGAATTTGCATATAGATGATGTAGAGAATTGTTTTTTGATTTAATCCAGCACGACGTAGGTTCGGTCGAAAGTGGCCTTAAAGTCTGATGCCCAAGAGATATTATATTACCTAGTAGGTACAGTCAGCATCAGAAGTAGCTGAACATTTCGGAATTTTAATTCTTTTATGTACAGGACTCTAGCTATTATTTTTATTGTTTCAGGAGATTATTCGTTAAAATAGTCCTTATACTCCAATAACATTTAGTAACGAGTAATATCTAACAAGTTTTTATTAAAAAAACAGCTGCGAACCTTTGAGTAATGTTAATATACTTCTGATGCTGACTGTACGAGGGCAGATATGCCACAACAATAGTGGTATTCAGCTACAGCAGTAAGAATGGAAGCCAACTTCAAAATAGTTGGAAAAAGGCTAGGCAGATTATGAAGAAACCTTGGCGAGGTCGATCTGCGGAAGGATGATCATCCACTATATCCCGAGGACCCTCCGTACTTCGTAAAGCACGTTTGGTTCTCGTTGTTTTTTGCAAATTTTAACAGTCGTTTGTCCGAAAGTCTGACAACCAGTCTTACTAATAACTGTGTTGTGGAGATAAGGTAAGCAGCTGATATTGTACGTAACACAATAGTCGTGAAGTACCTAACGCACTTCACAAAGTGACTAATCATTAGTAATTATTCAAGTTTCATTATATCTCAACTCTAATGAGTAGCTGTTAAAGAACCCATATTCTTAATTTACAACCTTATCAATTACCCACTTACCTTCCTTATAGTAGAAAGTATAGATATAAGACCGTATCTACATAAAAAGGAAAGTAGACCCCAATGTTCACATACCACCATGGGAGCCCTTATCTTCCTCTATTGCTCCATATAAATTCCTCACCTAAATCGTCCTCATTAGGAGACGGTATGTCCCCATCACATCATGGGATCCCGTGTTACGCCATGGGATGGGAGGTCGTTGACCTGTCCCCTTGGTTTTATTGCGTTATCTAATAAGGTGCAAGGGACATTGTTAGGACGTGACGTCAATGAGACTATAATATGATGAGGACACACATAAAAATATGGTTAGGTTCGGTAGAGCTTCTTTTTTATCACTATATACGTATTGATATTATTTTCACCCTTTTTCTTCTTAGCGTGTCGATGACAATATTCAAATTGAATCAGCCCAAAATTTGGCGTCGAGATGGGTATTTTCAGTTGTATCCATCATCTTCTGTGATGTGCAAATAGTAGAGGCAAGACACGATATCAAAATGTCCTATGTTTTCACACTGAAGAAATGATTTTGATTGTCGTGTGCCGTTTTTGAACTAAGACCAACTGGCCTGGGTTAGGTTCCAAAAATACATGCCGAGAAAAACACTTTTTTTACAAGGTAATAACCCTTTGGATACTTTGGAATACTTTGGTTAACCATTTACCAACATTGTATGAGAACACGAAGATTTAAACCTCTTCGTGTTCTCATACAATGTACAATCTTCAAAATCATAAATTTTTCAGTCATGGATTATTAACCCTTTTTCACTAAACACCGTATTACACAATACTCACCTTTATCACAATTCTACAAAAGATAACGTTATTATATCTTTATTAAAAGATAAAATTATATTTGTTTTAAAGCACGTTAGTTCCACACGTGCTACTGAGAGCCTCTTGAACGGTGACAATAAGATTTGGCCAATGCACTTATGCTAAGTGCATTGGTGTGCGTATGCGGACCAGAGGTTTCAAATTGGTGGATTTACTCAGAATTTTGTCTCTGGGGCTAAGTTAGAGTTGTTTTTAGGTCAAAAATATAGTATTTGCAAATAATTTTGTAGTCCTTTATAAGGCCAGACGTCGCATGAATTGTTGAGAACACTTGCTAAATATCTTGTCTTTTTGACCTATACGAATCGAAACTGTAATTATAAAGAGTGATAATTCGAATAACCAAATTTTTTTAATCCCAAATAAATTCACTTCTAATAAACCCAAAAATTAAAAAATAAAGTAGAAGTTTTAAGTTAACCTTTCGTTTGATCATAGAAATGAACGAATTATTATTCTTAACAGTATGTGCGCTTTCAATGTCATTACCACGTATCAAACATTTCACATGCACCTGTTTTAATCAATATTCTACAGCGACAACTCTGTAAAACTTCAAAAACTCATTTATTTAACTTCAAACACGGTAATTTTGTCGTATTTGCACACGATATGCAAAATTTAAAGTGATGCAGCCTTCGGGCAGACTGACTGAGGTCAGACTCGTGTTCCGTGTTCTAACCTCACAGGTGTTAAATATATTTGATATATTTGACAAATATATACTTAGTAATATGTCGTTTTAGTAGTGTAGATTAGGCTTCCGGTGGTTTTAAAGCAAATATTACGTATATAAGATTTAACCCCCGGTTTAAAAGTAAACGAACATTTTGCTCTTTTGACTTGACCTACAAATATTATTAATATAATATGTGTATTGAGAAAACATAACATAACGTCATGCCTTGTATTCCTTCCTTTAACAAGTACACCCACAACAATAAAATAGCATATCGTGGGCAGATAGACAAAAAATGTTTTTATTTGCTTTGGTTTATACATAACTAGCTGATGCCCGCGGCTTCACCCGCGTGGATGTCGTTCAAATTATATACTAAAACCTTCCTTTTGAATCACTCTATCTATTAAAAAAAACCGCATCAAAATCCGTTGCGTAGTTTTAAAGATTTAAGCATACAGACAAACAGACAAAAATAGCGACTTTGTTTTATACTATGTAAGGATAAGGAAAGGATATGTATAAACCAAAGCAAATTATAAAATAAACAGCACTTTCATGACACAAGATTTCAACCTCATTAATTTCGCTAAATGCATTTACTACGATAGAAAGACTCACGTGCATTCATATTATAGTTAATAGCATTATTATCAACTCACGGAACCTCATCTAGATAATACTGTTTAATTAATAACAGCGTTTTAAACTTCAGAGTTAGAGAGATATGTTGGCGCCATGACACATGTTATAATTATCGTTTCATAACATGAAAGTGATGATTAAGTAAGTTGAGATTCCTTGAATTTAATAAATAATCTAAAGAGGAGAATAAACTGCTCACGATAAACAGGATAAAATGAACAAGATCGTAATTTACGTGTTTAAGAATATAAAGAATAAGTTTAGGTTGTCCAATTCTTCATACCTCATAAAGAAGGGAAGGATCTTCCGACCGGACTAAAAATTACATGGGACGAGAGACAGAGAAAAATTGAGTGCATTCTGAAGAATATCTCTGATATTGAAACACACACCGTACTGCCTTCTTCATTTTTTATTTTTTATTTTTATTAAAAATGGGCTTGCTCTTGACTTCAATCTTACGATGGAACGAGCTTACCCAGTAAAAGCCTGTTTACTCGCGACTTAAACAGATTAGGGTTATATGAACTCGGAAAAACCGATGCAGGCAGGGAATTCCACTCCCTGGCTGTGCGCATAATAAAGGACCCAGCAAAGCGCTTCGTTCGAATGTGTGGAATGTCGACTAGGTATCGGTGATACCCTGCAGTACGTCTAGTCTCCCGATGGAAGAAGGGAGATGGTGGGATCAGCTCGTGGAGCTCTTGCGCACACTCTCCGAAGTACAGTCTGTAGAAGACCGACAGACATGCGATTTTGCGACGGTGGGCCAGGCTATGTAGCTTGATAACCAGCTTATCGTCGCCAATTAGCCTCCACTCCATTCTTATTAGACTGACTATTGGAGTCCTTGACAACCTAGCCCCCCATTGCAAACACCATTTATTATCAAAACAGCATCCATGCACGACCATCTGTACCACAACCTGATTAATGATCATCATGCCATTGAAATAAGATTACTAAAACCATCCCCGCCTCAAAAGGACATACTTCAAATATAGTCGCAAAACATTAATCATTGAAACAAGTGCGTATGACCAGACCGATCGCCAAAGTGGTAAAGAGCAGAAGATTCACTACTGTTAAACACTAGGAGAAAACTCGATTTAACTAAGGTATTTATTTAATTTCTATTGTAAATCAATAAAATGCAAGCCCATTTCATTTCATTTAAAGTAAGAAGAGTGCCCATTTTATATCCATACTACCTATACTAATATTATAGATGCGAAAGTAACTCTGTCTGTCTTACTCAATCACGCCTAAACTACTAAACCAATTTGCATGAAATTTGGTATGGAGATATTTTGATACCCGACATAGGCTACTTTTTAATAAAAAAAAACTTTATTCAAGGGGTTGAAAGGGGGGTACGAAAATATTACTTTTGGTCGCGATAACCGGCATCAGTAGCGATAACCGACATCCGCGCGGTTGAAACCGCGGGCATCAGCTAGTAAGTAATAAAAATAAAATAAAATATACATCTAAGACGTCATGGACTGCCTCGTGGCTCGTTGGTCTAGTTATCACAAGCGCGACTGCTGTTCATGAGGTTCAATTCCCAGGTCGCATAATAAAATGCCATTGGGTTTTTCTATCAAGAATAGCAGTTTATGAGTAGCAGCCACGGAGTTTAGATTATGTTCCCGTTTAATGGCAATAGACTACGTCTTACACAAACTGGCAAAATGTGGATTACCGATTTAAAAGACGTGCTAATAGCTTGCAAAGGATTGTAATTGAGACTCCGATTGAACTCTGACTTAATTTCGTCCCTAAATTCGCTGCTAATTGAGTTGTATAAGACTACACGTCCCATTTGTGAGGACAACAGCAACAAGCCTTCTGAGTAATTCCAATCGGTAGCATCGACAACTAAACACATGTCAGCAAGTAGGTCAGGACCTTGCGTCAGGGTCGCGGAGACAATCGCTCACAGTCGTGTGTGGCGCTAAGCAGACGAGGATGCCATTGCGGTAATGTTCAATTTGCATGCTCAGGAAATAGAGAAAATGATAAATTAACTTGTATGTATTGTCGATTAAAACTAGCTCGAATTGGAACAGTCACAGTGTTGATATCTGACTGTCAAATATTTTACCTGTCATGGCGGTTCTGTTCAGCAGGGCTATTGTGTATCTTTTAATGACAGTGGATAACTTATAATGTCTATCAAATAACTGTCAAATGGTGAGTTTTTAAGAAAAAAATGTACCAAACCATAACCAATTTACAGTTAATCTATGGACATTTCTGATAGCCACTGACGTTAAAAAGATACGCAATAGGGGGGCTGGTCGCCATGATTCAATCATTCAACACAACCAACAAAATGGAATGTCTGTATAGTTCGAATATCTATGTAGAATTTGAAATATAATAAATATGTTCGGGAATGGGGACGCAGGTAAAAACATATAAAGAAATTGATTCGGGTCGGCTTTCTTAATCCCTTCGAATCGACCTAATGAATAACACCCGATGCCCGTTTACCCAGCTATGTAGAAAAGGATGATGTTATTCAACTGATTTAGATGAATGTATCAAGTTGCAGCTTAAAAGAAATCACAGATAAGTCACGTCATGGCAAGTAACCCGTGGAAAGTGTTCCCATGTCGTGTACGGGGCCTATGTTGTTTACACCATACGATTTATCGTGAGGGCAAACTGTGGTTTTCAGTCATAGTTTGTCTATGTGCCGATTTTTCTCAACTAATTTTCTAAATTTTCCAAGACCGTAAGGTATACGGATAGCAAAAGAATAGTAGCTGTTTTGTAAGATACCGCTACATTGGTTTTGGGATAAGCACTATCGGCTTTGCTATTTTGATACAGACGAAAATACATGTTTATTTCATAATATTTTTCCAATCTATTTCTAAAATATTAAATAGGGTAGTTGACTGACTAAAAAAAATATGATTCTGTTTAGTCCGTCAGTTAGATTATCGAAAAATAGTGGATACGTGTTTTTTGTTTTATCAAATTAATAAAAATTGACGAAAATAAAGCTTGTCAAAGATCATGGAGTGGGAGCTTTTGACGTCATAGTCTGGTAAAAATGGACCAACTTGTGACGTCGCACGACTTTTCGAAGCACTGTATCGTCTTCATTTTTTTTTACGTGAAAAAAGAAAAAATACGTGTTCAATATTTTTTGGAAATCTATCTGACGGACTAATTAGTTTTTTTGTCAACTACCCTATTTATTACGTTGATTTTAGAATGTTTTGTTCGTAATATCGTCGATATTATCATATAATGTACATAAAATACTAATTTCCAGCACGTTTTCATTGTAGATTTCAAGATAAAGCTGTATGCTAATTTGCATGTTTCCGAGATATGACATTGTCTAGGTATTCATAATATTTTGGGTGCATTTACTGCCGGATTAGTACTTTTATGATTTTATTGATAAATTGTTTGAAACCAGTTAGAACTGTTTCTTTGTTATTGTAATTTTTTACAGTTACTGTTAATAATGTCGTAACACATTATTCTAAAGTTATGTGTAACATAACATTATAAATTTATAAAATACTAGATCAAGATTCTTAATAGTTACCGTACCTACCGTAGTAGGTGTAAAATATTAATGCAGTTTTATTTAAATTAAAAATAAATTAAAGGTCGTATAGTGTAAATAAAACCTGCTTTAACATAACGTTTTTCTAAGATAGTGTAATTGAGAATGAATTATCAGCTATTGATAAAGCTTGTGGGCCACTGACAGCTTCTTCTTGTAGTAAGATAGCTTCTTGGTGTAAGACAGAAGCTTATGGACGCCATTCATTTATATAAAACATTATATTAATATTCTAATGCACCAAGTAGTCGAGTTACAGTGCGATCAAATTATCTTGGCAGCTCCGAACTTCGTGCAGGTCATTTTGTTACAACGAATGTTTAAAAGTGATAAGATATTTATTTTATTTGTATTTCTCACTGTTTAAATTAGATATTTTCTGATCGTTTAGGTATTGGTTTTTCTGGCAATAACAGTTTTATTCCCAAGTTTACATGCGTAAAATTTCGCAAAGCCTATGTTCAGAGCTGCCAAGATAATTTGATCGCACTGTACTTTGAATTTTTTAAAGATTTTTTGAAATTCAATGAGTACCAAAGTAGTTTTATAGATCAACCCCAACATCCCATCTACCAAACTTTACCTATTTATAATACTAGAATTGATCAAGAAAAACCCAGTAGGTAGTGTTGTTTTAGCGGCAACCTGACCTTTCCCAATTTACTTAAATAATAGAAAATTACATTTATTTTGTATCTCCTTCGCTGCATTTACGACACGGATTTTAACACAAAGCTATAGCTTAAAATTCCAAACACAATTTGATATCATACAAAAATTATTTGATATCAAAGTAAAATTACTATCTTTATAGATATATTTACGTTGCTAATCAATTTATAGTATGATATAAATAATTTACGAAATATTGTTCCACTTGCTGCCGACTACTTTGCAGAAGTCAACGAAATTGTTTATTATTGATAATTAATATTTGAAATAAGTGAAGCATTTGGTCATTTATCAATGTAAAATGAATTTTAATGCACAAAATAATAACTAGTGATAAATTATGTAATCTTCATCTAGTCGTAAAAAACTGCTGATTAAATAACCTGAAAAAAAAATGTATATTTACTAGCGACTAACCCATGTTTAGCCACGTTTTACGACATTACAAAACAACTAGATTTATTTATTATGCGCCAGTTTAGGGAAAAATATTTTTTTTATTCTCGCATAATATATGATTCACCGCTAAGGGTCTACAATATTATAGCAAGCAGTACAGCACAATCCTTATCACTATGCATGCAATCACGATCCCTACTAAACAGTGTCGCCCACTGCCGCGGTGCCTTTGAAGTCGCCGCCCTGCGCAGGAGTCGAGATATAAACCACTTATCGGTTATGTTCGTACGAGAGCGTGCGAGTAGTGTACTTAGACTGGTTCCTGAAATTACGTTGTTTGTTGACGTTTAAAAGATTTTGATTTTTACCTTATTTTTATTTACACGATTAACATCCATATTTTATAGCCGTGGGAATTGACTTTCCAAGTAGGTGGTGACGCTAATCATATTTAAATCCTGATTCTGTGTCTGGCTCTGCCATGTTCATACAATTCACAGGAATAGAACGAAGTTTTAGACTCGTTTTATGTTAAATGCTCGCATTTTTTTTGGTTTATTTATTTATTTTTTATTTATAATTGGAACATTAGTACCTAGGTAACCAGTTATACATTCACAAATGAACCCAATCTCGCATCACTTAGAAATACCTTTTTTTCAAGACGTCAATGAAAGTTAATCACATCTCAGCACAGATGCACATTGCGCATAACTTCCTACCAATAAGTTTCCGATGCGATCACACACACATCACTGCCGGTGACCACAAGAGTTAGCTCTTCTGGTTACTTTCCAAGCTTTGAAGTCACCGACGATATCTTAAACTAACGTTACATAAGATTTAGTTAGATACGTCCTCTAGGTGATTTGAGAATTTTAATTAATTCGGTTATATTAAAGACAGGACGGCGCGATTGGATTGCTGCGCTTCGTGTCGCGGGTTCGATCCCCGCACGGAACAATATTTGTATGGCCTACAGATAGTTGTTCCGGGTCTGGGGTATTTGTGTATGTGAGTTTAAATGTTTGTAAATGCACCCACGATACAGGAGAAATTCCTAGTGCGGCAAAGTTTTTAATAAAAATTAAAAAAACGACAAAGAGGTTCATTGCCAGACATTGGTCAGAGAACATTTTCCTAAACTACAACACATGGTTATTGAGCTCAAAAATAAATTACCAAATAATGTTCTTCTCATTTCATCATGTTAAATCGATACATGGCATGGCATCTGCAGAGCTTCGCTCAACATTTACTTTAATCCAGCTTACACGTCCTACAACCAAAACATGTGACATAAAATGACCACTATATCAGATCATAATTTGAATTGCGTTAAAAGGCGTAAAATTAACCTTTCTTAGTAGTAAAGTTTCTTAGTAACCTTTTATGAAAATAGATCATAATAGGAAAATAATATTAATACCTAGCGTTAAAAAAGCGTAAAATGGTCACAGAGGCAGTTCTCGCTTGCTGCTCTCGCTCGTGGCATATTACGTACGACCCACTCCCTCTGATAGACAGGATACTTGAGTCCCAGCAGTGGAAACGATATCTACTGATTACATTATGTAATCATTATGTATGAAATAAACATAAGGAAAAGACTATCGATTACATATCCACTTAATAAATACATAATATTATACTGTACTCTGTTAAATTCCTGATCTATATGGAGCAAAAAATGTTGCTAACTTCCAATGTTATTCAACACTGTGATATCTGTCTACCCTATATGGTAATACAGGTTTGAATATAAATATTCCTGTCAATGATTAAGTGATTCGAGATTTTTTTAGAATTCCGTAATCAAATCGGATTACCGCTTCTGTGTGTCTGCTAATCACAGGCGGTTTTCTATGAAAAAAATAATCGTTTTGACGCTTCAACAGCCCACATTAAGATATAAACACTTAGTGTCGGGTTTACGTTGTCCCCCCGTACCCAAGTACTAATTTAATGCTGTAACATGAACACTCTGTGAAATCTAATCATTTGAGAAGACTAACCATGAAGTTTTTGCCGGTTCTCCTCACTAACCTGAATCGTGAAGCTTTTCTCGACGTTTTATAAGTGCCATTGCAATGTATTTAGATTTAATGTGAACTAAAATGTTTTGAGTTTAACTGACTCTCATCAATTTATTCCTGACTCAAGCTCTGTTCAGCTGGCTGGTTATGCTTCTTTTATAAAGTTTTATCAGTTCCCAACTGACCAGGATTTAGAACTGTTTCCAATAAATAGCTTTAGTTTGGGCTCAAATGCCTTTTATTGTCAGACGATACTCCTATATCTACTTCTTTATACATACATGCCTACATACTCATATTCACTTCATAAAAACACTTAAATCTAAAATGTCAATAACTAGTTTGTAGAAACTATTAACACCATTACGTTGTTAATATGATCTATTATCGCCATTAAAAGTGACACGTCATATTAATAAAAACAATGTTTTCTTGTTGCAGATTTCCTCATGTTATCCTGTGTAAGATAATTATTGTAAGTGCTTTAGAACACATGCGTCTGGGTATATAAATAATACATAAAACAACAGATGGCTTCTACTAACATAGTTTTAAATAAATATCTAGTTTTTTGTTTCCAACAAAACACTTACATGTTTTGTTGGAGTTTAAGAAAGTTGGTTTAAAATTCGGATGTCTTAGGTTCAGAAGCTGTCTCTTTTGTGCCTCTTTTTGGGAAAAAATATACTTAGTGGTCTAGTTTTGGAAATTTTGATATTTTATTCACAAAATAGCCGACACTGATTTGCCTTATTATTGAAAGATTTTTAATTCAAAGCTATTGGTACATTAAATTCCCTTCTTGTTTCTAATTCCCTTGAAATAATATGTTGCAAAAAGCTTTAACTAAACTAACACAAAACTAACTGGCCCCTTTTGAAATTAAGCTCTGCCTAATATTTCGGGGCTTAAACAACCATGCCTTAAGCGCCACATTTTACCAAAACAAAACATTTACGACGATATTAGCACAACATATGGCGTTATAAAAACCAGTAATTAATCTCTGAGATACGCCACTATGCGCCTTTTGTTTCTATCTAGATCGGGCCTAGGAAGCGCGCGCGCATGCTCCCGATATGGCGCATAAGTGCTGTTTGTGTAAACCTTGGTGTTGCGCGCAAAAACGTCGCTTTACCTTTTGTGGGCAATGTGTAATAGATTTTTATTTTGTTGTTTATAAGGTTGCTTGTTTATGGTTCCTGCCTTCCTGGTGACCGGAGTAGGTAGGTGTACTTAGGTATGCATTTTAATAAGTGGCTCTTAGTTAATTATGAAAACAGTTAAACTCTAGCAGCCTTACAAATAAAAATGTGTTATACCGCTTCTATTCCATTCTTATATTAGGTATAGATAAATCAGTTAAAACTTAGAAATAAGTCGAGAATATTTTTTTACAAATAAACCAGGTATATCTTTGGTATAACAACGCCTCCGTTATGTCAAAATGCACGATTTGGCAACAGCGCGACCAAAGAGAAACATCTAAAAAAAAGCAGTTTGTCTATGAAAACTGTATCCCTTTGTCAACTTGACGTTTCTCGATCTCGACCGATTTGTTTATTTTGTTCTTTGCGCGCGTTCTGAGTCAAGTTTTATTTCTAGTTTATTTTGGCGGATAGTGAAATATAATTAAAAAGTGAAACAGCGGTGGTATGTAGGAATCTGTTCAGAATGATATACCAAAAACGTGATAACCGTTTGTGCGCTGGTGTAAGGAGACACCAACGCACAAACGGTTAACTAACACGTATATCACCCTGCATAATTTAAAATATTTAAAAAAATACCAACAGTGCTCCAAGTTTTCCACATTAGTCTGGAAGTCTTGTTAAAGAACTATAAGTCATGGGATTGATGTTTTTCAGCATTTCGATGATGCATGCAAACAATAATAAATATGTATGTGTGTGTATATGTATTTAAGTGCTAATCAATGAATAAATAAATAAATAAATAATAAATAAATATAGTCCGGTTGAATAATCTTGCAACCCTCTTGTGAATCCCTACCAAAAAAAATGCAAGCTTAAAGTACCAACGCTAGATATTTTGAGCGGAATTAAAATCAGCTTCTAAATGAAAAGCTATAAGCGGATACTTTCCAATAACTACACTTCGTTGACAATTATTTTCCTTGCAAGGAAAAATACTTGAAATACTTCCATAACTGTTTTGTATCAAGAACAACGAGAAAATGACTCATTAACTTCGTAACGACGACGTAAATATTTTTGCATATGGCGACAACACAAGAGTGTCTCATTATTTTTAAAAGTAAACAGTAAATGTATTTTTATAAGTTCAACCGCAAAATATACCAGATAATTGACCTTATGTTGTGATATTTATTTCTTGAAGTAATATAAGACAACTCAATCTTGTATTTTTCCATTGTTATAATTTCACAACTGATTTAACTTCATTAAATAAGGTTCTCGGAATATTTACATTAATACTAGCAGTGCAACTTTTGGTTAACAAATGTTGATTCTTATAATTTCCTTTACATATAACATATCATCACGTATATAATTCCGAAGGGCTAGTAGCTATCCATAATACACCTATCAAAACAAACGACGTAAAAGTACAAAATGTAATTGTCACAGATGTTTTGTTGCTAAACATGGTAAAATATACAAATTCTTCTTCTTCTTAGCGTGTCGATGTCAAGTCAAATTTAGTCAGCCCAAAACTTGGCTACGTGCCTGGTACTTTCAGTAGCGTCCCACCAGCTCCTGTGATGTGCAAGCAACAGGACACACAGGACACGATATCAAGTGTCCCATCGTTTGTGGGGCAACACCACATTTATTTATTTATCAAAGGTAGCTTCACAGCTTACAGCAAAATAACTTTAAGTCATCTCCCGTTTGGGCTGTGGGCTGTCCCGTTGGGGCTGCGGGTTGTTCGAAAGAGATACCGTGGTCTCGAGTCTCGACACAAAGGGCTAAGAAGGAATATGGGTGGTTTTTAGTCAGTGGAAGTCTGACTCTCCCTTCTGCTCTGCCCAGGGCGGGAGGAGTCATTCGATGACCTCCAACACCCCAAAAAAAAAGGCAGTCGTCTATGAATTAACAGACACTAAAACACAAATTAAAGTCCGAAAAAATTTGGCTTACTGTGGCTGGTACCAACTTGTACTCATCTAGAGTCAGAATATAGATGTCTCTTCCCAAAACACAAAAAAACTCATCTGATTAACCGCTACTCCAAACAAAGCATTCACATCAAATCATAAGCCGGAAGCTCCCAACACCTATTTACCAACATAAGCCCACTAATCGCCGCCATGACACATGGTAATCGATAGAATCGTCTGGATGTCCGGTGAGTCGGTCACGGCGCGGCTCATCGATGGATGGCCGTTAATGGACGTAGATGGCCATAGATGGACATAAAGGCTTATTGTTTGAAGTGACACTTGATTTAGGGATGGCAAGAATAGGTAGATAGAAGGGATAGGAAAGTTTAGGTCACATTTAGATACAATTTACTATAGTCTATAACTGTTACAATACGATCTCATTGAAGTCATGAAACTCTTTTTGATGTCAAAATAATAGAACATAATCGGCCTAGCCTTTTCACCTAGCACAACTATGTGGTGATCGACTTCCAGTCTTACTGAATTCAGACTGAATATCAGTGTTTTACATGGAGCAACTGTATATGAAAGCAAAGAACAAACCTATTATAGTTAGAAAAGTGCCTTAAAAAATTATACCCACCTCAGAATCTTCTCTTAGGTACTGCAAGCACACGACTAAAAACTGTTTTATTTAAAACATAGATCATGCTAGAAATCTATTCCTGTCCCTGACGTTATTTCAATCAAAAAGTTGTCTTAACTTCTCCATTACCTCTCTAAACCACATCTCTAACTAGCACCCCTGCCACAAGACAGGAAGCGTCTACTTGTGCAGTGAGACAACGCCTGCCAACCGGACACATCAACGACCTACACCACTGCTTTAATATACACTGTGACAGCTTTATTGCTTCAAATCATTTGAGGATGCTCAGGATGCCGACTGACTTGCGTTGGTTTGTTGTTTCAACTTTATTAGGTTTCATGAGGTCTGTTTATTCAGAAACGTTTATCTAGGCAATAAAGAATTAGCTCCTTTACTATTCCTTTAAGTAGTGATTGGTGCATGTCTACTAAACCGTCGATCAACCTGAATCTGTCAAAAATATTAAGGATAATGAATCTAGAATGCATATTCTAGATTCATTATGTTTTGGAACGTCCAGTAACCTTTTTTACCTCAGGATAATAACAATTTAAAAACAATTGCAACATTCGTGGCTCAAAATTGATGCACATAGCATCTTATACATGCTTGTTCAACCACGAACATTGGAATATTTTGTTCGGTTAAATTCTGTCTGAGTCTGGAAACATAATATTATTATGTTGAACCATGAAAACCAATTTTAAGCCATCGATGATCCGCAAACTGCTTCAAAACTGCTCAAAATTTGAGTAATGCGTTCGATAAGAAAGAAGAAGGTCTCAAAGGTCATAAATAAAACAAGAAGCCAATATAAAAATGTAATTGAAGACAAAACCACATACACAATAAATCATTAAACCTGCACGCTATGTCAAGTTCCATATCATTATTAATATGATTAAGCTGGACAGCATCGTGGAGCCCCCGGCTAACATGTCAACAAGATAATCCGTTGAATACTCGCACCGATCTGGTGATACCCAAGGTCTATGTCCTCTCATACGTTACTTATTAAGGGACTGGTTCTTGAGGTATGGTTGAACATGTCCTTGAATTAAGTTGTCAGGAGTGCGGTGGACCTGTCAGAAGAATTATGGTGTTTAGTGTCTTGGCTTTATCTAAGATAATGTTTATTGATTTAAAGATTTTTCTCATGGCTGTTTTTGTTGCGTGAGTATTACAGAAGGAGCTTTTCAACATGGATAAAATAGATAGATATAGATAAGCATCCATCATTTACAAAGAATTTCAAACTTTTAAGTAAGTTAAATACTTCAAATAACATTAAGCCTTTCGGTAGCTTATGCCAATCCAATACGTTTTAGACATTATCTCTATTTTCACTAATGATATGCCATTCTCGTAGAGTTTCTGGATCATTTTGACTGCATTTATGATAAACATCCATATAATTTCGTTTCTAATAGAAGTACATATTTTGGTTTGGGGGCTAAACTCAAATTAACCAAAACAATCTGCCTGAGTATTAGTCAAACAAAAACTACGTTAAGTTAGAATACTCACGCTTTATCTAAGACAAACACTCTGAACGATATAAAAAGCCTTGGAAACCAACAAATTTACTTAGCCTCTTTTGGCACCTAAAATCTAAATCATC
Source organism: Diarsia dahlii (assembly GCA_949775195.1). Taxonomy (NCBI): domain Eukaryota; kingdom Metazoa; phylum Arthropoda; class Insecta; order Lepidoptera; family Noctuidae; genus Diarsia; species Diarsia dahlii. The sequence goes on from OX459212.1 coordinate 18,187,513, forward strand.
CAAACATTGACCATGTCAATACTTCTAGGTCCTCAAACACTTTAATCATAAAAGAATGACTATCACAAATATTGTACGAGTCCCCTGATCTATCGCTAACTGGTCGGCAAGCGCGAGCGCCGCGCGCCGGCGGCAGAGCTGTCAATATTATAATCCGTTGCATAACACACCGGTCCGTTTCAAGGTCTAGTCTAGTGGCAGTGGGTGAAGCAATTGTGTTAGAATTTGTATTTGAAGTATTTGTTTAATAGGATAATTATGTACTTGATACGGTATGTAGAAGTAGGTCGTCCTCTGTGTCAGAGAGTTTCATACTAGCTTTTGACGTCTTTAAGATCTTCGGCGGTATGTACGCAGTCTTATTCTTTTCACGATCAATTCTCTATTACTGCAAAATTCCGAACATTTTCCCTCTCATTTTCATTTCTTTTTATGCCAATCTTTAATAAATCATCTTCTCTCAACTAGGTTCCTACTCTTGTACACAAATAATCAAAAAACAATAAACGATCAATATCTTTGTCCTCAGAGGCAGTCCTTGCAATATTTATTGCATAACTTGAACAGTTCGATTGAAGGTCACTATTCAATCCCTTTCCCAGCCCACTACCTCTTCTCCTTTTTACACCATCCGTCATTTCAATTCTTATCTTTCAAAATAAACTGCCATCTAAAAACAATAAACAAATGATCTGAGTATAGATCTTTGCCCGGAGGCTGCTGTTAATATAATATCCGTTGCATAACGTACCGCGCGCATTTGAAGGTCACTGTCGGATGCACAACACGCAGCTTCTAACGTTAATGGACGTTATTGTTTAGATTTCGATTGTCATGCTATTAATTGTTTGTTTGCTGACGAGATTCTTCATCGGTTAAGTGATTTTGTTGAGTATGAAGGAAATAGACACATTATGGTGTAGCAGATAATAAAAGGACAGGTTTTGTTCAAACTTGCAAATTATGAAAATAATATGTTTACTTCTTGCTCATAATGAAACAATGCATACGGCATCAATCCTTGCGGTTGCAGGATGTCACTCTAATGACTGAAGTAGATATTATAATACAAATTTATGAATGAACACAACTAGTACATAGTTCTAAATATATGACTATGTTTTAATCTGCAGTGCTAAATCAAGTGTAACGTCCGAGTTTAAAATCTAAGTTGGGACAAAAAGTTAATAGTCATCAATTGTTAGTAAAAACCCGTAGATAAGCCACTTCCCTACCATTAGTATTGTAGATAGGTATTACGTAGAATCCACAATGACTAACTTAAAAAGCTTTTGCATCTAAGTGAAGTTAAATATGAGCCTGTCACTTTGTGTTTTAAAACGACTGTTTGGTTCTTTTACCTACCTAAAAGAACAAAACTAATAATAATACGGAAAGAGAAACAGAGGCACCTACAGTACCCGATATAAAATATTGGTCATAGACTCCTTACATCGCTGTTCGATCCGGCTCGAAGGACCAAATAATTATTTTAACAGACGTATTTGCCTGTTTTGCCATGTCTTTGTTCCTATATCTAGACTGCTTCTGACATTGACTACATCTGGTCTTAAATACTCCACATCCTCAATACAACCATTACTCACATAAAAAACAATCCAGCGAGTTTATTTATAACTTCATTCAGAGACCTCAGTTGAACCCATCTGGCCTACTCTTTTTATAAGCTCTGAATCAGTCCTCCTCAGATTAAGTCGCTTCCTTTCAACTCATTCACAAAGTTTTAACTGACAGTAACTTAATATTTTAAACCTTCAATGTAAATAGATCTCTGGGATCAATCGTCTACGCTTCACTACGTTTAATAACAAAATACTTGAGGATATAAAAAATTATCTCTTCATCATCGCCTATGCATGGTTTGAAGCTGAAGTTTTATTTGTTTGTCCAAGATGAAGACTAGAAAATAGTATGGGAAAACCGCGTCGGAATTAAAAAGAAATCATCCACTCATAAGTATTTTTTCCTCAAAAAAGAATATTTTTGTAACTACATATATTGTATCTTAGGAAAACAATCGTTAGGTAATTCAAATGATTCTAACTCTCCATAACCAAAAAATAACCTAAAGGAAATATAATAGACTGTCTGAGGATCAAACACAGAATTATCCAAGTATGCAACTCCTGTAAAAGAACCCAAGCCAAGCCAGGACGCTCAACTAGTGCTCAATTAACCCAAAACAAAGCCACATCGTCTGCTCGATCCCGGATCATTGACCGAACCATTAGTTACCCGATATCTTCACAAGTGGAATAATATGTGGGTAGTCCGACATTGATACTACCGTCAAAAACAACAGTTAGGAGTAACTGAGACAGTTTGTGATGCTGATATTGTTGCTAACTGGCTTTTCCTGTGGCTAACAATCTGTGCTGTAGATTTCAATATTGATATGATTGTAGGCTGGGTAATGTTTATTCGGAAGAACTACCTATTATAGCAGGTAATGGTTGTCTGCCAAGCTGTCTCAACCAAGGAGTCCTGCTTGATCTATTATTTTTCTGTTCCCAGCTTAAGTAAAGTAGTCCTGTATTCGTATACTTCACTTAAGTTCATTAGAATCCAAGCATTCGTTGTTCACATGATCTTATCCTGTATTTTGAAACTAATACTGGTTATTAGTTTGTACATTTTGTTCCTCATATCAGCATTTTGACGTTTCGGCTGTTCGCTCCATTTCGCGTACTAAACTTTCTTTACTTTGCTTGATTCTTCAACAAAATCATCCACAAATCATAACAATAACCATAAACTTAGAACCAGAAGAACCGTTACATAACTCAAAATCCATTGTTCCCGAGGATTCAATCCGCCATATTGGATCTGAGCAATGGCGTCGCGCATGCGCCGTGGGTGAAAGTGACCCGCGGCTTTGACCTTTGGCAATGCAGTGTAAAGGGCTTGCTTGTGCAATACTGATCTATATTCAAGGTTCATACTCTTACTTGATGGGAAATTGAATTATTTTTGACGTATTTGGGTCTTTTGAAAGGTTTTGTTTGCTGCGACAGTTATTGGTGAAAGGTTAATTGGGATATTTTCGAGATATTGTAATTGGAGTACATTTAAAAAACTTATGAGACTAAGTTACCGAGTAGATATAAAATATGGAGGCTGTTGGTTCTCAAACATTTTCTCTTCCTCTCAATCATTTTCACAAGAATTTTCGTTTTCATCAGCATTTGCCGAAGCTTTTAGTATATCATAGTACAGCTGAACACCAGTATTTTACTCGTACATGGACTGACTGCCTATCTGACCTCTACTACATAATTAGGCACTGGCAATAGGATTACCTACACCAGCTATTTATGGTTTGCAATCGCCCTTTTTTTCAATATACTCTGGAAATTCTAACGTTGAAATTGCATCTCGAACATTGATTACAGAATCTGATGCTGTACTTGCATATAAATTCCCACACAAAATTGTACTAAGTTCTTACGAAATAAGATTACAGTCTCAAAGCTCTCATTAGCTCTGTTATTCGGTAAACATATAATTAATTTATACAATTACAGAGCTGTAAACATCAAAGTAAAACAAACCTGTATTTTTTACCTTCCAGTATGTAAATGTTTTTGTGGTACTGTTTTTTTAGAAGCTAATTTGGTTAGTATTTTACGCCTCTAATTGGTTTGTTTGATTTCTTTTTACGTTGATCGGTATTTCATTTTAACTGATCGTTTTATTGACTATTCAACACTGAGCGAACAGTAATTTTAGCGCCTTAAATTTAAATATGTATTTCATAACTTTGTTTGACACATTTTTTTTTCGTTTATGAACCTATTGGTTGATTCATAATAATAAAAAAACACTGATAGTCACATGATTCATAAGGTACCTACAATACATAATTAAAATTGAAATTGATCATCATTCATTAAAATGCTCTATAAAAACCAATCGTAACTGTAAGGGTTATGATTTGTGTTTTTAGCATTTTAATTTAATTATAGATTTTATCGATAACATAATAATACAATTATTGATATTATAACCTAAGAACAGTAGACTGACAAGTAGACCTTATTCAAAAAAATACAATAATTCAAGACCAGCAAACAACACAACAACTAAAGAGCTTGTAAAACTTACATTCCAAACATCTTTTTCAATATTTCCACTTCAATTTACTAGTAATCTTCCATTCATCAGACACTCATGCACAGGCCTGCATATACATGTCAATGCTACTCGCCATAAGGGCACAACCCGACCAGACCAAATCTGGCAAGGCCGGTCAGATCGGAGGTCGGGCAGAAATATTCCGACAGTTTTAGGCTCGGTCATAATATATCCGTAAATATCTGAAAACCTGATAGTGCTTGATGATTCAAAGGAGTTATTTTTGGATATTAATTGGCGAGTTTTATACTTGCTTTACTGTCAACAGTTGGATGATTGGCCTGAAATCGGATGTTGATAGGAGGATCTTGTTGAAACTTTAATCTTTCTCGTATAGAAAATTGCTTTATAGAGACTACCTATCTGGCAGTATCTGGTACACACGGCTACACATCAAGCTATACAAAACCAGTATAATCTGATCGTTCATTGTGCGAAAAGATCTAGTAAAGTGAGGCCAAGATTAACTGGTTTTGTATAGCTTGATGTGTAGCCGTGTGTACCTATCCAATTACTTAAAGTTGACCATCATTACTCCCCTCTGGAACAGTTGAGCAACTCTCGTAATTTTCGACTCCCACTAATCTTGACTTGACCATCAGTCTAACACTCCAACTGGTTTAAGGTTGTCCTATAAAAAAACTACTTAATGACAGTACTTCAAAACACATTAGGTAAATTCCCAAAAAATCTTAAAAAGGAAAAAGGACACCAGCAACGTCTGATTAACATCAAAAAGTCCAAAAAGGCTTAAGTTTAGGACAGGAACATCGTTAGGACCATAATCTTACTTTAAAATCGCCTTGAGGATTTCTTGAAACTTTTATTAATACCTTGAAATCTTCCATGGAATATTTCTATCTAAGAATCAAAGAAATATACAATACGCTTTGCTTGATGATCAGTATGTAACAGAATATTATGTTACTTGTATATTACTAGGTAGTATATCATTGTATTAGTCATTGCTAAGAACTTCTAGAGGTCGACAAATATAGTTGGTCGTTTATTGAGTATTCGTGACAACATTTTTAATTTTTCATTTATTTTACAGGATAACCGTAGAATATACATCTTTAAACAGACTAATATAATCTATTGTCAGGTGCTTGATTTGCCACCTGGTCATCAAATCAATGGTTTTGTCCCATAATATTTTCTTGGGTTTTCGCGTAATACGTTTTCTTATTCTTCTCTGTGTCAGCCGTTATGCTATCATTGACTCCCTTTTCTTGCATTTGGTCTCTCACAATCCATTCATATTTCTTTGGTCTTCTATTCCTTCTCGATTCATTCTTCTTTCTGCCAAGCATACTGATGCAGTTAAGCATTTGAATTTGTTAAGCTGGATTATAGGAATTTCTGTAGCAGTTTAGTCTGTAAATAAAAAAACAGAAGTAGTTTAAACCCTAAGCAGCCTCCAAGTATTTAATTACGCATTAGCCAATCATTTACAAATCAACCGAAAAACAATCAATTATTCTAATCCTTTTTTTCCTCCAAAAATCCACAAAAACTTAATTGAAGTTAAAGCTAGGCTTGCAAACGATTCAATGGTTGATTCCTATGTGGGTGGTTGACTGGTTGCCAAGGTCAACCTAATGGTTGATGGTTAATTTATAACCGTGATGGCTGTTGTTTAATGCTATTAGAATAAGTGAAGATCGTAATGAGATGGTGGGTGTTTCGCATGCTCGGCAGTTCTTTGATGAGGATTATGTTACGTTAGCTATGTTGTGCATACAAAGTGTGGTTATTTAGTGTTATATCATGTTTGAGAATAATTAAATAGTTAATGATGAACAGGTATTGGCGTGTCATTGTTCCAATATGACAAGGCAAAGTAGTATAAAATGAAGCACAAGCATACAGTTAGTGGGTGCCGTACTGATCTACTACAAAGTAACCAGGCTTTAGGAGAATCATTTACGATTTCCGAATTCACACACACACACACACACACACATATGAAACAAATATTACTAAGAAAGTTACTTATATTAGAATGATTAAACGGGATGAAGAACTTTACAACCTGTTCCAGTGTCCTCGTACGATTAAGACCAGATTTTCTCAAAAGCGAACATATTTGGATAAATGCTCTAAGTAGTTGAAAATTGTGTTATTGAGACGCAAATGGTCTGTAATGACCTGATTATAAGCTAAGATCTACATTATGAATCATAATCAATGGTAAGATCAAACCAATTAAAATTCGACACACATAAAACGCACTACGCAAAAACCAAAACTCAAAAAACAAGTTCAAACATGTCAACGTTTTTGTCTCACTGAATCGAATTATTGACAATTAATCGATTAGTGATCGTTTGCCAGACGGCGGAGGCTCGCGTTATCAATCAACGTTACTGCAATGAGCCGTCGGCAAGGTTGCTGCGTGGGCCGCGTGAGATGAGGGTTAGACCGAGTTAGAGGATTTAAGTCGTTAGAGAATTGAGTGTGGAAGTGAGGATTAAAGGTGCGGTTATACCGACACTGAACTGGATTGCAAACTCGCTGTGGACCCCAGACTTTGTCAGATACTCCAGTCTTTTATCTGTCAAAATTCGATGACCGGAGTTCTGTTCCTTCTCCAGTTCGCTCTAGTTTGACCACACCTTTAAGGTATTGTGAAATCGACATTATTATGATTATATTTGAGCACATTACGTCTCAAAACCCGGAGTGTTAAGTACGATCCTGAAAGTTGCGGTGACTGCACCTACAGATGTATTAAGTTGTTGAAAGAATCGGATGTGGAAGTAAGGATTAATAAAGTTCGTGGACAATCGGATTAAGAGAGTTTCCGCCTCTGTATTCTGTGCTTAAAGTATTAAATTAATTATCATTAAGTAAGAGAAGCAGTGTAAGACTTAAATAAAATATTAAGAGTCTATAATAGTGTAAAGGATTAAATTATTCGAGTATGGCGTGGATTTGGATTTGAAGGCGATGATTTCATAATGCATTATTAATTTTACAATAAAAAACAATAGATTTGATTCAATATTAAAGTTCAAAATAACAACGCAAAGAGACAAGAAAGGAGAAGAAATCAGATTTATCTATCCCTAAGAATCGACAGAGACGATGCCTAAAACGTATGTCAAACTTTGCAAGCTTAAAATGAAGTTATTGTCAATAGTTAAACAGAGTCTAGAAGTGCCTTTTTTTTTTCTTTTTTGGTGGGTGGAAAATCATCGAATAACCCCCCCCCCCCCGCTCTTGGGCAGAGCGAAGGGGAGTGTCAGACTCCTACTGACTAAAAACCAAACCCATGTTCCTTCTTCTTCGCCCTTGTGTCGGAGCCGCGGTAACCTTTCGATATCCACAGCCCCGACGGAGTCTAGAAGTGCCTTACAAAGCTCTACAGCACAAAAGGATTAAGAAATGCTAGAGACCCTTAAGTTTTGGTATGCCACATCATTCGAACACACCTCTATTAAATCAAAGTATTGCACTTCCACTTCACTTTTACGACAATTACAAAATGTTTGATGATGCCAAATGTCAGATGTGTGACAATCTGATGCCGCTGGGATAATAAATAGTACTGAGGAAGGAGCTTTGACCGTGTGTGGTCTTTTGTAAATAAAATAAATGACACTCTCTTTGTGAAAAAAATTCAATTGCTTTAGGCAACATAGCGCTCCCTAGTCCTATATGAATTTCTGACTTTTGCCACCACGGTTCACCAGTGTTGGGGTCGTTTATTTTTCTACTGGAACGTACAAATGTACATAACTTTGGGATTAAAAAATATCCTAAGTATGTCCTTTTAACTGTATGATTTTTTTGAATATCCGTTGGTGTGCAAAGTTTAGAGAGATACATTTACGAATTTGTTATGAATGCTGTATTTGCCATGGCCGAAACCGACAGATAACATTAGGCGAAATGATGGCTATAATGATCAAGTTTCATATCACATACCGAACTATTAAGTCTCCACCACACATGGAGACATTTTTTTGTCTCAGGTTCATAAACCTGCTTACCAAATACGATGAATAAAACATTATAATAAACACCTTGAAACCTCACATAATCCGTAAAAAATACGATCAAGATATTTTGATTCTCACTTTGTAAAACCATCGGGTAATTTGACTTGATCAATAATATCTTAGATCGACATCTGTAGATCTACAAAATCAAAAGCAATAAACTTAATATCTTAGATCAAGATTGATCTATAAAGTTTTTGCCTTTTGACGTATTAAAATAGATGTGTGAATTCCCCAGATTGTATGTGAGGACTAGCTGCTTGCTGCGGTCAGTTCGTTGATTCTTTTATTCATCACTCTTTTGGCAAAACAAACAGATTCTTTCTAATAGGTATGAACTTCATCTTCGTCTTGCCCTTTATCCTCTGTCACTTGAGTATGTTGAAAATGTCGTGTTTGTTTATTTTCTAGTGCTTGTTTGTTTATTTTCTAAAATGCAAAATTTATTTTATGCTGAGTATGTTAAACTAAGAAATACACTTAGTTATACCTAATTTATTGCTTGTTTCACAGTTACTGTGTTCTGATGTTCTGAACCAAGCATCATTATCACTATTGTTTGCATGCCAACTCTATGGCGAAATGTGTCATTGCACTACATAATTATAATTTTACCATCTTGTATACCACATTTGTTGCAAATAAATAATTTTGACTTTGACTTTCTTTTTCTTTTGGTGAGTGAAATCATCAAATGAATCCCTACTGCTCTGGAGTGTCAGACTTCTACTGACTAAAAACCACCCATGTTCCGTCTTAGCCCTTTGTGTCGAGGCCACGGTATGTCTTTCGAATAACACGCAGCCCCGACGGGAGGTACTTCACTTGTTTTTCTTCTACCCCCTGTCAAATATCTCTCTCTAGAAAAAACAATTCAATAAGGAACACAACGTTTTACCGATAACACAATGTTCTAATTCAGAATTGTTTCGTCAGAACCGGAAAGGGAGCCTCCCATCGGAACTAACACGGAAATAAGACCACCACCAACTGAGATAAGACCTCCACACAATACACTCCATAACTAATGCTACCTGACACTTACATAATGCAACCTTATCATAGACTTATCGTTATCAGTGATCGATCTCCACGTTCGTTGTAGAGCTACATGATCTGAACTTGTCAACGCCTTGCGAATGACAATTGAAAGCTTTGTTAGTCATGCTAGGCTCGCCTTGGTCAAGGTTCTGCGAAATGACGGTTATGGTTTTTTATTGGGTACTTATGTGCTTCCTTTATTATTGGGAATAGCTTGAAATAGCTCTGGAAAGACGTGGGTGGTAGAGGATATCAAATATTTTCTAGTTATTAGTAAGGTTCTGGTGAGTGTTTGTCCTGTATTTGGTTTGTCATTTAATTTAGTACCACCAGTCAATTTAGAAGTATATTTAGTTTAATTTAGTAGTAGTAAGTTGGTGTAGTAATTTAATACTTACCTTTGAGTATTCAAAATGTCTACCTACCTGCAAAAGTTGAATATCACATCCTAAACCTGATCCTGTTTACCTGATACTAAAAGATTCACAGACAGTTTAATTTCGGATTGCTAACCCGAAATATGAGACCACTTTTGGACTCTGATAAATCTTACTATTTACCAACCAATAACAGTCAGTAAGGTTACACCCAGGAATTTGATCAGGCAATAATATTTAGAATTCACCTTTGATTTATCTCCAAACTTCATATTGGAATGTAATACACAAACAGTTGGAACAAGTACATTTATTGCACCTTACAGTAACGATTTAGCTTGATGTATTGGTAAGCAGGCGACTAGGTAAACTTGTAACCCTTTATGAGATAAGGGACAGAATAGACAGATCATTCTTCATGTTGAAGCACTCGGAATGCGTGGGTAGGCAGACAGCATGCCTGTGTGGCGAGGAACTGAGTTGTGGGACAGGCCTTAAGCGGCAGCGGTGTAGAATGATAAGACGCAAGATGGTAGAACGTTAAGTTCGTTCTCATGATTTTCTGTTCTAGCCTGGGTCTGGTCAAAGATATGCATTCAAAACGACATTCCTTGCTTCATGTAAATACTGACAGTAAGTTGCATCCGGCTAGCTTGGAATTATACCCAAACGTAGTTGGAAAAAACTTGGCAGGTATGCGAGAGGTTTTGGATCATCAGTCAACCCAATTAAAACTTTAGACAATGCAACATCTTGCAAGTTAACTTTTGAAAATAGGCAGATAGCGTGCGCAACAGTAGCTTTAGATTCTCACAAGCTTGTAACTTAAACCGTTCACCAATCAGTCTCCGAGCATAACTTAACGCCGTTAAGTTACAACCTCTCGACCGAACCCAGATAAAGTGCCACTGAGCAAATTGCTTGCATACCGCCACATTTTGTAACAACCGGGATAATCTGTTTAATTCCTACAGTTAGCTCATAGTACTCTTTTTGAATAGAAATGCTTGAATACTGGAATGTGGTTATTTGAATTGTTGGAGTCAGATCCGGTAATCTGGGTCTTCATCTAGCTATTTCAGTATCTGAAATATTGTACTATAATAATTATAAATCGAATAGACTTATATTTGAAGTAGCTCTGTTAGTCTAGAAACCACGCCTTGTAGTTTAGACTTTTATGGAAGCAGTCACTAGTTGAGTAGTTGATTGGTTGGGTGTAGGGGCTTCTTCTATAAGTCGAGCTCCACGATAACTGACAAAATGCTTGCACTGACTAGACGGGTCCACTCAAATCTGTGTGGTGCTTTCTTCAAAAGACCATCTCAGACACTAATTTGCATAGTCTTCATGTGTGTATTATACCAAGATTATGTCTGTACCTTGAACATATTGTAAACCCAAACGATTTTAAAAGAGTGTCCATGAAGTTTCTTGCCATTCTTCTCATGAGACCAACGCTTTGGAATGGGCAACTACAGTACAATCACGAGTTATTATGCCTTGTGACTGGGACTGTAGCTTAGTTTATTTAGCTTCAGTAGTTTACTGCCGCACTCGGAGAGCTTCAGTGGTTGCTTGGGACGTCGCTTGGTAAAGGTTTTTGGCAGTTTTGTCATACAAAAGTATGTCAGGCCTTTGCTGGGTGGCGGCTTGAGTAATCGTTGGATATCTCTGAGTGCTGCAGTTAGTTTAATTCGACTATTCAAAAGTGCCTGTAACGGCCTACTTGAAATAAATGCTTTGACTTTGACTTTGCTTTGACTTTGACTTCTGCTTGGATCTTTGCAACTATTGATTCGATTCGAAAATTACAATATCCCCGAGTGTCATAGGGGAATATAATTATGATTGTATTTTTGTTACGGACGAAGTCGCGGTCCCAAGCTAGTTTAGCATAAAATTCATTCATCTCCAATGACAAACAATCCACACAATCGCCCATGTAACAATTAATCATTATTAAACCACCATACCACAGTCCAAGGTCAAACCAACGACACTTCATTCCCAACTGCCCGAGGCGACAAGACCACCATTAAAAGTAACCAGTAGCGTTACAAACCATAGATATTGATCAGTGAACTTTGGCGCGCGGGCGCAAACGTGGTCGCGCAACGCGACGCCGGATCATCAGCTGTTCCTATTGGTCCACCTTGGCATAGTAATGGGGGAGCCACTATGAGTTTTAGATATGGTTGAAGAACTCGATAGCTAGTCGCAGAAACATGGATTTAATGGTACGCGAACAGATTTTTGTGTCCCTGGTTCTGAAGCTGGTTTTAGGATTCCATAAAGACTCAAATGAAACTCATAAAAAGCCTTGTGTATGCACTTATGAAATTAATCAATTGTCTGGTATTTCGCTAAAAGACTGAATTATTTGAAATAGTATATAGTAATTAAGTCAAAGTAAATACTAATTGCGTAGAACTTCAAACGCAATTCAAAAGCACACTCGATAACGAAGAGTCGTACAACAGTAGTAATTTCTAATTGATAAACCACGCCTCTATTCACATGAAACCTGTGAAGTTATATCAATCGAAATGTTCGTGCCTCTATAAAATATATTGTAGATAAAAGTAGCTGATGTTACGTCAATTTTATGATGTGAAGCTATTCGGTATCGCGTAACATTTGTGGGATTACAGCTTAGCGGTAATCGTAGGAGATTGCCCGCTTGATTGTGGTTGCTAATGTGGTCGTTGAGTGTGAGGTCGTAAGATTTTATTCCTAGTGCGAGGCAAGGTGGAATTTGATTAGCTTTCATTGATATCTGTTGCTTCGTTAGGATCTGTAGCTCCCGTCGGGGCTGCGAGATGTTCGAAAAAGATACCGCGACCTCGGCACAAATGGCTAAGAAGGAACACGGGTGGGTTTTAGAATGTAGATGTCTGACACTCCCTACCGCTCTTCCTATAGCGGGAGGAGTCATTTGATGGAAGTAAAAGGATTGTAGCTGCCATATTAGGGATTTGCAATGCATAATACCTACGCTATAATACTGTCGAAAGACGCAGCTGTGTTGAAATGATTAAATTAGTTTGTAGTTTTCTTTGTGCTTTCAAACTTATATAGGTACTGCTCGCAAACAAGTTACAAGCCTCAACGATCAAACAGAATTACTTATTCGAGTCTAGCGTCCTATAGCCATAACTTATGTAATACGCAATTAACATAAACATTGTACACAAACGTAGTAAACAATGTACCTAATGGTTACAAGGAGATGACGGTAGGCTTGGTGTCAATATTATAATCAGACTTTTGCCTTTTAATAACAACGTTTTTTGGTCATGAATGAATCCCATCTGGCTGAAAACAACGTAGAGGCCGATGCAGAAGGAGATGGCGACACCTAGACAATTTTTTAAAAGATTGAACTACAAAAGCATTTAATTGAAAATAGTGTAAAAAGAGAAGAAAGACCTTCGCCTTGCCATTATAATGATTTCTTTAACTAACTCTATTAATCAGCTTGAAAACATCCCAAAATACCACTTAAGTCGTCAAAACATAATTATCATGTTATTATCTTCATCGGCATAAGCTCATTTATCAGATGCACTGCACATAAAAACAGTATCAACACTAGATACGAGCCAAGCCACGTGCATTCCTAACGTATTACATTCGACACCACGTGTGGTAATAACGCTTTCAGGTAAAAGAACATAGTTATTCATAACTAGAGACATCTGGGTGATCAATAGTCCCATGATTGTTAATTAAAATGGTCTGATTAGTTGTAGAATATTTAGTATTTTAGGACTCAGCAATACAGACATTGCAGTTAAACGAGTAAAACTCTAGCTACGTGCTAAAAAGTTAACTAAATGTTAGAAAATAATGAGGTCTTGTTTCCTTCAGTCAGAAGCTAAAAAAAATATATCAGTAGGTATATTATTTTTAGCTTCTGGGAGGCTTTTTGGTTTCTGGGAGACTTCGACGTGAAGCCTGTGACGATTAAAATAACAACAATTTCAAAATGGACAGAGCAGCGAAGCCCCGTAACCACAGTTGAACTATGCGAAACGATAAAGGAAAACTCTGTCGACTCTCATTGTTTATACAAAATAATAATCAAAATCAAATCAAAATAGCTTTATTAATTCCATGCATAATCACAAAAAAATTATCAACATTGTGCATTTAATCATAATAAAAAATTAAAAATAATTATCAATCATCAAATCACCTTTGATAATCAAAAAGTTCTAATTAAAGAATATTCAATTTTAAGTAGGTAATCACAAAACTTAAATTTAAAAATTAATAAATAATCAATCAATTGTAAATCACATAAATCCTTACTCTAAATAATCAACTTTAAATAACAGTCAAATATAAAAATTTAAATAAATAAACTGTAACTGTAATCAATCAATTATAAATTTTCAAATAAATCTCAATTAAAAATACTCTACTTAAAATAATCACAAAAGTCAAATTTAACAATTAAAATAAAAAATAAAAATAATAATCAATCAATTGTTAACACAATTTCTAATGAAAAAAATAATCAACTTTAAATAATCACAAAAATCAAAAGAATATAATACGAACATTAACTTATTCAATCAATTGTAATATAAAACTATAAAAAATCAATTTTTATAGTTTTTTTTATAAATAATAATATGTCATCTAAATAATAAAATCAATAGCTTCATTGAAAACTTCCTCTCCAAGGTAAACCACATACCAAAAACTTATGCAAGAAAAATTATCTCTTCAATAACTGTTTAAACAATAAACAATATCGTTAAAATAGCCGACAGCTTGTTTCGTAAGTTTAATAAACATAATAATATTAACGGACAATATCGGCGAAGTGCGAGCCGGTTCTAAATACCAAGTTACCAATGAATGGTAGATGGTATCTGGTGTTTGACAAATGGTGATCAAAGCAGGTGGTCTGCTGGTTGTCAATGGTAATAATTGGCTGAGCAATATGTTTGTTTTCCTATTAGAGGATGATAAATCTTGTGTCAAACGTAGAAATAAATGTAGAAAAGTTGCCAAACGTCGATAAATGTTTGGTAATTATGAGATAATAGTGGCTGTTTACTTAGAAGGGGGACTAAGAAAAAGTCACTCTTATATTATATATAATCTCTGATTTTAGATCTTTCTATAGCATTCGACAATGTGTGTTGATTGATCAAGCTATACAAATAAGGGAGAGTAAGAATAAGGGAAAAACCTTTAAAACTATTTTAGGATAATATCTAGGATATTGTTCATACGTAATGATGTCAAATAGATTTTATCTTCAGTGAGTCTTTTCTAAATCTCGTTTAGGGTTCCTCAAGGGTGTATCTAAGGTCTTGTACTTTGCAGGGAATAGTATTAATTTACCTTAGATACAATATTTTGTAAAATAACTGTATCATGTATTTAAATATTACATGTTGTTAAAATAATAACGGCAGTCAGCAAGCAATGTATAATACTTCCTTAGTTTCTAAAAACAATGTTCTGCATCTACCTAGTAGAAAGTCAATTAACGTTCATGATTATGAAGCAAAACTTTATGAAACAAATGTAATAAAATCGAATAGTTATAGTGTTAAATTAACAAGCTAATATTGTTAATTGTTCCATGTTTTGATGTGACTTTTAGAGTTCTAGATAAAACGTTGAATATTATGTTAGGTAACTTAAGTATCCAATGGATCCAGGATACTTCCATATTTCATTTCCATTACTAATCTTTTCTAGTCATTTACATTGGGAAAAATTTGTACCATTTCTCTTTCCTAAGCTTCAATTAAAATACAGACTATCTTGTTTCTCTAAATATAAACTTTTGGCCTAAAAACTACGCACAAAACATTTCGCAAAATTCTACGAATATTTTAAATGAAATAAAATTGCTTCATAGAAACACGATTAAGTAACGAACATTCGCTTTTAATAATAAAATCATGCCAACTGTTGGTTTAGGCAAAACGACCGTTTTATTGAAAAAAATAATCAACTTTGTGACAAAAATTTGCATATAAATAATCAGTATTCTTAACATTTACCCGTAAATAACATATCACAAGTATTTGAAGACTTTTATAGCAGCGTACTAATAAATTATTGACTTTTTTGAAGAATAAAAACCTAAGCTCTAAACGTATGCCTGTCACAGAATAAGTATGAACAGAAGTATAATTTTTGGTGAATTTAAAAAAAAAACTATGTTATGTAAAAATGCCCATTTGCTAAATTGCATCTTTGAATTATTAAAGTGGTGCTGAAAAGTTTCCTGAACGGGTAACTTCGCTACTAATGTTTATGATAACACTTACGAATGCAAAATGCATTTATACGACACACGACTAGGCTGCACTATAATTTTTATACCGTTAGTTTTTAACACGGCGTAAATGGAATATCAATTTAGTCTTCCACTGCTTACTTACATAATAGGGGATCGGACTGGGTCAAAATAATATGATTCTGTTTAGTCCGTAAGTTAGATTATCGAAAAATATTGAATACGTGTTTTTTGTTTTATCGAATCAATAAAAAATGACGAAGATAAAACGCGTCAAAGATCATGGAGTGGGGCTTGAAACGTCAGTTGTAGGTACAAAATGTACTATCATATGACGTCACACGAGTTTTCGAAGCACTGTATCGTCTTCATTTTTTGTTTATGTGAAAAAAGAAAAAATACGTGTCCAATATTTTTTGAAAATCTATCTGACGGACTAATTAGTTTTTTTTTGTCCGATCCCCTATTATGTGGCACATAATGCATGTCCGACAGTTTTAGGGCTCACGTTCTGCTAAGTACCGTAAGGACGGTTAGGACAAATGGCGTAGCACAGGATGGGCTTCCATATGTGCAAAAAACGGCCACTGTGCCACCTACTGGGCAAATTTAATTCAGCGACGTAATATGAAGAAGCGATCTGATATACTGATTGAAGATTATTCACATTCGGAGGCCCGAAAATCTGACAACCAGCTAGGTATTGAAGAACGGTCGCTCAATATAAAATATTCTGGTATTCAACTGCATCCGGTTAGACTGAAAGCTAACACTAACATAGGTAGATGAAAAAAGGCTACGCAGGTACTTAATGTTGATCTGACAAATACTTCTTCTCCAGATGGCTTAGAACATTACTTCAAAAAAGTGTCAATTATAAAATTTATTTTTATTTTATTTCGAAATAATATGTGGGACTTCTCATTATTTTAATATGTGGTGAATGTCAATGTATGTTTACGTAATACCTATCGGTTAATGACTGATGTGGAACTGGTTTTGAACCACAAAAAAGAGGGAAACCTGATCTGATCTTATTTTCTACCATTATTGTTTTACATTTAAATGCTAATTTTTGACAAATGGAGTAAAGAAATTGGTCAGACATTGCAAATCAAGAAGACCAAATAAAATGTGATATCCTTATTGATCATTAAAGATTTCATGCCCGTTTCGGTACATGTTTAAAGAGTAAAGAGAGAGAACCCAGCAGTGGGGTGCAGTCAGACTGTGGATGAAGATGATTATGATGATAAGTTTCTGAAAGATACAAAATACTAAAATCTCTGTCTTGATAAAATTTATCTCTAGTAAATAAACGATTTTGAAGACAAGAAGTCATTGCTTTATCGATCCTCCTCGGAGGCAGGATGCTGGATGTAGGTTTCTTTTGTTAATGGAGCGTGGGCAGAGCGTAGGGAGTGTCAGATTTCTACTGACTAAAAACCACCCATGTTCCTTCTTTGCCCAGCCCTTTGTGCCGAGGTCACGGTATCTCTTTCGAACAACCCGCAGCCACGATGGGAATCTCTGTAAACCATCCCTCAAGGTTGCAACAATGTACTCAACCGCAAATACTACTTACTAGTAGATCGGTAATCAAAGATATGCTGTCATCAATATTCATTAAAACACACAGGTGGAATGATGAGCATCTATTAGTATTTCTTATTATGTGAATAATGATTAGACTTGCGAAATGTAGGCAGATTCATTGAAGTCTTGAATAGGTCAGAAAGCAAAGATTTTGGCTTTAGGGTTTGTGGCTTGAGTTTCTAATTTTGAACTTTTGCCCGGTACTAACTCGGTTTTTGGAAATCACATATTGCTTCATATCAAATACTAGTATTCAGCTACATCGCCAATCCCAAATATAAACTATACAGATGATGTAATTTTTGTGAATTAGTGACAAAATTCAGACTATGTGCAGATGTTACGTCTGATGTACTTAACCTTTTTAGGTTCCATAATTATAGAACTTGCGTGTATACATATTACATCAGTAGAGTAAATACGAATTGAAGAGAACTCTTTGACCAGGGCGGCAACTTTCAATAAAGGTCATCGTCTATCTCCTAGCCTTTAAAGCATTGCGGCCTAACCTAGGCACCTATAATCTTATCAAAATGATTTATCTGCCATAAAATTAATAGAACTTAGCCAACGTTGCTGCCTCCGGCTAGTAAATAAGTAATTTACATACATTTCTTAGTAAATAGGCAGAGACGTTGCAACAGTATACAGTGCTCTTTGAATATAGTTTGCATATGTACCTGCTTGGCCACGACCTCCACGCTAAATTGCCGCGCGAACGCGACTGCGGAGAAGCGATGCACTCTAGGGCTAAGCGAACGCTCCATCATACACTCTCGCAGTCGCTCAGAGTCGCTCTACCTCGGAGTGTCTCAGCAAGAGTATCTATACAGACGTTTTGTTATGTTATGTTCTCTCAGCAGTCGCTGAGCCCCAGAGGGTTAGGCGGATATGTACAATTTACAAATACATACAGCAAACCCACATTATGCCAGTTATGTTAAAGTTTCATATAAAAGGGGCGATCTTTTTGCCACCAACCGGGTACAAATCCAAACAAGTGAAATAAATTGGAGCATACTACAAGCTTCAGCAACAAGACTCGCGACACGAGTTAAATAAGTAACAAGGCTCACAGGCGCGTCTCTGACTCGTTGCTAGTGGCATCGACTGAGGTCGTGAACGTGGCGTAGAATTAGTTTGCATATGTGAGTGCTTCGATTGATTACGATGCTTATCTCCTTCTGATGAAACTATCAATTACTTGCGTGAATTAACTTATTGGTAATCGGTTAGCGATTAATTCATGGTTAGGTTTGTTGATGAAGAAATTATGTTGGCCACACACGGTTTGGCGGATTCAGTAGACATAACTAAACAATTAAAAAACTGGCCAAGTGCGAGTCGGACTCGCACATGAAGGGTTCCGTACTAAAACGGTATGCTATAATTTATACAATTTCTTCTACGGGCCAATGAAACTTGACCTCTGGATTGTATAGGCGCTCATACGATTCAGGGACCAAATTATATTGGTTAACTGCTGTTTCCATCTGTTTTTTCCATCCAAGTTCAAAATGATTTTCCTAGAAAGTCCTTACAAAGTTCTACTTTTCAGATTTTTTTCATATTTTCTAAACTTATGGTTCAAAAGTTAGTGGGGGGGGACACATTGTTTTTTACTTTTGGAGCGATTATTTTTGAAATTATTGACATTATCAAAAAATGATTTTAGTAAACCCCTATTCATTTTTAAATACCTTTCCAACAATATATCACACGTTAGGGTTGAAGTTAAAAAAAAAATCACTTCCCACTTTACATATAGGGGGGCTACCCTAATAAAACATTTTTTTCCAATTTTTATTTTACCACTTTGTCGGCGTGATTGATACACATATTGGTACCAAATTTCAGCTTTCTAGTGCTAACGGTCACAGAGATTAAGCGAGGACGGACGGACGGACAGACAGACATGGCGAAACTATAAGGGTTCCTAGTTGACTACGGAACCCTAAAAAAGAGGTTCTGTATTCTAAACGCATGCAAAAAAAAAAAAGTTTCCTTCATAAAAAAACGCTGCAAATATTTTGAATACGCACTAACCGTATATGCGGCGATTTCCCTTCTCTCCTGTATTTATATCGCAAGATAAGTAAGTAATAATAATAAAAAAAAAGTGAAAATTAAATTTTTATTCAAAAATTCATTGAATCAGACTATTTTGGCGACTAGTAAAGGTTTTCATAATAATACCTAGTATCTTCGGTAAATTACTTGAAACAACAACACGAATTAAGTGCACATTTTAGTAAACATTAGAAGAAGGAAAACCAACTAAATACTGTAAAAACACCATAAAATAGTAATAATTGACAAACAATTAAACTAAAAAAAACTTGTTGATTTACAACCACAAAAACCGAAGATTGCTGTTCACCACCCGTGGCTTATACAGATTGACTTTTTTATAATAATTATATTATTAAAGGCAATAATATCGATACTATTAATGTTATTGAATTATTGACATTGGAAACATCTGCGTTTTAAAACGTGTTTCTTTAATTGCTATTTATGGTTCTACCGGCTGCATTAATTATTATTTTATTATAATTTATTGGGAGACGATAATTATTATTTACTTCCCTACACGTAAATACCATTGGTGCCATGGGCCTTATTGTATCAAGCTTTGATAAATTTAATCTTTATATATATTTTTTTTAAATGGAATTTCATTAAATGACTCCTCTACCTCTGGGCAGAGCGGTAGGGAGTGTCAGACTTCTACTGACTGAAAACCACTTATGTTCCTTCTTAGCCCTTTGTGTCGAGGCTGCGGTATCTCTTATCTTTTTAATACCTGCAGTCTACACTACGTTACCTACTAGGAAATCCAATTGAATGTTATGTCTGTCCCAAATATTCCAGTCCAACTGTATACAGTCCCTAAAATCTGACTAGCACTTGGAGAGACTGCCTATCTATCCTCTAAAGTCTGAGTAACATGATACATCTTGACAACAAACAGGAAAATAAAAGTGTAAAATAAAATTAAGAAAACCCAAACACAGGTGTTAATTTTGAATAATTTAATTAAAAATGTAGTTATTTATTGATATTGGCTCCATTTACATATATTATACTAAGTTCATCTTGTTTAATCGTCAACTTGTTCTTTAATTTCTATTTATGTACCAATTTACATTAATTACTGTGGAACCGAGTAGGTATTTTTTTGTTAAAAAACCTAAATGGATTTAAAATCTAATAATTTAAAATTTTAATTGATATAAAACACTAAACTTGATTTATTTTAATTCTTATATAATTTTGACTTTACTTAGAAACCACACAGGCTAAAAAAGCTACTATGTCAATTTCTTCAACAAATGCATTAGAATTAATATACTAAACGATTCCACAGGTGTCTATAGTTACACAGGTGTATATAGGCCCACCGTTCAAAGAAGCAGCCGACTCTCAGAAAAGGCTAGAAAACTACGTAAACAAAGCTTCTCCTTACCTAACCACACATAATCGAAGTATTGACAATACGTCAATGTATTCCTGACCAGACTACTAAGTTCCTACCATAAAAGCACCGACCGTCGCAGACAGAATACAAAACATTTACCTGTAAGATTATATTTTCCATTTGCTATCATTCGGATTATTCCTAACTCCTTACCAGCATATAAACTGTTCAACATCATTAGTAAAGTTCATTTGAGGAAACGTCATGATTGTGACAATACCCTTGTTTTTGCTAATTGCCAACTTCATAAGTTTCAAGTGATTGTTTTAACTTTCGACTAAAGAACTGGTGTTGAAAAAGTGTCTGAAATGTGTATTACTCCTGTAAAAAAACGAGCTGTTCCAAATAGCTTATGTCGTGGTGAAAAGGGCAGCCGTGTAGCTGAGTTGGTAGCTAAGCTAACTAAGCATGGTGTACCTGGCGAACTGAGGTATTGATGCCCTTAAGGGTTTTTTTCATTTGGCGAAAAATATCACGAATTTATTGAGATACCTATTTTTTCGTTGCCATGCAGATCTTATTGTGACGAGCCCCTATATTTGAGATTATGATTCGGAAACCTATGTCTATTTTTATTGGCATAGGTAATGCGGCGAGCGTGATATAGCAAGCGTTTGTGTAATACACGGTGCAGTAGATCCACAGAATGAGAACTGTGTCGTGCCAGTTTACCATCATCATCATCCACTCGCAAGTTCGCCCTAATCGGATGTAATTGAATGTTTAGGATACTTTAACTCAATTTCACTGTCTGTAACTGCTTTTTGTGTTTGAATTACTTCTTTCTAAACCAGTGTTGTTATTTCCAGTGAGGCGATGGAGAGCCGAGTGGGCCTGGACTACATCGTAGAACATGCGGAGTACACGGGCAAGCTCGCCGCCGCGCTCACATCACCAGCCGCGCCTGTTAAGAAGCAGGTAAGATGTAAACGCCTCCTAGATTCTGCTAGCCTAGTAGAAGGTACGGTCTGGCATTAGTAAAGGTGTCTGAAAAGTTTTGCGGTAATCGATTGTTATGGTATGTATGAGCCTGTAATGTGGAGGAATGAGGATAGTGACGTAAGGACAGTTTTAAGTATGAATGGGATGGCTATGAGTATTAGTAAGGAAGAAGAGACAGGAAGCCATTGCCTTGCATTGGTGCACTACAGTCTAATAATAATAACAGTAAGTAGAGTGTGTAAAGATGATAATAATACGGCTGGATATGGGAAAATCAGTAGTGATCTTTCCTTTTGCATTATACGTGATTTCAAGATAAAGAGTAATAAAAGAAAATATACGGCACCGATCGCAAATAAATTAATAAGGGCAGCGACCTGACGATGGTGGAGGAAACTCAGGTCGAAAACAAATTACGATTCAAAACAGGTTTGAGGCACTTATTTAGAGCGAAACGAAAAGGTGCTATATGATTAGGACATTAGGAGCAAACGGTTCTCAATTTTGGAAGCACGATATTTGGAATTTGTGGTGTGAAAATTATACACCAATTTAAGAACTGCCTAAGTCTCTCCTATATCGAGCAAGAAGGCACAATTCTCAAATAGTCTATTGTTTCTTTATCTGAGTATTTAACAGTCTGTTGTTATTTTCTCCAGGTGTTCGAGCTGTTATCAGCGTTGTGCGTCTACAATGCTGATGGCTACGCAAGAGCTGCTGACACCCTAGAGAGATATAAGGTAAGTCCTAAAACCACCGTCTACTTCAAACCTTTTCAGGGTTAGCACTCATACCACTAGCATTTTGACCGCATTAGCCCGCAGCCCTTCATTCCGTTAAAGAAAGAGTTTGGTAATGTGGAGCGTTGCCTCTAGCACTCATACTGTTATACCAATGTGATATTCTCTGTCTATGACTCGATGTCCTTTAATAAAGGTAGGTTCTGCGTTCGATAGATTATCATTAGGTGTGCTGCTGGTGAAATTGCGTTGTTATAAATTCAAAATCATCTTCCGTCGAGCTGTTCAACTAAGAAGCAAAGTATCATGAAATAATGTATAGTATACTGATGATCAACTCAACTCCTCAAAAAGAACAAAAAAGACAAAAGACATAAAATAACATGTTTATCTATCAAAACTGCTAATGAATTCTGTAATGAATCACTAGAGGTAAACACCGGTGATGAGAAGCCAATGGCCATATTAAGTAAAAGATCTGTATCTTCGACTATTTATGCAGATTTCCGATGTTGATCTCAACACGTGGCCGCGTGTGACACATGCATCCACTTTGCATTGATATTAATCGAGGTCCGGGATCCCTACTTCGTAGCGTAGACCCTGATAAATTGTTGTACGTGCAATGAATTTATTGTTCAGTTTATAAGCTACTGGTCTCCAGTGAAGCATTTCAGCTAGGTGTTAATGACAATCCTCAAAATAAATTATCATTGTGATGCCGATGATGACATCGAGTCTTTTGTCAAATCCGTTGGGGGTCGTCTTTCCGTCTAACAAAATCTGGCTGAGCAGTCAGCCAAGCAGATTTTATAACTGTAATTTTTACTAATGCCTGCAATAAGTTTTTTTTTTATATCGCCATTATTATCACTCTATTCATTTTCATCATTCATTTGGCATATAAAGTGAATTCCTGTAATGTATGTGAATCTTAACCGTATCCTGTTCTTCTAGACCTTGAAAGGCGAGCGCTACCGCCTGGGCGTGGTGGTGGAAGAGCTGAAGAATGCGACCACCACGGACTATAAGACGGCGCTGGTGGCGTTCATCAACTGCCTCATCATATCCGCTCCGAGGCTGCCCGACAGGATCCGAGTCAGGAACGAGTTCATTGGTGAGCATAAGTTCATGTCTGTTGGTTTTTCTGTCAACCGATAAGTTAATACGAGTTTTTATAGGAGATTTACAGACCAAGCAAACTTTAGGGTTCATTAATGGAGAGTTCCTTCCCTACTCTTGTGCCACAGATAATCCTCGAGTAGATTATCCAGTTTTTTACAAATATCAAAACGTAATACATTTATAATCTTGACCTACAAAGACTTCAATTGTTGGAACATCATACATGTCAAAATTGAATTAGCGAAGTTTCTGAACTTTAGAACTTCCAAACCAGTGATGTTATTTTAAATAGATTGATGACACTTTATTTCTGCTTTCAGGACTTGGTCTACTACCAACACTAAACAACTTAAGGTAAGAAACATCTTTTAATTCTTCCTTTACTAAAGAACACTATCCTACAACCATTTTCCTCAATTACAAAACTACTTCTTTAAAAAAAATACCATCTACCTTATGGTAGGCAGGTGGACAGATCACGTTCACAAGATAGGCCATTTTAAGAAAATAACCGTTAGGTAAGACTTAACCTTCCCATAAAGGACACTCATAAAGATCATAAGAAACAAATAAGGATCTACAATACATAATCATATTAACATATTTATCTCAGCCGGGCAGTGTGCAAAACGCATAAATCTACCACATTATACAGTGGGCTTACTAAAAATTATAATTCCACCTTAAAGAGAAATATAGTCAAAAAAGAAATACGTTGTTTTAAAAATAATTAAGTCACTGCCTAGTTGGTTTAGTGATTGAAAACTTACAAGCGCCATTCTTGAACATGTGAGATCTTGGGTTCGGTCATTCGGGCAACGTCTTTTTCAACCTTTGATCACCCAATGCTAAGCGTAAATCTATTCCAAATCTTTCCACTTTTGGTAGTTTTGTGTTTTGGTTATCCAGTATCTTCTGGCGACTTTAATTAGATCGTCTGTCCACCTAGTCCGTGGCCTCCACTCTAGCAGTTTTTCTTCCTGCCACCCAATCTACGGCATATATGGCTCGCTACTTCCACTTTCTTTTTGCTTCTGTTTTTGCTATGACCGTCAGTACTAGTGGTCGGGCAAAGTACTATATATACTAAGGGTTATCTTATCATGGTTTTAAGTAGCCAAGATTTGTTTCTGGTAATGTAGCAATTTACTCTCTCCTATTACTTGGGATTTAAACTTAATTTGTCAAACAACTTTACTACTGTACTGAACCCCTGCACTGCTTCGTTGGTCTTGACGTTAACAATGTGTACTAATACAAATTACATTGGTTAGGTTGTGTATTCTCAGTAAATCAGTCAGTCAGTCAGTCAACAATTATATATATGTATCAACCAATTACATCGATACGCCGTTTTTTGTCCGTGACGGTTGATCAAGCACGGCAATTTGAGTGATACAAAAAACATTTGATACACTTATGTTTTTGTCGATCGTTATTTAGTAATATAATAATTTATGTGTGTATTGTGAAGTTTTTGGATTAAGCAATTTGGCTAATTTGATAGACTTAGAGGTAAACGGTAGCTATTAGGAGGTTTTTTTATTGTTTGATTTAGAGCTTTTGAAGTAATATGCTTTAAGTTTAAAATAAATTGACGTCGCACCAAAAGGGAAGGTTAGGAAGGGAGGTATAGTGCTATTGGGTTTCTCCATCAGGAACTTCTCAGGAGTAGCCACGGAGCCAAGATGTGCCCCGTTGATGGCAATAGGCGCAGTCGCTCCGTTTACACTGGAAACCAATCCTAACATAATATATTGGCAGATTCAGAAAATATTACGCAGATTCACTTTTAATAACGACTGTTTTACAAAATAGGAATCAAATTCGATACAAAATCTCGACTAACTAAGAGTGATTGTACCCTACCGTCTCTGGTAATTTCAAGTCTCATGATGCATGTTGTTAACAGTCTGTCAGTTTATAAAATTATAGCCAATTTCGTTCTGAATTGCCTAAGGTTGAACAACTTAGCGTCAGGCCAATAAAATCACTTTTTTATCAAAACAAGTAATCTTCAGATTAAATTATGATAAAAGATTAAAGATTATTACTGCCACAGATACTTACTTTAATTAATGCAAAAACAACTTATCCACCAGTTAAATTAAAGCATTGACATCGTTAGTTTTGTAAAAAACTCTACCTTATCGAGGTACACCTACTTATATGTGAACACAGAAAGATACTGTGTCTAGAACTCATTAAATTATTTAGAATTGAAAATTGATGATCATGAATAGTCTATCATAGGCAATTATAACATTTTTTGGAGATTCAAGAGTGTCCTTGTTGATAAACATGTAATTATTTCTAGGCAATTCAGTGATTACACTCAAATTACACCATATTATGAAACATAAAGTAGGTATTTACATACTAATTCGACTTATCAGTTATCAAAAAAGCAATACACAATTTATGAAACACAACTGGACCAATTAGAATCTTTAAAGGAGCGAAAAACAAAAAGAAAATAAAATATGGAAAGCAATCTAATTCCAAGAATGTAAGTACTTATTTTAATAAGACACCTACTACGGTATCTTATTAAACTACTATGTTTCATAAACCATGAATCAAAATCATTACACAAATATAGGTTAACAGATATCGTATATATTCATTTAACACTGAAACCCAAAGTAAGAATCCAATACTTTTCCAACTACCTGCAAGGCTGCAACCCTTCTAAAACCTACTTATCACTCAACAAACCACAGAGTTCTCGTTTGAAAAACGAACGTAACTGCCACTTGCGTAGGCGCCATCTTTTGGTCGTACCGCTCCAAATATGGCGTCGTATCCGCCGTGAATAATGCCAGTCTTTAAAATATTAGCCTCAACGGATAATGTGACTAAACCCCTTCGAACCGGTTCGTGATTATATTTAGCTGATTCAGTTTGCTTAGGTATATTTGTTTTATGCAATTATTATTGTGTGTCATATTTGCTGGAAATAGATGGTAGATACCACTAAATAAGGTCTCAAGAAAATAAAGCGGTTATTTCTTAACAGAGTCCAATTAATGAAGCACCAAATTTGCGTTCTTACACTCCAAGGGCTGATACGATTATGAAAATCGTGAATAATCAAACAAAATTACCTCTAAGTAACTTTAATCTATGGCTTACGCAATGGCAAATCTTCATTCATTCTTAAGAACTCTTTCCCATTTTTAATGCCAAATCTGCTTACAAATACTTCAGCAGTATTTCCAGTAGGTACTGCTGTTCCTAATATGGGCCCCAAGCGTGTTACGTGAACTACCGTAATATTTGCAGTTTGACCATAACTCACACTGAAGTGGTGCTTGTATGCACCACTTCTATCTCAAGCTATATTGCCCGAAGGCATAGTTTCTATTACTTTCCCTCAAATCCATATTTTTGTATTCCTTCCGTGTGAAACACTACTTGAACTTAACTTAATGTGTGGGCTATTGATTATAGAATTATGTCGTAATTCCAAAATACTGCTCCATAGTTTTATGTTGATAGAAAGTGTAAATAAGATTAAAATAAATGGAAGCTTTGAGCTTCCTGCGCAAGTTTTACAAAGTTTTCCACTAAAGTTATGCATTCATTCACCATTCTATAACCACTTTTAGTAGTTTTGACGACTGCGTTGGCAAATATTGAGGTATATTATTTGCTCGGTAACAGATGTATAGGTAACCATTGTTCACATTAGACTAAAGTTTCACAGAAAATTCATGAACTCCCAATACTGCCCAAACTCATCACAGGTCATGTAGGCCTAACCAGAGTTCGTATACCTCTCCAACCACATCTTACCTACCTCCCTCATCATCTAAAACTGACCATCCTTCTTCCAGACATGAAGCAGCCAGCCACCCGGACCTGGGCGTTCAACTGGACGTGTTTGAGGAGCAGCGAGAGAGTGATGAGGCGCAGGGTCCAGGAGGCATCAACCTCAACTCGCATCTCGATGTCTTCTATGCGATACTTAAACAGGTGAGAGGTGTTACCTG
Source organism: Diarsia dahlii (assembly GCA_949775195.1). Classification (NCBI taxonomy): domain Eukaryota; kingdom Metazoa; phylum Arthropoda; class Insecta; order Lepidoptera; family Noctuidae; genus Diarsia; species Diarsia dahlii. The sequence continues at coordinate 18,215,246 of OX459212.1, forward strand.
ATTAGTAGAGCTTTGAGAATACTTTCTGGAGAAGCGCTGTGTGGAGGCAGAGAGCCGCTGGTTTGCGCGGTTAGGTGGTGTACTTGCGTGTGTTAAGCAACGGATTTCATTCAAGCCACTTGTGATCCGAGCAGTGTCCTGTGAGAATCCCTTGTAAGAGTCTATTGTATTTACACAAGTACAGGTGTCCCGCACTTTGTGCTGTTCCATTAAAGGAACTTGCAGAAAGATTCCACGTTACCAACTCGCAAAAGTACCAAATAAGTCTTCTAAATTCATTGAAACAAAAATACAACATTTCTTCTCCTAATTTCAGGTGGCAGAAACTCCTCAAGAGATCCCATTTCTGAGCATCCTGCAGCACCTACTGCGGATAGACCCTAAGGAGCCAGTCAGTGATATCGTTTGGGACACGGCAGAGACCCTGGTGCACCGAGCTACACTGTTGGAGACCAGGGAAGATGCTGCCAAGCTGCTGAGAGCTCCGAGTGTACAGGTACGTTTGTTTATCATTGTTGGAAATTTGAAAACTATCACACCTGATGGTAAGCGATGATGAGGCTGATGAAATCATAGTAAGAACTCTTTCATCTCAAATCTGGGAGCGTACAGCAACCAGTTAAGCTTCTGTGTATATGCAAGATCTTAAGGCCGCGATTTTGTAAAGAGCCGTTGATGTAGCAAAGAGGCGTCTTTAAGATTTAAGAAAATAAATCCGTTTCGTCTTTTACATCATAAAAGTAGGTGCCTACTCTATGGTTTACATCGACTTATGGACTTATGACGGGAGTTGTCATTAGAAATGTCTATTTTTCGAATCCTTTACAGCGTTTGGTATAAGTATTCTACTCTTTGCCTTTACATAAACACTTATTTACGGGGTTTTCTCAATAAAGTTCGGGTCTTACTGTCTCATAGGATAATAAAACAATGTTTCTCTCTTCTCTTGCAGGCGAAGGTCGGCTGCACATGCCAGCACCGCGACATGTCTAGTGGTGGAAGAAAGCAGAGTCTCCAGCGAGCGTTGTCTCCACCGCCACCACCACCACCGCCTGTGATGATGCCTGCAGGTGAGCTTGACTAAACATCTTTGACAGTTTCTCCAGTTTTGTGAAATCTCCTTTAAAGGGCACTGTAGACCTACAAAAGAAGGTGTGGACCTTGCGACTCTAGGGGAATCTCAATAACTGTTGATAAAGCATGGAAATAAGTCCACCAAACATTGAATACTAAAGGCTACCTCAATGGCAGTCGACGATGAAGAACCAATTATGACGAACCGTACATGAAAGACCGTATGATAGAATACCTTCCGATTCTTCTAAGACTTCACAAGTTTTCACTAAACAATTTCTTACCAAAATACGGTTTTAGCTATAAATACGCAATATTGAACCCAACTATTTATCTATGTTCCAGCTATCCCTCCACCGCCCGCACCGATGCTACCCCCGCCGCCCCCGTGTGGTCCCCCTCCCCCGCCCGTCCCGCCACCTCCGTCCGCCTGCCCCCCCTCCCCACCTGCGCCCGCGCTGGACATCAAACTGCCGCAGCAGGAGACACCCATACCGAAGACTAAGATGAAAACTATTAATTGGAATAAAATACCTAATAACAAAGTAAGTACCTCTGAGTTTGTTTCGGTAATTCTTGTCGAAGCAATCGGATAGGAAATCAGAAAATTCTTAATTGTATTGATTTGTCATCATTAATCAGTAGTGACAGTCAGAATCAGTCGAGTCCTACAATAATTTATTATATATGATTTTTGAAGGCGACAGAACTTTCTTGACGTTCTAGCTTCTATCATCGTCATTCCTTAGCCAACGATCATCTACCGTTAAGTCCTTCTGCTGATTCGGACCACCTTCACTAAAATATCGATCCCGACCATGTGTTGTTAACTCAATCAAATAACGTTTCCTTTTATTATGTCTCCAGGTCATCGGTCAAAACAACATCTGGTCACTAGTAGCATCGAGTCACAAACACTCTCCGAAGGTCGATCTCGACTGGACGGAGATCGAAGGACTCTTCTGTCAACAGGTTAGTACATATGCAACCATGAAAAAAAACTTGAAGAAAAAGTAAGGGCAAGAACGGAAGAGATGTGTTGATGGTGCCTCTAGAATTATCTTCTCTTCTTCTCTTACTCACTTCTTTTAATAACGAAAAATTTATCATCCAACAACAACTTTGACTTTTCAAATGAAATTCATCATAACAATAAAAGTTACCTATACCTACTCTCATTCACTCCTCTTCTTCGTAAAATATTTTTGCAGTCAGATTATGCACCTTTTAATATACTATCAACGGTTCCTTGTTTTAATATACTCATAATATCTTTATATTTTTACTTCCAGATTCAACCAACAGGATCAGCAGGTTCTTCGCCTAGGCTAGGACGCAGCCCCATCTGTGACAGCTCAGGAGAGAGGAAACCCAGGAAGGAGTCTTCTGAAATCACACTCTTGGATGGCAAGAGGAGTCTTAATGTTAACATATTCTTGAAGCAGTTCAGAAGGTAAGACATTTTTAACATTAACACCATTTGTAACCCTAAAAACCCATATTAGTAGAAACAAAATTGGGCAGCCAGATTCATGGTTCGCGGAAATAGAAGGTACAATCATCAAAAAAAAAAAAATCATCGGCACGATTCTTGAGCGCTGACGCAAAAGTGAGTTATTGGGTCCCTTTGGTGGTATGAAGTGAGACGCGGGGCGTGGAAAGTGCAGTGATTGGCCCGTAGCGCATCGCGTCATAGCCGTCACTCGGGATTTGTTCTTTACTCCTGCTGCACTTACCTTACGACCAATAAATAATAAACGGGTGTGCGTTTTATTTGTCATAAAGTGTACGATGCGCACAGCGATCCCCACTCTTCCGCCGAGCGCTCAAGAACCGTGCCGGTATCTGTACTGCTGTCAACTGTGAACATTTATCAATATTTACTACCCACTTGCAATTAAAATTATTACGCCTACTTTTTAAATATGCACGTTTGTAAAACATAGTTGGTAGGCGAGTGGATCGTCATTTACTACCCACCTAGAAACCACAAAATTAATAACCCTCCTTTTGAGCTTCGCCGCAGTCGGGTAAAAAGCCTTTACGATGCATGTAGTCCTTTTGTCTGCCTACCCACATACTAATAAACCAATTTCCAGTTCCAATGAGGACATAATCCAGCTGATCCGCGAAGGTGCTCATGACGACATCGGTACGGAGAAGTTGCGTGGTCTTCTCAAGATTCTACCTGAAGTAGATGAGTCAGAGATGCTGAAGGCCTTTACCGGTGACGTCACAAAGCTGGGGACAGCTGAGAAGTTCCTGCTGCAGCTTATACAGCTTCCAAAGTAAGTGGTCTTTTTGGTCTACTGAGTAGACGTTTGATTTTAATTTGACAAGAACATGTTTTTAAGCCGTCAATTATTCGAGTCACAGTTTTCTGCATCTTACCTTTTTTTTTATTGCGTGCTTTGGTGTATCATTAGTACGTCGTTTTCATATGTTTCGTTATTTTTTTACAGTTACAAACTGCGTATTGAATGCATGCTGCTAAAAGAAGAATGGGCTTCAACATCAGGTTACCTAGAGAGTGCCATCAACGCTATCCTAGTCGCTGGAGATGACCTGATGTCTTCGAGGGCTTTACAGGTAATACTTCTCACATCCTATTGTAATGTAGACTAATAACAATAATATGTTTAGTAAATAATTCCACCCACCAGGTGTCTCTTTGACATTGTTATTTGTCGCCAAAACAAGCCCGAAAGTCCGACAGTCTTAACACCGGGTATCATGCTACCCAGTCGAAGGTCAGGTCGAGAATCATCCGAATGGACTGGAGGTAGAGCCGAACACATAATTATATCATTGAGAAAAAGCTAGGCAACTGATAATGATGATCTAACATTCATAGGACTAGTAAAAATTGTTCCTGAATGGCTAACTGATTTAACCCTTTTTGTCTTTGCAGGAGGTGCTATACATAGCTTTGATCGCCGGTAACTTCTTGAACGCTGGAGGTTACGCCGGAGGGGCGGCAGGAGTGAAACTTTCTTCTCTGCAGAAACTACCCGACATCAGGGCTAACAAGCCTGGGATGACGCTCATGCACTATGTGGCGATGGTAAGGAAAACCACTATAGCAAATAACTATTGTGTTAGAAGTCCAGGCAGTGAAGAACCATCAGTAGTAAAGGAACTTTATAATATATTCTTTTTTTATAATATTCCACAACTATCACACAACGCCATCTAGTCCCAAGCTAAGCAGAGCTTGTGTTATGGGTACTAGACAACTGATAAACATACTTATATATTTCTAAATACATACATATTATAGATAAATTACACCCAGACACAGAACAAATGATCGTGCTCATCACACAAACATTTGTCCTGGGTGGGAATCGAACCCACGACCTCCGGCATAGCAGTTAGGGTCACTAACCACTAGACCAACAGGCCAGTCAAAGGCAAACTTGGTAAAGGCAGTGTTCCCGCTACTAGGCTGACCTGATAGATGAATGAATGGGATTCTCTTTCAGTTTATTTCAACGACTATAGAATTAACAACAACAATTAACAATTCACATTTAACTAATTCAAATTGTTGCCTCTTCTACAGCAAGCAGAACGCAAGAACAAAGAACTAATCCACTTCGCTGACGATACCCGCGTGCTAGAGGAAGCAGCTAAGGCTAGCGTGGACCAAGTCCACAATGAGATCAAGACGCTGGCTAACAGGATACTGGGGCTGAAGAAGGAGACACAGATGCCTAGTACGCAGCAGGATATTAAGGAACAGATGGGAGATTTCTTGCAGGTACGAAAATCGTAGATGATGCAGATAGTTAGACTGAAATATTTTCTATAGAGTACTCAAGTATATTCTCAAAATACCAATTCGAGCGCCACTCACGCCTATCCATCAAAGTGCCATAAGTATGCGGTATGAAGCACGATGCAGGAGGTTTCATATCTTGCCACTGTATGAGCGCAGATCCATTGCTGATATGGTATATTTGTTTAAGATCGCAAATGGTACTATAGACTGCCCTGAGATGTTAAGTAGCTTGGGACTGGTTACACACTGCAAAATGTTTCGGAAACCTAGTTTGCTGCATGTCCCTCACTCCAAGTCCGCGTACAGGCAGAATTCTTTTCTCATCCGTGCGAGCAGAGGCTTTAGTAAACTAGCTGGAGAGCATGATTTGGACATTTTTAACACCAGTGTCTCTAGGCTTAAGAATGGGTTAGTAAAGAGATTTTTTACGGATAAGTAGGTAGGTAGTTGTATCTGTGTTTTGTATCTGTATGGTTTTTACTTCTTTTTTGTTTTTTTTTGGTTTTATCAATCCTATTTCCTAATTTATAAAGCTAGCTAGTTAAGCTAAGCTATTTAGTAATTACTTCCTTCTTTTTGTTGTCTTTTTTTTTCTTTTTTGTTCCATGTATTTATTTGTGGAAACTTGTAAATGGCCTTCGAATTCCTAGTTTTTAAGTATAATGTTTGTACTAGCTGTAAGTTTCCCGAAGAGAATAAAATAAAATAAAAAATAAAATAAAATAACGTTAAAGGAAAGAATATTCAGACAGATCTGTCGATCTATTACCTAGAATAGCAAAACGATATCAGCAGTGTTTCAAATAACTCTCAGAATAAGTAGAGATATATCTGGCTTCACACACTTAAGACTGGTGTAGCTTAAATTATATTTAACTGAAAATACTAATAAAACTTTAACTTTACTTTGTGTAATTTATTTCATCACCACTGCTCTCAAAACGGTGAAGGAAAACATTGTGAGGAAACCGGCATGTCTTAGAACCAAAAATTCGAAGACATGTGACATCTACCAATCCGCACTGGGCCCGCGTGGTAGATCATAGCCCATCCCTCTCTTAGAGAGGCGGCCTGAGTCCCTGCAATGGGAACATTATAGGCTGATGATGACTAATAAAAACTGATATTTTCTACTCCAAATTGTTTTATCGTTACAGGTAGCAGAACAGGAAGTGTCAGCTCTCAATAAAGACATGGAAGAGGTGGAGAGCATACGGAAACAGCTTGCGGAATTCTTCTGCGAAGACCCTGTGTCTTTCAAGTTAGAGGAGTGCTTCAAGGTAAGCCTTCTTCTCCCACACTAATTTTAAAGTTTTGATAATGGTAAGGATGACTTTTGGACAGTTTTCTTGAAATTGGTAACTTAATGGCTTTAAACTTTAATGTTTGGTTAAAACGATCTATTTTCCTTTACAGTTGTTCGTATGGTTCTGCAGTAAGTTCAGATCAGCTGTCAGTGACAATGAACGGCGGAGAGCTAATGAAGAACAGGCTGCTGCCAGAAGAAGGGCAAGAGACATGGCTGCAGCCAGGGTTAAGACCGGTAAGTTGAACATTATTATAATCACTCGAATGTAGATCAAGCCTATCAAATAGAAGAGAAGATCGGTTTTAGTATAAACTGCGTACCTATGAAAGTCCCTTTGCTGGTCAAAGACCTTCATTCTTCGAGGCCATAAAATCAACACGAGGTCACATTGCGGGTCCTCTGAGCGAATGATGTAAATATCGGAGAACGGACTTTAATCTATTGAATGTAGATATTATTTTGTTCTGTAGGTACTACTCATATCAACTACTTTGTCGATCAACTTCAAAAGACACTGCAGTTTAAATGTGGTGGTTCTACATCTCACATAGCCTTTCAAAAACTCACACTCCGCTCTTGTCCATGCAGGTACCAGCAGCGTATCCAGTACACCTGTATCAGAGTGCGAGTCTCTCATGGAGTCGCTACTGCTGGACATCAGGAACGGTCTGGGCAGGAGATCGCTCAGAAAGCCACATGATCTATCTCCGTCACCTGGTTAGTAGCAATCGAGCTTGTTTATATCGAATATTATCGGCTCTGTCAATCGGTCAAAATGGCTTAAATTGTCAATGATGATAATGATCGAAGAGTATACTTACATAATGATACTTCTTGGCGTTTGGATAATGTAGACTGACAGCCCAGAGGCGACCACAACAAATTGTCTGAGTTTGCTCTATCAGCATTCCTAATTCAGAACTACGTTGGAACTATTATTTTACAGTAAACCGCGCAGTCATGGTAATAATTGGGACATCGACAGCACCTTTACGTCTAAGCACTTTAGCAGTAAGGGCAGCCTTGGTATAATACCCGGCACGGTTCTTGAGCGCTCGGTGAAAGAGTGGGGATCGCTGTGCGCATCGTACACTTTATGACAAATGAAACGCACACCCGTTTCTTATTTATTGGTCGTGAGGTAAGTGCAGCAGGAGTAAAAAACAAATCCCGAGTGACGGCTATGACGCGATGCGCTACGGGCCAATCACTGCACTTTCCACGCCCCGCGTCTCACTTCATACCACCAAAGGGACCCAATAACTCACTTTTGCGTCAGCGCTCAAGAATCGTGCCGATGATAATACTTCAAGTCACTGTCTTGCAAAAACTTTTGGACAAACTCAATTACGCTTCCCCTTGCCCAAAACTCGACTTCTACCCCTTTTTTTTTTGGTGGGTGGAAAATCATCAAATAACCCCCCCCCCCCCTCTTGGGCAGAGCGAAGGGGAGTGTCAGATATCTACTGACTAAAAACCAACCCAATGCTTCTCCGCCCTTGTGCCGCGGCAAGGCCACGTTATCTCTTTCGACAATCCGTTCCATCGACTTCTACCCTTAATTTAGGTACTTATAAATAATTTTTCTAATGAATTGTGTTTTATTTCCAGATGTAACTCCTACAGGCAGCCTCCGTCGCAGAAGCAGGGCAAGTCCTGGTGATGATGAGGAAGGTCTGCTGGAGTTCCTCCGACACTCGTCACCAGCCGCCAACGACCTGAGGGAGAGAAGTGCTTGGGGCAGTCTAGGTAAGATAGCGTTATTTCTTGATTTAAGTAGGTAGTTAGGCTATGCTAAGCTTCTAATTGCAGATAGGTCCTTCAAGCTACTTCTGGCATGAAGAGTTTGTCGTGTAAACATTAATGAATGTGAATGACTAAAGCAATAGGCGAAGATACATTTAGAAAGGAGCTGCAGAATGATTCTCCTGACAAGACCCCGCTGGTGAAAAGGTAGCTTCACGGATCAATTTAGCACCATCGTTTTTAGGGTTCCGTAGTCAACTAGGAACCCTTATAGTTTCGCCATGTCTGTCTGTCCGTCCGTCTGTCCATCCTCGCTTAATCTCTGTGACCGTTAGCACTAGAAAGCTGAAATTTGGTACCAATATGTGTATCAATCACGACGACAAAGTGGTAAAATAAAAATTGGAAAAAAATGTTTTATTAGGGTAGCCGTAAGTATATGTAAAGTGGGAAGTGTTTTTTTTTTAATTTCAACCCTAACGTGTGATATATTGTTGGAAAGGTATTTAAAAATGAATAGGGATTTACTAAAATAATTTTTTGATAATGTCAATAATTTCGGAAATAATGGCTCCAAAAGTAAAAAACAATGTGTCCCCCCCCCCTCCTACCATAAGTTTAGAAAATATGAAAAAAATCTGAAAAGTAGAACTTTGGACTTTCTAGGAAAATCATTTTGAAGTTGAAAAAAAAAATTCAAAAATATAATATAAAAAAAATATAAAAAACATAATGGATACCCACCTTTAAACTCATAAGTGGGAACACTTATTGTGACGGACAGGAAACTACGGAACCCTACACTGAGCGTGGCCTAACACGCTCTTGGCCGGTTTTTTTTATGTTTTCTTTTTGGCATCGAATAACACCACGTTCTCTCCACAGATCGCTCGTGGTCCAGACGCGGCGCGGCCCGTGCACGTCTTGAGATACCGGAACCAAGCCGCGAGCGCGCGCCCTCCCCCCGCGCGCCCGCCGCCCCCGCCCCCGCCCCGCCCGCGCCGGCATCGCCCGCACCTGCGTCGCCGGACACCGCGCCCGCCAAGCCCAAGTAAGTACACCGAGCTTAACCTTGAGGCATAACCTTGAGGCATAACCTTGAGGCCTTCTCAACTTTGATTAGTCTTTGAGATACCATTTGCCCGGAGTCTGGATTGCGTCTGTTGATGACAATAGGCTCACACCACATGAGTGACAAAATGTCCCAAGTCTCTTATCTTCCGAGATCCGCCTAAAGGGGGGGTGAAGGGGGCAAGGGGGTCAAATCAAAGCTCCCCCTCTTCCCCTCTTCAAGCCCCCCCCCCCCTCTTCACCAACATAGTTGGCGAAAAGTGACTGGTCGATAGACCACTAACTCTTCAGTGAAATCGAGCACATTGCGATTGCAAGATGGTCATAGTAAAACCTGTGGTAAAACTTCCATAAACTTCTTCTACATAATAACTTATCTTTCAATGTCACTGTACAATGTCTATCTTGTTGGTCTACTAGTTGTAAGCACGACTGGTTAGGTTAGTTTGCGATTCCTGGGATTGGTTGTCAAATGGTGTTACATTTTGGAAGATGAAAATGTAGTATTTTTCAAAGACACTGACTGCTTTTTTAATTTTTATCTCAATTTTGGACATTCTTATACCTCAGCTTAACCACGTATCACCAGAAGAAAGAGTGATGTCACGATTCATGTAATTTAATGCTATTATTTTCGTCAGGGAGTGGCGACAGAAGATCGAGTCGTGGTTGCGCGCGAGCAGCCAGGAGGACGCGCGGCCGCGCCGGCCCGCGCATCGCCTCCACTCTGACAAGCGCTCCTTGGAAAACGACTCCGGTATGTATCGCTAACCTTTGTCAGAGAAATATCTCGTGTAAACAGTTTCGCAGTACCAGAGGGCAATTTGACTTTTTAACCAACTTCTAAATACGTGAAGGTTCAATTGGACTGTATTTATTTAGTTGAAGATCAAAAACAATTTCTTTAGTATTAGAAACTGAAAAGCTTAGATATATTATTCTCGTAGAAAATCTGCAAAACGCTCCCACAGAACTGTCTGATAAACGTGGGGATTTTTTTTATCGTCATCGTACCACAAATTATATTCCTGGTATATATTCCCTAGTGTTAATTTAAAATTATTATCATGAGAGTCGGTCTATCTCCCATTCTCGATTTACAAAGGTTTATTCAGTTTAGTGGCAGTTGATAATAAGATGTCTGATATTACAGAGAGCGAGCGTAGCGCTACCCTCGAGCCCCTGCCGGAGGGCCGCGCGGACTGGAGGCCTGCCGTCCTGCCTGACAGCGATGTCGTCAAGGCGCTCGAGACTGTCGAAGGTAATTATCAATATCTTCTTTTGAAAACTAAAATATTTAATACTTTAAATAATAACCAGTTCATGCACATTCAAAAGCTTAGAGCAAAAAAAATATAAAAGAATCTCCAAACACCGAGTAGTCATTTTTTTTTTCTTTTTAAAAAAACGTTGCCCCACTCTAGGAATTTCTCCTGTATCGTGGGTGCGTTCACAAACATATTAAGTCACATACACAAATACCCAGACCCGAAACAAATATCTGCAGGCCATACAAATATTTGTTCCGTGCGGGGATCGAACCCGCGACACGCAGCGCAGCAGTCCAATCGCTTAGCCACTGCGCCAACCGTGCCGTCAATGTGTACTAAATTAATGTTTTACTCTTTCCAGATGTACAACCACAAAAGAAGGACACGAGAGTCCCATGGAGGAAAACAGAGGAGAACGAGGAAATGAGAAGACTCAGGAGACAACGATCACGGCAGCAGATAGAATCCCCACAACCGCTCATATCCATCACTGAAGAACAGCGAAAACTACCAGATATAAAAGTCACCAGTGATCGGGATGTAAAAGTTGTCAGACCAGAAAGATTAGCAAAGTCTGACAAAGTTGAAATTGACTCCGATAACATTGAAACCCCACCAGCTCAGAGGAAGTTCACCTCAACCTTCAATCCCCCACCAGAGAGAGAACCCTGCCGGAAGTTCCAACCATCCTTACCAACCCGTACCAACCTCAGTGACAAAGGTACTGCCGAAATGAAAGATCTCTGTCAAGAAATCTTAGGAGATGGCCAGTTTGACAGGTTTTCTGCTGCCAGAAGGACAAGAAGGTATAAGAGAAACACAGATTCCACCAGTTCCCCTGAAGAAGAGAAGAAACCTGAGCCAGCTGCCGAATTAGTAGCTGAAACTCAAGTCATCAGACCTTCTAAATTAGATGTCCAAGCGTCATACAAAGTGAAGACGCCGCAAGAAGTAGCAAAACCGATTGAAGTCAATAAGGATGAGAAGGAAACCAGGTTGAAGAGGTGGCAGGATAGACTAAAGAACCAAAGCACAGACAAACCGACCAAAGATACAAAGCCATACCTTCGGATGAGGCGACAGACTTCCATAAACCAGGAAGATGTGCAGAAAGCGATAAGGGAACTAAAGTCTCCTGCTGACACCCCTACCGGAGTCTGGTCGAGGGATGGGTATAGAAAATCTCTCAATACCCGGACAGAGAAAGCTACAGAGAAGGTTCCAGAACGAACAACCTCACCTAGGATGTCGAAAGTTAAAAGTGAGCACGAATTGAACGACGAAGGATTTGAAGAAACCCAGAGTCTTAATTCAGAAAGTGCATCCCAGGGCGCTTCCTCAGGCTGCAATGTTGAATGCGAGTCACCTGTGCCGAAAATCTCCAAGTCCCCGGTCCCTAAAGTGGGACAACCAAAGAAGATTCCTACCAAAGAGACGAGGACACCGCCTCGGACGCCCATAGACCCCAAACGTGTAATTCCAAAACGGGCTAATTCTTTAAGAGTGGAGAGATCTGCTTCTAGAGCATCGTTGAGGAGTTCCAGGAGTTCTTTGAACAGTTCTACGTCTGTGTCGACTGTGAAGAGAGTTCCACCAGCGCCTGTGAAGCCAGTGCCAAAGCCAGTACCGAAACCTGTCTCCAGAATGCCAGCATCAAGGTCATCTTCCAGTGGCAGCTCAGTGGGAACCACCAGGCCACCGTTAAAGAGCGTCAACAGTCGAACGACGACGTCAGGCTTCATGAGGCCGACTGCAGCCTCTAAAAGCAAGGTCGGCCTCACCGCGCAACAAGTCTTGAGAGCAAGTGTCAAGTAAAGCGCTATTTTCTAATTACTATAGGAGAACTGTCAGGACGACGCGTCTTTGACAGTTCGTCTATGTGTTATGGTGCTAATTCTAATCAGTTTCGAAAGACAAAAAGTCAGGACCAAAACGTTATCGCGGGAAAAATGTAAACCAGTGAAAACGCGAAAAAAAAATCGTTGTAATTTTATTATGTTATATTTTTAACCTTTATATTTACTTTTCACCGCGGTACTTTATTTATAGGTAAGTGAGAATCCAGTGCCTTGTTTTCCAACCAGACTTGTTAGTATTAATTTAAATAAAATACAAAAATATTAATCTTTAAATAAACAGGTAATTATTGGAAACTTCAGATGACATTAGGCGCTAGAATCTCAACTGAAACAAAATCTGAAGTTTTCAATGACTGATTATTTTAATATAAGTTTTATTATTAGATCTGTTTACAAAGAAAGTTGTCATATACGTAATGAACCCGTACGTAATTTTTATTATTATAATTATATGTTTTATTTAATTTAATAAAAATATAAATTCAATTAATGTGCCACGAAATAGTACGGGTATTTTATTTAAATTACCATTTTTAATTAAATAAATTAAAGGGCAAAACCGAGATAACAATTTTTGGAAATTCGCAATTTAAACAGATGCGGTAGTCGAGTTTTCGTAAACTGTAAAATGTGATTTTCTACGATAAAGCATTTTTATTATTTTTTATAAAGTTTTCGCTATCCTTAGCCCACTTACTCAGTCGTAGTAAGTGAAAAAGTGATAGATTAGTTCGGCAGCGCGCTTTACTCAAAAGAAAAACATTCTACAGTTTTCGAAAAATATGAATTTAATTTTTAGTTTACGGGAAATTGAAAATTACCACAAATTGTACCGGAAGAATCCCAGCTATCGAAGTCATTAATTTTTTTATTGAATTATTTACTAATATTAAATATTTTATGAAACTAGATCAGATTACGTATTATAGACATTTTTTAATTCAAAGACGTACATACAAAAAATGATCTGATTTTATCATAATATTCAATAGATCTTGATCAAAGGGACACAGTGTCACAAAGTATAATACAAATAATTTTAAGGCCTTAACCCAATATTTTATTGTACGTGTTTATTAACTAAACGATATACAATAAATTTGACATACCTACGACATATAAATTGTTTTTTTATTTATTTTTTAAACATTAGGCTTGATATCTTACAATCACAAAATAATTAATCAAAAACACATGCTAAAAAATTAATTTACAATAAAATTACAATGACAGGAACTCTTCCAACAATTAATCATTTTAGTGAGATATACCTACACTCCTTGCAGTCTTATAAAACCCCGATTACAATCCATCTCTTTCTTCCGCCCTCCTAACATTCTTCCTATATTTCCTTGCGTATTCTCCATTCTGTCCACCAACGTCAGAAAGAGGAGGAATGTAGCGGTACATGCCTCCATATTCCTCCTTTCCTTACTTCCTCCTTATATCTCCGATATTCGTCGTTATCACAATATCCCATTATCGACCAGCTCTATCACCAACTCCGTCATCTTCTTGCTGCAAGCAACACTGCTGGTCTGCACTGGCTGGACCCGAGACGTTGACGATGACTCGCTATCCAGATTCTGTAAAATGGTCACATTTAGTGCTATCGGAAAGTGGATCCTATGATCTAACTAAATGATAGATCAAAGTAGGTACAAAAAGATTTGGAGAAAATTAGGAGGAGTAGTGAAGGATACCTTCCGATAATTCCAGCAGTTGGTTGTTCTAAGGCTGATAATGAGCTTCAGGGGTAAATCGATGCCTCGATCGTCAATAATTATGCCGTTTGAAGATTGTGATGAAAACGTGACATTACCCCATATACTTTCGCTCGAAAAAGTGCCAATAAAGTTAGTGAGTGGACACAGTGAGTTTCACGTGTCGGCAACAGAGTCGAATAGTGAGTGACAGTAGTAGTCTGGTGGTAGCGATAGCTAGATAAAAAAGAGGGTAGATAGATTTGTTTGCTCATTTAAACATCCACCCACAATAAATTTAGTTTATCCGTGATCAAGGTGTTTGCAACAGCGCCGAAATGTCAGAAAATCGAAACAAATAGTAGGTAGGTAAACATGGCAGAGGTTGTGTTCCTCTTAAAAAGTCAGTTACCAACCTCATGTTGATACAAATCCGGAGCCTCATCGCTTTCGCACGTCATGATGGGGTACATGTCTACCGCTATGCCGAGTCCAAATTTGCCCGCGCGTTTGAACTCTTCTTGCAATCTGTTGAAAATAAAGCGAAAGTTGACTAGGTTGTCTTTATTCAGACTAATCCTACATTGCTAACGTTCTTACTTGTTTACTTTTTTTGTTGTGAACGCCCAATACCGATTTGCAGGATCACCCTTTTTTAAGGCTTGGGGTTCCTCGAATGAATATGAGTCGAAGGGTTATTTCATTGTTTTATGGAATAGTCTGTTAAATATTTCAGCAGCAGTAGTTGTATTATTTGATTTGAAAGCAGTTTAAAAATTAGGATTTACTTCTTCTACTCCAAGTACTCCACTTACAATTCATACAACGAATCCCTATTCAAGCTGGTATTGAACACAGAGTCCTCATCGCCCATCTGCACCAGCCTCCGATGCAGTTCATCCGTGTAGTACTCCAGCAGCGAGGACAGGTGCTCCGCCCTCTGCTGCCGGTCCAGGCACAAGTACATCACGTACGCCAGGTCCAGGGCTGGGGACGCGTAGCGAACTACTTGGAAATCTACGATGTACATCTGGAAAAGAAAGGGCTTTTGAGTCTTCCCCATATTGGTAACAAGAAAAACCAGGTTAGACAAAGTGTTATAGCGGTTTTCCATCAGGATTCTTTTAGTAGCGCGATTGGTGGCAAAAGGCTCGCCTCATCATATTTGACTATGGATGGTGTTTGAGTGTCAAGCTCCAGTTGTGATGCTGGTGGTCTCGACTAAATAAAACTTCTGCTTTTTCGATATGAAGACTTTATAATCTGGTTTAGTGGTTACAAATAAAAAAGGGCCGATGTATGCGTACGGTAAGAGACGGCGAGCGAGTGTTTGTCGTGTGTGCCCACATATGGTCAAGGGCCTAGCGGTAGGTGAGGGGGCGCTGCGGTAACGTTCCCACTGGCCGGCGCGATGTGACGATCCGGAACAGATGGATTTGACTTAAACATATCTAGCGAAAGTGGGTGTATCTGTGATAGGAACACATCCTATCATTCTTTTTTTGGTTAAACTGAATAAATACTAGGTCCTCAACTTACATCAGCAATATCCCCATCCGCATACTTAAACAAGAAGTTATTGGTCCAGCAGTCACCATGTCCAATCACAGCTAGTGGTTCCTTAGGAGAAACCAGATCCACCATGGTATGGAAGAAGGTCTCTTCGCTGCAAAAACTCTTGAACTTCTCCAGGTAGACCTGCTTGTCTTCTGCACCAACTAACTCCTGTTCCACCATGGCTATGGCGTTGGCTGTGGCTTCTATGTAGTAGTTCTTGTAGTAATCGATGTTTTCTTCCACATAGAAAACTACAAAGTAACAAGAAAGAAGAAATAAGAAATCTTCATTGTTTTCGTTAATTAATTCTGAATTTGTAAATATTTAAAAATGTTCTATTTTGGAAAATGGAATGAAAAGTGATATTCAATTCGTTCTTCATAGCTCCATCTCTTTCATGGCATTCATTAATGCCTCTGATTGGTATAGAAAATCAAATTTCAGCGCTATTACACCAGTATGAGCTGAACTATTATTACATTTAAACTCTTACTTTGCTTGGAATCCGTATTACAAGGTTAAAACTCGCGTGCCGCCTACTGACACTGCGTGTCATTTGATACTAAATTGGACCAATACAAATAGCAAATAAGGAACAATCTTACCTTCCGAAATCCCATCCTGAATATTCAACAGCTCATAAAACGCCTCAGGGTTATGGCACTTCATGGCCAATGACAGCGCGTGGAACTGCGACAAATGTTTCAAGACGAAGTAGCACTGCTCCACTGTCAGACCCTGACGCCTCTCGGGCATGGCATACCCTTCCCTCTTCAGATCCTTCAACACCACGCAGTCGTTCTGGGCCAAGTAACATTTGGGGATCGATTTGAACGGATTATGGACATTCCATTGTTTCTGGAAGTTGAGTAAAGCCGGCCAGATCTTGTTGTAGAACGCGACTTCGTTGCAGAACAGCTCATCACTCTTGAAGGCTTCCCTTCGCAGGATGCTTTCGGGAAGGCACTTGTAGATGATGGAGCTTTCCCATGGTTCGTCGGTTTGGCTTGAGCCGTCAGGTTCCTCATGTCTTTGGGTGCCTTTTAAGGTGATCCGGTATACCATGGAGGTGTAGTTGTCGCCTCGTTTGGAGCCCGGTGCCCCCTGAGGACATAGTTTTTGTTTTTTTTTATTTACTAATATTGAAATTGTTTAGTATCTAATAATATATTGGGTAATAAATATTATAAAGCTGAAGAGTTTGTTTGTTTGTTTGTTTGTTTGATTGTTTGTTTGTTTGTTTGTTTGTTTGTTTGAACGCGGTAAACTCAGGAACTGCTGGTTGGAATTTTAAAATTCTTTTTGTGTTGGATAGTCCATTTATCGAGGAAGGCTATAGGCTATATAACATCACGCTACGGCTAATAGGAGCGGAGCATAAATGAAAAATGTTACAAAAACGGGAAAAGGTATTTCCTTTTTGAGAGCTTCTGCTGCGTGCGCTGCGAAAACGGTTTAAGTTACGCAAATATCATGTATGAAGGAATTATTTCTCTTTAAATGTTCTAAAAAAAAGCCCGCGACAGCATATATCTATCTTTTAAGATTGACTCACTGTAACCTTTTTAAAGTTA
Source organism: Diarsia dahlii (assembly GCA_949775195.1). Classification (NCBI taxonomy): domain Eukaryota; kingdom Metazoa; phylum Arthropoda; class Insecta; order Lepidoptera; family Noctuidae; genus Diarsia; species Diarsia dahlii. The sequence goes on from OX459212.1 coordinate 18,232,194, forward strand.
AACTGTTAGGTTAAAAAGAATTATTTTTTGCGAAGCTTATTTAACCCATTATGGTATTAATCTATAACTAAATAAATGTGTTTGTTAGAACGGAAATTTAATATAGAATATTTGTGCCCTTTACTCTATACAGTTTAAACAAATATCTTAGAAGATATCGCAATGTAAAAATACCCGCGCGGCAAAATATTTCGCGCGTCGCAATGTAGGTACGGGGGATTCTGGCTGGCCTCCGGGAAATTCAAATTCAAAATATTTACTGCATCATAATGTTTACAAGTATAGAGTGTTATAGTATATTTAACAGTAAGAGACACCTATAGTAATTCACACTTTAATATAATCTAAGCTAATCTAAACCATCTGAACTATTATAATAAAGAGGAAAGATAAGATTTTTTGTTTGTTACGATTTAGCTTAATTTATGTCAGATAGTCGATATCGAGAAAGGTTATAAGCTATATTTATGTGACGCAGACGAAGTTGCGTGGGTCAGCTAGTTGGGTAATATATTGAACTTTGATGGGAGCGTGACAACTAATTCTTGCTCGAAAATACTTGCTACTAATGGGGCTACCACACGCATAGGCTTCAGCCACACGTGCGATGTACTGTGTGTACTTACCGTGCAATCGCGCATGTAAAAGTGTGGTGAAGCTTGAGTGTGTCGTAGGCCCATAAGTCTGAAGCATTACACAGTACCGGGAGCAGCCAGTTCACTCTTGCAAATTGAAGGATTTTGTTCGTACACTATACCTACCTCAAAGTGCTGTATACTGACGTCAGGATACTCATCTTTGAGCAGACTCTGCAGAAAATCAAGGGTGATCTCCGACATGACACAGCGATCAGTCAGCAGGACCTCCTAGCTGGATAGACGACGGAATTCAACTGAAGAGCTGCTCCTATCATTATCTAGTTGTGGGCCTAGGATGGCCGTCATTGCAGGTGAGTTTGGGACTTAATATTTTTTTTTATCGAAAAAGTATTTTGAGCGTAAATAATTCTATCTCGTCTGTGCACTATGACTATTTCGATAGATTTTAATACTAATTAAGTATTAGAGAACAGCAGTGGCCCCGATTTACGAGCAGTAAGTTGTGTGTTTGAAGTTGAACCCAGGAAGGTGCATTACTATTTTACCTCTACTCTCGGGTTATCTATCGGTACCTAAAGGAAATAATCGTAAGGGAACCGGTCAAAACTCGAAGACATACTGACATCTAGGTACCAACCCGCACTGACCCGTGGGGTGGATTATAATAGCCCATTTCCTGTCATATAGAGGAGCCCGATGTCCTAGCAGTGCCACACGGCCGGTGTTTAATCATAGCTTAAAATTATGTTCCCACTAGTTAGGGCCGCCTATGGCAACACTCTGGCTTAAGTTTACCCAAACCACATACTTACAGTGCGATCAAATTATCTTGGCAGGTCTGAACATAGGCTCTGCGAACTTTTACGCATGTAAGCTTGTGAAGAAAACTGTTATTGCCAGTTAAACCAATACTTAAACGATCAGAAAATATCTAATTTAAACAGTGAGAAATACAAATAAAATAAATATCTTAACACTTTTATACAATACATAGGTAGTTGTAACAAAATGACCTGCACGAAGTTCGGACCTGCCAAGATAATTTGATCGCACTGTACATGCATTAAAAATAATTTCCATTACCCTTCCAGATGTTCTAGCTTAAAAGCTTAAACAAGTCACATACAACATGGTCACTCTAGTGGTGTGGGGCGCATATTGAATTGTTACAGCGGTTGGGGTCGCCGTGATTGGATAATATCACCGGTTGTTTCAGTATTAACGTACACTCAGCTGTCCATCATCTGCCCTTCCCGCTTGTGCATGATTGTCCCCGACCGTAGATAGAAACGTGCCAGTCTGTAGTTTCCATCGTTTTTGCTATTAGTCATTTAATGTTGTTAGAAGAAGTACCTATACCTGACGAGTGGTGTACGTAACAGTTTACAAAACCTATTTTTAAGAACAAAGACTTTCTTTTTTTAAAACGTTGCCTCACACTAGGAATTTCTCGTGTATTATTGGTGCGTTTACAAACGTTTCAAGTCACATACACAAATACTCAGACCCAGAACAATTATCTGTAGGCCATACCAGTATTTGTTCCGTGCGGGGATCGAACCCGCGACACGCAGCGCAGCAGTCCAATCGCTCAGCCACTGCGCCAACCGTGCCGACAGGAGATGATTTGCTGGAGTGCAACAATTACAGAAGAAGCTGTCATACAGTATGAAAGCTCAGGAGGAACTAATTGAAAGGAAGAGTTGAGAGCGAAATTTCGCAGAGTCAATTCGGTTTTATTGACGGGTGTGCGAGAAATGCAGAGATGCACAAGACATATAAAACTTGCACTTGTCTTGGTGTTCGTCGACGAAAAAGCATACGTTCAGGAATCCTGTGAGGTAATGTGGTGCCTGTGGTGGACTGTTGTGACTTACGGAGGAAGGTATGCCTCAGAAGTATCCGTGCGTTGTAAAGTCTTATGCGAGATGAGAATGTGTGGAGTGACAAGAATGTTTAGGATTCGTGATCTAAAAATAAATCATTATTGCTAAACACAATCTTAAAACTCCACAGTGGATTTATTCGTTTGTTTGTCTACTTTTTTTCCTATAACCTGTGTGTGTTCAATCAGTAGGTACGTTAAATGTTAGTTTTATCTTTTATCTTCGGGGACGCCGGCAGACACCAGGCGGGCGATCAGTCCTTGCGTTAATTGATAGAACTTACAATTATTATTACCTAACATAATTATTATGTCTTGCAGCACAGCATCAATAATGATAGACATGACATTAGTACTGCTTAAAACGAAACGTTTCTGCAAGGTTGGTTGACAGTGACATTCCCGCCTGAACGTGCGTTCAAATTGCTTATATTTTTTTATCCAGTTTTGCATTGGACCAAATGACTTGTTTAAAATAATTGATAGAAGTTTACAATATAGATATTTTTACTCAAAAGTACTAATAAAAATACTTACAAAATGGTTTTTAGAATGAGAATCTGCCATAGCTCAGTAGAATAATGAAACAGTTTCACTGCTTCGAACGCAAACAAACGCAAACGTCAATGTCAAATTGAAATTTGATTTTTCTGCGTTAAAAAATATAAATTGGTGCCGCATTTTTCTCCAGGAATAGAATTAGGTTCTCTATCCATTTCATTTGGATTTTAATTTCCCGTATTCTGATTTAACAGTGCTGATAACCTAGGTATCGCTCAAAATGCCTGTGGATCAAATTCAATACTCGGAAAGGTATACTGATGACGTCTATGAGTACAGGTGAGCTTTTTTCATTTTTCTTACAAGTTTTCTTCACATTCACAATATGTTTCAAGATTCCCTGCCTGGAACTCATAAGTGTACCTTATGTGTTTTCGTTGCACTTTTTGCGTGTAATTTGCTTGTTTTATTTTTATTTCGTTGCACAATATGGCTGCACTTTCCGTCAGTCATTTTGCGTCATTGTAACAGAGAATAAGTTCATGCGTATAAAATTTTTTGGTGAATCACAATCACACATTCATCTTTTCAATCATACTTTTAGATTAAAAGTGGTTAAGACTTCACAACAGCAGCTGACACAATGAAACATAGGCTATGTTGGTTATGCATCAGCTGTTCACAGCTGTTTCCAATAATAGTCGTCTGTCTTTACATTTTATTTTGTCCAGAGCAATTATAAATGGGATTAGAGTGTAGTGTAACACATCACAAGAAATAACAAATATAATGTAATGGCAATATAAATAAAAAGCAAAATGAAAAATTATAAAAATATTAAAAAATTAAAAATAAAGCAACATTATTTGCTATATCTTATTTTCACCACTACATCACAATGCATTTATGATTCCAGACATGTCCTCCTGCCACCAGACATTGCCCGCCTGGTACCGAAGTCCCACCTCATGACGGAGACAGAATGGCGTAACCTCGGAGTCCAACAGAGCCCTGGCTGGATGCACTTCATGGTCCACAACCCTGAGCCTCACGTCTTGCTGTTCAGACGACCACGGACTGACAACCAGGCCCCTGTGAATGGCCTCGATAGTAATACAAACTCATCGGTCAAAGTATAAGATCGGAGCAGCTAGGTAATTTAATAATTTATGTAGTTGGAGATAGAATGTTGAGGTTTTAACAAGATGTTTGACTTATAGTATCTTACTGGAAATAAGAAATGGTAGCAATAGAAATATTGCTTAAATATCAAATTGTTATTGATTTATACAAAAAATTGTCCTAGTTACTTGCTGTAACTTATTCCAAGATCCATTACAAACAATACGTCATGTTCTATTATTTGCTAATAATTGCAAACTTTTTCTTTAAATGAATAGATTATTGGAAAATCAGTTGAACATTAGAAGGGCAATCTAGCTTCTTTATTATCTTAATGTCACATTTATGACTTTGAGATTATAAATTTTGCAAATTCACCTTCAGAATGGCTGTATTGTTATCAGGCTTGATAGTTACAGATTCAATACAATGGACATTGCTCAAAATAAATACTCAATACCTAGTAAAATTTCATGCCTTTGAAGAATGAAACCTCATAAATTCTATCAGCAGTTATGTATCCTAAAACAAACAAAAAAATATTGATATTTAAGCAAAATAATGTAGTTAGCCTATATGCAATTACTATGATTACTAAACTAAAGTATGATAACATTATTGTTTTCACCATGAAAGACTAATACTTATAAAGAATATTTAGTAATATGACCAAAATACATGTCCAAAAAACTATTTGCTATTTATAAGAACTGTGTGAAGGAAGGACAAAGATAGTGTTGTGATAGATGAACAGATAATAATTTTTAGTGTGGCCCCGTTGACCTTTAAAAAGTCTTATTGCAGGGGCAACCACAACCGCAAACCGCACCAACACAACTAGCTCTATGTAATTCAGTGAAATTGGTAGCAGGCTGCAATTTTGCCATCTGAGGAATCATTAAGCTTTCTCGTTTTTTAACTAAACTGGTCGCCTAGGGGATATCTTCTGAGATAATCCATGATAATAAAATAGGGCACCTGCATCAGTTAGAAGTTCAGAAGAGACTGACAGTGTTGACACGTTGTATGGCCACGCTTACCCTCTGACCGCGGTCAAAGCCAGCCCTAAAATTCCAATTAAAATGATTAATATTCCAGTACAATTTATTGCCATTTTATTGTATAATAATGGAAGATATCTTGTAAGTGACAGTATATAAAGTTACATATTAGGCTAGTAGTGTTGCGGTTTACTGTTGACGTTGCCTTCAGTTTATATCTATAATTAGTATACATAATTGTAACAGATAACCTAGAAAGATAAAATGTTTATCAAACTCTTGATACTATTCCTCTTATCTATTGGACAATTAACACACTGCAAAAACGAATATTTATGAACCTAGTTTATTTCATAATACTTTTGTTAGATTGCATTACGCAGAGGTAATAGGGTAGTTGACAAAAAAAATCTAATTAGTCCGTCACATAGGTAACCAAAAAATATTGGACACGTATTTTTTTCTTTTTGCACGTAAACCAAAAATAAAGACGATACAGTGCTTCGAAAACTCGTGTGACGTCACATCGCACTACATTTTTTACCACGTAGTGCCGTCAAAAGCCCCCACAGCCCCACTCCTGATCTTTGACGCGTTTTATCTTCGTAAATTTTTATTAATTTGATAAAACAAAAAACACGTATCCAGTATTTTTCGATAATCTAACTGGCGGACTAAACGGAATCATAATTTTTTGACCCAGGACACATCCCTATTATTTTATTTAGTTATTCTTCTTACCCACCAAAAGTAATTAAGTATTTGTTTATTTTTACGTGCTTAATAAACATGTTATGCAAATATTTAAAATGAAATAAAATTTTATTAAAAGGTTGTTCCTATTCCCGACTGAAAATTTATTTATGTATGTATGTATACTATGTATATAATTGTTAAAGTGCCTTTAAGCTGTTTGCTTAAAAAGAAAAATATAATTATTGTTTGGTAATTAAGGATTCGGTTCATGAATTCATTGAAAAAATAAATAAAAATTACTCTGATGATTTCAGAAACTATGGTCTAGGAAAAATCTTATGTTTGTCAATTGATTGAAAAGCTAAGATTAAGGATAGCAAGGATAGGTGGGATTGCTAAGGGTCTAAGGGAGCATAGTCTCTTAAATGTGAATGTTTGGTAACTGTTACTCATTTTAAGGCTTTATATACACTTTGAAATGATACACAATTGGGCGTTGCATTGCAGAAAACCTCCCTCATCACTTTTGTACATTTTGTATAAACCATCATACACTACACTCTACAGGACACAGTTGTAATGTGTGCTTACTTTTATTAATTGGGCATGAAATTATATGAATATTAATAATTCCTATTACCACAAGATGCCTTTGCCTGCTTAAATATTATATGTATATTATGTATGTAATACAATGTAGAAATAATAATGGCTAAGTATGTATATGCATATTATTCATATTATAATGGTGCAAATTTCAATTGACTTATATGTAATTTAAGTTAGTGTATGAAGTTTAATTTAAATATAATGTTTGTTAACTAAATAAAGGTTTATACGGGAAAGACGTTGTAGTATAATTTTAACTTATCTATTCCTTTATTAAAAAACGTGAGCAGAGGAAGTGGACCTAGTAGATCCCCGATGGTGCGACTAAAAATGAGATTGACCATGTCATGTCTACCAACAAGCAAATGTTCAATGATGTCTCTGTGATCAACTCGGTGTAAACCGGAAGTGATCACCGCATGGTAAGAGGCACATTGAACATCAATATAAAACATTAAGTGCTGGGCCACACTGGCAGCGCGGTGCGGGGAGCGGCGCGGGTGCGGAAACGCGCGCGTTTGTGCTGTCCGCAGTCGACTGCGGCTTCGTTCCGAATGTTGTATTGTCCAGTGTTTGTCAAACTATAAATGGATGAAGAAGACTTGTTTTTACTGGAAAATTCTTACTTTAAATGGCAAATGATAAAAGTGAAAAAATAAAATTTATTTAACCCGAGAAAATGAAGGAGAATTTTACACACTCTATGAAAGATTGCGAGAGCAATTTTTTTTTGTATTTACTATGTTCGACATCCACAGTGCAGGTCGTGCTTGAATAGCACGTAATAATTCTTCAGCATTTAATTGTGAAGCCATCACAACAACGCGCGCGATAGCTCGAATAGTTTGAGATACCCGCTCCCGCGCGGTTTATCGCTTGCCGCCCGCGCACTCACTGCGGCCACTTGTATGAACGAGCTATGGCACGAGTTGCCCGCGCGCAACACCTGCGAACTAACGAGAATTCCTACATCGCGCTATCAACACTGTCCGCGACATTAGCCTATATAAGAGATCCCGACTTACAAAAATGTCGGGCAGATAGCCCACCAGACACAACACCCGTCTGGTCGGAGGATCCTCTCTTTTCTATGGAAACACCCAAGCTTATGAAAGAGTGGCGTGAGATGATCCTGCAGTCCTCAGACGAGGCATGGAGGTACCGGCAGCTCAATAGACAAATCTCCAAATCCTTGAAAGCCGACCACTGCCGCTTTAATACCGAGCGTATCAAAGACGCAATTGAACGAAACAAAGGTTCCAAGGTCTCAAGAGATCTGGGTACTGGGCAGAGCCAGCTCACGAAACTGAAGACCGATGATGGTAGGATCGTGTCCGCCAAACCAAAGCTTCAGGAAGGGATCGAGAGTTTCAATGGGTCGTTGTACACGTAAACCAGTAAGCCCGTCGAAAATCTAGATAACCACCAAAGAGGTAAACTGACCCGACACTGCCGAAGACATCCCGGTCGTCAGCCTGTACGAGATTAGGATGGGTCTGAAACAGGTTAAAAACAACAAGGCACCGGGTGATGACGGAATTACGGCCAAACTTCTGAAGGCGGTGGCAAACCGGTCCTTAAGAACCTTCAGAAGCTGTTTGATTCCGCCATACTCGACGGGTAAACGCCACAGGCGCCTCTTCTTCAAAAAGGGTGATAATGCCCGGCTGAAGAACTATAGGCCCATTTCACTTCACCACGTCTACAAGTTGTTTCCAAGAGTCATCACAAATCGTCTCGCGCGCAGATGATTTCCAGCGTCACCTCCTCAGACAGGGAGACGTCATATCTCCGAAACTGTTCACCGCTGTACTCCCAAAAGTTTTGTAGTGGCGACGGAAGACGTTGCGTTGGAAAACCTGTTAAAAGGTTGACCGCTGAGCTGGTGAAGGTTGCGCGGACCCGCTGGATGCGAGACGCACGGGACCGGTCAAGGGGAAGCCTATTTCCTGCAGCTGTGGACGTCTTTTAGCTGAAATGATGATGGATGATTCAGGTCAGATTATTGGACATATACCTATAATAGGTAGCTAAATAATCTATACTAATATTATAAAGCTGAAGAGTTTGTTTGTTTGTTTGTTTGTTTGTTTGTTTGTTTGTTTGTTTGTTTGAACGCGGTAAACTCAGGAACTGCTGGTTGGAATTGAAAAATTCTTTTTGTGTTGGATAGTCCATTTATCGGGGAAGGCTATAGGCTATATAACATCACGCTACGGCTAATAGGAGCGGAGCATAAATGAAAACTGTTACAAAAACGGGAAAAGGTAATTCCTTTTTGAGAGCTTCCGCTGCGTGCGCTGCGAAAACGGTTTAAGTTACGCAAATATTATGTATGAAGGAATTGTTCCTCTATAAAAGTTCTAAAAAAAAGTCCGCGACAGCATATACCTATCTTTTAAGATTGACTCACTGTAACCTTTTTTTACTATTAAACTGTTAGGTTAAAAATAATTATTTTTTGCGAAGCTTATTTAACACATATGGTATTAATCTATATCTAAATAAACGTGTCTGTTAGAACGGAAATTTAATATAGAATATTTGTGCCCTTTACTCTATACAGTTTAAACAAATATCTTAGAAGATATCGCAATGTAAAAATATCCGCGCGGCAAAATAATTTACGCGTCGCAATGTAGGTACGGGGGATTCTGGCTGGCCTCCGGGAAATTGAAATTCAAAATATTTACTGCATCATAATGTTTACAAGTACAGAGTGTTATAGTATATTTAACAGTAAGAGATACCTATAGTAATTCACACTTTAATATAATCTAAGCTAATCTAAACCATCTAAACTATTTTAATAAAGAGGAAAGATAAGATTTTTTGTTTGTTACGATTTAGCTTAATTTATGTCGGATAAGCGATATATCGAGAAAGGTTATAGCTATATTTAAGTGACGCAGACGAAGTTGCGCGGGTCAGCTAGTAAATAATAATAATAAATATTTTTATTGACACAAGAAAAAAGTTATACATTTCGATTTGAAACCCTGACTCCTGTGCTAGGTGAGACCTGTGTTACAGAAGTCAGTGTCTACACCCCTTTTTGGTACTAAAGTTTACAAATTATTATGCATCAGAAATTTAAAAGAAAAAAAAAATACTATAAGGAAAAACAAAAATAACCATTAATAAAATAATAATGCATGCGTGCTCTTGTGTGGTGTGTGTACGTGTGTGTACGTGTGAATTAGTGAGTGTGTTGTGTCTATGTCTGTGCGTGTGTGTGTGTGTTTGGTGTGTGGTGCGACTATGTGTGTGTTTGGTGTGTGGTGTGGGTGTGTGGTGTGACTGTGTGAGTGAACGTAGTTGGTGGCTAAAATTGGGTTACAACTTAGACTTGGTTTGCCTACCTAACTATTTGTCATCTCGAGAGTGGTATTGTTCTTTAATTAGGTTTTCCGTCTGTTGGTAATCCAGTGTTTGAAGCCATGAGTTTAATTTAATCTTAGTTTTAATTCTTGTTAGTGGGTTGAAGTTAAGGATAATGTTTATTTTATTGTATAGATTAATGGATAAGTATAAATTTTGCCGTCGAGCGGATGCGGTCTTACATTTGACTGTTTTACATACATTACCGATGGTTCTCTTGTATTTGGTTGCGTGATTTACCGGTGTTTTTTCATGCTGTTTCAATACAAGATTGAGCAGGTATAGTTGTCTCTCTGTCAATACTTGGCAACACTCATATAGGGTTCTTGTAGGGAACCGGTACGGTTTGAATGTCATAACTTTTAAAAGAGATCGTTGAGCTCTCTCGAGGCGTATCATGTAGGTTTTACAAGCACCTCCCCAAACAGTAATGCAGTAACCTATGATGGACTGGGCCAGAGCTAGATAGACCGCCCGGAGAAGCTTAAACTCGGCCACCTGCCGTAGTTTTTTAAACGCCCATATCAGTTTTCTAACTCGGGAGGAGGTATGTTCAATGTGGGGACGCCAGCTTAGTCCCTCATCCAGAATCACTCCTAGGTACTTTATTGTTTTTTGTTGAGTGATTTGAAGACATGGGCATGAAGTAAATGTGTAGCGTACAGCTTGTCTATAAAGTCATGAAATTAATGTTTGAGGAACTAACATTATTCATCGGCTGTCATCAACTTGTTATTTATCTTGATATCTTTTGCATTTTTTAATTTTTTTCAAATCTACGTCGACAAAACTTCGAAAAAACGTGTTAAATATGAGGAAAACAAATAGGAGTGGAGCTCGGGAAATTATTTCAAAGTATATCAGCGATGTTTGTTAGAACACCAAGCTGACCAAAATTTATCAAATTTGGATGATATTTATACTCGAACAGCAGCTATAACAGGTATGTAATCGTGTAATTGTTTGTTTTTTATCTACCAGAAGTCACAAATTTACTAAATATTTTAAGACTAAACCGGTGATTTTAAATATGAATAAGTTTTAACATGTTTGAAATAAAAACAGTGCTATGTATTTTCTGTTAGATATTACATCTTTTTTTAAATCTTTCTTTCAGGAAAATCTGAGAGTACAATGAGGCGTATTGCAGATGAAGGCAAACAGATCAGGCCGTCCTAAGAAAGAAATGGATGACTTCAACATAAAATTTCGCTAAAACAGATCTGGATTTTAAATGTAGCCTAGAAGTCCTGCGTAAAATTTTGAAATCGATTGGATTTTCTTACAAGATCAAAATAACAGAAAGGCTCTAATCGAACAACATATTGCAGCAAAACGGGCAAGAGAAAATGGGCATACAGTGGTACAAAAGTTAAAATATAACATTAATAAAAAATATGTACGAACATTTTTCTTTTATTTACTCATTTTTATTTCTATGAAGGTCGGAAGGAAAACATCGTGAGGAAATCTAGACTTATAATTATTATAAGTCTGAAATCGCCAACCCGTCTTGAGCATGCGTGGTGATCAGTGCTCGTGCCGTCTCTGTTGAGAAGAGGCCTTTGCCCAGCAGTGGGACAGTAATAGGCTGGTATTATCATTTATAATGAAGGTCGCATCTTTGTTTATGGTTTCTGCTTTTTTTAAATAAGATAACAGATTTTAATTAAAACCAGGTTTGCTTCTAGTACAAAATAATGTGCTAGTATCAAAACCATTTTAGTCACACTATACAGGGTTGCTATGTGCACGAGTCTTCACGACCGCAGCGCCCTCATTTATTTTCATGACTTTATAGACAGGCTGTACCTATGTGTACTAATCTCTACATAGTTTCGCTTTGTATAAAAGTTTAGGAATATGTCTATGGTTTATCCCTGCACGTTCTACGTAGAATCGGGTGGTCGTCGACTTATAGGGTCACGTGTGTGTCAATGCCTCCTGCACGTCGACAGATGCGCCTGCAGACGTCATCTGCGGATGCGTCCACCGACGTGTAGATGGAGCGATTTGCTCGTCAGTGGTAGGTAGGTACTTAACGTCGGCAGATGCGTCTACCGTCAATCCGTTTGTTGGCGGTTTTTTGGCACACATCAAAGGGTTGCAGCGTGACTGATCGACCAACAGACTTGTGGTCGGCTCGTGGACATATTTCTGCAGATGCATCTGTGGACGTCTACGGACACATCCGCCGACGTGTAGAGAAAACTTTTAGAGCACAAAGTATGGGACACCTGGTTTATGTACAGACGTCACCGCATCAAGCTACTAAAATAAATAAAATAAAAATAAATAAGCCTTTTATTATTTCTCAATTTCATGCAGTTTTACAATTATTATCATGCAACAATTAATAACAATTTTTTTATAATTGAATTTATAGATACTAATATTATTTCATAATTCTTCATTTATTTTGATTATTATATTTAGATGTAATTTTATTTATTTGATTATTTGCTTCGTAATTGTTATTTATATTTTAATTATTTGATTGAGAACCCCCCTGCAGGGTAAAGGCCTCCTCCAGTTTTATCCACTGTTTTCTATCTCTCGCCATTGTTTGCCAGTCGTCGCCTGCTATTTCTTGGATGTCGTCGATCCATCTTCTGGATGGCCTCCCTCTTTTCCTTTTCCCCTTGGGACCTTTCCATACCACGACGCGACTCGTCCATCGAGCATCCTTTATTCTGGCTAGATGTCCTGCCCATTTCCATTTTAGTTTCTTTGAGTGGAACAGGAAATCAATTAGTTTTGTTCTCGCTCTTATCTTGGTGTGGCGTACTTTGTCCCTCTTTCGGAGCCCGAGGATGGATCTTTCCATGGCGGCTTGACATATCCTGACTTTTTCCATAATATATTTTGTGTATGTCCAAGTTTGTGAGCCATATGTTAGGCAAGGAAGAATGCAACTATCCATCACTTTCTTTTTCATAGAAAGCGGAATATCTCCTTTCATTATTTCTCTATGAGCCCAGTATTTTTGCCATGTTATGTTTATTCTTCTATTTATTTCCTCTAGGTTGTTGTTCTGGTGGAATGAAACTTGTTTCCCGAGGTAAGTGTATGTCTCTACATATTCTAGGTCTAGGGTTCCAACCTTTATTGGTGACTTTGAGGCATTGGTCATGAGATTAGTTTTCTGCAGGTTCATTTGAAGCCCTACGCGAGCGCTTTCTGCCTGTAGACTCTGTACCATTTTTTCCAGTTGCGAACTTGATTCCGAGAATAGTATTATGTCGTCAGCAAAACGTAAATGGTTAAGATACTCCTTATTTATTAGAATACCGAGATTTTTCCAGTCAAGTTTTTTAAATAACGTCTCTAGTACGGCGATGAAGAGCTTTGGCGATAAGGGATCACCTTGTTTTACACCCCTTTTAATTCTTATTTCTGGGCCACTTGTTTCCAGGCTAATTCTACTCGTGCTTCTCTCATAGATGTTTTTTATTATATTGCAATAGATATCGTCTATATTGTTCTCTTTCAGCGCCACCCATATTGAATTGTGCGAGATAGAGTCAAATGCTTTTTGGTAATCAATAAAGGCCAAGTAGAGAGGCCGTTGAAATTCCTTGTATTTCTCTATTATGCTTTCCAAGGTTTGAATATGGTCAACAGTCGAATAACCTCTACGAAACCCTGCTTGTTCAACCGGTTGATTTTCTTCAATTTTTGCAGATATTCGCCTTAAGATACATTGTGAGAAAAGTTTGTAGAGGCTAGGAAGTAAGCTGATGGGTCGGTAATTTCCAATGTCCTTTGGGTCACCCTTCTTGTATAGTAATATAATGTTAGATTTAGTCCATTGCTCGGGGACTCGCTGCTCTTTGTTTATACTGTTGAATAAATGGGCTATCATAGGTGTCAGCAATGGACCTGCTAGTTTCAGTGCCTCATTTGGTATACCGTCTGGTCCTGGGCTCTTATCCGGTTTAAGTCTTCTTATCTCTTGATCTATTTCGTCTTCGTTCCAATCGATGGTCGTTTGGTCTTGAGAGTTAGAGTGAAAGGTTATGCTCTCAAGGTTTCCAAAATATTTATGATCGTAGAGGTTTTCGTAGAACTTTGTTGCTATGTTTAAGATGTTCTCTCTATTGGTTGATGGGATAGAGTTTTCTAATAAGCTTGGTATCCAGGTTTTATGTGAACGGAGTTCTTTAAATGCACGTTTGCAGCTCCCGCTAGTCATTAAGTATTTTTGTATTGTGATTGATCTATGGTTCTTATAGTCTTGTCTGATTTTTTTGTTTGTTATTTTGTAGAGATAGCTGAGCTTTTTCCTGTCTTCGCGGCTTTTAGGTTTTAGGTTTTGTAGGTTGTGACGTTGTTTGATTAGGCTTAATGATTCCTCTGAAAGAATGTTGTGCAATTTGGGTTTTTCTCTTTGTTTATCCATTTTCATACTTTCTAATATACATTTTTCAATTTTATCGTATAAGCTTTGAACCGTGTATGTTTCTTCTGGTTGTATAGATTTTAAATGTTTGTTTAGTTTTTCTAGGTAGTAACTTACTTCATTTTTGTCTTTCAGAGTGCATTTAGGAGTTCTGTACTTTAGACGACTCTTCTTCATTAATGTAAATGATATTTTTGATCTTACCATTCTGTGATCTGATGAGAACATGATATTATTTAGGACATGTACATCTTGAAATCGATTAGGAAAATTTGTAAGTATGTAATCTATTTCATTCTTGGTTGACTGGTCCGGAGATTTCCATGTCCATTTCCGACAAAACTTTTTCTTGAAAAAGGTGTTCATAATGGATAAGTTATGTTCTTGAGCATAGTGTATTAATTGTTCACCTCTAGGGCTTCTTTTTCCAAAACCAAAGTTTCCAAGAGTTTTATTTTCTTCGGAGATTTTCTTCCCAACTTTCGCATTAAAATCACCCATCACTATCACAGATTTTCTTGAAACTGCATGGGCATTTTGTATAGTATCGTAGAATATTTTGATTTCTGATTCTTCGGATTCTTCTGTGGGTGCATAAACTTGGATTATAGTGATTTGTAGGTCATTTATATCCACATCTAGAAGTGCTACTCGATCGGACAAACCCTTAAAGCTCTTGATGCAGGTTTTAAGATGTTTTTTTACAATAAATCCAACTCCATATCTCCCTTTTGTCTGTCCGTTGTAGCATAATATGAAGTCGTCGTATTCGTCCACACCACAGCCAAATCTTCTCATTTCTGACAGACCAATGATATCATATTTAATATTCTTGAGCGCGTTTGTAAGTTCTATGAGTTTTTCCGGGCTTGCCAGCGTTTTCACATTCTATGTGCCAATATAGAGGTTGTATTTATTTTTCTTGTTATTATTTATAACGTTTCCTTCTTTTGTTGGAGGGTTGTAGTCAGGAGAAAAATTAGTTACGTTTTCCTCCCCCGCGGTGACTAGCCGTGTTGGGTTTAATGATGGTAGAGGGGTCTCTGTTGATTGCTAGAAACTGGATGTTGGAGTCACATTTTTTGTGGGGTGTTCGGAGGCTTGTCTTGGTCTCATAAAAGCTGTTATTTTGTTTTTCTTCAAAGCTTGATTTTCCTGTATTGTTCCATCTTGGTTTGGAGAAGTATGGAAATTTCGTTTCTTTGGTTGTTGTTGGTCGCTTTGGTTACTATTGGATTTATGCTCCTTCAAAATTATTAATTTATCGTACTTAATTATTGCTTTTATGTCTTCTGCCTTGTATTTTAATAGCTCCGATTGTAATTGTTTTCTTTTCTCTAATATTTTGTGTGGGTAATCTTCTTTATAATATATGGTGCTATTTTTTATATTTTTCTTATTTTGTAATAACTTTATTTTCTTCCCCATAGTAGTAAAGGTGACTATAATCGGTCTAGATTCTTCTGCTTTTTTACCTAATCGTTTTGCTGATTCAATTTCGTTTCGCTCGCAAGGAATATTATTTTTATTAATGAATGTTAGGATTTTATTTTCTAGTTCTTCATATGATTTTTCTCCTTCATCTATACCGAAAAATACCAAGTTTTTCTTTCTGATATGTCTCTCCATACGATCCAAAATAATTTCTTGATTATGTACTTTTTCATTTAATTGATTATAGTTTTGTTCCATTTTATTGAAATTTTCGCTGATGTTCTTGTTTATGCTGTCCGTTATATTTGTTTCCATTTCTTTCATTTCTCTCTTTTGTGCTGCCAGATCTATTTGTATTGATTTTAGGATTTTTGTTATGTCTTCCATGTTTTCGCTGTTCACCGGTAGATGTCGCTAGTTTTATGCTTCGTTTGGTCTTTCGTTAGAAGGCTTTTTTCTTTTCAAAGTTATCGGTACTTGTTTAAGCTTTTCTCGCTATTTTGGGTTTAATTTGGACTTCAACTCTTTCGTTTTTCCAGTCTTATCATAATTTAAGTAGGTAAGTTTCTTGTTGCTCACTGGTGGTTTGCAGTTGCACATTGGTTCTGTGTGCTGGATGTGCATTTATCGTTGTTTTTGCCGATTTATTTGTTGTAGTTGCTTGACTTTGGGTTATAGTTGCATGTTTATTATTTTTCTATTTCTAAAGATTTTTAAATTTTTGACACTACTGAAGTTAGAGTCCTCTATCTATAAATTTGTGCACTAAAAGTTTTCGCTATTCCTCGTTAGATGGCGCTGGCCGTTGTGGTAAGTCCTTGAGACTAGCCTTGGTTCATCCACTTGCAGCTAGATGGCGATAGCTACCACTTGCGTATGTGTCCTTGAGAGAGACAACCTTGGTTCGCCTACTTGCCGCTAATGGCATCAAGCTACTACAGTCTTTCAAATTTTTTAAGAGTTTTTCAACTTTATCGCTGAAGCAGTAGGGTTGATTGGGAAAATTTGCCAGTTTCGGTTAGCTTCATGGGCTGTACTCGTGCTTAAAGTTAATAGATGAGATTCGAACCCACCGACTGTTTGCTGTTTGCAAACAAACAAGACGTGTAAATGTCGACATTTTTCACCATGGTCTTGACCATTATATTATTTCGTGTTTGGTCATTTATATTGAACTAGCTTTTGCCAGCGGCATCGCCCGCGTGGATGTCGGAAAATATCAAAAATAACGATTTTTCATACGAACTTTCATCCCCTATTTAACTCCCCTGGGTTGAATTTCGAAAAATCCTTTCTTAGCGGATGCCTAACATCTACCTGCATGACAAATTTCAGCCCGATTCGTCCAGTGGCTGTGCGTTGATAGATCACTATGTCAGTCAGTCACCTTTGAGTTTTATTATATTTAGTTGGGTCATATCGGGTATTATTATAAAAGAAAAACCAGTGAATACTATGTTGAATGTTTATTTGTGTTTAACTTCTAAAAACATTATAAACACAGTAAAATATACAAATAAATGCGGAAGTAGTACATTTCGTAAGGTTGCCAATATTAAAATAATAATTAAATTTCGTAAACAGAAAACTACCGTACTACACAATAAACAAGAAATAAAATTATTAACAATATATTAGTGTAAATTTTTATTTTCTATTTTCGTTAAAAATAATAATAAAGATTGTGCTTTTTTCTTATATACTATATTAGCGAAATTAATCAGAATTTAAGTAACAGTCGCGAGAGCGTTGAAATTTTGAAATGTTGCCAGCATAAAACAGTGCTGCGACTTCGAAATTTCAGCGCACTGTAGCGACAGAAAATAAAATAAAAATAAACCATGATATGGTTAGATCCGAAGTTCTTAATTTTAAAGTTAGCTTCAACAGGATTATTTAACGATCGTATAAAAGTCTCTCCAATATATCCTTATCTAAAAAAGGTAGGCAGCTTCTTACTAGTAGACACACGGTACATATCGAGATACATCGGCATGCGACATAAAAATCGTCGCATCCCAAATTAGCCTAATCGAAAAACGTGTCATCTTGCCTTTTGTAATAGTGAAAAAGTTTTGGATACATGTTTTTAGTTCCTAAGAAGAGTCCCTACAGTCCGACAGAACTATCTAGCGCGCACCGCGATTATTGAACGCGATTAATTAATCGCACGAACTTTCGTCAAGGAGTAGGTTAAAAGTTCATCCGTTCATTGCGATTTTTCAATCGCAGGACTCAATACTCGCGGCTCGCCTAGATCTAACAGTGAAGGAAAGGAAACTGCCACTACTCTGCATAGAAGCACTTCGATTATTATTTTTCATCATCTAACGATACATTTTTGATAACTCGATAAATGTTTAACTTACACAAACATGCATATAAATAACATGCTCGATATCATTTTGGCTACGTCTAAATACTACTCGCAAAATTGTTAACGAATCCATTTTAACTACGGCCACACTAGACATATTATGGCATACATTTTTGAAAATCGGAGAGGTCAATCTATATAACAATACATTTCCACTAAAACTTAGGCCCGTCCAGTGGTTCGCGGTAAAAACGTGGAGGTTTGAATCCATTGTGTTGCATTATTTATCAAAATATGTCACAGTAGTATCCTATTAAAGCTTTCAGCTTGTAACGTTCAGTGTGACCACATTTCAAAAATTCCTACTATTTTAGTAGTTCGTTAAAATCTGTTTGCTCGTTGTATAATTATAGAAAAAGATGGATATGGTTTCAGTAGAATATTTTCACTCGTTGATATGGTAAAAATGTGGTCAAACCAATCGAGCTGTCTTGTAAATAATATAGACCACCGATTAGTCGGTGACCATGTCGCCTCAGTTTCGTTTCACGTGATATAATACATATGCCTGTATTGTACACAGCAAAATGATATGGAAGTATACAAGAAGTGATATGATATATAATGGAGATTGTACTAACAAGATATGTACTTAAACGATTAAAATATCAAGTATCCACAAATTTGGTACATTTTTTTTTGTTAAATATATATGTATAAATGCTCGTTACAGTGTCTTTTTCGTTGGATCATCTCGTTCTAGCAACACTGTCGGGGTTACGGAGGGGAAAAACAAAAATAGTAGAAATTCTGTCAGGGTTACCTACAAGGGTAAAAAAACCTACGGTAGAAAAGAAAGCGACTCAATCACGATACGTACTGCAACAATGGCATGCCCTTATTAATACAATAAGCGTTGCATACGACTATCGTCTCGAAAACGACGCTACAGGGAACTAAATCTAGATAAAATCATCGTTAGTTCTATATAGCCGGATCCTTCCAGGCTTCTACTTTTTAGTATCTTTCCCCGCGAAGCCTCGATTAGAAAATGAGTGGAATGTTAGAGCTTATGTATAATAAGGTAGAAACAGCATGTGCAGGGTATTTGTTAGTGATGAGTCGAAAATTAGTATAGAAATATTACTGTACAATTTTAATAATACTTCGATGTTTAGCAAGGATAGAAATTTAAAGCGTTCTCTTTGGTATAGCTCGACAGTGTTGCTAGTTCGAAGGTATCATAGAGAAGGTGGCGGTTGCCGGTTGGCTCCGCCGGGTGGCAGCACCATACGCGCGTGTGACGTCACTTGAGGGCTACTCTTTGGTGGGGGGTTTCCCGTTGGTGTACTGCGGAGGAGAGTTCGATGTTTGGTTTTGTGGGTCCTCCGTCATTACTGACACTAGTTCTTCGACGGCGCGGCCTAGGTCATCTGGAATTAGATAAATTCAATTAGAAATGAGATAATTATACAAGGAACGTTAATGTTTTTGGTTACTGATTGTTCTGATTATGGTGTTATTTGGTGACTCCTGATAGTTAAGACTACTAGTGGTGTGAATTTACAATCTTTATTTATGGCCTCAATATAGTTGACGAAAGGAAGGCAGATGATAATTGTATATTTTCATTTTGGGTTATTTACCATTGTATCAACAACTTAATGTATTCTTAGCAGAATCTCTCATTTATATGTCTGAGTTCAACATGTAGCATAAATTAAAATAGTTTTATTACCTCAAGGTATACGTCCTGTTAGGTTTGCAGATAACAGAAAGAAAAACATCGTGAGTATTAAATATTATCGCTAAAACGACAACAAGAAATATTTCATGCATCACTCAAAACCATGCAACAACCTACAAACGACGACGAAAGAAAAACACAACAACAACGAAATACAAAAAAAAAAACAACTGAAAACGCAATTGAAAGAAAACTATCTGTTAATTGAAGACCAAGTCCTAAAAAATAGCAATAAAGCGTCTTCGGTGCAAGAAGATACAATCCATTTTGCATTGGTAAGTGATGGCTGCACGAAATCCACGTCTATGTGAAAAACTAGCAATACAACCAAATCAATAGCTGCTACAATATAAACGTCCAAATCTGATAGCAACAGTGCTACGAAAGCTAAAACTCTATTCAAATCTTGATTTCCAATTGAAGCTATTTCCATTTAATTACATATTTGATGATCTAATATTAGCAAGTAATTTTTGTAAACTAGACTTTATTTCAGTTTTAACATCAATCGGAAAGTCAGGACATCGCAGGATACGTTAACCGTGTCTGTAGGTGTCGGACCTGCGCAGTGCATGAGCGAGTGCACGGCGTGCGGCGGCGGCGGCGGCCGCTCCAGCGCCTCGCCCGCCCAGCGCGGGCCTGTGCCGTCTGCACACATCGCACACGTTAGGGCACACACAATGGGATGTAACAACGTACCCTGAGGGACCCCTACTCGATACCTTTTCTAATATACTTTACAAATGATCTAAGTCGTTCAATTTTAGCTTACCTCTGCTGATCACTGAAGTATTCTTCTAAAGAGGATAGGGCTCAAAATCGTTCCTTGAAGAACACCTAGTCCTATTATTATTTCGTTTTTGTCCAGGATGAACTCTTCACAGAATCTAGCTAGTTTTGTCGTATTTACAAGATTATTCGGACAAGGTTCCTTTTATAATATGGATCCACTTTTATTAATAGGGATACTTGAATGTCAACTCTGTCAAAGGGCTCAATCAATCTGTCCTAAGGGCAAATAATGAAGATACTTACTAGTTTGCGACTCATGGTATAGTCCGTTATGCATTTTCGCCGGCGAATCGGTAGCGAGCTGCGAAGCAGTCACAGAGCGAGTCTGAAGCGTTCCAGTGCGGGCTGGTGGAGAACCTTGGGCAGGCTGGAATTGGAAAAGTAAATATTTTAGAATAACTTTGAGTTATTTGCTATTGGAAGTTCTGGTGATTAATTATTTCAAATCAGCCCGTATTCACCCATTTCTGAGTATAAGCGCTTTTTTGCCTTGTCTTGCATTACGGTTTCCATTACCCCTCGTCTCATGTTACCACTTTAACCAATAAAAAAAGGTAAAATTTGTTATATCTCACAAATCTTTGCATAAAGCAATTTCTTAATTGCTTTTTTTTCATTATTTTGTTCGTTAAGACATGATTCTCACCTCATCAAGCAGTCTCCTCAATCTCTGCAGCTGCGCCTCGAGCTGTCGGTTGTGTTCCTCGAGAATCTGCATGCGAGCCTCCAGGCGACCCTTATGCTGTCGCAGCAGACGAGCTTCAGCCATCATGTCCTGAAAACCATTGGTTTTGTTTAAATATTTGTTTGGTAAGTATTGATTTTTTGTGTGTCGTTGAAAGCTCTTGTGCTTGTTTGGTTTTTTTCTAGTATTAAATAAGCTTCAGCTTGGCTGGTTTGTTTGTGTGACATTTAGGTTTTAGCCACAAAAAGGGTAGGTTGATTGTAAGTGCAATCGACATTATTGATATAATAGGTAAAATAATTGCAAAAATGATTGATTGCCGTTATTGACATGGTTTTGGTGCTATAAGCATAATTTCTGCTTGTTTGTGTGGGTTAAAATATGTCTTCTGATTTAGCTTTATCTGAATATCTACTTTATGTTGCTAGCTAATGTTTTCTTGGGGTCAATTACTAACACACAACATTACTGTACAAGTCGAAGTTTTCTCCGAATTGAAGACTTCTTTTAAAACTCAAGAGGCACAGTCGATTTTGAAATTTTCAGTCTCTTCATCAGTTTCGGCAATACCTTAAACGTCACGATTGTCAGTTTATTTTTGAGTACTGTGAAGCATTTTAAACTGTTAGGTCTTTCAAATAAAACCTACAGTTCAATATTTACCTGATCAACAGGAGCATTCCTGTTATCGTTGACTCCGTGCTGCTCCTCAGGAGTAGATCCTGGAGTCTGCTTCGCCTTCAGACGTTCATATTCAGCTTGCAGGCTAGCATTCTCTTCTTCCAGCTCTCTGAAATTAGTTAAGAAAAGAGGATTAGTAAAATTCTTTGTGTGTATTGGGATCATTTTGGTTTCAGTTTCAACCATTTCCTAGTTACTCCAGTTTTCTAAAATTAATTATCGACTTTGCAAGACCGATTGCAATATCACTACTAAAATATTTTTCTGCTATATAGTGTTTTGATCCGTGTTCATATCTACAGCAAGAATAATTAAAAAAAAAATGGTATAATTATATAAAAAAATATGGTAGTATTATCGTTATACCTGATCATAGCCTCCAGTTCATGTCTCTGCTCACGATGTATGATGGACACAACCTGCACAGGTGAGCGCGGTGCGTCGTCGGCTTCTCCGCCACCGTTCAGTGATGCGCAGTATTGGGCTATCAGTTGATGTTCTTCGTCACTGTGGGGGAGATAAAAACCCATTGTAAGTAGCAGTTAAAAGAAAAAAAAAAGTACAAAAACACTGGTGTACCTATCGCGCAATGCGACTTATAGACAACGTCTGGATGGAAATATTCAGAAAAATAGAATTAAAAAAACAAACCTGTCAGGAGTATCTCCTGGTTTAGCCCCCAGTTCGACCTGGGCCAACCTGGTGGCATACAGCTCCAAGCGCGAGTGCATGTCGTCGCCTCCCAGGGCTGAGCCCGAAGCGCTGCCGTGTTGTGGTGATGGGGCTGGAGACTCCAAGGCATCACCTGGAAATAGATTCAAATTGTCGTCAGCTTGATGTTTTTGGAAGAAAGTTTTGTATTTTGTTGATGAGTTTACATGTGGTTGATGAGCTAAATATACTGTCAAGACTCAAGTCAACCAATAACAGAAATCAATTTATGTAAACAAAATAAGACCCAGAATCGACCCTTGTGCAGTCCTTTCAGTCCATCAATTAGACACAACTTTTTTAAAAGGTTTTTGCTTTGAAGTGACTTGACATAATAGAAAGATAATAATATCATACCTTCAAGAACAGTCTGCACAGGCAGGTAGCCCACTCGAGGGTGTTTCTTGAAGTAGCGCGCTGACTTGAACTTGTTGCGCAATGCGCGGGTGAAGTCACGCACGTCCTCGCCTGATGTTGTCTGTAAATAACAATTTGGTTTTAATTGAATGCCTGTCTTACTAAGAGAATGGGGAAGAATGGAGAAAAATTGGTCCTGCGTTGGTTTGTTACACTTTCATTCGGCTGAAAACTTTGTCGAGAGATGGTGCCAAATGTTCAGTTTTGTCGCTGATTGGCACTTTTCATTAAATTCGAATGGTCTTGTCGATTGCCTTTGGTTATTTAAGATACCCCAAGTTTGAAAAACACTCGGCACTCAAGCTTACTTGAGTGCCGAGTGTTACCTTAGACCTAAAAACCTTAAACCAAAACGCGTTAAACCTTAGTTTCCGCAAACAAACCCTATAAACAAAGATCAAAACGGTGCGCCTAAAAATAATGCGCTGTATTCCAAAAACTATTGAAACGCAAGAAGATTAATATAGAAATACGCAACAGTGAAGTATTAACTTACAGCAGTACAGTACTCCTGCATGGGATGCGTCAACTTATGGTTCTTAGCTTTGCGGCCGTTGAAGAAGCACTTCTGGCACATGTCAAAGTTGAAGCATTTCAGACAGCGGTATCTGGAAGTAAAAAACACACTCTAAACTTAAAGGTTCGAAGGTAAGTCTTGGGCAATCATCCCTTTTAAAGAAAATTAAAATTGTGGCCTTTGATAGGCCCCATTTTACTTATGTCCAACCGCTCACCTGAACCCAATGATTGGATACTCCTTGCAGATGTTACACTTGGCCTGATGCTTGGCATTCTCTGCAGCCGCCAGCCGGTGCAGGACCGGCAGCCACACCATGGACTGCGGTTCCTTCTGCAGCCACTGGAGGAAGTGGAACGCTTCGATGAACTGCAGCTGTCCGTCTGCGTCGCGTTCTAGGGTCTTGTCTTTGTTTACTGGTTCTTCTTTCTCCTTTTCTTTTTCTGGAAGGTTTACTGTAAAAGATGGCGAATTTAAGTTTTCTTACTATGAGATCTGTGCTATGAGTTAATTTCAGTCATCCGAACGACTTTTATAAGCTTTTTTTTGCATAGAAGTAAGGGTGGTTTTATTTGCTAGATTGTTATCATTACTTTTGTGCTTTGAAGTGGTTAATGGTCTCTGCATTTAGATTTTAGATCTTTGCATTTAAAGACTTGCGTGGAGCTTGGTGTCTCAGATTTATTAATAATTGCTGTGATAAATGCGACATGCAGCAATAATACCATTAAGAAGACACTTACCAACTTTCCTGTCAAGAGTGCCTCCCTTGTTGCCTTCTTTGGTAGCAGCCGAAGCCTGTTCAAAGCAGCTCCTCACTGAAGGTTCGATGTTTGATCCTCCGAAGGCTGCTACTTCACCCAGTTGTCGTGGTACCTGAACAAAAGAAGATTATTTAAAGACCATTGAAGACGTCTTAAACTCTTCAAAAAAGAAGTTCTTTTCAGAAAATAAATCCCCGAATGTTATTTTTTCGAATGTTTAGTCTTGAATTGTTTTACTGATCTAGTTTAAAGTATGATTGCTGATAATGTTACCTGTATGCAGTCATGCAGCAATAGTCCGAGTTTCCTTTGGTCAGCTCTACACGATGGGTCTGCGATTAGTCGGAATAGGTACCTGGAAGAAAAATTTTCATTGAAAAGGGGTTTCCACAGATTTTAAGACGTTGTTCATAGGACCTCATCAAGGAATCAAATTCTGATTTTACAGTGACAATTTAGTAGTTTATTCAGCGCCGAAATATCGGGAACTCGAAAATAAACATAGCAACAAGCAAACATGGTAAATATCCCGTTTTCAATATTAATAATAATAATTTCGTAAGATCCTTGTGTAATTTTACCCCGTTAGGACTTTTTGGTTTTGTAAGAATTTAGTTAATTTTTTGCTTGCTCTTCTTCATAGCAAACTGAAGTTACAAATTAACTCTGTTTTTTTTCACTTCTTGAATGTCGTAAACTTTGGACAAATTGATTTCTTCTAGGTTAATACAGGCTTCATAGTCTATCACATCGTATCATTTGTGGTACGTTAGTGGTCACTACTGGTCACGCAACACAATTTTTATTCTTCTACATTGCATCTCGCAGGTCAACCTATGAGGCTGGCTTATGCCTAACTGGCCGATCCTGTGGATGCCTTAAATGTTAGGTCTCCAGCCTCTAACAAAAGTAGTTTATTTCTTACCTATACTTCTCCTCAAGATGTCCCTTGCACAGCAGCACCAGGCCGACCTTGAAGCTCAGCACCCGGATCTGCCCGGTCCGCTGGCTGTCGTACACGTTGAGCAACCAGTTGATGGACAGGTCCAGGCACAGCGGCACGTTCACTAGGCTTGGGTTCTCCGCTGCTATTACCTGGTGAGGACAGAATAATGTGTTAGTATATACCTACGATCTTATTTACAGCAAGAAAGTTAAGCTAAATGAAAAAAGTTTGATAAGATGATGGAAAATAAAATTGTTATTCTCTTATAAATCGTTAACGTCCATTTGTAGGTACAATCCGGTCGTTGTGAATTGTCTTCCATTTTCTGTAGAATCAGAAATATACCTCAGTACCTATTCAGAATTTCGTACTTGTATGCTCTATTGCAAAAATTCTCCATGGAAAATACTGATATTCAGATGCATCCAGCTAGATTCCAAACCTACACCAACATAAAATATCAGGCAGATGAACTGTTCATCTCAGTATCATCGGCCGGTCGGCTTCATCTGATAATGGGGGTTAACGAAAATCGGAGTTGAAATAATCTGGCTGACAAAAAATTATTTATATAACTGAATATTCTTCTCTTTTCCAATGCATACTCGAAGAAAGGTTCTGAGTTATTTTGAGCTGAATAGCAAACTTACCTCATACAACGAAGTAAGAACAGTGATCATGTCCGGTATGTCGATGAGCCGGTCGTTCTGCGCGCGCAGCCCGTGCGAGTCGAACGCTTCCAGCGCGGCTGGCAGCTGCAGCATGTGCACTGGAAGATAAAATAATGTGGTTATCATAGGGACATCAGTTTTCAACTGATCTAAATAGGTCCAGGTGATCTTAATAATCTTACTGCCGCACTCAGAGATGTATAATGATTACTTAAGCCGTTACTTAGTAAAGATTTGATATAGGTACAAAACCTTCACTAAAGTGTCAAAATATTTCCTAATTGATGGCTTAGGTAATCATTAAACGTCTCTGAGTGCGGCAGTTGGACAGGCCTATATTTAACAAGTCTTGTTTATCCGGCGCTTAACGGCTATGGTTTATGTGTCTGTTTCTTCACGAAATATTCGGCCCAAAGTATAGGGTTCGTGGCCAAATATAATAAATAATAAATAAAATAAAATTCCTTTATTTCAGGTTATTGATCCATATTAAATACAACACATAAAATTTTACTGCAACTGATTGATTGATGAAATGATGATGAAAAATAAACCAAGTTAAATTAAATGACAAAAATAATGAAAACATTAAAACAAAAAATGTCAGATCAAAAAAGAAAAAAAAAAAACAATGAATTAAATTAACATCATGTCACAATTTGTAACTTGCAAAGTCGAGACAAACACAGTGTTTTTAAAAAAGCTCAGTGTTTCTAGAAAAGCACAGTGTTTCCAGAAAAGCAGTGTTTTCAGAAGGGCACGGTGTTTTCAGGAAAAAGGAAAGATTTTGTAGAACACCTTTTTGTAACTGGTGCGTTTTTTGTTGTGTTAGAACGAAGTAGTTTAGTTTCCATTAAAGAAAAAAAGTTTTAAGTATTGAGGGTCTACTTACTGCACAACGCCTTCTGCACCGTCCTCAGTTTGAGCGCGGTCCTGTACGCGGAGAAGCGCACCTCGTTCAGGTCAGCTAAGGAGTTCATCAGGTCGATCATCTTCGGGTGGTCCCAGTGGGTCGTCTCCAGTTCATGGCTGAGGAAGAACATTTAATATGAGTTAGGTGCGACTTTAAATTTCCTCTTAAGAAATGGAATGGGTTATTATGAGATTAACTTAGTTTTAAGTTTTAGCCATCTTGCTAAATGTTCTTTCTTCTATCAAGTATGACATTTTTCACTTGAATACGCTGACGTTCGACAAAATCTTCAGGCTATTGATAAGTAGTCCACGGCTGGACAATTGGACATAGTCTTCTCCAATAATTGCACCCAATTTGGCTAGTTCTCTCACGCCATTTCCATTTCATATCTATGTTTTTCTATTCCCTTTTAAAAACGAAGGTGTACCTATCCTTTTTCGAACTTTATTTTATCACAGTAACTTTTTAGTGTCATACACTATTCTTTGGAATCACTTACTTGATATAATATGGTACATTAGCAGGAGTGACGGCCCTCTCCCAGGGAGGCTCCACCGAGCCAGCCAGGAAGCCCTGCGCTGCGCCCGCGCCACCGTCTCGCGCGACACCGGCTAGCTGACGCACACGCTCCTCGCCTCCGGAGACCAGACCTGATACCCTGGAAGATGAGAATTATGGTGAGTATGGTTCAGTTTGTGGGATAAAGGCAGTGCTTCAGAAAGGCACATGTCCCCCAAGCCAAACATGCGCATGGTGCAAAAACAATTTCGATCTACTGCATAATAAAAATTGCACCATTTCCGACGAGTAGGCGGCTTCGTGACGTGTCAAGTCTATATAGGACAAAAGTAACCAGAGCTTGCTTTTAAGATCCGTTAATGGGGATGTTATAAAAAGGGGCTTTGGCAGAAACGAATTTGAGACCCCAGGCGCACCATGAGCAAGAGACACAGAGGCCTCAGGCGTTCCATCGAAGATATTTACCTACTCAATAAATAAAATTTCCGAGCCCTTAAAAGTCTACTATCTTTAGGAAATCAACTATTCTTCTGCGTTTCTCTGTCAGAATATCCTCACGGATTTGCAGCAGAACAAGTTTTGAGAACTCCTTACACTTGGCGCCATGTAGCTCCCTGAACCCCGATAGATAACATCGCAGGAATACCCATATAAGCCGCGAAGAATGTAGGTTGTCATTGACTGCGAGTGAATATAAACTACACGAGTGTTTAATTGACTTTCAATCATCGTCGCGCTGTTTAACATTCCACACATAGTCATAATTTACGGTAGTACTGTTAGTAGTTGTGTGTTAGTGATTCTCTACGTGGCTCTTCTTACTCATGTTTTAGAGATTAATAACTGTTTGTGTTTATTGAAATTGTTATTTTGATTGCTGCATATCATGAAAAAGGAGTAGGTAAATGATAGGTTGAGAGGAGAACGGAAGACAGAAACGTGTTCCGCAGACGTAAATGGACAAGGGTAGGAAGATGATGGTTACCATAATCATTGTCTTCTTGATTTTGAGGTTGAAATTAATTTATATTAGTTTTAACATTGTTTTTATGTTGACTATGACGGAAAAGACCAGCCGCCACGTCATTCAAACATCTTCTAATCGTGAAAAACAGCTGTTTAATGCAGTTCGGTTTTTTTTGTAAGTTCTGTTGACCTTTTTTATTTTTTTGGCGGGTGGGAAATCATCAAATAGCCCCCTCCCGCTCTTGGACAGAGCGAAAGGGAGTTTCAGACTTCTACTGACTACCCGCAGTCCCGACGGAAAGTTCTGTGGACCTCAAGAAAGAACTTGTGTAGGCACAGATAAAATAAGGGCGATTACGTTAGAATTTGTTTAAAAAAAAAAATGAAATCGTAAATTACCTGGTATTCAAATCATCAAGTCTCGCCAACAAGTGGTCAGGGAGCTGTATCTTGTCTCTCGCTAGCTGTTGAGCCTGCGCGTGCAGCTCATCCGCCAGTCTCCTGAGAGGGGGCAGCTGAGCGCGCGCGCGGGACACCGCGTCGAGCTGCGCGCGCGCGTCGCGTGCGTCCCCGGGCCCGCGCCATGAGGAGCGCGCGGCCTCGGCGGCTTGCACGCGCCCGGCGAGCTCGTCGAGTGAGGTTGTGAAGGTTCGGACGCGCTAGAAGGAGAAAAAGTGAAAATTAGATTTTATTTGGAGATAGATATCAGCAGTGTTTTGTCTAATCCTGCTCTTGACCTTTGGTCTCTTAAGGGTAAGGTGCACAATAGCGTGCTCAGAGATTGCTGTTTGCTCTTGCATTGAAGGCTGACGGATTTGAAGTTATCAGAGGCAGTCAGCTTAAGAAGACTGATGGTTTGGTTTATAATGGTTCAGTTTCAGGCTATGTAATGTATCAGGCTTCGAGATTCTGCCGTTCTTATTCTATACAACGGAGAGTTGAAAGTAATATGTGGTTGAAACTCGGTTGTAGATGATATTTATCTTGATGAAAATCATTACTTAAAATCCGAAACCAAATGAGAAATCATCATATGATTCACAAACACTTGCATCTTAAACAAGAACCGGCTCGCAACCATAACATAGTGCATAAACGTTGTAACAAAATACGTTTTTTCACAATCGTCTCAACAAAGCCAGCATCTTTATCTTCACGCCAACTCGGGACCGGTCCCCGGCAGTGACCTTGCAACAGCCTTGCGACTCGTCTCCGGTTACTATACCGACGACCGCAACTTCCTTACGAAACCTTACCTAGTGGAATGTCTGCTCAGTGAAAATGGCCATGGCTAAGTCTTTTTTCTATGTGATATTAATAATAATAATTATGTGATATTACTGAATTTGAATTAAAAGTGTTATGGGGCAGATAGGTGGCCTTGCAGCCCGAATCAATAATATTTTTATTAAGTATAATTTTTACAATTTTGTTTGATTGTGTTTTATAATATATTTTTTGATGTACTTACTATCTCGTACACCTCTGTCTAACCTTTCGGGGATGTTGTAAGTAAAGTCAGTTAAAGAATCGACCGAACGCTATGGACACGGAAACCAACATTGTGTCCGGATTAGGATCAACGTCTACATTTGTCTACCGTAACCTTTTGAGATGACTAAGGACAGCAGAGAAGTATGAGGTCTCGCTTTAATTATAATTAAAAATCCTAAGACCAGTAACTTAGTCCAAAAGATCAGAATTTTCAAACAAAAACCGGCCAAGTGCGAGTCGGACTCGCGCACCGAGGGTTCCGTACAAACAAAGTTTAAAATTACTTAGAATATTTTTATTATGTGATGTAACTAAAAATTTATGGTTTTCGTAATTTTTCCTTTATCTATGCTATAAGACGTTGCTTCGTACCAAATTTCAAGATTCTGAGTTCACGGGAAGCACCCTGTAGGTTTTGATTCCCTTGCAAGTGTCGAAAATTTGCGGCATAAACGGCTGTATCTTTTGATTGCGTTGGCTTAGAAGTTTGATTTTTTCACAGCTTCAAGGGACAGTAAACCTGAGTAATTGATATAAATTTCAGCTTCATACCTCCACGCGTTCCTGAGAAAAAGGGTCTTGACAGACGGACGGACGGACAGACGGACAACAAAGTGATCCTATAAGGGTTCCGTTTTTTCCTTTTGAGGTACGGAACCCTAAAAACAAAGACACGTGCACTTAAGATATAAATTAAGTAATTAAAAACAAAACAAAGCTACTGGTGTCTCTTGTTAACAGTCGTTTAACTACTTAACTGACAGACAGACAGACAATTGAGCTGATAGAATGATTGTACGCAAGATGGTTGTCGAATGAACGTTTGATTAGAAACTGTGTAAATGAGATCGATAGCTACCCCTGGAAACCTACCTGTAGCCCATAGATACAATTATTAATTATTTTGTTCCTACAAGTACCTATGTATTTTGAACAGATATTAATTTGTCGGTAAACTACGATATTTGCTCGTAATCATTACATTGCTCGTATAATTCAGAACCTTTTAATTTATTAGTGATCAATTTTGGACATCAAAAGCAATGAGCCAAAAAAAAAAATATCTGTGCTATTAAAACTAATCAAGCTAATGTATCAGCCATTTCATTTTCGTCCAATATCCAAAACATTTCAGCAAACATTCCCTTTCAGCCAAAACACAATACCATAATATCATAAATCCTTATCAAAAACTACCGACCATCAAATACAGAGAGGAAAAAAGGGAAAAATGTAACAACTCAACTACATAGTTCCCTTGTTCATCGTGTGCATTTTACGAGATTTTCCCCGGATAACCCAGGGTACCGTGGTATCGGACGTTATGCCCGGGTCGAGATGGCAAGGCGCGATAATCGCCCGCATTTAACCGACTACGCGGAAAGGGTAAGGGTGTATTGTGTTATTATCTTCATGGTTAGTTTGTAAGGATAGGTCTAGACAGATAAGTTCCTAGGTCAGACACATTAATATGAAAAATGTGTCTGATACCAAAATTGAAATAAAATATATATAGGTCATCCTACACGTACGACGTATCAGAATTATATGATTGGCTACGATTTAATTCCGAAAAATATATCGTTTTGAGGTCAATATAATATTGGTAAGCTCTCTAGGAAAATATCATGACGGAACCGTCCTAGAACCAAAATTTCGAAGACCTGTGACATCTACCAACCCGCACTGAGACCGCGTGGTGGATTTTTTCATAGAGATGAGGCCTGGAGTCCCAGCAGTGGGAACATTTATAGGTATTATAATTATGTTATTATACTTATGCTGAGATAAAAGTTAGTTGTGTTTAAGCAAAAACTGTGTGAGAAACGGTGCCATGCCCTGAATGACAGCATTAATGAAATGACTCACCAACTAATTAGACAGCACCAAAACAAGACTCAAGCCATTTTTGGAGCATACCTTAAAACCTCAAACTTCATTATACAAGTACAGAATACATAGAATTCCTAATAAGAAATCCAGTTCTTCACAATTCTGACCACAGCCCCATCGGGAGCACTAGAGATTGTAAACCCGATAACACATGAGCTATGGCTTGTTTTATGTCACTGCTCTTATCTCGGGAACAACGCAAAAATGCCGGAATTCAAGCACCGCGTAAATTTTTATGAGAATGGTGTGTACTGTCTTCATTTGTTGTTTTTTCTTTGTGAAAATTCGAAAGAGTAGACGAAAATTTTTCGTTGGTCTAGTAGCATGAGGTGAGATGAACCCAGGCCGCCTTATTACAAAAGGTAGTTAAACCTGGTTTAACTTAGACTTGGTTTATCTCGCATGACGTCTCACTTCAATAATATTCAAAAGAAAATGACGTACGAATACGTTTTGTAATAAGGCGGAGGAGGTTCGATACCTTGGTCGGGAAAAGTGTTATTGATTTTTTCCATCAGGAACTTCTCAGCAGTCATAGAGTTTGGATTTGTGCCCGGTTATGTCAATAGGCTCGACCCCGATTACATTTAACTTAAACGTAACTGGCGAAATGGGTGTACTATTAAGAACATCTCTGCCTAACCCTTCGGGGACTACACACACATCACTATACTATTTGTTCTTAATTTGCTTAAATAACTTAATTGGTCCAGTGTAAGTCCAAATTCTAGGATATAATTGACAACTTGAAAAAAGGGTACATAATATTGTCATGAAATTGATTCAGACAACAAATCATACGACATCAAAGTACACTTGAGAAACTTGAAGACATTAAAGGAAGCTTATGCTTTGGTCCAGTAATTGGTCTAAGATAGGCTGACATGGTGTTACATTAAAGAAGGTCTATGTCTTAGCATAACGATGAAGGAAAACATCGTGAGGAAACCGACATGTCCTAGAACCAAAAATTCGAAGACATGTGACATCTATCAATCCGCACTGGACCCGTGTGGTGGATTATAAGCCCATCCTTCTCCTAGAGAGGAGGCCTGAGACCCTTCAGTGGGAACATTATAGGCTGATGATGATGTTTTAGTATTGTCATATCGCATTTTCTAATCTTCAGAATCTTTTATTAAAAATCACAATAGCAACTCTTAATCGCAGTAGTCCATTTCTATTTAACCGCTCCTTATACGAGGTTCATAATAAATCCAACATGACCATAATAAACTATGCACAATCAACTCTCACGCACGTGTCAACTAACCCGAAACACAGTGTAAAGATAACCAGTAAACCAACGAAGTATTTTTTTGTGAAATCAACCGCGTATTTTAGTTCTGTTTTCCGTCAAATTCAGAATTTGACGGAAAGGTACATAAAGCCCCACAGGTCGATCTTCAAAGTAAGGTTGCATTTGCTTAGGTCAGCCCAAGGTTGGTTAACTATTCATTACACACCGAGTTTCCCCTGTGCCTCGAAAAGCACATTAAGTCGGCTGTCATTTTTAAATCTTTGGCAGTCGTTACAGTCAGTGGACCGAAAGTCTGACTTCAGTCTTACCAAGGGTTGGTACCCAATAGTACTAGGCGGTGGAGCTTAGGCAGTTACTCCATGAAAATACTTGTATTCAGCGGCATCGGGTGAGCTTGAAAGCCTACCCCAACAAAGTTGGGATAATAAAGCTAGGCTGATGATGTGTGTTCCGTATGGTGTCGGACGTAAAGAATAGCACCATCCCATATCTTCCCGTGGGTGTCGTAAGAGGCGACTAAGGGACTTACCAGAGAATGGGCAGCAGCGTTCTCTGTGCCTTTGTAACAACCATACTGCGATCGCCAACCCGCCTGCCAAGCGTGGCGATTATGGCAAACCCCCCCCAAAAATGCCTGGGGGAGGCCTATGTCCAGCAGTGGACGTCTTTTGGCTGAAATGATGATGATGATGATGATGATGTGTATTATTATTATTACATATAATTTGATCCTAGTTGAAATACTGTATGTTTATTGTGTCCCTCCAATGTCCGATAGTTGCAACACCGTGTTATGGGCGCGTCTCGATGTAGGGTAATGCGTTCCACAATCATTTATTATGTTATGGGACTTTCGTTATTCGGTTGTGACAAATGGTCCTAATTTTGAGATAAGAGAATCTCCATGCCTTGCATTTCTAAACCCTGTTCAATCAAAATCTTTTCACAATAACATACAAACTGTGACTACGCATGTGACTAAAAAAGTGATAGATATAATATATGTTGTGGAGATAATAATGTAGATGGAGAGGAAGGAAGGCCAAAGAAACTATGGATGGATTGTGTGAAGAGATATGAATGAGAAAGTAGTAGGTAAATGCCACCTTGACGTCTAACAGGGAAGAATGGAACGTGTTGCGTCGACTCCAAATAGAATGGGATAAGGGCAGAAAGATGCTGATGATACAGACTGTGACTGTCTGTTTTGTTAACCGACTTCAAAAAAAGGAGGAGGTTATCAATTCGACTGTATTTTTTTTTTTTTTTTTTTTATGTTTGTTCGCTCATAACTTGCGACTGGGTGAACTGATTTTCATGATTCTTTCTTCATTTGAAAGCTGGTGCTTCCCGTGTGGTCCCATTGTCACCATTTCAATATCTGATGTGATGGGATCTTGTAAAAATCGGGGGAACTCTTCAATAAATAACAGCAGATTAACCGCGATTGTTGCTATAGCATATCTAAGCATTGTTTACGCCATCACACAACATAATATCACGCCTGTACTCACTACAAAGGTTATAAAAACTATTTGGTGAAGATCTGATGAAGAACTTCGGAGATAGGCAACGGAACTCCTCAATTAATGATAGCAAATGGACTGGGATTGCTGAAATCTCATGACTGTCTATTGTTTACACCAGTTCATAACATAACATCACGCCGGTACGTTGTGAAGGGGTAAGCACATCTGAATCACTAAAAAGTGAAAAATAAAAACTTTTTTACAAAAAATAAATCCGACTTCGACAAAAATAAAACACAAAAAAGTTAAAAATAAAAAATCAGCTTCTGAAGTCGGTGACTTTTGTTTGTTTGATTTCATGTTTTTGCCACCGACTTCTGAAGCTGATTTTTTATTTTTAACTTTTTTGTGTTTTATTTTTGTCGAAGTCGGTTTTATTTTTTGTAAAAAAGTTTTTTTAGACTGTTGTTGTAGAAACTTCATGTAAAATGTTACAAGAAGATTTCGAAGCTTGAATAACTATGACTAGGGCGTTGTTTGTAAACATTTGTGAAATTGTATTGAAATGAAACAAAAAACAGATGGTTCGATGACGGCCATGCGGCAAAAGATCCTTCTATTCAAGAGGCAAATAGTATTTGCTTTCAAAATGTTTGGTTTTCTTCAATAACTTGAGGATGAGCTTTTCCAATTCACTTTTGAATTTGTAGTATTGATATTCTTAACTGATAGAATGTTTCTTTGTCTGACTCCTCAGTGGATATGGGATACTCTATCATATTGTATCTTAGGTTTTTCAAGATGTGTCTAAATCAGTTTGGTAGTTATTTGGCGGCTTTATTCGATTTCAACATTTTCTTTGCCAAAATTGAGCTGTTCTGCGTTTATTTTATGGCCGATTCAGTGTAGTAGGCTAAGCTAATCTGTTTACGGTTTAAAATTATTATGCACTCACATGATGTCACAAACATGCATATTTCATAATTTTAAAGCTGTTTATTATTTGTAAGCACTACATTATATTCTGTGGTTGTAGCGCACGAGTATTTCGCATAAATCTTAGTACCTATGTCAGGGAAATTGACTAAGTAATATTTATTATCTTTTCCAGTATTTGCTTTAAATCTAGGTGTATTGGTCAATGTTACGTTTACAGGTCTGATACCCAAGTTAAAATTGTTTTGTAGTTGACTGTCTAGTTGGTTTTCCAAAATTTGATAGTGTTGTTTTCATCATATAGAAATTATACTTTTTATTTACTTAAAACCATTATAGTATTTAAGGAATCTTCACGCTCTTATTATTTCATTAACAAGCAGAGAATCTACCTTAAAAGAAAACCACCTAAAAACGTACATTCCAAAAAATTACCAGACTAAAAAAAACTTTCAAAACCAGAGACAGTTAAAGTGCGTTCAAATTGTTAAACCGGAAGTTTGGGAGATGTAAACAAACAAACACACAGTTAAATAGAGCAGCAAGGTCACCGCACAGTGAGTGATTCATGATGGCGCCCGCCTTACATGCGTGCGCGCATAGTTCGGCGCTCATTATCAGATGCAATGGGCCAATGAACTGGGTGAAGTTTTGATGTGTGGATGTGAGTGATTTGTGGAGTGTATGGTTGGTGGCCATTTGGTTAATTAGTGGTCTGTTTTGTCGTAGTTTTAATTGGGGGTAGATAAAGAAAATTTTATTTTTAGCGTTGGTTGAGAATGCTCTCAGAAGAGAAAAAGTAGGTAATAGATTTTTTTAAAGAAGGTACAGCAACGAGTATTAATTTCAAAGGCTTGAAGGTTGATTTTACGAAGTGGCTTTGACAACCTGGTAAATAAAAAATTGTATCAGATCATCATCAGCCTATAATTGTTCCCACTGCAGGGACTCAGGCCTCCTCTCTAGGAGAGGGATGGGCTATAATCCACCACGCGGGCCCAGTGCGGATTGGTAGATGTCGCATATCTTCGAATTTTTGGTTCTAAGACATGCCGGTTTCCTCACGATGTTTTCCTTCACCGTTTTGAGAGCAGTGTATCAGATCAATTAACCCTTTTTCGTACTTATAAAGCCAATGAAAATTTCAAAGTTCCCAAGCACATGAGCTTTCCACTTTGTTACTAAGTCAAGCCTTTCTTATTTACTTTTACAACTGACCCATATAAGAAATACATAACTCAGTAACACAAACACAATTCTAAGTTACTAATCTGCAGCTCATTAATATCAACATGAGCAGTAACTCCCATGCAAGCTGTGTACTATTGTGTTGTGTACTATGTGTTGTGTGTGTACTATGTGTTTGTGTATAGATGTACTGTACTGATTGAGGTTATTGCTTCCCGATAACGCTTATCTGCTTGTTACCACTTCCGTGTTGAAGCTAGGTGGCTTAGATTTGTTTTAATAACGTACATAGGGATAGCTACGTCTTGAATATTGCTTGAGTAGGCTAATAGGCTTGACATAGTTCAGCGAAAGTCGTTTGATTTCAGCCATGTGGTGTAAAAGGTATTTTTGACATCCTATGTCGGTAACTAAAATGGGTCAAACCACGATCTAGCACTAAGAATTCGAGTAGGTATAAGGAAGAAGAAATACTAAGATAAGATACACTCATCATCACTTATCTTTGGTATTTCTATTGTAAGGAAACTTCTCACACACATAAGGATTGAGCATTGATCCTTACACTATCTTACTGAAGACTTCAGATCATTAGCATCAATCTAGATTTTTGTTTTCAAAATAACAAACAAAAACATAATAGTAAAAAAACTACGGAAAAGTTATTTTCAAATTTTACTTTCGGAAGGCGATGGGGAAAATGTCAAAAAAACAAACAAAAGTTACCTACCGACTTCCATACTTATAATACTAAACCTCGCACGCACAATGGTCCACCTTAAGGACAAAGTGCGGAAACCTGAAACCCCATAGAGAATACAAAACCTCTTCCTTTTTAGAAGCCAGTTAAAACCTAAGGTTTCTTTCCTGTTTATGAACCTAGTTTTAATTCAACAAAAAACTAGTAAAGTCTTTACATAAATTCTCTCTTTAAACACGTACGACCGTGTTACGGTCGGCGCGTACGCACCTGTCCTCACCGAAGGACATTCCCAACGTCCTTCACGACGTAACTGTAGCACAAAGTGGGATCAGCACAAAAACAGGTCCAGTACACGTCCAGCCGTTATGTGAACATGTATGGAAAAGTGGATGAGACTAAAATTGTATGGTAATGGGAGATTAACCTGAATTTGTTGAGGGTTTGTTGTGTAGTGTTGAAGAGCTGGTTAGTTGTGGAAAATGGTGCTGGTGTCAGTAATTGAATCAACAAAAAGGTATGAGAAACAATTTTTGAGTTGAAAATATTTCGGTTTGATAGATATTTCTGTGAAAGGAGATACTTAGCATGTAGGTTTACTTGGAGTTGCTTTTATTATCAAACAAAAATAAGTTTAAATCTTTTTTTTTTATATATGGGCTTACTCTTGACCTCAATCTTGCCCTAAGGGCAGAGATGAGGCCCCGTCGGGGCTGTGGTTTGTCGAAAGGTTAACGCGGCTCCGACACATGGGCGAAGAAGGAACATGGGTTTGGTTTTTAGTCAGCTAGGAGACTGGCTTCTGCTTAACCGGTCAATTCCCTGTGGATGCCTTGAGTTTAAGGCCTCCAGCCAGGGGCTGAAGAAGCCTATTTACTCGCGACTTAAATAGATTGGGGTTATATGAACTCTGGAAAACCGACGCAGGCAGGGTGTTCCACTCCTTGGCTGTAATCTCATCATGTTTCTGGTCTTAGCCTAATATAGCAAGGGTTATCGCAGCATGTGTCATGTTCGTGAACGGGCGCTGTCAGTGGAGACTGGTCATTCCTTAGTTGCCATGGTGTATATATATATTTTTCTTTGATTTATTATATCTTTTTACTCTGGACGCTCTTAACTTGCACGTCTTGCTACATAGTTCTCACATAATACCATCTCAACATGAATGATATAATGTACCAAGATTTTGTAACAAATTCTGATTTAAAAGAGTGTCCATGGAGTTTCTTGCCCGTTCTTCTTCATGAGATCTACGTTAGGGAACTGGCAACTACAGTACTTTCACAAGTTATTATGCCTTGTGATTGTGACTGTAGCGTAGGAGTGCAATGCGTCGTTTCGGGAGTTGCTGCGTCGGGCTGCGCGGCGCCGGATGTTACCGGCGGCGAGTGGTGTGGGTGCGGGGGCGCGCGGCGGCGTGTGCCGTGGCGGCGGGTGTGCGGGGCTCCGGGTCGCGGGGCGGCGGTTGCGCGTTGCGGCGTGCATTCGTTGTTCCGTGATTCGGGGTCTCGAGCATTCGTTGTTGCGGTTGCGTCGCTGCGTGCTTTCGTGCTCGCAGTGTTCGTTGTTGCGGGCATTCGGTGGCGTGTGGTTCGGCGTGGTGGCTTTCGGAATGACGTATTGCACTCGTAGTTTCGTTCTTCTTCCGTCCTTCTGACATTCAAAAGTGCCTGTAATGGCTTAATTGAAATAAAATATTTGAGTTTGAGTTTGAGTTTGAGTTTGTTTTCATTTTTCATGCATGTCTTGTTGTCAATGTCTCGAGTAGTCACTTATCATCTATCTAGTCAATTTATTATCTTGCACTCAATCCATCTACCGTTCCGTACTATTATGTACTAATCTAAAATCCCATGGCTACAGAATTACACTACCATTAATCGCCGCCAATACCAAGACAGCTAAATAACCCTTCCAACACAATATTTCCTGTACCATTTCCTACGTCGAAGCCAATTTATATTTCCTGCAAATCGCACTAATCCGTACTTAAGTACAACATCTAGGAACAGACCGTGGTACCTAAAGTACCTATCTCTAGCTGGTACTGTTAATAAGAGAAACATATCACGACAGGGAATCGAACTCGCGCCAACTGGTTGACTCACTAATTGGCATACGGCCAGTTTTCACTACCACTAGTGATGGCCCATTAGTGCCGAAGTGCTAGTTAGTGTTGTCACTTTGGTGTGAATGTAGTAATTATTAGGATGCCTATCGAGCTTTCGATACGCGTATTGCATGTGCGAAGTGTCTCGAGTACAGCCTGCGCCAAACTTTGTGACCGCCTTGAGTATAGTCGCGAGTCCGAACTTGCGCATGGTATAGTCGAGTGGGCAATACGTAATCAACCAAACAATTTTCGTTTTCTAACATTTTTAATACTTATTATATTAATGGCCCTGCCCCCAAGCTCTTGTGCGTCCTGCTAATACCTGATTTTGTGTTCTGCGCAATGCAATGAGCCTAGTTTCGGGACGGTCACAAAGTTTGGCGCGAGCTGTACCAGGAATGTTATGATCATTTTCCTGCCCTTATTCCAAGTCTTTGGGGTCAGCGGCGCAGCATACTTCTCTATTTAATCGTCATCTCTTTTTCAATAAAACAAAAAAAAGGGATGTTTACTAACTAAAAAGAATATGATTCTAATTAGTCCGTCTGTTAGATTATCGAAAAATATTGGACACGTATTTTTTGTTTTATCAAATCAATAAAAATTGACGAAGATAAAACGCGTCAAAGATTTGAGTGGGAGGTGTTGACGTCTCTGCTCGCTAAGAAATGTCATACTAATGTCTTAGAATATGAAGTCACACGAGTTTTCAAAGGACTGTATCGTCTTCATTGTTTGTTTACGTGAAAAAAGAAAAAACATGTGTCCAATATTTTTTGGAAATCTATCTGACGGACTAATTAGATTTTTTTTATTAACATCCCTATTTCAAACTCAGAAGTCTCCTTGTTTCTTACTACCTATATCAGCCTAAATACAGTCAAAATCCATCTTTTATTTTGTCTACTGTTAGTCTTCTCTACTCTTATGCACATCCATATACATACAGACAGACATTTTGCTCATTTCTCCGCATCACAGTCCCAGTTCCAGAACTGCGATATTCCTACAATAAAATCTAGATATTTCGGACGTCTGACATTTAGATGTCTGGTTAAACGAACGTCCTTTGAGATATCCCGAATTCCCTACTACCCTCCTATCTTTTGCTTATTTTTATTCATGTTCGACGGTCGACCCAAGGGCTGGCTTTTACCTTGACCAGAGGTTAACCGTTGCCATACAACGTGGAAACGTTTCTTGGGGTCATTATCAGTTGATAGCGTTTAGGTCTTGATTCGTCTTTTTAAGTTATAAATAAAATGTTATAAACTAAATAATAATAATAATAATAATATTCCACAACTATAACACAACGCCATCTAGTCCCAAGCTAAGCAGAGCTAGTGTTATGGGTACTAGACAACTGATAAACATACTTATATATTTCTAAATACATACATATTATAGATAAATTACACCCAGACACAGAACAAATGATCGTGCTCATCACACAAACATTTGTCCTGGGTGGGAATCGAACCCACGACCGGCATAGCAGTTAGGGTCACTAACCACTAGACCAACAGGCCAGTCAAGTCAAATAAAAGTTAGTTTTATTTGGAACATTACTAAGTTTACAAAGAGAGATTAATAAGGAAGCATTAGATCCTGAGTTCGATTATCGGGTCGACAAAGTGTTATTGGTGTTATTTGTGCCCAGTTGCTGGCAATGTACCTGTGTGTTTTTAGTCCCACGTTATTACGTGGTACTAAATTTCGTTTCTGTCTAAACTTCTAACATCCGTATCTATAGTCAAGTTAAAGTAATTACTTGAACTTAAGTAATTACTTATGCAAATTTTTTTATGCAATGGGCAAGAATTTAAACGAAGTTAAAACCGTCAATGAAAGCAAACCTAAAAATTCTAACCTTTGATAGTTCTAACATCAGATCAAGGAATTACTAAACTAAACTAAACCTTCGGGAATCACAGTTAAGACTTGTAACTTTATGTAGGTACTAATTAGGTGTTTCATCCGTATGATTGCAAACTGACACAATTATTTGTTTTCAGATAAGGAAATCAATCAATCGACTTGGCTGACTACGTTCCATTCATAGACCTCCTAAGTTATCAATAATGATAGTTATTGTCTATGTAGACAAAGTGGTCAGAAATACAAATACTTCAAACAATTTTTCGATCACTTTTATAGTAGCTTTTTCAAGTCCCAATGCCTAAAACACGGTCTGTATGATTTACGTATGACCTGAGTAAGATATGAATTGGTGATCATAGTTTGTGTGTCGTTATTTTCTAGAAGATGAAATCTACATCCACTTTAGGCAAAGGAACATTTTGATTTCAACCCATAAGGATCCAACCAAGATGAGACCTATTATTTGCGTATAAAACTCACGTTCACACAAGTAGGGAACAGTGAACCTTGCAAACTTAATTCCCACAAAATTACCTACTACCATTTCGGTACCAAACGATCGCGAATCGATAGGCCGATAGTACCTTTTGTGTAGTGCCAATTACATCGTTTATAGGCACATCACTAGTGAGTGGGTGCTTACAAGTGGATGTGGCGTGGGTGGGACTTGTACCAGCTAGTTGTTGGACCTATTGTAGGGGTTAGCAGGAATGGTAGGCTTGCTATAGATAGATTAGAACAAGATAAGAAATTATTGGTAAAAGCTGCTTTGAGTAGGTTCGATGTTGCTTATAGTTAGTCGTAATGTGACTGTATTACGTTACTCCGAAGTTCGAAATACCGAAGTACGGTATACAGAAAGTTTGTGAGTCCGAATTACGTTAGTCAGAATGTACGGTATGACGAAGTACGGTATTCAGAATATTCGTTAGGTACTCCGATGTACGTTACTCCGAAAGTTTGCTACTACGAAGTATGACTGTAATGTTGGTCCCTTCTCTGTATGGAAATCAGGGTTTTATCTTTCAGGAGTATTATTAGGCCGATATTGTTACTTTGTCACCATATTTTGGAATGATTTAAATTCATTCTCAGTTAGAAAAGTTAAAGCTTAAATGTACAAATATCCATCATTTGCCGCTGGTCTAGAGCTCGCAACCATGACTGCTGGACATCATCTGCCTATCCTTTTCCCAACTATATTGGGGTCGGCTTCCAGT
Source organism: Diarsia dahlii (assembly GCA_949775195.1). Classification (NCBI taxonomy): domain Eukaryota; kingdom Metazoa; phylum Arthropoda; class Insecta; order Lepidoptera; family Noctuidae; genus Diarsia; species Diarsia dahlii. Next base: position 18,274,634 of record OX459212.1, read on the forward strand.
CTAACCGGATGCAGCTGAATACCAGTATTTTACATGGAGCGACTGCCTATCTGACCTCCACAACCCAGTTAATACTAGGTAATACAATACCCTTTGGTAAGACTGGATGTCAGAATTTTAGGTCACTGACTACCTGTAACGACTGCCAAAGATCTATATATGGCAGCCGGGACCAACAGCTTAACGTGCTTTCCGAGGCACGGAGGAAACTCGGTATGTCGGGCGGTCACCCATCCACAGACCGACCTAGGCAAGCACAGCTTTACCTAAAGATCAACCTGAGTGGCAGTTCTTATTAAGCCACGAGCTCCATGACTGCTGGACATGAGGTCAAATCGTTATTGAGATTTTTCATCAGTAACAGCCACGGTGTCTGGATTTGTGACCGATTGATGTCAATAGGCTCGCCTGATATAATAGGGGAACGGACAAAAAAAAACTAATCAGTCCGTCAGATAGATTTCCAAAAAATATTGACCACATAATTATTATTAATATGATTAATTGTTAAGCTGTTTGTTGTTATTTGTTTATATATGTGCTGCTCTTTTGTGTTGCTGCTGTCCATTAGCGAATAAATACATATTCTATTCTATTCTATTCTATTCTATATTTTTTCTTTTTTCACGTAAACAAAAAATTAAGACGATACAGTGCTTCGAAAACTCGTGTGACGTCATATGATTACATTTTGTACCTTCAAGTGACGTTTCAAGCCCCACTCCATAATCTTTGACGCGCTATATAATAGCTTCGTCAATTTTTATTGATTTGGTAAAACAAAAAACACGTATCCAATATTTTTCGATAATCTAACTGACGGACTAAACAGAATCATATTTTTTTGTGTCAGTCCGATCCCCTATTTGGGACTTAAGGTTGATGTTCCAGGGTAGCCCGCGAAATTCAAATTTTCTTACGTTTTTAGCGATTTGCAGGCCAGTGCTAGGTTGTATGTTAGTGAAAATATGATTCGCGGGTGCATACGTCTTACGTATGCAGTTACAGAATTATAATCATCAAAATCATTATTACAACCCTCCAAGTTCATGTAACTTTCAAGAATGAGTATTATCAAAAAGTCTGAAACTGCATACGTCTTACAGCCGCGAATCATATTTTCACTAACATACAACCTAGCACTGGCCTGCGAATCGCTAAAAATGTAAGAAAATTTGAATTTCGCGGGCTACCCTGGAACCTCCACCTTAAACATAACTTGTGATAAATTTGGGTATCTTATTAGGTAAGCCATTACCTATCGCTTCGTGGATTACAGGCGTGATGTTATTATGTTGTGTGATTGGAATTAATCATAAGTTTGCGTCGTTTTGCTTATGTTAGGTTATTTTCTCAACACATACAAAGCCTGAAAGATTTTCATCTTTAGTCTGCTGTTTTCTAGAAAACCTAACACTATATTTTCAGACAACAAAACCCAGACAGATCGCAATATTACCCGTCTACAGATAATTCCACATTTTCCCCGGACCGGCCAAAGATCCCAGTTTCATTACACGAAGAAAGCCGGGTATCGGCCGTTACTCGGTTTTATACCGGCGCTGGTAGCCGGCTTCCGGTTTATGACGTCAGAAACGGAGGGATTTCGCCGTATATCGGTATATTATATAAATAATGGATCTGGATTGAAGGATTCTTTTCGTGGTGAGGGGTAATTTTTATTGATTAATGTTTTGTTTTGGGGTTGTCATTGTTATTGCTTTGTCAGGGTTGGGTTGGTTGATCCCGTCGGGGCAGCGGGTTGTTCGAAAAAGATACCGCAGCCTCGAGACAAAGTGCTAAGAAGGAACATGGGTGGTTTTTAGTCAGTAGAATTCTGGTATTCCCTACAACTCTGCCCAGAGCGGGAGGGGTGATTTGATAATTTACCACTCCCCCAAAAAAAAGGAGTAATTTTTATTGATTAATGTTTTTGTTTTGGGGTTGTCATTGTTATTGCTTTGTCAGGGTTGGGGAGGATGAAAGCTAACCCGAAAATGTTTAGTAATGTAAGGATGAATTAAGTCTTCATTATACATAACACGCCTGTTTGGGGATTCCCAAAGGATTAGGCAGAATAGTACAAAATCATTTTGCTAGTTATGTTTAAAAGTTCCTTGTAATAAGGGGGCGAGCCTATTGCCATCAGTCGAGCATAAAACCGGACTCTGTAGCTGCTACTGAGAAATTTCTGATGGAAAAACCGAATAACACTTTGCCTGAGTCGGGAATCGAACCCAGGACCTTAAAGTCATCATCCTCGCCATCATCATCATCATCATCATTTCAGCCAAAAGACGTCCACTGCTCCTCCTCGCCATATAAATTCAAAATTTATTTGCAAAATTCAAGGTTGCGATTTCTACGCCTGCTAAATGCAGACAAACAGGTTTCGTTTCCAGATTTGCATCCCTTTTTGTAAAAACCACAGAAATTTATTTTTTTTTCTTTTTAAATCCTCGATGAAGCCCTAAAGACTAACGAAAGCCGACAATTTGAGGTCAAAATATAAAAAGAGACCAATTAAATATCATCAGAACAAAGGTGACTCATTCACCATATGTTGTGAATGGAAGCTACTGGCTACCGACACCCAATAGAAAAACATACCTTACTTCAAAACTCGTAAAGTCTAAATTCATATGACACGTTAATAGGAATCCTTAGAGGGCACAATTTTCTCAGAAATTCTGGGCTAAAAATAGACTTAAGTTGCCTCGATTTATTGCAAAAGGGGTGCTAATTAAACCGGCTTCTTTTTAATAGCATTATTTGCATCTAAAAATCTAACTTGCCTTCTAAATTACTAAGTCAGCCACAATTAACGAGCATCTAAATAATACTATCTTAGCCACAAGTTATCTTTTTTAAAGCCACTCTAAATACAACTCAGCATCGTGATTATTTTTTAGCATCTAAATTTGTAACATGAATTCAAACAGTAAACTTCTAAAATATTATTATATGGCATCAAAAAATTATTCAATTAGCTTCTAATTTATTAACTCAGTACGTTTAAATTATAACTCATGCCACATTAACTGAGCATCAAAATTTAATTAAAATTGTCATCAAATATTATATTATAGCCACTAATAGTATGTATAAACTCCTGTCGTGTCATCGAAAGGCTTAATTACAGAAGTTCAGAGTACTTAATGACCTAAATATTGAAGTTCAGAGTATCGAATGTCCTAAAGATCGATTTTATTTACATGTTGTGCTACAAAAATTATCGACAGAATCGCTTCAGAACTTCATTTTTACCGGAAAACTAGACAATAAATTGTGAAAACATTTCTGCAAGCAACTCGGAACTAGCGCTCGCCGGCCGCTGCCGCGGCACCGCTCGCTTCGCTCGCTCGGCTCGCGCGCGTTTGGTCACAGTTTTAACCTAACCTAACCTATTTCCCTCAGTTTACAATTACGAATCATACAGTCTGCCTGTGACTAGTCAATTAGACAATGGTAAAAACATTTCTGTAACTAATAGGTATTTTTAACGTAAATATAATAATCTAAAGTATATCAAAAGTTGACATTTCATATATAATATACGTTGGCGCTCTCTGATTGGTGCAAATGGCCGGTCGCTGTCGTCTCGCGCGCTCGCGCCAAATCTTTCTGTTGCTATTTTCACGATAAAAGAATGTGATGTATTATTTTACATGCGAAGTTATAATAAATGATGTTGACTACGGTCGCTTCATTTATATTTTTTTGAGGGCCTTGTGTTGAAGCTATAAAATGTAAAATGGTGGTGAGATATAAATTCCGTGGCTGAGTTAGTAAATTAGGTGCCTATGTATAAATAACAAGGACAAGTTAATATAAATGTTGATCGTCACTTGATGCTTTCTATAGAATATTTAGTGGGCGTTGTAAAGAAGACGAATTAGTATATTAGAGGCTATATAATTTTCCCGTGGCTGAGTTATAAAATTAGATGTTTGATCCTGTGGCCAATTAAAAAAACTGTGGCTCGATTAATTATTTCTCTTGCAAAAGTAGACCTTGTTTCCGGAAACATTAAGTTGTTTTGTGAATGAAGGATTTGTGGGGCAAGTAGTAAAAATTGTTTGTGTATGAGTAACAAAAGATTTTTGGATGTTTTTGTTAGATTCTTTTCTAGTGACTAAAGACTGTTTTTACACGTATGATTACAGTTTAGTTTATGAGTAGATAAGCCAGAGTGTTATTATTTGTGTTCATTGAATAATTTCAGGAACGTTAACGCTTCTAGCTGAAAAAGTACTTATAATCAGGCTTTATTAAAGATTAACACCGAATTATTTGAGTTCGTTAATTTGTTAATAAGTCCTTTTTAAAACCATGTTAATCCTTTCCATGTAGGTAAGGGTATATCTTTTCCACTTAAAATTATGGTTTTATACCCCATAAACATGATTATTACACAATATAACGGGACACTGTCTGTACAGACAATTGTAAAATAACGACTGTAAACACTATTCTTTTTTAAAGGACCTTATATGGCAACACTGTAGATTGAAATCTTTTATGCAATGTGGTAATACTGAAGTTATGATGTAACTTAGTGTTTTTTAAGGATCAGAGAAATTAGTGTCAAGGATTTAACAGAATCACAAAGAACATAACATCACGCCTTGTTATTCCTGAAGGGTTAGGTAGACGTGTGCCTAACACCCACATTTCGCCAGTAATTATACTGAAGACTATGACATAGGGGGCCAACTATTGCTATCAACCGGGCACAAACTTCAGACTTCTTCACTGCTTCTAGAAATTAGTGAAGAAAAAATCCAAAAAACCTAATTACTTTTGTTCCCGAATTCCCACTGCTGGGATCTATGTGAGAGGTAGTAGGACGTAGGTAACCCACCACGAGGGCCTGTTGCGGGCTGGTGGATGTCAAAAATTATGTCTTCGAAGTTGTAGTTTTACGACATGCCAGTTTCTTCATGATTTCCTTCAACGTTTTAAAAGCAGTTAGGTATATTGATGAAACCGTAGTCTTGTTTTCTCAAAATAACAACCATAGTTTTAGTAACCTATTCCAAAATAATCTTGCTTCTCTCAGACTTTAACGACTTGACAAGAACCATCTGATGCACTCCATGTTGTACAGCCAATAATTTGACATAGAAAGTATCTTTATGTCGAAGGAGTAAGAGCAGTTTTCGCACTGTGTTTCACCGTGGTTGATTGTACCAAAAGGTATTATTTTACGTAGTTTATTATAAACAAGCACTAACTATTTATTGTTAGTCAGTGTTTGGTTTCAGCGGCCGTTTGTTTCTATTTGCACTTTAGGATTGAAGAAAGATTTAAACTGTTTTAAATGATTGAGGAAAATTGATGAGTTGGTATAATTTTTATTTATTGGTCATCTTTTTCACGATTTTTAATAGATTTTCAATGTACCTAATAAAACTCATCGCTGGTTTAACATATTTTCCATGTTTTCTCTAAAAACATGCATGATGACTTAGTTTTGACGAAAGCTTTGGGTTGCGACTGTCTTTTCACTTTATTCGATCGCAATACAACCAAAACAGGCTAGTTTTTACACAACTGCGGCGAAACCCGAAAGAAGGGTTATTTTTGTTCTTTGTTATTGACTAAACACCATGCTACCTACATAAAACTATTTAAGTATATTGATGTCAAATTGGATTCAAAATCTACAAAGGCCACAATGATAAATTAAGATATTTTTCAAACTCGATTAACATAAATCGCAGTCAAAGTCGCAGGACTCGCAGGTAGTACAATACAAAGTCGATACACAACACAGTTTGAGACTGGTCCCGAGTTCCCGACCGTCGATTGCATACTCCGATTACTGTCACCCCCACGGGCTAGGACGGTTGCACCGTTGTTAACGACGGGTTCAATTAACTACGGTTAGTTGTGTAGGTGCTCACTAAGTAACGAACGACGTGATATTGGAGATCTATTTTAGGATATTTAGAGAGAATGGAAGAATATAGAAGGAAACGCGTTGGAATGGAAATAAGGCAGGAAGGTGATGATGATTACAGAATATTTAGAAGGTTGCCTTGCCATTAATATTGTAACTGATATCTTGTCAAGGACTTGACATTATCTTGAATGCATTTACCTAAATTTATCAATTTGGTCATAGTGACAGTAAATTGCAATAGAATCGGTTACGGTCAAATGTCAGTGCATATAATTATGTATTACTAATCTACATAATTGAAGATCCCAGTTGTTGAATATCAACAAGGATTTTTTAACATTTAAATATACAAAAAAGATTGAATTATAAGGAATGCATAATAAATCCTTGCCATATATTTATCATTGGCTTAATAGTTGACAGACCAATAAATTACCCAATAGCTATTCACAAAATATCTGATAATTTTCGCACCTAAACCGCAGTTTAACCAAAGGTGCGACCGACCCCACGTTGGTTAATCTCGAAACCTGTAAGAGCCAGTCATCCCTGCTTATCTACCATCTACTGATAAGTCTGCACTGTCTCACTGCAGAATATAGAGTTGCAGAGTTATTTCTGTATTATCAGAAGTATGTACTTTTTCAAATAGTTTCGAGCTTTTATGCAGGGTGTAAGGCCCGTAATCCACCAAAGCGGAGACGAGCAGAGCGGAGAGGAGATGTGCTAAATTCGACCAATCACAGGAAAGGCGAAAGACCAGATTGTAAGTTTTAACTAATGTGATTGGCCGATTTCCGCACATCTCCTCTCGTCTCCGCTCCTCTCCGCTTTGGTGGATTACGGGCCTAAGTGTGTTCACTATTTTTTATCTAGTGTTCTTTTTTATGTACCTAAGTTACAATGTAATTAGCCTATATCGTTCCCACTTGGGACACAGGCGCACACTCAAATAGCAGGAATGGGCCACAATCAACTACGCGGGTCTAGAGAAGATTGGTGAATGCCTCATGGAAGTCTTTGATTTTTTTACCTTTACCGTTCTAAGAGCTGCAAGATTGTGCAAGATGCATGTTTTTAAACATACTGCTAATTTATCATGTTTTTGTGTTGTTCAATAAATATTTGATACATAAATTCCTGCACAAGCAGGTATGTTAAATATCTGACCTTTGCTGATCTTATACTTATACCTCTTTAGACGAAATAGTTGAGATTTCACGAATATTACCTGTAACAAGAAAAACACAATTATTAGTTAATGGAAAAATATAATAGCAACTAAATAAGCTCTTAACAAAACTGTCATTTAATGCGACTTGCGCCTTGAGTCTACAACGACATTGTAAGATCAGGATTTCTTTAAACTTAATCTCATGTAGACCAAGAATTCATAGTAACGTACACCTATAATATAATATATTATTCATGTACCGACAGCAAAAATATTAAAGTAATACAATGGTATTTGCGCAAGCTTTATTCACAGAATTGTCAGCCAAAAATGCGTCTGTCATTTGCATTTCCCGTGAGGATATAAATAAAATATTAAAACAAAGCTCTTTATTACCATTTTGTATGGTAATTCGCCATTGACCAATATGTTAAGTAAAGTCACAGTAAGCTAAGTATTAACAAACAGTAAATCAACTGGGGACAAGACGAATTCTTAGAATGTCATGGCATGCTTAGCAGATTTAAGTAAGTAAATTATGTGTGTAGTGCAACATTACAAAAAGTTTAGAAGTTTGCGTTTATTTTACAAAAATAGCGCAGTAGGTCTACTGGTGAGCTTCATACTGTGACAAAGTCATAGATATTAATATATTCGAAACACGTTCAGTACCATGAGAACGAGAATCGGATTTACTAAGTTACCAGGTATTTAGTCCGTGATGAATTTGATGTACCAGACATAACAATAAAATAAAACATTTTATGAAGAGTTGTCAACAATTGTAATCGACTTCGAAAAAAGGAGGTTACCATGCTTTCATCGTCTACCCTATTGTTATAATTTAATGGTAAAGTATAGGAATTAATAATACATCATTAGCACTTAAACCTTTAATGAGCTGCTTGTTACCTATATGTTTGTATAGCATGAAAACTAACTGTTAAACAGTCCAAAAATGGAAGTAACAGTTACTAAACAACGGTTCCAAAAACAGACTAATTAATCATCACCACTAATTAACAGGTTTAAGTAACATTATATCCACCTTTTCAATCACAGAAGTCTAATATTTCTCTTCTTCTCCTCAAATCGATTTGTCACACCTGTCATCTCAAAAAAAGCTTAAAAAAAAAAAGATGGCTGTCTATTTGTCACTTGTCAGTGTCGTCGCACGCGCAGGAAACGTCAAATTTGAATTTCGAATGTGAGAACAATGCGGTGCGTTCGTCGCGTGCGCGTGACTCAGCGAGGGAATGTTTTGACATTTCACTTATTTTTGTAACGTCGAGATGTGATGTCATCGGTATTCTTTTGGATGGTTATGGTTTTATGATGAGTTATTGAAGACTGTGAATAATATCCTGTGATAGTCAAGTAGGTATTCAAGTTTCCTCTCTTGTGTGTGACTACTATTTTTGGTCTGTCCGATAGGGTCCATAACGATCTCATATATTTGTTGTAACCACGTAGGTGTTTTAGCTCTACATATTCCAAAATATAACTGATTATTTAGGTTTAGGTGTCTTATTAATTATAACTATGGTATTTTGCACTAAAAGGTGAAAATTCGTGTAGGTATGATTTACAAACTTGGTTTTGCTTTGTCATTTGGTGCTTGTTGTATCTCAGTCTAACGTAGTAAATAAGTTTATGGCACATAGGCCTTCTTATGTAGTAACAAAAGATGACCAAATGTCCCAGGCACATAAATACCATGATGTTGGCGTAAAAGCAAACAATGCATAATGCACAACATGTTTACTTGTTTGTTTTAAACGTTTCCACACATTCAAGGATACGACTTGCGAAACACTTCAGAATAAAAATAAATTTGAATATTTCTTCACTTTCAATGAGGTGGTGCCCACAGTCCTTTGTAACGCAATGCTTTCGAATGTGAAGAATTGTGAAATACTGTTGTGAAGGTATACCTCATTGCTACGGGTTGTTCGAAAGAGATGGCCTCGGCACAAGTGCTCAGAAGGAACATGGGTGGCTTTTAGTCAGTAGAAGTCTGACATTCCCTTTCGGTCTGCCCAGAGCGGAAGGGGTTATCTGATGATTTACCACGCCCCAAAAAAAAAGGTATACCTCATTATGTCTGTCATGAATATTCCTGTTATATGCAGTAGTGGAGTTATTGACATAACATCACGTCTGTAATCCCCGAAGGGTTAGGCAGAGGTGTACCCTACCCATTAGTACAATCACATTTCAACAGATAATTACATATTATATAATGTTAAAGTCCCATGTAATTCTATGATTAGCTTTTCATTTATATGCAATGACTTGTGTTCAATGCAAGTTTTCCTGTTATGACTTTTTGTTACCACGGTTATATGCCCAGTGTCCTTTCAAACGCAATTTATTTTATATTTACAAACAGATTTCTTACATAATGAATAAAAGCCTTCAAAATAATTATGAACAAGGAGTGCATCGTTAATAATCATCAATAACAATACCATACATTGTTGTGCACGTTGTAAATATATCAGTTTAATTAATGTACTGCGACTGCGGTCAGCTGCTCTCTCAAACAAACACACGCTTTAAAGCGATGATAGCGCTTAATTAATTGTTTGGATTGCTTTTCGTGTGCCTTCATCATTGTGTCTTTTGTACCACATTTGCTACTGATAAATTTTTTGTCTTTGTGAATTATGGAGCGTTCTGAAAACATCATGGATTAAAGGGAGCCTGTGAACGGTTTGCTAATCTTAGAAAATTCAGGGCTAGGCTAAATTTCTGCCACGCGAAGAGCTGCATCATTACCAGCAAAGTTGATCTAAGCCAGGAGACAAGGATGAAGCTAAAGTTTAGTGGAGTCAAATTGCCTGTTCTAGTTAAGGATTTGAATTTTAGCCAGTTTTCATTATCTAAATATATTGCCCTCTAGAGTTCTCATACAGACCACCACTCTTTAAATGCCTAGGTGTCACATTTCTTGTTTTTTTCTTTATTATGGAGTTACTTAAAGCTATATTAAAAAAAAACTAGGATTATGACGTTGAGCTTCGGCAGTAAAGGTAACACTGCAAAAATGTCGACCTTACTGCTACAATATACAGAGACTGTGTAAGTATATTATGTATGTGCGGTTGAATATACATCAAAGTTTACTTAGCTCTTGCAACAAATAAGATGCACGGCCCACTTTTCTATAGGCTCTTCCTTTCCTCGTCGGCATTTCGTTCCGAGTTACAAAATACTAACAACCTACTGCCCTTTCGAGTTCCACACGCGAAGCAACCATTAAAAAAAATAAAATCCTGAATCGTGCATCAGAGGAATGATCGCGTGTGAGCAAGCCTTTTGTATCACGCTGCGGTTTTAACCAATCACAGTGTGAGATTTTGACCTCAGGGTCCTGCTATCATATTTTGAGGATACGATAGCGCGCGAAGTTGACATTTTCTTACGCATTTTTTCCAATTTGCAGTCAGTGTCAGGAACTCAGGATTAAAATATATGATCATTAATATCATCAAAACAACATTCAAAGTTAATTTAATCCTATTGAATCAAAGTTAATTTTTCTTTTTTGTGAAATATAATTAATGCGGTTTTGGCTGTCAATAGAGGTTAGACAACCGTTTTTTCCACTTTGTAAACACCTAACTAACATCTCCAGATGGTGTTTAGCCCCAGTACCAGATTTATTTTTAAAGTTGAAAGCTCTCTTTAATTAAGAATTAGCACACTGCTGGGCATTACCAAACCTCGTGACAAGTTTCACAACACACAATTAAGATATTATGTCAGCTGCATGATCAGCACTTTTACTTCGATAATATCTTACTTCACCTCGTTTTAAGACAAACTTAATTAATTTAACTTTCAGCACAATATCTTTATTACAAAACAAAAAAGATAATTATCAATACCTGTACACGATTCGCTGTGTTATGTTATATGAACGACTGTCCATTTTGACTGTTACATGAATTCTGTAAAATATATTTATTTTTGTAGCTTTCTTAGTACTGAAAGTAAAACAATTACGATTTAAGTTATTTAGGGAGATTATTTTATTTGTATGTCGAAACTGATAAAAGCCTTGTGTATAATTGCTTCAGTAAAGAAAGTTCTATATCGTCCGGTAGTATAATGTATTTTTCACTTCTCTCGCTCTAAAATTCGTCTTTATGTCGTGCGTAGGCAACATAAAGTCGCGTTTTATGCTCTAGAGCATAAAGTAAAATCTTCGTCGAAGACCAAGGTAATCGGCACAGGTAATCGGCCCAACAGCCACAGGAACAACTTCAACTTCATAGAATAACCTCTTTAATTTAATTCGTTTCGCTAGTATTCTAAGAACAAGGGATTACTGCTTTTCATTACGAATACAAGGAAAGTTGATGGGAATAGGCTTCCCCCAATTACCTAAATCGCTTGATGGCAATAGGCTTGCTCTTAATTAGGTTGGTTGATGGCAATAGGCTTGCTCCTAATTACATAATTTGATGGGAATAGGCTTACTCTTAATTACATTGATTGATGGCAATAGGCTTGCTCTCATTTACCTAAATCAGTGGATGGCAATAGGCTTTTCCTAATTACATCGGTTGATGGCAATAGGCTTGTCCCTAATTACATCAGTTGATGGCAATAGGCTTGCTCCTAATTACTGATGGCAATAGGCTTGCTCAAAATATTTTTATAACTGAGCAGTATGAGTAACGACATACCTAAGTCAGGTGTTATGTCAAGTTTCCTACTGAAAAAAAAAAAGTTAATTGGCGGGAACCATAATTATTTTTACAATATTTACAAGTTGGTCTTGCATTTCCTCGCAATCGAAGTGAAAAGTAGAGTGTAAAACTCGTGCATAAAACCCATTTTACTCTCTACTTTATATCCATCCTCGCTCGCAAGCTCGCATCGGATGGATAAACGTCTCGCGCAAAATGGTGCGTTTTATGCACTTGGTGTACAATCTACTATTTCAACACACTTGCTCATAAAGTGGCTATAATTTCACCGCAATTAGGCACATAATGACACCTAAAATCAAACTGTGACTTTTTCATTGCTATTATTCACTAGTGAGATATAGGGTTTTTTTTTTAAATTTTATTGGTTGAGTTGCTACGTTCATAAAAAAGTCTCGATACAAAAAAGATCGTGTTCAATAGTAAATTAATGTACAATAAATTAATGAGCAAGCACTAATGCTTGCTCATTTCATGCAAATTTGAATTTAAATACATAATTTCAACTTGTACGTTTTTATTAAATGAAACTTTCACTTAAATAATATAACTTTTATTTTCTCTGTAATAAAGAAAACTTTTTCCTCATTTTATACGTGGCTAAAACTTTATCGCGCTCATTCATTTAGTCTATGGCCGATCGTCATTCTTAGTATGACCATTTTAGTGTGAATTTCATGGTGGCGCCACTGGTCAAGAAAAAATGCATCGCGACGTCAAACTTAGTACATTTATTTTAGTTCCGTGTTTTCCCGCATGCTCAGATAAGTTGGTCGAACTGTAGATGCGCGCGCATAGGAAAACCGACAAATTTTTCGGCCTAAGTGAAAAAAAATCAGAACTCGTTTTAACTGTTGAAGATGACTTTTTAGTATTATTTTATTCACAAGTGTGTCGAAAAATGTCGTATGATACACGTGTGTATTGATGATTACCGTCCTCGGCTTTCTTAAGACCCTAACCTAACGGCTCGGCTCTCAATGGCGCCTCAGCGGTAATCACCAACGTTACACACTTGTACCATAATGTACTATAACTTAATACATAAACCTGTGATTGTAATAAGTATAAAGATGTTGCTTAATTGGTAAAAGGTATTAATTACATTAAAATATCTTTTTAATCTCGTCAAAGAAGCCACAAAGGGAAAACTTTGGTACGTTTTCCATGATTCATTATTTATCAGTAAACCAGCTTATAGGATTAAAACAAAGCCCTCATTATCACGTTCACAAGTCTAGATTGTCAAAGAGTTACAAAATCTAGACTTGTTACGGAACTCGTTAATTTATAATAGTAGTACTTAGGTATATCTAATAATAAGTTTAATATTGCCAGCGAATTCGTCCTCGCCGTTATCGAAAAGGTTTTGTTTTATTAGTATTTAATTTTTGAAAACAAATAAAATTATAGTAGGATGAAACCCAATGGAAAAAGTAGAGAATATAACAAAAATTTAAGGAAAAATAAATTACGGTCGATCTGAGGTCGGGAAGTGGGGGTGGGAGGGTTTTTAAGGGGGGAAAGCGGTTTATCTCGATTTCCGGCAAAACTACAAGTCCTATGGAAAAAATGTAAAGGCAAAGTTGTAGAGAATAAAAAGATCTACAACTTTGATTTTAACACTTTTTTTACATAACCTCAAAATTTAGGTGAAAAATTCAAAAAACCAAGTTTTTGGTTTTTTATTTATATCTTTTAAAAAAAAATTTTTTTCTACGAAATTTGGTGAAAACTTACCTTATTATGTCCCAAATACACTGTAATTTATTTGATTTAAAATATTAATTTTTTCGGCTTATTTTAACTTAATATCAAAAAAGCACCCTAATTTTCAATCGAAAATTCTGACGTCAAAATATCAGCTTTTTTAAAAAAATCGGTGGGTGTTGTGTTCCTTATAATCTCTACTTTCTGATGATGTATAAAAATATATATTGCAATGGTAAATTTTCTCAGAAAAAGCAAAATCAGCTGCTACGAAATAACAGGTAGTAAGGGCCAAACCCTCCTAGCCCCTTCCCCACTTCTCTGTGAAATACCTTTTGATGGGCCAAAATTTTCCGTAGGTCTCCACGATATATAAATTATCTTAAAATAACAATAAATAGGCATAAAACAGCAATAGAATACGCTTATAATTTCTTGTCTAGGCCTTATTATTTGGTAGTGGGTTTTATTTCGTAGCAGCTGATTTTGCATTTTCTGAGAAAATTTACCATTGCAATGTATATTTTTTATATATCATCAGAAAGTAGAGACCATTGGGTTTCATCCTACTGTAATTTTTTTTCATTTTTTACCATTTTTGAAGGCTTCGGCCCTGGTCTGTATGGGCTGTATAGAATTGTATAGTTAGACTGTGTAGTACACAGTCTGTCATACCAAATGTCTAAGAAATGCATTCTAAATGTCCTTTATTTGGTATTGTGAATTGATTCGTTCAGGTTCTTAAGTTGATTTGGCCTTAAGGAATACAGAAAAATGCGTGTACTGTCTGCATACATTGGACAGGTCTGCTCCAGTCTTTTCGTTGTTTTATTGAAAGACCATTTCAGACACGTCACTCATGAAAATAAGCAATGAAATGACTTTAAAAAAAAAGATTCGAGAATTATTAACAGACAAGTGTTATTATAATATAAATGACTTTTTAAGTGACACAATTTGACATTTTGTACTTTTTCATATATTTTATTCAATTTCTTATTTTTTACATTATTTGACATTTATCTCTCAAATTTTTGTGACATTTTATGACTTCTACTGACTTGTTTATTTTGTATAATATTTGACATTAATTATTTCTCTTAGATTTTTGTGACATTTTATGATTTTTACTGACTTTTATTTTGTATTTTAATTTTTGTTTATTGTTAATTTTATAAATTTGTACGCCTTACGGGTGAAACATGTACGTACGAAATATAATTTTTAATGTTACATCCTGCATGCATAACTTGCATGTATACACATGTTTGGACAAATAAAATGATCTTTATCTTTATCTTTATCTTTACAGTTACTGAACTCTATAAGGACATGCAGTTCGATATCAACATTATAAAATTATGTCCACAGCTTGACATTGCCACTCCTTTTTCTAATAAACTAATATGTAACTGTAATCTTAGCCAAATATTTAAAACCACCCACTCAACAGGAAACTTATGAACAAATTAACATAACTAACATGTACATAACATATCGAAATCAAACAGTACAACAGTAGACACTTGAACACTGTATCGATAATATTTAGACAAGGAATCGAACCCCGGACTAAGCTCCGCAAACATCAAGTTAAGATAAAGCTAAATAAATAAACTGTTGCTACTAAACAAGTTGGTACAGAAGTATCACTATGTCAATGAAGAGATAAGGAATAGAAGAAAAATAAGAGAGACGTAAATAAAATTAATAATGTTTACAACTTGCTGTTGACCGCTTTTTCGTCTACATATTATATTATGTTTTAATTTAATCATATTTACAAATATATAATCAAAGCCCTAAACTAGTAAGGCATGATGGCTTACCTAATATTCTTTTAAACTTAATAACGATACATCGGTACAATAGTTTAGGTTAGAGGTGACAAACAGACACGCAGAATTACCTACTTTCGTTTAAAATTTATATCTACGTAACTATGAATATTTGAAATACCACCAAGCAAGCAGTCAGATTGATAGATTTATTAGGTAGACCCTATCTGTCAGAGATAACAAACAGGCACGACTTGGTTGCAACAGCTTTTATGCAGCTGGAGAACAATCTACGATTTGCATTCAACATTAATTCTGCGTTTCAATTGTTGTTAAAACGCAGTCTCATTGGCACAGTATAACAACACTTTAAATCTGCACTGATTCATCTGTTTTGCCTTGAATAACAGTGATAGTACTCATCATCATCATCATCATTTCAGCCCGGAATTACCCACTGATGGTTAAAGGCCACAACTTTCTTCTACCGTTTTTTCTGTTTTCTGCGTCCCTCATCCTTCCGTTGCCCGCGCTTCTAACAATATCGTCAACCCAACGCGCTTTTAAACGGTCCTGGTTTCTTAAGCCCACCCTGGGTCAACATTCGGTCAGAACCATACTCCTTCGGCCATCTCCACGTCTAGCCAGATATCGCCCAATTCCCGACGTTGAACACTTTCGTCCCACAATGGATTCTGGTGTTGCGCACTCGGTCTAGTGACAGTATTGCTCAACGACAAAGCTTTAAGCTTGGCGCTTGATTCCATACATTAGCGCACAAATTAGGGCTCCAATCATGTGCAAAGCTAGTCAAGCATAACCAAAGTACACACATGACTAAGTCTAAATCGCGTCCCCTACAGAATTCCTGCTTGAGTGACGGTTAGTTAAGTCAAAGGAAGTGATTTTCATATAAAACAAGAGTTATTTCAATAAATCTGGCCACTCTTATGTGTACGTATTATCCAGTAAGTATCTGAATTATGGAGGTCAAAAAGGTAGTTGATCCATGAGAAATACTAATTATATTCAGGTGCATGTAAGTAAGGCTGGTAGCCGATCCTGACATATTTGGGTAAAGGTAGGTGGAGGATAATATTTACATGGTCTTGTGAGGAGCAGTACTTCTGTCTTCGTCTACAGTGGCTACACCCACAGACAGATATCGCTATGTATGCATAATTTTAGTGTGAACGACCCAATACACTTGCGGAACAAATTCGCGAGGTAACGCCCGACTCACATGGGTGACCACGCTGCCACCATAGAAGGGTGACCACACATTTGTGGTCCACAGTACACAGTAGCGGGTGTCGATCATCGTGTAAATTAGTGGTGGAGTGGGCGTTACGATAAATGCTTTAGTGACAAGCGTTAACCGCAAAAGACAATAATGTAAATGACACAAACTAAAATATTACTATTGTTCTAAAGTCTTGAAATTAACAAACATTGACCACTCTAAAAAGGTAAGATCATGAAATAAAAAACAGCTTTATGAAAGATTAAAATGCAGGGCGGATACTTGAAAAAATAATAAGTAAACAAGCCGATCGAAAAATTCTAATTCTCAAAAGTTATAAATTAATGAAAACTGATTATTTCCTTCTGAACCAATTTACGTAATTGACTTAATAATGAGACCTTTTGAAAATCATTCCGACCTTTGTACTCGTCTATCTCATAATTAATTTTGTGTGTACATAAATAAATAAATAACAATACAAATCAAGTAAACTAACAAACAACACTGCACGTATCCATATGCAATTAATTCCCCCTATCAAATATAATTAGAATAGAATAAAGCGAATTGTTGAATACATTACTAATTATGAGCACGGCACATGTTGTGGCTGTCCATAACAAGATTACAGCGGGCTAATGTGGTCACATTCAGTCACATAGAAATGATATGAATCATAACAGTTGAACTCATGGGAGTTTCCAATTAAGATTAACCATCAGTCATCACATAATAATATAAATTGTTCAAAACGTTACAGATTGTGGTCATTGTTGTGGCTTAGTTTAGAAATAACTGAATATAATGTATGAGAACTAATTACAATTGCAGTGTTGATAAGAATGGAAAAATGGAATGCTATATTTTAGTAAAACAATATAAATAGAATAAAACTAGGTATTATTCATTCGTACTTTTAGTTTGTCTTAAAGAAAAAAGGGACATAGTGAAACAATATTATCCTGACCACAACCATTCACCGGTAAAATAAAAGCACTTACAATAATCCATAAAAGCTATAACAATAATTTAGCGACAAACCTAACGATACGCAATACGAAATGGCTGCAAGAAAAAAAATTACCACAAAGTTGTGGTCATCATCGAATCTGAGACAAAATTCTTATCAAACCGAGTCGAACAACCCAATTACCAACAGGTTTCGCATAAATATTGCGGAGATTTTCTGCAAGATATTAATCCTCTTTTGGACCAAAAAGAAAAAAGAACTACACTTAATACTTAACGGTTTCGTATAAATAATGTGGTGACTTTTGAATTTATCGCCTCATACGATGTTATACTGATTTATGATGTAGACGGATTTGGATAAATTAGTGATACTGATTGAAAATAACATCTGTTTCTCCTTAAGTTAACCTTGAACTGAGATTAACGAATTGATTTTTGGATGGTTTAAGCTAATTGTGGCCATGTTATTAATTACAATTCTATGTTAATTCATATACATTCTAAAGCGTTATCCAATATTAGAAAAGCAACTAATGTGTGTAAATGAGTTCCTTTCAACTATGCCTAATATAAACATTTTTCTTTCTTTCAATTTGATTTGTGTTTGTAAACATTGTGTCAGTCAATTTAAATTCTTTAAAAGTTTGTTTATTCTTATCTACGTTATTCTCACCGTTTCCTCTTCCTCCAGTGCCCTGATGAGCTCGTAGTACAGCATTTCTGCCTCCTGGGAGATCTGTACCTTCTCCTCGCATCCCTTGTAAGGGATCTCACACGACAAATCCGTTTGCAGGTGCATCTTCATTATTTATTTCACCAACACTTATAGAAAACACTTTACTAACATTAATTTAATATTTGTTTGAAATGGTCACTTGTGGTCCATTGTGATCACTCACTGATTCTTTGGTGGGTTTAGTTTGCTAAATTCTAATGGTTGTTTTTGTCTGGCTAATTAAATTAATAAAAATATATTTGACGTGGTTTTCAAATGAATATAGTCAATAATGTTGCTTATAAAAACACTCTAGTCTAGACGCATCAAGTTTTAATTCAATGTCATCTTCTAATTAAATGGTTTCGACCCCAAACGAAATATTGCATTGATACTTAGTCATCTTATACATAATTAATGATCACAGTGGTCAAGGACCTATGGTAATTATGAAACCAGATGCGAAAAATTTCGCAACAAAAATTTTGATAGCTTTGAAACCAGACCCGTCAACTTTGCTCTTTTAGTATGACATGCAGTGCAGTGCAATGCTCTCCGAAAATTGGCAATAACTACATAAGACCATCATCAATCAAATCAAGAAGCATTTACAGTAATAATTAATTCTGTCTCGTCTCCATCCTGTGCTTAAAGGACTTCAGACTTCAGGACAGTTCATAAATATCATAATTCGTCATGCTTCAGTGGGACGTCGCCGGATCCACTTGGGGGCTATTCTTAGCCCTCACTTGGCTTCTACTGATCCTTAGATTAAAGAGGAATGTGGTAATCCTTGAGGATTTGCTGAAGATATGGTGATGAGTATTTGGATGAGGATGTCACCTGTTGATGATAATGTTTGGGAAAAGATTACGCTGTGTGGTGGTTGAATCGAATTTGTTTCAGTTTTGGAACTTTTTTATTTGTTGGATAATTGGCGAGATTTTTAGAAGCTTTTGATATGGGTAATAAAAAACTGTGTTAAATCGAATTCTAGTGGCTGAATGTGTTAATTAGGTACAATTTTAGGAATGCTACAAACTCTCAATGTATAATATTTAGAAAATGTGACCTCTTTGTTCGAACCTTCGACGCCGTGAAAGTGCTGAAGTATTGAACCAACGTAATTTGAAATCCTGTTTGGTCAGCAACATGAAGAAGATTGGCAAAATTAATGTATGTGATTTCAAAAGACTTTAAGACAAATCTTCTCAAATTAGCAGCGTCGCTCCATAAGGTTACAATCTTACACATACACAGACGGAGTAGGTACTAAGCCGTGAGCTAAGACACTCCTGTCCTTTTTGCATAGCTCGTTTCAACTCGAGACGGTACTGATTTAGACTCAAGGAATGCCGACATATGCATACATATACACAAAATACATGTTGGAAGGTAAACTTCAGATCCTTTGAAGTATCTGGTAAAAGCATTGCAAGGCAATAAATATGTTCGGCGTGATTTAAGCGATAATAAAGGATTAGTCTTTGGTTATGGTGGAAGAGCAGTGTTTACTATTGCAGTTACGGAAGGGGTAACTTAATGATTTGTTAATGGGCATTTGCAAAGCCTTGTTGGTTGATTTTGATTACTTCAAGCATTTTAAACAATAATGATTTTCTTCATAGCTGTCTTCTTTAATTTATTCATGATCTACAGTGTTTTGGATGTTAATGCGACAGGATTTCATTCAATAACTGGAGAGGTAAATTGGGGGATAGAGTATGACAAACAGAGTAACTAAGATCTGATTGCAGCCCGAATCTAACATAGTTTAAAAAAGGCTAAACTGATTATGAGCATGATAGGCACCGATTGCCATTGATAAACAAAACGACATTATAGAACCGTAAAATTCTTCACATGAATCGATATACCTAACGAGAACCAATTGAAGCATTTAAAATCATTGATAAAGCCGCTGTTGAATCAGGAATCGATTGGTAGCCCCAGTCCTCTATCGAATCAATCCGTGATGAACGTTTGGCAGTTTTCCAATACTTGTCCAAGTGACAGTTAACTTCGTTACGTATTAAGCCCGTAACTTTGTTATGGCGCGTGTTCCTACTCTTGACAGGGAGTTGAAAGCTGATATGTAGTTTTTGCAGGTATTTTTTGATTATTAGAAAGCAGAGATCGTACTTATAAAAATGACTGTAGCTAAACTGAATTGTTCTTGTCTACCATTTGAGATATCCTCAGTATTACTATCAGACTTACGATTACTAGTGGGGATAAAGCGAACAGCAACCAATTCTACTTGCGTTTTATTGACATAATTATTCCGTTTAGCTTAAAATACTAATCTAATAATCCTACATACGCGTTTGGCATTCGATAAAAACACTACTGAAATCTTTGAATAAACTTTGAACTAATGAGCATTGGTCTTACGTCCTTCCAGCCCTAAGGTTATCATTCCGATCTCCTATCAAAGATAAATTACAGAAGAGATAGAACATTATGCAAAGAACAGATAAGAGTCATACGTTGCCTATCGTGTTTCTGAGTATCTTTTGTGCTTATCTCTTTAGGGTCGTATTATGATACTCTGTTGGTTATTTTTAGGTTCTTTAGATTTTTAGATTCTAGATACTGTTAGAATTTAATAAAATACTTGAAAATTATCGAGATTCTTCTAATCCTGTGTAAATGTCAACCAAAGGAGATTTTGTAGTGGGTGATCCAGGGTAACAGTTAGTTTAATAGTATTATGTCATGCGCAGAATTCTTTCAAAATACATCCGCTAAATAATAGTGAAAACTTCATCAAACCATTTATCATTGTGCAGAATTAACTAGAAGAACTAACTCGCCATAAAATGTAATAGAAATTGCCTTTTTACCCGACAGCGGCGATGTCCAAAAGTAGGGTTATTATAGTATTTGGTATGAATGTTCAGTGATAAATAAGAGAACGCTTTACTTGAAGCACAAGACACAAATAGCAATAATGTAGGTAACCTTTGACTGACCGATGAAAAATATGGTTAAATATTATGAGAGCCTGGGAGCTAGTTTATACAGAACAATGGATTCAAGATGAATCAAGTGCCACCGAAAGTGATAAATACATCGTGTCATAAACTATGATTATGTTGATTTTCAAGCTTGATTTAGGTACACTAATATTATTATAGTGTTTGGATGAAGACTGTAATCTATAAATACCCACGTAGCTACGTGAGCGAATTCGCCGGAAAAAGCTAGTTATTTTATTAAATGTCAAAACATCAGTTACAAACTTATAACAAATCCTCAAGTCCTAGATTATACCAAGTACCTAAGGCTATCACAATTTGAAACCCATTCTTAGACCACATCCAAGAATATCTACCGACACAATCGAACTACACAATGTCGGAGAATTAGCTAGAATGTCGTTGAATGCTCTCTAGACACGTTTCCAGGTAGGCCTGCTATTTCTAGACCATGCACTTGACTAAACAATATTGGGGCTGGTAGCCTTCAGTTCTAACTTAGTCCACAATTTGCGGAACTTGTAGAACTTATTAAGATCTTGCGAGAAGTTTGGCTAAGACTGGATTTAGGCACTTAGAGCTTTGGAAATGTATTAGAATTTGGGACTAAAGAAACATGTGGTGTTATCAGAGCGAAAAGTGTGTCACATAACGACACAGTTTTAAGCTTGTTTTTGCCTAAGGGTAAGACAGAGGTGAATATTTTGTAACTTATTGCATCAGGTCAGTTGAAGTCTTAAGCAACACACTTCGTAGATGTGTAAATGAAGTTGGGATGCGTCCAGTTAGACAGAATACTGCTTTTTCGAGAAAGAGCTGCTTGCTTTCTAAAGCAAACATTCTGGTACTGTATTTGAAAATGGCTGTAACGAAAACACAAGAACTATTCAAATCAATACTATCTTCACAACCAACGTAAACATCAAACCAGCCAAACAACACAACCAGGCCATCCATCCAGCAGAAATTGCTCCACTAAGTTTAAACGCAGTTCAAGCCGTATATCAGACAAATGATAGTTTAAAAGACAACAATTGAACACAAGTAGCTGCAGGTCGTTAGCCCATGGGCTGTAAAGACTACATTCCTCCCAGTTAACCCTAACTTGTGTGGGATGGAAAGAAGTAGATAGATATCGACTGAGCGGTTGTTGGACGACACATACAGTCTAGTTACCGTCGAAATGATTCGATGATTTTGCAATTTCTCACTATTACGAAGCTATCTTTGAAGGATTTGAGCAGCAATGAAGCTAGGACGAGTCTGATGTGCCTATGCTCAACTATTGCTTTGGAGGTCTTTTGGAAGCAACAGTCGATAAATCAATTTTGTCAAAACTTCATAAAGTAAGTAACCAGAAATTATTAAAATTTTGAGATTCATATTATTTTAAAGGAGTCAAAATGTGTGACACTAAAAAACATGCGAAAAATTGGGTTTAGGACATTCCATTCGACTAAAGAACACTAAAATTCTCGATATCGCTCCCAAAACGAACTAAACCGATATATTCTGAATACAAAAACATCTCTAGCACACCAAAAGGTGATTCTTTTCATACAAGATGCAAGTTATCCTCACAAAATCTGCTTTTAAAAGATACAGGCGAGCCTCTTAACGACTTTTTTATTGAGGTCGACGATCTCTTGCCAGTAAAAAAAAGATACCGTACAATTAAGGGCACGGAGGGTGGCAATTTTAGGATTATTTTTGCTCTGGCAACAATATTTTTAAATGTGGAATGTTAAATATTAATATTCATTATTATGCTTCGTTCGTGATCTGGTAAAAAATATTCTGTGAGAGTTTATGTAAAAATGTCGGGTCGTGTAATATTGGGTTTTTTTTTTAAATGATCGGTAAACTAATGATTACAGGTGTTTTTATTGAGTTAGTATTTGAACGACAAGTTATCATGTTACTATTATAAATACTGCCTCATTGGTCGAGTGGTCGCAAGCGAGACTGATGAGCATGAGGTCCTAGGCTCGATTCCCGGGTCGGGCAAAATGCTATTGGCTTTTTGCTAACAGGAATTTGTCATTAACAGCCACGGAGTCTACGTACATTTGTGCCCGATTGATGGTAATGGGTTGTTCCCTATTACGTGAGATTTAAACATTACTGGTGGAATGTGGGGGTACTATTAGGTTACCCCTCCCCTTGGGGGATCGACAAGCCAAACGTTGAACATTCACAAGTATGCTAGGAAATAAAATGTATGGCCACATTTAGACATACTTTTAGGCTGTGTTTAGTTAGGGTCAGTAAAATCAGACTATGTAAAAATCTATTCCTATTCTCGCAAAAAGGCTAACCAATAATAGGCATAGGTACATTAAACCGAAATCCCTAATCTTTCTTCTACGCTTCAAAGATCCCTAAAAAATAACGAGCTCCATTCTAACTCGAAATAACACTTTTTCGGTCAGAGTCTGTTAAACAGGACGAATTCCAAATAAATGGCGCAGAAAGTGAATTTCTCTCGAAAATAGTGAAAATCGCATTCAGTATTGGATTGTACGCGCCCTGAATATAGATGGCGCTAAAGTAGCGTATTTCGTATGCGGGCTGGCAACACTGATTAAATTAAATGTCAAACATCCTTGTCATAAAATAATAAGGCCATAAAACTAATTTGTGGGCTTTTAGGAGTTTTATTCTCATTTTTTATGGCTTTCTAGATTGTTATGGCTTCTTTCGTGTTTTGGTAAAATAAAAAATCTGCCGTTATTGTCTAGTTTCTGCCAACTTTTGAATAACGTCCGAGGTTCAATTCCTCATCCCTTTCTATTATGGGGGATGCGTTTGCCCAGCAACGAGACGAAGACACCACAAATGACACGAGAATTGCAATAATATTAAGCTATCCTCTACTTAAATGGGAGTAACTTAACTGTAAGTGGAAACGGGCAAAAGTATCGCTCCATTTCCACCATTGTTCTAAACCAAACGAGTGTTTTATTTTAAAATGTATGTATGTAAGTGTTCTATTATGTATAAACGGAAGTAACTAAGTCATCATGACTCAAGTGGTATATTGTTTTGCTGTTCCGTCATTTTTGCCAACTTCATGAGTTCTTATAGGTCAGTGTACTATGCTAGTAAAAACAGATATTATTACATGTTATTAACTTATTTTGTGCGTGTTTGGAGTTTTTTTGACACGCATTTGGATTTTTTTTATGGTATTTTGATTTTAAGGAATATTTTATTGTATAACCTCTTTAGCGACCCCCAGAGGAAAGTTAGCTCTCAACCCTATTCCTTTGTTTCGAAGAGTATGGGGGATGGTAATAAAAGGGACCTACACCATAGATCCTTAAGGGGAGGGGATCCAGGATGCTAAGTTATAAGTACTGAGTATAAAACTACCCGTATCATTAACTATGTAATCTCCTATAGCTTCAGCAATATAATAATACTACCACTATTTAATACGTAAAACGGGGCGAATCGAAATATTGCTCTTATGAATGTATTCCAAATATTCAGAAACATATTTTTTTGGCAATTTTTATGATTTTCGACAGATAAGAAGCCTGGCGTTCTGAAATTTTAACAACGTAACGCATATATATATAGCTTGATTGGTAGATGTGTGTGTAAATCCCCAAAGGAAATGACAGAGGTGTATCAAAAGTACACACACATTTCGTCAGTTAATAAACAGTAATTATCTTGTAAATGAAACTCATTAATAGCAAGCAAGCCTCGAGCAAGTACTACAATCATGGATAGGACAATACAATGCAGGCTTAGCCATACAATAGTGTCAAATCGTGATAATTACCAGCACCTGAGTATTTTACACCGTTTACACTGCGGCTGTGAGTAAACCATTAATTACTTTGAATACGTGTAAATGTATAGTATTGCGACGATGAAGAGATTTTGATAGATTCGAATGCACGTGTTTCCGGTTTAAGGGATCTGATTTTGATTTGAAAGAGGGGAGGCCTTTGTCTTGTAGTTGGACACTACACTAATTAAAAAAACTAAATGTGGCACTCGGAGACTGCCGCGGTAAAGCTATTGCATAGCATTTTTTATCAACAGCAAATTATTAATTATTTAATTTGACAACCTCAGTTGACAACCTTGTTATTTTCCGTAACCATAGCAACCTGGTTGAATACTGAATCTTGAATATTTTCGTTAGGGAATTTCTGGATTCGCTCTCCACGCTCAAGGCCCGCGATAGAAGCTATGCAATAGCTTAAAAAACTTATACGTATTGAGCAATGTAAAACGTACTACGGCTCTTGTAGATTAATATTTTTTACCAAAAAAATGCTTCCTAATAAACTATAGCAATTAGCTGTCAATATTACGCTAGCATAGTGAATGTTCTTTGATCACCGGTTCTTAAAAATCATTTAGCACAAAGCCGAGAGAGACTGATAGAAAAGATGGGTGGATTGTGTGAGGAATTGTATGAAAGAGAAAGGAGTAAATGCCACCGTGACGACTAACAGGGAAGAATGTAAGAAGAAAACGTGTTGCGCCGACCCCAAATAGAATGGGATAAGGGCAGGAAGATGATGATGATGATGAAGCCGGGAGATGCTGAATGCAGAAGGCACAGGACAGGGTGTTGAGATGTAGTGCTGCTTGGAAGTATCTATAAAATAATAACATGCATTCACAATCCATACAATAGGGGATCGGACAAAAAAAAACTAATTAGTCCGTCAGATAGATTTCCAAAAAATATTAACCACGTATTTTTTCTTTTTTCACGTAAACAAAAAATGAAGACGATACAGTGCTTCGAAAACTCGTATGACGTCATATGATAGTACATTTTGTACCTTCAAGTGACGTTTCAAGCCCCACTCCATGATCTTTAACGCGCTATAGCTTCGTCAATTTTTATAGATTTGAAAAAACAAAAAACACGTATCCAATATTTTTCGATAATCTAACTGACGGACTAAATAGAATCATATTTTTTTGAGTCCGTCCGATCCCCTATTCTAGCTCACTTTAATATTCTGGTCCTAACAGCTACACGCGTAAACGGCGTACTCATTACTTCCATTACTTGCAAAAAAAGTCCAGCAATTTCAAGACATGCGTGTGACAGATAGACGTTCATTAAAAATAATAACGAAGCAAATAGCAAGCACGTAATACTTGATAATATTAATAAAACTGTACATGCACTATCTATGATTGGTTTATCGTATGCCGATCCAGAAATGGGTGTAGTAATAGATAGACTATGAGTTGTGTTTGTTTCTATTTGAGTTTATGATTGAATTGTGGAGGGTTGAAAGGTGTTGCTTAAAGATGAACAAATTATACATGCAATATTAAAAATTCTAGCTGTTAGGATGATATGCGTAGAAATGAGGCAATTGCTGAACATGACGAGTAATACAGACCTGCGTCGGTCTTGCCGAGTTCATATAACCCGAATGTATTTAATTCGCGAGTAAATAGGCTTCTTCTGGGTAAGCTCGTTCGTTTCGTCGCTCGTGATTGAGGTCAAGCGTATGCCCATATAAAAAAAGAGAAATATATGGCGCAGCATATGTTTTTCTTCCAAAAAAACATAATTATGTTTCGCCGATTCCAAGTAAATTGGGTTAACCCTTTTCTTGACAATGTATCTTGTAAGATACATCATGAAAAAAAAAAACATAGCTCTTTTATAATTTATGTAAAACGGAAAGTTCAGTTATTTATTTTTAAAGTATACGTTTCTGAAAGCACACATGTGTCACAATGACAGTTTACGTCAACTGCTTTTTCAAAATTTATCAAAATGGTGAACAGTTGAGTGCAACTCCGCGGAAGGAGGTAAGAAATTATTAATTAAAAAAAAAATCTTTTAAAATTTCGTGAGAAATTGGTGTTATACTAGATTTCATATGTTTGTACTTTTGCTGGAAATTAATTAAGCAGGAGAAATAATTACGCTTGGCTTCGAAAACTAACAAATAAAGTGAATGTATCCTACAGGATACGTTGCTAGGTGTACTAAGATTCTATGTACAAGTTTAGTGTATCCTACAGGATACATTGCCAAGTGAGAGAGATCATTTATATTATTTTTGTAACTGTTTTGGGGAAAGGAAATTATATGCTTGGCATGAGTGTGCGAGTGGAATATTTTTTTCAGGCAGAGATGTAACCATTTTTTTCCAGAGCAAAAAGAATTTGTGCTCTAGCACCAAAACCACGTTCAAGACGCTGTTACTCAGTCAGTCTTTGGTGCCTTCGCCTGTGCTGCCTTCACCTCAGCCGCATCCAGCTCGATTACCATTTACATTGACGCAAAATGGCTCTCCTTGACAACTATCTTTGCCACAATCTCCATTAATTGCCTCTAACAGCCGACCAAGAAGACCTACAACATCCGGAAGGACTGCAAGATTAGTCACACCCCGACGTATTTTTCAAAAGCCTCTAAATTTTCAGTGGGCTAAGAATAAATTCAAAACTCCTTACGAGTATTTTATAAACTTTTTAAAATACAGAAGACATTTTTGATTACAATATCGAGCAATCAAAACTAACCGACCGTGTATGCAACACAACACTGCACCCCAAAGCACAATGACTGACGTTGCTCATAAATCCGCTAAGCTTATGTGGGACAAGACTGGGCAAGTCAAGGGCGGCATTCCAAATGAGCTGTGGGCCAAAATAGCCACAGTCTGGAGCCCTGACAGTCAGAAGGAGTCGCGGCAGACCTCATAGAAGATGGTGAGACGATCTGGACGACACCAGCGACCACGGGATCCACATTAGCCTTAGATCGAAACAACTGGAAGTCCTGGGGAGAGGCCTTTGCCCAGCAGTGGCATACAGGCTACCAGTATCAGTATCAAGTAGCACAGAGCTTCCTGAAAATGGGGCGGGGAGATATGGTAGACAATTGTGCAGTTTCTAGACCAACACTGTCGAAAATAATACAGGCACCTGTAGCACCACGACCTCCACCGGATGTAAGGTACGATCAGGTCGGCCATTTTCCAATGTTTGGTGCGAAAGGCAATGTAAAGTTTGTGTCAAGGGCCAAACTACGGTAATATATGCCAAGTGTTCGTTACGATTGTGTTTTAAGCCAGAAATAAATTGTTTTGTGAAATTCCATACTGATAAGTAATTATTTCAGCTTATAGTGCACCTCAAATGTTTTGGCAACTTAATTTTTTTTTTGTTTTAGATAGTCTTTAAGTTGATTTTGATTTTTTAACTATATTATTGTTATTAAATGCCAATTTTATACATATATTTATAAAGATAATTTTGTGTATTTTATTTCTTCAAACCTGGCAACGTATCCTCAAAGACACATAAACATAAGGTCAAAGTTCTCTACTAAGCTGGCAATGTATCCTCAAAGATACATGTAGAATCTCATTATCTGGTCATGTGCGATTTTTTTATATATTTTTCCCTAAATCCTAGGTTCATAATTAACATCATATTTGAAAATTATTTGAAAATATTAATTTTATTTTTTTGCCAAGAATAGGGT
Source organism: Diarsia dahlii (assembly GCA_949775195.1). NCBI lineage: Eukaryota > Metazoa > Arthropoda > Insecta > Lepidoptera > Noctuidae > Diarsia > Diarsia dahlii. The sequence continues at coordinate 18,303,334 of OX459212.1, forward strand.
TAAGAGTAGAAGACTGCAGATGATGATGAGTAGGAGAAGATATGGTAATGAAGACATGAGAAGTATCAGAAATGAATTGTGTTCTAAATATCAGTATGCTAATTTAGATAACATAGATAGGTGCATTTGCACCTGTAGGAGGTAATCAGCTACTTAGGAATACGAAAGAACTCATTCTGATTTTTGGTACCTACTCATTTTTCCGATCATTAAGTAATTTCAGGATTTTCTCGTCAATAGTCTTAGATATTTCAAATATTTTACAGACAACAGATCTAAACCCATAGCACACTAAACAACTAACAAACACACTGATCCTTTACCAAATAACCTTAAAGCTAACTACTCCACAACCATATCAAAAGCGGCGTAAAGAAATATAACATGCTCTCCTTGCATAAGGTTGCATAAATATACAGCTATATAAATACTACTATGTATATGTATGTCTGTGTAGCAGATGACGTCATCGTCCAACCGGCCAGGGAAACCAGTCCCGTTACAGAGATCCCTGAATATCAACATGATATGCAGATCACAGAGAAATGTAGATCGGTTTATGACGCACACGAATAAAGATGAATTTGCACTAGCATTATGGAGCTAGGAGTTCTTTGATACCTGTAGATATAGTTTGGCTCAGGATTTGGAAATATTCAATCTTATAGCTTTTGAACTCTTGGTCCTAAGATGGTTGGAATTTTGGGATAAAAGATGTTAGATTTGTAGGTACCGGTAATCCTGAAGAAGAAAGAATTGTTCCTTCTTTTCCAAGGAAGACTGATTACAGAGAGGAGTTAGGAGGAGAAAGTGAAAGGGGGAGTATTTAGAGAGTTACTAGTCAAGAACTGGAGGGATACTGACAAGGACTTGAAAGGATGATGCAGGAGAATTGAGACTTGGTTTGATTATTCTAGTAATAGTGTAAAAAAGGTTCGGGTATTTTATTGAATTTCGTTTATGAGGTATGTTAATAGGGCAGTCCACTGTAATGCCCTGATTTGATTGATGAAGTCCTATATTTTATGAATTTGAAATTCAAATAGTGCGTCAGCTGAGAATTCTCATTAAGTAAACAAAACTATTACTATGACTAACATTAATGCAATGTTATGTTTTGTATTTATCGCCCCAGTTACCTTAATTTAATATTATGCAAATCGAGCATCTTTATTTATATAAACACATTTATTTGTTTGCAAACAGCTTTAAAACTGCTGAGCCAATTGCGAAACAACTCAACCACGACAAGCCAATCCTCTCTTATTAGGCGAAGGTTCATTGTTTAAGGGCATTAATTACGAACTCAAAACCAATTCAAGCGAAACCGTTGAATGCACTTAGTTCAGAAACACGAGAATGACATGTCACTTGAAACCCATTAAAAAAAAACAAAACACTGTGATAATCCTATTAGAAAATAAACACAACACCACTCACTGTCACAAAATACATAAACAAAAAAAAACGGCAAAAAAAAAATTTCACAGAGAAAAAAAACTTTTTCAAATTTCGAACGGTTTACGGCGCAGCGAGCGCGTGCGCCTTGCAAGCCGGCGCCATGACACTGCCGTGCGTGAACGCAGGCCAGCGTACAATTTACATATTTATTATTATGCTAGGTCCTGCGGCAAAGCTACCGCGCTCTGATTGGAGGGAACCAGGGATAATGAGTGTGCAATTCATTTTGTTGTGAGAAAGCTTTCAAGGAGTTTAAAGCTTTTGCTGTTTATGAACTGGGAGTGATTTTGCTTGATGTTGTGTCTATTTTGCATATTACGTCACTGAGAAACATGAGTAAATAGTCCTTCCGGTATTTGACCTTTCTAAATTATCTTTGGCTTGGCTTGTAACTTTAGAAGTTATCGGAGAGGAACTAATATTTTCTAAATGTGATAAAATATGAAAATTCAATAAATATTCAGGTAGACGAAATTAGAATCGAGGTCTTATGAAATGGAGAGCAACATCTTCCGATAAAATCAGGACTCCTAAAGAATGTGCACGTCAGAATGTATTCGCTTGGTTAAAACCGCACAGCTTTTTTATACGGTCTTTTTATTTTGTGGTTAAACCAAAGAATCTCTATAACATGTGGAAAGGAACTGGTCAGGAATTTGATAGCTAGAGCATCCAGTGATTCGGGATCACGGGCCAGAGATTGTTGGCATATGTAAATGAGAAAACTATCCTGCCTTTGGCATAAGTACATGTTTATTCATAATGTTCCAAAAATTAGAACTTTATCTTAGATTTGGTTTGAATCCAACCTTTATCGAGCAGCAGTACCTATATCTAAATATCAGTCCATAAAAATATATTATAAATATCCTATGATCAAATCAATAGCATATTATGTGAACTGCTTATCAAGCCAAATTTATAAACGTAACGTAGAACATATTTTGGCTAAGCGTCTTGTCACTGTTGAACTGCAAAATATGCAAGTTAAAAGACAACAGTCATAACGTTTATAGATTTCGGTTTAAGACGTCAAATCGAAAGCAACAGCTGTTGACAATTCTCTCAGCAAAATCAGAATAAAGTACTGAAACGCAATCAAGACGGTACTCAAGCTACTGTACGCTTATAACTTTCATCACCAACCCGGAACCGAACACATTACCCGCGGGAGGCATTGTGAGCTATTTAGCAACATCCTGCCCACTGTGCCCACACCTCGGGTCACTGACCGGACTTGCGCAATTCATTTATTGTTCATCAAAGAACTTTTCATGCACTGAAAAAGTTATTGAATGTGTTCTAATTAAAATAATCAGGCGTGACTGGGAAAGTTTTGATTCGGTATGGCTTGTAGAATAGTGACCCAAATACTAAACCAACGACAAAAACTAACTAAGACTATGGTGTGGATAGAAAAAGGTTGAAAACTCAGATGTTGGCCGATTAATGTGGTTCGGAAGAAAAAGTTTTGCATCATTAACCTAAATAAATTTACATATAGGCTAGGATAAAGCTAGCTATATTTGCATTAAAAACTATTTACGTCTCCAAGTGTTTACGAATAGCCAATTCTTTACTTTAGGAAAGTGCCATCAACAATTTACTTTCTAAGTGTGGTGTTACTAAAATACCAACATCCTCCTTTATGAGGCATGGACACTCAAGAAGACCCGTTAAAATTCATAATCATTGCAAAAGTTATAGTACATAGACTTTAGACTTGTTAGCAGAACACGCCAATAAGTAACCGTTGTAAGCTATAAAATACCATCGTCATTATGTACCTAGCCTATTCCCATCTATTAAATATATCTCTCACAGTTACAAGCGACTATAAAAGTATAATATTCTTGAACTCTCTCAGAAATGGACTCCGAATTTCAGTCAAACTAAGTTTTCCAGAAAACTATGTATTCCAAGACATTCAACTTAATAGTCAGCTCCAAGTCTTCATTATTACAAACGACTTCAAATAGTTTGTTGCAGAAAACACTAAAATTAAATTAAGCTACTCGTTTTATGAGACCAACTCAGTTGGTCCCGGAGTTGTTTTTGGCACCGAGTTGAAAGTTGTGGTTGCTTCTTAGAATGGCGCTTTAGGATCGGATTCTCGATTCGGTCAGCCGGAAGATATTCCTTTTCCGCGTATATATGGCTATTTATACTTATGCCCTTTATAATCATAGGAGTATGAAGTGCGTTTGTGTATTTTACAGTGAGATTAGTAGAGAGCTTGCTGGAATTAAGTTCGTCAGAATCGATATATTCATGATTCACACTTTTGAAATTTCTGTTGTGTCTTTAATGCAAAACTAATTTTATGGTTTTATGGGATAGGGTGCTATCAAAATTATTCTCTTATATTCTTTTTAGTATATCGCTGACAATTCAAATTGAGTCAGCACAAACTTTTCGATTTTAATTTCTCTCAATGTTGTAACTTATTTTTGTTTATGGGAGCAATCAAAGTACGTGTTGCGGACGGCAGTGCGTAAGTACGTAACAAGCTATACATTTATCTGACATTGCTCTGCATCCAAATTAACTGAGCTAGCCATATCTGCAGTACATCCAAAGATCTTACGGTCAAAATGACCACTATCTGAAGCCTAGTTTTAATATCATACGACCCTTTCAATGTAAGTAAATGCTTCAACTCCAACATTAAACACTTGATCGAGCAACATTGATAGCAATTAGTAGATTACACTGGTCAACACACTGTGTAAACAGGGAAAGTGAACTGTCTGTGTATGACTTGATAAGAGCTATCATAGTCCTGTGTGTCTTCGGTGATAAGCTGCGATTAAAGAAGAATAATGAGGGTATTTTGTGATGTTGCACCAGTAACAAAGTATTTATCTACTTCTTTATTTAATTGGGAATTAATTCTTTAAAACATTAGCATTGTGCCAGCAATTTGTTCGGTGGGAATTTCGAAAACCTTTTTGTTAATCATAAAGGTCATTGTGAACAGTATTCAGTTTTTCAAGATCCATGGATTTGTGTAGAGTGGTTTGGTAAAAAGGCTGGGTGAGTCAGTAAGGTCATCATTATAATCTGCCTAGCCTTTTCCCAACCAGGTTGGGGTTGGCTTCCAGTCTACCGGGATGCTGCTGAATACCATTATTGCTGAGTGAGAGTAATACCTTACCAATACCTATTTGTTTTTTCGTGTGTTCCGTGTGGTGTCGGACGTAAAGAATAGCACCATCCCATATCTTCCCGTGGGTGTCGTAAGAGGCGACTAAGGGACTTACCAGAGAATGGGCAGCAGCGTTCTCTGTGTCTTTGTAACAACCATACTGCGATCGCCAACCCGCCTGCCAAGCGTGGCGATTATGGCAAACCCCCCCAAAAATGCCTGGGGGAGGCCTATGTCCAGCAGTGGACGTCTTTTGGCTGAAATGATGATGATGACCTATTTGTTTTTGGAGTGTCTGAAAGCTCAAACCAGAATGCATAATATCCGAAGATTTACTTTGTTTTGCGATGTTTCAAATATATGTTGTTCGGGTCAACAGTAATTCTTCAAAAAAAACACGGTACTGTCAATCATACAACTGGATGGATGGAACTGTTACATCAGGTTGACGATGTATAATTAATCAATTACTTAATAATGATTGACTGACCATTGGTTCTCCGCCGTCGACGGTAAACCAGCCCCTATCAATTATATCATTACTTCATTGTTAAGTAAGTGGAGTAACTGTTTAATTTACTGTTAATTTCGACGGAGTTACGTGTCATGTGTCAATTGTAGATCTATTTGTGTTACGCAGTCGGTCAATATGGATTTAATACGCGATGAGTAAGAGGCCGTGCTTATTGGGTTGAAACCTTTTAATGTCTATTTATTTATTTATGTGTCTGTTTTTGTCAGTCATCGTAGTAACGTATTAATGAATGGGCTGAATTCAATGAGATCTTAAGAAATTGACGGAACGGTTGGTGCAGTAGCTGAACGATTGGCTGCTGCGCTGCGTGTCGTGGGCTCGATTCTCGCACAGAAAAAAAATTGTATGCTCTACAAGCAGCCCCGGTCTAAATTAGTGTAATGTGAATTTATTTTTTGTGAATTCGCGCACTATACAAAGAAAAATCGTAGGGTGGAGCTACGTCATAAGTAAGCCTTTATGGATAAAATGTCATTCTTTCAGCGTTAACGACGATAGAAAAGTTGAAAAGAATTGAAATGACATAAGCTACCGAAAAGCTTATGACAGTTATTTTAAAGAACGTTTTAACGCAAGTTGAACGTTGAAATACGTAACTTGTCTAATCCTAGTCTTTCTATGATTTTATTTGTCATATTACTGTGCAACTAATAACTGATGAATGATCTGCCAAATCACACTCTATTCTATTCTCCTTGTCACGGTAAATTCAGAAGCACAAGAGAGGAAGACGAATATTAATCATATGTATACTTCGACGATATTTATATGAGTTGCAAACGTTTTATTAAGCAATACGTGTTCATCCATAATGCAATCACTGTCAATACACGCAAGACACACAAACAGCTAACTATATTAAAAAGAAATGGGTCATACAAGTACCAAGCAATCTGGACTCCGGAATAGAACCGACGACCACACAGAAAGCGGATATCTTGCTTTGATATTTGGGATGTTCCAGTTCCTACGAGAATTTCCGAAAACGAATCGTAAGCGTTCGGTTTTATAGTTAAAATGGTACTACGTTATCATTAGAACTAGTAGAGAAGAATGGCGGAAGATTAGATGACATTCTGCCCCAACCTCAAGTAAGTTAGGACAAGGACAGGAGGCGCAATGGATTATGGTTTGGCTAAAGAGTGGAAAAGGATCACAGGTCAGGCTTGGCGTCAGGGCTGCGGGTTGTTCGAAAGAGATACCGCGCCCTCGGACACAAAGGGCTTTTTAGTCAGTAGCAGTCTGACACTCTCTACCGCTCTGCCCAGAGCAGGAGGGGTCATTTGATGATTTTCCAACTAAAAAAAAGACCAAGCTCTTTGCTAAGCTAGGCCTGCCTAAAAAGAAACAACAGTAGCGGTAGTGTTTGAAATGATCACTGATGTCCACATAAGTCTAGTACACCCATATTTTGCCGGTTTTGTTTTAGTTTAAGAACGCTATTTTCTAAACCTGTAAACACAGGTACCAAGATCTTTCAGAAACTAATTCAATGTGGTTTATTTTACAATTAGTATAAAGAGGAGAGCAATAAATGCTTTTGCAATTTATTTTCTAAAAAAACCCTACAGTATCTTTCATTAGTTACCAAACAACGCATCAAGTCTCCAACTTAATATAGTTTAATAAAATGTATGAAATAAGTTCCAACAACGTTTTGAGGGAGAAAAATGAAATATATATTCCACAGTAACGAGAGAAGCCGGTAGTTCAGTATTTAATTACGAATTTATGAACAGCGGGCGAAATGCAAACCTGAGTGAGGAGCGGACACACTGACAGGCGGAGGCGGGAGCGATTTGTTATTATGTAAGTCTCCTTTGTTAGCAAAGTGAAAAGAATGGGAGGAGGCCTTTGTCCAGGAGGAACAAACTTCTCAGTGTATTATATATTATTAATCACTATCTATTAAAAAAAAACCCGCATCAAAATCCGTTGCGTAGTTTTAAAGATCTAAGCATACATAGGGACAGACAGCGGGAAGCGACTTTGTTTTATACTATGTGTCTATGTAGTGATAGTGATTTCTAAATAAAAAAATGTTAATAGTTAATTTGACAAGACATTTGACTTCATAACTTTTACATTTAATTCATAATAATTATTATCATGCCAAATGTCTAATGAAGGCTAATGTCTTCGCTGCGGGTTGGTCACAAAGATACCCCGGCCTCGACATAAAGGGCTAAGAAGGAACACGGGTGGTTTTTAGTCAGTAGTAGTCTGACACTCCCTTTCGCTCTGCCCAAGAGCGGGAAGGGTCATTTGATGATTTTCCACCCACCGCAAAAAAGGCTAATATCTTCAGATTTCCCATGAACAGTGATGTTAGGGTTCGGTGACTTAGAGGACTTCTTTTCTTCTTCATCAACATCCAGTTTTAGAAGAACAACATCTAACCATTTTCATAAACATATTTTTTAACCCAAAACTTTTCTTTGCCGCAGCAAATTCAACGCTTTTTAATTAACGCTGAATCAGTTTTGATGTTATGCAAAAAATTAAAATTTCTTTGTAGCAGCGATTTTCTACCAAATGCAAACTAGGGTTCAGACGGCATTTTAACTAATGGATTGTGCCGTGCTAATACACAGCTTTATTCTATTCGTGTATGCAGAAATTACATGACGCTACCTGGTACACGCTGTTCATATCCGGTATAATTTCGGAAGCGCATACAAATACGAGCTTAAATTATAGATCAGCTTAATTTGGATTTGAATTGCTCGTCGTGATTGGTCGTCGTGGGTACGATCCTCATTTTATTATGTCATACTTCTTTTTGCTTAGTCCGCGTTTGATCAGCCACACACACCAGTTACAAGTATTACGCACCCGATCTTCCTGAAGAACATCACCAATGAGGTCAGTGTTATTTTCCTCCTAAGGTGTCTCTTACACCCGTTTCTACTCACATCTTTCTTTTGTAAATATAATTTATAGGGGTTTATTCTCAAAAGCTGTTAACACTTAACTAAATTAACCAATATTTTTGTCTAAACATTTTTAACGTTTAAGTGTCTCGCAACTTTAACCAGCTTTCAGGATTCATCATTTCAGCCGAAAGACGTCCACTGCTGGACATAGGCCTCCCCTAAGTGTAATTTTTGCTTAGGGGGGGTTTGCCATAATCGCCACGCTTGGCAGGCGGGTTGGCGATCGCAGTACGGTCGATACAAAAAGCACAGAGAAAGCTGCTGCCCATTCTCTGGTACATCCCTTAGTCGCCTCTTACGACACCCACGGGAAGATATGGGATGGTGCTATTCTTTGCGTCCGACACCATACGGAACTACCACCATACGGACTTTCAGGCTTAAACCTTCTGTAATTAGCGTGCCACTAACCCGCTACCGCTTATACCCCTACCCGCACCCGAATCATTGCAGCATCTCTCAGTTTCGGTTAATTAAGACAGTGTTTTGAGTGGCACTTAGAGCGGACTAAATAAATAACGGCGGAGAGTGCTGAGTTCGGACCCGATGAATAGAAGGTAATGTAAAACATTGTGCGAGATACGTTCAAAAGGAAATAGGCCTGAAAGGTGTATTTTGGGAAATTAATTAGCTGGGTGGTATAAAGCGTGTTCTATGTTGGAGTTCTCTCATCTAAGGACGTCTTGACTAGCAATGGACGGGTAATGATAGGCTAAAAATATTATCATTATCTTGCTTATCCAAAAAAAGTCCAACATACAGAAGGGAGAATTTCTAAGTTAATACGTGTCTTGGTTTCAGCTATTGGAATTAAAATTGCTGCTTTAGCAGAATCATAATAGGAAAATATTATGAATTACGTGTAAATTTTTAAAATGATTACAATGTGATATTTTATACTATTAACTCGCCTGTGACCATTTTAGGTCCCCATTTATAAATCTAGTGGTTTTGCTATCCATTTACGAAAACATAATGTAAAGGGCTAAAGGAAAAGTATAATCTGTGTATCTTCGATCACTAGTCTACCTTGACTAATTCTCTCCAATCATCGATGGCTAAGTAGGCACAAACCAATAAGCTCAGTGATCAATCTCCATATCAAATTAGCCTTTAGCGTCCAAATTCAATAATTAACCAGCTGAATAATTAAGAGTTGGCACAGAATTACCTAAGTGAAAATGGCGTTAATATCATCTCGATTCAATTAATGTATTAATTATATTGGCGATCAGTTTTAATTAGAGGTGTGTGCTCGTTGTAATTAATTGTGGGGGTGATAGTGCGGGGGTAGACGGGAGAGTAGCTGGAATACAGTAGCTGGAGGACAGTTACTGTCGTTTGTTTGTTGAAGGTTTTATCGTCTATTATGTACCCCTCTAACTTATCCTTCGGGGATTACACTTTACAGGCGTGATGTTATGTTATTTTATGTTTGCTTGCTAGAGCCTCGTTATGGTTTTAAAGGGACGCCTTGTATTCTAACATGAAATCCGTTTATATGAGGCTTAAAACTATTAAAAATGTACGTGTAATGTTAGACTTCGCATTTACTATCAAGTGGTGAAGAGTTATCAGAAGTTTACACGAACACTGTTTGCAAATGAAATAGTCTTAAGCATCAGTATTTGCGTAGAAATAACATAACATCAAGCCTGTAATCCCCAAAGGGTTAAGCAGAGGTGTATCTAATACCACAGCCACATTTTCTGTTATGTTTATGTCCCGTGTATAATTAGGGAGCGATCCTATTGCCATCAAATTCAGGCTACATGGCTGCTTTGGTCGCCCTAGGAATCAAACCCAGGACCATATGCCCAGCAGTTGCGCATGCGACTACTAAACCAACAAAGCATTCGGGGCGTAGAAATACTACAGGTAATAGGAATTTGTACCGGGATATTTTATTTATCTTAGAATATCTATCTATATAAATAAAAAGAGAAGTCCTGACTGACTGACTCATCAACGCCCAGCCCAAACCCCTGAACCTAGAAAGCTGAAATTTTGCACAGAGGTTTCCTTTATAATGTAGACAAGGAATAAGGAAGGGAATTTTCGAAATTCAACTCCTACGGGAGTTAAATAGGGGATGAAAGTTTGTACGGAAAATCGTCGTTTTTGTAGTTTAACCGACATCCACGCGGGCGAAGGCGTGGGCAAAAGCTATGATGGATGAATATAAAGCTTATGAGATAAATTATGAAACTCTTGACCCTTTTCTGTAAATACCACTACGATAGTTTAAACCTCCATTTTTATCAAGTAACTATCCTAACCACTAACCCCGTCGGAACCCGACGTACACCGTAATCACTGGCACACGCACTCGCTTCAGCAAATAATTATCACCGCGAGCTTTGATTGAATGCTAGCCCGTAGCCGGTAGATATACGTATCGGAAGCATATCAGTTAGTGGGGTGGCTGCCATGGAGCACTGTGTGATACTCATTGTAATTGAGGGTATGAAGTAGGTAAGGATAGGTCGAGTAGTCAAAGGTGTTTGTTTAAAAGATATGATGGGCAGTATTGTGATGCAAGTATGGCGAGGATTATATCCAGGTACTGGGTATTGAGGGCCGAGTGCATGGTCGTTCATTTTGTCTAGTCTACCGCGTTTGAACTATTGACGGTCTCATTCTGAACAAGTTTAACCTGGTCAGTCGGGAAACCGATGGATCAGGCTTGTATAAATCTATATGTCAAGCAAGTCAGCAAGAAAATGTACATAAACATAACCTAACATTACGCCTGTAATACTCGAAGGGTTGGGCCGAGTTGCACCCATTGGTACACCCACATTTTGTCAGTTATTTTGAGTCCCATGTAAGGGCTCCCACACATAAACACGATACGCTCATCGTTGTAGTTTCACGTAAAGACGTCGCGTCGTGGAAATCTACGATGAGAATCGTAAAAATAACACGACATCGTAACGTAATGTGCCACGCACGATACACGGCACGATGCCGTCGATACAGAGGGGTGGTGTTTTAGTTCATTCCGAAAAATGGACCGCTCTAAACGCATTCTGAAAAGAATATTTTAAATGTTTTTGAAATTAGAACCCAAATAAATGTTAATTTGTTCATTAAAGTAACAAGACAACTGCGCAGGATTGCATCGTGAGTTTCTAACGTCACGACGTCGTATCGTGCATCGACACGTTACGACGTCGTATCGTGAAACGACGCCGCATCGTTGTACGACGCGACGTCATATCGTGTTTATGTGTGGGAGCCCTAATAGGAAGCGAGCCTATTGCCATCAACCGGGCACAAATCGAATCTCCGTGGTTGCTACTGAGAAATTCCTGATGGAAAAACCCAATAACACTTTGCCCGACCTGGGAATCGGACCCAGGACTTCATGGACAGCAGAATATGTACATCGGTTATTAATTTTAATTATTTTGACAACAGAAACCACTAGATTATAATCCTCAGATTTAGATCTTTTTCTAAAAACATCGCAGTATGTTTCAATACGGACATAAACGGTGTTTATATCTCTGTGCAACAAACAAATTAATGCAGCGGATATGGGAATAATAGGAGCCGTGTTGCAATCGCGACTTTATTTGACGTTAACTGCTGCGTTCCGGTCGCGGGTTTGGGTCTCATCGGTCGTATGGCAGGCGCTGACGTGGGCACATGTCCAATGTTACACGTCACTTCAACTGTGGAAATAGTAGGTATGTAGAAGAAGGATCTACAAGTGAAATAAAAGCAGGCGAAGCTCCCTCAAATACGGAATATGTTCTTGATTGTAGTAAGGAGTCTTTGGTCAACTGGACCCACTCGAACTGGACCCACAAGATCAATCGAACAAATGTGGATCCAGTTGCAAGCGGGTCCAGTTGACCAAAGACTCGCAGTAGGGTGGCCAATCGTGTGACAAGTTTTGAATGAAAACGATCAAGAGTTAATCATGTGGATAGCAGTGTGGGTGTCATTCATTACAGTACCCAAAGTAAAGCTTTATGCAAGGAGTGGGTTAATTGTTCATGTAAACACTGAGGTATGGATTGTGGGTGGATGAGAAAGGGTGGGATTCAAACTAGCATGAAATTCCCACGTTTGTTTTGACAGCTTATGGAAATTGAAATTGTTTATTGGAATAATTAAAATAAACGTATCGTTTAACATTGGACACACACTAAAGTACCATCAAATAAGTGTCATCCGGCGTTACGACAAATAGCACTTTATGACACTATTGTACACTAAATAGTGTGTGACGAATCAGTTTGTAGCAATTAAGTTAAAAATAATGAGGAAAGACGCACCATGCACAGTGAGACTACAGTTGTAAAGATAAGAATAGTGACAGAAAAATGTAGACGGAATAGTTTGGTTATCTTTGACCTGATTTAGTATGACACTTATGGTAAAATACTTCCAAAGGTCATGGATGCAGTGATATGAGAATCTTTTGCTGCTTGAATGACTTGGATTGAAACTGAATTGGGAAAAGCATTGAAACATGAAACACAAACCACAAATGGCGTTGTTGTCTATATACATATAATAAATCTGTAGAAAAAATATTTTTGTACATTGAAAATATTAAAAAAAGGAATTGTCAGGGTGTTATAGTATAACCAACAGAACTCATTTCCAGCATTTTTAGAATTTTTGTCTGTTTTTCTGTTTGTCTGTTTATCTGTTTGTCTGTTTATCTGTTTGTCTGTTTGTCTGTTTCGATGACTAAGCATCACGTACAATTTACGAAACTAATGTAGGTAACTTTTATACTTAAATATTGTGCGTAACTTGGGGTATTACTTAGTCTTTGTTTCATCGTAATCGGTGCTCTCTATCAAAAGATATTTGAATTTATAGTTTTCAAGAAGAACTTTGTCATATGATCATGAATGAGACATGCAGCGACATCTATTAAATGAATGTGGTACTTTTTAATAAATGCCTTCCAAAGATAACTTTAAAAATGTTATGATAGCTTAAGGTACTCTGTAGGTAAGAAGACTAAATGGAACTGCTTTCAAAGTCTACATAGCCTAAACCCTATAGTGTGATTGATCGCTTTCTTTCCATGCATTCAATTTTAGCAGTTTATCTTCGTCTTCGATAGATGGCGTTGTTCATTTGTACGTGCACAAAAAAGGTTTTTTAACACGCTTTTTTTTTCTTGCGAAGCCCATAGTGTGGGTTGTCATTAGATAGGTCTTTGAAAAATATTGTTAGTTTGCTCAAACACTTTTTCAATTAACGAATCCTTCGTTTGTGAAATATTAAGCTTTAAACTGCAAATTTTGTTAGACTCAAGTCAGGCTACCTAAACCAACCGTTAGGGCTGCAGGTCCCGTCGGGGCTGCGGGTTGTTCAAAAGAGATACCGCGGCCTGGGCACAAGGGCTAAGAAGGAATATGGATGGTTTTTAGTCAGTAGAACCCCTCCCGCTTTGGGCAGAGCGGAACGGAGTGTCAGTCTTCTACTCTGTTTCAAATTTCATCAAGATCCGTTCGGCCGATCCATATAAACTTTAGTATACATATAGTCTGTGCTTTGCATTACCCTCTCCTTTTTTTATACAGCGTCTGTAAGTTAACGCAGTGCAATGATTAATGTACTTTTGTCTAAGCGACGCATTTTAGTTTTCGACAACCACGCGAACGAAGTCGCGGGCACAGCTAGTTTGTAAATATAGGCGCCATGCCTCAATCAAAAAGAGGCGTTTGGAAAAGAATAATAAAAAACAGTACCTAGTCTAAAAATTTGGAAAGAAGTAGAAGCTTACGAGCTTGATTGTTTTTGAGGAAATACCTGGACTTAGATTGCACGTAAAACGTGATTGAAACGTGGAGATTGGTACAAGATAAGTGAGGCCTATAGGTAATATTAATAACAGTAAAATTCCTGTCTCGACCGGATCGGGCGAGTTACAGCGGCCGAGTCGCCTACTGAGCCTACTCAGCAATGGGCAATTTCGAGCTATGTATGATGATGATGATGATGATGAGAAGCGTAAGTTCCTAATCTGAAGAATTAGATTGAAGGATGATTACAGCCAAAAAATCCTAATATGGCAACAATTTTATTCAAACCAAACTCATCCTAGATTTTCCTTATTAAAAGAAAGATTGCTAGCAATTTGATTACGTACCCTAGCCTCTCAAATTTCAAGTTCATCAAATCAACAACCACTTGACCTTCCAAAACGATCATTTTCATCACGAGGATTCAGCAAATTAATCAGTATAAAATTACCCGGCGTTGCCTGGGGCTGTTAATAATGAACCGGTTGCTATGGCAACAGCCGGCCCTTGAGAGCCACTGCGCCGCGGGAAATGTGTAGCCTGATGACATCGCACTGTGGCACAAACAAGGGGGAGCTGGACGAAATTAGGTTAGGATTTTTTTTGTTATTTTTGCGTTTTTTTTTGATTTGGTGGGAGTGACGGGAGGAAGTTATTGGACATTTTCACTGTAACTTTTGAGTGTACAAATGAAGCCAGTTATTATTGAGTTTACGGGGTATGTCTGGTATTTGAAATACCTAATATTTAATTTGTATGTTAAGACTTAAGTATAGCCAAACTTACACTGTCACTTACGGTATACTTTCCGTGATAATTATGATTATTAATTTTCTGAGCTCCCGATATTTCGACGAATTAGTAAAACGAATCAAAACGCACTATCTACACTACACTTCTACACGTTTTCTACATTACATTCATACCACTGGCTGACTGGCTACTATGACGATCCACTACCTAATACCTCTGGTATTCAATTTTGCAGCGATACGTTAAAGTAATTAGCGTTAGATCCGTAATTTATAGCATGTTGATCAAATAACTTTGTACTCGTGTCATCGGACATGTTCGGAGGGCCACATACGATGCCACTAGTAATTAGGACCGTCTGATGGCACACAGTGGGCTGGATGTTAACTGTGCTGGACAAAAATACGCGGTGTAAAAGACGCAAAGTTTTATCTGTAGGTGTGAGAATAGAATCATTGGCCTGAATTCTAGACCTCGCAGCGTTAAAATAAATTTTCGGTTGGATAGTCCAAATCAAATTTGAATGGGTTTAAGATGTGTTTAATAAAACCATACAAACAATCATGTTTTAACCTCGCGAGAAATGTAAATATTTACCTTTCAGCATTTCTCTTCAAAGCAATTTACACTTAATAATTCTCGGAAGACTCATTTCATTCGCATCAATCACATTTGTTTGAAATATTCTGATGCATTCTTTTGCATTTACCTCCTGGAGTTTTATTGACCTTATTTGAAAATACAATCATTCTGTTTTCTTTCTAAGGTAATATGACAGCACCTTGGTCTGCTTGACCACTAAGAGAATAAATATTTCAATATTGTATGTTCTTTTCAGGGTGGACCATAGTATGTTTTTTGAGAAAATCATCCTCAACTTAACTGAAAAAAAAATAGTAAAGAAACGTTTCTGAGATCAAAAGTTCAAATACATTTGACGTCCACCAGTTCGGGCCTCTCGTAATAGATGAGGGTCCATTTAATATTACATTGAAAATATCTGCATTTCAACAAAGCTAACGTTAAAGACTTTCCCAGTATCTAGTTTCTCAGTATCTTAACTAGTATATATCTGTTCGAAAATACTACAAAAATAAAATAATAAATTCTAAAATCTTTATTTTCCAACCATAAACCTATCCACAAAATCACGTATTCATTATAAGTTTTTAAACTGACATGGTCACTGACACTACTATTAATATCATAAACGGGAAATATCGGGAACTCGAAACAAAAATCAAACATGGTAAATATCCCGTTTATGATATTAATAGTAGTGCACGTATTCATTGTAATATCAAACGCTATCAATTCATACGTCGCACAAAAATGTGCAATTTGAACATTGGCCGTTGTCCAACCGATGGCGCTGTCGGCACACTGTGCAGCCATTAACATATTAATGCAAAACGTTATTAGGCGCGGTAACTGACGGCCAGCTTAGACGGCCATGTTGATGGCTGATAGTTCACGCCAAGCTGGTTATTGGGTGGGCAGAGGTTCAGGTGGTTAGGTAATGATTGGGTGTAGAATTGTAGATTTCAAGTTGGGTTTTGTAATATTTTAGAGTTGTTTGAAAGGTAATAATGTTATAGAAGGATTACGTGAAATCTTTGCATCGATTTAAAGCTTGTAAATGTGCCTTTTTGTACCTAGTTTTTAGCTTCAAAATATTGATCTAGTGGTAAAAAACGAAAATAAAACATCTGGATTTAAATTGAAGTTTCTGGCTCAATTGGCTGTAAAGCTAAATTTGTAAAGAAGATCCCTCAGATCTCTTTGCACGCTTTTCACTATTTTAAAGGATCCATGTACTCCCGATTATTTAAAAAAATACTTCAAAGTGTTGGGCAGTTCACACAGTCGTAACCTTCGAGCTTCTAACAACCTACTCCTTGAAATTCCTTCACACCGTACTGGTTTCATGTCATCTTCTTACGCTGTCTCAGCCATAAAACTCTGGAACGCGCTACCCCTTGGCATTAAAAAAGCGGAAAGCAAAATGGCTTTCAAAAGAGCTGTGCGGAAGCATTTCTTAAAATCGGACTGAATTACTCATAATGTGGTAGTCATGATAATTATTGTTTGGTTTCTCATTTTGTGAACTATTTGTATGTATTATAATATATATTAGTTTATTTATTTCCATCTTTATATATATGTATTAGTATGTACGATTTATGTAGGTATATTAATTTATGTTACAAAAAGTATTCTCCTAATTTATTTATTTTTGTACTCTACCACAATGATGTCCTGTTTGACCCTAAGGTTGACTGGTAGAGAATGCCTTGTGGCATTAAGTCCGCCTATGTACCACGTTTGTGCATGAAGTTTAAATAAATAAATAATAAATAAATAAAGCTAGGTTGATTGGTATCAAGTTGCACGTTAGGTACCAGAACTATTATAAGCAGGACTATAACTATTTTGATTATTTAGACTTTAACTTTGGACTAGGCAAGACCTGCTGATGGTCAAAATGTTACCATAAACGTGTGGTTGACTATAAGAAATTCTCTATCATTAACGACGATTCCCTTAAAGGCATTAAGTAGTTAGATCAATTTTATTCCCTTTAAAATCAAAACAGCTTATAAGTACTTTAGACCTTATATAGTGTACAAAGAACACCATCAATATACAGTTCATTGCTTGCCCGCAAGGCAATAAAGTATAAATCAAACTAACTGATCCCGCAACGGAAGACGTTTTATTATTTACCGACGATTTGCCGTTCGTCGTAAAAGTGATTACCGGTATAAACTATCGTACTTACGTGTTTATCGCTGTTTCTTAATATGAGTGTAGCTTACCTGTAAATAGGAGAAATATTATATTAGTTTTTGATAGGTAATACATTTATATTTAGCTAGCTTTTGCCAGCGGCTTCGCCCGCGTGATATGACGATTTTCCATACAAACTTCGTCCCCTTCCCCTCGGACTTCTGTGTGGTACAGACGTGTTTTAAGTTGGCTGCTATATTGTTTAAATTCAATTTAAATAAATAAAATCAAACAAAACAATTCGTGCAAGTACCAGGCGCGCATAAGCTACGAAGAACGAAGCCATCTGTAACCAGTGTGCGACGAGCGAGCATCACCTATAAGCGCTATCTCTACGCCACAACTGCGTGAGTAATCAACTTATTAGCCAATAAGGCATTACCAGCGCACGACGGTTACCGCCCACGCACCGATCCAGTGCGCACGCACTGGGAGCGCAGCTGCTGCCGAGTACCAGGAGCGCTAGTTAAACTTGCGAAGTAAATATGATTCGACGTTCTCCTCCGAAAGTAGCGACCTCCTCGGAAGCTTTGACCTCCCCATACCACGGCGGGTCGGAGCCTAGTATTCCCACTTGCGGTCGTGAAGATGTAGCTCTTGGTGACTTCTCATCAAATGTAAGTACACGAGTGCCTAAGAGAAAGCACGATCAAGAATTTAAAGCGGAGTGGCAGTCCTTCAAAACTGAGATCATGGGTACATTAAAGACTTGGTCTGATTCTCAAAATAACAAGATCGACCAAATACTTACAAGCGTGAACGAGATCCGTGAGGAATATCGGGACCTGCGTAAATCGGTTGAGTTCAACTCAGAAAAGTTTGACAACATAATCGCAAGTGTGGCAAGACTAGAAAATGAACGGCGCGATAATCAAAAATACATAGAATCACTAGAAAGTAAACTAGAATCTGTTGAGAGAAGATTGATAAGTTCAACTATTGAGATACGGAATATCCCTCTAAACGATACGAAAGAGACCACAGAAGACCTGATCAACGTGATTAAAAATGTGGGGAAAACCGTCAGTGTTGACGTTGAAACCACAGGTATCCGTGATGTTTTCCGTGTGAATAGCAAAACGGATGGTTATAAACCTATTATCGTTGAGTTTACCAGTAAACTGACGAAAGACACTATGTTAGCTGCCGTAAAAAGGTTCAACCAGGTCAACAAGGCCAGCAAACTCAACACTTCCCATCTACAGTTGAAAGGGCCACAGACTCCGATATACGTTACGGAAACTCTTACAGCAAACGCAAAGAAAATTTATTACTTGTGCAGACAATTTGCCAAGGAATACCAATACACATTTTGCTGGGTAACACACGGACGGATATTCCTACGTAAAGCGGAAGGTATGAAAATAATTAGAGTTGATAGTGAATCTGATCTCACTAATCTGAGAAGACAACAATGACTATCTTTTATAATTGCTGAACTTGTCAGAACGTGTTTGTTGACATTTTTTGTTTTAACTTTTGTAATTCATTGTTTACTTTTTATTTTAAATTTTACAACTTATCTTCATGTTAATTTTTCATTGATTTTTGTATGTACCTACGCAAACTACACTAAACATATCAACAAACTCTACACTCTCTCATCACTTAGTACACATAATATTACACCCAAGGCTTATGTTAACATAGCATCACAAGGCATTTATACTCACTTAGCAGCTGTACCTATAAAAAGTTTATACTTGCACCAGAAACTTATAAAAGTAACTCATAAACATTTTCTTAAAATTCGATCATAATTCGCAACTATCAATAAATAGTGAATTGGATGGGTTAACTGTCGCTGACTCCAGCACTTGTGATGTCGATAACTGCTCTAGTTTAATTTATAGCGAGAACTCCCCCTTGAATATTATTGTACAAAATATAAGAAGTGTTAGCCGTAATTTTTCAGGATTGCAAACCCTTATCGATCGATCTCAAGTTGACTGGGATCTGATAATTTTAACGGAATGTTGGATTTCTAAAACACCGTTTATTCCACTCATTGATGGTTACCAGTTCGCAAACACACAAACTAACAGAACACAAAACGAGGGCGTTATTGTTTACTATAAATCTTCCCTTACCTATAAGATATTAGAGCCGTCGCTTGTGGATGGAAATTGTTTGATTGTAATTATCAATTCCCAGACTGCGGTTCTCTGCATCTATCGTCCCCCAGGAGTAAGAAATGTATCTAAATTTCTCGAATCACTAAACGATATTTTGCTAACATTGTCGTCATACAACAACATTTTCCTTACTGGTGACATTAATATAGACATAACGCCTCCCACTTCAGATGCAAGAGCTGAAATATATCTTAATTTATTGGCCTCTCATGGTATGTTGCCTGCGTACTATATTCCCACCCATTCTCAAACATGCCTTGACCATGTAATTGTCAAATCAAGACTTTTGGTAAAATGTTTTGTTGCCCATACAACCCTAACCGACCACTACAGTGTCATTATAAGCCTTTCCCACATGAGCTCCTCACACCATTTTTCAAAAACAATAAAACGTATTCATTATCCATCTCTAGATGATAAAATTAAATCTATTGACTTTGACAGTGTTTACTCTTTAGATAGTGCTAATGAAGCTGTTTCCTTCTTCCTTAAGACCCTAACCACTTTGATGACTACTTTCACTAAAAAGATCACTGTTCCGAGACGTAAGCGGTTAATTAAGCCATGGATCACTCCTGGTCTACTACGATGTATGCGAAATCGAGACAATCTTCATCTTAAGTCTAAAAAACACCCTAATGACGAAGTTGCAAAAATAACCTACACACGTTATCGTAATTTTTGTAACGACATTCTAAAAAAGGTTAAGCAGGAGTATGATAAGGCTGAACTGTCAAAATGTCAAGGCAACACAAAAAAATTGTGGAACACCATAAAAACAATCACCTACACCACTAAACAAAATAGTTCACCTATGGATCTGATTGATCTAGATCAGCCCAAACATTCTGTGAATAAGATTAATAATTTTTTTGTTGGAATCGGTAAATCTTTAGCCGGATCTACCGCAAGTTTTGATCCTACTCTAGTCCAGACTTCTTCTCTGCCGTCGTGTCCCTTCTCTTTTGTCCTTCTGCCCACTGATGTGGATGAGATCAAAACTATCATAGCATCTCTTAAAACTACTTATGTCGTAAATTGTGACGATGTTCCCAGTGAACTAATAAAAAGATATGTTAATTTATTGTCAGATCCTATCACGTTTATTTGCAACCTCTGCCTTTTCACTGGAGAATTTCCCTCAGCCCTCAAGAAATCCCTAGTTCATCCAATTCATAAGTCTGGTAGCAGGGACTGTGTCAATAACTACCGTCCAATATCCATTTTACCTACACTATCCAAAATCCTTGAGAAGGTTATTAATAAGCAATTGGTCAATTACTTAGAAACAAATAAACTTTTATCGGACAATCAGTATGGTTTTCGTAAAAATAGATCGACAAGCGATGCCATTCACCAACTAACTGATACCATAGTTTCTAGGTTAGACGAGAAGAAAAAGGTTCTAACAATTTTCCTCGATTTGGCTAAGGCTTTTGACACGGTCTCTGCGCCTCTCTTACTGGGGAAGCTTGAACACCTCGGAATTCGCGGCGAACAGCTTAAACTGTTCGAAAGTTACCTGAGTGGGAGAGCTCAACGTGTGGTGGTCGATGAGTGGTCGAGCGATGACTCCGAAGTAAATATCGGTATTCCCCAGGGGAGTATTCTTGGGCCTACCCTCTTTTTAATTTTTATTAATGACCTCTGCCAGTTAAACCTTACAAACGGCAAGATTATTACGTTCGCGGACGATACGGCTCTGCTGTTCTTTGGAGATACATGGGAGGAAGTATACCACTATGCTCAAATGGGTTTCTCACGTGTTATTGCCTGGCTTCACAACAACTTACTCTCACTAAATACAGACAAAACTAAATTCATAACTTTTACACTAACAAACAGTCACTTCACTCAAGACGCCTTATTAAACATTACGGCCCACTCATGTACAAACACATCTTCCTGCTCATGCCCTAAACTTGAGAAAGTGGACTCTCTCAAATACCTCGGGGTAACTATTGATAAAAACCTCAACTTTAATTCCCACATCGATCTGTTGTCCAAGAGAATTAGGAAGCTCATCTTCATTTTTAAAAGCCTACGACGTGTTTCAGATGCAAAAGTTCTTAAATCAGTATACTTTGCACTATGTCAATCCGTACTTAGTTATTGTATTTCTGTATGGGGTGGTGCCCCTAAATCTTTCATGATTCAAATCGAGCGGGCACAAAGAGCAGTGCTTAAGGTAGCCCATGCTTTACCGTTTTTTCACCCCACCACTGAACTTTACGATAAGTGCAAGGTTCTTACTGTTCGACAATTGTTTATCGTCCAAACTATCTTGCGTAAACATTCTTCGTTGAACTACAACTCATCCTTGCACGCTCATAAACGCATTAAGACAAATGTATGTTCTACTAAAATGTGTAAAAGTAGTCTCTCGCGTCGAAATTTTTGTTTCCTTGGAAGTTATTTATATAATAAACTAAACTCTACACTAAAAATCTACCCTCTTACCAAAGTGAAATGTAAGCAAGTACTCACCTCATATTTATTGGACCTTGATTACGATAGCACTGAAAGCCTCTTACTTGTTTTAAGTTAAATGTGTTTTAGCCTACACCTCAGTACACCACACCACACCACACCACACCACACCACACACCACACCACACCACATCACATCACATCATACATATCATATAAATTTCACACACAACCACAACGCACCACACTACATCACATCACATCACACCACATCACATCACACCACATCACATCACACCACATCACATCACACCACACCATACTACACTCAACTAGTACACTTTCAACAATAATTTAAGTTTGTTAATTTTGTTTTCCCCTTTGTTTGTTTACTGTTTCTTCTACCATAGGTTACAATAAGTTGTTACCATTTAATATTTAATACTTTTAACTGTTTTTGGGGGGGGCCTGGTAATCTGTGTGACAGGGTTTTCCTAGTGCAGATACCAGTCTCCCACAAAGGTTTTATCTGACGTAGCTTAAACATATTTTTAAGGCACCTTTGTGGAAGAGAAATAAATGTTTATTATTATTATTATTATTATTATAAACGTTCATCCCCTAGTTAACTAACTTAGGGGTTGAATTTCGAAAAATCCTTCCTTTTTCCTTGTCTACATTATAAAGGGAACCTCTGTGCAAATTTTTTCTAGGTCCAAGGATTTGGGCTGGGCGTTGATGAGTCAGTCAGTCAGTCAGGACTTTTCTTTATATTTATATAGATAACAACAGTAAAATTATTACACCAAGAAATGATGTACTGCTGTGCATAACGTCCTGGGTTCGATTCCTAGGGCAGGCAAATTTTTATTAGGGACTTTATAAGTAGCAGCGACGGAATCAGAATTTGGACACGGTTGATGGCAATAGGCACGCGCCCTATTACGTCGTCACGTCATGATGTCGCTGCAGTCATTATTTCGAACCCGACTGCAGACGACAACTGCAGATGTCATCCAGTTGGTTCCGAGTGCGTATATCAATTGTTTTTACTGCTCTGCGTGTGTAAACTGAAGACACAGGTTCCGATACATTTTCGGCTTAAGGACATAATAATAATTATCTCCTGTTGTTTCTGTTATCTATGGGCACTACTGATCTGCGGTCAGACGACACGTGCGTCTGCCGCTCGACGACGCGTCGCTAGCTTCATGTCGCTAACTACGGAGGGAATTTTATAGAAATACGTAGAAACCAGTCGTGTCGCTGCGACACGTCGTCTGCTGCTGCTGCGTGCAGTCGGCTACCAACTTGTACTTTTAGTGTTCTCTCTTACAAAATCATCAGCATCGACATCAAAATACCAGCCTTCCGTTACTTCACGACGCATAAAATTATTCTCATACTGTAGCTTGCATTGTGTCGCATACAAAGTTCATAAGTGGCTGTAAGTCATAACTTCTAATAAGTAAGGATGTGTGCACATTGGTGGGCGCTGAAATTGTTGCTGCGAGAAGTTTAGGAATGATGGCGTATTAGCTTGCTTAATGAAGTATGTATTTACTTTATTAATATGTTGTCTGTAGAACGTCTCATAAGGAGTTTATCTATCTTAAAGTTTCCAGAATAAACTGCCTCATGATGAGTCTTGAAGTCACAAAGCTCTATTGCTCAGACTGAGGTCTTCAGTTAGATTTCCAAGTCGTGGAAAGAATGACTGTCTGTTTTTTTATTACGGTTATTGTAGGAGCAGCCTGTTGTTTGCAGTTGGCCCCTAAACCTCAAATATCTACAGATCTGATTATTAAACTATTCCATATGTTTAAGTGTCTAACACGTTGGTTATTATTGGTATCGTTGTTATTTAATATCCGCTTTTTATCTGATATTTAAATACTGCATCACCATGTTGCAGTCCATGACTGGTGCTCACAAATTCTCAATGTCTTTGAAGTCTCGGCAATACTTTTGTCTCAATTCAGTAATTAATCTCATTCTTCAATTTCGTCCTTTCCATTTCACTGTTCAAACAATCTCTTTTTTCTTTCTTTGCCCTAAATACAGTTACATGTTTCTTTCTTTCTTTGTCCGTAAGTATGTCCTCCCCCTAAATTGCCACGCACGCATGCGCCGGCGCCGTCGGTCTCGTATATCTGTCACTGAATCGGCGCGTGCGCAACGCAGCAGCCTTTATTGAACGCCCATTGAGAACCGACACACATTCACTGGAGGAATTCGCGAATTGTGTACTGTGGGTGTTGGGTATTTGTGTGTTTTTAATATAGGGCTAGTTATTCTTGGATGATTTTAAGTGTTTCCTAAAATGGGTTTAAATTGGCTGTGTGGCTGGGTGAAATTAAGGGAACACCATCACGTCTGCAATATTTGAAAAGTTAGGCAGAGGGAAACCTAATATAACAAATAGAGGTATTGATAAAAATATAAGGTTTAAATACAGTAAGAATAAAACTTTAGTTCGACTGTCTTCGACAGCCCAGAGGACCTTTTTTTTTTTTGGAGGGTGGAAAATCATCGAATAACCCCCCCCCGCTCTTGGGCAGAGCGAAGGGGAGTGTCAGACTTCTACTGACTAAAAACCAAACCCATGTTCCTTCTTCTTCGCCCTTGTGTCGGAGCCGCGGTAACCTTTCGATATCCACAGCCCCGACGGGCGTCGGCCCTTGCGGGCCCCTCCTTGCTGACATCTCTTTGAGGCGCGCGTGGAACACGTACGCGCCGCCGACACGGTCTGTTGCCGTCATGACGACGGCCGGACGGCGAGCTAGCCCGTTACTCACCGTCCACAGGCCCGCGTCTACGGTGGCCGGAGGTCATCGCGTGACCCCCGACGCCTGGAGCGCCTACCGCGGCGGCTGGGACGTTGAGAGGTTCTCTCCCTCTCTCGTTCCGCCACCTCCTTCGCTAGCATCACTGCTTCGTAGAAGGAGGCCACGGCGTCCCATTCCTCTTCGCCCCGGACCATGGCTTGCACCAGGGCCGGGCGCGAGAGGTTGCCGCCGCCGATCGCCGCTACGAGAACACGGCGGGGCTCTGCCCAAGCAGGGCACGTCTCCAAACTTGAGTTCGTCGCCGGATAAGGCCGAAGATCTTTTGCATAGCAGCGTGTCTAAATGTGATAACGTATTTAGTTTCAAACATGTAACACCTCGTGATGTAGTTAACGTTTTTTATCCACCCAAATATCATAAACCCTCTCTAATGCGTTCAAAAACCATAGGCAATGACCAGCATTACCAACCAGCAGAAATAAACAGCCCCCCTATTGCGTATCTTTTTAACGTCAGTGGCTATCAGAAATGTCCATAGATTAACTGTAAATTGGTTATGGTTTGGTACATTTTTTTCTTAAAAACTCACCATTTGACAGTTATTTGATAGACATTCTAAGTTATCCACTGTCATTAAAAGATACGCGATAGCCCTGCAACTGTAATGAGCTCATAACCTACTGAAAACAGTAGGCTATGAGTTTAAATTTGGAACAGGTGTCAAATTCAAGTGAGTGTTCTATTCTAGTATCTACATAAAAACAGATACCTATCGATACGAAACCCCAATTCAGTATGATTTTAATTATAAATCGCACGACATTTTGATCTCGAGTGACACAAGAATAGTGACTTTGTTCGTTTGCCTATGATTTAAAAAAAATGACAGATATCCGAAACGCCGCCATTTCGAGCTGTCATTTGTTCATTAGCTTTTTATTTCCAGTTACGAGTAGACAAATTTTCTGATAAGTTCTTTATTTCTGTCGAAAATGAGTGATAGTGACTCAGAAATTGACATGAACACTCCGCCAGATATCGTAAATGCAGCGACATAGTAACCTGTTTATTTTTTACTAGCTGATACCCGCGACTTCGTTCACGTGGAAATTTTGATGTGTGACTGTCTCGTTGATCGAGTGGTCTCAAGTGCAACTACTGAGGATGAGGTCCGAGGTTTGATTGCAAAGTGTTTTCGCAGTAGAGGCCACGGAGCGTGGTTTTCGTGCCAGGTCGATGGCAATATTATATCTATAGACATCAAACTCCCCCTATTCCATGGCGCTTGAACATTACTGGCAAAATGTGGGTTTACGATTAGGTACACCACTGCCTAACTCTTTCGGGATCTTCTGTTGGCACTGGATGGGAAAACTCTTCGGAAAGTGGAATTTTCGCATCTACATCTAATTCCAGGCGACTCTCTCCTGTTTAAAGCAGTTTATTTGCAAAGAATTCAAATTCAAATTCAAATTTATTTATTGTTTGTCACAGGTGAAATATTAGGTCTTATGATTACAATATATTGGATCGCTGCAACATACCTATAAGGTGTACAATTTTTGATGCTGGTTCCACATTTATAACATTCACTACATTTTACTGAATTTCAAAACAATTATTCGCTCTAAGTCAGCGTCCATCATTCATCATGCATTAATATAGTTACAAGTTCACGTAGTCAGTTAAACAAATTAAATTATCCAATTGATTTCATGATAATTACATGATACATTGATGTCATTAATATTAAATTATTCGTTAATGTCATTCAAATTAAATTATTGATTTATGTCATACAAATTAAATTAGGTACTCATTCAGTCATTGTCTAAAGGTCAATCAAAGTCATCAATATTTTTGTCATTAAAAAAGTCATTAATTGAATAGTATGCCTTACATATCAAAAATTCCTTTAGACTTTTTTTAAAACTATTTAAGGTTAAAGTACCTTTTACATTTTTTGGAAGTTTGTTATAAATTTTCACACCTATCCCAAATATACTCGTTTTAAACTTAACTGTCCTACACTTAATTCCACTTAATTCATGTTTATACCGTGCGCTTCTCAATGTGTCATATTTATTTAAATCGCGTTTTATCATTACTGCTGCTTCATAAATGTATAGTGATGGAAGCGTTAAAATGTGTAGTCTTGGAAACTCTGTTCTACATGAATCGGTTTGTTTAAGCCCACATATACTCCTAATACACTTTTTCTGGGCCTTAAAAGCATATTCTCTGTTGGTTGAATTGCCCCAAAAAAGAATACCATATTTGATTGTAGACCCTACGTATGCATGGTAAGCGCTAAGTAATGCTCTCTCGTTAACAATTTTTCTTAGCATGTAAACGGCATATGAAAATTGGTTTAATTTTTTACAAACATGATCAACCTGAAGTTTCCAATTTAGCCCAGAGTCAATATAAATACCAAGAAACTTAGTGTTGTTCACTTCTTTTAATTGTTCGCCTTTGTAATGTATTTTCAGATTTTTTCCCGAGTTAGTATTTTTATTTGTGAAAGTCATATAATTCGTTTTGTCAATATTTATTTTTAGATTATTTACTTTTAACCATTTTATGATATCTTCAAGTGATTCGTTAATGTCGTTTTCATAATTGTCTTTATCTTTGTTCGTAAAAATAGCTGTACTATCGTCTGCAAATAGTATCATTTCCTGTTTTATAATTTTCGGTAGATCGTTTATGTAGATGATAAACAAGAGAGGTCCAAGAATACTTCCCTGTGGCACTCCATACATAATAGTTCTTGGGTCTGACGTATATGTTTGTTCTAACTTTTTGTCATTTATTATTTGTGTTATCTGTGTTACTTGTGATCTGTCCGATAAATATGATTTAATAAGATTTAGTGCATTTCCTCTTACCCCATACTTTTCTAGTTTGTTCAAGAGTATTTGATGATCTACATGATCAAAGGCCTTAGACATATCCATAAAAATGGCAGTTAAATGTTGCTTGTTATCTAGCCCTGTCATGACATTTTTAAGAAAATTTAATAGAGCACTGCTAGTGGATCTGTCTTTTCGAAACCCGAATTGTTCGTCTGCAAATATGTTGTTAGCTTCAAAGTAGTTATATAAGTTATTATAGATTACTCTTTCAAATATTTTTGCAAAGACTGGGATTAGAGCGATTGGTCTGTAATTTTTCATTTCTTCTTTGTCGTCTTTTTTAAATATGGGATTTATGACCGTTAATTTCAGTTTCGAAGGAAACACTCCGTGTTCCAGGCACAGATTAATAATGTGACTAAGTACTGGAGAAATGAGATGCGATACACTTTTAACTATTTTTGTATTAATGTTATCGTACCCCGTACTATTAGTATTTTTTAACATTTTTATTATTTGGTCTACGTCAAAAGGGGTTGTCGGTTTCATAAAAATAGAATTGGAGTTATTATATGTCAGGGTTTTAAGAGGTATACCATTGTCTTTCAGTGTCATTTTTATATCGTCAATAAAAAAGTTGTTAAATGTCTGAGCTATTTCAATCGGTTTTGTAACTATTCTATCATTTAGTTTTATTTGATTTATTTCCTCCTTAGGTGTTACTGTCTTGTTATTGTTGATGATTTTCCACATAGCTTTACCTTTGTTTGTCGCTGAATGAATGTAGTAATTGTTTTGTGCTTTTTGCGTTTTTTTTATTATTGTTCGTAGTCTTTTTGTATATTCTTTATAGTGTATTTTGTCTTTCGAATTTGAAGTTAACCTATACTTCCATAGCAATTGACGTTTTCTTTTTGAGCATAGCCTAATTCCTTTGCTGAGCCATTTTGGCTTTTTAGAAATTGGTATTTTTACTCGTATTGTCGGAAAACACAAATCATAGAATAGTTTAAATAGATCGAAAAAGGAATTGTAAGCTATTTCCGGGTTATTACTTGAGTAACATTCTGTAAAACTAAGACTCTTAATGCATTTAATAAATGTTTGAGTGTTTTCTTCACAATAATCTCTTTTATATTTATACCAGTAGTCAATGCTATAACTTTTCTTTACAGGGCATCTTAACAATTGTGCTGTATGATCTGACAAGGAAAGTTCAAGAACGGTAGATTTGGCTCCTCTAATGTTATGCGCTATGTTGTCAATGCATGTCTTGCTACTTAACCTAGTCGGTTGATGAATAGTTAATTTTAAATTAAAACTCGCTAATAATTGCTCGAATTGTTGGGATACTTTATTACTTTTTGCCCTGTCTATATTAAAATCACCGCACACTATAACTTTTTTGTTAGAATAACCTACTCTCGTTAGTAATTCTGCTAGTCTAGTAAAGAATAAGTCAATTTGGTCTAGTCTACTTTTAGGAGGTCGATAAACGCATAAAATTATAATTTTATGGTCAATGAGTTCGATGCCACTACATTCAAAAATATTATTGACGCTAAGGCTTTTGGCTTCTGTCACAATTTTAAATTTATGCCTAGATTTCAATAAAATACACGATCCCCCATGTCTATTGCTGCGTGAAAAATTATCCCCTAATGTGAAATTGGGCAGTTTGAGTAGTTTCGTATCTTCAATAGTCATGTTGTGTTCTGTTATGCATATAATGTCAATTGGATTTTTATCATTCTTATCTCCCAATGAGTGTAAGTGTGCAGTAAGCTCATCTAATTTTGTTATAAGGCCGTTAATGTTTTGATGAAGAATGTTTAAGTTTTTAAACACGAAAAAAACTATTACTGGTTGAACAGTGTTCTTTTCCTAGGTCATTGATTTCTGTCTGAATGCACTTGTCAGCAAAAGTAGGAATAAAATTGGTACGAGTAGCGTCAAACTTTCTCCTAACATATCTATCATAATTTTGTTTATATACCTTGCTCAAGATTTCTTTTAATATTAATTGTGATGTATGCAATGATAAAAAGCGATATTTTGGTACATAAGATGAGAAGTTCATGTCCACGTATGTTGAATGTATGTAGTGAGAACAGATAAATTTAATTTCATAATTCAACTTCCTCTCGTTTAAATAATTATTAAACAGAACTTCAGATATCATAACATTAGTATTTCTGGTATTATTCAAAAAGTTACTTAAACAGAGTTGAGTTTCTTCCGGATTTCTGTCATTAATACCTCCTAAAACAATTACAAAATCGTTTTTATCTAATTTGCTTATTTCAACTTTTTCTGTTATTAAAATTTCCTTTAGGGATGCGCCTGACTTCCAGAAACACTTGACTTGATAGTCATTGCCGATAAGTCTTTGCAGGTTTTTTTGAACATAGCGTCCCTGCTGATCTGCAATTATGATTACGTTTTTCTTTTTCTTTTCTTGTTTAGTTTGACATTGGATGGCAATATTACAAGACGTATCGTTCGACTCATCTGGGATCTGCTTAGGCTCTGATGGGTTGATGTTGTTTACAGACCCTGACATCCTGTTCTTTAGTGAAGGTTTTGCCAATATGCCCTGCGTCTCGCTATGGTGATGTATTGTAGTAGTTGTAGTCTGGTCTAAGCCTAATTTATTTCCTATTTCATCTTGAATATAACTTGCAGATATTATTTTCTCTTCCGTATCAGTATCATTGTTTGTATTCTGTATAGTTGTCACTGATTGCTGCATATTTGTCGTAGGCGTACCTTTATTGGTTTGGTTGGTTTTCCGTTTTCGCCCCGAACGAGGAGTCAATTTATTTGTTTCGGTAGCATTTATTTCCTTGTAGGCATTTATTATTTTTATGTATTTTTGCACGTCCGTTTTTAACCTGAAGTTTTCTGAATTTAAATTTTCTATCTCCTGATGCGCGCTTTGTAAATCAGTGGACACCTGTTTAAGTTTCTCCTGTAGATCGATTATTGTTTGGCTGGCATTCAATGAGGTATTTGGTAGACTCATCATGGTCGCATCAAAAAGGGCGGAACTATCTGCAGTTAAGTCACGTAATGAACTGCTTCTGAATAATTGTCGGTTGCGGTAGGTTACGTTTTCATCCATATTATTTATTGCAGTAAAGTTCCCGAACATTTAAAATTTTCCACCAAGTTATATTTAATTTTTAACTATGGTATCACTATTCGTAAGTAATATGCCCTCTGGTGGCTAGTAGTGGTCCTAATTGGTTCGTCTATTCGACACTTGGCGCGTAATTAGCGCTAGTTGCCATACAATGATCCGAGTCCAAAGTCCAAAATTTGATATGTTTTTGATAAACGGTTTTTACTTTTGTTGTTTTTTAATGGATTTGTTTAAATCTATTAAAACTGCACTGGTTGTCATTATTTATCGATAATATTTAGCGTTTAGATGTTGTCATAGTATTTTGAACACAGATTTATTGTTTACGTAGTCCGTTTAGCACTGAGATAACTAAGTCTTTAAGTCTTAGTATTTTTTGTAGCACTTGTCGTAAGTCGTCACAAACAATGTCACGTGAGTATGGTAGTCGTTGCACTAGATCGTACTCGTATTTACACTTTTTAATCAGTACTTTAATTATAATTTATATTTAAATACGCGGCTCATGTAAACAATGCTGGGGTTGCCAGTCATCTGTTCCATGGCCAATCGCAGATTTTTGGTGATGTTGCAAGTTGGGGTAAGATTCGACGGCAATTTGTAAACGGAAAGTGCAATCTGGCCATTGTTAAGCAAAGTTGCGGCAATGCCCAAGGCAGCCACAGCCGATAAGACGGCACGGTTGGCGCAGTGCCTCGGCGTTTGACTGTGGCGTTGCATGTCCTGTATTCGATTTCCACACTGAACAAATATATTTACGTCGCGGGTCTTATCTAATTTTAAATAGGTTTTAATTTTAAAGTTTTTACAGCTGTTTTTCTTACTGTGTACCTGTCAATTTGTATTTGTTGACTATTCACGACAAATATTAACACCGCAATTCTGAAAATGGTGTCAAATGAACAATGCCATCTGTCGAAGACGAAGTTAAACTGCCAAAATTTAATGCATGGGAAGCAAACACACACTATAGGGTTTAGGCTATGTAGTTTCCTGCAGGAATGGTGCGCGGAGGCACTACACTGGGGGATAACTCCGCTGCCGCCGTATATTGCCGCATGGCGGATAGACCCCACTGGTGTGATTTCATGGCGACATGGAGAGAGCGACTGTCGCAACCCCGTGCAGGGCGCAGTGGTGGTAAGTCTCCTCTTTGAGGAGTGGCTTGAAAGGCGCCACGGCGCCCTCACCTTTCGTCTGGCGCAGGTCCTCACCGGACACGGTTGTTTCGGGATTCGGGAGGCACCTGCACCGAATCAGGCGGAAGGAAACGCCCAAATGCTACTATTGCAAGGATCAGCCGGAGGACACGGTGGGGCACACCGTGGAGGTCTGCCTTGCTTGGGCGGAGCCCCACTTGCGTTGAGCCCCGTCGTGTTCTCTTAGCGACGATCGGCGGCGGCGACCTCTCGCGTCCGGCCCTGGTTCAAGCCATGTTGCGGGGCGAGAGGGAATGGGACGCCGTCGCCTCCTTCGGCGAAGCAGTGATGCTAGCGAAGGAGGTGGCATGGTGAGAGAGAGAACCTCTCGTCCCAGCCGCAATAGGAGACGCTCTGGGCGTCGGGGGTCACGTGATGGCTTCCGGCCACCGTAGGTGCGGGCCTGTGGACGGTAAGTAAGTGGGCTAGCTCGCCGTCCGCCCGTCGTAAGACGACGACATGCCGTGTCGACGGCGCGTTCGGTTCCACGCGCGCCTCAAAGAGATGTCAGCAATATGGTTGAGGCCCGCAAGGGCCGCCGCTTGTCGGGGCTACGGGTTGTTCGAAAGAAATATCGCGGCCACAGCACAAAAGGCAAAAAAGGAACATGGGTGGTTTTTAGTCAGTAGAAGTCTAACATTCCCTACCGCTCTGCCCAGAGCGGGAGGAGTCAAATGATGATTTCCCACCCTCCAAAAAAAAACCCTGTGTAGATTTTCAAAGCAGCGTCATTTAAACTAATCAAGGGTACATTTTGTTATCGTAACTGTTTGAAAAATACGATTTAAAAGTTATCTTGTGAACACACTTATTAATTAGTACCGTTTTGATGCAATAGATGTCGTTGCATGTATGTTTCTAAATGATGATAAGTTTTCTTAAATACCTTAAATTCGTATATCTTTTGATAGAGAGCACCAATTCCAATGAAACAAAAACTAAAACCCTAATCTTATTAGTTTTAAAATGTACACGTGATAATCTATACTAATATTATAAAGCTGAAGAGTTTGTTTGTTTGTTTGTTTGTTTGTTTGTTTGTTTGTTTGTTTGTTTGAACGCGGTAAACTCAGGAACTGCTGGTTGGAATTGAAAAATTCTTTTTGTGTTGGATAGTCCATTTATCGAGGAAGGCTATAGGCTATATAACATCACGCTACGGCTAATAGGAGCGGAGCATAAATGAAAAATGTTACAAAAACGGGAAAGGGTATTTCCTTTTTGAGAGCTTCCGCTGCGTGCGCTGCGAAAACGGTTCAAGTTACGCAAATATCATCTATGAAGGAATTGTTCCTCTTTAAAAGTTCTAAAAAAAAGTCCGCGACAGCATATATCTATCTTTTAAGACTTTTTTTACTGTTAAACTGTTAGGTTAAAAATAATTATTTTTTGCGAAGCTTATTTAACCCATATGGTATTAATCTATATCTAAATAAATGTGTTTGTTAGAACGAAAATTTAATATAGAATATTTGTGCCCTTCACTCTATACAGTTTAAACAAATGTCTTAGAAGATATCGCAATGTAAAAACATCCGCGCGGCAAAATAATTCGCGCGTCGCAATGTAGGTACGGCCTACGGGGGATTCTGGCTGGCCTCCGGGAAATTCAAAGTCAAAATATTTACTGCATCATAATGTTTACAAGTATGTACTATATTAAGGAAGACTATCCTCAGTCAATCTTACAAATACGGAGAGAACTACAAGAACAAGTACAAGCCGAAAAAGAGAAGGGTAACAAAGTCATAATCAAATATGACAAGCTGGTCATACTAAAGAATAAACCCGCACCCGCGAATAAAAAGAGCAACCAAAAAAGGAACCTTTCAATGTCACCGGAGAATATCTCAAATACTTTTACCGAACCGAGATCACAGACAAACAAAAAGAATAAAACCCTAGACACCCAAGTCGCTCAACGGTCTGCTAGCTTCTCGGGAGGGGTAGTAAAACCCGGAATACTAAATTTTCTAATAAATAAAAACAATGACAACAAGAACAACACTCCACACAACACTAAAAACGAATAGCAACGAACACACCAGCCTCTCCCAGCTAAAAACTACATACAATTAGAAAAAACCGAAGCACGTAAAACACATCTTCCAAGCCGGGTGGTCACCGTGGAAGATTACGACCACAACCCTCCAGAAAAATCAAAAAACCACCAACAACCCCGTAACAAACTTACCACTGCGATTTTAGTGGGTACGTACAATGTCAGAACACTATCGTCATACGAAAGATATATCGAATTAACAGAAGCTCTAAAAAACGTAAAGTTCGACATTTTAGGCCTATCAGAAGTAAGACGTCTTGGAAATAAAATAGAAGACTACGGTGACCTAATACTTTGCTACACTGGTGAAACAGCAGGACACCATGGAGTCGGTTTTCTAGTTAAGAAACACCTAAAAAACCACCTAGAGAGCTATATTGCTATATCAGAAAGAGTAGCTCTATTAAACTTGAACATAAACAATTACAAAATAACATTAATACAAGTCTACGCACCAACTGAATCAGCCTGCGATGAGGACATTGATAGATTTTATGCGGCCCTCAACGAAGCCATGAAAATAGCCTACAAGGAAGTCTTAGTCATGGGTGATTTTAATGCTAAGATAGGTCACCCCTGTGCTGACGAATACAGAATAATGAAAACAAATGGATACGGAACACGAAATGCGCGGGGAGAAAAACTGATTGAATTTGCCTTGGAACATAATTTATCAATCATGAACACTTTTTTTAAGAAAAGACCCGGACGCAAATGGACATGGCAATCACCAAATGGGCAGTATAAGAACGAAATAGACTTCATCCTATCAAGTCAACCAAAATCCTTTCAAAACCTAGAAATACTGAATATAAACTACCCAACCGACCACAGAATTATTAGATCAACCCTGGCAATAACCAAAATTGTAAAAAGCAGAACAACCTACACTAATAAGAATTGTAAAACCTTAGAAACAGAGAAAGAAATAAAACTATTTAAAGAAAAACTTAACCAACATATTTTAGAACTAGAAGATACGGAAACCACTGACTCTATTCAAAACTACTACGACAAAATACTCAATGCTATTAACAGAAGCCAAACATGCACAAAAACCAGGAACCACAAAAACACAAAAATATCGGAGCGCTCTAAAGCTCTCATAGATAGAAGACAACAGATTCAAAAAACAGAGTTTAAAACAAGAGCTATGAAAAACGAACTTAAAGCATTATATAAGCTTACCAGTAAATACATAAGGAACGA
The DNA here is from genome assembly GCA_949775195.1 of Diarsia dahlii. NCBI lineage: Eukaryota > Metazoa > Arthropoda > Insecta > Lepidoptera > Noctuidae > Diarsia > Diarsia dahlii. The sequence continues at coordinate 18,338,564 of OX459212.1, forward strand.
TTACCAGAATCATAGAAAAAACACGATACAAAAACACCTAAAAACAACTGGAAGCATAAAGAAGGCTCGTAAAGAGCTACAAACACAGGTGACTTGGATCGATAGCTTGGACAACCTAGGAAAAACATCTTATAACAGAAACGAAATCATAAGAATAGCAACCGATTATTATAAAAACCTATACGACACACCAGCATTATTAAATAAAGCACACAGTATGAACGAGGAAGACAAAAATGACAGCTCCATTCCTGAAATAACACCAATAGACGAAACAGAGATACTTAACAACATCAAGACCCTAAAATCCGAAAAAAGCCCAGGACCAGACGGAATAACAAACGAAATATTAAAGTACGGAGCATCAGTACTAAGCTACCCATTGTCGTTTTTATTCAACCGAATACTTGACACTGCTACCACACCGTCACAATGGTCGAATTCGAACATAATATTATTATACAAGAAGGGTAACCCGAGAAACATCTCAAATTACAGACCTATTAGTCTATTACCAAGCCTCTACAAACTATTCTCCTCGATCATTGAAAAAAGGATAAGCTCTACCATACAGAAACACCAGCCGGTCGAACAAGCAGGCTTCCGCAAGGGTTTCTCTACAGTCGACCACATACATACTTTGGAGCTACTGATAGAGAAATACCAAGAACAGCAGAGACCTCTTTATGTAGCCTTTGTGGACTACCAAAAAGCCTTCGACACAATACTACACTCGAGCATTTGGGAAGCGCTTAGACTACAAAACGTGGATAAACGTTATATTGAAGTCTTACAGAATATCTACGGGAAATGCACAAGTAAGGTAAAACTAGAAATCTCAGGTCCACAAATTGCAATAAAAAGAGGGGTAAGACAAGGAGACCCGCTATCCCCAACACTTTTCATCTCTGTGTTAGAAAATGTTTTTAGGCAACTAGACTGGAATCGAAGTGGTTTACTCATAAAAGGCACTAATTTCAGCCACTTAAGGTTTGCAGACGACATAGTCATAGTGTCTGAGAGCTCTAGTCAACTACAACACATGGTTAGTTCACTTCACTCTGCAAGCATTCAGGTTGGCCTTGAAATGAACTCGTCAAAAACGAAAATTATGACCAACAGCATACAGAAACCAATAAGCGCAAACAACACACCACTTGACTATGTGAAAGAATATGTATACTTGGGGAAAGAAATTTCATTTGCTAAAAATAGCAATTTACTGGAAGTTGAACGAAGAGTTAAGCAAACATGGAATAAATATTGGAATCTAAAGGAAGTATTCAAAAGCGACCTCCCAGTAGAATTGAAGAAGAAGGTAATGGACTCAAACCTCCTCCCATGTTTGACATACGCGTGCCAAACATGGAAATTTAACCGCTCTATAAAGAACAAAATTACTACATGCCAAAGGGGAATGGAGCGCAGTATGCTTAACATAAAGAAACAGCATAGAGTTCGCCACTCAAAAATTCGATCTACATCAAAAGCAATCGATGCCCTTACACACGCACTCAAACTTAAGTGGAAATGGGCAGGCCACATTGCAAGGCTACAGGAAAATCGTTGGGCCAAAAAGATAACTTCTTGGAAGGGACCGGTTGGCAAACGTAAACGAGGAAGACCACACAGTCGCTGGGAAGACGAAATCATTCGTATAGCTGGATCTCGCTGGATGGACGTAGCGAAAGACAGAGAAAGCTGGCAATCTCTGGAGGAGGCCTTCACCTCAGGGGTTCTCGAATAATTATAATTTATAATATTATTTAAACTTAAGTATTTGTGAAAACTGTAAAAAAATCGAGAAATATAAGGCTTTTTTTATTTTTTTTTTATTTTTTATTTTATTTAATGTTTACAAGTACAGAGTGTTATTGTATATAAAACAGTAAAAGATACCTATAGTAATTCACACTTTAATATAATCCAAGCTAATCTAAAATCTAAACCATCTAAACTATTTTAATAAAGAGGAAAGATAAGATTTTTTGTTTGTTACGATTTAGCTTAATTAATGTCGGATAGTCGATAGGTATATCGAGAAAGGTTATAGCTATATTTATATGACGCAGACGAAGTTGCGTGGGTCAGCTAGTACTATAATAAACTATACACCCAAGACACACAGACACAACAAAAGAAAACATTATTTTTTCTAAATAATTATGTTCAATATACAGAAACTCTACGTCTACAGATTTATAATATTGTATTTACAATTAAAAGTAGATTATATAAATTTACTCTGAATTGATTTGAAAATCATATAGCATCGAAATGAAAACAAATACGTGGAACTTACAAAAAGTGAAAACCGATTGGGGATCGAACTCGCGAACACGTTTCAACATTTTTGGAAATCTTATAAAAAATCACAAAAAGTGAATACTGACTGTGATTTGAACTTGCGTACCTTTGTTTACAGGTAAGTCTCTGTACCGTTAGGCTACGTAGACCAGTGACAAATAGTTTGAAATAGACCTTCTGTTTTAATATAGTATGACAGTTGACAGTTCGATTGTGTACGATACCGGAAAGGAGATGGCTAAATGACTGCCTCCAAGTATAGGATTCCCACACTGACTCGTAGTATTTAAACAATCAAACATTAATTATTTAGTGTTTAATAATTTCCTAGAAGTTGCATGAACTAAAGAAAAAGCAAAAATTAAATCTCTCTTTTCATTGACATAAAATGGTGAAATACTCGTAATACAGCTGCTAGTTGCTATAGCAACTGCAAGCTAAGGATGGTCCATATTATATCGATTCTTGATAACAGTTATTAAAACGATTTATTTACTTGAAACTAAGAAGTGGTAATCAGAGTTTTTGGTGGGAATCTATGGCGTGCAATTCAGTGTATTGTTTAGTTCCTTGTGTTTTGAAAATGGGGTTGTTTGAAAGTGACTGTCGATTCTACCCAATTCAGCTTAATTAAATCCTAATCAAATAAAACAAGGGATAGCTTCGAATTATGGTGCTACATATTGCCTGCCACGGTACTGGCGGTATGCCTTCTGGATCGTGATGGCTGCGGAGTACAGCTCTCGTTGTTCACGGTCTGGCGAATATAGGAGGGTTAGGTTAGGTTATTATTTTGCGAAAAATATGAACTGATGATTATTAAAAAGTAGTTCTATTTTTTTCTTTTAATCGTTTCGATTATTTTATTTCATCTCTAAAAAAAGCACACGTCATATGTCAGACGTCGTTTTAAAGCTTTGCCGTTTATTTGTTCGTCGTGCTTTTATATTTTGAATTTCCACCCTCGCTTTGACCCTTTTGCTTCTCAACGCGGACTTGACTTGCAGTATATTCATCATGCTATACATGTACTGCGGTAGGCATAACCACGCAAAGACTGCGGCGGCATATCATCACTTCGTTGCCTGCTGCTCTACTTACTATCCTAACTGTAGATGACTCACCTTTTTTTTGCGTCTGGGAAATCATCAAATAACTCCTCCCGCTCTTGGGCAGAGCGGAAGCGAGTGTCAGACTTCTACTGACTAAAAACCACCCATGTTCCTTCTTCGCCCTTGTGCCGAGGCCGCGTTATCTCTTTCGATAATCCGCAGCCCCGACGGGCGTCGGCCCTTGCGGGCCCCTCCTTGCTGACATCTCTTTGAGGCGCGCGTGGAACACGAACGCGCCGTCGACACGGTCTATTACCGTCATAAGACGGCCGGACGGCGAGCTAGCCGATTACTCACCGTCCACAGGCCCGCGTCTACGGTGGCCGGAAGCCATCACGTGGCCAACGACGCCAGGAGCTTCTCCCGCGGCGGCTGGGACGAGAGGTTCTCTCCCTCTCACGTTCCGCCACCTCCTTCGTTAGCATAACTGCTTCGCAGAAGGAGGCGATGGCGTCCCATTCCTTCTCGTCCCGGACCATGGCTTGCACCAGGACCGGACGTGAGAGGTCGCCGCCGCCGATTGCCACTACGAGAACACGGCGGGGCTCCGCCCAAGCAGGGCACACCTCCACAGTGTGCTCCACCGTGTCCTCCGGTCGATCCTCGCAGTGGAAGCATCCGGGCGCGTTCCTCCCGCCTGATTCGGTACAAGTACCTCCCGAAACATTCGTGTCCGGTGAGGACCTGCGTAAGACGGAAGGGGCGCCGTGGTTACTCTCTAGCCACTCCCCAAAGAGCCCTAGATGACTTACCTCAATTGTTAACCATCGTGGGTTAACTATTATGTGGGTTATTGAGGTGAGTCATCTACAGTTAGAATTATTCTAGAACTAATAAAATATAAGAAACGTCGAACAAATGTGACTTCCATTTATGGGAATGAAGACCTCAACTTTTAATTCAAAAAATATACTACGTGTATATATTTTATATAAAAGCCAAATTACAAATAATCCTCTGGATGACATACTGTCATATTACTGCAGCTGTAATGTGGGGAACAGAACTCTGGGCTGTTGCTGTCATGTAATGACAGTGATCTGGTATCTAGGATGGACGAGAGACCAGAACACGTTATCCGCTCCGGCTTCATTTTTAGGTAAGAATAACAGAAAATAATAAAGTCATTCACATTTTTGCTGTTTTATTTTCAATATTTTTTATGTTAAAAACTTTAGATTATTATTTTATCGATTCTGTTACACTTGAATTTCAATCCCATCTCTATAAAAATCAAACGTCAAACGTCATAATGTCAGATGTCGTTTGAACGCTTTGCCGTTTGCATGTTCGTTTGGATTTTTTATTTTGGATTTTCAATGACCCTCGCTCGCCTACTTACGGACCTCTCGCTACTCGACACAGACAGAACACCACCTATGAACATTGTCTGTGAAAACCGTCTTTATTTTACTCATTTGGATGAGTCCGTTAGGTTTTACAAGAGTAAAAACGCGGGTGGGAGTAATTTTTGCGCGGATTGCAGAAAGGCCGTTGTATTACATTTTTAGGTGCAATTACCCCTTTGTGTATATTTACTAAAGTACCACGATGCGAAATCGGGGTGGCTCGTTTAGTCTATAATACAATTATATCAATTTCAATGCAGATACATCCAAATGCCTAAGTAAAAGTTCATAGCAATGACATTTGTTTGCAGTTTTATACGTATTGACGTAGGAGCTAAACGATTTTATTTTCAGGATTTTCAACTTACGATCAACTTCCGAAAGTGTTTTTTAAATGAAATACTAATATTCAGCTATTAAGCGTTGTATTTTGCTAGGTGCCATGTTTATACATGCTTGGTTCAGTCGTCCTAACTGAATTTAGCCATCTCCTTTGAAATGACGTAAGGGACTTCAGCTTTCTCTTGGATTTGCAACGCTCGCACCAGGTGCTTAAAGTGAAAAATTGCACAGCACGCTCGATGTCCCTTGCGTTATTTCGTATTTCCAGTATCAAGCTGTAAAACAGTTGAGGATTATGGATAATGCAATACTGCTCACCCCCTTAAGTTATTATGGGGATAATTTATAGCCCATGTGTTATTCCAGACTATAATCTACCTCTGTGCCAAATTTCATCCAGATCCGATCAGCCGTTCTCGCGTGAAAGAGCAACAAACATCCATACATCCATCCATCCATCCATCCATCCATCCATCCATCCTCACAAACTTTCGCATTTATAATATTAGTAGGATTGCATTACACTGGTAACAATGCTGGTCATTTCCCTATGGTTCCTGAACCCATCATAGAGCCCTTATGATATTTGGGTAGATAAACTAGTGTATGATGAACTATAAATAATTAGGCATTACACCACTCGTGTGATGCTATTAAGAAACTCGCCTTCGGCTCGTTTATTAAACCCACACTTGTGTTGTAATGCCCTTCATTATGCACAGTCGCATAAACTACTATAATTCACTTAAGTCTAAAAACACAGGTGATTATTGGGGCATTTCTATTAAACTTTTAAGTAACATAATCGACATCGTAGCCCCCTGTCTTGTAGTTACTTTCAGTAAATGCGTTGATTTGGGTACTTTCCCTGATCTTATGAAGAGCGGTAAAGTCGTCCCTCTATTTAAATCCGGCAGTAAAAATGATATTGGTAACTTTAGACCAATTTCTATTTTACCTGCTTTTAGCAAAATTTTTGAAAAATTAATTCTCAAACAGTTGTTAGTACATTTTAATTTAAATAAACTCCTTCATAATGATCAATATGGCTTTACAAAGGGTCGTTCGACTACGGATGCAGGTGTTGCTTTGCTAAAACACATATTTAACGCTTGGGAGAAAGCGCAAAATGCAATCGGTGTTTTCTGCGATCTCTCTAAAGCTTTTGATTGCGTACATCACGACACGCTTTTACGAAAACTGCGTCATTACGGTGTTCAAAATGAGGCCCTAAATGTGATAGATTCGTATTTACAAAATAGATTCCAATGTGTAGACGTAAATGGCGTGAAATCTTCCGGGCTACCAGTTCGGCTTGGTGATAGACACGATTTTGACGACATAAACAGCGCGCTATCAATGGTCACGGATTGGTTCACAACAAACAACCTTGTTCTTAATGCCAAGAAAACTAAAATAATTAAGTTCGCTTTACCCAATGTTAGAAATCTAGGTCCCAATATTATCCTCGCCAATCAGGAGCTGGAAACTGCCGACTCTGCTGTATTTCTGGGTATAACAGTAGATTCAAAATTACAATGGGGTTTACACATATCAAGCCTAGCGGGAAGGCTAAGTTCGGCCGCATACGCCGTCAGAAAAGTAAGACAATACACTGACGTTGATACAGCACGGTTAGTCTACTTTAGTTATTTTCACAGCGTTATGTCCTACGGTATTCTGCTGTGGGGCAAAGCTGCTGATATTAAAAATATATTTGTTCTGCAGAAGCGAGCGGTTCGGGCAATTTATCACCTGGGCGCCCGAGTTTCCCTTAGAGATTTTTTTAAGGAGATTGGTATTCTCACGGTTGCTTCTCAGTACATCTTTGCCAACATTTTATATATTAGACAAAATATCCACCTGTACACTAAAAACAGTGATATACACAACTTCAACACTAGAAATAAGCATAAACTACGCGCTCCTTTTCACCGGCTTCACAAAGTTCATAATTCATTCGTAGGGCTCGGGATAACATTTTATAATAAACTGCCATCTGCTTTTCTAGACTTGCCATTTAATGCGTTTAAAGTAAAAGTTAAATCTAATCTTTGTTTAAAAGCTTACTATTCTATTAACGACTAGGTACTTAGATGATAAGAATAGTTGGTCGCTGAGTTGAACACAAGACAATGTTTGTTATTTATGTTCTTTCTCCGAAATTAGTTTACTGTTATGTTATGTATTTATTATTTTATGTTTACATTGTTTATTGTCATATACTTTTGTTTATTACTGATTGTGTCTTTAGTAAATCTTAAATTTAACTGACACCTTGCTATTGTATCGAGTCTGGTTCTTCTAACCAACCTAACAGACAGATGTGTGCTGGGAAGTTTGTTCCGCCACTTCTTCTTTCCAGCTAAACACTAGGAAGTGTCGATGGGTGGGCGTTTTTGGGGGACTGTCTTATGAAAATGTAAATATAGTGAAACCTGGTTAAATGTGTCTCAGATATCCAAATCTGTCTCATGGGACCCCAGTATGAGTTCCAGTTATAGAGGTTTCTCACTTATCCAAGTCCCAGTTAACCAAGTTTCACTGTAGTAAAGTAAAGTAAATTTTGACCTTCGAAAAGTGCTGATTTTCAGCCTAGTTTGAATAAATGAATTTTGATTTTGATTTTGAAAGTGTGCTCCACCGTGTCCTCCGGTCGATCCTCGCAGTGGAAGCATTCGGGCGTTTCCTCCCGCCTGATTCGGTACAGGTACCTCCCGAAACACCCGTGTCCGGTGAGGACCTGCGTCAGACGGTAGGTGAGGGCGCCGTGGCGCCTCTCCAGTCACTCCTCAAAGAGGGGACTTACCGCCACTATCGTGGCGTGCCCTGCGCTGGGTTGCGACAGTCGCTGTCTCCATGCCGCCATGAGATCGCACCGGAGGTCTGTCCGCCGCGCAGCAATGTGCCGCGGCAGCAGAGTGACCCCCCGGTGTAGCGCCTCCGCGCGCCACTCATGTAGGCGCGCGAGGACTATCGCCTCCAGATCCCACGGCGGCAATCCGGCAAGGAGATTCGCCGCCTCGCGGGAGATCGTGCGGTACCCGCGGACAAGCCTTACGGCCATGACCTTTTGGGGCGCGTTCAGGTAGTGGACGGCCCGCTTCCTCACGGCACGCGCCCACACCGGGGCCCCGTAAAGGGCCATGGATCGCACGATCCCCGCATACAGCCTACGGCAGGAGGCGTTTGGCCCCCCCAGATTGGGCAAGAGCCACCTAAAGGCAGCCGCGGCCCGCTCCAGTCTGGGAGCCAAACGTCGGAAGTGCTCCACGAAGTTCCACCGGCTGTCGAGGACGAGTCCGAGGTAGGTACTTTAAAGTACACTCGACGCCGATGGAAACCCCTCCCACCGATAGCTGGGATCCCGACGGTGGCACATTCCCACGCCCATAGAAGCACATGGCCTCGGACTTGTGAAGTGCCACCTCGAGACCCAGCTGCCGGATCCTCTCAACGACTATCGCAACCCCGCGTGTCATGTTCGCGGCCGCCGCCTCGTGCGACTCCCCCCGTGCCAGCACCAGCGTATCGTCCGCGTAGCAGACGATGCTGACGCCGTCAGGGAGGTCGGCACGCAGCACCCAGTCGTAACCGATGTTCCACAGGGGCGGCCCCAGAACCGAACCCTTCGGAACACCGCACGACATCTCTCGCCGGTTCCATTGTCCGTCTTAGCCCAGAGAACCTCAGATAATGTTAAATTCTATCTGCGATAAGTATGATAGAAAAGTAAAATAATGACTGTATTAGCTGGACATAAGCAAGTGTAATTCAGTTGGAAGTCGATGTAAAAATATGATACACTACTCGATACTTAATTAATTAATTAATGATACTCAACTCATCATCGTATCACTGATATACTTCGGAATATCAATCACAAGATCTCCGAAAAATTTTCGCATCACTGTTTACAACATTAAAGTTCAAAATCCATAACGACGATGTTACCTTTAAAAGGGGTCACGCTCATAATTTTATATCTTTACCTATGTTTGCAATTTCAATCTTTTACTACATACTAGAATGTAATCTCTGCCTGCGCTAAACGGCGTGCTCGTTAAAATATTTTAGAGGCTTTTAAATCGCAATAGTAGGGTACCAAGTTTATTATGACTTTACTTTGTAACCACATTGTGACTTTGAAGACGTATAAGACTGTTTATTGGGCTATGTACCCTACTCGTAAGACGTAAAGGTAGTTATTTTCTAACGATGGCAACTAGACTTAAGGGAAGACTCCAAAAAGGAGTTATTCCGGTCTGATCCCCTAAAACTGATACCCTAGGGGATCCGTTTTATTATAAATTATTTTCTATTCCGGTCTGATCCCCCGTAAAAGAATCGGATACCCTGACACATATTTAGGACAGTCAGCAACAAAATATTTGTACAGGTTCTATTAGATTAAAAAAAAAAAGAATAGGTAGTAAAGTCCCACAAACTACCAGGAGAACAGAAGTAGGAAGGAGGTATTGGAAATTATTGGAATCTTCAAGTCAAATCTATATTATGCCTTTATAGTAAAGTCCCACAAACTACCAGGAGAACAAAAGTAGGAAGGAGGTATTGGAAATTGGAATCTTCAAATCAAATCTATATTATGCCTTTATAGTAAAGTCTGTTTGTTAACTTGTTTTTTTTTTTCACTTTTTTTTTCTAAGTTTGTGGGACTTTACTGTCCTGGGGGTCTAAAACGGCCACTTTAGCAGTTCATAATAGGAATTGCGTCAAAAAGCGTAAATGACCTTTCATAATAGTAACAGCGTCTGGGACCATTAAGGAAAATAGATCATAGGTAAGTAATAATAGGAAAACAATATGAATTGCGTTAAATTCGTAAAATGATCACAGACGCAGTTACTATTTTGAAAGGTCAATTCATATTCTGATCTGCTAAAGTGGCCATTTTAGACCCCCTGGTTTCCTATCTCCAACAAAAAAAAGTGCATGATTTTAGAAAGAAATAATATAGATTTGATTTAAAGATTCCTATCCCTCCTTCATACTTCTGTTCTCCTGGTAGTTTGTGGGACTTTACTGTCCTGGTTTCCTATCTGCAACAAAAAAAGTGCATGGTTTTAGAAAGAAATAATATAGATTTGATTTAAAGATTCCAATACCTCCTTCCTACTTCTGTTCTCCTGGTAGTTTGTGGGATGATCGTACAATTGTAAGTTATAGAAATAAAAACTGACTATTTTTTCATTAACTACTGTTTTTCGGTTGACTGTACTTCACTTGTACTTGTGTCAAAAAGGGGATCAGAACGGAATGATAAATTACAGGGGATCAGAAAGGAATAAACAAAAGAAAAATATTGGCAGTGGATTGGTTTGGGGGATCAGACCGGAACAACTCCCAAAAAGGGAGTCCCCCGACGTCTATTCATAATCTGGTCTATTGCATTCTACTCCTGAATATATAGGTGCTTCCAATTTGGATTCTTTACGTAGACCTGTGCTTGTCTCATACAGGTACAATTCGCAGTCGACCGCAGCGACAAAACCACCCAACTGCAGCGACAGTCCGCAATCACACGACTGTTTTCAATGCGTTCACAAGAAAATGCTTTTGTAGGTGACGACAATGCCGCTTGACGTTTTCTGAGAGTTAATAAAGTCACTCTACGTACAGATAAAGATGGGTTTAAGAATGATTTTCCTTCAGATAGTGCACGTAGATCCACCAATTCTTAAAAGCTTAGAAATAAATTAAAGCTTTTTTTGTAGATAAAACTTCTAGCTTTCAGGACACATAATAAAAGCTGTAAATTATTTGTTAAGTGGTGATAGCTCACTACGAAATTAATTACACTATGTATTATAATATTAGATTATTATTTAACTGTGCCGTTATTGAGTATTTATTGCACACGCTAGTTTAGTTTATAGCCCACAATAAACTTTTGATTTACGATAATATAATATGGATATAACTGTTTATGGAGTGTTAGCTCTATAAGAGTTTTAGTCTGTATTACTGTGTTGAAACATGATAGTTATTTTATTAAAGTCAGGTGAAAATTCATAAATGTTAATGGATTGTAATACTATCTATTATATATTGCACTTTACAGGATACTACTGAATGTGTGTTAAATCTGATAGTTAGGTAATTAATTTTTATTAACCCTAACGGTATATATCACTTTAGCTAGATTCGTAGGTGTAGGTACACTGAAATTCAGGCAGTCAAAAAGATTTTCTTTAAAATTTTGTTCAAAGCACCAAGGTTTTCTAAAATTTTCAAAGACGATTTTTCAAACTGTAATCTAATAATTACCAGAAACAAATAACTGTCCGTCTAACCAAAGTTTCCTGACACGGTGACGTAAAACAGATACTTACAGCGAAGCAACGTACCTAAACGAAAACAATAAGTGAAAAAAAAACAAATATTTTTGCCAAAAACATTGCCCAGAAAGCGGCGACCGCAGAACAATTTATTTTAATAACATTTCAACGTTTACCCAATCCACGAAAAAGTGTTACAAGTCCTTCCCACTTCATTCCCGTCCTTATCATAAGCGAATAAGGTTGAATTTGGGAAGGTGTTCAGTCAAAAAATAATAAATTTCATTCGCGTTATAAATGCAGTCGGTAAACCACAAATATTGGTTCAAATTCGTTTCTGTGTTTACATAAATTTAGAGATTTGTATTATTGTTTGTGTACCGTTGTGAACGCAGTACCTAGCTCTGTTGTCTGCGGCTTTGAAAAATAGTTCTGAGAATAATCTTTCAGAACTATTTTTTTACATCATGATATCAAGTTTATATTTTTCTTATCAAAATAGCCTGAACTCTATATACAACCCTCTGTACTGTAAAGAATGATAATTATGGCAAATATAGTGGGAAAAAATACTGTATTCTAAAATGCCAAACTTTTTCACTACAAAATCGTAATTTCCCTACCACTAGAGCTATATAAAAACCCGGTATCAGCAGACACCCAGGCGTCCAAACAAATCCGTCAGCAACACAGTATGTCAATTAAGAGCAATTTTCACAAACTGTGTGTTTGTGTGTGTGTTTGTTCCAAAAAATTCCCTTGCGAAGGCACGCCTGGGTTGCTCGCGTTTAGTTAGGCACGATGATAGTAGGGTGGATTTGGTTTCGTTAATAATTGAGATAGTCTTGTTTTTAATGAATGAGAGCGAGTGATGAATGGCTGTTGAAAATATCGTTTAGTTTTCTATTTCAATAGGGATTTACCACGAAACACAAGGAATCAGAAATCGTGCCCGATTGATGGCAAAGGCTGACCTATTATTACTTATAGAAAACAAATGTGTGAAGCTATTTTATTAAAATATAAACTTTTTTTTTCTCCTAATTGAGAAATCTGACAAACGTAAACTTGCTACGATAGCTATTAAAAACTTTGTTGTAGTAGTTATTGTAGTGATACAACGCTAATACAATCATCTTTGCACTGGCCCATATCCTAATATCCGACATTTGTTCGGCATCATTCCAACAACAGTGCTCTTCGAATTTGGCACTGTTTCCGCGGGTAATTCAATACTTGTGCATTATTTATCACTGTAGCGTCACCGTGGGCTGACAGACAAACTGTCGGAAGAATTCACAAATCACAACTTGAAAGGGCAAGAACTCCAAGAAAGAATATTGATGGATTGACAGTTAGGTATATTCGGATCAATAATTTAGAAGTGTATAGGTTTATTGTTTTGGGATATTGTACTGGCTAAATGAATATGTGGTCAAATACACATTAATTTGAATTGGAATTCTGGATGAGGAATTATATTTCATTTAAAAAAAATTCAAGACTCAAGCCTCAGGAGGAATGCATAGATTCATGATTAGAAATAGAGACCGATCAAAGGTTCGGTTTAGGTTTCGGCCAAGGAATCTATTTTCGGCCACAGTTTCGGCAGAGTCGCAACCGAAATTTTTCCCGATGTGCGTGAATTGTTCTGCATCGTTCGCCTCGTGACAAGCTAGTAAATAACATACAGTTCATCATCATCATCATTACCGTACAATTTATTGTTGTTTTTTTATTTGTTGCTGATTACGTACGCTACGATTTTTTTAGGTTTCAATTTTATATGTTTTTAAAAAACTTTCAGTTTCCGCCAAAACTGGCAGTTTCGGTTGAAAATCTTGTAAAATAGCTTTGTAATTAGTGTCATACGACATTAATTAATAAGCTATTTTGAATTTAGCTTCCATCCAGCTTCCTTCCATCTTATCTGTATCCTTAATATCCCCAACATCAGCCCAATTCCCCGCCCCCACTAATAGTCCCATCTCCCGCCATGTCCAGCTACCGCCAGGTTTATGGCGACACTAATCCGGCTCGCTGCGTGCATACGAGGCGTGATCGCGCATACATTAGCGTTAGTGCTGAGCGTGTGTGGTGTAGGCAGAGGTCTAGCTGTATCATGTTTATTAATAATGGGGCTTGTTTAGGAGGGTACTTTTTTAATGTGTTTGGTTTCTTTCTTTATAGCGTGTTAATTCAGGGTGGGTGCGAGTTGGACAACAAACCAACAGTGCTCCTTTACGCCTTCCCCCCCCCCCCATTTGAACCATTTCTTTCTCCCTTATAAGAGGCAAAAGGAGTATGTAAGGATCGTACCATGTGACGTCCTGTGGTTTCTGCCTACCCCTCTGGGGAAAATGTCTATATGACTTGGATTCATCTTGCATGGTGTTTTAGCCTATTACTATGGGAAAACGGCGTGAGTGACTTGGACTCATCTCTAAATTCGAATGGTAGACAGAAAAACTATTATTGAAAATTGAATCTGAGCGCAAGATAATTTTCTATAAGTCAGTCTGACTTCAATCAACACAGCAAATAAAACTTAGATTGATTTCAGTTTTGGTTCCGTTCTATTCCAGTTTCTATACAATCACAGCGTAAAGCACTTCAACCCTCTTAAAAAACCATAGTAATCAACAGAAACGTTACTATTAAAAAATCCAATCCCATTTCTCTAAAATAAAATATAAAAAATCTAGGTCATAACCAGCACTATGCTCAAACGACATTTTTATTTCCAAGTATTGGCAAAGCACTTAAAAACGGCAAACACAATTTTTCATATATAAAAATTTTATGTTGTACCGGTAACATAATTATTGCGGTTATACTGTTGTAGCACTAAAATATCGTGGTCGTACTGTATGTCTGTCGCAAATAGAATACGATTTAATTTATAATGAACCCCATTCACGGGCCGATATGTTGTGAATAGGAATATCGGCAACTGTGGGTTATTCGTCGATATTGTGTTAGTAGTTTGGGGTTGAAAATGCCGGTTTACCTATTTTGGAATGAAAAGGTAGGAAAATAAACGGTGTGGTTGTAAATGTCGGGTTTTTGGTTGTCTATTTGGTGTATCTAGTCTCTTTCTATGTTTTTCAAACGTTTTGTAAATTCAATCTCACATGCCTAACAATGTGAATGTGTGGATTTCAAGTGGAATTAGGCAGGACAATCTACCTGTCGGGGCTGTGGGTTGTTCGAAAGAGATACCGCGGCCTCGACACAAAGGGCTAAGAAGGAACATGGGTGGTTTTTAGTCAGTAGAAGTCTGACACCGTTCTACCCAGAGCGGGAGGAGTGATTTGATGATTTCCCACCACCCGAAAACCATCTGGCTAGACGCGAAGATGGCCAATAGCGTAAGGCTTTTGCCGACTGGTGGGCAAGGTTGGGCCTAAGAAACCAGAGCCGTCCAAAGCGTTGACCATATCGTCAGAGGCGTGAGAAACGGATGGATAAGGAACGCTCAGAGTGACAAAAGAAAGGGAAGGCCTAAACCCAAAAGTGGAATATTCCGGGTTGAAATGATGAAGAGGGTAATTTAGAATAGTATGATTGGATTACGTAACCTTTAAATAATATTTATTTACGTGACTAGACTTTATAAGACACTTTTACACGTGAATATTTAAAAACCGATGGCACCGGAACTATCTAGCTGATCAGCTATGGATCAGTATAAGAAGAAATGTGACGACAATAACCAGTGTCTCCCGGGATGCTTCAATATTCTTATAACAATGCCACAACACGCGAGATCATTTTATTATTCTTTCATATAATATTTTCTATCGCCATATTGCATTGCTACAGTGGCGCCCCATTCATCCGCGAATAGGGTGTCCAATTCGACATTTTATAAAATGCTGATTAAATTCCGGTTGTATAGTAATTTTTGTTTATATTTGTGCAATAAAGAATAAGAACAGAACAGAATAAGTACCTACCTACCTTTTTTTTTTTTTTTTGGTGGGTGGAATATCATCTAATAACCCCCCCCCCCGCTCTCGGGCAGAGCGAAGGGGAGTGTCAGACTTTTACTGACTAAAAACCAAACCCATGTTCCTTCTTCGCCCTTGTGTCGGAGCCGCGTTATCCTTTCGATAATCCACAGCCCCGACGGGACACGTACCTACCTTACCTACATTTCGATTCATGTTAAGTAAAGGATGAGCCTATTGCCATCAACCAGGTACAATTCCAGACTTTATAGTAGCTAAAGAAATTCCTGAATCCCACAACCAGAACCTCATCAACACAAGCTTAGCAGTTGCAGTTGCGACCATTAGCAGTAGTACAGGGTTTATTTTATTAAATAAAGTTCTTATTTAATTTTGAAATCATAAATCAATCCGTACAGTCTAAAAGACAAGGCAATTGACAGGCCAACAAGTCGATGGACGTGTCCGTATAAATACAGACGGATGGTAACTCTATCCTCGTATATGTCGGACGGTGCCAATTTTCGATTTAATATCGCGGGTTGCTGCTATTCTTTTTAATGGCCTGCACTTAGATTAGCATATTGTGAGATGAATACCATAAACTAGACGATTAAAAAGAATATTATGGTTTTCACTGGTACAGAGTGATGTGAACATGAAGACAAAAATAGCATTTTTTTAAAAGAATATCCAGTTTTCCTCCTGAATCTTTTTTCCTCCAGCACATATTATATGCGTGTGGAACTGTGGACCAAAGTGGCAAAATGTGTGTTGTTTTATACACATCTGTCTAACCTTCGAGAAACGCAAGCGTGATGTATTGTCGATATGACAGTGTATCGAGAAAAAAAAGTTTACTTATTTCATTACTCGAATATTCAATTATGTATTGCATTCAGCAATGGGGTAAGTAACAATATAATGGGATTCAAAACCCTGTCGGGCACAGCAAAATAATACGAGAGAGCAAGCTTTAATAAAATAAATCAATGAATAAAACCACACATACTGTAAAAACCTTTCGTCATTAAAACATGAAACCTAGGAACTCCCGGTTTATTACGGTATAAGCCAGAATATCACCATCTCATTTGCCTGTATACAAAGAGAGCAGGACAAAAAATATGACAATTTGTAACGGATTGAACCGATCGCTGCAAACGAGAGCCGGCTCAGAAACTTTTATGTTGGCATGGGATTGTTTTAATTATTGTTGTCGATATCGATGTCGATAAAATAGGTACCGGTTCTATTTGGTTAACAATAAATAGATTCTATACTTTAAAAAATAATGGGATGCCAATTATTCCTAAAAGTTTAAATTAAGGCCTTTTTCATTTTCTGCACAGAGTTTTCACAGTGTAATTGAATGCAGCAGATTACCAGATTATTTAACATAGAACTACATAATATGTAGTTCTATGTATGGTCAGATATTATCTGACCTCCACAGTCCAGAACCAACAACAGCCCAGTACACCTTGTTGAGAATTGTTGTTAGACATCTCCAGATTACCCGTAACAACTTTCAAACATTTACGAAACGGTGCAAATTTACGTTGTGTAGAATGCTGGTAATAAGTAAGTTGAAATAAGAACTTTATCCTTAAAGAAAGTGGTATGGAAACGTCGGTAAAAACACATTTGCTTGAACAGTTTCTACATCCAACTCTAATTTACACACATTCAACAACACTCAAAATCACGTTCTACGAATCTATCGACAACTCCCCAGCGACATGTCCCAACACTAGCACTCATCGCAAGTGGTCGCATAACGACGTCGATAACGAACCGCGGTGCATTGTTATCGACAAAAAATAAAACCGACTTCGACAAAAAAAACACTCAAAAGTGAAAAATAAACTTGAGAAGAAAAATCAGTTTCTGAAGTCGGTGACTTTTGTTTCTTTGATTTAATTTTTTTGTCACCGACTTCAGAAACTGATTTTTCTTCTCAAGTTTATTTTTCACTTTTGAGTGTTTTTTTTGTCGAAGTCGGTTTTATTTTTTGTAAAAAAGTTTTTATTTTTCACTTTTTAGTGTTTCACATGTGCTTACCCCTTCACAACTTACTGGCGTGATGTTATGTTAGGAACTGGTATAAACAATAGACAGACAATATGAGATTTCAGCAATCCCAGTCCATTTGCTATCATTTATTG
Organism: Diarsia dahlii; assembly: GCA_949775195.1. Taxonomy (NCBI): domain Eukaryota; kingdom Metazoa; phylum Arthropoda; class Insecta; order Lepidoptera; family Noctuidae; genus Diarsia; species Diarsia dahlii. The sequence continues at coordinate 18,356,094 of OX459212.1, forward strand.
AGGAGTTCCGTTGCCTATCTCCGAAGTTCTTCATCAGATCTTCACAAAATAGTTTTTATAACCTTTGTAGTGAGTACAGGCGTGATATTATGTTGTGTGATGGCGTAAACAATGCTTAGATATGCTATAGCAACAATCGCGGTTAATCTGCTGTTATTTATTGAAGAGTTCCCCCGATTTCTACAAGATCCCATCATCAGATATTGAAATGGTGAAAATGGGACCACACGGGAAGCACCAGCTTTCAAATGAAAAAAGAATCATGAAAATCAGTTCACCCAGTCGCAAGTTATGAGTGAACAAACATAAAAAAAAAAAAAAAAAAAAAAAAAAAAAAAAAAAATACAGTCGAATTGATAACCTCCTCCTTTTTTTGGAAGTCGGTTAAAAATGCTAAGCAGCTCGATATGCCCGGATTAGTGCTGTACGTTGGTACTGCTCTAGTCTCGCGCTGATTTGAGCTCAGGGTGTAGGATTATCTGTTATTATCTTGGAGTTAGAATGAGGTTTTGTGTTTTTTGATTTGATTTTTTGTGAGTAAAAGTAAGATGTTCGGGATTTGATTGAAACAGACCTAATTTAAAGCAGCGGTGGCCCAGTGGTGGCGGCCTCGACTTACGAAGTTACGACCAGTAAGTCGTGGGTTCAATACCAGGCCAGCGCATTAGTTTGTGTAATTTATTTCATCGCCATTGCTCTCAAAATGGTGAAGGAAAACATGGTGAGGAAACAATATCTTAGAACAAAAAAAATCGAAGACATATGACATCTACCAACCCGCACTGGGCCCGCGTGGTGGATTAAAGCCCATCCCTCTCCTCGAGAGGAGGCCTGAGTCCCTAGAGTGGGAACATTATAGGCTAATGATGAGACCTAATTTATCGATTAAACGTAATTTATTAAGAGCCGCCTATGTCCAGCAGTGGACTGATTTCTTTGCAGATCTATTCTGTTAGACCCACTTGACACTGTTATTAAAGAAATGAATACTTTAAGTACGGTTACCGCACCTGGACAATATAACATTAACAGCATTGCTTGCATGCATGGACTTTTTAGTAAATATCGTAAAGATACCAACACAAGAGGTAACCAATACATTGATACAGATCGCTGGTATTCAGCTGCATCCGGTAAGACTGGAAGCCGACCCCACTAAAGGCAGATGATGATATTGATACAGATCGGTTATCAATGGTTTAATATTACAGGATATTTCAAGCATAACTTTCAGGGTAATTTATAATTCAACTGCAAAACAAAATATATGTTTTCTGAATTGTCTACTACAATAGAGGATTGGACTGACACAAAAAATATGATGCTGTTTAGTCCGTCAGTTAGATTATTCTAAATTATTGGATACTTGTTTTTTGTTTTATACAATAAATAAGAAAATACGAAGATAAGACACGTCGAAGATCATGATTGGGGCTTGTGACGGTCACTTTCTGGTAAAAAATGTCATGCAATATGACGTCACACGTGTTTTCAAAGTACTGTATCGTCTTCATAGTTCGGTTACGTGAAAAAAAGGAAAAATATGTGCACAATATTTATTGGAAATCGACCTAACAGATTAATTCGATTTTTTGTCAACTACCCCATTGTAGAAGTCTGTAAAATGTATACAATAATACTCTAGTCTTTACATAGAATGTGTGTACATATAAATGTACATCAGTCTCGTCTAGAACTTACAGCAAATGGATGTCTGCGTAATTAAAATAGTTTCAGTGATTTATCGCCATGGGCCGGCGTCGAACCCAGGACGTCGCAGTCACTGATGAGAACAGAAGGAAAAGATGCGGCTTTCAATGAACATTCCATTCGAAAACAAAGAGATGTACGAAAACAAAGCTACTTCCTGGATGTTTATGTTGTAATAAGTTATCATTAAACCGTTCAGTGTAAGGTGAAAGGATATTTATTTGAATGGAAATCAGGAATTTCACAGTAGTACGAAGTCTGAAGGGTATTTCAATAAATCTACTTAGTACGTCCAGATAGAAAAATAATGGACACATATTTTTTCGTTTTTCACGAAAACACGATAAGCGTTTCGAAAAGTCGTGTCAAGTCGTGTGAGGTCACAGATTAGTACGATTTTGCCCAGAAAGTGACGTCACTACTCGTCACTACTCATGATATTTGACACATTTTATTTTCGTAAATTTTTATTAATTTGATAAAACAAAAGCACGTATCTAATTTTTTTCGGTTATCTAACAGACGGACTTATTAGATTTTTTTGTTAATAGGCAAAATTTTTCTTGACTGCCGCTTTGGTCTAGGGTTCGATTCTCGAATCAGGCCAAGTGTTATTCGCTTTTGCCATCAGGAATTTTTCAGTAGCAGTCATGGATTTTGGAATTGTGCCCGTTTGATGGCAATAGGATCGTCCCATATTACATGGAACTTAACCGAAACTGGCGGAGTGTGGGTGTATATCTAACCTACTATTATACAGTCGAACAAGCTAATAAGTATACAGCCAGAAATCTTTATAATTCTAGTACACTGAAAATATTGATTGCTGTTATAAAACGTTTGATATTAAGGTGGATGTTCCAGGGTAGCCCGCGAAATTCAAATTTTCTTACGTTTTTAGCGATTTGCAGGCCAGTGCTAGGTTGTATGTTAGTGAAAATATGATTCGCGGCTGTAAGACGTATGCAGTTACAGAATTATAATCATCAAAATCATCATTACAACCCTCCAAGTTCATGAAACTCTCAAGAATGACCTTTTGATGAAATAATCATTCTTGAGATTCTTGGAACATCAGCCTTACGCGACTGATGTCAAACGCTATATCGTTTGTCATCAGTCTCTAAAATATGTATCTGTGTAAGTGTAATCATAAAAGTAAAAGCAAGTTAGCTGGCTATATAATTTTTAAATGTTCGACACCTTTGCCCAACCGAAGATATTAGAATAGGCGTGATGTTATCTTATGTAATCAAGCAAGATTTCCCTAAAAAATCTCCACCATCATTCTATAATGCCACATTTTTCTCTCACTTCTCCAAATTAATTGAAACATGCAATGATAGAGTACATCGTAGAACAATACTCAGTAAGTACGCGCTCTACCGATCTGCGCGCTTTTGTGCTAGAGCAGCGACTGTGACGCCTAGCGCCTGTGCTGTTGAACCGACTCTACGCGACTCTACGGGCTCTAGCTAGAGCACTATGTAGAGCATTGTAGAGCTGCTGCTAATCTTTGCATGAAGTGCTGTATTGTTTAGTGTTTTAGTTGTGATTAATTGGTGTTGTGTACATACCCGTACCGGCACTCGTTCGGGCTGGTTGTGTGTTGTGTCGCGGTTCTAATTACAATCCCCACTGCGCGAGAGTTTACGCATTGCATTGACACGTGCCACAGGTGTGCGCCGGGCCCATCGGCTGCGTGTGCCTTACTCGATTGCGCCATGAATGACGTAAACATTTCACCGCGCTGTGATTCACCCGTATTTGATAATACTATACAAAGTTTATTAGATGATTCTTTAGAAATGGATGTTGTTGATGAGGATCGTAATAATAAAGATGAGCAGCCAAGAGTGGAAAAGAGGGAAAGAGAGGACAGTACTGAAGACGAAGAGGGTTGGAAAGAAGTTAAGTCATTAAAAAAAAAGGTCTGCCATGGTATTATGCATTCTGTGAAGGAGGAAAAGTTTGAGGTATACGTTTCACATAAAGAACGTCTACCAAAACAATTTGCAATGGCTCGTATTTTAAAAGAAAATAAAATAACTAAGTTCAGCCAAGTTAAATATTTAAGCCCTTTTAAAATACGCTTTCAATTTGAAAATGAATCAGCTGCTCAGGACCTTCTTATGTGCGAAAAGCTTTTGGAAAAAGGATGGAGATTCCAGAAGGCCATGCAACTTTCCTTTTGTTATGGTTTAATCAAGGATGTGGATCTCGATCTTAGTGATGATGAGATTCTCCAAAATATTTCATGTCCGGCACCGGCAAAACTTTTATCTTTCAAGAGGTTAGACCGTCGCAACAGGGATGAAGGTGGTTGGTGCCCCAGCGAAACTCTTCGACTTTGTTTTGAGGGTGAACATGTCCCAGCGTCAGTTCGTGTATGTGACATTAATATTAAAGTTTTGCCTTACATACATCAGGTATCGCAATGTTCCCAATGTTGGAGATTAGGCCATGTGAGGAAAATGTGCCCCTCTAAAAATGTGGCTTGCCCAAAGTGTGGTGGGCATCATGAGAATTGCGATACTGTGACGTTCTCATGTGTTAACTGTAAAGGAAATCACATATCGCTAAGCAGATCATGTCCAAGTTACAAGAAAGAGAGAAGGCTTAGAGAGATTATGTCAGAGTTTGGCTGCACATATAGAAAAGCCCTAGAATGTTACGTGCCCCCCGATATACCTGCTCCACCCAATACTATAATCCCTACTCAAGCTCCGATTGCCACTCGTTCATTTCCTACACCTCCTGAAGACGGCTCTGTTTTAACAACCCGAAATCCTACCTGGGCGGAAATAGTACAAACAAAGGCTACGATTCACAATGAACAGACCCCTGCCACAGATAGAAGGGAAAGGGACAGTTCTACCCCAAAGCCGAAAAAGAAAAAGAGCCCACTAAAGGAAGACTGGATGTTCTGGAACGCAGACACGGACGAAGGAGACGTACGGCAATTGCCGGTAGATGAAGAGGGCAAAGAGGAATGTCCTTCTTTCAAAGAGTTGTGTGCGAGAATTAAGGAGGTGATCTACCTTAAAAAGACAGGTTTAATTTTTAAGATAAAGTGTGTATTTCAGTTGTGCCTAGAATGGTTAACCCTTGTGTCGTTGAGTTTTGTTTCAGAGTGGCCGTTGGTAAAAGCACTGTTTAATTTTTTTATTCCTTGTGATGGCTAATAAGACACTTAAATTAAATATATTGCAGTGGAATGCCCAAAGTATTAAGCCTAAGTTAGCTTCGTTTAATGAACTTTTGTGTCAGGAAAAAGTACATATTGCTGCCCTTAGTGAGACGTGGCTTGAACCAGAAAGTAATTTTAAAGTTAGTGGTTTTAATGTTTATCGCGCGGACCGTGATGACTCATACGGCGGTGTGGCTATCATAATTCACAAATCTGTTAAGTCGCAGCTGCGACGCGTTCTCGTGAATAATAGTGGTATTGAGGTAGTTTGCGTACAAGTATTTAATTGTGACCCGTTCGAGAATATTATTTCTGTTTATTGTCCATCGAGAATCGTAACCACTCAACAGGACTGGGATAGTTTGTTTTCATTGTGGCCGGCCAAAACATTAATTCTTGGTGACTTTAATGCCCACCACGCCAGTTGGTCCTATAAAACTGATCGCAGAGGCAGTCTTATTTACGATTCACTAATGGATAACAACTTTATTTCTTTGAACGATGGTACACATACACGAATTCGTTTAGTTGATAACAACTTACAACAGTCTTCCCCAGATATATCACTAGTTTCTTTAGATATTGCGTTAAACTTTAATTGGATCGTTTTAAATGAAAATCTAGGCAGCGACCACCTAATTATTAAACTTTCAACTTTGTATACGTCATGCCTTCCTAAAGTTATCAAAAGGAATTTTGGAAAAGCAGACTGGACTTCTTATAAAAAATATCTGGAAGAAAAATTTCGAAATTTATGTTTACCGAATGACCCCCAAAAAGCTTACAATTTATTTTTAAATATTCTGAATGAAGGTGCTAATAAATTCATTCCTGTGTTTAAATTTAATCAAAACCCTACGTCAAATTTTACTCCGAAACCATACTGGACTGCTGAACTATCACAAACTGTGGCTCATCGTAGGTTAGCTTTGTCCAAATTTAGAAGTAATCCCACACCCCAAAACATGGATACTCTTAAAAGTAGGATAAGCATTTCCCAAAGGTTAATCCGACAGGCTAGGATAAATAACTTTCAAAATTTTTGTTCCTCAGTTGATCACACTACGCCGTCTAGTGAAGTATGGCGCAAAATGAGATGGTTGAAAGGTTACCGTTCGCCTGGAAGTTTTGTGGACGCTCATAGTGCCACAAACCTTTTATATTCCTTAACACCCGATTTTGTGTCCCCATCGACCCCTACCGTTCACCATAGTAACCCCACATTAGAATGCGAGATCTCTATTCAGGAGCTAGATAAATGTATCAAATCTAAGGATACATCTCCTGGATGCGACGACATATCTTATTCTATGATAAAGAATTTGCCTGAAGCAGGTAAATTAGTGTTGCTTTCTTTATTTAACAGTTTTTTTAAAAACAGTTTTGTTCCCTACCAGTGGCGCGACATTTGCATCGTTCCTATTCCAAAACCCGGTCGTGACCCTAGTAATGTTTCTTCACTCCGGCCTATATCATTACTGTCATGTATTTGTAAAATTTTCCATTATATTTTATACCGAAGATTGGAATGGTTTTTTGAAAAAAGTAACACATTTTCTGTGAACACAGTTGGTTTCCGTAGGGGTAGGTCGTGTTTAGACGGTTTGAGCTGTCGGTTTTTCCGAGGGTTATTGTACTATGGGTTGTTTTATAGATATAAATAATGCGTACAACAATGTGAATAATTCCGTTTTAATAAATATTTTAGATAGTTTTAAAGTTGGTTCCCGTATCTGTAGATATCTATGGAACTTTCTCCATAGAAGAGTACTCAAGATTAGGATAGATAATAGCTTTATTAGTAGATATTCCGGTACTGGCTTGGCTCAGGGGGATCCGTTATCCCCATTATTATTTAATATAGTAACGTCAGACATTTGTAAAAGTATGCAAAACGACATTAGTATATCTCAGTACGCGGATGACTTCGCTATATATGTACAGTGTTCTTCTGTTGGTGAGGGACAGCGCAAGATCCAGTCTGCACTTGATCTCATCAATAATATGTTGACGCAGGTAGGATTAAACATATCCCCCGAAAAAAGTAAAATCTGTTGGTTCAGTAGAGGTTTTAGAAGGCCTGATATAGATATACGTCTGAACGGCACTTTATTAGAGTTAGTAGACAACGTCAAATACCTAGGATTGTGGCTGGATAGAAACCTTCGTTGGAAGAAACATATTGGTGAGGTCCGTGATCGTGTGCTTAAATTGATTAATATCTTTAGGGTTTTAGTGGGACCTGGATGGGGTGTTCATCCCAACCACTTAAGAACATTGTATATCTCCCTTATTCGTAGTCGCATCGACTTTGGTAGCTTTTTACTGGACAATAGCGCCGATTGTCATTTAATTAAACTGGATAGATTACAAAACATTTGCTTGCGGTTAATTGGTGGGTTTATCAAAAGCACTCCGATTCACGTGATGGAATCCGAATTGTTAATGCCTCCTCTTTTTATTCGCCGCCGATATTTAGCTGGTAAATTTTATTTAAAATCGAAGTGCTACCATTTTCCTTTAATTGATTTGTTGAATAAGCTACATGGTCTTTGTTACAATCATCCTTATTGGAGAAATAAGAAAAAGCCACTGCTAGTTTTGTCACATGATAATCTACAGCGGGAACATATGTATTGCAGCAATAAAATTGGCATGTTTTCCATGGACACTTGGGTCAGCAATATGGACTTATCAGGTATTGTCAAGCCTAGTTTAGAATCAGTAGAGAAACCTAAGCATTGTTATAATTTATATAACCTTAGATCGATATGTTGTACATCTTTGAATGCACAATACTCTGACTTCTACTGTATTTACACGGACGGTTCTAGACACGAGAATTACTTTGGCGCAGCTTTTCTCGATTCTCAAATAGGTGCTTCTTTTAAATTCAAAATTGTATCCAAAGTTTCAATAATGCATTTAGAGTTAATTGCTATAGCTGAAGCTTTGGCTTATGTCGAATCTTTGGCCGGTGATCGATTTGTTATTTTTACTGACTCAAAAAGTGCTCTTCTTCATCTGATGAGATGCACGAGTACTTCACCTTTTAGGGGCCTTCCACTAGCGTACACTATATTGAAAATAATTATAGATTTAGTTGCCAAACGGAAAATAATTGTATTGCAGTGGATTCCATCTCACGTTGGACTGGAAGGAAATGAGATGGTTGACCGTTTGGCAAATGAAGCGACATCTGATGGAGAAATATATCCTTGTTCTCCTTGGCATACTGAGCTATTGCCCTTAGTTAGAGACAGATGTATTCAATCATGGTCAGAATATTTTGATGAAAGGTCTTTGACTAAGGGCATCTGGTATAGAACGATTCAACCATCTCTTCCACGCGTACTTTGGTTCAGTGAGGGCAGGATGAACAGGCAGGAAGTTGTGACGGCTTTGAGACTTCGATCCGGTCATATACCGCTCAATAGCTTTGGATTCATGATGCGCAAAGTCGATTCACCAAATTGTGCTGTATGTGGAACCATTGAAGATGTGCATCATGTCCTAGCGGAGTGTGCTCGTGTGGCGGCCCAAAGGCGTCAAGCCTTTGTCAATAGTTTAAATGTAGGTTTCTATAATAGCATTCTGGCCTCACCATTGTCCGATGAAGCCAGAACTCTTTATTGTATTATTATTATGGTTATAAGGTTGCGGGTAGGCTAGTTTAGAATAGGTATATGTAATTTAATTGTATGTAATCATCGGGGTGACATTTTCTGTATAGGAAAAACCCTGTTAATTAAAAAATAAAGATTAAAAAAAAAAAAAAAAATTGGTGTTGTGTAGATAGTATGTTTAATAGTAGTGTGAGATGTTTTACTTATTCGTCAATATACTCGATTTCTAGGTTTAGTTATAATAACTGCAGAATAGAATGGAAGGGCTTTAATTTCATATCTATCTACTGCCTTTAGAATTTCATTGTAATGAAAAAAACAAAACTTATTGTAAACTAGCTGATGTGATTTTGAAGGTAGTGAAAAATAATATACTTTCATAATTATGCATTCAGTAAAAAGCTATTAATTTGAAATTGCAAACAAAAGCTCCAATTTTATTTATTTCTATAGATGGATCCACTGATTCAATGAGGGGGTCGTAAGTGTTGCGCAGGTCAGTTTCGTATATTTATGTTCAACAACAAAGGTGTAGATAAGGCAGTTTACGACTATACAAATACAGGAATACAATAGTTTATTTTCTATAACAAGTTTGTACAACTAGTGATAGAAGTGCCCTTTTAACCAAGTAAATGCCCGTATTAAGACACTCCACTCTCCCTTAACTAAAATTTACTGAATGTACACACAAGAATTATGCAAGTATTTACAATGCCTATCAAACTGACAAGAAACACTTTCAAATCGACAAAATTATCACTAATAATAAATATTCAGCATCAACAGTTCAACCCACCAGCGAAATGAACAGGGAGTGGTGTACAACATTGTACTGAGCACATACCTCACATTCCGATGGTATCAGATCATTGTGATGCTATCAGGTCATTGTGAAGGTATCCTGACACCATTGATGACAATTAACTCGGAGACACACCTTGGGATTTGTTGGTATGCTGGATGCGACTGTCTGTTGTTTGGGAGTTGTTGAGTGCGGTATTTTTGATGGACTTAAAAAGTTTTGTTACTTTATTTAAGCAAAGAGGGACGAAATAAATAATAGTATTACACGCGGCATATAAGTTGAACATGCGCAGTAGTCGTTTTTTAGACGTCTCATACAAATCAAGCAGGGAACCTGCGCAGAACGACGCCATTTTGTTTCAAGTTATTTGTCAGGAGTCTACCTAGTTTGCCAGGTTAGGTTCCCTCGCGGTGTTTTTATCTTAACCCTAATCTTGGCCTAAATCATCATCATTCTCCTGCCCTTATCCCAATTTATTTGTGGTCGGCGCAACATGTCTTCTTCTCCCATACTTCCCTATTACTCGTCATCTCAGCAGTCACCTCCTTTCTAGCCATATCATCCTTCACACAGTCCATCCATCGTTTCTTTGGCCTTCCTCTCCTTTTATAGCCATCTACATTCATACTCAACATTTTCCTCACAACATTTCCTTCATTCCTTCGCATCACAAGTCCATACCACGACAATCGATTACCAATCAACTTTTCATTCACTGGCGCCACTTTCAGACTTCCTTATGTACTCATTCCTTATTTTATCTTTAAAACATACTGCAGGAAATAAATATTATAAAACTTAGGGTATGTGCCCAGTTGATGCCAATATGCTCGCCCCCTCTTACATGGAACTTTAAAACATAATTGGCGAAATGTGGGTGTGCAGGATGTGCTTATAGGTATACCACTGCCTAACCTTCGGGGATTACAGGAGTGATGTTATGTTAATTACCGGTTGCAGTTGGCTTGAGAATAATATCTAGTGATATTATAGTGTCACAATTTCTAAAAATCAATATAGTACAATAATATTTTATGCCTGTGAAAATAATCACAAATCTGGAATAGCCGGTGCCGAATAAAAACCCACCCGCCCTAATATTTCGCCAGCCCCATTAATCAACTAACATACATATTAATTTTTCGCACTATAAAGTCATGCCACATCCACCACGACCGACATCAGTGCACGTGTTAGCGACTTGATTGAGTCGCTACGATTGAGGGCGCGCCGTGCCCCACACTCCCCCGCCTGCATTACCGTGCTGCCGCGCTATTGTGCGAGCTTCCTGCTTTAGTACAGCTTCCTCTATAGCAGCTATTTAAGCTGCTTTGAGCTGTTGTGTGTAAAGGTAATGGGAAGGGGTTATGGATTGAGATCAATTAATTAGGTTATCTTGGCTTTAAGATGTTGAATGATAGGTTTGAGAACAAGTCGCACAGCCTTGTGATGAGTCGGGCTGAACATTATAGATACCGAACATCAATAGGGTACTTGCCCCCCCACAAGCCCCCTCTCAAATCTTTGACGTATTTTATCTTCGTCAATTTTTACTGATTTGATAGAACAAAAAACACGTATCCAATATTTTTCGATAATCTAGGAAACGGAATTATTGGAATCATATTATTTTTTTAGTCAGGAAGCATCCCTATTGTAGATGCCGATCGAAATTTGACAAGAGCAGAATACAAGCAGTGTCACGTGTAATCACGGGTATTTGACAAAAAAAAAATTAATTAGTCCGTCACTTAGATGACCAAAAAATATTGGACACGTATTTTTTTCTTTTTGCACGTAAACCAAAAATGAAGACGATACAGTGCTTCGAAAACTCGTGTGACGTCACATCGCACTACATTTTTTACCACGTAGTGCCGTCAAAAGCCCCCACTCTTGATCTTTGACGCGATAACTCTTCGCCATTTTTTATTAATTTGATGAAACAAAAAACACGTATCCAATATTTTTCGATAATCTAACTGACGAACGGAATCATGTTTTTTTTTTACCCAGGAGGACACATCCCTATTGCTGTTTGGAGTCAGTTTTTTTGTTCAACATATACTTAATATTGAAATTAAGTTTAAATGATTGGTTGCACAAATACTTGGCATATTGTTGCTCAATGCTCAGTGACAGAAAACATGTATCTAAGTCTTTTGTAAACTGATACAACTTATAAGTAGATAGCTACATCTATTCTGTGTCGAGAAATATTCGTCTGAAAGGTACCGCTCTTTTTATAGGGATATGGATTAATTATCTCAGTACCTGTAATTAGACTATAATTATTGGTCTATCGAATATAATTATAAAGCTATTAAGAATCGTTTTGACACAATTAATTACCTTTAGAGACACCCACGAAAAGTTATTTTCGTCTTTGTATAGATAAAAGTACCTAGCAATTAAATTAATAGCTCACCTCATTGAAATAAAATAAAGGAACAAATTAGAAACAAAACCTTTTTGTGAACTAGAGTTATGTAACAATTAATATAGATTCTTTGGATCGTCCTACGTCCCATTTATAAGGTTCTTTGACCTAACAAAAGTTCAAACGATACGTGATACGGCATTCACATTATAGTTTCTATTAAATCCATAGTATTGTGCCTTTCATCTGGACAGGACATCCGGCTAAGCAGCTTTGAATGAGTTCAGTAAAGCTTTGTGATGATTGTGTTGGTGTACAGTACCGCCATCTATTATTCATGGGTTAAGTTCGATGAGCTTTCGATCGATTGAGTTGCGCGCTTGAAAATGTAGATGGCGTGCTTCAAAGATTTTGTTAAAAGCTTTTAACGAACACGAAAAAGTGGGCAGTACTTTTTTCATTGTAATAAATTATAATCGTCGACATTTCAAGACTAACCTGTCTTGTCGACTCAACAAAGGTACGATTGAAGTTTTAGTAGGTATTTATTGCAAATAATGTTTTTTGATAAGGAGCGTTGTAATGGAAGTTTCTGCACAATATCTATAAAAGCTAAGTGCCTGAGAAAGGCCAAACAAATCCTAATTTTCCGCAATCATACGCTTCATGTCTTAAATTAGTCCGAAACAATAGTCAGAAACACGTACCTGAACAGCATCATCCAAGCACCGTCCCCAGGCGTCGCTGCGGTCCACCAAGGTGTTCCACTTGTCTGCCAGCTTAGCCACCTCCCGTCGGATGGACCTGGCCAGCTCGCGCGCCTGCTCCTCCGCAGAGCGGTAGCCGCGGGAGTCACCTTCGTTTTCGCGACTCGCTGTAAGGGGAGGAAAGGTTAGATGTTGGAAGAATTGGTTATTTATTTTTTTGTATTAGGGTTATCGTTGTTTCCTAAACATGGCTATCGTCGCGCGAACGCGTGGCTGTCAAGTATTTTTTTGCGTAAGTCCTAACCGTCTACCGTTTCTCGATGTCAATAACATTTAGAATAAGCAATCGAAGAAAATTCTTCAAATAACAAGAGACCTCTTCTGAACAATACATTCTTGAAAACAAAAATCATAGTTATGTATCCTACAAACTAAAAATCTAAGAAAACCTAACCGGTAATTGCCACATTTTTTTAAACAAACGAAAAGTAAGCATGTCACAGCGTTTCAGTGTTAAGTAGCAACTTGGCCCATCGTCGAGCGTTGAGCTCTCAATATTTGGAGCGTGAGCGTCCCCCCTCTGCCAGGCAAGTGCGAGGGGGAGTACGCGGGGGGGGGGGGGGGGAGAGGGAATTTAATAATTACAACGTTACTTCCACGCCGACGTTCTTCTGCCTTCACTTTGGATATTGCACTGGCATAGTTTCCGTAGTTGCTTGAATTTCGGCGGGAGAGGAATTGTTGCTGCTTTTGATGATAGTGGTTTGGAGGTTATGAGGTTCTGTGGCGTTGAGTGTAGCTTGGAAATTAAGCTCAGTATGTTGAGAACCAAGCACTTATGTGCTAAAAGTTTTCAAAAGGCCAGATAGCATACATTAACATTAATTGCAAAGATTAATATTAGTTTTAAATTACTTTCCACATGGAAAGATATCACTCACTACAACCAAGATTTGGTTAGTTAAGAATCTTAAATAGGTAGACCATCAGAAAATATAAAACAAGAGGTAGACAAATGCATTTAAAGACGTAAATAACTGCACACTAAACGATGATTACCTATATAATTTCCTTATATTTCTACAAGAATATACCCCACAACAAACCAACAGGGATATTTTTATAAAGCCAGTAGATTTTCAAGTCCACTCGCTTTGTCACTAGCCCACGAATTCAAACGAGGCACTCATCGTCCGCGGCGCTGTCGACCGAATATTTTTTAATTTTTTTCATCTTGTAACATTTTTCTCTGTAACGGTTCGGTAATTTAGTTAGCGTTCGTTTTAAACATAGTTTTGCATAGTTTTGTCTAATAATGATTTTTGTATTATTTCTTTTAATAACTCTATTATTTGTGGAATAATTGTGGAAGATAGTTTCAAATAAACAGTGAATTGGCGTGGTTGGTTTTGCTGATAAAATTAAAGCTGTTTAAAGGAGTTCCACACTTTGAATGTTAAGAACTATTGAATAGATTAACAGATTTGACAAAACTTGAAATGTTACTGAGAGTTTGTTACTATTTTCCTACACTCCATTTCACAGCACTCCTAAATCTACACTCCTTTACATTATGTCTATGTGTACTTAAATAAGAAACCCCTAATAAATTCTCAAGCAGAGATAAACAAGAAAGAAAAATAGCTGTCATCTAAACAAGCGTTTCGGAATGCCACTCGATATTTTCACTAGAGTGGCAAGTGTGGCAACACTGCCAACCGCGCCAATCGACTTACGAGTTTAGTCGAGTTTTTTTCTGTCACTAGTTTCGTGAATTTTGGACGAAGCGGCTTTTGCGTGCAATTTTTGTCAGGGGATTTGGGTGGAACCTAATCCTGAAATATTGAGTGCAATTCAGAAAGTTTCTGAATATTTAAAGTTTTCAGCTGGAAAAAGAGATACAGAATTTGTGGATTCGCCCTGTTTGTAGGCATGACTTTGTGGCATATTGGACTGCACTTTGGTAAGTAAACCGAGGACGAAAAACTTTTTCTGTAATTTTTTCTTAGGCTTTCAGTAAGCTTTCTTTAACGTAAAGTGCTTCTGACCTGATTGATGATGTTTCTAGAATTCCACCACAAATAAACTCCCAGTATCCATTGATAAAACAGATCAAAACACAATAAATTCACCCAGAAACAGTAACAACAAATAAAACGAGCTCGTATCTCTAATTCTCCGATAAAAATGACGCCATGTTCGAAGGGTTGCTGACGTATTTCAAATCGTCCCCTGCCATTGGTCCGCCGAGTCGGTTCCATTTTCAAATTTACGACTCCAACCAATGACCGTAACGGACGGTTACGAACGTACGCCCCTATATTTTATCGATAGCTTTGATTTCTTACTTGGAATTTATAGAATAGTTTCTATTTGAAAATTACTATTGAAAAATGTACTTGGAGATTATTCTTTCATTCTTATCTTCAGTCTAGATCTTGTTTAATGTATTTGTCAATCTAGATTTTCTTATTCTTCAAACAAAAAAGATCTCATTGCTCTTCATAATTCTACTCAAAGACAATAGCACTATCACCAAAATAATTAATCACGTCACAACGCGACATAATTTTGCAACACCCGCCATTTTGAACGCGGCATCTCAGTCGACAGCGAGACTGTCAGGGACCCAGACGTGTAATCCGCTCATCTTAGAGACTGGCAGCTGGCAGTATCACAGGACTAAGCCCCTACTTGTCGCCCTGCCAATTATTATTGTGATGGTTACTTGTAAAGTGGCTTTGTGACTAGTATTTGAGTAACTGTGGCGAGGCGTTTGCAGGTAGGTATAGGATTTGGCTAGACAGAAGGTGAATGTAAACATGCCGAGAATATTGGTGCACGGACCCCTAAAATATAAATTAGGACACATACACACGACACGACGTCTTATCGTGTGTTTAACCTTACTCAGTTACAGATTTTTATATGCTACAGATTTTTAAACGATTGAACATCTAGACTTTTTGAATCTTAATTATTTAGGAGTATTTACAAAGAGTCTTTAGAAAAATATTCATTTTGCATCCATGTTACGAAAGATCTAGAATTTCAGTCAAATGGATATTAAACCTATCCAAAGACCAACATCTGGCCACCCACAAAAACGAACATCAGGCACACCACAAAGCCCAATAGTCATCAAACTGCTCTTAACCCTCAAACGCTGACCGCTTAAAAACATAATCGCCAAGCGCAATCAATCAGAGCAGCTGCCAATTGATTGGCGCTAGCCGATTGCTATCACCTTGTGAATGCAAACTATATTGATTGAGCCGGTCCGCACGGAATTTGCAATTAGCGCAGCCGGTACGCTTCTAATTGCGTTCAGTCGTTCATTCATTCACTCGTTCACCGCTTTGTTGCTGCGCTTTTGTGATACAGGACTAGGATTTGCGTTTAGACCGACGGTTGTGTCTTTATTATTGGTTAGTTTTAGTATCTAGTTTTTATTTAGTATCTTTTTTTTATGTTTGTTCAAAATCTTTACAATAGTAACATACAAAAGTCTGCCAAACTGCCAAACAGTTTGTCGGCAGTGCAAAACAGTTTGTCGGCAAGATACACACATGATTTATTCAAAGTTTTCCCTGAATGGACTTTCTTAGGGATTTGGAATCATCGTTATGGTGACGCTTAGGAAAAGCCTAAGTCGAACAACAGTAGAAGTTTTTTTTTAATGCTGACTTCGTTTATGATAATGATTTCTAATATTGAAAGTCTGAATTCAAATAAATGTTAAGACATTAATGTATTGTGATAGTTGACACAGTAGCAGAAGCATTTGGATAGCATAGATGGCAAATTGCATTGAAAGCCATACGCTTAGACGCAACTACATCAATCTAAGCCACGTCATTTGGCACAGCTAACTAAATTCATACCATCTCGAGCGGACTAAGATCCCGTCTCAATAACAATACGGTGTCAGCATCAAGTATGCAAATATCTAGCAAGTCAGGCAACAATCAAGGTGTGAATGGCCACTGGTCCGGAACACCGCGCTTTGATGTACAGACAGACTGGCTGACTTGGTATCGAGTGGATGTGTTGGCAGAAGGTGCAGTGATATCAGTAACGTAAGTAGGGTCATCATCATCAGAATATAATGTTCCCACTGCAGGGACTCAGGCCTCCTCTCTTGGAGAGGGATGGGCTATAATCCATCACGCGGGCGCAGTGCGGGTTGGAGTTAGGTCATAATACCTGCCAAATGAGTACCAACTATAAGTTCCGTTATTCAAATAATAACGGTCATTCTTTGACCGACATTGGCATCAATAGGTAATAATTAAATATGGAATGGCTTATAATATTGCCATTCCGCTAATAGATTCTTGTGTGTTTTCTTCTTTAGGAGTACCTACTCATTCATTTTTATCTTCAGTCACAAGTGAAATGTCTTTATATTGTACTTCTAATAATAATATCTAGGTAGGTACACATTTTAACAATATCTTTTTCGGGTTTTATTATATCAATGTTTTCGATGTCTAAAAAGTATTCACTACTTACACCTATCCCAATTTTCAAATATTTAACGAACTGGTCTTTCTGCCCATGTTTTGTGTTATATTTGTGAATATTGATGTTTTGGTGGTACGACAGATGGAATTTGTATTTCGTATCCTGCAGCGCAGTTCGGAATGAAAACCTTTTCCATGTTTTTCATTTACATTCTGATAGTGGGTAGGTAGGAAAACGAGTTTTGCGGTATTTTAAAAGCGTCGATTTTAGTTTCAAAGTGATTTTTGGGGATTTTGTTGTCAATATCTCCCTCCATTGTTAGTTATTTTTTCATGCTGAAGTCACGATATTTTTTTTATAGAGCAGTATAAAAGTAGAACGCACGCTACGCCGACCCCACAAAAATTGGGATAAGATCAGGAGAATTATAAAGTTAGATATTTTATTGGACATATCAATCAATTAATCTTAGCGTTGTATGCACATATATACTAACACCGGATTTTTTGAACGGATATATCAAACAAAAGCTATATACACTCAGAAATCGAGTAAATCCCAAATAATACGAAACTAAATCTCCGAAAAACAAAAATGTAAAACAGTGACATCTCTTGAAATAAATACGCACTAACTCCAAACATCTCCATACTACTAACAGATGTCGCTACTTACCCTCTGTGTCGCTAGTGTCGGACAGCGGAGGCTCATTCGCAATGTATTGTCTGCCACTCAGGAGATTGCTCTCGACGACTGGTCGTTTGTCTTCCAGCTGTCTTCTGAATGCGCGGTGGTCATCCTGGAAAGGGAATTTGAAGATATAACAGTTGTATTTTGAATTTCATTTGTGATAGGCGAGTTTTAAGTGAACCATCCCTGATTATAGGAGAACATTCGTCGTATTATGTGAATCTATTCACATTATGATAAAGTCAAGCTGCGCAAATGACCAAAAGCATTTGAAACGAGACAGCCCATTGTAGTATTTTCGAAGGGAAATCCAGGCTTCATTTAATTTTCTCTATAGAGTAGTTTTTAATCAAGAAAATGTAATCCTATTTTAATACTTACTTAGGTATATAAGTACTACTCGGCTTTCAACAAACTTGACGTGGAAATCCAGTAACATTGTTAGTTCAATAAAATATCTTCCTAAAGCCCATATTTCCCGAACATTGGCCGCAGTATTCGATTAGGGCCGATTATCCGTACCCTTAAACGCTTGTTAACATTCCACACATAGCTGCCACTAAGCTCGCCATTTTGTTACTGTTCTGTAATCGGGTTATATAGCAGAAGGTTCACATGATGTAACTAAGGACGAATTACAATAATTAAAATTACGCGATCAGCACATTTAAACTGCGGGTATATGGTGTCAGTGTTTATATTTTATAACTAACTAGTGACCCGCCCCGGCTTCGCACGGGTGGAAAAAAGATATTAAAACCTTCCTCTTCAATCACTCTATCTATTAAAAAAAACCGCAATAAAATCCGTTGCGTAGTTTTAAAGATTTAAGCATACAAAGGGACATAGGGACAGAGAAAGCGACTGTTTTTTATTTAATAATTATGTAGTGATAACACTGACAGCTCTTGAACGCGGTTTAGGTGTGCTGACCGTGTCATGTAAATGGTGAAATCGGATCTAAGCAGAATTTCCAGTAATGAAAAGTATTATTCAAATTAGCATTTTACTATAAGAACACAGTTTGTGCCAAGCATTGATGCTTGTTCTTCTTTTCGCAGCACTTAGTTTGTTTACTTTACGGTTGCGAATGACAAACTTAACGACTTTCTATGACATAATGGTATCTAGCTCGACTAAACAGGTATAATTGTATATTTTATTTAACAAACTACATCATGCATTTTACGAATTTTAACGCAATTCATATTATTTTCCTATTATGATCTATTTTCCTAAATGGTCACAGACGCAGTTACTATTATGAAAGGCCCATTTTACGCTTTTTAACGCAATTCATATCATGTTCTGCTAAAGTGGCCGTTTTAGACGCCCAGTTCATCAGGGCTTCTGTATCAACCTGTCCTATCCCTTCAGTTAAAATGGCGTCCGTGCGTTGGTTGATTTAGGGCCGGTTTTTCAATCGCCAGTTAACTTTTGTCTGACGAATAAGTTTGTCATTTTGACAGTTTTTGTATAGACAATCTGTCAAAACATCACATTTATTCCTCAGGTAAAAGTTAACTGGCGATTGAAAAACCGGCCCTTAGCCGCGATCCACGGATTAGTGCGGTCAAATTGTTTATCGCTGTGCGTATTTTGTTGACTCTTGCGCCGATTTAGAGGGACATTGTTTGGAGAACTTACAGATCTATTCGTTACAGCATTTGTCCAACTGTGCGTTGTATATAGGGTGGAATGATCATCGATACACAAACGGCCAAATTAGGTACCGAAAAAAAAATCGATGTGTGGGGATCAGAATGATGTAGTGAAGACTGTTTGTGCATCGGTGTCCATTCCAATCTGTACACTTCGAGTCTGATATTACATTGAAAACCCTAACGTAGTCTTACTATCTTAATTCAGAACCTAACAGTCAGTTTAAGAGACTGTTATACAGTCCAATTGAATACTAGAACTCTTCGTAAAACGAAATGGAAAACATCTGATTTGAACTAGTGAATACTGAAGGTTACACTAGACCAGTCAATGCTACGGAGATAGCAGCACATCCTAATTTCCAAATTCTGTGTTCTAAGCATCATGAATCACATGCACTCAGGACCCGTCTGTATGAAAGAGAAGCATAACGATGCCTTAGATTGAAAACCTCGTAAGTGTAAAAGAAGTAACTGTTCAGGAGGAAGAAAAAACTGCGTACCTTTTCCAAGGGTTGTACGGCGTCTTTTATGTTTATTTTAAATTAATATTAAAAATATTACCTCTATCGAATGAACAAATAAGTCAGATCAGGATTTGCATTGTGAGGTTTTCTTCCTAAATTTGAGCAGAAATGCATTCCCGAGATTTCACTCCAAGGCGACGATAATGAAGATGCAGTCTATGTCTCCTTAGCAAACCCAAGCTTCATTCGACCTAGATACTCGAAGAGCAATAAAAACAAACACATTCAACTGTTTACGATCTATTCCTTGGTTTATTACTAGTAGGAGGCTCTTAAAGCAATTCGAGACAAGTTGCCGGGTCCAAACAATTACTCCTGGCCGACTCGCTTGGTCGGCCATTTTGAGGTGGAGCTGTGACCAAAATTGCGTCGTTTAGACCGTTTTGGATCAGAACTGCCTATATCCGTACGATCTCAAACTTTAGCAATGGTTCGAGTACGACTCTTTTGGTTTTTATTCAGTAGGTACAGAGTTACAGATATTTACTAAACCTTTATACAGGTTGATTGGAAATTGGGTGTATTCCTTGAAATTGGCGACACTATTTGCAACAATTTTGACCCCGACCGCGACGGCATGGTGTCTAAACTGGGTTGATAATTAATCGAAATTTAATGAAAAATCTCTCATATACTGAAAGTTTGATGTAAAAATTCTACCTCTTCACCATAACCTTTAACTGATTGTGAGAAATTCTGGATCTTAAAGTGATACGTTTTTTAAAGCTCATGAATGCATTAATCCTTCTAAAACAAAACACCAGTCTTCGGAAATTAAGCGCCATAAAGGTCTCTTAGGTGTCTTTTTATGTGTCAAGATTGTTGCAAATTAGGTTTAGTATCACCCATTTCAAGGAATGCACTCAATTACTATTCAATTTTTTCTACGAAAACCGTTAGGAAACATATTTGCTGGCTGACAACATCATTATTATGTATTTTTGCGATTTTCCAGTGCACAAAAATCCTTGTACCTATATAAACGAATATACTCATACCTGTTGTTTCAACAGAGCAGGCAGGTCGCCCCTGGGCGGAGCGAGTGCGTTGAGCTCCGTCTCCTTTCTGATGACCCACTCGGTGAGCTCGCGCAATGATAGCAGTAATGCTGACCAGTGCTCTGCGTTGCTCTCCAAGCGGTTTCTGAGGAAAAAAGAGATAATTCTGTTAGTGGAGATTTGTGTGAGAACAAAATATTTGACTAAGGCCTTTTTTTTGGAGGGAGGGTAGGGTAGTCATCAAATGACTCCTCCCACTCTAGGCAGAGTGGTAGGGAGTGTCAGACTTCTACTGACTAAAAATCACCCATGTTCCTTCTTAGCCCTTTGTGTTGAGGCCGCGGTATCTCTTTCGAACCAACCGCGTCGGCCCTTGAAAAAAGACAATTCTGTTAGTGGAGATTTAAAGAACAACCTCTTTGACTGGTAGAGAGAGAGCGCCTAAGGACATATGTCTGCTTTTGTACCTTTCTGTGTGCGAAAAGTTTAGATAAATGGACAATGGTTTCTCAGGTTGGGTACGAGTGAAAGATAAAGTGATGATACATCTAGTAAAATGGGTATAAATTGTCGTTTTAGATGCTGTAATTAAGTAGGTTATTGATAACAAACGCCTAAAACAGAAAACAAAATTTAATTGCTGAATAATAAGCGATTTTTTTCTTATTTCAAAATGGGCCTGCTCTTGGCCTGGATCTCGCCTGGTAGAAAGCGATGAATACAATTGATTGACAAAAGTCAATGAATTTAAGCTGATTGATGAAATTTGCTCTGGTTTTAAGGATACTCCATTAGATGGAAGTCTGATAAATTCTAAACCACAAATAAGAACATTCTTTATAATCAAAATCAACACCATTAATGACATCTTAAAATATCTTCAAACACTCAAAGTAATCCTACTTCGCCTTGCTGCCACAAGATCGCTATAAAGCTAATCCCCAATAAAACGAAGCCGTATAAAGAACAGTGGGTAAGTAGCGAGTAAGGCTATAACTCAAAAACTTGGCCCTCGCACAAAGGAAGTACAATTGTTGAAATTTGGTCGCCTGGCTGATGCTGGAGAGATTGCGGATAGAATGTAGGGATGGGGTGGTGGCCGAGATACTATTCATACATAATTTATTGTTTCTACGATCATAATATTATTACTAGAAAAGAGGTGGCTGCCGACAGGAAACTCGGTCTGAGTTTCCTCCGTTTT
This sequence comes from Diarsia dahlii, assembly GCA_949775195.1. Taxonomy (NCBI): domain Eukaryota; kingdom Metazoa; phylum Arthropoda; class Insecta; order Lepidoptera; family Noctuidae; genus Diarsia; species Diarsia dahlii. Next base: position 18,378,062 of record OX459212.1, read on the forward strand.
TTGGAGAGCACGTTAAGCCGGCTGCTATTTGTAGACTATTGACAGTGTCGTTACAGGCAGTCAGTGATCCGAAAGTCTGACAACCAGTCATATTAATGGGTATCGTATTCCCCAGCACTTACAGGGCTGTATAAGTCAGATAAGTAATCGCTTCACGTAAAATACTGGTATTCAGCTGCATACGGTTAGACTGCAAGCAGACGCCAATATAGTTGGGAAAAGAAAGGTAGATATTGATTTGTGTGGTTACTCTCGAAAGGGTACCATTAACAATCAAGACTAACATAAAAAGGAATTTCAAAACACCAAGCAAGCATTGATCCCTTCATAATCCCTAAAGTTTGACAGCATAGTGATACAAACGCAGGGGCGTACTCAGGGCGGCACAAAGGGCCCACGACCGCAGGGGCCCGGCCCACCTGGGCCGTGACCGCAGGACGCAAGTTCCACACTAACCGTGGAGCGTCAGCCACCGCAGAGGAGCTTACACTAAGAGTTTCACGGTTAATTTTTGATAAGATTATGGTTACGCGCGTATATGGGGATAGTGTGTTATGCTTTTCAAGGGAATTACTTGGATTTCCTTTGTTTTGATAGTTGCAAGGACCAGAAGGCCTACCATGACGTCTTAAGACAGTCCTAACTTATTTTTAATGCAGTGTGGACTAACGATATTGCCTTTTTTTTTTTTTTTTTTTTTTTGGTGGGTGGAAAATCATCGAATAACCCCCCCCGCTCTTGGGCAGAGCGAAGGGGAGTGTCAGACTTCTACTGACTAAAAACCAAACCCATGTTCCTTCTTCTTCGCCCTTGTGTCGGAGCCGCGGTAACCTTTCGATATCCACAGCTCCGACGGGCGTCGGCCCTTGCGGGCCCCTCGTTGCTGACATCTCTTTGAGGCGCGCGTGGAACACGTACGCGCCGCCGACACGGTCTGTTGCCATCATGACGACGGCCGGACGGCGAGCTAGCCCGTTACTCACCGTCCACAGGCCCGCGTCTACGGTGGCCGGAGGTCATCGCGTGACCCCCGACGCCCGGAGCGCCTTCCGCGGCGGCTGGGACGTTGAGAGGTTCTCTCCCTCTCTCGTTCCGCCACCTCCTTCGCTAGCATCACTGCTTCGCAAAAGGAGGCGACGGCGTCCCATTCCTCCTCGCCCCGGACCATGGCTTGCACCAGGGCCGGGCGCGAGAGGTCGCCGCCGCCGATCGCCGCTACGAGAACACGGCGGGGCTCCGCCCAAGCAGGGCACGCCTCCACAGTGTGCTCCACCGTGTCCTCTAACGACATTGTCTTACGTTCGAACGTATTATCGATATAGACTCGCCCATCACTACTTCCTTCGTGACGTATCATGACGATAGCTCACTTACTAGCCGACGTCGCTTTGCCGGCCGTGTTAATTAGCGATCTTTGCAAATCTACCCGCTATCTACTTTATACTATTTTTTATGATACTTTTATTATTATGTTAAGATAAAACGTACATTTTGTATGTCTTGTATACATTGTAAATATTATGTGGGTCCTTACTAAGACCTGCACATACCCTACCTAGTTACTAACCGATGTAAATCAATAAGTTAAGTCAACGCTAAAATAAGATTTGTAAAATTATGTTTTGTTGTTTATAAAGGCGACATACTTAGCCTATGTAACAAAGTAAGTCCCGACTTGTTTACAAATAGAATAAGATCATTTGTAAACAGATTTTATTAAGTTATGTTTAAATAAAGACCTTGAAAAATCAATCAAAAATCAATGCAGTGTGGAAAAGAGATGGCGCTAGACACCCAGTATAGTTCTGTCACGTTTCTACACTGGAATAAGATTAAGATAAGACTATTTGAGGACTTCACAGTAGGGTCTAGGGTACCAGTAATTGTCATTGTAATATGGTACCTATAACAATCACATTATAAGTTCACAATTAATTACACTGCTTTCGCGTGTCCCATGGTTTGTTCATCACAGAAACTGATGAACGCTACTGAAGGTGCCAATATAGATTGCCATTGACACTAAGTAGAAGAAGAAATTGCATTTAATTGTTTTCCAATAGTTTCCCGAATGGATTTATGGCAATACGTTCACCCCTAATTAGCTCTATTACATAGGTCTCTCGAACATATCGGGTGCACTCTATAGGTATGGCTTAACCTCTGCTGAACTCTTCAGAGAACGAAGGCGTAGGTAAAGTTTAAAAAAAAAAAACTAAAACCAGTTTAAAATAAGTAATATATTTCCCAATCTAAAACCATCTGCAACCTCAGTTTACGACTATTTTACTGCCAATCGTCGGAGAATCGAACCTGCTATACCTCATAGCAGCGTAGAGTAGTTTAGCAGTTTTATCTACGCTATCACATGTAAAGTGGGTAGTAAAGGGGTAAGCAGGGGTAGTGCGCATTCAGTTTAATGGCAGATTCTTATGACAGCCGTTTTATGGGTTATCATGGTGAAATTGAGGGGATGCTGCTAGCTTTCGTGGTTGGGGTGTATTGTGATGGTATATTTAATTGGAAGAAGAAGACATGCTTAGCCGACCCTAAATAAATTAGGATAAGAACAAATGAATGACGATGATTTACCTAATTTGAACACAATGCCGTAAAGTTTGGTGTTAAAAAGGTAAAATTACTTCTTAACTTTCAGTCAAGAAAACCAGCTCAAACCCTCTTAAACTTACTAAATCTCTCACTCTACTAACAAGTCATGCATGTAGTAGTGTTCTCGTGTTCTACTTGGATCCAGCCCCCAGATATGCTCTAGGGTTATTTATGAACGGAAACATAACAACTGTAGGCCACCCTTGCTTCCTAGTTTAAGTGCTCAGCGTCTAAACAAAAGTAAACTAAACCAAATGTTGTGATTTCCCGTAATGTAATGATTTCCCGGGCTTTTGCCAAAGCCCGGGAAATACCAGTCACTGAATCTTTAAAGGGTAAAACAAAATTGTTTTGATACAACTGAATATACTACTTTAATTTTGAAAGAGTAAAATAAACGCTACTACCAATAAAACTCGCTAAGCGCTCACAGTGGCACCTCACCCTAAGCTCAATAAATCTGCATGCGTGTGTACATAAAGCTGTGTCTGTTTAGTGATATAAAACTGTGTCATATATCTCTTTATGACTGGCCTGTTGGTCTAGTGGTTAGTGACCCTAACTGCTATGCCGGAGGTCGTGGGTTCGATTCCCACCCAGGACAAATGTTTGTGTGATGAGCACGATCATTTGTTCTGTGTCTGGGTGTAATTTATCTATAATATGTATGTATTTAGAAATATATAAGTATGTTTATCAGTTGTCTAGTACCCATAACACAAGCTCTGCTTAGCTTGGGACTAGATGGCGTTGTGTGATAGTTGTGGAATATTATTATTATTATTATTATTATTATTATTTCATTTTATCGTCCTTTTACGGTTACCGCCAGATTACGACCGTGACACAACTATAACTAGATGGAAGTATTGTTTTGTTCATTTTAAACCTTTACAATATAACATTAGGATAGTACACATCTTATTTGGCAAAGATATTGAAATATTTAATAATCCAGGAAAAGTGTTCCCAACGATGTGTTATGGGTTTTCTTTGATACGGTTTTGGGAAATGGAAATAATATTCTGTAAGTACAAAATAATTACCATACATTGTTCCCACTGCAGGGAGACAGGCCTCCTCACTTTAAGACGTAGGGCCTCTCGTAGAGAGAGGGCAAGCATCTAAATCCACCCTAAAGGCTGTTACCGAGGGTTCCTAGTGGTAAACCCATAATATTAAGTTACGAAGATAGGTAAGTGTTATGGGCAGAATTTCGAAAGAAAGAAAAAATGTTTATTGACGTCAGTACATCAAGCACACACACAAAAATATAAAAAAATAATAAAAAAAAAAAATAATAATTAATTTTCCCAAACTCGTTATCGAATCCAGAACCATACTTAGTATTTGCGCTTGTGATTAGGTCACCCAGGCGGTATCCGCAAAATTCAGATATCTTATTATACGAAACATTAACCTTAATTGTGCAGTCAGGTATAAAACCGAGTATTTCCACTAACTTCACTAATACACCTGTCAAAAGCACAAAGAATAAAGCTAGCTTTGCTTATCCTTGTCAGCTCAAAAAGCGTGAATATTCGAACGAATTAACTTGAACACAGAGCTAAACAAAAGCAAAATATGATTTACATAGATGGCACATCGTAATCGAGTACGAACAGTCCACGGTTCGATTCCCGGCGAGGGAAACTCCAGATTTATTACACGTCGTTAAGTTTGAATGATTAATTCACTGATCGGTTTGGAGCCACGAAAATAGCGGAGAGAGGAAAATGGGAGGAACATAAAAAAATAAAAAACAGAAAAAATGGAACATATATTGTAATCCCAAACGATTTTAAAAGAGTGTCCATGAAGTTTCTTGCCATTCTTCTCATGAGACCAACGCTTTGGAATGGGCAACTACAGTACACTCACGAGTTATTATGCCTTGTGACTGGGACTGTAGCTTAGTTTATTTAGCTTCATTAGTTTAGTAGTTTGCTGCCGCACTCGGAGAGCTTCAGTGGTTGCTTGGGCCGTCGCTTGGTAAAGGTTTTTGGCAGTTTTGTCATACAAAAGTATGTCAGGCCTTTGCTGGGTGGCGGCTTGAGTAATCGTTGGATATCTCTGAGTGCCGCAGTTAGTATAATTCGACTATTCAAAAGTGCCTGTAACGGCCTACTTGAAATAAATGCCTTGATTTTGAATTTTAATTTTGATTTTGAAGAATTTTTCATTGTACGCGTAAGATAGATTCTCTTGCCCTTATCCTAATTCATTTGCCATGGGGTCGGCGCAACATGTCTTCTTCTTCCATACAGATAGTTGTTTCGGGTCTGGGTGTGTTTGTGTATGTGAGTTTAGATGTTTGTAAACGCACCCACGGTACAGGAGAAATTCCTAGTGTGGGGCAACGTTTTTAAAAAAAATAAAAATAAAATAAATAAATAAATAAATACATCTATATTACTCGTATTCTCATCACATACCTTCTTTCTTGCGATATTATACTTTGAACAGTCCATCCATCGTTTTTATGATCCTCCTCTACTCCTATCAGCGATAACTTAACTATTGCTTATCGATGGTCAAGCATTTAGCACTACTTTAGATTACACTTTTATAATTTTCATCAGTGTACACTGGGACCATACCTACTAGTTTATCACCTAGCATACAAAGAAAATTCTGACAAAAAAACGTATGATTTGGTTCCTATGAGAATGTAGTAGTGTGGTATTATCAATTTAATCAATTCTGTAATAACATAAAATAACATCACGCCGGTAATTCCCGAAAGATTTCGCCAGTTATGCTTAAGTCCCATATTGTAATGGCTATTACTGAGAAATTCAATCAATCCTGTTATAACCATTTATGATATGTGGAAGAGAAGGGCTTAATGTCAATACGCTGTACTACTTCAGAATTTTCCACTCACTCGAATTTCATCGGAAAATCTCCCGCCATTTTCCTAGCCCCACGAACAAAATGGCCGCCTATATCAAGAATGACCGTTACACAAGCGAAAATTTAATTTTTTACCAAAGGATTATTTATGGATCCGGCGATTGGTGGCGCGTAAATAAATCTACTTGTTTGCACTTCAAACTTAATTGGGAACGCTCCTTTTTGTTAAATATCTACCAATGTGGGAGGTATTGCGGGTTTTATACTGATTGATTGAAGATTTGATTAAACTGTCCAATCCTCAATTTTCATGAAAGAGTTTTGTAATGGAGGAAGCGATATAGGTTTAAAATGGAACTAGCACCGACAAAGGCTTTTTCAATGTATTTTACAAATGTTGACATCAACAGCGACCTTTTATAAACGTCTTTCGGGCGCCAAATAATTCATATAGCACGGGGCGAACCGATTTTTCTTCAAGAAACGGATGCTGAGGTTGTTAACGTAATCAGCCAATAAATGATGTTTCCATTGCTGGGACATACTCTGGATAGCTTAGATAGTATTAATTCTAAACTAGTTCTTATTGACAAACACTGTAAGAATTTTGTTCACATTACTTAGAGTAGTGGTCCTGAATTCAATCGCAGGTGCTTATAGGCCAATCATGACAACTTGATACTTTATGAATCTATCGCCTATAAACCGGATCTCCCATTTATCACCGTCCCCATAAATCATAAACAAAGCCGCAATAGATAATTGTAGAAGCACTAATAACTATAGAGTCCAATATCCTCTATCAATAAATTATAATGTACTGTCGCGACTATCACCAAATTCAATTATAGGGCGATAATATCTTTACCAGCATCCCTTTTGAAATTATAATACCAAACTTTTAAATAATCCGCCATAGTTTCTTAAATAAAGCTACCTTTAAAACAATACTCAAGTAACTTTCAGTCCATAAATTCTTCAACAAATTGAATATCTAATTTTGTGTTAATTGACACCCCTGTGCCGTCAACCCTTTTAATGCTAGAGGGGGACAGAGCGACACAAAGTTTTAATGGAAGAGCGGGACAGAATTACTTTTTTAGTTTAATAGAAGTGTTCTAAATGTTTTGACTGATGGAATTGAACCATTTGAAGAATTTCGAGACGAATTTGATTAAAATATCGTACAGTTGAATTGTCATGGAAATTGATATTTAGAGGGTGGGGAAGTGCTTTAAATTAATGGGTAAGCTTTGTTAAAATTCATAAATAATTATATTTCGTACGTTTCATTCTTCAGATAAATATTAGACACATGTAGTACCTTCATTGTACTGGCAACTTCGCACTTTTAAAATATTCGGGTAGATTGAAAAATGCCCCTGTACGCGCTCCGTCCGGCCCGCCAGCGCGGGCGCCGCCGCTCTGCCTCTTCAATATTTCATAAAATATTAGTGATATTTCGTTAAAGTTATCTTCGAATTACTTTCATCATGTCCAAGCGTAGCTGTGACACAAAAATTAGTTACTATGAAAGTAAAATTAAAAGACTTAAAGAACGTGCAACGAAGAAACGAAGTCGTGTGATTATATATTCATCTTCGTCGGATTCCGAGAAAAATCAAGGTTAGTTATGACATATTTTATTTCCATTAAGTGATTTTGTGTACCTATGAGTTACAACGATCTCAGAACTGACTGTGAATACGTCACAAAGCATCTCTAAGCTAGCCTGGAGGATATCACATTGAGGGTATCACGAAGGTGTAGCATGATGCGTAAAATAACTCTTTTTTATGTGGTTCAAAATAAATAATTAAACATCTCTAAGCTAGCCTGGAGGATATCACATTGAGGGTATCACGAAGGTATAGCATGATGTGTAAAATATGCCTGGAGGTTGACTGCGGGTCAACACGACGGTTTAAAAATCAAACGCTTGTCCAATTTAAATTACATTCGAAACGTTAATCGTTTCAGACGACGGAACCATGCAAGATGATGTCACGGCGTTGCAGCTTAACGCTCCAGTTGAATCTCATGTTCAAGAAAACATTGATATGACACCAGAGGCGCCGATTCTACTAGCGCAAGATGATTCTCCACAGCTCGACCCGGAATTATTATCAGCGCTTGGCGATACCACGGATGAACAGCCGATTTACGGCGAAAATATACACCACACGTTAGCACAACGTTGGATACCTTTACTAAAAAAAGGGCTTGCTAAGGATCTCAAGGAAAAAATACTTAGAGAGTATCAGATACCGGAGAATTGTAAACTCCTTAGAGCACCTACTTTGAATCCGGAAATTAAGGCTGCGGTCTCAGAAATAATTTTTAACCGTGATAAAAATATACAGTTAAAACAAGACCAGCTAGGCCTAGGTATAAGCGTGCTTAATAAAGCAATTACCCACCTCCTTATAGGAGACGATAAAATTCAGGCTATAAAGATTCTTTCTGATAGCTGTAGGATCCTAACCGACCTACATTACACCGAAACTCAGGTGAGGACAAAACTCATAGTTCCGTGTCTGGACAAATCTTTTACACCACTTCTAAAAGATCACGAAAGAGACGAGATGCTTTTCGGAGAAAAGCTCTCAGATACAATAAAAGCTTCTAAAGCTATTGAGCGACAAGGATCATTGATAAAAGGATCCGCTCAAAGGGCGACGTCTTTACCCGCACCCACAGCTGGACCATCGACCGCAAGGACTCGGTTTTCGGGAAACGCGACTGGCCCCCTTCGTTATGCCTCGGCGAGCAGGGGGGGGCGAGGAAGATATCCACGAGCAGCAGCATACCGGCGGCAGCCGACGACCACGCAACCTCGAGCTTCCCCCGGCCAGGGCAAGCACCGTGCCCAGACTCGACGTTAGCAATACAGGTACACGCCGGTCGTTTACAATATTTTTACCATTGCTGGATGAATATCACTAGCAATAGTACAATCCTAGATTGGATTAAAAATGGATATGTGATACCATTTTGTAAAAAAGTCTATCAACATATAGTACCCTCTAACACATTTACAAATGAAGAACAAAGAGATATGTCTGAAGCGATCGACAACTTGTTACAATTAGGCGCGATACAGGAATGTGAGCCACAGTCAGGCCAATTTATTTCTAAAATATTTTTGGCTTCAAAATCAAATGGCGGAAAACGCTTTATTTTAAACTTAAAATTGTTCAATACATTCATAACTAATAATCATTTTAAAATGGAAGATTAAAGAACAGCTTGTAAATTAATTCCTCATAATGGCTTCATGGCCACGATCGATTTAAAGGAATCTTAATTTTATTGGAACCTATTAATCCATTACACAGAAAATATTTTAGATTTCATTTTCATAACGAAGTCGGTGAAAATTTACTTTATGAATTCAAAGTAATGCCTTACGGCTTGTCATCGGCTCCAAGAACTTTTACGAAAATTATGAGAGAGGTTGTGGCTCACCTCAGATATCGCGGCTATTCATCTGTTATTTACCTTGATGATTTGTTATGTATCGGCCATACATATGATGAATGTTTAAATAACGTAAAGGAGACTGTTAAACTCTTGCAATGTTTGGGATTCGTGATAAACTTCGAAAAAAGTTCGTTACAACCATCACAACAGACTAAATTCCTAGGTTTTAATTTTAACACTAATAACATGTCTTTATCCTTACCGAATGAAAAACGAGTTCACATTTCAGAATTAGTAAAAAAAATGTATTCCCTTGCCACGGTGCACTATTAAGGAGTTTGCCAGTTTAATCGGTGTTTTAACATCCGCCTGTCCTGCGGTAAAATACGGTTGGGTTTATACTAAACGTCTTGAGAGACAAAAGTACTTAGCGTTAAAGACTAAAACATACGAATCTAAATTTATTCCTTCGCCTGTAATACTACAGGATCTGGAATGGTGGTCTCAGAACATTCTTTCTTTTTTTGTGCGCGGCAACAAGCACTCACTTCAGATATTATATTTATAAATTCTGAAAATAACATTATATGGTCTTCCTCTAGGAACCCACAAATAAAAGGAGTTTCCCTGGTTGCAGCGAAGCTCTCAGGAACGCGTTCATAAAACGAGGTGTCCCTATGGCCTCTTTGGATTTAATGATGGCATCTTTATCCAAGAACACATTGAAAAAATATAGTGTGGCCTTAAAAAATTGGTGGCAGTATTGCATTAACAATGAAATAGATCCATATAAATCTTGTATACCGTCAGTATTATCATTCTTAACGAAACAGTTTCATGAAGGTGCAGCTTACGGCTCTCTTAATAGTTTCCGTTCGGCTTTAAGTTTATTATTTGGTGATGATTTAGGTTCTCATGAGCAAATCAAAAGGTTATTAAAAGGAACCTATAAATTAAGGCCAAACATCCCAAAATATGCATCTACGTGGAACCCTCAAATAGTTTTAGAACACATCGCTCAATGGAGCCCTAATACAGAATTACCTTTAAAAAAGATTTCCCAGAAACTTGTTATCTTATTAGCTTTATGCACAGCTCACAGAGCGCAAACAATAACATCTATAAAAATTAAAAACATTCATTTTTGTCCTAACGGAGTCAATATTGTTATTTCCGATATCATTAAAACATCTGCTGCCGGTCGCGACCAACCAATTTTATTCCTGAGTTACTTCAAAGAAAATATAAATATTTGCCCAGCTACAACTTTGAAAGACTTTGTCGGTTACAAAAAATACAAGGCCAGATACGGTTGAAAACCTACTGATGACATTCAGGCGACCTTATAAGGCCGCCTGCACACAAACCATCAGCCGATGGATAAAGCAGGTGCTCGCACTCTCGCAGAGAGCGGCGTGGATGTGTCGGCGTTCGGTGCTCACAGCACTCGACACGCTGCCACATCCACGGCGCGCTCGCAAGGCATATCGCTTGACGTTATCAGGAAGACTGTTGGTTGGTCGCAATCATCACAGACGTTTGCAAAATTTTATAATCGTCCAGTAAGCGATGATGCTAGTTTCGCAAGATCAGTTTTTCTTCCTGGTTGACAACCATTATAACCTGCGGTTAGAGTATTCAATAATCTAATTGATCCTGATTTTCTTAACAAGACAGTGTCCGATAATAATAATAATTAATGTATAAAAGAGTAAACACACGTTTTGTTTTGTACTTTAAAATGGTTGGAGTTGTGTTGAGTAATTAAATGATTTCAAGCAGAAAAACAGTAGTTTTCATCTTATGCATTTAATACCTATCTAGTTACAAAATTTTTGGTCTCTAAACATCTACATGTGTCTAATATTTATCTGAAGAATGAAACGTTCGAAATATAATTGATGATTAAACGAACTTACCTGTAAGTGAAGTTCTATCCCAATTATATGAGTACGTTTCATTCGAAGATAAAGTTCCCTCCCTTCCCATAGCCCATAATCTAAAAATTTTGCAATAGAAATAGGACTCTAAAGAATGAGGCAGAGCGGCGGCGCCCGCGCTGGCGGGCCGGACGGAGCGCGTACAGGGGCATTTTTCAATCTACCCGAATATTTTAAAAGTGCGAAGTTGCCAGTACAATGAAGGTACTACATGTGTCTAATATTTATCTTCGAATGAAACGTACTCATATAATTGGGATAGAACTTCACTTACAGGTAAGTTCGTTTAATCATCAATTATATGAAATAAGTTTATATTCATTGACTAACCTATGCAAAAATCAAAGTCTACGATAACAGTACAATCATGCCTATCTCCGACTTTTTTCGATAAACATATTTTTCTTCCTTCTTTCAAAATGTACGTCTATGAAAAATCTCAGCATTATGTGAGATTTTCCCTCATATCCGATACCTCATTTAAAACCCCCATCAGTCTCACCTATTAAACGACATATTTCCTTTATACCCCCACGTGGTACAACCCCATGTTTTCCACCCCCATAAATAACACTTAATGGCCTGTTTTTGTTCAGCGTCTGTAAATACGTTCAACTTTTTTAAAGTCCCATGTGCGGCGGAATTTGAGGGTTAATTTAAGCTCGCGTTTTTATAAGGTTTTCACGCGGTATTTTATTTTAGTAGTGTATTAATGTTATGTGTGTTTCAAAATGAGTAAAGTTTGAGTGTGTAACACAAGAAACTTAGGAGCTTATCCTAAATGAAGGTCTAGACTCACATTGGCATTCTGTTTTGCGTGTGGTACGGATACAAAAGGTCAAAAATGTATAGGGTTGTTGTCAGTCACCTTATGAATATGTGAGCTACCGCAAAGATTATGAAAATCTTAAAAACATAAAATACCATTGAAAAGCGGTTGAAGTTTTTTTTTTTCTCGATTATAAGGTTGAACCGAACTCTCGTAATTATTTTACAATATTCTATTCTAATAAAATTCATAATTCAATTCGTCTTCGCCAACCCTAAAAACCAATTTACAAAATAAGTAAGAAAATAATTGCTTAATACCCCAGCCACAGAGCTTATCTGAAGATCGATCTATCCCCAAATAGAATTAGCTCTTCAATTTATTTCTCACCAATAACCCTTAGCGGTAAGTGTATATAGTTTGTGGGGGGTAGTTTTACAACTCTTCACCCCCCCGCCATGGACGTGGTGCGGTGGTGCGATGTTGTGACACTTCGCAAATTAATTCCTGGTCCAGCGAAATGAGTTTCATTTTATACTTTTAGTTCGGAAGGTTGCGGGTGGGTAGTTTGGAACTTTCTATAGGGACTGGTTCGCACCTAAATATGAATTTTCTATTTTCAAGTTTGTAGAGGTGGCTTTCAAAGGTTGAAGTTTGAAGGTTTTAGTTTTCCCCTGTGATTATTATAAAATCTATAATGGGGAAATAGTGGGACCTCAATGTTGATCATCTGATTCTATATTTAAAACTGTAAGCTTGCAGTGTTTAATTACGACCAATGAATGTTTTATGGACAAGACTACATTTTTCTTCCTACTTATTATGTAGGTATAATGTTTAAGTGAGATTTCATTTCAACGTGTTGCGCCGACCCCAAGTAAGTAACTTGAGACGAGGGCAGGAATATGATTGATTTCATTTCAAACAGCCCGAATACGCCCGAAACAGGGAATCCTAGTTTGGTCTTAGTTTCTAACAAGCCGCGTGTACCGATGGAAATGCGCTTCTCCCAGAAAAATGTGCGCGGGTCAATGGCTTTAATCCATTTTCCCTTCATAATTATTTAAAGCGTAAGACAATGGCGAAAAAGAAACGTAAAAATGAGATTAGACAAAATAAGGTTATAGTATATTTTTACATAATTAGGACGAGAATCTAATACGGATACCTTCCCTCAATAAGTCCTTCGTTTAACCTAACATACTGTTTAAATAATTCGTTTTACCAGACGTTTTGGGTACGTTGTCCTTGTCATTGTATTAACATGTCTGTTTAGTACAATACTCCCTTCTTTTAACAACCAACTATCAAGATCATAATTCCACCTACAAACCCTAAACTGTCACCACACCTATCTGTTCGCAATTCGGTACATTAACAGCAATTAGGCGGAGCAACCAGTGACGTAATAGGTTTAGAAACCGGTTGCCGCAACGGGTTGCAGCTACCATCGTCGTAACGTTCGGGTTATTGGGTTATAGGACATGTATTGATTGTTGTAGACGGGTTTCTAGATGGTGGTAGGGGATGTCCAATATCATTGGAGTAATAAGTAATTCAAGCTTAAGTTATTGTTTTAAATTTTATATTTTTAATCTATTGCATAGATTCTATCGCGGGCCTTGAGTTGAGTTGAGCGTGGAGAGCGAATCCAGAGATTTCCTAACAAAAATATTCAGGATTCAAGATTCAACCAGGTTGCTATGGTTACGGAAAATAACAAGGTTGTCAACTGAGGTTGTCAAATTAAATAATTGTTTGTCTCTCTGCTTTCTCCTTCTAAAATATTCTTACTCGTATAATTTGTGTACAAAGTGTTTTCAATATGAATAAACAAAGTGCATTTATTAATGAAGAAAGTCACGAAAAAATAGTGAAAGAAAATGAGTGAGTACTCTATATACATTCATTTTATTATTAGTACGCATATCATAAGTTTTATTGGTTTTTGCATTACTATTCTGCGAATCGGTCTAAAACGATTCGTTTTCGTATAAAATATCTAAAATAAAATAAATAATCTTCATATTTTTCAATGTTATGACTAGTGGTGGTTAATATAACGAATAACACCAAAACATAACATGTTATTGATTCATAACGAATAACGTTTGTTATACCGACGCTGCCTACGTGTTATCATTATAATGTCTAACTCAACAACACGCTCAACGAATAACGTAGCAAGCGGTGGCGGCGGTCCTACGATGCACCGTTTCCGGGTTAAGGGCGTTCAAAGTTTCTGTTAAAAAAAAAATGAAACTGAAATATCTCGAAAACGGAGCGTCCTAGGCAAAAAAGGACCAACATATTGACCCCCCTCTGCCACCCCCGTGATATGTAAGTGAGATTCACATAACACGAATAAACATACACTGATGCAACTTTACTTAATCATAACATTTAATAATATTTTATTAGTCCTGAAACTGCGCAGAATGAAGGAAAGTTCATTGATAATTTAAAACCATAATTATAATACATTTATATTCGTTTTTAATATTAATAATAACGATATTATTATAATCGTTCGTATACCTACAGTCCACTAGAATATAACATTAACTGCGCATCAATAATCATTGCGCACGTTTAGCGTGTTGCCGAATAAAACGATAACGTCTCCGCGTTCAGATTACTGCCGCGTTTTGTTACAACTCGTTATTATGATAACGTATAAAATAACATGTTATAAAAATATATTCAATAGTCTATAACATGATAATGATTTATAGCAGAATTGCACACCACTAGTTATGACACTTACGTCAGGTTGTCAATACTTTTTCTTTCAATACTTTTTCTGTCATAGAGTTTCTTACTAGCTTAGTCTATGAAGGTTAGTTTTGATTTATTTAATGTACATCGCGCGAAATTCGAAGATCAAACTCTTAATAACGTTATTTTTGTTCAAATTTTTTGAATGAATAATTATTTTGGTGTATAATTACACTATTAATACCTAATTATTTATACCTATTATTGCGGTTGATAAAAAATGCTATGCAATAGATTTACCGCGGCAGTCTCCGAGTGCCACACGTTTTTTTTTTACTAGACTGCATTTGAATAAGGGAAGTGGGTTAATAATTATTGTGCACGTCAGCATTTGCAGGGTTAAGTGTTGAGCCTGTCGTGTGTTGAGCGTATCTTCTAATACTGCTTGTAGGGTGAAAACGGGCATTTTATACTTCAGTGGGTATGAATATTATAACTATGAGCTAACTGGGCAATCCGCAACCGCATTTAATATCACTTTTCTCATTAAAAAAATGGAATGTGACGCGTAGCTTATTGATATTTTTTATAAATGTCGATGTAAGCCTATCGTCCCCTTACATCAAAACCCAACTAACTGCACAAAATGTAGTTTCGAGAAAATCGTGTCTAAAGGTTCGAATCGAAAAGTTTCTAAATAACTGATAATGAGAAGAGTACGTGTATTTTTGATTTCTTAATGTATTCATTATTCGGATGGAAGAGAAAACTGAACTTAACTCTCAAAACAAGTAGGAAAAATTAAGGATTGGCTTGAAAAGTGCTGCAGATTAGTGGTTTTTCCTGTAGGCACAATTTTTTCTTATCTTTTGAAGAATAGTGTTTGGACAGCAGTTTTTTACGAATTCAATTAAACGAAATTTGTACGTTCATCTAATTAGTAATTGCTGAAACTAAGTAGAAATCTTTAGTCTCTTTACTCAGTTATTCAATTGTTATTGTTCATCTAACTTGAATCATGCGAAAACCAATTAAACGGCGATTAAACGTTTTTCCTGGCTAAAAACATTGTTTACAGTGCAGAAACATTGCTTTAACTGACACTTATTGGGTTTTGCCTGTTCTTAATTTTAAAAATCTCCTGTTAAGTTACTTTAGCTAAAAGCTAAATCCAGAACGGAGTGTCATATCGGAAAACAGGTTTTACCAGTATGTAGATCTTGAAAAGGAGATTCTAACAGTATTTGTAACTCATTTTTGTCCATAAGCGACTTTAGTTGGTTTTCGCTTTAAGGACACGCTATGTCAAATAAAACATTCAAATCAAAAATAAATATTCAAAATATCTAGGTTATTTTGTGCAAGTTTTTTTTTAAAGCACGCCGCTTTTATCACAGCTTTTCCACTAGGACACAATAGTACGCAATAAAAGCAAACACATAACCTCAGTGTTTCATTACACCATAACGTATCCGAACGCACATTTTTAAACGTCATACATGAATGACAGATAGCCAGTTGGCGGGAAAACAACAAGCGAGTGTTTGACACGAGTTTTTGTACAAATGAAATAAACGAGGGCTTTTTTGTTTTTACCACTTATGTAAGCAATATTTTCACGCTATATCACACAAGTACGGTCAGCATCAGAAGTATATTAACATTACTCAAAGTTTCGAAGCTTTTTATTAAAAACTTGTTAGATATTACTCGTTACTACATGTTATTGGAGTGTAAGGACTATTTTAACGAATAATCTTCTGAAACATTAAAAATAATAGCTAGAGTCCTGTACATAAAAGAATTAATATTCCGAAATGTTCAGCTACTTCTGATGCTGACCGTACTTAAAATTCAAATCATCAAAACGTTTTTATTACATGAGCACTTTTATAGAGTCAAAAGACATGTCTGTTACGTCATGTCTGGTTCAAGTTGATCGTTCCTTTTGGAGAAGAACCAGCAAGAAACCCCATACCTACGCTTATGAAAATATTTGGTGTTAACAACGTTTTTATTTTACAGTGTTAATACTTGAGACCTTGAGTATGAGAGGTCACTCTCGTCCAGACAAGTGGGTTCTTTCATACCAAAAACGAAAAAACTAGGATACGCAGTAGATTTTTAAACCCTTTACTCAGTATCGAAAATTTTCTACGGGTACACCATTGACTTATATATTACTGCGTAAGGACTGGGCGGGCCGCATGATAAAATGACGCCTCGAATTTGGTCCCAAATAGGTCTTGACTAAACCGAAGTTTAAAAGAAAATGAAAATTAAAAATGAAAATTTAACATTTTTTTTTTAACATTTTAATGAAAGCTTTATTTAATTTCTTTATACCTCGATAATATCACGCCACGCCGCTCATACAAGGTTACGTTTACGAGCAGCCTGATTAGTTCTTATAGATGACGTTAGTGTTTCTCATAAGGGGAACGCATCTAGCAAAATGTTCGGACGACCGTATCTTTAGTTTTTATATCAATGGGGTACACACACAACAAACAATAACATTGACTTCATTGAACTCTGCGCCATAAATGAAAACCATTCAATACTGACTGTAAAAGTATTTCTGCACAATCCAAACTATGCAAAAAAGGACGGTTGCTACGTTGCATGAACGTTTAAATGAACTGTGAACTATTTCAGTTAGAATGAACACACACAATTACATGATATTGGCTGAAAAAAAGTCTTGGTTGAGAAACATTCACGATTAGACTGGAGTCAAAAGCATTGATGTTCCATTCCACCTCGCGAAATACAAGAAGAAATAAATAATATTTATTTACGTAAATTGGCTTTGAAAACACTTTTACACATCTCACTTGACTACTCTGAGAAGAAAACAAACTCAGAGGCTGTATATTTTAACCAACTTCCTAAAAAAAGGAGGTTCTGAATTCGATTGGTATTTTTTTTTCTATGTTAAAGTGCAGACATTGGTGAAGTCCCATGCAGATTAGTGTCTGAGATGGTGTTTTGAAGAAAACAACCACACATATTTGAGTGGACCTGTCTAATCAGTGCAAACATTGTCAGTTATCGTGTAGCTTGACTTATAACTCAGTAGCTGTAGATGATAGCCAACCATTACCAATTGAAGAGGCACCACCTTAAAAGTCAAGGTATTTGTCTATGGGCTATTTTTTTCTCACCTGAAAATACACGGATTCTATTATATTCTACTAGCTTTTGCCAGCGGCTTTGCCCGCGTGAAAATGACGATTTTCCATACAAACTTTCATCCCCTATTTAACTCCCTTAGGGGTTGAATTACAAAAAATCTTTCCTTATTCCTTGTCTACATTATAAAGGGAACCTCTGTGCAAAATTTCAGCTTTCTAGGTCCAAGGGTTTGGGCTGGGCGTTGATGAGTCAGTCAGTCAGTCAGTCAGTCAGTCAGTCAGTCAGGACTTCTCTTTTTATTTATATATATAGATAGAAGATAGATAGATAGACTACATTATAAAGGGAACCTCTGTGCAAAATTTCAGCTTTCTAGGTCCAAGGGTTTGGGCTGGGCGTTGATGAGTCAGTCAGTCAGTCAGTCAGGACTTCTCTTTTTATTTATATAGATAAAAGCATCTAAGATCAACTCTACTAACCTGATAGCCATGCTCTTCGACTTGAGATGATGCCACCGCTGGTTCATCTCGTCGAGTCTCCTCTGCAGCATGACAGCATCCTCCTGCGAGGAAAGGGAGCCGAGCAGGCGGCGCCCCGTCCCCGTGAGGGACGCGTACACATCCCGGTGTGTCTCGATCTCGGATTGAAGGTCCTGGAACAAAGATGAGCAGGAATTAGTATGTAAACCAAGAGGAAATGATCATTAATGACAATATTTGGGTTGTAGGGGCTCAAGTTATAACCAAGTTAACTTTTTGCCAAATGTCCCACAGCTTTCTACACTAGGCAGTTTACAAGGGTTACAGTTGCCTGACCTCTACAACTGAACGAAATGCCTGGTATAAACTAGAGTTTTAATGGTTAAAAATCTTATTTATTTATTTTACTATTTATGTACACACAATACGGGATCGGACAAAAAAAAACTAATTAGTCCGTCAGATAGATTTCCAAAAATTATTGGACACGTATTTTTTCTTTTTTCACGTAAACTTAAAATGAAGACGATACAGTGCTTCGAAAACTCGTGTGACGTCATATTATTATGATAGTACATTTTGACGACACAAGTGACGTTTCAAGCCCCACTCCAAGATCTTTGACGCGTTTTATCTTCGTCATTTTTTATTGATTTGATAAAACAAAAAACACGTATTCAATATTTTTCGATAATCTAACTTACGGACTAAACAGAATCATATTATTTTGACCCAGTCCGATCCCCTATTATTAGACACCACAGGAAAACAACATAATAATTATAACATTTGAGTACAAAGGTACTGCTTATTTCACAAGAAATTTCTGCCAGCAGACCTGCAAAAGGAGAAATGAAAACAAGAAATGTAGACTATAGTGTGTAAGAAGCGGAAAATAATTCAGTGTTATGTGTCTTAACTAACTTAACTTAATTTATTTTTAATGATACTGTCATAACTGGCCTGTTGGTCTAGTGGTTAGTGACCCTAACTGCTATGCCGGAGGTCGTGGGTTCGATTCCCACCCAGGACAAATGTTTGTGTGATGAGCACGATCATTTGTTCTGTGTCTGGGTGTAATTTATCTATAATATGTATGTATTTAGAAATATATAAGTATGTTTATCAGTTGTCTAGTACCCATAACACAAGCTCTGCTTAGCTTGGGACTAGATGGCGTTGTGTGATAGTTGTGGAATATTATTATTATTATTATTATTATAACTTTAATAATATGAAGCATTGCTCATAGCCTAAGAACAATAGACAAGTGACTAGGACTGTGAACGATTGTCCAGTTACTTATAACGAATAAACTGTTCACCCATCCTTATACCGACCCTGATAAAAATGCTACTCAAGGTGAATCCTCCAACCAGCCCGCGAAATTCAAATTTTCTTTAGTTTTTTGCAATTTGCAGGCAAGTGATAGGTCACTAGCAAAGTGTAGGTTCCGGAATGACTTTGACCTTGTAAAAAGTCATTTTTACACCTTTATGAGCTCGGAGGGTTGTATTAATGATTTTGGTGATTATAATTCTGTAACTACATACGTCTTACAGCCGCGAATCAAATGTTCATCAACATACAACCTATCACTTGCCTGCAAATTGCAAAAAACTTAAGAAAATTTGAATTTCGCGGGCTACCCTGGAACATCAACCTAAATCAAGTCAAACGCATTCGATATTTCCAAAATACATACATATTATTCATCATCTGCCTAGCCTTTTCCCAACTATATTGGGGTCGGCTTCCAGTCTAACCGGATGCAGCTGAATACCAGTATTTTACATGGAGCGACTGCCTATCTGACCCCCACAACCCAGTTAATACTAGGTAATACGATACCCTTTGGTAAGACTGGATGTCAGAATTTCAGGTCACTGACTACCTGTAACGACTGCCAAAGATCTATATATATGGCAGCCGGGACCAACAGCTTAACGTGCTTTCCGAGGCACGGAGGAAACTCGGTATGTCGGGCGGTCACCCATCCACAGACCGACCTAGGCGAGCACGGCTTTACCTAGAGATCGACCCGAGTGGCAGTTCTTATTAAGCCACGAGCTCCTCTCTACTAACAGTTATCACTTAAAAGTAACAACAATACAAACTAAAAACTAAAAGACCAACACAAAATCCAAACCCACAATGAACTCATACAAGAGACCAAACCGTTCATATTTTCTTTTCATACACGAAGAGCAAAGCGAAGAAATCCATTCTATTACTGCCGGACCCACTGTGGCTCCCTCAGTAATGCTATACCATGCATTATTCATGCTGTGATTTCATAAAAACACGAGATATGTCATTGAATAAAGTCTAGCGTCCTACGAAGGAGGAAAGCGATACGATGCGAGAATAATGATATTTTTAGAAACTCTTTACGCACACTTTATGAAATTATAGTATCTTTTCGATAGCTAATGTCATTCCCACACATTTGTAACTTTTCTATATTAATTTTTCGCGGATACAATGTCAAGGCAGGGCCCTTTTTTATGCCATCTTCTTTAAGATGGATGTTCACGGTAGCCCGCGAAATTCAAATTTTCTTACGTTTTTAGCGATTTGCAGGCCAGTGCTAGGTTGTATGTTAGTGTAAATATGATTCGCGGCTGTAAGACGTATGCAGTTACAGAATTATAATCATCAAAATCATCATTACAACCCTCCAAGTTCATGTAACTGTCAAGAATGAGTAATTCATCAAAAGGTCATTCTTGAGAGTTACATGACCTTGGATGCACTGGCCTGCAAATCGCTAAAAACGTAAGAAAATTTGAATTTCGCGGGTTACCCTGGAACATACAGCCTTAATTCTTCGAAAATTACTATCCAGAGTTCTACTACTACTATTCATCAATTTTCCTAACCTTTTCCTAACGATAATGGCGTCGGTTCCCAGTCTTACTGGATATACCAGCAGAATACCAGTTTTTTACATGGAGCGAGTCCTTGGTAAGAATGGTCTGTCGGGCCACTGAGTTCCTGTAACGACTGTCTTTCTTTAACCTTTGTAATGGATGGTCACCTATCTAAGGCCGACCTTGTAAAGCTCGGCTTAACCTTAAGGTTGCACAAGCCAGTCATTCTTCTATACAAACGTAGTATGGTGATTACTCCTCTGGTTGACGGTGTAGGTTCAAAATTAAAAATGTATCAACTGGTCTTGTCATTATCTAGGCCTCTATGGAAGCATAATTGGAAAAAAAATATTGGTTTGGAAGTTATGAGCGTCGAAACTTTCATATTTTAGCACTAATTTTAACCATCTTTGGGCGTAAATAAGTTACGTATATAGTACGAAAATGAAAAAAGTGAAACCATACAGGCATAGATTAGTTATTACAGAATTCAAATAATTTTATTTTGAACAGATACATTCAATAGATTTTTCATGGTATCCATACTACCAAAGGTCTGCATAGAAACAATCGCGCGCCCGTTTTAGTTGTGTCTCTTTCGCTCTATGCATTTCGCTCGTGTTGTCGGATGAAATAGCATGCATTTTAGCCCCGCCCACCAACTAGTTCGTGCTTGCGTGCGTGGCTTGTTTAACCTTAAGGATTAACCCATACGGCTGTTATTATTTAACCACGAGCTCCTCCCTCAGTTCTATTAATATTACGGAGTTTTTTGTTATTAGAAAATGTAGTGCATTTCGGCAAATATTTTTACGTTTCAACTTATATAGATTTTCGAATTGCATCGCTTCAACTTACAAGTAGGACAGTAGCTCAGTGAAAACACTGGTCCTCAGTTGAAATAAGTGGTCCATTTGTAGGACTTCAAATCGCGACCATTTACCGGCACTGCGACCAAATTGTAGGGACTTACTGCAAGAGGTTTTGCGACTAGTCGCTCGTTTGTTTGGAGGACTTAGTTTTTGAAAAAGTAGATTCTTTTTGCTGATTTGTTGTTGAACTTAGTTGCTGTAAATTGTTGTTTTCTTAAATAACCCTGAGTTCGGCAGTAACGTACGTTGGGTTGAGTTGATTTTTTTAAAGCAAATACTTTAGTTAGAGACATTAGAAATGATCCGAAAAAAAATATTTGTCAAAGCTAAAAATTAACAAGACGCTTTAAAATCTTCATCAATAATTAAGTTAGTACTACATATTTCGTTCTTATCAGTGTGGTTATGTTGTTCTTGTAAACTGCGCAACCAATTTTGATGCGTTTTTTTTCTATATTTATTATGGATTGAATTTATTCTTGAAGATGATACAAATAACATTTAGCTTACATACTATTACAAAAAAACTAGTTCTATCCCGTTTTAAAAGTCATGTGACGCAAGGGCGGTTCCCTAGTCCAATATAAACCCAAACTCGGTTAGTTAGTAACCACAAAGCCCTGTACATCGGCGGGATCAAACAACAAGTTGAATTATTGACCGAAACTTAGTTAACTCATGAATAACTGATCGCCGAGTAACTACGCAAACACATCGGACACTGTTCACTCATTTACGAATTAACGGATTGAAAGATTTAGGGGTATCGGTAAACGGGCTCTTGGAGTTCGGTTATTTAAGTATGTAGAGTCAACAGCTTTTGGAATTTTTTTGGTAAACACGATTACCCAGGTTAAAACAACAATTGATTAAAAAAGGGGGGAAATATCGAAATCTGGAACCAATATTCTCGTTCGTATAAAACATGCTTTTGTGAAACCACGGTGTGCCAATACTAGGAGTAGGCAAGTTAGCGACAATCAGCACCAAAGACTCTTCAAAAAATCTTAAATATGTCATTCGATAACTTTTGACATATTCAAACCGAGACAACATAGCCTCACGCCTTTAATATATAAAGGAGTAGATTGCCATTTAGTTAAGGATGAGCCTATTGCCATCTGACACACAACGAGACTCCGTGAATGCTACTAAGAAAATCCTGATGGGAAATACCTAATAACACTTTGCCTGACCTGGTAATCGAACCCCATGCCTCATGCTCACCAGGCGCGTAGTAACACTAGCTTTTGCCTTTTTTTTTTGAGAAATGACTCCGCTCTTGGCAGAGCGGTAAAGAGTGTCAGACTTCTACTAATTAAAAACCACCCATGTCCCTTTGTGTCGAAGTCGCTGTATTTCTTTCAAACAACCCACAGCCCCGATGGACTAGCTTTTGCCTCATCTCTCATTTATAATATGTGATATTAAAAGGTTTTACCTGTCTAATGCTTTTAATTAACATAAGTATTGTTATGTAAACGGTATGTAGGGCGTAGTAATAAGCAATGTGAAGGACTATGCACACAGCTTACCTAGTGGCCGACCCGAGAATCGGTAGTGTGGTAGTGGTTTGAAGTGTCGATAGTTTTTGCGTCGATGAATTTTGAGCGAGGGATTAGGTCACTTGCGCTTCAGAATGTTTTCAGCAATGTGGTGTATATAAAAATGTGATACCTAACTTAATGCAACAAACATGCGATTATTTCATCGTTGTTTACTGAAAAAAACGTATACCTATCGTTTAAACTTTTCCGTTTTTAGATATTTAAGGGACTCTTACGACTCATGTTTGGTATTCAAAAATTATCACTAGCGACTAGGTGCTTTTGTAAAATAAACCCACATTAAAGATTTTAGACTGACATAATCGTGACGAACAGATGTATTAATTAATTCGAAATCGGGATATTTACTGTGTTTACTATTACTTTTGAGTTTCCGATATTGTTATCATATTCATTGTACTTGAAATAGCGCTGAATTCCCGTTTTCAATGTTACCGGTAATAAACCAACTTAGAAGTCTATCGCATATCGTTCACATAATTTTTTCACGAACTTAAACGAATGGTCAGTGATATGATGTTACAAAAAACATCGATAAAAAACACATCCCACCCCTAGCAACGACAACCCCAGGCAATATTGATGTTGTTTACCCTAGCTATCGGTGCCTCACGCACAACCCTTAATAATACCCTGGGTTTATTATAATAAGGGTGCCTTAATACTATGATTTTCCTTTGTTGTATCCTGGAAGGTGCAGGGGATAATCGATGAAGGGTTCAAATCAGCTGGTTTAGGGTCGAAGGTAAGTTTTTGTTGTTGTCATGCTAATACTGGTGGGGTAGTTTTGTTTTTAGGGTCATGTGGTGTTCATGCTAGAATATGATATTTAAGAAAATAATGAACTAAATGCTGCAGAAGATTACCTGATACCAATTTGCTTTTTATAAATATTCCCAACGTTTTGATATAGCTAGTAATATTGTTTTTTTTGGTTGTTGTAGGCTTAGATAGTTTGGGTTAGCATTAATTTAATTAATACTGATATTCAACTGCATCCAGTTAGACTGAAAGCAAACAATAATATAGTTAGAAAAAGTCTAGGCAGACGATGATGAAGAAACATAATTTTCTGTTTTGAATAGTAATTCATTTTGTTCTTGTGTTAAGTATGTTTAATTCAAACCTCCATTGTTTCAAAGCTTGCAAGTTCCAGATTGATTTAATTCTTGTAAAGCATAAAAAGGAGGTGAAGTCGCCAGCCAAGCGTATGTATAATTCCCTACCATCTGTACTGTTACATATTCTAGACCAAATTCAGCCTTTTTGTGTCGATAAGTTAGGTTGTCAAATAGCAGCTATCAGCAACCTTATGTGACTAATTGTCGGTCGTTTAGAAGTATTTAGGTCTAGACCGTAGCCTCTTAGACTGATCTAGGTATCCACTCAGACGTTTTTGCTGAAAAAAAGATATAGGTCTTTCCCTAGTCCTTGTAGTTTGTGTGGATGTTGTACTTACACAGAAGGGTTCTATAATTATTGCAAAGAGTTAGATTAACTTTACTTAATTTTGTTCTGGGTTTTCTGAAATGACTGACTTACCAGGGGAATTATTTTCTTGAAGAAAAATGTTGTTACTAGTTTTTTGTAAAATACAAACTCTAGTTATAAATGTAACAACATTATTGTCCTGTCCTTATCCCAATTTAAATGGTAGGTCGGAGCAGCTCGTCCTCTTCTTCCATACTTCTAAAATACTCGGAATAGGGGATCGGACTGGGTCAAAATAATATGATTCTGTTTAGTCCGTAAGTTAGATTATCGAAAAATATTGAATACGTGTTTTTTGTTTCATCAAATCAATAAATGACGAAGATAAAACGCGTCAAAGATCTTGGAGTGGGGCTTAAAACGTCACTTGTGTCGTCAAAATGTACTATCATATGACGTCACACCAGTTTTCGAAGCACTGTATCGTCTTCATTTTAAGTTTACGTGAAAAAATAAAAAATACGTGTCCAATAATTTTTGGAAATCTATCTGACGGACTAATTAGTTTTTTTTTGTCCGATCCCCTAGCCATATCATACCCTTCACCCATGTCGTACAGGGTGTTTCATTAAACAGCACAACCCAGCATCTTGTCCATGGGGTTTTATCCAACAAACCATGGGAAGTAAGCAAGCCGTGGTTCCCTGCGGGGAGTTCCAACAACAAACTTAATCCTAACTTCAACAACTAAGTTACGACCCTTCACGCAATTATGACGCTTTATTTTATTACTCGGAAACGCGTTAAACAATTATAATTTACTACACTTGGATTTGAACTTTTAATTAAAAATCTATAGGAATTACAGTTCACGAGTACTTCAGTAATTTTTCTGTGATTAAAAATAAAAAAGAATTCACAGACTCTTTCATTCAAATTCATAGGATTATCACACAATATAACATCACACATATAACCCCCAAAAGGTGTTAGACAGAGATGTACGTAATACACGCACTTTTTGCTAGTTATGTTTTTAAGACAAGATTGAGGTTAAGAGAACTATTGCCATCAACGGGGCAGAATCCGAGGCTGCTACTGAGAAAGTCCTGATGTAAAACCCAATAATAACACTTCATGCTCAGCAGTCGTGCTTGCGACTAGACCAACGAGACTGTCTTATCACGTAAGATGTGTGAATCCTATGAATTTAATGGTTCTTTGTTTGTCTTTTACAGCATCGTATTGGATGATTCCATAATAATAATCACTATCATCACTACATAGTATAAAACAAAGTCACTTCCCGCTGTCTGTCCCTAGGTTCTCTATTGTGTCACCTAACTTTTTTATCCATACTTAAAAATGCCATAACTTTTTTGTCCTAATCATCATTTGTCCGAATGATAACTTACCCGAACTAAATATCACATAATATCACATGCCATAAAATTGAAATCCCTAAATATAATATGTCCTAAATCCATTTGTCATAGATATTACAATCAATAATATACGAAAGACATAAAATCGTTTTCCATAAAAGTTTTAAGTCCTAATTTAAAATAACATAATGTTTATTTATCATAATAATATTATTAGAACAAAGTATAACAAAGCTTTTGGTCACGTCACTCATACATGCAACGTATGTACTCCATGACGCGCGCTCGCTTCGCTCGCATATTAAATAACACCAATATCTTCTGTCCCCGAAGTGCCGGGCTTCCGCCGGCCTCTCTCGTCGGCCTACGGCCCGGTGCCCATGCCGCCCATAAAGGATACTGTCGCGAGACGGTGATTCATCCACTTAGCGGACGAGTAGCAACAGCCTATAATTTTGGTTATTCATCCGGCTAATCGGACGACTAATTAATTTTATTCATCCGCTAATCGGATGACTAGACACTTCGATTTTTTTTAGGACTATAAAATTTATTATAAACGAACATTCGGAATAATACACATTAGGAAAAGCAATAGTTAGGACATATTAATTTAGGTCATGTAAAATTAGGAGATTCAATTATTATGACAGAATACTTTTAGAACTAAAGATAATTATTTTAAACAAAATTTCGGCAATTTGAACATTATGGTTAATGAAGTTTATGGCAAACGTGTTATGAATAATGATTTTCGGACAAACAGTTTTAGGAGAAGTAAGGGAGTACCCTGTCCCTATGTATGCTTAAATCTTTAAAACTATGCAACGGATTTTGATGCGGGTTCTTTTAATAGATAGAGTGATTTGAGAGGAAGGTTTTAATACCTTTTTTGCACCCGTGCGAAGCCGGGGCGGGTCACTAGTTAGTATTGTTATAGTTTTATTAAGTAATAAGTAAATGTATATTGATAAAAAAAAATTGTGTGTAAACACTTCATGCCACAGAAAATTGGAAACTATTAAATCATAACAGACAAGCAAAAGAATGAAACCAGAATAAACGTCATAATAGCAATTCATAACGAAATATCGCAGTTTCCCGTAAACCCTCGGTAAAACTCGTTACAGTTCAATATCAATCCGTTTAAATCATTCGCATTCACGAAACGTACCAAAATTCAATAAAATTCAATCGAGAATTAATTAAAAATTCGTTATATACAAATGTTTGTATTGTCCAATTGTACGTTGATTACAGTGGCGGTCAAAAAAAACTTGGCCATTTAAACATTTTTAACCGGATTTCCGGCATTGAATTCGGTTTACTGCGACTGTTACTGTTTGTTGGTATAACCGGATAGTGATACGGCTATCGGGTTTTACTTTTCGCAGCGATTTGTAAGGATTTATTTTATGATCCGGGTGTTTGTAAAGTAAATAAACAAGTGTGTTGTAGTCTGTGTTACATTGCAGGTTAGATTCTTTGTTTCCAAAAGGTGGTGGGAGTTTTATACATTTTTATACTTTTCCTTCATTAGTTTCCCTAATAGACCTCCTTCAAATGTAGATGAAAACGTTTTGAATCCGAGGAAAATCAGGATTAGAGGCTAGTTATAAAGATTGCAAAACAAAACGTTCATTATCGAGACACACAAAAGTATAAATCGAATCTGGACTTACTTTAAGTCTGGTTTAAAAAAGACAAAGTCAAGCAATAAGACAAGTGGAAAAACCTCCGGTTTAATATTAAATCGAATAGGTATTCCTCAGTTAAGGAAAAATATATCTACTTTATGTGGGTCACTAAAACATCAGAGTAAACACATTAAAATATTTAGAAAGATTATTTGGTAACTGCGTAAACTTATGTATCAAAGCCTAAAAGTAAAAAATCCTTGTAATAATTATAAGCATTTGCTTTATACATATTTGGAATATAACGTCCCGAGAGCGTTCGCTTTGCAATATAAAAGATTGTCTTTTAAAATCTGTTCGCAATTCTTTGGATGCTTCGTTGAAATATTGTGAAATATTACAGTAAATAACTAGGCTGTAGTTTAAAAAATTTCATAAGAACTATTTTCATTTAATAATAGTTTTACACAGTGAACGATTCATGGTTTTTTTTTTATATTCACTTATTCTGACTCACTTTAGGCAAAGATGAAGTAGTATGGAAGAATAAGAAATGCTGCGCCAACCCTAAATGAATATTGGGAGTAGGTATCCCAATTCATTTAGGGTTGGCCCTTAGGGCAAGAGAATGATAAAAATGAAAAAAAAAACAGAAAATGATAAATATCCTCCATGCCTTTCCTGTCCATCTTTTGTTTTTTCATTGGCCAAGTGAGGAATGAGTAATAATTACTAGCGTTAACGAAAGCCTTCCTCAGTTACGACGTCCGACTTCAGTCACTGTGTGACTATCACAAAATTCATCACCATAGAGCAAGTTGTTTTTCATCAAGTATAATTTATAAGCTAAGATCGCGTAAGAAGTCACGATTTGTTTACTTGTAGACCTATTCCAAAGTATGTAGAATACAAAATTCCCTTTGACAAGAAGCTACCAGTTCATTATTTATTTTGTCCCAGTGCGCCAAAACCCGCCTTCCCGAGGGAAATTTGGTAACTTATTCCTCAATAATAAGCTCTTAGTCGAGACAATTGTATTAAAATATTATAAATATATTTATATATATAAATTGGATCAAAAAAATCGGAAAAAAACATTGAAAACAATAAAAGCCGCGTGTTTTTTTGGCATTATCAAATCTGTTCCACACAATATTGTAATAGTTAAGTAAGGGCTCATTCACACTGGGTCCGTCAACGACGATTCGTCAAAAAAGACGATACGTAATGACGGACGAACGTTCACATTGCATACGGAATCGAGTTTTTTCACGATTCATCAAAATATCCGAATAGATTAATAAAACTGAAGGTTTTTGAAAAAAGACGAAACGTCATTTAAGACGTATCCGTCATTTAAGACGAAACGTCATTTAAGACGTATCCGTCATTTAAGACGTATCCGTCATTTAAGACGTATCCGTCATTTAAGACGTATCCGTCATTTTTCACGATTCCGTAATAGTGTGAATACGAGCAATTTAAATGTATAGCCCATACAAATCAAAATAACGATTCGTGAAAAAAGACGATTCGTCAAAAAACACGAATCGTGTTTGACGGATTAGTGTGAATGAGCTAATTATTATTTCTTTGTACTTTGGCCATAACCCCTCAATTATTAATGTATCCTAATGTGCTTTAAAAACATTTATTGAAGGGCAAAAAACCCAGGTACCAAATCTAGCACATAATTTCAAAATAAAAAAATGCTCATATTTTTAATTTCATAATTATATGCTAGTCCCTATGGCCGCGTATTTAATTCGAGTTACACGTCATTTCATCTAGGGGGGAGGGACCCTCCCCCCTCCCCCCCCCTAACCGATCCATCTTCCCCTGTCTAACCTGGTCCTGCGAGATTTATTACCTGCCAGATTTACTTAAGTACTTTTATTCAGCTTGTTATGAGCAAAGATTATTATGTAGAAGGTAGTAGATTTTTTTTGCCTACACGAAGTTAGGATTAATTTTGTTGT
Source organism: Diarsia dahlii (assembly GCA_949775195.1). Lineage (NCBI taxonomy): Eukaryota > Metazoa > Arthropoda > Insecta > Lepidoptera > Noctuidae > Diarsia > Diarsia dahlii. The sequence goes on from OX459212.1 coordinate 18,407,740, forward strand.
GTTAATTTTGATCTTGTTACCGAACTTTAGTAATTGGTTTATTTACTGAATAATAGGATTTTTTATCTTTTTGGATTTATAATTTTATTTTCAAAACGAGTACTTGGACGCCTAAGTATCTTATTTGGTATTTTTATCTATGTAAGTATTAACTTTTATATATTAGATAATGTACATAAAGGACATCTTTATATTTGGAAAATAAACATCAGACTTACAATAAATGTTAACTTGTTCATTTCCAAAACAATCATATTTATCAAAAACTATGTTCTAAATGAATTAATAAAAACACTTTGTTAACATTTAACCCGTTTAGTCTTCCCCACGAAAGACAAATCAAAATTGGAACTTGATTAGTGACATTAAATTATTCACAGCTCTTTAGTCACAATATTACTCGTAAATAAATCTTTAGTATTTACAAATGACTTTAATCTGAGTAAATAAGCGCTAAACATTTAATATCCTTGCTGTTAGGCACAAAAGTAACCACACCCTTACTTAGTCTACGAAAGTCACAGGTGCGCTGTAACCTGGCGGGTCGTATCGTTAAATTGATACAGTCTCCCGGCCTACTTGTAGCTTATACCTTAATACTAGCTCTTCGACTACTTGCAGCTTATACTTTAAAACTAGCTCTTTGACTACTTGTAGCTTAATACTAGCTCTTGGACTCCTTATGTAGTTTTTAGCTTAACACTAGCTTTTGGACTAATTGATTATTGTTATTATTTCGATGATGACATATAAATACATTTTAATATTTTAATTCTATGGTTTCTTAATTTGTAATGTTATTGATTATTTGATTGATAATTATTATAACATTTTTTTGTATTTGTATTATTTTCCAAAATTTTGTGATATTGTTAATGTGTCTCTTATTTTAATGTGTCAGTTTTTATAATTTTAATGACCATGTTTTTTTTTAAAGATTTTGTTATGTATAGATGTATAATTTCAAACACAATGAGAATTGTTATCTGAATAAATTGAATTGAACTTGTAGCTAATAGCTTAATACTAGCTCTTCGACTATTTATAGCTAAATACTAGCTCTTCGACTACTTGCAGGTTTTACCTTAATACTAGGTCTTTGACTACTTGTGGCTTATAGCTTAATGTTAGCTCCGCGACTACTTGTGGCTTATAGCTTAATGTTAGCTCCGCGACCACTTGCAGGTTATACCTTAACTAGCTGATGCCCGCGGCTTCACCCGCGTGGATGTCGTTCAAATTATATACTAAAACCTTCCTCTTGAATCACTCTATCTATTAAAAAAAACCGCATCAAAATCCGTTGCGTAGTTTTAAAGATTTAAGCATACAGACAAACAGACAAAAATAGCGACTTTGTTTTATACTATGTAAGGATACTAGCTCTTCGACTACTTGTAGCTTACTACTAGCTCTTGGACTACTTGTAGCTTATAGCTTAATACTAGCTCCGCGACTACTTCCACTAACTTTAATGCTGCGTTTACTGACTATTTAGATGTAGTGGTGGAAGTTTGTATGGAAAATACATGACTGTTTGTGAGGTTTCGACTTGGAATCGGTGTTGTTGCTTGTCAAGGATTTGTATTGAGTAAGGTTTTGTAAAGTTTCTCATAGAATAAGTTCTCACTTTGATAGTCTCCCTCGGCATAGTAAAATAATAATAAGTCAATAAGTAGCAAGTTAATATTATAGATGGTGCTACGCATGGGCTTATCCCAGTTGTTTACGTCCCTTTGTGCCTATTGGCCTATAGTTCTGTTGTCTCCTGCTGATATAGAGAGAAGTGAAACTTATGTTTTCCTACTCTTCCGTTATTATTTTCTGATTAAATTCGTTGCGAGATCAAAGACAGTTAATTTGTTTCTCTGGGAATTAGTCGAGCTTCATTGTCTCGGCGCGTTTCGGGCAGAATCAACAGTGGTGACCAATAGGTCGATTGTGCAAGTGTAGTGCATAATGCGCAGGGGTTTGTGAATACTGAGTGAGCTTGTCCCTCGTATAGTATTGCGAAAAGTTGTGCTGAATTGTGGTTTATTAGAAACTAGCTGATGCCCGCGGCTTCACCCGTGTGGATGTCGTTCAAATTATATACTAAAACCTTCCTCTTGAATCACTCTATCTATTAAAAAAAACCGCAACAAAATCCGTTGCGTAGTTTTAAAGATTTAAGCATACAGACAAACAAACAGACAAAAATAGCGACTTTGTTTTATACTATGTAAGGATTGGTATTCTAATATGGATGTCAGCATAACTTGATCACTCTCAATATTATATTTATTACATGCTCACCGTAACGTTTTTACCCAATAAATGTTAATCTGCTCACTACTGAACCAATAAACTATAACTCGGGTAAACCAGAAACATGAATAATAAACGATAACTGTTAAATCTCATTTACATTAAATTAGTTATTGTCAATAATTAAATATTTAGTTATGAATAATTAATCAAAATAACAACGACCAATCAGGTATGACGCAAGGCTAACCCACCAATCAAATGGCTTTCAGTTAACGAGGGTTTAAAACGAAATGTCTCTTTAAAATTCAGTATGAATCTGAATTAGAATTGGACCACAGCAGTTAGCAGGAACTTATTATACAAAACACGTTACGAATGTCACGTTCAAACATGTCCCGGAACAAATTATAATGTCCAACAAAGCCCTAATGCTGGGCAAAGCGCCCCATACTCGGGCAAAGCGGGCGTCAAATGTAAGAAGTTGCAAATTGAGCAGACACGTTACCCGGGTTTGATTAGGATCAAAACGTGGCTTGAATCGTTAATTTTAGTGGGTAATGTGGTTTCCAAGTTGTCTAGTAATGGCCCCTATTGGGAGAATGGTATACTAGCAAAGATATACCTGAGAGATTTCTTTTATCCGGGTTTTTTGGAAGGCAAATTAAATTAGCTGTCAAATCTGTGTTGTGAAGATTGATAGGACATTTAAATTAATCAAGCTTTAAAAAGAGGTAAATAAGCAATGAATATATAAAGGGAAAAATAAACAATTATAATTAAAACGGTGATCGGAGGCGGAAAATCCTGGTGCTGTGGGAAAAGCGATGTTTAGTATTATACTCCAGCCAGATGTGATTAATTAATGGTAAGTATTAAGTTGACATAGCAGAAATAAAATACTGAAGAAGAAGTAGGAGGAACGAAAACACTTGAAATGCCTTCCAACAGAAACAACATATATCGCTTGCAATCCTCAAGGAATTAGGCAGAGGTGTATCAATTGTACACCCATACTTGTCTCCTGTAAATGGGGACGAGCCTATTACCATCCACCGAGTGGAAATTTTGGCTACAGGCATAAGTTTTTATTTTTTGAAAAACTCAATAACATTTTGCCCGATTTGGAAACCGAATCCGAAGCAAAATTAAATGCTTACTGAAGACATTACTAAATATTACAAAATTACAATAACTTTGTTGTGTCAGTACCAATTTCCATGATGAAGGTACCGGATTAAACCGGTTATATCCGGCCAGTCGGTTGACAAAATGGTGGTCTGTTTTTGCCTTGAGTTAGCAAAATTTATGTTCGCAATAATCATATTTGTTACACCAATTGGACAGTTTCATTAGGAATTTAATTTAGAAATGATTAGGGTGCTAAGGCTTGTTAGAAATTATGTACTTTAAGTACCTACCTTTTTATTTGAGGGTTAAATTCAATTAATGTCAAACTTGGAGAATATTATGTTCACATAATTTTATACGGTGATGCATACAGATTACGTTTTTTCTTGTAATTTTAGGGATCCCAATTCACAGTCAGTATTAATTAAATTGCATATTTAATGGTGACAACATAATTAACAAAAGCCGGAAATACAGCGACGAAAAGAGTTATTAAAATTCATCACAATGTTGATTTACTTTCGTGATTTGATTTACGGACCCCAAAAACCAGTTAAACAAAGCATCATTAAGCCGGAACCAATCAAAAATGATTTAGACCCCGTCAAGCCCCCTTAAATCTCGAAACCCATCAGAAAACACCGTACATACATCAACCACAATCCCAAATCGAAAAAAAGGGAAAATACATTAGTAAAAAACTTGGTACAGCCAAGTGAATAAATCAAGTTGCAAACGACTGTGGAACCGGGAACCGGATCAAGCGAGTAATCCCCGGCTGGTAACCGGGTTGTAACCGGATTTAGGCGGATATAACCGGGCCGGCCACCTGCGATAACGACCCGTCGCGGTTGCGCTCCAATGGAGCTCAGTTAAGGTGTCCCCACACTTGATTGCGCTGGATTCGGGCTGCAGTTGGAAACTGTGCAAGAATCTGAATGGGTAACCATTTTCTTTCTGATTTTCGTCACATCTTCTTCTAAATACAACCTCCAAATATTGTATGAAAGTGATAAGCTTCCGACTCATCTATTCAATTCTGTCATTTAATGCAGGACACTACAGACATTTTAATTGCCTGTTAAAATACCTGTAAGGATTAGGCAGACTTGTACATCATAGTGCACCCACATTCTGCCAGTTATATTTAAGTCCCATAATTATAATAGGGGACAAGCCTTATTGTCATGAACCGGGTGCAAATCCAGACTCCGTACTGCTACTGCGAAATTCCTAATTGTTAAACCCAATAACACTTTATGAATCGAACTCTAGACCCTAGGCTCAGTATTCGCGCTTGTGACCACTAGAGCAACGAGCCTGTCCTCATTCTTGTTAGTCACCTGTACATATTAACCCTCCTAGAAAAACACGCATGTTTTTCCCCCTTTAAACTCGTTAGCTTCACCTAAACTCAATGAATTCTTATTCGGAAAGCTGCACCCAAAAAAACGCTTACAAAAGTAATGTGGTAGCATCCTAGCTCACTTTGCTCGCTCACTCGTTACATAGCTCCTCTTTTGTTAGTTTTACAAGTTTCTTAGTGTTCCACCTATTGCATCGAATTGAAATTTTCTTTAAAACATCTCTTAGTTTTGTGGTTCGTTTGAGTGGAAATATTTCAAGGAATTCTGTTAGTGAACGTTTGTATAAATAAATGGGTTTCGACGAAACTGGGTTTGGCGATGTGGAAGGGTGATTGTGCTTTACGCTTTGAGGTGAATTCGTTTGATTGATTTATAAACAAGTGAAGCAGACACTGTTTACTGACCACTAACTTTAATTAAGAAGTTTCCCTTTGTCAAAGAAATAATGTCAATCATCAATCATATCTGCTAAAGCCAAGTCAGAGGCAGGGGGCAGCATAAAACTGTGACACACATTAAAGAAGAAGAATCATATCTGTTTGTCACAGTTCACAGTTGGAACTTACATCGACTTTCATAAAGTGTCGCACATTTTCGTGCATTGTCTTCGTTTGTTTCATTTTCGTCATTGTTCTTTTCGACAAGTCTCACTTCTAAATCATTAAGTCCTTTGAAGTAGCCTTAAAGATCTATCTACCTATTAAATATAACAACATTATCAACAACCACAAACACGACAACCATCTCCCTATCTCGGCAACTCACCAAGATTCCTCTCGTAACTTAAACTAAACTAAAATGAATTTAATACAGCCTCCCACAAACTGGACCAGATACACCTGAAACTTGTGCAAGTCTGACGTCTTCGTTAGATAACCGGGATAAGTTATCTGTTGCACAGGGGCTGGGCAGAACTCCAAGTGGTGAGGAGTCATGTTTCTTCTATTGTTTGTTTTGTTTAGAAAGTGTTGTTGTAGCGGGTTTGTGTTGGGAGCTTGTTTAAAGGTTTTTGTTAAATAAATGATTGTGATATTTATCAGGTTATTATTTTTGCATTACAGGGCAAACTAGGTTTTTTACTGAGAAAAGAAATAATGTTAATAACTGAACTATCTGTCTGCGTGTTGATGATTTTAGTAATTAAGATTTTGAGAGGGAGTTTTGGATACCATAAGCTCACCCTGTATTACATGGAACTAGAACATAACTGGCGAATAAAAAATCAAAATCGGTACATACGTTCGGGAGCTACGATGCCACAGACAGACACACAGACAGACAGAAAGACACGTCAAACTTATAACACTCCGTCCTTTTTTGCGTTGGGGGTTAAAAATAGCGTAATATAGAATAAATAGGTACTCCACATAACCCATCATTGTTAGATGTATCCTTTATTGTTACCATAAGACGGTGGTAAACTAATTTCTCCCGGGTATTATTGTTTTTCTTCCATTCATACTTCCAATTCCCATAAATAATCCTTACATTTCCCTCGCTCCACGCGGAGACTAGATAATAAGCTTCTCAGATAAACTGTTACTACATCGCGAGACTAATACTTCAGCTGTCTTTTTACCCGGTTTAATCCAGATCGCACCGGTTCGCGGCTGTGGAAACCGGAATATGGATGCAGAAGGTTTACTTTACACACGAATGTTCATCACACCTGTAATCCGTGGACGTTTAAGTAAAGGCGTAAATTTGGAGTACCTATATTTCGCCCTTATCTTTAAATTTCAAGGTTAAAGGGGTCAGCCTATGGCCAGCAATTGGGCACACAACCAGACACCGTGCTGCTACACTTCACACTGCACTTCACTTAGCCTGGGTATCAAATCCAGAACTTCAGCCTGCAGAAGTGATAGCGCTTGTGACCAATCAAAGTATTGTCTCCACGAAAATTTGGACCTTTTACTTTCTATTGTGAGCCTTCTATCTATTCTTACGTAGTGCTGTAACCGGATAAAACCGGTCACGTCTCTCACAGGTTGCACGTAGCATTACTATTGCATACCGACACCTAGACACTCCGACACTCAGACACTTGAGACACTCAGACACCTGAATATAAATTATATTTACAGGAAATTATTGCCGCCATTCTTCATGGTGCGGTTGAAAAATTGAATGGATTAGTTCCCTGGCACTTTTATCAAGGAGTGATGCTTCAGATTATCATTAGTAAGTATAAGTATGAGCCAATGCAGGGGGCAAACACTTTCAACTAAATTGAACTCTTGCCGCCTTATTACAAAACGTAGTTAAACCTGGTTTAACTTAGACTTGGTTTATCTCGCATGACGTCTCACTTCAATAATATTCAAAAGAAAGTGACAGCATGCGAGATAAACCAGGTCTAAGTTAAACCAGGTTTAACTACCTTTTGTAATAAGGCGGCATATGTTAGTGTACAAAATAAATTGATAATACTAATATAAATATAATACTGGGGGCAAACGTTTTGGGAGACTGTTTCTTTGTATCCTAATATATTTTTTTGGAGAGTGAGAAATCATCAAATATCAAATGACTCTTCTCGCTCTGGGCGGAGCGGAAGGGAGTGTGAGACTTCCACTGACTATAGAAACGATCCATGTTATTTCTTAACTCTTTTTGTCTGGGGCCGCGGTATCTCTTTCGAACAACCCACAGCCCCGACGAGATGGCACTCTACTTCTTGATTAATTATCAGCCTTATTGCGTAATTTTAGCACAGCTTATTACCCCACTTATTTCTACCCTAACCGACTCCTTTTTTTAATAAGCGATCGAAAAGTTTAAATTTTTCCTATAGAGGTAAACCAAAGAACGCAACTCTTACGTACTCCTTTTGTCCCGTCCACGTTCATACGTCTGGTCATCCCTCTCTCTGAACCTTACCAATAAGTTCAGTATGTCATTTTAGTCCTATCCCGGTGTAGCCCGGTCCGTTATCCGATCAGTTTATGTCTTCTGCCTCAACATTACAGCTGATAGAATGTCACTGTATTTATAGGTCGTCTGGTACTTTGTATAAAAAAAAAAACATATTTAATTTTAAAATTACCTAATATCAAATTCTATTTTTGAACCCTTAACTACCCTTTTTTGTACGTAAAACCCTTTCTAAATTTCTCAGTGACTTTCCACATGATTAGAGTTACCTCCCTCACTCATATCTTACGTTATATACAGTATGATACCTTTAGGTGCTATACAGGGTGTTACTTATACGTTGTGACGTCACGAGTGCGTGGTGCCATGTACTGAGAATATTAAATAGGGTTTCTGACGTGATTAATGGACTAAGGGGGTAAGTAGAATGTAAGGTGTTTTGTATGTAGACTTATGGTTTGTGAGTTTGGGTTATTAAAACTTTGGGATAAATGTAAGTTATTTTGTATCCAAATTGTGGACACGTGAAATTCTTACATACAAATGTATGTTAAAAACAAGCGTATACCTACCCTAATATCAAGTACCTGTCTGAAAAATTTATATTTTATAACTTTATACACTTTGACAAATTATATTTTATACAATTTAGAACGTTCTTTCTTATTTCTCGTCTCTGTAAGTAATGGTAGGCTATAAAAGACAGACTAATAATTAGGAAGTCTATCGCAAGGAGTCTACAATGTAGATTATTTTAATGAATAATTAGGGTAATCCTACAAGCATAAAAGCTTAAATCAGCAGTACAGCTTTTGAAATTTTGATAAGACCTTTTCAATAATCGACTTTTTGTCGGGTTTTTCTATTTGGTCATCAATCCTTCTTTAATAATTCCTAAATCGCAATTAAAGTTATGTCGCGGATAACTTTAACTGCGATAGGAATTTGATGTTAGTTCTTTATTTGTGTCATAAATGGTACTGTACCTAGTAATTTTTGTTCTACATTGTTGTAGTACTTTTTGTAGTGTCGTTACAAAATCAACCAACCTCAGCAACACAGTTCTATCAACTATTAAATAAAAACAAAAACCCTAAGGCACAAAAAAAATCTGTATCTACTGCCCACACGATGCTAGACCACGCGACAAATTAGTCGCAGCGAGTCGCGGCGACTAATCGCGTTATCCCAATCAAGTGGCGACTGCCGCAGGCCCGTCGGTGCGTTTACTAGATTAAGAGCCTGGCCCTGCTTATGCTGCGGTGTACGAACCTGGCCTTAACTAAATCATGCTCTGAAATTTGCTGGTTAGTGATATTTTGATTGAGGGTTTAATTTGAAATGTTAGCATAAATATATTTTTTCAAAACAAGATTTTGTTGGTACCTAATTTTTTTCATTTAAACGAATGACAATAATAAAAAATCTGCTATGTACGACCACTAAATCTCATCGTTAACTTCCTGTCCTTGTCTAATGCTATTTGGGGTCTGCGCAGTATGCTTTTTTCTTTTATTTTCCCCTGTTAAGGTTGATGTTCCAGGGTAGCCCGCGAAATTCAAATTTTCTTACGTTTTTAGCGATTTGCAGGCCTGCAAATCACTGAAAACGTAAGAGAATTTCGCGGGCTACCCTGGAACATCCACCGTAAGCGTCACGCTATGATTTACTCCTTTTCTTTCATATCATTCCACACACAATCCATCCATCTTTTTTTTCGTCTGCCTCTCTCTCTCAATCCATTAACATTTATACGAGTATGAAACCACAGGTAAAGAAACTATGAACTAAAATGTGAGGACAGAATTTAAATTATTATTTTTTACACAAAAAAGAAACATTAAAACCACTTCTAAACTTTCTAGAGAGAAAAACCTGTAATAATCAACTCGACAGTTACCTCTATATAATAAAAAATAGATCATAATAGGGTTGTTGACTCATATTACAAATTCATATAAATTTATGTTGTAAAAATCAATGATAGTTTTTAGAATCCTAAATTATTAATTTACGGAACTAATTTTTTGTCTTTAATTAATTAAAATTATTTTTAATTGCGTTATTTCATACTCACTATCACGTGACTCCAAACACCAATCAGAGCGCGATGACGTCACGAGCCGCGAGGCTAGCTGATTTATCTGTCATATCGAAGGCAAAAGTATCAGCTGTGAATGATTTTATTCAATAACTTATTAAAATTACTTTATTTATCACAATGGAGACTGGATTTATGAAACGAAATGGTTCTAACTTACCGGAAATTAATTATTTGATGGTTCTTTGCTACAAACACGATTTTTTGTGCGTCGGAGTTTTGAAGTACAGTATGACCAACTTAATTGTGAAGCACAAGGTGGTGCTACTTGTCAAGCAAAATTACATCTATACGTCAAACTTGGTACATTTATTTTAGTTCCGTTTTTTGCCACCTACATAGATAAGTTGGTTTAAGTGTAAGTAGTACCTAGTCTTTGTAAGTATTTTTAAAGTGATATAGTGAGTGATAAAGAGACTTACTAACTTACTCGTTTTATACACATAAGTATTTAGAACTTTAAACTTGTCATTAACATCAACAAAATAAAAAGTTACGTTAAGTGCAAATTTTTATTTTTAGTAGGTATGTTGTTATACAAACCACGGCAAAAACAAAAAAAAAGCTTTGTAGGTAAACAACCAGGTCTCATCATTATTCGAGATACTTATTACTACACCCATTGTAGTATATTCTAAATAATTTTCCATCATTTTAAAGCTGAAATTAGATTTAAATTAAACAATAGTTATGTACCAAAAAGTGGACCGGTAAACAAACAATAACATTAACAAACAAGTATTAAACGACAATTTAGGAACATACTCAAATACATTTATTCAATTTTGATATTTATAGTTTATTTAGAACTTACATCGAAGTGATCTTCACAAAAATAACTTGTTGTTGACAATGATGATGGATGTCTTCTTGCCATTGTTAACCATTTTCTCCTTATTTCTGCCCTTTTTGGAACGCTTATGAAAAGGTTTTGTGGCATACTGATTGACGTACTTTTGCACATCGGCACTGTACAACATTTGTAAATCGTCGTGTTCATTTTAGAGTTTTTTTTATAGTATATTCATAAGAACTGAATCAAGATCAGTGCAATTTGACAGATCGTAAAGTTTTCAAAACGGCCCGTGACGTCATCACAGCCATTTGACAGTTTAGAGCGTTTTAGCCGGAATTTTTAAAACTATTTTTATTTACGTTTTTACTTATTAAAATATGTCTTATTTTTTCAGATAATATTTTTTTTTGTGTATATATAGGGTCTATCTATAAAATAAAAGCGATTCCAAAAATTAGTCAACAACCCTATTATATTGATGAGTGAATTTACCCTTTTTTTTTTTTTTTTTGGTGGGTGGAAAATCATCGAATAACCCCCCCCGCTCTTGGGCAGAGCGAAGGGGAGTGTCAGACTTCTACTGACTAAAAACCAAACCCATGTTCCTTCTTCTTCGCCCTTGTGTCGGAGCCGCGGTAACCTTTCGATATCCACAGCCCCGACGGGCGTCGGCCCTTGCGGGCCCCTCCTTGCTGACATCTCTTTGAGGCGCGCGTGGAACACGTACGCGCCGCCGACACGGTCTGTTGCCGTCATGACGACGGCCGGACGGCGAGCTAGCCCGTTACTCACCGTCCACAGGCCCGCGTCTACGGTGGCCGGAGGTCATCGCGTGACCCCCGACGCCCGGAGCGCCTTCCGCGGCGGCTGGGACGTTGAGAGGTTCTCTCCCTCTCTCGTTCCGCCACCTCCTTCGCTAGCATCACTGCTTCGCAGAAGGAGGCGACGGCGTCCCATTCCTCCTCGCCCCGGACCATGGCTTGCACCAGGGCCGGGCGCGAGAGGTCGCTGCCGCCGATCGCCGCTACGAGAACACGGCGGGGCTCCGCCCAAGCAGGGCACGCCTCCACAGTGTGCTCCACCGTGTCCTCCGGTCGATCCTCGCAGTGGAAGCATCGAGTGAATTTACCCTTCAAATGAATTCCATTCACCCTTTCTCTTCACAAAGATAAGAAAAAGTATGTAAATTCAGTGATAAGCGAGAAGCAACCGTGTGTTATCTAATCCTAATGTTACAAGTTAAGTGACAAGGTACGATTAACTGGAATGCGGACTGAATAATTATGTTCAACCCCGAAGAGTTGGGTAGAGGCTCATGTACCGCCTTATTAATAATAATAATAATATTCCACAACTATCACACAACGCCATCTAGTCCCAAGCTAAGCAGAGCTTGTGTTATGGGTACTAGACAACTGATAAACATACTTATATATTTCTAAATACATACATATTATAGATAAATTACACCCAGACACAGAACAAATGATCATGCTCATCACACAAACATTTGTCCTGGGTGGGAATCGAACCCACGACCTCCGGGATAGCAGTTAGGGTCACTAACCACTAGACCAACAGGCCAGTCAATAATAAAAATAGTTAAACCTGGTTTAACTTAGGCTTGGTTTATCTCGCATGCCGTCACTTTCTTTTGAATATTTTTGAAGTGAGACGGCTGCGAGATAAACCAAGTCTAAGTTAAACCAGGTTTAACTATTTTTATTAATAAGGCGGCTAGAGTTTAACCTAATTTCACCAGTTATGTACAGGTCCCATGAAATAGAAGACGAGCATGTAGGGCACCCGTCGGGGCTGCGAGTTGTTTGAAAGTGATACCGCGGCCTCGGCACGAGGGTTAAGAATGAGCGTAAAAGTGGTTTTTAGTCAGTAGAAGTCTGACACTCGCTACCGCTCTGCTGGGGTCGGCTTCTAGCCTAACAGGATGCAGCAACTAGTCTGCTAGCAACTGTGTACAGTTGCTCCATGTAAAATACTGGTAATAACCCGGTAATAACTGGGTTGTGGAGGTTAGATGTATCTAACCACTGGTAATACGATACCCCTTGGTAAAACTGTAAGTCAGTAGAGCGTAGAGCCAGGAGGCTAATTGGTAACGCTAAGCTGGTTGTCAAGCTACATAGCCCGGCCCACCGCCGCAAAGTTGCATGTCTGTCGGTCTTCTACAGACTGTACTTCGGAGAGTGTGCGCAAGAGCTCCACGAGCTTATTCCACCATCGCCCTTCTTCCATCGAGAGACTAGACGTACTGCGGGTTATCACCCATACCTTATCGATGTTCCACACATTCGTACGAAGCGTTTTGCTAAGTCTTTCATTATTCGTACAGCCAAGGAGTGGAACACCCTGCCTGCGTCGGTTTTCCCGAGTTCATATGTATAACCCCAATCTATTTAGTTCGCGAGTAAATAGGCTTCTTCTGGGTAAACTCGTTCCATCGTCGACCGCATCTCTGCCCTTAGGGCAAGATTGAAGTCAAGAACTGTAAGACCACATAAAAAAAAAAAGTTACTTAATAACCACCAAATAACACTGTCCATCTTGGGAATCACTACTTTAGAACCCTATGTTCAGTGTATGTGTCAGACTTACAACCTCATTTAATAGGCTGCTAGTAATAAATACATCACAACACCTTAATAAGAGCAGAGGAAACCAGCATGTCTTAGAACCAATTGAAAGACATGTGACATCTGCCAATCCGCACTGGGTCCGCGTGGTAGATTATAGCCCATCCCTCTCAAAGAGAGGAGGCCTGTGTCCCAGCAGTGGGAACATTAATAGGCTGGTGATGATGATAATGATGAATAATATCCTCACAGCCCCTTTATACCTCAACAGAACCCCATAAACAACACACAACACCATCCAGAATCCCTACGTCGCCAACCATCTCACCTAGCCTCTTAGGTACAAAGTTAATTAATACCTCCAATTCGACCTACCTACCCACCTGCATTTCACCCCTAACTGTGTCGCGCTTTGAACCCTCACATCTACGGGTAATTACCAACACCCCTTACAAGCCACTTTCACCTCTATGTCAACATACTATAGGGTTGATTTCAGATTGAGTTCAAGGTAGGTGGTCGGCCGACACCATACAGGCTAGTTTCACCCCTATGTCGACATACTAGGGTTGATTTCAGATTGGGGTGAAATCGAGGGTGGTCGTAAGTGAATATTTAAGGGATAGAATTAATGTTTGATTGCGTTATTGTAATTTTCATGATGTGTTTACCTTGTTGTTGGGTTAATTACTAATTTAGGTTTGATTAGTGTTAACTGAATTTGAATGTATACCTATGTTTGCTATTTATAATGTTGACGTAACACATAAAACATAATTACAAAACTTTTGTAACATAACATAATCACGCCTATAATTCCTAAATGGTTTCACATTTCGCTAGCTATATTTAATTCCCATGTAAAGGCCCTCGGGCACAAAAGACTGGAAGTTTCTCATGCAAAAACCCAATGACACTTTGTCCGACTCGGGCTTCGAACCCAGGACATTATGTTCAGCAGTCGCGCTTGTGACCACTAGGCCAACGCGGCAGTCAGTGATTTCGAAGTATTAGTAACCCGTAACCAAAAATAACTAAATTAAAACTCACCTTTTCGAAATGTTTCACTTCCGCCAACAACACGAAGTTGATATGTATAAACCTCGCATCCTCGCACGACTTGGCCCTCTGCCTATACCCCGGCTTACTATAACAATACCTAAAACCCGTATACTCCGAACTGTAAATGTCCACTTTCAACCCCCCACTGTAACCCCAGTCACCTCCACAACCCCAACATACGCCTTTGGTAACAAATTTCTCCCAAACATCTGAAAGGCCATGCTTTTTCGCCCCCGCAAGGCCAATGCGGGGGCGTCCAGGCCATGTTCCGGCGTTGGCCTGTAGCCTGAGGCCTTTTTGAGTCCTTTGCAGTTTCCACTCTCCGTAAGTCCCAGTATCAGCTGGCTTTTTCCATTTCCATTTGGATATCACTCGTGATTTTTTTACAAAGTTTTATTTGGCACTCACTTTGACTGTTTTTTTGTTAGGTCCCGAATTTTGGGTCCTAATAAGTATTTTGTGTCCTCGGTTCGCATTGGAGGGTTAACTTTTCTCTTTTTAGCTTATACCTCTTTGCTAATGTTAGCCTTCCTTTAGTGAAAATACTCGGATTTCTGTTCAATAATTACCTACTGAGTACTTAAATGTAATTAGCTTTTAACTTAATTGGAGTTCAGTACTGGTTTATTCAAAAGCGAAGAGGTGTAACTGAATTTACTTTCAGTTTCTTTGCCAAAGTAATTATTTGGAGACGTTAGGCATAGAGATGTGTCAATGATTACGAAAATAGATGTAAATTATTCCTATAACATGAGCTAAAAGTATCGCACTTTGAGGGAAAAACTTGATCTAAAATAAAAAGTACTAGCTTCAACTTTTTCAAGAACCACTTTCCGCAAGTTTTAAAGCAGCACAGAAAAATAATTGACGGGCGCTACGAAAACCTCGCTTGTTTCTTAAATATATTTTTTGCATAGAAAATAACGCAAGTTCTTAACGTTAAAACTTGACACTTTCCTACTTATTAATTAGTCGCTGAAAATCTAAACTAAAGTGGCATCTCTTTTGAGTAAAATCGCTAAATCACGGCCTTCCCCCCTGTATTTCTGCCCATCCCCCCTTGGTTCGCAACGTTGGCATCGAGGCCTATTAATCAAATAACTCTCTTGTGATTAATTAGGAAATCAGCAATTAGTAAGAAATCGTTGAAATTAAGGCGAATGGATGTAAGGATGTGCGAGGGAAGATGTGCTCAGTTGTATGTGGATAAGGCATTCTTATGTTTTTAATTCTGACGAATTAATGTCTGCCTTCAAACATCCACGGTAGTGGATGTTTGTAGGCAGATTGAAGGCAGAATAAGTAATGATTTGAAACATATTTTATAAAAGTCGTTCTTTGTAAAGAAATTTGATGATTAGCAACAAAGCTTTATGACCATCAAAATGCTCTCGTAAAGTATTGTTTGAGAAAAGATTTTAGTCGTGCATGGACCGCATTCACGAGTACTGCCAAGAACTGAACCATCAGAAATTGAAGAGGCACCCTTAAAAGAAAGAGAATGTGACAAACTTCATGAAGATATCAGAATTACTTTAATCTCTCTCTACGTTATCCAAACAGCGTCATCAATTTTATGACTTCTCAAGAATTTATTTTCATAATAATACCGCATCTAATTCGTTCATTAGCTCCTAATACCACTTAATAAGAAAATAAATTCACGAGTGTAATCCCCGCGGCAGATTAATTTCTTATTGTGGGGAATCTGTGGGATAATGGCTATGGCTGGGATAACAAATATAGACGAATTGTCTCTGGTATAAAGTTAAGGAAGCTGTGATTAAATAGTATGGATGTATTTTAAATCTATGTAGACTTGTAGATAATGATAAGAGGATGAATTGATAGTCTGAGACGGCTTCGATGGAAGTCTAGATTTTCATCAAGAATCTGAACAAAAGTCATGTTTTTTTTTATGTGATTATTTTAGTAAATAATTATATGAACCCTAGTTTCTAATTGCTTTACTTTAACCAGGGATATAGTATCTGTAACGAATACCATATTTTCCTGCATAACACTTAATCAGACTTCACCCCTAAATAAGGGATTGAAACGATTTACGTATATGTTTAGGCTAGGGTATAAATAGCATTTTATCATCCTCATTGCAGGATTAGAAATACTGTATACTCAGACCACATTACCAATCAAAATAAAAACGAAAATTGGCACTATTTCTTCCCCAAACTAATTATACCATATTCAGCCCCTAACTACACATTACAGTACCATGGAAAGCCTACAATAAATAGTGAACTAAGACATAGTTGAACCATCTGTCTGTACGTCTTGGCGACGTTCCAGTGGCAATTACCCTGCTTCTCTGCTTGCCCCTTTCTTATGTACGCGTTATGTATTTCTTCTCTAGGGGATTTGTTTCGAGTCACTTTTTAATTGCCTACCATTTTCTGTTGTTGTTGTTTTCTGGGAATTAATTTGGTATAAGAAGAAGAATTTATTGTAACAGTATTTTGGATTCTTGCCTTTTGAGGTTCAGAAGTTGTAATTACTTCATCGAAGTTGGAAATTGGAAATAAGCTATACGCTCGAATGGAAGGCTTAGCTACACTAGTCTTGCATTGGCAATATTAACCTAAATCCGAGCTTTTAAGAACAATTTTGATACCTAGTCGACATTCCACACATTCGAACGAAGCGCTTTGCTGGGTCCTTTATTATGCGCACAGCCAAGGAGTGGAATTCCCTGCCTGCGTCGGTTTTTCCGAGTTCATATAACCCTAATCTGTTTAAGTCGCGAGTAAACAGGCTTCTACTGGGTAAGCTCGTTCCATCGTCGACATCATCTCTGCCCTTAGGGCAAGATTGAAGTCAAGAGCAAGCCCATTTATAATTAAAAAAAAAAATAAAAAAAAAAATCTCTTAATAAAATATTAGTCTCGTTAAGTGAGACTGGATCAAAAAGTAAATATGCCACTTTACCAAAATTATGTTGGGGTCAGCTTTCAGTCTAAACAGTCAAGTACCAGCATTTTACATGGAGTGACAGCCTATCTAAAGTTGCACAGAGCCATAGAGCATTCCATCCTCGGCATAAAGCTGATAGAGATGGAGTTCCTAACGTCGAAATCCAAAGACGTACAAATGTTTTCGCTCTTGAAAATCGCGGTATGGAACTCAAATAGAGTTGGGCAGGACACCTAGTAAGGCGCAGTCATAAAAGGTGGACTATGGCTGCCACCAAGTGGCGTCCAAAAACAAGGTAAAGAAACGTGGGTCCTTCGGCGACATAGTCAACAACCTCAAACCTGGATGAGGCTGGCACAGGGCCTGGAGTACCCAGAAGTGGTTGAAACTCCTTGATATGACTTTATCAGAATCAAAATTTAAGATGTAAGCAAACTTAAACTTGTCATAAACGATAATACAAATCTAAAACCTCTACGTAGCATTTATGTATAAACAAAACTCAAATCTAGTTCCAGTTAACTCTTATTTACTAATATTATAACTCAAGGCACCTTATTTCCTTGTTTATGAACACAAAAATGTAGCGAGCAACGCAAGTGGAAGAAGTAAGCGAAGTGTATTAAGATCATAACCAGTAGCGGTGGTTACTTGTTTTCTACCTTTTTTACTATTCTTGCAGGATTTGTAAGGATAGCCGTAAGAAAACATTTTGTAGTGCTCGGGAATATGAAAATGGTTGTTTTTTGAAAAGGTAGCCAAGTATCTGGATAGTTTTAAAAAATAAACTAGCATTTGAATTTGTCATTTGGATACGAATGTTGGGAGCTATGAGCAATGGAGGGGGGGGGGCTTTGGCCGCCAGTGGCACCATAGTGATAGCAGTGATATGATAATATCACTGCTATCATCATTAACTAAGTACCTGCCCTTTGTGCCCATGTTACTTGGGGTCAGCGTAATACGTTTTTTATCATCTGCGTCTCACGTCACGTTATCATCATCTGCCTAGCCTTTTCCCAACTATATTGGGGTCGGCTTCCAGTCTAACCGGATGCAGCTGAATACCAGTATTTTACATGGAGCGACTGCCTATCTGACCTCCACAACCCAGTTAATACTAGGTAATACGATACTCTTTGGTAAGACTGGATGTCAGAATTTCAGGTCACTGACTACCTGTAACGACTGCCAAAGATCTATATATATGGCAGCCGGGACCAACAGCTTAACGTGCTTTCCGAGGCACGGAGGAAACTCGGTATGTCGGGCGGTCACCCATCCACAGACCGACCTAGGCAAGCACAGCTTTACCTAAAGATCGACCCGAGTGGCAGTTCTTATTAAGCCACGAGCACCGTACCGTCACGTTATCGTTTATTTAAAATTGAATCAGGTACTTATAAAAAAAACAAAGCACTATAATTATACAGAACAACTTTGAATTCTTTGGCAATCTGTATGAGAAGAAAACACTCATGAATACAAACTAAACGACCACCAAACTTTAAAGTCTTAAAAATCTAAATCCAACATAAAAGACAAACCAACATTTCCATACAAACGTCTTAAACTAAATTCAAACCAGTCCAAACCGGCTGGAACCGGAACAAACCAGTCTCGGGCTGATTTTTACCCGGCTCACTCCTTTATCTGGTTGTAGCAATTTCCTGAATCATGAGGACTTATTATTGGTAGCTCGGAAGGGTTGAAAAGGGGGTGAATTTTTTAAGCGAATTTTTTAGGGGTTCAGTTCGTTTGCGAGTTAAGGACTTTTTGATTTAGTTAGGAATAATGTAATGGGATTTTTATTCAGAGATCCTTTGTAAAGGTGTTAGAATTACCGTTATTTAAGGTTTGAAGAAAAACTCATCATCACTACTATTAATACTGAAGACAGGATATTTACCATATTTACTTATAGTTTGGAATTCCCGATATTTCGGCGCTGTTGCAAGCACCATGATCACGTATAAACTGAAGTCATTGCGGGTGGATGTTTATGAGCAGACAAATCGGTCTACCCTCTTTCTCGGTCTCTCCCGTTATCAGTATTAATAGTAGTCAGTGACCAAGTATAAAAACTTATATAACTCATCATCATCTTCAACACGTTTTTGTATTCCATTCTCCTCTGTCAACTGTCACGCTTTCATTTATTCCTTTTTTTATCATATAATTCCTCACAGAATCCATCGTTTCCTTGGTCATCCACTCGCTGTTCGTCCATCAACACACTCTTTTAGTAACATGCTTTTGAAGAAAAACTAAGTAGAACATTTGGGTAAATAATGAGGGACAACACTTTTACCCGACTAAGGCAAATCCAAAGGACGGTTATGATTTTTGACAGGTTATGTATGTTTAGAGAGAGATTTCAACTTTATACTACAGAGCTATTTTCATGTAGGATCTTGATTAGTAAATTTTTTTAAGAAACGCTTGCATCATTCTTAAAAATAAACTGTTCACTCAAGTCACAATTTTTCCACCAGAATCAAACTCAGTTTTTTATACCCAATTTTATCTCCGTCTCAACTACCCGCGGTAAATATCAGTGCGGGGTGTTTTCTACCCCAAGAGGCGTTTAGGAAATGAAGAAATCCGGTCCTTGGGGGTGGCATGACATTAATAGAATTCTGTTTCATCCCCCTTCATCCGCCTTGGGACATTATTTGGAAGAAAATTTTCCCAAAAATAACTTACAATTTAGATAGGTACGTTAATTTAGTATAGATGTTTCTAAGGGATGTATTCATTCAATCATGATGAGTCTATAGCAAAATCCAAATTGAAGTTTTTGATTAAAAGTTGGAAGTTGTTGAAGATGGAACAAACTGGAAATGTTGTACTGTAAGTTTGTTTTCAAAGGAACTTATACTATGTAAATGAAAAAGGGTTCTTTCATGAGAAATTCAATGCTTTGTGAAATAATATTTTGAAGCTCACTTCTGCATTTACAATGATTATCTTTAGAAGGTGGTGTGGGGAGATGATTTGGTAACGCTTGAGGAAACAACTATTAATATCATAAACGGGATATTTACCATGTTTGATTTCCATGTTTTGTTTGATGTTTTTTTTGAGTGGTTCAACTGTGTAAAAACCGAAAAAGTGCCGAAAAAAGTTCGCGAGTGGACACGGTGAGTTTTGTGTGTCGGGAACAGAATCGTGTAGTGAGTGACAATGGTAGTGGTACCGAACGCAAAAAACGAACAAGAAAGAGGGTAGACCGTTTTGTCTGCTCATAAACATCCACCCGCAATGACTTGGTGATCATGGTGCTTGTAACAGCGCCGAAATATCGGGAACTCGAAACAAAAATCAAACATAGTAAATATCCCGTTTATGATATTAATAGTAGTGTCAGTGACCATGTCAGTTTAAAAACTTATATCGCTTGAGGAAAGCTGGTTGGTACCTGAAGGATATTTATTTATTTAAACTTCATGCACAAGAGTGGTACATAGGCGGACTTAATGCCACAAGGCATTCTCTACCAGTCAACCTTAGGGTCAAATAGGACAGCACTGTGGTAGAGTACAATAAAAATAAAAATAAAATAGGTAAAAAAACTTTTTAAGTTAAACGGTTTTATGTTAAACATACATTGCAATGTTTAAGATAAATGTACTAAAAACCAAAAAATAATAAAATAGATACAGTCGTGGGAATTATAAACATATGCATAGACTAGACTAAAATAAAACCGTGGGGCACGTCAATTGTCTACAATCGTTGATTAAAATGTTTGTTTTGTAATGTTACAAAACAAACATTTGACGTGCCCTCATTCATTCCTGACGTGCTCTTTCATTTGATACCCATATTGATGGGATTAATAAAACATAAATTATCCGCCATTTTGTAGCGGCGGCCATCTTGAATTTATAATGATAATGAATAAACATAATTGTATTGTCACCAAAATCCAAAGTGTATACAAAATTTCAGATTAATCGGTTGACAGGAAGAGGGTGAAATTTGAATTACTAAATTTGATCCAAGAAAGAATAAAACAAACGGGGTGAGCTAAATAAAACCGTTTAAAAAAATAAAGAGAAAACCATTTTGTTATATAAGTTGATATACATAAATAGGTATATACACATTAATACATAAGATTATATAAATAATAATTAATACAAAGATATATAGATAATGATTAATACAAAGATACAGATAGAATATAATAAACTAATAAAAAGAAAGATATAGGGGAAAATAAGGATATAGGGGAGGTCTTTGCCAAGCAGTAGAACAAACAAGGCTACTCAAAATAATATTTATAAAAGCTTCATCAGGTTAGTATCGAAAATAAGCTGGAGTAAAGATACAGCAAAAGAAAATTCACCACAAGTACCTCTCACAGTTATGAGGGCGGTGTCCCAGCAGTGGAACGTTCTAGTGTGATTATATTTTAGAAATGGACCAAAAAGATCTCGGAATGGTACCCAAGAAATGGGAAAAGACGTAGAGGAAGGCAAACAAAAAGATGGAAAGATGATCTGCCAAAACATTGGCGAATAACTGCCCTGGATAGGAATAAGCGGAGGGAAATAGAGGAGGCTTATGCCGCAAGCCAGCCTGACAATGAGCAATGAAGGATTATTTATTAGTTACACGAACCCAGTCAGGCGCATTACTTTGTGTAATTTATTTCATCACCACTGCACTCAAAACGGTGAAGGAAAACATCGTGAGGAAACGAATGTCTTAGAACCAAAAATTCGAAGACATCTACCAATCCGCTCTGGGCCCGCGTGGTAGATCATAGCCCATCCCTCTCCTAGAGAGGAGGCCTGATTCCCTGCAGTGGGAACATTATAGGCTGATGATGATGATAAGAAAATGTTATTAGTTTTAAGTTAATGATACTACTTGTTGAGGTCAGAGTAAATAGAGGCTATTTTTTTTATTTATGCGTATATGCAGCACTACATACAAATCCTCTCATCTCCCAGAAAATTGCACTTTTCCATACAAATTGCTGCAATTTCTGACCAGGAAAAGAACATCATAATATCAATAGAGAGCTGTTCAATAATGCAGGCTATACTCAATAACTATTAGTCCACACGGGGTACAAGATGGATACGTCTAGAAGGTTCATATTGACGGGGCTCGGGGTTGCAATGTCGGTCAAGGGGGTAAAATTGGTCTTCGATTTCTTGTTTTTGAGAAGGAGAGAATTGTTAATGTTGTAAAATCGAATGATGGGAATGATAAGACAAAGCGATTTTATGATTAAATTAGAAGGAACGAAATATTATATTTGTTTCTATTTACTGTATCTAGGCTGCTTTTCTTACATGTTTTTTATGTACATGTGCTAAAAATAAGGTTCCCATTGCACAGATCAGGACTTCTCTTAGACAGAAGGAGGAGTTGACCGGAGTTGATCAATCCACCACGTAGGTCTAATGCAGGTCGACTTTTTGGTTTACTCGTCTTATTAGATCCACAAGACAAATATAATGAAAAATAATGCTTCAAATAAAAATAATTATAATCAGTTAAAATGAAGTATCTCTTGCTCGAGTATGAAGTTAGAGTTCGTTAACAAAGTACAAACCTAAGACCCGTCGCACAATCTATCCGAGTTGGAAACTTTGCGATTTATTAACAGTCGCTACTTAATTAATGTCGCGGATACTTTGAGACTGGATGCGGTAAACACGACGGTTATCCGAAGTGGGATAGAAACTGTTTGAGCGCAGTTGTGTTCAAGTTTTATCCTTCAGTAGCATGAATGCAAGATTGGTTATAATAAACTTAGAATTTAGCAGAAATAGAGATGTTTCGGGTCTGCTCGATTCGAGACGCATACGAGTAATTGAGGCAATACTTGGGCGAAGCCTACATGCAGCTAAGGATGTTTTTCGACTGAAATAATGATGTGAGATGTTTATTGTTGGCTGCAGGTTGTTCTAAAGAGAAATCGCGACCCCGGACACAAAGGGCTATGGGTGGTTATTAGTCAGTAGTAGTCTGACACTCCCTTCTGCTCGGCCCAGAGTGGGAGGTTTCATTTGATGATTTCCTACCCTAAAAACAAAAGAAAAAAGAGGTTTATCGTAATTTGAGATTTCATAGAAGAATGTAACGACCACGCCCCAAGACATAAGAGTGCCTTAATACGTACAGATGAAGTTTTAAGATGAAGTTTGAAGGGTTTGAAGGGTTTTAGAGATGAAGTTCAATGAGATCATGGTAAATGACCAAAGGCCTAAGATGCAACCTCTATAATATAACGCCATAGTAGAGGCAGCTACTCATCAGCTAGCTTGTACCTAAACATAGTGGTTCGAATCGCCCCATTCCTTAGAGCTATTGGTCGATTCACACCGCTTGGCGCTCCAAGGACCGCCGCGGTGCGAAACAGCCTATTCCTAAGAGCTCTTCGGCGTTTCACACCGCGGTCCGAACCGCTCGTGGTGCGAAACGACGAAACACCCCATCATTCTCCAGTCCTTGTCCCAATTTATTTGGGGTCGGCGCAACATCTCTTCTTCTTTCATACATCTCAGCAGTCACCTCCTTCCTAGCTATAATTTACGATCCTTCACACAATCAATCCATCGTATTTCTGCTCTTCCTCTACTCTTAATAGTAGAAGCTACTAAGCTTTTAAACTGACATGGTCACTGGCACTACTATTAATATCACAAACGGGATATTTTGTTTCTTCAGTTTATCCGTGATCATGGTGCTTGTAACAGCGCCGAAATATCGGGAACTCGAAACAACAATCAAACATGGTAAATATCCCGTTTATGATATTAATAGAAGCTACTAAGCCTCCATAAAAAACCAAAGGAATAATATACTTGAGGCGGGGTTGCAGTACTTTTTAAGATTTTTGAACCTATAAAAATCGAACTAAATACGAGTTTTTTAATAAATAAAAATCATTACATAAAAATTGAACATACTCTCTAGTAAATCGTAAAGATAGAAACGCGATTTAGAATGATCGGCTCGATACTTTTTTTTATCAAACATGACTCTAAATCACAATTTCAAACGTGTACTGCTAAGACATTTCATCATGAATTTATATAAAAGTTATATCAATAGATAGAACTTTTTATTCTGAAGTAAATGTTGAAAACATATTGCATAATTTCTTTATAGTTTTTCTCCAAGAAGCAAAAAACAGTCAAAATTTAGGCATTATATCGCTCGCGCGGCAGGGCCCGTGAGGTCGTGCGTACATAAAAACAAAGTACTGCAACCTCGCCTTAAAGGCCTGTTATTAGGTGTATATCAGCAAGATAAGAATCTAAACTTAATATTATAAATGCGAAAGTAACTCTGTCTGTCGCGCTTTCACGCCAAAACTACTGAACCGATTGAAATGAAATTTGATACACAGGTAGTCTAGAGCCTGAGAAAGGACACGCTACTTTTTAGTGCGAAAAAAAGGTTGAAAGGGGGGGATGAAAAGATGCCTTTTGGTCGCGATAACCGACATTCACGCGGACGAAGCCGCGGGCATCAGCTAGTAGTTCATATTTTTTCTACTGATATGAAGGGATGTTTCCTAGGTAAAACAAATCCAGTTTACCTACATCCGTGTCTGCATCTAAAGTTTCTCGTTTAAGTTTCAGTTAAGTGCGACTGATGGCTAGCAAATGGCGGCCACAATCTACTGACGCGTTTAAACTCCAATCTAACTCGTTTGGTTAAGTCTAACCTCTAGTAAAACGATCAGCCGTAAAGCGTTCAGTTTTACTGAGCATTTTTGGGTAATGTTCCGACGGAGGCGTTTGGAGTTTTATTGTTGGTGAAGAATTTATATCTAGAATGTTATTGATAGAAATTAAAGACACTGCAGGGACTCAGGAAGATTGGCTATAAGCCACTGCGCGTGCTCAGTGCGGTTTGGTGGAAGATATTTTTAATGAGATTTAATTAACAGCTTGGAGAATATCCTATGTTAAGTATAAGATAATTTTCGAGACCGCTAAAAGCATTTTATTTCGGTTTTCTACAACATTTTTGATATCATCTTTGGTGATCGAATTTAATTAATAATTAAAAGAATTTTAGAAAGACTCTACTGTCATACATAATAAACATATGCATCACATCCTTGAAGGGTTAGGCAGAAGTGTACCTATAGCACACCCACAATTCGCCAGTAATGTTTAAATCCCATTTAATTGGTGGTGATCCCATTACCATCAACGGGGCACAAATACAGGCTCCGTGACTGCTATTGAAAAATCCCTGATGGAAAACCCCAATATCACTTTGCGCGACCTGGGTATCGAATCCAGGACCTCAATGCCAGCAGTTTCACATGTAACCACTAGACTACACAATCCTACTACTGTCATATAATGCAGTCTTTATAAAGGTCCTCTTGTATTCATGATGCTTATCAAGACTTGCAGTAGCTCGTCGAGGAGCGTGTGAGGAGCTCGTGGCTTAATAAGAACTGCCACTCGGGTCGATCTTTAGGTAAAGCTGTGCTGGCCTAGGTCGGTCTGTGGATGGGTGACCGCCCGACATACCGAGTTTCCTCCGTGCCTCGGAAAGCACGTTAAGCTGTTGGTCCCGGCTGCCATATATATAGATCTTTGGCAGTCGTTACAGGTAGTCAGTGACCTGAAATTCTGACATCCAGTCTTACCAAAGGGTATCGTATTACCTAGTATTAACTGGGTTGTGGAGGTCAGATAGGCAGTCGCTCCATGTAAAATACTGGTATTCAGCTGCATCCGGTTAGACTGGAAGCCGACCCCAATATAGTTGGGAAAAGGTACATAATGGTTTTCTCCTTATTATTATTTTTTGTACTCTACCGCAGTGCTGTCTTATTTGACCCTAAGGTTGACTGGTAGAGAATGCCTTGTGGCATTAAGTCCGCCTATGTACCACTCTTGTGCATGAAGTTTAAATAAATAAATAAATAAATAAAAGGCTAGGCAGATGATGATCTAGACTTGCAGTGTTTTCGTATAAAATCATCATTCTCTGGCCTTTATCCCAATTCATTTGGGGTCGGCGCAGCATGTCTTCTTCTTCCATACCTCTCTGTTTCTCGTCATCTCATGAGACACCTCCTTTCTTATCATATCATTCTTAACACAGTCCATCCATCGTTTCTTTGGTCTTCCTCTACTCTTATACCCATCGACATTCATATTTAAAACCTTTCTCGTTTTCGTATAACAATGAGGGAAAACTTCCTTATTATGGCAAATACGAGTTACGGGTCAATGAATGTCAGTGCTATAAAAGTGGAACTTAGAAAAAGAGGTGCAAAGTTAAGCGGACTGAAAGAACAGCTACTTAATTCAGAGGTTTGTTTACTGTTTACAAAAAAAATATTTTGTCGAAATTAAGCTTCTCTATCGAGTTTACAGCTATGTTTTTCTTTTTTTACAGTTTAGAGTTCTTTAGATCGGGACCTCACTCGCCAGTGGCGCCAACTGGTGAGCACAAAAACGGTAGCACTCATTGCTACGTATAATATTTTTACATTGATACATTCTCAAACTTATACTTTTACAGATCCGTTAAATCCCAAGTTAACCTCATTCAATCGTACCCAAAGTCTCGAAGTCGGGAATCATTACAAGCGAAACAGACAGGTAACCCTTTTTATACCGACTTCAACATCGACGAAGTTTGAAGTCGGTTCGAGATAATCTCGCCGCGGACAGACGGACAGATAAACAGTTTGTATCTTCGGTTCTTGTTCTGGTTTGTATCGGAGATATTATAATAGGTATAGGTATTTGTTGCTATGTATTAGTAGAATGAATTTAACGTATATAATACTAGCTTTTGCCCATGGCTTCGCCAGCGTTGATGTCGGTACTACGAAAACGTCGATTTTCCAGCTTTATATAGTATAATATATCCTTAGGGGTTGAATTTCAAAAAATCCTTTCTTATTCCTTGTCTACATTATAAAGGAAACCTCTGTGCAAAATTTCAGCTTTCTAGGTCCAAGGGTTTGGGCTGGGCGTTGATGAGTCAGTCAGTCAGTCAGGACTTCTCTTTTTATTTATATAGATAGATAGAAGATAGATGTAGTATCTGTAACTAAAATTATTATTTATTCATTTCCTCAAATATTAACGTCTTTCATTGATTTTTAACGCAATTGTAATGAATCGGCCAATTCGGTATCGGTACCAATGAACTGCGTAATATTTTTATTGCGAGACTTACTTAGGTACCTAATCATCATCATCATCAGCCTATAATGTTCCCACTGCAGGAACTCAGGCCTCTCTAGGAGAGGGCTGAGGGCTATAATCCACAACGCATGCCTAGTGCGCAGTAAGCTATGGATGTATTTCAGTTCAAGTTTCAACTTACATTACATTTAGGCTGTACACTCAAAAACTTTATAAATAAAAGCTAAATAACCGTCAACAATTTAGCTTTTAAGATTTAATTACAATCAGAAGTTTATCATCAAAAGACAGAAGACAATGAATCCGAGTGCAGGAGTCGAAATAATTTCAAGAGGGCGAGCGAAGTGAGCTCAGAATTGGGAGGGGAGGACCCAAATAAGATGATTTAGGATCTGAGACAATGGCGGGATGAACGGTCTGAGGATTACGATGACGTTATAAAACGTAAAGAATGCTCCTTTTTAGGGTTCCGTACCTCAAAAGGAAAAAACGGAACCCTTATAGGATCACTTTGTTGTCCGTCTGTCCGTCCGTCCGTCCGTCTGTCAAGACCCTTTTTCTCAGGAACGCGTGGAGGTATGAAGCTGAAATTTATATCAATTACTCAGGTCTACTGTCCCTTGAAGCTGTGAAAAAATCAAACTTCTAAGCCAACGCAATCAAAAGATACAGCCGTTTATGCCGCAAATTTTCGACACTTGCAAGGGAATCAAAACCTACAGGGTGCTTCCCGTGAACTCAGAATCTTGAAATTTGGTACGAAGCAACGTCTTATAGCATAGATAAAGGAAAAATTACGAAAGCCATAAATTTTTAGTTACATCACATAATATATTTTTTTTTAAACGAACTTTGTAAACCTTGCAGGTTTGTACGGAACCCTCGGTGCGCGAGTCCGACTCGCACTTGGCCGGTTTTTTTTCTTGGATAATTATTTTGTACGGATTTGTTGATAGGGATCTTTGTGTCAGTTTAAACAAAATAGGATGTTGCATGTGTTCCGTATGGTGTCGGACGCAAAGAATAGCACCACCCCCTATCTTCCCGTGGGTGTCGTAAGAGGCGACTAAGGGATATACCAGAGAATGGGCAGCAGCGTTCTCTGTGCTTTTTGTATCGACCGTACTGCGATCGCCAACCCGCCTGCCAAGCGTGGCGATTATGGCAAACCCCCCCTAAGCAAAAATTACACTTAGGGGAGGCCTATGTCCAGCAGTGGACGTCTTTCGGCTGAAATGATGATGATGATGAGGATGTTGCACTAGAAAGTGATCATTTTAATGGGTGCTGAAATTGTCACGAACTGTGATACTTATCATTTTCGATAATATGCATGTGAGTTTTTTTCCTTTTTTTTCTGATATTATCAAGTAGATTGTAGTTACCCATGTGGATACTAGAAAGCAGGCCTCCGCTCAAAACCAATTCCTAGTTTTCACCAAAATAACAATAAGTGACAACTAAAACAAATGCCTAAGTATAAATTATTTGCACTACTTATTACAATTTCAACTCTTAGTGCCGAGACCAGCGTTCCAAAATCCAAAAATATACTTTTATTTAAGTTTCCATTTAGGTACCTATTACTAAGTGAAACTTATAAAAAATAGTTGTATATATTTCTCTGCTTTATTTCCTGAGTAAACTCAACTAATCAAAAGATCAAATCAGGTCATTTCCGCCTACTCAATACCCTACTAAATTAATAATCTAAACCCGTGTACTAATAACAATAGCTACCGAAATAGCGGGCATGTAATGTGGGGAACAATTCAATCAGCCGCGCGATCATACGATCATACCCGGGGGACGATGTCCATCGATCGCCATAACTGTGCGAGACGCCTCCGGGGCTAATACCTGGAACAACGGGAAATTGATTATTAGGTGTGATAGTATGGGTTATTAAACATTTTGACAAAGAAATAATATACATCATCAAAACATCACAAGTGTTAATGTTGTCAAAAGGTATAGGTGTGAGCTTTGTACAGTGGCTGCAGGATGTTCGAAAGTGACACCGCGGCCCCGGACACAAAGGGATAAGAAGGAACATGGGTAATTTTTAGTCAGTAGAAGTCTGACACTCCCTTCTGCTCCTCCCTGAGCGAGAGGAGTCCTTTAATGATTCCCCTTCCTCCAAGTAACAAAAACAAGGCTATGTACTGTCACGTGTCTAATATTTATATATGCATCAACTTTTTTTCTCCTACTGTATTGATTATATATGATTTCTACTTTAAGATAAGACATCTTAAAGTAGAAATCGTTGTTTAACGAGACTGTACAAAATTCAAACTGCAAGTAACTTGCAGCTGGGCATCGAACCCACGACCATACTCAACGTATGCACAACAAACAACTGTGCAATAGAACCACTAAGGCTACGTAGCAATAAGGAATTCGGTACTGACATTGATAGGTATTGCTTTTCGCCTATTTTGATGGTATTTAATTAAAAAGATCCTCATTAAAATTGTTAATGAACGAAACCTAAAACGAGTTTTTAATTACGAACCGCAACAAAATCTTAATCAAAGAAATCGATTTTCCAACAATTAACGATTTCACTTCCGTTCATTAATAAAATTAGCAAGAGAAGATTAACGACATAGTTAATTTGATCCGATTAGTAAACTTCATAAAATCAAAGTACCTACGTCGAAAATTGTGTCTAATTTCGAAATTCAACGAATGAAAGTTGATTCCGAGGGAAATCATCCCAAATTGTTATGAAAGTACCTTTTAATTTAGAGTTCCCGAGGGTCCGCTCTCGGTCGGAGGGAAAAAGCTTGATTTTTTACGTATCAGAGGAAAATAAATCAAAATATTTTCACAATTTCTAATTTAGAGAGCCCCAAGACGCTAGCGATTATTTTAAGCATCTAAAATGAGAAATTGGGAGACGTATTTGTGAAATTGCGTTATTTTACTAATAAAAAATATTATTTAAGACAAGAGACGAGATCCTGGCAAACTACTGCATTCAATTAGCAGTAAAAATTATAAATTCATTAGTGTTGTCTTCCAGTGAACGTACGCCAAAAGAAGCATTACCGAAAGCGCCTGCTGTAAAAGCAAGAGCAACTTCTGAGCGCAACATTTCGTTATAATTTTACCATCAGGCGCTTACACAAAGCGGTGGCATGATAAAATCTGATGTAGGGAAAACATCTTAAAGTGATGTAACTTTGTCTTGTAATTCTATTAAAACTTAAATTGGGTAATGTCTTACAATGTGAATATGATTTACGCAACATATTTTTTTGATACGCTTGATTGGAAACATGGTAGATAAGTCCACCATCGTACCCACATCGTACCCATAGATATAAGAATATGGCAAAACAGCTGGTTTAATTTACATTATAGTCCACTCTATCTGTCTCACTATCACGGATCCCGTAAACTGACTAAACGAACTGTTTTAAACCATAACCAAAAATTGTCTGAACATTTACGATATACCACAAAACAGTATAAAATCGAGCGAACACATGTTTTGCCACAGTATATAACCGGTGTGAGTAGACTAGAACGCGAATAAACTCTAAAATCAACCGCACTCGTAAAATTGTTGATCACTTACTGTTTTTAGCGGCAGTAAACAGGCGTGTGGGGTGGAACCACAAGTTATGGGATGTGGCGAGTAATACGGTTTGGATAAACTACTTCTTCATTATTTGGAAATTCATTTACCTTTCCAAAAATAAATAGGCATAAACCTTTCTTCCATGTTAGACACAAACTACAAAAAACTACTGTTGTAATCCTTTTGCTCAATATTACTTACAAAATAACAGTTTTAATACAGTGCTTCTAAGGTATAATTTTACTCGGATTACGTAGAGCCAAAGATAATGCATCTGTCGATAGATTTTGTTATTCTTTGAGAAATATTCTAGTTCAGCGTAGAAGCAATCTCTTGTTTTCTAGCTGATCCGAAGATTCTTATATTTTATTTTGAAAAAGATATTCTGGTATCTACAATGTTTAATCTTTCAGTCTTATTTTATCAGACTTTATTCCATAGAGGTATTTCAAAGAGCTTATGGCTGCGAGATCTTTCGGAAAATATTCTCTGGTGTACATGGTTTTCAATTGAGAATAAGTTTATGTTTATTATGACTTTCACAGTAAACTAACCTTATACGGTCACTTACGGGATATCCTCCGTGATCATCCATTATAATGAGGTCCTGATATAAGGAGAGAGAGCAGAAGGAAAAATTATAATAAGACAAAAAAGAGGGAAGGGGATTCCCCTTCCCTCTTTTTTGTCTTATTATATTTTTTTCGAGAAAGAACAAAGTGATGATAAGATTTCATGTGTTTACCCAACGGCAACGTAGGCCAAAAGGGGGTTATTCGTTTCTAATAAGCATAAATCATGCAAACACCGCAATCTTCTCATTAAATTTAGCAAACTCTTCGTCAATATGCATCTTTAACATAAAACAGTTGATCACGAAAAGTATAAAAACGATCCAATCAAGGGTTAACATCTAAAACACACTTTTAATTAAATTCATTGATTAAATAAATTTAAATTCGAACCCAATAGTGGCCATAAACTTTCAGTTTAAAAGCAAATTTGTTTGGCAAGAAAATAAAGTCCGCTCGCCCGATAATGGTTGTTCTCACCCTGTAAATAATTTGCACTAGTTGATAGGTGTTTTGGTAAGGCCAGGGTGCGGTTGAAAGTCGTAAAGTTTTGGATGTAGAGGCTCCAAGTTTAGTAAAACTGCTGAGAGATATTATTGGTGTTCATAAATATTGGTGAAACATCATTTTGTATACAGTTCGGTTAGTTTTATGCTCTTTATATATAAATATATAACCTAACTCTGACTTTTATGGTACGTAACAGATCACGTCTTATGAATAGACTACTTTAATTTTATTAAGATAAGTGCATCGAATGTTTTTCAATCCATACTAATATTATAAATGCGAAAGTAACTCTGTCTGTCTGTTACTCCATCACGCCTAAACTACTGAACCAATTTTCATGAAATTTGGTATGGAGATATTTTGATACCCGAGAAAGAAAACTTTATTCAAGGGGTTGAAAGGGGGGTACGAAAATATTACTTTTGGTCCCGATAACCGGCATCGGTAGCGATAACCGACATCCGCGCGGTTGAAACCGCGGGCATCAGCTAGTAATCTATATTTTTAGAATGCATACAAATTTCCGTTTTTAGGAACATTACAGTCAGACTTCTACTGACTAAAAAACACCCATATTTCTGTTTAGCTCCTTGTGTGGAGGCCGCGGTATCTCTTTCGAACAACCCGCAGCCCTGATGGGACGGACATTAAACCTCAAGTAAAGACTAGATATTATCACAAACTACGTTTAGTTTAAGGATGGCCTAACATAACATCACGTCTGTATCCTGAGGAATTCCTGGTGGAAAAGCCCAACGAGAATTGGTTCGACCTGAGAAACGAACCCAGTGCCTCAAGTGCACAGCAGTCGCGCTTGTGAACACTAGACCATGTGAAAACGAGCCAATAAATATTCTAGTCAATAAACTTAATAACACAA
This sequence comes from Diarsia dahlii, assembly GCA_949775195.1. Classification (NCBI taxonomy): domain Eukaryota; kingdom Metazoa; phylum Arthropoda; class Insecta; order Lepidoptera; family Noctuidae; genus Diarsia; species Diarsia dahlii. Next base: position 18,440,557 of record OX459212.1, read on the forward strand.
AGATAACATAACAGAGATGTACCTAAAAGTACATCTACATTTCGCCAGTTATGTTTTTGTAGTGTAGGTTCCATGGGACGCGAGCCTAATACCATCAACAGGGCACAAATTCAGACTTCCGACTCCTAAACTTATTATAACAGCAACAACCTCAAATTCGCAATAAAGATGATTACATCATCTAGATACACAAACATCGTATAAATCCGAGTATATCCGCAATAACCGCAAACTTTATGTTTGTCCGGCTCAGCGTGCGGATTTAAGCTTTAGTTCCCGGATTAGTTTCGGTCTGACCTTTAGTCAACCGTTAGATATAAACAGATAGTTCTATTTGATATTGGTCTTGATACGGATGATATACATTTGCACTAAGTAAAGTCCTAAAGCAATATGAGATTTTCCTGGTTTATGAGACCATATTATGAGAACTTTACATGGTAACCTTGCAATAATAAATCGATAGTTGTGTCTTATTAGACTTTGATAAGTTGAAATTAACACACCGCCACCACCCATTATCTACCGAGTTTCCTCCGTGCTTCGGAAAGCACGTTTAGCCAGCGTTGGTCTCGGCTGTCACTTGTACAGTCACCTGCAAAATTGCATGGATACTTTTAGTCTATATTACTTGTGAATAGAGTTCAGAACTGTCCATGCATTTTTGAAGGTGACTGTACATCTCTGACAGTTGTTACCGTGTCAATGGCCCAAAATTCTGACAGCCAGTCATACCATGGGATGCCGTGATACCCAGTACTTACTGGAGGTACTGTGGTATCTGACCTCCATGGTCCATCAAATGTAGCCTACATTTGGTTAGACTGGAAGCCGACCCCGACATAGTTGGGAAAAAGCTAGGCAGATGACGATGATGAATAAAAACTTTTTAACAAAAAATAAAACCGACTTAAACCTATAAAACACAAAAAAAAAAAAACTAAATAGGTAATAAAACAAAGTTTATTTTTCACTTTTTTGTGTTTATTTTTGAAGTCGGTTTTATTTTTTGTTAAAAAGTTTTTATTTTTCACTTATTAGTGGTTCACATGTAAGTTCACATGTTCATGGGTCATAATGTGGACAATGTAGCTTTTTTTTTTGAGTTTTGTTGATTTTTCAAAAACTGCTTGTCCGATTTCAATAAAAAAAATATGGGACCATTTGGGAAGTATACCCTTTCCAACAAAAAAAGATTTTTTTAAATCGGTTATCAAGCGACGGAGTTATGCCCGAACAAACAAAAAAAAAACAAACATCCGAATTGAGAACCTCCTTCTTTTTTCAGAAGTCGGTTAAAAACGAATTAAGTCGCTGTTTTGCACAAGTCGATAAAAATTATGAAGAACGTAGAATAGTTACAAGTACAGCGCTACAACATCGAATAAAATTCAGTTTAAAAGTCATGTAAGCGAAGAATGTAGTTCGTAAAAAATTTCTAAAAGCTCCAGCTAAACTTAGAATTTATTAAACATTCCAAGAAATCTTAAACCCGCGAGCCGACATAAAATCAAATAACTTCAAAACTTTAAACAGCAAACGTAGAAGTAAAAATATAATAAAATGTAGTGTACCCGCAATTTCTAGCAGAGATAGTACTAGCCTCGTCTGGCTACGAATTGTGAATAAAACAAATCTGTCTTCTTGGCGTTTAGCTCTTATTTCCATCCACTTCCCAGCTATTTCCCACTCATGGTGCGGTCCAAGGCTCGGGGTAATGGCGTTCCTGTTTAAAGTAGTGTACTGCAGTCTCGTGGGAGAAAAAAGATTAATCGCGTTTCAGTTAAATGTGAATACGTTGCGGGAATATGCTTTGATTTAGTTTAAGCGACTACTGGGATGGTTGTAGATTTAACTGACGGGTTTAGAGTGGTTAAACTGTAGAATGTAAGATGTTATTAGTAACCTGTATTGATAGTACGGTTTTCCACAGAAACCAAGCTACTACAATCCGTAAATTTTCTTTAGTAGATTTTCTATTTTATTACTATAGCATTAGATTCAAGTTGATTGAAAAGCAATTCAATTTCGGGTGGCTTAATTGTGTTGGCATCCAAATGACAGTAATTATGATGGTGGTGCTGCGTATGACTTCATGTGTACAATTAACTTCATCGGAAAGAGTAGTTTTGTCTTTCACGTCCCCAGGTTCATTACTATCTAAAACGTTTTTAGTCTTTTCAATATCTGTAAGATTTTCATCGTCTCCACTACCATGACTAGATAAAACCCGCGTCAAATCGCTAGGCTAACAGTTTGCGTCAAGCGCTGGCCATTTCCCGTGTTCCGCTGTGTCACTGCGCGAACACGCCACATCGTCAACTATTCAGCCACTGTTCGCATTCTTCGCGTGTGTACGTATCATAGGATTTATCGCTGACTTCGCGAGCTGCTTGTTCAATGTGGGGAAAATAGTTTTTTTGGGATTGGTATCATGATGACGAGGGGATATAAGACCTTTCGTATTTCGTAGAAAAGGGTTTGTCAGAAAATTAAATCGAAAACAGTAAAGACTAAACACGTGCAAATGGTAAACAAAAACTTGAAACCCTAATCAAAGCATTATTTCAATTAAGTCGAAACAAAGACAACAATATATTGTATCTACAGGGGAAGGCAAAAACATTGTGAAAGTACTGCAGTTGCTCATTCCGAAGCGTAAATCTTTATGGAGAAGAACGGGCAAGAAACTCCATGGACACTCATATAAATCAGAATATTGTTACAAAACCTTCGTTTCATAATTTGATTGTTATCGAGTGATGGCATGATGATGTAGATCAGTGGTGGCCCAGTGGTGGCGGCCCCGACTTACGAACAGTGAGTCGTGGGTTCGAATCCCGTCAGGCGCATTACTTTGTGTAATTTATTTCATCACCACTGCTCTCAAAACGGTGAAGCAAAACATCGTGAGGAAACCGGTATGTCTTAGAACCAAAAATTCGAAGACATGTGACATCTTCCAACCCACACTGGGCCCGCGTGGTGGATTATAGCCCATCCCTCTCCTAGAGAGGAGGCCTGAGTCCCTGCAGTGGGAACATTATAGGCTGATGATGATGACATGAAAACCAATCACCAAATATTGTTAAACGTTTATGCTTAGGTCTCATACTACTACTTAGGTCTCTCACTTATGCAGATAATAAAGAATCTTCATAAATATTTGCACCATTACTACCATTCAGCTAACTTTACATAAAATAAGCAGTTCATGTCAGAAATACGTGAACTTCATTGTGGAATGCTCGAGGCAGAGTGTGATGTGAATAATTGTACTGAATACTACTGAATATGATATTACCGTGAGCATCTGTTTCAGTATTTGTTACATAATTGCAATTTGTACTCCCTAGTGTTGTTGGTCATTGCAGTCTCTCGGTTCAAAATCTAGATTTGAAATGAAAATATATTGGAAATGTTTTAGTGGCGAAGCAAGTGACAAGGATGTTGAAATGTGTAGCGTTTGTTTTAAAAGTAATGATCGATTACTAATGCAAATAAATGAATCTTGCTTAAAGCAAACCCATAAAGAAAGAATAGTCTCAAAAGAAAAAGAAGCAAGTGCAAATCTTCTCACATTATAAAGAAAACTATACCAAACCAATTTGCATCGGAAACCCATTTACGGAGAGACTCGACGAACTCCAGAAACACGAACAGCTCGTCAAAATAAAGAAGTCACAATCCCCAGCTAATAAGAGCGGTGCGACGTTAGCGGAGTCTGCGGTGCAAATCACTCGTGAATCGCTTACCGTACTTATTTCCATTCCGGGCTATTTCACACGTACCCTCGCTGCGGCGACATTATCTGACACACTGGTTCCAAGACTAGCAGGTTTGGAGTTTGGAAGATAGTGAATAGAATTCTTTGTTTACAAAGGTTTTGATGGAAATGAAATGTGTGAAGAATGATTTAAGAAAGAGAAAGGAGTAAGTAAATTTTAATGCCACCGTGACATGTAACAGGGAAGAATGAAAAAATAAAACGTGTTGCGTCGACCCCAAATAGAATTGGATAAGGTCAGAAAAATGATGATGATGATGATGATGATATTGGAAATGAAATGGTATTTAAAATGATTGTCTTGTTGGAAGGGACACCTGACTACGTGTCCTGTACCTTGATGTCGAAATGCTACCGGAACTGATAGACGCTACTGATACGGGTAGTAGTACGTAATTGTATACGTGATTCAGTAATAAGCCTACTCAATGTAGATTCGCTTTCGACACACAAGGAAGATGACCAAACTGAAGAAGCCATTCACATCTTCTTGAAGATAATGAATGTTTATCACAGTCAGGGTATTAAGCAATGTCTGTTAATTTAAGAAAGCAACTTCGAACCATTTTTGACTGTAATCAGCACAATGATTGTATATTTTTCCAATCATTTAGAAGTGTGAAATCTATGTATCTTTAAAACTAAACAGTAGTACCAGCTAGAAGTTTATCAAATCTAGAAAATAGCAAGAAATCTTAAAATACAATTTTCAGGCCGTGTGTTCGGCTCACAAATGGTTGAATCTGAGAAAACATCGCGTCCGAGGCGATCGAGCGTGAATTATATTCATATGATACCCTCCGAACGGATTACTGCCGATCAGATTGTATTGATGCCTCTGTTCGCCGTCTGAGTGTGCCATAATCTTCTGATTTAATGTTATTCTGTAGCTGAGTTTGGTTTAAATGCACTGATGAACAGAAAATGTTTGGATGTAGGAGATACATAAGTAAAAACTTAGCTACCAATAGGTTTGTTTTTATAGATTTCTAGCGAAAGTCAATTTTGGCCAAGTGGAAGTCATACTGCGTCGAAACCAAATGAATTAGTATAAAGCCAAGAGAACCATGAATGATTATATAAAAAGAATTAATAATGTCACCGTAACATACGACTACATAATTTAACCACATGTTAACGGCAATATATCGGCCAAATAAACCACAGTACCCATCAGTCACAGTCCTACTCGAGGGGTTGCAAAAACCATTGAAGCTACAGAGTTACCTCCAAGCGAACCCAGCCAAGACGTAGGCCAAACAAATCGTTTGTGTAGCTCTAAGAAATTGAGGAAGTCAGGAACGATTGTAGCGACGGAGACTTAATGGTGCCACGAGGTGAACAATCGACAAACGATACGGAATTCTTTGTCTTAAAGAATTGGGGTTTTAATATAAACTGGTTTCGATACGACTCGACTGCTCGTTTTCTGGAAATCTTTGAATAATTTATGTAACATCATGCCTGGAATCCCCAAAGAGTTAGGTAAATGTGTACCTAATAGTAAACTCACATTTGGCCAGTCATGTTTCAGTTCCTTAAAATAGGGGGCGAGCTTAGAGCCATCAATTGGGCACAAATCTAGACTCCATGACTCATCATCATCATCATTTCAGCCGAAAGACGTCCACTGCTGGACATGGACCGGTCAATGTGGCAACACTTAGGGGAGGCCTCCCCTAAGTGTCGCCACATTGACCGGTCCCGTGCGTCTCGCATCCAGCGGATCCCCGCAACCTTCACCAGGTCATCGGTCCACCTAGTGGGAGGCCTTCCAACGCAACGTCTACCGGTTCGCGGTCGCCACTCCAGAACTTTCCGGCCCCATAGGGCATCCGTTCTACGAGCAATGTGCCCTGCCCACTACCACTTAAGTTTGGCAATTCTTCGGGCTATGTCGGTAACCTTGGTTCTCATGCGGATGTCCTCATTTCTGATTCGATCGCGCAAGGAAACTCCGCGCATAGCCCTCTCCATTGCCCTTTGGGTGACTTTAAGCCTTCTGATGAGGCCTATTGTGAGCGACCACGTTTCGGTCCCGTATGTAAACACTGGCAACACTCCATGACTGCTACAAAGAAATTCCTAAAGGTTAAACCCAAAAACACTTTGCCCGATCCGAACCTAGGATTTCATGCTCAGCAGTCGCGCTTGCGACTACTAGACCTACGAGGCAGTCAATGAATGATATTGTCGTAAAATTTACTTTCCATCATAACTTTGTAAACTCGAAGCTCCTTCAGCTACATATAATCTTGCTCCTGTGACTGATACACAGTGATTTGTAAAGAAAAATAAACCCTCAGTCTTGTACCCTATCTCCCTGACCCCATAAAAATCACAACCACTTAATTTATTTCAAAGCAGACATGTGGAAAGGCGGTCAGAGAAAAAAATTACCCAATCATGTACCAAAACGTTTTCAAGATTAGTTTTCTTTATGCTCGGGAGACAGAGGGGGGGTTGGGGGTGGACGAGGGTCGTGGACATCAATCAGCCTGTCCTCCCCCCCTCCTGCACTGACACGGCTGTGATTTGTCAGGTTACACGCTTATTTAATAGTATAGTTGGCAAGTGTGGATGGATCTTGTTTTTTGTTACAGAAAGATGTGCTACTTCTTCGTTGTAAGTAATATTTTTATCTGTTATCTGTACTTTTAAACCTATTTCTTCTTCAAACGTTTCTATATTCCAAAGTTTCAGTAACCGTTAAGACTAGCTTAGGATAAGTTTAGTCGTAATCTTAGAAAGGCTTTCGTTATATTGCCCATTTTCGTCTGTCTCTGCAATTAGTTGTGTCTAGGAGTCAAACTTTTGGGTCCGAGAAACTTTAGTTGGGCGTGCTAGTATTAGACTATCTTTTATTGTATTGTTCTTTCTTATCTTTAGTAACAGAATTGCGCTGTTGCTTTCTCTTTTATTAAAGTGAAGATTTAGATTCTTATTTTCTTTTATAGTTTTATCTTTTCTTATATTATTACGAAACGCTTTCGACTTATCATCTCCTCTCAAAATATCCATTATATCTGCAGCCCCTGATCTTGGTTTAAGAGTAGCATAACGCCACATCACGGCGTCAATATCATTCATCAAGCCGAGCCAATTTCCGCCTGTTGCTATTCGCTTCCCTTCTCATATAGTTGATGTATCACCTTTTTATTTCACATGCTCCAGGATTATTACAGAGAAATTCTTTGGATTTGCCTCGATTATTATTGATGATGTTTGAACGGTATTTTAGATGAGTGTTTTGTTGTTAATTTTGCGGGTTTGATTGTAAAGTATCATATTACGGCTTGTCTAATTCATTTATCATTTTATAATAATGGTCTTCAGAATTGTATTCCTAACTTGAGACATCGCGAATAAAAATACAAGCAATCTTTTACAAAACTTATGGAAACGATATTGCAGCATTTTTCACAAAAATGTTTACCGTAAAAGCTTCGTCCAGACCCAAAGTACGTCCGATAAACCTCGTGGTATAAACAACCCATGTCCGAGCTGATTAACTGGTCATCGGATACAGGGGTGTAATGAACCTGACCCAAGTAATGGGGAAACCTACCCTGATGGTAAAAAATGGCCCGAATATGTTGTTTATGGTTTTCCGGTAGCTTAGTGACAGATTTTGAGAGTGATGACACGGGAAATGTGACGTAGGGTTTACGTCGTCGTCAAAACCCTTCGCGTTTGTGGAATGACAGTTATTTATTTTGGCTTCCATTAAAGATGGGGGTAGTTTGTAATATGATAAGCAGACTAGCACAAAACATTGTGTTGTTAGGTTACTATTTTATTTCTCTTGTTCCGTACTAGCGCAGTCTGTATGCAAATGATAAATTGCTTTTCTCTTACGCTTGGAAAATTACAACTAAGCGTTGTAGTGAACTAAACTAAAAATAAGAGAACAATATATCTAATTTAAATCATGCAACAGATTTACGAGCAATATATTCTGCAGACGAGGTCCATCGGTGACATAGTGCCGGCAAAATTGGCACATAAGTTAGCGCCCGCGCCAATGGACACCAGACGATAGCAATTCAACATGGATTCCGGTGACGGCATCGATTTCCCCTACTGAAACGATTCTGTCTGTGGCAAATGATATAGAAGCTTTTGTTTCGTTGTCAATTTTTGTGTTGGATGTTCGATTTGATATGATTCTGATTGCGTTTTGTGAAAAACATGTTTGTGTGAATGTTTTGTTATTGGTGACAGACAAATTGGTAGAATTATTCTGAAGCATTATTGCTATTTACGTCGTAGGGATACGTGGACGAGGCAGAAGGAGTATGTAAGGATCGTAGCGGGTGGATTCCTGTAGTTTCTTTCCCCACTGAAAAAACGCGACAGTCTATGTTATGTTTTCAAGATTAGTTTTTCCATCAAATCTTTCTGTCACCCTGTCAAAATATCAGCTGGTCTCGCTGGAAATAGCCGTTTTCCTCTCTTTACCAAAAAGTTTACTTCTGTTTACGTGGCACAAACTTTAACACTACTTGTTTCCCTAAATGACATCCGATTACATCCGAATAGGTTTCCGATTGTAGAACCGATGTATGAAATAGGATTTTGTGGGCGTTCGCAACGATGTCCATACGTCTGTCTGTCTGTCTTGTTTAATGTTGATATATTGTTTACATCGTGCGAGTGTTTGATGAATGGGGAAAACAAATCCAAATCGATAGTTTTGTGAAATGTTTCGTGTAGTGAGGAGGGGGGGGGGGGGATCTTGTGGGTTGTGAGCGATTCGTGTTTCGTCGATCTGTTTTAGAATGCTTTGTTTATGCTTTCGAATTGATTTATTTAAGAGTTTTTGCAGTTTGCATTTGCTTAACCTTTTCCAATTACTTTCCGATTCCAATCTAAACAGTTGCCACTCAATACTTAGTATTTCACGCGGAGCGACTGACTGCCTGACATTCACAACCTTACAGTTACGATACCTAGTGGTAGGGCTGGTCAGACTTTAGGGCTCTTCGCGTAGTCCCAATCAAAAGTCCTAAAGTCTAATCACCAGTCTTTACAATTCATCCAAATTCCCCGTAAAGAGTCATTCCACCTGCTGCACAGGCTATATCTGAGTCTAAGTCTTCGCCATCCGTGTCGCGCCCCACGAGAGTCCGCAAGCCGGTTATAAGATTTCGGGTCGATTGATTTGTGTATTCTTAGTCCTTAGTCTATTGTATTATGTTCAATGTCAAAGTGTGCCATAATTTTCCACGAATTTCATGAATATAGTTCCTGAATATACCCGTTATAGCGCGAACTATTCCACGACCTTTAACTGAACTATTTGTATCCATCGCCGAAGCAGCGCTCGATGCAAAGCACTACAGATTGTTAACCAACAAATTCAACTGGTTCAACTTTAACAAATATTTCGATAAACTGGACAAGTTTAAATTATATTTGGAGTTTGGGATAAAGGAGCTCTGGGGTATTGATGTGTACAGTCACAATCAAAAATATGTATGCACTAAGCAAAATTCAGCTTTCTTGGGAAATAACGATTTCGAAGACTTAACTCCCGTCGGGGCTGTGGGTTGTTCGAAAGAGATACCGCGGCCTCGGCACAAAGGACAAAGGAGGAACATGGGTGGTTTTTAGTCCGTAGAGGTCTGACACTTCCTACCGCTCTGCCCAAAGCGGAAGGAGTCATTTGATGAATTCCAAACCGCAAAAAAAAAAGATGAGACTAAAATAACTTTACTTCCAAAATGCTATGTTTTTGGCTTGCTGTGACTTGAGGTTTAAAAGTAATGGAGTATGACATTGAAGAGCTAAAAGCGTGGACAAACTGACCGGATCAGATTTCGGACTGAAACAGATTCAACAGACTCTTCAGTACATTATCTGTCAATTTCCGGAGTTTGAAGCAGACTCCGGAATAGGATCGGATCAGAGACTGGAGTTGTTTGACCGCACTTCCTTTGGAGCGTTGTATGGAGTTGCATGCAGCGCGGATCAGCGAAGTAAAGTTATCAATACAAAACACGCCTGTTGTCGTTTTATGGTGGTATCCGCGGTCCAGCAGTATAACGGAATTGCGCGGATCCACGTTCATACCAAATGTTTAGAAGGTAAAGATAGGAAATAAGTCCTTGTCTTTTTAGTTTTCATTCTAGGTGAGAACTATTTGTAGCTGTGATCGGATTGAATTCTAGAAGAATTTCACAGAATTTTAGATAATAAGCTTAAATGAATTCTTACGATTTTTGTAAACTTGCAAGGTCGTCTAAAATTCATTATAAATCAGTACAAAACTATCCAATATACAATAAAATACATTATTAATATCGTATAAACTAAAGAGCTCAGTAAAGAGATGCTAGCACCAGCATCCTATGTATTGTGTGTGTGGACTGAAACAGATTTGAATAAAGGAATCGTGCAAACATTGAGCAACGAAGATTTTCACTCGACTTTGAGGGAAAAGGATGGACATTTTATATTTTTATTAGCTTTAAGAGGAAAACTTATACGGTATGTTGTGCTCGTTTGAAAATCTCAAGCTTTTGAGAAAATGGTAGATTTAAAGATTTACAACATCACGCTGTTTAAGTTTTTTCATGCGTTTATTGCTAAAGGTTTGTGATATATACATAGTTCTACACCTGTGAATCGGCTTAAAGTGAGATATATAGACGACTAGCTTTTGCCCGCGACTTCGTTCGCGTGGAATAGTGACTTCCGGCAGATTTTTGGTTTATCTCGCGAAAAAAAAAAAAAAAAAACTATCCTATGTCCTTTCTCAAGTTCCAAACTATGTCTGTACCAAATTTCACACAAATCAGTTCAGTAGTTTAGGCGTTGAGCAAAGACAGACAGACAGAAAGACAGACAGACAGAGTTACTTTCGCATTTATAATATTAGTTAGGATTAAAAAATAAAATGCGTAAATAGTGCGCTATGGTGCAAAAGGGCCTAGGTAAACTTTGTGGTATAGATAACATCATGTATGTAATTTCCTCAAACTCATTAACACTTTGCCAATAACTCAGCAAACTGTTGTCATAAAAAAGCCTGAAATTAAAACAAATTACAGGCCTTAAACATTATACCTAGTCACTTTTCATAAAGTTACTTTAAAATAAATTGTAACTTAAAATGATCCCAGTGAAACTAAACTTCTACTTACGGTTGAGACTAATTTTATTATTAGAAATTATTCAATTTATCTAATTGCTCCAGACTTTGGACACGCTCAGTTGAAATAGCTTTAAGAAAATTAATTAATGTAGAAACGTAGAAAATGTACTATTTCTTAGAAAGGAGTTATGTAAACTTTGATAAATTCCATAAATTCAGGATATTTAACAATTATTTCCACGCCACTTATTTCTTCTTCTCTTTCAATACAACTCCATGAATTAAACATATTTATCACAAGAGAAAACCCATTTAATATTTGTTCAGTTCAGCCGCGTATTCTCCCAACCTCTGTTCTAGTGATTTATATTGCTCGATAACTGGCCTTATCGATAGTACATTCGTATGCGAGCGAACAGTGCAGACCACCCGCTCCACATTATCTGGCCACAACACTAAGCACGCTGTAGCCTTGGAGCTGATATCTTAATCATAGGGATGTGGGTGAAGTATCGATATGTGAGCTGATATTTTGAGTTTGTTTCAGAAGGTAGGAAGGTATAGACAACAATTTGTAAAAAAAATATAACTTAGAGTACACATGTAAAATTACCAATGTCCACCTATATCAGAGCTACAATTAAAATGTCACAGTTTTATGTCAAATACAATAAGAAAGTAGTTACTTGTTATTTTTGTTCTTCATTATGAGTATGTTTACTCAGAGGATAGTTCTCAAATAGTTCGATTTCGAACTACAACGATTATAACTATTATTAACTATGCCTATTTACGTTTATATTATACAGATATAAAATATGAATCTGCCATACTTTACACTAGTATCTACGAATAGTATACATAGCTACTTACTAAAATGTTGTGTTTTTTATTCTGGAATAACGTTAGTTACATGACATCGATACATGACAAAGCACATCCCTATCCCACGCAGGTGCGCCTTCGGTCGTTGCGATCAATTAGTCGATAAGCGTTGTGAGCTCACGGCTCTACGGTCCACGGCCTACGGCCATGAACCACAGTGTACCATGAACAGTAATGCAAGTAATCTAACCGTAATGTTTTATGTTGATAAGAAACGTTATTTGCGTGAGAAATAAATTGGATGGAGTATTTTTAGGGGTATTGGAGTGGGTTCACGGCGAGTCTTCAGGTATTTGGTGTTTATTTATGTGATAGACGAATATAGATTGTTTTCGTTGTAGCATTCGGAAATCATCCCAGGCTACATCAACATTTTTGTACTGTGTTTATTGTGACTTCATTCCCTTGCCCTTACTGTTAATTAAACATACTTTGAAAACTTAGTGGATATGAATCAGACCATTTATTTCAAGTACACCAGACAGAGGTACTTTTGAATTGTCGAACCGAATCGATCATCATCATTTCATCATTTCAGCCAAAAGACGTCCACTGCTGGACATAGGCCTCCCCCAGGCGTCGCCACATTGACCGGTCCCGTGCGTCTCTCATCCAGCGGGTTCCTGCAACCTTGACCAGGTCATCGGTCCACCTAGTGGGAGGCCGCGCAACGCAACGTCTTCCGGTTCGCGGTCGCCATTCCAGAACTTTTCAGCCCCATCGGCCATCCGTTCTGCGAGCAATGTGCCCTGCCCATTGCCACTTAAGTCTGGCGATTCTTCGGGCTACGTCGGTAACCTTGGTTCTCATGCGGATGTCCTCATTTCTGATTCGATCACGCAAGGAAACTCCGAGCATAGCCCTCTCCATTGCCCTTTGGGTGACTTTGAGCTTTCTGATGAGGCCCATTGTGAGCGTCCACGTTTCGGTCCCGAACCAAATCGATACAACAATGAAAATATGTAGCTACAGTCCCAGTCACAAGGCATAACAAGTGTGAAATTGCTGTGGTTGCCCATTTTAAAGCGTAGATCTCTATTGGAGAAGAACGGAAAGAATAATAATATGAGGCACAATTGACTGGCCTGTTGGTCTAGTGGTTAGTGACCCTAACTGCTATGCCGGAGGTCGTGGGTTCGATTCCCACCCAGGACAAATGTTTGTGTGATGAGCACGATCATTTGTTCTGTGTCTGGGTGTAATTTATCTATAATATGTATGTATTTAGAAATATATAAGTATGTTTATCAGTTGTCTAGTACCCATAACACAAGCTCTGCTTAGCTTGGGACTAGATGGCGTTGTGTGATAGTTGTGGAATATTATTATTATTATTAATTAAAATTTTATATCCTGACTTTCTAAAATTAGACTTCAAGCTTGGTCTTGCATCCTACCGCATAGAATCAACAATGAAAAATCTGTGCGAGTTGTCCCACCGTGTTTCTTGCCCTGTGGTTAAACCTCAAGCATTGTGTTCTAAGATCGTATTCACAGCGAGTGGCTATTGGCTTATTGTCTTAGTGTTCATGTAAGATGCGATCCATTGGAAATTCTCCACTGACTTGTATGGCTGGTGTAAATATCGCTGAGATTTATCCAAATTGTGAGGGCGAAGTAACAACGTCAGTGTTTTGCATTAAAAGCTTCAAAAGATAAGTGATGGATAAGTGTGTTAAAAAGAGTGTCCATGGAGTTTCTTGCCTGTTCTTCTCCTTACAGATCTACACTAGGGAATGAGAAACTAAAGTAAATACACAGTTATTATGTCTTGTGTCTTTTTTGATAATGTACTAGGTGTTGCCAGCGGCTTCGCCCGCTACAACTTAAAAATTATCCCACAGGAAGATAAAATCGGGATAAAAACTATCCTTTCAGTTAATCCAGATTATAAACTATCTGTGTACCAAATTTTATGCAAATCTGTTCAGTAGTTTTTTATGTGAAGGGTAACAAACATCCATCCATACATACTTACAAACTACAACACGAAATATACTACAGCACATTTATGTATTAAATCACAGATTCAGTAATAAGTCAAGTAAGTTTTTATTATTATCTGTGAAAAGACTTTGTGTGACTTGTTATTTAATATCCGTGTCGAGAAGAGTATTAAACTACCAACGCAAGAAACTGTAGCTTGTAGAACCATTTCTTAAACAAAATAAACTGTAGCAATAACCTAACACACCAAGATTAATATAATAACAAGCGCCCCCATTCATACTACCCTCTATTTAAACAAAAAATAAAATACAATTTACAGTACAGACCAACATACAGAATTCCTGTTTTGAAACCGTCGCATCGTCCCCGGAAGCGAGTGTGGCCGGAAATAAAAGTTGGATGTAAGGGATGGTCGGGAGGTTGGGGTGTTAATCCCCAAGTAATCCACAGACTCAACCAAACAGCTCAGCTGGTAACTTAGATACTCTATGATAATATAAATAAAAGCTTCTTTTAGCCGACTGCGGTAGAGATTTAAAAGAGAGGAAATGTTTTTTGTTTGTTTGTTTCTATGATTTTGGAGGCAAGGAAAGCTAGTTCAGTATATTTAAATAGGCTCTGCCTAACTCTTTGGTGACAGAGGCGTGATGTTATTTTGTTAGGTAAGTAATTTATACTTAGTTGAATACTGGCTGAAAACCCAGTTACCTAACATGTAAACGAAATATACACATATATTTTATGTTTCAAAACAAAGAATTTGTATCCGCTATAGTTAACAAAATATTTAGTTTAGATATAGGTAGTTTCTACGTGACTGTAGAAACAACACTGCTTACCCATTACGCTAAACATAAGCGTTATGTGGGTCAGTATGTGTTGATTATTCCTGGAGTTCATTTTATTGCAAAATAAATCTAGACTGCGACTGTATTCGGTTGCATTGAGAATCTCAGTTACATAATTATGTCGCTAGAACTCGAATCATTTTCTTTCCAAGTTCTATGTTTTGATATTTTGTTATCTTTCCTGAATAACATAACATCACACCTCTAATCCTCACAGGGTTAGGCAGAGGTGTACCTAGTGTAAAGTGTAATTAGTACATCCATCTTTCATCAGATATAATTATTTTAGTCTTAAGAATGCCTGGAAGAGCTACTGGTCGATGCAACATTTAATGAATTGATCTCTCCCTCTTTCACTCAAGCGGAAAACTCATGGACATGTGTATTCTCCCCACCCTCACCTATGGAGCGCAAACATGGTCGCTTACGAAACGTCAGAAGTCCGCACTTGGGGTCTACCAACGAGCTATGGAGCGAAGTATACTGGGTGTCAAACTTACGGACCGCATCAGAAACACTATAATTCGCTCTAAAACCCAAATAGCTGATGTTGGTCTTACAGCTGCGAGTTTAAAATGGAACTGGGCTGGTCACATCTGCCGCATGTCAGAGGAGCAATGGGCAAAACTTACCACTCAGTGGATACCAAAAGGCAGGAAACGACAACGCGGCAGGCCCAGAAGGAGATGGCGGGATGGGCTGGACTCTTTCTCAAGGGGTTGGTCTACCATCGCACTGGATCGCGAAAAGTGGAAAGAGGGAAGGGAGGCCTTTGCCCTGCAGTGGGACAACATAGGCTCATAATAATAATAATAATGTTATTATATAGGGGCGAGCCTATAGCTTGCGATGAATATCTTTATCTTCTTTATCATCAACGAGACAGTTTTGAATATCGTATCCTGTCTCATCAGTTATACTCATATTTAAAAAAAAACCTTTTACACTCGAAATGATAATTTGAAATTGTCAAACCAAAGGTCATTTCATAAATAACCAAAACTACGACATTCACCTCAAAATACCAACCCACCTTGCTATCTTCCCAAACATTATCCAAACTAGCAGATAAGCGAACATTCTAATCCGACCCTCTCCATGTACTCCCGAGCACAGAGGAACACCGGGAGGGAGGACCCAAGACCCGGGAGGGAGGACCCAGGACCGCGGTAGACGTAAGTAACAATTGAATTTAGTGCCGGTTTAGCAAGCTGGGTTTAGCATATATTAGTGTTTAGTCTTAGTTGCTAGTTGTAGACAGGGTTTTAGTGATTGCTTGTAGATGTTAAATGTGTGTGTTTTTGGGAGATTATTGTCATTATCACCTTTATGTTATTTATGACCTGCATTTAACCGGATTTATTATTCTATAATGCGTCATAATTCATTCCGTTTTACTTTAAAGGTTCTAGTAGTAGTAGGTAGGTTTTAAGAATAATATTATAGTATTTTTTTGATGTTTCTACATCCGAGGCAAAGGTCTGTTTTTTGAGTCAGGGAGTAGGCCGGTTCAGTGTGGCTGACTAAGCGGAACCGGACACTCAAAACATTCTAGCAATAACAAGGAATACATCGTTAGGAAACCGGCATGTGTTAGAACCAAAAACTTCGAAGATGTCACATGAACATCTACCAACCCGCACTGGGCCCGCGTGGTGGAGTATAGTCCATCCCTCTCCTAGAGAGGGGGCCTGAGTCCCTGCAGTGGGAACATTATAGGCTGATGATAGTGAGTGACAAATTAGTGTGAAGCTGGCTTTCCACTGCTAGGCATAAGAATAGTCAAGTATCAAGCAATTGTATATTGATGTATCGAAATACAGGATTGTATAATATCAAAGTATTGTATTCTTTACAAAACACAAACGATCTTCAACCCTAAACATACCCTCAAAAGAACGACATCTCCAAATCACATCCAAGCGCAACATTCATACAGATCAACGTCCTAAGTTCATAAATATAATACTCAATATGTTTCGGTTCGTCTAAACCTTTCATCGGATCAACCGGCTTATCTGGCGGGTAGTTTATCAGCCCTTAAAATATAACCCTGTGGACACGCCTTCTTGCTGATGACAAACTTTGTCCTGTATCGAACCTCAGACGAGGATTAAGATCAGGGTCCAAGGGATAAGCGGTAGCCGTTTTAATATTTGTGGCGACAGCGACATCTATCGCAACACATGTGAACTAAATGACATGTCCTACATCGCATAAATAATATGTGAAGTCGTCTTCCGTTAAATTGTAAAGGCTGTTCAACTTTTTATCAATGTGTACACGTGGTTAAGATGTTTAATATACGAGTAATAACAAATTCAATGATGCCCGCATCTTGTTTCATCTTCACAACTCATCGTCTGGCTAACCTTTTCCCAGCTATGTCGGGATCGGCTATCAAAGATGTACTTATGACAGCCGGGACTGGGAATAGTTCACATCCAAGCACGTTAAGCCATTTCCGAGGCACGGAGAAAACTCAGTATGTTATGGGTGGTCCTCCGACTAACTTATGCAAGATTGGCTGAGCCTAACGGTTTTATCAACACAACTCAAGCTCCAGAAAAATAAGCGTAGAATTCCAAAGCCCAAAAACTAAAATCGCTACCGCTCTTAACTTAAACCTCCAAAACCAACCAATAGCGTTTGAGCGAAAGATTAAGAAGTCACCCGACGAACATGTTTCGTTACTTTGTCGTCCGCTAAGTCAGCCCCGTCAGGCTTAGCGCTTTATATTGCAACTTTCACTCTTTCGCTCTTTCACTCTTTCGCGCTTTACTTTTTATTACCAAGTTGTGGTGTTAGAGTTTGTCGTGTGAGTTCTGCTGATTGGAAAGGAAATGAATTTTTTTTTCGTGTGGGAATAAGGAAGTTTGGTTTGATGGTGTTAGTTCGATATAGCTTTGGTTTTGAGTACATTGAGATGTAGGTAAGTCTAACTTCTCGATCTATCAAGCTAGGTGCTGTTCTGCAAAAAGTTTAGTTTCGTTGTAATCGCAACTGGAATGCGCGTATGACCATTTGTTTTTAGTTTCAAGGAAAAGAAACGAGAGTTTATTGAAAAAGTCAGGTAACAAAGAAATTGACGAAAAAACACAGATTCCACGAACAAAAGAATCTATTCAGATAGAAAATCAGGGAAAACATTATTTCAATCCTAGTAAAGAAACATTTTCCTGCTAGCTTACACAATCACCCCAAATCTAGATCTGCAGAAACATGTCGAAATAATACTATTCCTCCATTCACCGCGACAAAACTTATCTCGGAAATGTCAGACCATTTATTTACGAAATAAATAAAATCATCTCACGTACATTGTGAGCGTCAACCCTAAGTTACGCACATACTCTCGTAAGACCCCGTCTACGACCTCGGACGATACAGCTTACACGCGACTTGCTTCAAGCGACACACGCGTGGCTTTTGTTTCTTTCGCTTGAGAACGGTCATTTCGCGGTTATTTTAACTTTGACTTAGACTTCACTATTATAATCACAGTGATCAGTTGCAATAAGATTGCTGTTGGATTGTTCCCACAGACAAATCTATCAAAATATGGCTGACGGTGAGTGCTTTCCAGAGGCAAAATAAGTGTGGAAGGAATGTACCATCGCTTCACAGTTGGCGGTATCTTGCGATACGATATAGACAACTACTTCTATTGGCTTTCCTCGCAGTCATTGTCGCAACATGTCGCTTGAGCTCGTAGGTCGTGGCCAAGCGGTAAGAGCGACGATCAATCAGTGGCGCGGTTTACGCACACACGCACACATACGCAATCCTACGCTAATACAACATTAGTGTGTGTAATAAAAGAATAAGGGTTACCCGGAATGAGGTTTTCTTGTACCCAGGATCTATTTTCTGGGATTTTTATTGTAGTTATGATGTGGTGTGATTTTTCGTCCCAGAAATACCCTTTTTAGGTACATTTCTGTGTCGGTTTAAGACCTGTTTAGGTATGCGAAAGATAGCTTTAAGACACTTTGACATTTCATGGCTTAACACGATATAGCTTTTAGTATAATTTTAATATTCTGAAACTATGTTTCAGGTTCACAAAGGCACCATTTTTCTTCAAGGCATGTCGTTCGTTTCTTAGTTTCGCTGGAAGTCGGAAGACTAACGATAATGTCTTGGAATTAAGCTATTAGTGCTATAATGTAGTCGTTTAGATTAACGGTTTGGAATGTGGACTTATATAACTGAAAATGTTACTGTATTGGTACGTAGACATAAGACGTGTTCCTAGAATAGAAGCACCTTCCAGGGGTAAGTTAAAGTTACTTATGTAAAAGAAAATTTATCATCATCTGCCTAGCATTTTCTCAACTATGTTGGGGTTGGCTTATAGTCAGAAACATCATCATCCCCACTGCAGGGACTCAGGGCTCCTCTCTAGCAGAGGGAAACAGCTGAATCGCAATCTGTTTTCACAATCCAGTTACGCCGACTCATTCACAGACTTTACCGGAAAAACTAAAAATACAGTCTAATGTTATTCAAAACTTACTTAAAAAACAAGGTTATTCATTTATTCAAACAACTATTCAAGTAAAGTATTTGACTCGTTAATTTAATTACTGAGAATAAACTCAAACCTATTTACATTTAACGAGTTCATAAAGTTTCAAACAAAGTCTATTACTAAAGTATTACTGACACCTTTTCAAATAACAGTCATTATAAACAAACTCTAAATCTAACTAGCTAAAATATAATTTCCAAGCCGAGAAGTTAGAAGTGAAAAATCAAGGGAAACCTCGCCGCAAACTAGATTTAGCAGCATCGGGCTAAAGTTGAGACGTCGACTAAATAAACTAACAATTTGTTTTAAATTGAACTTGTGACTTCAGCTCGACTTTGATAAGGCTGTGGTGCGACTGTGAGCGGGAAACAGGGAGCGGGCAAAGGTCTATGCAGTTTTTTGCTGACAATTGCTATTACATTTGGGACAAAAATATAAAGTTAAATATCCGCAAACGCAAAAAAATATACCTAGGTACATTAAATAATTATTGTTTATTTTTGTTTTATTTCATGTTCACACAACCCCAAAGAAAATACTTATAGATTCAGAATGTTCTTTTCTCCATTTCGTCCAGCAGTTATGTATCTGAAAAGTTTTCCGAACTTAAGGGTTGACAATACTTTCTTGGTTTTAAATTTTTTGGTAACTAAAAGATTGAGACTGTGCTAAATTGGATCGAAAATTTAGGATAGTCAGTCTAGTGTAACCTCAACCTATCAAAGTTCCATTAAGGTCGGAATACTTTCATGTAACCTCAATTTTGTTTGAAATAACATCTTCGTCTTCGTCATCTTCGTCTTCGTCTTTGTATCATCTCTGCCCTTAGGGCAGGATTGAAGTCAAGAGCAAGCCCATTAAAAATTTATATATATATCGATTGGGTGTTTTGTATTCATTTTTCACACGTTATCACTTCGAATGTAAAGCCAAAACAACAACAAGAGAGAACCGTTTGATATTTTTACTCAAGCCGCTGTTATAGCTATTCCCGCTACTCGCCTTCGTTATGACCACAGACGCTCTCACAGAATGACTAGGGAACGTCTCTTTGCAATTTATCCTCACGCAGCGACAAATGCATTAAACATATTTAGAAGAGAAATAGGCTGAAATATGGCGAGTGCGATGGTAAGCAGGGATCTAGGGTGAGGGGCTTTAAATGTTGAGTAGAATGGTGGGATGATACACTGTTGTGATCTTATGAGGAGGGTGTGGTAGGGGTAATTTAATGAGGTAACAGTAATCGCTTCATATTAAGACCCGGTTTCATCAAAATACATAACCACACATTTTTCTTATAAGGTAGACGGAATTCACTAAATGTGATGATTAAATACAAATATTAAATAAAATGTGCTGCAAGCACGGCTAAGTAGAACAGTGAATAGACACACTACTACAAAGCACAAAAAAAATAGGAGTGATCAATCAATAATAATATCAATCAATATAAATCTTTATTACGCAAGAAAGAGTTACAAAATTATGTGAAGCCCCTGACTACTGTGCTAGGATAGTAGAATAAGATATTGATTGATTGAGTATCGAAGAAGACTTCTTTTTTCTCAATATGGCAGTGAATTTAGAATTCATTACTTTAACGAAGAACCGGATATCAGATCACGATTCAGTGCGGAACTTAAGCGATAAATCGGTGAAAAAACTTCAAAGATATTTTGTCTTGGCTCAAAAACTTCAATCTCCGAGAATACCTTTAATCAAGTCAGGACCTTAAACTTACATATTCCAAGGACGGCTATAATATTATAATTACGTGGCTACAACAAGAGGATCGTGGCCTATCTCGCATCTCTTTCCTCAAGGTACTCGCTCAAATATATTTATTTTACTCACCTACCCTCATTTAAAAAATACGAAGTTACGTTTTAAAATTTGCAGCGGCGGAATTATGTTTGGTATAAGTGGCTGGAGGGAATTTTAAAATGATGTTTTTTACGGAAGTGTGAAATTTTAAGTTTGTTTTATAAAATTTATTACTTCCTGAGGCCGTTTGTGTGAGATTAAAGGAGTTATTTTATTATGTTTTGATAAAAAAGATGGATGTGTTTGGGAAAACAATGTGGTAATAGATAATATGCCTGAAAATGGCTTTAAAATCGTCTTCGCGTAACAATTAAAGGAGATGTTGACAGTTGTGATTTATACATCTAAATTAGACTGTCATGCTTAACGGTTGTTTTGTTTTATTTTGTATTCTTTGTAATAATTAAGTCTCAATACTAGCTATATAGTCAGCACCAACAATTATTTGTGACCGACTCTTACATATTTGTGAAAAAGCTAGGCACAATAAAATAGAAGCTCTTTACATTCTCAATGAAAATGAAGTATCACAACTAAGGCATCAGTTACTCTCACCAAGCGAATGGCCGGGCGCTGGCAATAAAGTGCGGAACGCAATAACCCTGCCTACCGCTCCTTCACTACTGTCACTGGTAAGGCCCGGTCTCCACGACCTGAGTAGAGAGACGTGCAAGATTCGACCAATCAGAGCAAATACGTGTTGACTTCTAGCATTGTTATTGGTCGATTCCCGCTTGTTTCCTCTCTGCACCGCTCGTGTTCGCTTTGATAGAAACTACGTTGCTACTGATTGGAAACTTCACCTCCTATCGTCCTCTAAGCCCAAAAACAAGATGACGAAGTGACCTATGTCACGCGGCCACCAACTTCGTGTTGGAAGTGGCGAAGAGCTAACAAAATATAAAAACTGTCGTGCCAGCGACACAAAAAAGAAGACTAGAGATATGCGAGGTATCTAAGCTATAAAACAAAATGATTATTAAGCTAAATGTTGCAACAAAGCCAGGTAAGAAGTGCTATGAGAATGTATTTAAAAAACTTAGCTTTGTTATATATTTTTAAAAGCACTTTTCCACTAAAGCAGAGTCACACTACATTGTATAGGTCAAACGCTCCTATTGTTATCAAATGCACCACAAGAGAAGAAAGGCGAAAGTACAAAATCTCATTCATAATACATCAAACATTTTCCAAGCCACATCAACCAGAAGACACAAAATCACCATCAAATTAAACTCCACACTTGTACTCGACCCCATCAAACCGGGTAATCCGGCAGCGGACAGGTTAATCCCTTTGTTGTCCGGAAAATATCCGGACAACAACCGGACAACTATTCCGTAAACCCTTGTCCATTGTGGGATGTTCATTTTATATCCGTTTGTAACCTGTAATGTTCGCGGCTGATCGCGTGAGGGTTAAAATAAGTATTATTGTTGAATGCTTTTGGATGTGAAAAGCTTTATTTTTTATTGTGAGTGAAATGGGGACTTTCTGTTTGTAGCTCAGCGGTTGTAGTTTTTTCACAGACGGTCAACTTTCGGATTATACTATGTTTAGTAGAGGAAAAATACTTTGTTTTATTTTACATGCTTATCAGCATGACAGAGTATTAGGAGGATAGGAGGATAATTTGTATTTTCTCAGTTTTGTCATATTGTTTTTTTATGTTAAGCATTTGGTATTACATACATCATATTCTTTAAATCAAGATACTTTTTCTCAATTATTATGCATCTAATAATATTATTCTTCGTATTTTGAATAGCTTTATGTCTACCTATTACTAAATTTAGGAATATCGTTTCATATCATCGTGGGTACCTTCAGCCTAATTTTTTTTTTTAATTCCAGGCAGACATTGAATCAAAAACTCAATTCAGGTTGACAAATAGTCCTCACTATATTTATAATAGCTGTTAGATAGCGTTTTCCATATAGTAATTTTTTTCACAAAATAGTGAGGACACAAAACCACTAAACAAAATCACTTTAAAATCATACCCGTATCGCAGTACAACGCATTCGGTCATTTAATTCAATCACTATCCCGGGACTATGTAACATTAGTGATGTGCTGACGCGCGGGATTATGCGGGATTTGTAGTTTTAACAACGGACAGATTATGGTTTTATAGTGGTTTACGGTTAAATGTGATGACGCTTAATTTTAATGCTGAAAAGCTGACTCGTGTGGAATTTCGTGTTTGTATTTAATATAAATCTAGTAGATGGAAGTAGATCATACTCTGCGACCAATGGAATTAGGATAAATACTTGTTAGTCGCGGCTTTAAATACTATCACCTGATCTTTTTTTAGTGATTTCCAAATTGAATTAAACTTTATTCAAACCCACAACCTCTACCTAAGCATATTTACTGGCCTGTTGGTCTAGTGGTTAGTGACCCTAACTGCTATGCCGGAGGTCGTGGGTTCGATTCCCACCCAGGACAAATGTTTGTGTGATGAGCACGATCATTTGTTCTGTGTCTGGGTGTAATTTATCTATAATATGTATGTATTTAGAAATATATAAGTATGTTTATCAGTTGTCTAGTACCCATAACACAAGCTCTGCTTAGCTTGGGACTAGATGGCGTTGTGTGATAGTTGTGGAATATTATTATTATTATTTGTTTTACTTACATTTAAACAATTCACGCTAAATAAGTTAGACATTAATAAACAAATCCTGCTCATTACCGTTACCATGTCCTACACCCTCCTAAATCTTCCACGAAGCCAAGTGGTCCTATTTACAAAATGGCGACTAGCATACGTTTCACCAGTCAAAAGTGCAACAAAGCCTTGCAACGTTACAGCCTTGTGTCCCGGGACAGGTATTGTGGCGGGACAGATCTGTGCTGTCACCGTTCCCGGGATTTAAAGTCCGGAATAAAATAATTAAATGGCTCGTGTGTAAACTGATGTGAATGTGAAGAGTTTAACGGTATGAATGACATTTCATTTTGTGTTTCGAGTTGCAGAATCGTATCACGAATGGAAAATTATGTATGTTACGCATGTTTGGGTAATTTATCTTCTTAGTACAGATTTTCCTCAAAACTTTAATACAATATCTACAGAAACTGACGTCATAATAACAAGAGGGTAAGCAAAACTTATTTAGTGATTGTCTTCTACTGCGTTCTTCATCGTTTTTACAAACATAGTATTTTCATATTTATAAAAGCTTATAACAAAATTGGTATCAAAGTAGAAACAATTATTTCACGACAAAATTGCTTTCGAACTTGCTAAGTGTGTGCATACTAGTTTACGTGACTGTACAGGAGTTGACGATGGTAAATAAACGAAAAGCGTCTCACATCGGTTCAACCAAAGCCTCTGTAACATCTACAACCACTTAACTCCTACAAAGGGTCCTTACAGCTATGATCAAGAACCACATTATGCTCATAAACATATCCCCTCCTAAGCCATTGCGGCCATGACAGATAAGCGTAATTTCGATAAAATATCGTCAATAACCACACGTGCGGCGCCGCCATATTTATTGAACGTGCCTTCACTTGGGACGGTGTGAACGTGTAATTAAGGAAGGTGAAATAACTTGGACAAGTTATTAATTTGAAGGCATTTTTGTGGAAGTTAACTTTAGAACAAGTTCTTGGCGTCCAAGAACTGGAAAAAGAAGTGTGTGGGTCGTCCAGCAGCGAGATGGACTATAGTTAACATCGGGGGAAAAACCTGAATGAGGCTGGCACAGGACCGTGGAGAATGGCACAAGAAAAGGGAGGCCTATCCCAGCAGTGGGTGAATTCACGCTGTGGATGATGGATGATGAACTTTAGAACAAGTTACTTGTTTTTAAGTTTCAGGAATGTCGTCCTGTCATATTTATTGGTCAAAATCTTCCTTTTTCGAAAATCAACTACTTTTTTAGCTTTTTTAGCTACTCATGAGAGTTACTTAATACGCTTCACCCACTCAACCTTCGTTACGCTACGGAGGGCGGGCGCTCGCTTCGCTCGCCACCTCCTCTCTTCGCTCCACTCAAGACCTGCCTACCACCGAGGAAAAGCTATCGTGACCTTATCCCTACGCTACAGGGGTCGCCGGCTCGCTAGCGAAAAAATTAAAAAATGTAAATATCATCGCTGATCTTTACAAGCATAGTAATCAATGTGTGATTGCTGTTATCCTCGACAAGTCTTTTCCTAACTATGTTGGGGTCGGCTTCCAATGTGTGGTGAAAACATCCAAGTGGTTAGTTACTATTTTATGAATCTAATGACAATATATCTAAAGACACCCGAGGGAAATCAGAACACACCAAATTTATGACACATTTTAGCGTGCCTACTAAACTTCTACATATCACTAAAAAGACAGACAGGTCTTTAAGAATCAAAAGCCCTTAGCAAACCCCAATTTAACCCTCAAATTAGAATTCGTGGAGAAACGCAAATTAGTCTGTATTTATGTAATATATTAAGTGGAAAGAGCCGACAAATATTTGTTCACAAAGTTAGCTCTTTGCAGGGTTATAAGCGTGTAAACATGCAAACACACATTCGCAGCCGTTTATTATAAATGGAGAATTAGTTGGGGTCTCTAGGGGTGGTCAAAGGTGGAAGATATTAGCGGGATAAAATACGTATACTCGGTTTTTCTGGCTGTTCAACTGATACTATAGTATAAAGGTACAAGTTGGTAGCCAACTGCACGCAGCAGCAGCAGACGACGTGTCGCAGTGACACTACTGGCTTCTACGTATTTCTATGAAATTGAATAATAATACTTAATTGATTATTTTCTATGAAGCGACGACATGTCGTCTGCTGCTGCTGCGTGCAGTCGGCTACCAACTTTTACCTTAAAGAAGGAACTGCATCGATGGAACTTTATCCAGATTTTGTTCAAATACAAGTTTTTGGAAATATCGAGTCCATATAAAAATATTGCAAGTATTAATCATAGTAAACAAGACCAAAACTTCCATGGCCTACATAAACTATTAGGAGCTTTACTAACGTAGAATAGCCTATTTTTGAGTTCAGCCAGTTTCGCTATCACCACCGCTTCAGCCCATCCCCTGTACCACAAGACACCTTAACCTCAGCGGTGTAAACGCTCTCGCTAATGAATTTAATTAAATCGAGTGGTGTGCGGGATTTATCGGGACCGATGTGTAAGCCCTAATGTGTTTGCTCGCACAAACAAACAAGAAAATGTTTGGATTAACTTCCTTTTGCCAGAATATTAGCGGTTTTTGGTTAAACTTATCAAAAGTTATCCTTATGGGTCTAGTAATAAAAATTAACGGTAAGTACTTTCATGAAAGAAAACATAAAAATGCTTCTTTCATCTGAAAGTATCTCTCACTAAGCAGTAAAGGCTTCGCATAGCGATAAAGTTTGATAGAAAATTATGTATTTTATAATCTTCAGCCGAAACTAATCTTAATAACCATTACGTAAGCTTAAAGTATCGGTTTTAAAAGTTGCTCTCAATTTTGTTGCCATCGCCTCTATTCCCTAAAATAATGAAACAAAGCATATTTGCCATAAATACCCTCCTATCACAGTACATTTCAAATACAATATCCTTCATATCAGCAGCCATATTACCTAGATCCAGGCTATAGACGGTCTAGCCTACGTAAGGCTACAGCTAGGCATCGTCGGCCCGCCTGTCTGTCCGCTGTCGAATTAAGGCGAGACCCAACCCACCCGTTCGACTATACTATAGGCGTAGTGCTACACTCCACCTTAGTCGGATTCAATAAGGTTGCTTTTTGGGCGTACAGTGTTAGGCTGGCTAGTCTTTGTTAGGCGCTTGGGTTTATTGATATTCAAGGGTTTTCCTTTAATTATGATAAATAACTTAACATAATTTGAAAAAATAACCGGTATTAAATTAAATAATTGTATTCTTTATTTATTTCTAGAAAAAAATACTTATGTTATCGCTTAAATTACGGAGATTTTCGACGAAAAAGTTAAAAAAAAGAGGCAATTGTATATTTTTTTTTTATAGAGTAAGTAACTTTATTCGGAGATTTGATTCGGTATAATGCAAGTTTAGTTCTTTCTCTTTACAGGATATTTTTCCCACCTCAGTACTTCAAACCTATAGTTCACACTTGACGTTCAAAGACAGTACGTTTTTGGTAAATCCTGGTTGGGTGTCGCCTTAACACGAACTACGAAACAGCTGCACTTAAATGCACTTCCTCGTTTTATTTTTAGTTTAAAATGTGTTTTTTTTTAGTTTGGGAGTTGAGGATTTGTTTAAAGGACTATGGGAGGTCCGATTTTTTGGTTAATGCAACTTCTAGTTTCCTGTTGTGTTTGTTAGATTCTAGTTACGTGCAAGGAAAACTTATTCCTTCGTCGAAACCAGTTACAAAACTGCGGTTTCGTAGACGGCCGAAGGGTTCAATATTACCTATTGTAGGTAATCATTACCAATATATTGTCACTGATTTCCCTTGCTAAATTTTGCTCGACTATTACTTCGAAGGATTTTGTGTTTACTTCTTGACTACTCTAATGCCCGCCTTCCACTGCGAGCGGTGCGGGCTCCGTACGGACTCCGTTTAACTCGCAACGGCTTTTTTTTTACTGTGAATGAGCGGATTACTATATTACTCCGGTCCGCTCAGAACATTAACTCAGTTTCCACGCATTAGGTACCCCAGAAGTTGTCTCTGTCAAATCTAGTACTATGTAGTGTCTAAACTGGTCTTTAGCACTGAGCCAATGAATAAAATTGAGGAATATAGCCTGTAAGAGCTTTCAATTATTTGATCTGGCCTTTCCAAAACCCACTCCTTTCAAAGGCGAATCATTAAATCGTCAAGAAGGCTCGTCGAATTAGTTCGCTTGGAAGGTGAATGGTGATGGGAATTTATTGTTATTATTAGATAGGAGGAAGGTACTGCCCACCATGTTGAAGTTGTCATCTTTAATGATATCAGTAGGCGCTACTTATAGGGCTTCAAGGCCTCTCAATCTCATAGACAGTAGGGCGCTGTTTAAAATATCATCACATGTTTAAAAAAAAATACAAACAAAGTGTTTAGCCTTTTCCCAACTACGTCAGGTTCGGCTCCAAGTTTACCCGCTGCTGAATACCGCGAATCTGACCTTCACAACCCAATTAGTATTGAGTAATATGATACCCCTTGGTAAGTCTTGTTGTCAGTCTTGCAGAACACTGACTACCTGTAACGCTTGCCAAAGGGTTTCATATGACAGCCGGGACACACGGCTTAACTTGCTTTCTGAGGCACTGAGGAAACTCGGTAAGTAATGGATGGTGACCCATCTACGGACCGGCCTAGGCAAGCGCGGCTTCCACATTTAAGAAATAGTTTAATACAAAAACAAGATAAATAAGGTCCCATTAAAATAGGTGGACAAAATTTCAGAAATCACTCAGACCTCCAAAATAAGGACGATAGTAAAAGAAATAATAAGAAAAACGCATTTAAGTACCTACTCATAAAGGATGAGTTTGTTCTAGAGTGCCGGCAATTTATTATTTTAAGTAATAAAAAAATAACTTTATTTAATGTTTTTTTTGTTTAGATATCTTTGGTTAGACCTACTGAAAGCTGTGTTAAAATTTGTCCACCTATTTTAATGGGACCATAAACATTAACAATCTTTGTTCAAATCTAGTCTGTTATTCGACAAGATGTCACAGCCTAGAAAATTCGTCCTAAGCCTAAAGAGAGAGTGTGAAAATTCCCAGCAAGGGAAATGTAAAACTCGACGGCCTATGTAGAATTATGTACATAGATCTAAATATAAATGCGTCAAGAGAAAGTGCGCGAAACAATCGGATTGTAAATATTAGCAGCTGTTGCCAGATTAGACTGAGAAGTTAAAACAAAAGGTCTAAACAATAAGATGTATCATTTGGCTGCTGAGATGAAGATGCTGTATCGTAAAACGTGGAGTTGTACATAAATAACGTTTTATTTAATGCACTCCAAAAGTTTTTTTTGCTGTTTACACGTTATGTGTTATGTGTTGTGTGTGTCGAATTCTATGTTCAGTGTTTTTTTGCTGTTTACACGTTATGTGTTATGTGTTGTGTGTGTCGAATTCTATGTTCAGTCAAGTTTTTATGCCTTTATCAGCCTTCACAGCACGTTAGTAAGGCCACATTTCACCTACTTCTGCTACAAATATGAACGAACTATTGCATAGAAAACTTTGTATAATATATACCTACTACCAAAGATTAAAGGTTCTTATTTTTATTTTTGAGAAAGAGTAAATCGCACTGATTTTTCAAAGTTATTCATTCTATTTCTTCAATTCTGCGAAAATTAATTTAAATTATTCCTTTGAGACGAACGTGTTTTAGTTGAAATGTTGAGTTCCAATGACCTAGTTATTGTGACTGAGCAGTGTATTAGTGCAGAACACAGTAAGAGATTAGTGCTATTTTCAGACGAGAAGTCCTATCTTACAATTTAAGTTAGTTGTATCTCAAGCCAAGTGAGTCTTCTGTTTCCCCTCGTATCGTCTTTAAGGCCGGGAGCAGAGCCAACAGCGGGATTTGTTTAATGAGACCCGACACGCAACTTTGAAGGCCGCCTAATGGCGCGGCCAAATTATAAGATATGCCCTGATTACTGAAAGATTTTATATTACTTTAAAGTGCTGTGAAATATAATGACGTTATTAATTAGGAAATATTAATTCATTATGGATTAGGGAAGGCTAATACGTTGGGCGTTCGTAACTTTGAGCAAAAGAGAGACGGAACAAATCCAATGTGTATAAGAAACTCATTATCTTTAGAACGATAACAGTGGATGTAATTTTTTAATACTGTTGCTCAAAAAGTGGCGTATTGCAGGGACGTATAGCGTTCGGGATGTGGGCTATTACATACCCTTGCTTTTTCTTTACCATTTCCGAACTCGTGCGTTCTCTTTCCCAACTGTCAAAATAATGTCCATTAAAAAAAACCAACCACGAAGTTTTTACTAAAAAAAAATCATAGAAGTGTTTATGATTCATGCAAATATTTCTAAAGAAGCTACTAATTTGTTTCAATATCGGATTTAATTATTTGATTCAATGAGTTTGGTTAGGTTTCATTCCATTTCATCTCATTCAAATTCATTTTCTTTTCATAGCAATAAAAAAATCTACTGAAGACTTGGCTGTATGGGCAAAGTTTTTTTTTTTTATTATTTATTTATTTATTTATGTACACACAAAATACAAAAAAAGGATAAAAAACATAAAAAAAAATAGAAGAGCACAAAGGTACTGCTTATTTCATTTGTGTGTTTTGTGTGTGTGTGTGTGTTAGTTCCCTTTGCAAAAAAAAAATCTCTGCTTATGTTCTTTTACGGTTGGCGCTATTTTCCAAAAATGTTCTATAATAAATTGCTTCATTTTTTCGCAACTGTATTAAAAATAGTTGTTCAGTACACGTGCGGAACCGTCATTGCAACTTGTTCCGACTGTCAACCCTCACCTTTGGCTGCGCCTCGGCTCGGGTAGACATTTGTCAGAACTCTTGGCAATGACAGGCTTTCCGCACTAATAATGAAATATACTATTTTACTATGTTCCATCTCTTTTTCGTTTTCACAGTCGGTAAAATCTAGGACAAGCATTACAAACAATGAGGCACAAAATAGTAAACATCCTAGGAATATTGGTAACCAACAAATTTGGACAGACCACAACCTTAATCAATGGTTAACACCAT
The DNA here is from genome assembly GCA_949775195.1 of Diarsia dahlii. Taxonomy (NCBI): domain Eukaryota; kingdom Metazoa; phylum Arthropoda; class Insecta; order Lepidoptera; family Noctuidae; genus Diarsia; species Diarsia dahlii. The sequence goes on from OX459212.1 coordinate 18,471,200, forward strand.
TGACTGTAGACCGATCAATGTCACAAAAAAGGTCAAAAAAGCCTGAAGCCACAAAATAGCACACAGGATGCTCGTAACATACAATTTCTTCGTACATTTTCAACTAAAACACCCCCAACCAATGAACTAGCAAACAAATCGATCAACCTCATAAAAAATGGCCGAAAACCTTCCCCCAGAAACAAGGTAACCAAAGAAATTTATGTGGGTAAATTAAGAGTAATGTCCAGCAAAATTGGACAACTCCAAGTACCGGGATCCCGAGATCCCGGGATCCATAAGAGTTGCGGCTTTTACAAAATACGGGAGTTCAGGGGGTCGGTCAACACTGAAATAACTTGAAAGATTAAAGGAAGCCCTGAAGTTGTGTAGATAAAAGGCCTCGTATGTAGAAGGTAGAAATTTTCAAGATAAAAGGGAATCCTCGCGAGGCTTATGATGTTTTTGAGGTTATATTTTAATAAGGAAGTAGGTATCGTAAAAATATATGGGGCTTTTAAAGAGAATTTCTTTATGAGGCTGTTTTTAAGAATGCTTTTTCTTGAACATATTTATGGCTTTAACCGCCCTTAACTAATGTATAAAATGTATGGAAGTTACATACTTTAGGGGGCACCCTTTGCAACGACAAATCCCATAAACTGATTAATTCATAAGGAAAACGGGTGCAAACGTAACTCTCAGAGATTCAAGCATTTCCCTCATATTTCCTTATTCATACACATCTACCACGACATACCCTTTAAATATTAATTAAGGGCCAAGCTCTAGGAAAAACCTCATGTGAAAATAAGCGAGAGATATAAGACCCCCCCTTTTCCCCCTCCGAGACGTAATCCAATATAGTCTGGAGCAATTACAAAAATTAACACTTAGTCGAGAATCTTGCAATCTCGCAAATGATATCGCGGGAACTGTTTATTGGATCCCCCCGGGATCCCGGGGGAAGTGTCCGGGACTGTTAATCACGGCGGGATTACGGGATCTGTTGTGGTCATACGTCGGAAAGTTTTCGATTATCTGCTTGTTATTGTGGTTTGTGAGTATCCGCCGGTATTTTACGATGTTATACACAAGATAGTTTTCGGATAGAGATATTGATGGACCGTAACTGAGTTTGTAAGTTATTGGAGTCACCATTCATCAATTGCTTTGTCAATCGGCCCTGACTGGCATTATTCCTTGGGATTATTATTGTTCCAATGTAACTTTGTTCAGCAACCACTGTTCCATCATCTCCTTACTTTCTAGTGAACCATATTATAGACATGACTAGCATATCCCAGCGGTTTAGTCCGCGTGTTGTTAATTAATTCGGTGGAAATTATGCTAATCTTAGGTTATAGTTTCGTTTCGTAGTTGTTCCGTGAAAGAGTAACAATATTCATCCATCCACATAGTCTTTCACATTTTTAAGTAGTAAGAAGTAAGGCTCAGATATCACCAATCAAGAGATCACTACTCCAACTCATAACGTAAGTCACATTTTACAATACCTACCCACTTCTCAAAGACACTACATCATAATTATTATTCTAGAAAAATGGCCTCTTTACCAAAAAAAAACTACGTACAAAACTCCCAGTACACTATCATCCACACCCCCTCTCGTCACAAGGGACAGAAACAAAACAACATCACATCGGAACACTTAACCACACGAACCGAGAAAAAAAACGCCAAAATCAATAAATACGACGTTGACTGTACCGTAAAATATCGAGAAAAAACTTTTACTCCCACACTGGATTTACAACCTTATTACTTTAAAGGTATGCTTGGATTTTGAGTGAGGGTTGTATTAAGGGTGGATCGGGATATACTCAATGGATTTTTATGCAAATTTCATATTCAATCTGCGATAGTAGAATTTATTGTCGTTCTGATGTCGGATTGCGGTATATTCTGTTTTGATTTGTTATTTTTGTCGTAAATAGTATATGTGTTGGGTTTACAGTGTAGTTGGAGACTTAAGAAGAATTTGGTGCTGTCTATCACAAAATTGCTCAATTTATTTTGTAGGTGGCAAAAAACTATGATTACGTGTCATCACGGGCGATCTAGTAAATAAAACTTGTCTAATTTTTTTTCGTTGGTTGCAAGTGGTGTTTCTGCGTATTCGGTCTTGCGACCATTTTTTTTTATTTCTGATCGTTTGATGATGAAGAGACCCGTCATTATCTTTGGGGGATTAGAGGTATGTATGATGTTTCATTACTGTACGTGACCGAAACATAAAATCACCATATTATTAGACTTAGAAAATGAAAGAGGTTTATTTTTCATCAAATTCTTAAGTTTTGGTTAGGTCTACCTTACTTACAAGGTATTATGTACACGTATACTCTTAAATAAGATCCAAATGACATTGAACAGTCTATTTACCAAAAGCCATATGGCGCAATTCTTTCTTATTTATTCTAACGTGGATAATTACAAATCTTAACAAAATAATAAATAGTCGTCACATTTATCAGTAACTGCTCCAGAAATTGGTACACTTGGCTAATAAAAGTGTAGATAATATCCGTAGTAACGTTTATTTAGACCGACTGGACCACCCACAACTACGATGTCTGTTGGTATATGTTTTGACAGAGCGTCATGTGTAATAAATAATAGTTCAAGCTATCAACTACGCTTGAGTGAGGAAAGATTGACATTTGAAACATTTTCAAACGAAGTTTGAACCACCGCAAATAGAGTTGCTAACTTGAGGTAGTATAGGCCCTTAAATATGTCCTTATTACATTAATTAACTATGGGATACAAAATAATCACGCATCATTTATGGAGTGCCATAACGTCTCTATGTATACGTACTTCTATTGCAAAAAATAATCTATATACATATCTGTCTGTAGGTTAAAGTTTGTCTGTCTGTCACCTATTCAGTCCGATACTATTTTGTTCTCACATTTCCGACATTCACGCGGGTAATCCTGTGTATAGAACCTACTTCGCTACAACAAAAAATCCTTGACCACGACACAACAAAACACCTAACGGTCAGATCAATGGGTCCATCAGCTGACATTCATACCGAGCCCATACTGGGCCAGCTTGAAGATGAATAGCCACTGTACAGTATATGCCCAGCCTTACTTGACCTCTCGTATAAAAAAGCAGGTGTGAGATGAGGGGTCAAGTATTGCTGGGCCATGAATATACGTGCGTACACGCACCCACCATGTTTGGTAAGTAGGTTCACATCCTGGACTTCTGAGTGAACTGTTAGTTATTATACTGTGGTGATTTTGAGGTCAGTGGATGTTATATGTTGGTGTGAAGAGGACGTCACTGAATCAATGCTGTCTTAGAATTTGCTGCAGTAGTGTGGTTGTGTTTTTAGATGGGTGGCGGTTTTGGGTTACCGCGGAGTTTCTTGTCCGTTTGAAACCGAGTATCTGTGTTTTGAGGAGTGCTTACGTAATGTAGGCTAATATGAAACAATAATATTTTGATTTTGAGCAAATATAGTGCTAATTAGTGCAAATTAGCTGCTGATACGAGCTTTCAAATACCGAAAATGGTAATACCCATTGATTTCATTGTAACATTTTATTATATGATTATTGCATTTTGAGTTACAGTTGAGGACCAGATGAAATGTGTCCACAAACAATGACACAAACTTGCTGCAATGTACTGCACACTAAATAATTATTATGTATCATTATCACCGAAAATGTGCTATTTACCATGTTTATTTTTGTTTCGAGCACCCTATATTTCACAAACACATACCTACAACACATAGGTACACATTTTAAAATATTGTGTATTTTTCCAAAAAGCCATGTTCAACCTATTTTTTTTTATTATTGAATGACTTTAGATTTGAATACTCCAAACAATATAAAATAATTTACCCTATAACAGGGACACAGAAATCTGATTTATTCATTGCCCGACCACAGTCACTTATCTGTTTACCTTACAAACAAATTCCAGGCGGGAATAGAAACCACTACCCGTAGTTTAGTTTAGTTTAGTTTAACGGGGCTTTTATCCGCACTTAGCCTCTTGATTGGGCCATTGTGCGTGATGTTTTAGGAATTCCTACTCCAACCAACATAGGTCGTCCCAGAATTGCAGCAGCCTTCCCAGACTGCTGCAGGCTTCCGGGAGAGTTAATGGGGATAGTAGAGTTTGTGCCCGGTGATCTGCTACGTTCCGTGTGGTGTCGGACGTAAAGAATAGCACCATCCCATATCTTCCCGTGGGTGTCGTAAGAGGCGACTAAGGGACTTACCAGAGAATGGGCAGCAGCGTTCTCTGTGTCTTTGTAACAACCATACTGCGATCGCCAACCCGCCTGCCAAGCGTGGCGATTATGGCAAACCCCCCCCAAAAATGCCTGGGGGAGGCCTATGTCCAGCAGTGGACGTCTTTTGGCTGAAATGATGATCTGCTACGCTCCTGCACTCTAGGAGTACGTGCCGTGGCGTTTCTTCCGCCTCCATGCATCCTCTGCACAGTGGGCTGTCTGTTACACCTATGTTATGTAGATGTTTGTTTAGGGGACAGTGACCCGTTAAAGTTCCTATGATTTTACGGAGTTTGTCCCTTTTAAGTTTGATGAGATTGCGAGTAAACTTTATTGATGCCTCCGGAACTGCATCTTTTGTTTGCCTGCATCCTTCGCTGTTTCTCCATTCGGTGAGGTGTTTTTCTGTGGTTCTTGAACGCAGCCATGTTTTTATTTGGGCCTGAGGTATGGGCAGTAGTGGTTCCGGTCCAAATACTGTATTGCTTGAGCCTCTCTTGGCCAGCTCATCTGCTGCGTCGTTACCCAGCGAGTTGCTATGTCCTTTTATCCATTGCAGGGTTACACTATCCGTAACAAACAAGCATATCGTACAGATACTGAGCCTGTCCAGACAACATGGTAGTTGTTCCACATAATTAAGGTTCCTATTGATTTTCAGCCATATTTAGTCAGTCTTTGATACCAGGTAAGGTTTGCAAGTAAAGTTGTAAATTATGGCTGAATAGGTGCAATCAGGCAGTTGGTCAAAGGATAAGAAAAGGTGAAGTTTTTAACAGTAAATTATGTTCTTTATATAGTTTTATAGCAGAGTAGAAACTTGATTAAAAGATCTTTTTTTACCATCCAAGTTTTCTACAACAAAATATTCTTTATACGCTCAAATAACCTTTTTGTTATCTATTTTTAGACTAGGTCTTAGACCCTTTTCTCTTTTACAAGTTCACTGGTTTCGGATGTTAGAACTATGGAAAAGGTTAAAGTTTATCAATTTCATGATTAGAATTTGATGGACGCTACCGAAAGCGCCAAACTAGTATAGCTTAGTTGTCGGCCGACCCAATTTAGATTGCCATCGACACGCATCAAGAAGAAGATGGTTAGAATAATGCAAACAATGGCTTTTAAACTATACCAAAACGAAGATAATTAAAAGACAGTTTGGAAAAGGTATAGCTCAGAGGGGGTATTTGTCCTAGCAGTAGGGACGTTATAGGCTTCTATTTGAATTTTGAAGTTACATAATATTATAGTTTCTCGATAGAAATATCACGAAACCAGTCAAGAACGTGAATCATCAAATCAAATTCAAATTCATCTGTTTACCCCTCTTTTAAATACCGGCGTAACTTCCCACTCAATAACAATAGTTTCCACCTATTAGCGTTAACACCGTCTATAATAATTAATAATACATAGCATCATCTGTTTGGTTATAACAATACACTAAGACGCTAGTCATGGTTATAACAATATATTGATACAAAAATGTCATATGTCATAAACGACATTAACCGTGCTCTTGAAATTTCAACTTTCATTTTAAGGTCCAAAGTTACAAATCCCATAGCACACTCAATGTCGCTTATAGCATTTCAAAGTTCCAACTAAGGAATAGTATATACGGTGATATATTTGAGTGACAGCAACATTAATTTCGCATATAACACATAACTGTCGAAATAGAGAGGTGTGCCAATCCGAGCGAACGCGTGGGAGCTAGTGTTTTACTATGTTGATTGACTTTGTTATGAAGGGAACTATACTGATACGTATTTATGTGGAGAGTTTCAATGAGATGTGGAACAGAATAGTAACACCAATCTTTAAAATAGAACAGTGGAGGTACACGATTGGAACCCAGGTAGACTGCTGTTCTCAAAACGGTGAAGGAAAACATATTGAGGAAATCGCAGCCTCTTCATCAGTTGCCTAGCGTTTACTCAACCATGTGGATTCGGCTTCCAATTTTGCTGACTATGCCAACTACCTAAGTGTTTACGAATGTGTCACAGGTCGAATCGAAAGTGTATAGATGTATTTTTTTTAAATAGACCGTCGACTATCTTATTCCGCTTACGTTACCAACCATAGCCTTCAAAGTCTTCTCGTTTAAATGAAATTACTTTTTAAAGAGTGCATGCCGTGATATATTCTGTTTCTGTACAGTCTGTTCTGTTGGAGAATCCCTTTTTTGTTTTAAAGGGAGGGAAATCATCAAAAATTACTCCTCCCGCTCTGGGCAGAGTGGTAGGGAGTGTCAGACTTCTACTGACTAAAAACCACCCATGTTCCTTCTTAGACCTTTGTGTCGAGGCCGCGGTATCTCTTTCGAACAATCCACAGCTGTTAGAGTATCCATACCATTGCCGCCACTAGTGGACACAGGCCTTGCCTGACTAAGGCTGAACTAAGGTACTAGAAAGCTGCACATTACCAAGCCAAATATCCAATTTCTTTCTTATTACACCTAACTCTGCTTACCCTGCTAAAGCCTTACATAAACACTGGCAATAAATTAGAGCAGCGCACACATTAATCAAGTTTACTTCAATAACCCGCATTGTATATTCATAAGCGGATTCCGCGGGACTAATCATTCATCTTGAGACAATGATAAATATATGTGGTTCTAGGGAAACGACGCAGAAGGCTCAGACAATATAGCAGCCCTTTATTGCAGGAACAAGACTTCTTGCCAGGGCAGATATACTGAGTAATATGACTATAGGAATATTAATATGAATTTATCTACCTGAGATAGTCATAGACTAATACATAATTTATTATATCCTACAGTGGTATTTCCGTTTCAAAATCAATTAAATCAAAGTAGACTGATAAAATATAATCATCACTTTTAAAATAACAGTATTTTCAAGACACAGTCCCCCAAAACGTTCACCATTCGCTACTTACTGTGAAGGTGGTAGGTAGAAATCGTGAAACAAACTCTTCAACAACATACCCCCTGTGAGTTTTGCCACATCAGCTCATAAGGTCTATTTACAAAAGTATTAAAGCTACCCTAACCTAGCTAGGTTGTAATTGGCTATGAGTTAGCGAACTCCTCTGTTTATCTTGGACTAGCTTATGCCCGCGGCTGCGCCCGCGTGAAGTTGGGTAATTGTCCCCCCGAATCGTAACACCAGGATAGAAAGTATCAGAGTGCCCAATTTTATCCAAACCCAGTGCTTGCGTGAGACAGTAACCAACATCCATATTATATCCTCACAGACTTTCACATTTACGAGTATAATGTTAGTAGGACTAGGATTATATCAAGTTAGCTAATACGTGGTCTATCTTTATCAACAGCACTACTTCTTGAAGGCAAGCCACATTAATTCCACACAATCTACCATAGACAGACACTCATGAAACGTAGATGAATGCACGGTTCTGATTGGTCGTTTAACCGACCAAGAACTCCACAGTCACTCATCCACGTTCGGACAATTGATTTAACACAGCTTTCCAACTTTTCCCACATGCAAAGTAGAGATTTTCATAACCCTCTATGCCTTGGACCTTCTGTCCCCTCGTATCACGTAGCCCAGACCCTAAAGTGACAGATAACGCGAAGGTAAGTCAACAGATAGGGCCGACCTCACTGCTCACAAGTTGAAGCGAACTGTCTCGGCTTGGGTCACATGATTGACGAATATGGGACAATGATGTATGTATACGGGTTTTGAAGGTGAAATAATTTCGTGAATATAGTTTTGGTTTGAATGGAAGGTTGTGATAGTATGATTTAGATTAAAGATAATTAGTGTTTGAGTTTTAGGCTCGCGTCTATTACATGAGACTTACACATCTATGTGGACACTAACAATGATCCTCATCAGAAAGCTCAATGTCACTTAAAAGGCAATGGAGAAGACTGTGCTTGGAGATTCGTAGCGGGATCGCATCAGAAATGAACACATCCGCAAGAGAACCAAGTTTACTGACGTAGCCAGAAGAATTGCCAAACTTAAGTGGCAGTGTTCTAAAGTGGAGGCCTCCCACTAGGTGGACCGATGACCTGGTGAAGGTTGCGGGGACCCGCTGAATACGAGACGCACGGGACCAGTCAATGTGGCGACGCCTGAGGGAGGCCTATGTCCAGCAGTGGACGTTTTTGGCTGAAATGATGATGAAAAGTCTAGAAAAATGTGGGTGTATCTCTACCTAATCCTCCGAGGATTACAGGCGTTATAATCAACATATCATCGACACAACGAAGAAGATATATCTCTCCAAAAGAATTGTAATTAAAACTTTAGATGTCAACGCTCTAATTCTAATACATCGATCCTACCTCAATGCAGTACCGCATATAAACTTTACAAACAAAAGCCCACATCAATACTCGCCGACCCGCTCCAGAAATATCCCAGCACTAGTTCATCGATCGCTCCACAAATAGCCGAAACCCGATCGTCTCGCGTTACCCGGGAATCGAACCCACACCGCAGCGGATCGAGTGGCCCTTCCGCCGTCAAGTCGGCTGTGAAAAGTGGTGACACTACCGATGGTAAGGGATCCCTATGTCACGGTTTGTGACAATTTCAGAGCTAATGTAATGTAGACTGATTTAATAGTAAAGTTTGTCGGTATGTATTGAGAGAGGTAACTTGAAATTCAGAATTAAGTGACTTCTAGGACTGTTTATCTATGCTCTTACATTATAAAAAGATTTGGATCGTCTACTTATTTTAAAATACTCGCACTAAGGACATGAAACTAAAGCTATGTCATAACAAATGGTCTTTTTAACTTATTACGGATCTTTTCGAATGATTTCCCACTCCGTAAAGTTGTCTAAAATAACCTTAGAGCGTGATTGTGTGTTTTATACACTCGAAACATACAGTTACAGTACATATGAAGCTTTTTTGTGCGATGTTTAACTTCAGCTGTCGTCCAAAGAGAACCTACACACTTATCCTATTGAATCCTTAAAAAACCTAACTTCTCAAATGAAGCTATCTACAAACAGCCCCTTGTACACATATCCAAGTACACAAAACTGCGTAGTACACATACTACACAGACGTAGTACACAGTTCACAAGTTCCCGTAGCAAACAAACTGACGTACACAAGTTCCGGTGGTATCGGAAGCAATAAGGCGGGGGACACACTTCACACACCGCGTGTTTGATTTGTTCACCTACACTTTGGTGACGGAAGCGTTGAGAGTTTTCAAGTAATGTAGCTATTACGTGGTGTTATTGTAGTGGATGGATTACCAAGAGGTATCTTATTACTCACTACTTGGTTGTGGAGGTCAGATAGGCATTCGCTCCATGAAAATTATTGATATGCAGCTGTATCCGGCTAGGCAGGTGATATATGATTGTAGGGGAAGGAGAACAAAGTATATTAGGTTTCTCCAATACATTTCCTCAGTAGCAATGCCCGGACAAGTGAATATAAATAGATAAAAAGAGAAGTCCTAACTGACTGACTCATCAACGCCCAGCCCAAACCCTTAGACCTAGTAAGCTGAAATTATGCACAAAGGTTCTCTTTATAATATGGACAAGGAATAAGGAAGGATTTTTTGAAATTCAACCCCTTATGGGCCTACTACACGCACGCACTTCCCCACAGTTTTCGTTCACACTTCACAGTACATCGCGCGTATGGTTGGTAAAACTGTATTACCATTGCAAACCACACGCGCGATGTACTGTGTGCACCGTGTAATCCCGCAGGCAAAACTGTGGGGAAGTGCGTGCGTGTAGTAGGCCCATAAGGCAGTAGGGGAGGAAAGTTTGTATGGAAAATCGTCAATTTAACGCGGGCGAAGCCGCTGGCAAAAGCTAGTTGAACACTAAAACTGGAACTACGTACAACTTCTATTCCCACGTGTCAGTAGGACGTCCATTATCCACGCGTCACTCAGGACGGTCCTGTTTACAGTTGGTGACAACAAATATCGTGAGTAGGGTACACACGCTGATGTGTGGAATGAGACCTTGTCGGATAAAGTTCTGATATTCTTCGAATTGATAGGTGAGATGTGATATTTTTAGTTTGACTCGGAAGTAAGTAGGTTAAATAAAAGTGTCAAGATTTCTACTTATGTTTTGATTTTATGACACTTTCTGCTCTATTATTCAATACAATGGGTTGCTATGCCATTACAATGCATAATGATATTTCTCTAATTCATAGATTCTAGAACTTTAATACATGAGCTGTTAAATAAATTATATGACTACTTATCAGTTGTATCTTGTGACCCAAACAAGTTTAGCTAATTAAAATATGATGAATGAATAGATTAGGAAAGTATCGAGTATGAATTTGGATGACTATAAGAGTTGAGGAAGGTCAAATAAACAATAGATGGCCTGTGTGACCGATGATATGGCTAGAAAGGATATGTCTGATGAAATGACGAATATTAGAAAAGTGTGGAAGAAGAAGCAGAAGACCAATGATGATATTGATGAATCTTGTCGTGCAAACAAGCAGATAGGTAAGTCAGATAGGTAATTGAACAGTTGGGACTAGACTAATTGCAAAAACAAACAACCAATCATTTACATACCACGATACCCACATCCCGCCAACCTTTGTGAGGCCATCGACACCGCACATATACATAACCCGTTGTTATTTAATTCACAAGACAATGAAAATGATTGCATTACAAACAAGTTTGCAAGATCAAGGGGCTCATTACAACAGCATTATATGCTAATGGCCCTGTTCTTTGTCAGATAAATTAGATTTCAGAAGCAGTCATTTAGAAAATGGACCCGCGGCATATTAATGTATGTAAAGACTAATATGTTTTTCTTTTCAGGGCTTTTTCGAGAGTGAGTGTATTTTTTTCTGTCTAGGGAGAGGTTTGGAATGAAAATGTTATTTTAATTTGGTTTTTTTTAAGTGTTTTTTTTTTAATTTTACGTTGGTTCAAGCATTTTACAGTAAGTAAGAGGGTGCTTAATTTACTTTAGTATCTATTTTCATACAGCTACGTTATATATAATCAGTCAAAGTACTTACCGTTCCTTCTCAGTATATTAACTAGGAAAAGTATCTTCTAATTCGATAATGTGTGGTCACTTAGTGAACGAAGAACTTACCTGCAACAAAAAGAAATAAAATTATAAATATAAAGTTCAAATAGATGTAACGTACCATTTATCGAAACGAAAATGCAATCGTTTACGGTTTAAACAAAAAAACTTGGAAATATTATTAAAATTTATTTCTCTCTACATCGTCTTCTTAGCGTGTCGATGACAATTCAAATTGAGTCGGCCCAAAATTTGGCGACGAGTTTGGCACTTTCAGTAGCCTCCATCAGCTCCTGTGGAGTGCAAGTAACGGGACAGGCTGGACACGATATCAAGTGCCCCATAATTTGTGGGGCAAGACCACATTTACACTCCAGGGCAGAGTCATCTATGAATCTCCACCTGAACAGGTTTTCCTTGCTTCGGCCTACCTGAGTCCGGAGTCTGTTTAGACTTCCAGGTCAGCCATGGCAAATCGTGTCCAGGTGGAAGTAATGAAACTCTCTCTACATTTTTCAATCTCATCTAAAACGCAATATAAAATTAAACAAAATAAAAACTAGGTGTGCCCTCGGTCAGGTTCGGATTTCGGCATCATAAAAAATATGACATTTTGTAAATAAAACTTTCATTCCAGTGGTGGCTTTTTATAAAAAAATTCATCAAAATTCGGCCAGCGTGTTGTCATGAGACAAACAAATATGTGTAACGAGTGACCATTTTACTAAAATATTCAAGTTTTTTATTTTATTTTATTTAAGTTTGATGGTATTAAATAATATGAAAGGTTTGAAATAAACAAAAATTATACATAACGAAAAAATCATGTAAAAATTGCAATCAAAACTAAATGAAAAATTCATACCAATATAAATGAAAGATTACATTTAATATGAGCACATACATCTAAACGTACCCAAAATTACACATCGGACCATTGTAACGGTAATAAAATAACGTTTTACGACCTAAGGTCACAATGGGACTGCACTATTAATAAATAATAGCAGCATTATTAGCTTGGTCACCGTTATATTTGTACGGAACCATCAGTTTTATGGGCTCGCTCTGTATTGGCATTAATATTGCATGAGAACTGTGCGGATGGAGTGTGTTTGTATTTTATGGCGTTTGTACCGTATAAGAGAAGAGTAATATGGAATAGTTAGAAATAAATACATTATGAATTGTTAGAACCAGCAGAGTTTATGTAGGTAACTAGGTACTAAAAAACGGTAAAATGAAAAAGGAGCTTTTTCAAAAATATATTCAAACTTAAAATCAAGCTCTTTTGTCAACCGATCAAACAAGTGCGGTTCACAATTAGTGCTTAAAAAGCTTGCGTCACAAAATTAATTATTGTAATCCTCTAGCATGACATATTTTAAAGTGCATAGTATAAGTTCAAAGTAATACATTTCCCGTAGCTATTTTTTCAGAAAACTCTACTTTTACCTGTCCCTAACACCGCTATACTAAAGAAAGCTTCAAATTCCCTACCACTTTCCGCAACCCACAAGAGACTTGAAGCAAATAATCACTGCTACGGAGAAAGCTGCTCAAAGTCACTGATACCACCATAAAAGCTTTAATGTGAGTGATGGTGTCCATTCGCCATCAGTCTTCACCGGGGAACAATGGCGTACTTAACATAATTACTTCCCTTAAGAAAAAACACGCTTCAAACAAAAACCTACCTTGCCGACTCTACCATAGAGTTGATTATCGGATGGGGGTAATACAATGGAAAAGGTCTCGAAATTCCCTACCAAAATTATGGTCAGTGGACCACACGTGTGCTCCAATTTTTCTTTTTATAATATGGTTCCTTATTTGGGAAAGTTATGCAACGAAGTTTCGTGTTTGTGCATTGAATACTTCTTGGTATAAGGTAATGGTAAATAAATAAATAAATAAATAAATAAATGACTGTGTTCCCTTTATTTTGGACAGATGTGTACTGCGCAGAAAAGAGGAAGGGGCACTCTATGTTGAGTTCTTTTGAGATTCAGTCCAAACTGATAATATTTCAATTAATTAACCGGTAAAAATCCCATAGTTTTTTGTCTAGTTACGTGGTGTTGAACATTTTCAACGCAGTCAGTGTCTTCCTAATATTAGCAATTATGGACGCCGCATTTTAACGAGGACCTAGGTAATGCTACTAAATGACTTTGACCATTATGCAGCACTCGTAACTTTGGCCCGGTCATCGGTTCCAGCATCGTAACTCTTAATGATATTAAGGTAAAAGTGAACAATAATTTTGATTCGTATACAAGTCGAATGAAAATTTAAGACAGAAAACCTGACAATAATTGCACTATTGGTGTAAGCCCTCCTATAAACGAATATTACCTACTCTATTGAGCTTACTACATTAAATTACATAATGTATTACTAGCAATATTACACAAATAACGGTATACGGAAATAATAATTTCGAACAAGCTTTCTTGGCCAATTTTATTAAGAAAATAACATGGTAATACTTGTAAAATCAAAACGAAAATGCGGTTTGTAAACACCATAAAATATTTACAACTACGTTTTTCAGATAAGCTGCATCTAAGGTTAAAACTTCCTCCCTTCATGACAACTAGACTCCTTTGTAACCGCCATCAAAAATCTTAAAATCCAATAACATTTTACTTTACACCGCCTTCTTTAGCAATAAAACTGTTTACTTTACTTTACCCCACACTATACTTGTGATAGTAAAGTTAACGTATAGTGTTTAGAAGAACGATAAAACTACCGTAGGATCGGTTTACGACACTGAAACGTCACTTTTACGACGACTCTGAGTAATAAGATATGGCAGCGAATGGTTTCCGATATTGGATAAGAGATGGCGCTGTAATTAAAAAGTGAGGAAAGAGGTTATAAGTTCTCAAGTGCAGTATTTTATCATTTCCGTTTGCACAAGAGTTCTTTAACAAAATTTGAGCACTTTGGAAATGAAAATGCGTCTGGTAATTTTGAAAATGCATTCTGGCATGTTTCCACAACTACCTCGCTGCTGCGAATCCTGCTGGTCCTGGGTTCGAATCCCGGGTCGAAATTTCTTAGCAGCTAGTTAGAATTTTTTAGGCTAGCCCCATATTACCTGGGACTTAAATATAACTGGCGAAGTGTTGGGATACTAGTGTACTAAGTTATTCAGTACTCCTCTGCCTTTTCACTACGACAATATTAAATTTATACACATTTTTCAATACTTGACGCCACTTCAATATTTACTACACATACCACTACCATCACTCAAGTAACTACTTAACTAATTATGATTGACCTCATCAACAGCTCATCACTTAACCCTTCACTACATCACCGACGTAAATGACGTCACGACTTGACCTACAAGCGTGTGCGCATTGTTTATGTCAACTGTCACTATGCATGTATTACGAAAATCGACCTTACTGCTACGACATAAGGGCGCTGTCAAATGTTCAAAGGAAGCGTAGTATGCGCTTATAGTAGGACTTGTTTTGTCAATAAGTAGGTTACTATTTGTGTTACTTGAATGAATGGAATTGCTTTATAGGTAGGTATGAAGTTATTTAGTTTGCATTGACGATTGCATGTAGCGGAGATGAGAATACCTATTGACAAGAATGGATTTAGTAAGGAATGAGTATATTATAAGTTTGAGAGTGGCGCCTGTTTCAATTTTTTCTGTCGAGGATCTGGAGAGAATCACAAATGTGTTTCATCCTAATTACATTATCTATACCAAGATAAAAAAAGAAATAGCCGAAAAGTTTTGGAATGGCGACCGCGAACCGGAAGACGTTGCGTTGGAAGGCCTCCCACTAGGTGGACCGATGACCTGGTCAAGGTTGCAGGAACCCGCTGGATGAGAGACGCACGGGACCGGTCAATGTGGCGACGCCTGGGGGAGGCCTATGTCCAGCAGTGGACGTCTTTTGGCTGAAATGATGATGATGATGATGACCAAGATAAATGACTTACTTTAAATTTAAAGGTCAAAGAAAAGCTGGATATATTGTGTGAGGAATCATATGAAAGAGTAATGATGCTTTGACGTCCGCAGAAGAAAATGGAAGAATAAATCGTATTGCGTCGACGCAAAATACAACGGCTTGTTCAACGGAAAATATTTAGTAGCTCTTACTTTTGTGTGAAAAACATCAAAACAGAGTATGTGTAAACCATTCTGTATAATATGATTTCCCTTCAATATTCATTATATCGCTGTCACACGAAAGCTCATCACTTTTAAAACCTATCCGTCAATGGATGTCAAAATTTGCTAAAAATGTCCAATAACTGCAGTAAATACAATTATGTTCGTTTACTTTATCAAGCTATTTTGTTAATTTATACAATAACTAGCCACCTGCCCCTGATATGATAGTCCAAAATTCCAAATATAGAGATGTCGGTTTTACCTAAATAAAAGTTGTTTAATAATGTATTATGCACGTAAGTAGTGTGCTCTTAAAGCGGTGAAAGAACACATCGTGAGGAAACCGGCATATCTTAGAACCAAACATTCGAAGACTTGTGACATCTATCAACATGCATGCATGCATAGGCCCACGTGGTGGATTATAGTCCATCCCTCTCCTAGAGACGAGACCTGAGTCCCTGCAGTGGGAACATTAAAAGCTGATGATGCACGTAAAATTTACGGCATCACGCCTGAAATTGCCGAAGGATTATGCAGAGGCGTACCCATTAGTACACACATTTCGCCAGTTTTATTTAAGTCGCATGCAATAAGAGGCGAGCCTATTGCCATCTAACGAGCACTAATCTAAACTCCGTCATCATCATCATCATTTCAGCCAAAAGACGTCCACTGCTGGACATAGGCCTCCCCCAGGTGTCGCCACATTGACCGGTCCCGTGCGTCTCTCATCCAGCGGGTTCCTGCAACCTTGACCAGGTCATCGGTCCACCTAGTGGGAGGCCTTCCAACGCAATGTCTTCTATCGTCTAAACTGCGTGGCTGCTTCTATTTACTAATTCGAACCAATAACACTTTGCCCGTCCTAGGAATCGAACTCAAGATCTTACGCTTAGCAGTCGCGATAGTAAAACCGCATCAAACGCAAATCGCAACATTTATATAAAAAGACACAGATCATTCGGCAAAATTTGGCATCTGTCTAGCGCTGTACTACATGTTGTTTCAAGCCATAGCAATTCCATGCAGCACAACTTATGCTCGCATTAGCTTGGCGAGCGCCCAACACTAATCGTTAACAGCTTATGTTTTAATGGGCAGCCCTAATGCGTTTCTGAAGCTTTTTCTAACAATGCAGAAATAACCAGGTGTGGACAATTATACACGGTGCCTTTATAAATGGTTGTTTTACTTTTCCTTTTGGTAATTAGGGTTCCGTACCTCAAAAGGAAAAAACGGAACCCTTATAGGATCACTTTGTTGTCCGTCTGTCCGTCCGTCCGTCTGTCAAGACCCTTTTTCTCAGGAACGCGTGGAGGTATGAAGCTGAAATTTATAACAATTACTCAGGTCTACTGTCCCTTGAAGCTGTGAAAAAATCAAACTTCTAAGCCAACGCAATCAAAAGATACAGCCGTTTATGCCGCAAATTTTCGACACTTGCAAGGGAATCAAAACCTACAGGGTGCTTCCCGTGAACTCAGAATAAAGGATAAAGGAAAAAAATATATAAAGGAAAAATTACGAAAACCATAAATTTTTAGTTACATCACATAATAAAAATATTCTAAGTAATTTTAAACTTTGTTTGTACGGAACCCTCGGTGCGCGAGTCCGACTCGCACTTGGCCGGTTTTTTTATATCAGAATGAAAAACAGGATAGGTATCTGTGGGTAGTTAAGGAATTCAGAGTTGGATGAAACTATAGTGTTGATTCTGAAAAGCACCAATAAAAACATTATTTTGTTCAGACAAAAGTCGTCAACGTGCCTCAAAAGGCTGCCCAACTTAAATTCGAGTGGGTTGGACATGTGTGTGTGGGCACTCGTTAACGAGTGGTGGGCCCGGTATACCCAGGGTTGTGACCCTAAAATCACTGACCACGAAGGAGGCAACAGGACGACTTATCCTCTTAGATGTCTTTCTTAGAAATTGGCGGGATGTGCCATAAAACTGGGACTAATGGACGGAATGGAGAGAGAGAACTTTTTAACTTCCAGCGCTGCATAACTATCCTAGATTGTTATCGCAGCAATATTTTAACATATACAGGGTTTATGCAGTTATCATATTACGTTACGTTATGAAAATTCAATGAATTTGATTTGTTTTATTTCCTAACCTCAAATGGATTGTAGATAAACAAGATAATGTCACATAATATCTTCCTACCTGCAATACAACACAGATCATAATTATATTCACAACCATAACGATTTTATGATCCAAATCAAACTAATCACCACCTTATCACCGCCATAAGCAACATAAACATTAACACCTACAGTTAATGGCTCATAAACGGCATAAACTGAGGTGATGGGTGACGATTGATATGATTCGTCATAGTATCGTCGTAACGATACGATGACTACTCGTTTACGATCACTTTACGATTGGTTTACGTTTATAGTGAGATGATTGTGTTAAGATTAAGTGGGTAGTTGTATTTAGTTGTTATTACAGAAGGTGTGAAATGAAGGAGCGATGGATTGATTGTGTTATATACAGTGCTTTGATTGGGATTGCCATAAAATTCTGGATTGAAACCGATTTATTTTAAAGCACATTTTTCAACGCTCCAGATCTCTGTATTTAAAATAATGCTTTCCATTATTTTGACCACCTGGTCTATATAGGTTGAATTTTTCTGCATAAGTACCATACAAAATATTTATACACGTTTGGTGGATTTGAATTGCTATGTTATTATACGAAACTAGCTTTTGCCAGCGGCTTCGCCCGCGTGAAAATGACGATTTTCCATACAAACTTTCATCCCATATTTAAATCCCTTAGGGGTTGCATTTCGAAAAATCCTTCCTTATTCCTTGTCTACACTATAAAGGGAACCTCTGTGCAAAATTTCAGCTTTCTAGGTCCAAGAGTTTGGGCTGGGCGTTGATGAGTCAGTCAGTCAGTCAGTCAGTCAGGACTTCTCTTTTTATTTATATATCTACACTATAAAGGGAACCTCTGTGCAAAATTTCAGCTTTCTAGATCCAAGAGTTTGGGCTGGGCGTTGATGAGTCAGTCAGTCAGTCAGTCAGTCAGGACTTCTCTTTTTATTTATATAGATAAGCGTCATAACTGCCGTTTTTTGTTAAATGGGGGAAAATAACTTTACCCCCTGGTCTTCATATTCCTATATACATCGTTTTACCAGCAGTTTAACCTAAAGATACTTGCAGTATTTTACTTTTGAAAAACACACAACCTTTTTCAATCAAAAACCTAGAAACGCTAATAACATCATCCATTACCCATTATTTCAACAACACACACAATAAACAAACAAACAAAACCAGCAATGTAGCGCAAATTCTCACAAATCTCAGTCATAAGGCCGTAGTTTGTAAGTGCAGAGCCAATTAGGCAGGAATGTTGGCTCTTTGGCTCATTGGCTCACTGGCTTTCTGGCTGCGAGTATAAATCTTAGCTGTATGCCGACTATAAGCTAATTTAGCTAATTTGTGGACCGAGGGTCTTGGGTGTGTTTATGTTGAGTAAAACATTATGGTAGGTAGTGGGGGGGAGGGAAAAGGGGGGAGGAAACAGGGATTATGCTGGTGATTATATGAATAAGTGTTAAGCAGTGTTCGATCTTGGTAAAGTTGCTGAAACTTTCATCACCACTGCTCTCAAAACGGTAAAGGAAACCGACATGTCCTAGAACCAAAACTTCGAAGAAATGTGACATCTACCAACCCGCACTGCGTCCACGTGGTGGATTATAGTCCATTCCTTCTCATAGAGAGGAGGCCTGTGTGTGTCCCAACGATGGGAACTTTATAGGCTGCTGTTACTGTTGATGAAACTCGGTAGAGAGAGGTGTCAGAATTGTTGTACCGAGTTTTTTTTTAAGGCAATGGAATGCGCCTAATAGAAAGCTGTCCCAATTCTCCACAAGTGCTGTTTACGGACTGAATGCAGTTGAGTAAAGAAAGAGCAAAGAGCTTATAATTTTATAACATTTTTATGGGATTTATAGCTTGTATTCTTCACAGTTATGAAAAGAACCATATTCGTCAAAATACATTAACAACGAATAAAACTCCACAAATGACAAATACAGACATTTTTATTACACAACCCACACATTTTAATACTGTTCCATTTTAAAATGAACCCATAAAATCACTGATAGATAAAACCATACCGAAGTTAACTTGAAAAGTGCCGAAAAATGTAAAAATCTCGTAAAAATCGAACCAAATACATTGGTTAGTGTGACCGCACATTAAGCTTTAGCAGGGATGGCAAACCATTTTTTTATATGAGCCATTAGACTTGTTTCTTAATTTCATCTTGGTGACTCTTGACTTCATAACAATAGCAGAGGTAATTTAGAAACTATATAATAGATAACCTATACAATATTTATACATAGTGGAAGGCAAACCGATGCACAAACCGTTACCAATTTACCACGTATTCATTCTGAACTCCACATAGAAAGGACGATGCCAGGATTTGTATGAACTCTATTAGAAAGATATTTTTGAGCTCAACAAAAGCCCTAGCAACTTTAGTTCAGCTAAAAATACCTATCCAACGTTACGTACGCACACATTGGAGGTTGGGAGCAAAATTTACCCTTCTTTCTCATTGATATAAATATATTTTTTAAACTACTATAAATCTCTATCATTGAAAAGGTAATGAAAAATGTCTCCTGATCTAAAACCCATGGCATGCCCGGAATGCTTTTGTATGCCATAGGTTTACCATCCCTGATCTATGATGTGATGGCGGGCCGATGGCAACTTTATGGCATCTGGCACTTTTAATGTATTACAAAATATAATTTAGTGTGAAGTTTGTAAGAGGGCCATCGGTTTATGGATCGTTGCGGTCTTGTATGGGTTTGTATGGGTTTCCTATCTTGTTTAAGTAATCTTTGGGCGATGGGCTTGATTTTAAAGTTATTTTTAAAGTAACCATATTCACACTCCATGGCCAGGTTAAACATGTAGTTAATTTATGTGGGAATTTAAACCTATGTTCAAGGAAGCCAACTCCGAATAACTTCGAAATTCATTTCCGTCGGTATTTCAAATTTATTAAAAAAGTTGGACAGCTGTTCTAATTAACAAACATTAACTGCGGTACTCATAGATATTTAATGATTAGAAAGAAAGAAAACATATTAATTTAGCACAATAATTATGCCACAAGTGCACACAACAAACAATAAAAAATAAAGTGAAAAAAAAAGAGTGTGCATCTCACGGCTGCGCCAAATAGGACCAGTTCAGCAAACTGCCGAGCAGCTAGTGCCCGACGCTGGTTTTCAACTGGCCCTGGGTTTTTTTTTTTTTTTTTTTTGTTGTATGATGTGACCTAATACGGTTACATCATAAGAAATACAATCTAGCTTAATACTAGCTAATGAGTAATTCTATTTTGACTTAATTTGCTAGGGAGACTACAACTAAGAATGTGTCCATTAACACTTTTCTTATTGTCTCTATTAAGGGGAAGACACTTTGTTCTTGTGTTCTTTATGGGTAGCACTCACTTCACTACATTAAACTAACACTTCACTAAATTAGCTCGAAAGGTTTTGTCCTTTTTAGCCTTCTCACTATGTCCGTGTTGTCGAGGAGCTGGATAGCCTCGATGTTCACATGATGGTGAAGCCTTCGTTCATGAGCTTCGGCGTTCTTTTTAATTATGTCTATGACGAGGTCTACTTTGAGGTCCCGATGAAGGTCGTCATTTCGAATGTACCAGGGCGCATTAACGATTCCTCTGAGTACTTTGTTTTGAAAACGCTGTATAATTTTGATGTTACTTTGTTTGGTACAGCCCCAAAGCTGAATACCATAAGTCCATACAGGCATGAGGACTTGTGTGTACAAAAGTACTTTGTTGTGTACTGACAGCGAAGAATGTTTTCCTATCAGCCAGTACATCGACTTGTAGCGAAGCTCTAGCTCGTCGCGTTTCTTTTTAACGTGAGCTTTCCAGCGAAGCTTTGCGTCTAATGTCATGCCTAAGTATTTGGCTGTATTTTCGTATGGTATGACATGACCGTTTATGTTTATCGGATGATAATTTTGCTTTTTGTTTGTGAAGTCTATGTGAACAGATTTTGTTTCATTAAGTTTCACACGCCATTTTTTGTCCAGTCAAAGATAGTATTGACGGCTGTTTGAACTTTTTTCACTGCTTCTTCTTGAGTGACACCTGTGGCCATTATAGCTGTGTCGTCTGCAAATGTGGCAATGGTATTGTTTTCTAACTCAGGAATATCGCAAGTGTACAATAAGTACAAGACGGGACCTAGGACACTTCCTTGCGGTACTCCAGCTTTTATCGGCTTTAGTTCCGAATGTGCCTCATCTTGTCTTACTCTAAACATACGCTGTGATAGGTAAGATTCTAAGATGTCAGCAAACTGTTTAGGGAGCATATTTCTTAGTTTGTTAATAAGCCCTTTGTGCCATACTTTATCGAATGCTTGCGCTACATCGAGGAAGACCGTTGAGCAAACCTTGTTTTCCTCTAAAGCCTTTTCTATAATGTTGGTAATCCTGTGTACTTGGTCTATTGTCGAATGTTTTTCCCTAAATCCAAATTGGTAGTCAGGGATCAAGTTTCTTTCTTCTATGATGGGTTTTAGCCGTTTCAAGAGAAGCTTTTCAAATAATTTTGACATGATCGGTAGCAGCCAAATCGGCCTATATGATGTCGTTTCGTGAGGTGGTTTACCAGGCTTTGGTATCATTATAACTTCGGCAACTTTCCACAGGTCAGTTACAGACTTAAGCCTTAACGTTGCATTGATAAGAGTTGTAAGTTTTACGATGGCTTTACGTGGGAGGTTTTTAAGAACTTCTCCAGTTATAAGATCGTAGCCAGGTGATTTCTTTAGTCTAAAGCGCTTGATTTCGTTGTATACTTCTCTAGGTGTTACAAAAAGATTTAGTTCCACGTTCATTTCCTGTAAAACGAATATTGAAATTCGATACATCCATTTTGTTTAGGCATCAAATTTATTCAATTACTATTCAATTTGTTTTGGTAAACGTGAAAATTAACATACATTAAAAGTAATCAAGAAGTTTAAAAGTTGAACTTTTATTCTTCAAAGTTAATCTCAATAAAAACTCTCCGTGGTGTAATTCCATTCATTTAACTGTTGCCCGGTCCACAAAATGTTAATGTTCTCTTATCTTAAGTTATGCCAAATAATTGAGACAAATGTCCTTTAGTCCACAGAATTTATTGCTTCATTTATAAACACGCGCTTATTACCTTGTGTTCCTTTGTAGGTTTTTTACACGTATAAAAAGCATGAGAAAAGGCTACATCTAGATCATCATCAACCTTCCCTTTTCCCAACTATATTGGGGTCGGCTTCCAGTCTAACCGGATGCATCTGAATACCAGTATTTTACATCACACGACAGCCTATTTGACCTCCGACTGGTTGTCTTATACCAAGGGATATTACCCAGGAATAACTAACTTGTCCAACCCGCACTGGGCCCGCGTGCTGGATTATAGCCCATCCTTCTCCTAGAGAGGAGGCCTGAGTCCCTGCAGTGGGAACATTATATTATGGATGATGATGATGACGATGAAGATGAACTAAGTTGTGGAAGCTTAATAACTTACATACTGAAGTAGACTGCAAAAGGCTGGACTTACAAAACATCGCGCCGAGCCTATTGCCATTACCGACTTTTAAATATTCATAGAATAGGTATAACTAGTAGCTAATGATTATCCACATATTCTGATAATTTAAGACAGGTCAATAACCCATGGGATTCTTCTAAATTTAAAAAAAAAAAAAAACGATAGAAGATACAAAATTATTACTAAAGCGTAAATATTTCTAAGAATAAAAAGACAGTTTGAAACATTCCAAGTATCTTCGTTACTAAGAGGAAATATTCAAAATATTTAAATTAAATACCGGAACATAGCTATATTTCTCAGTAAATATTTAGCATTTAATGAGTTTTGAGATACTATCACAGTTATCGGATATGTTGATCTATGATTCATGTACCTACCTATCAGCCTACCTACTTATTAAACCATGGGATATAGTGACTCAATACAATGACTAATGAAGAAAAAAAAGTTGGTTTGACTTCTTGTGAAAACTATTTTGATACCATCATTGAATGGGCCGCTAGGCGTAACAATCATAATTAATTTTTGTTCTTGTAACCACAATATTACTCATAATACTATTTCGTGGAATGTATTCTGTATCGTTATTCTACTTATCAATATATCCCAATTTAACTGGGCTCGGCGAAGCATGTCTTCGTCTGCCATATTTCTTGGTCAACTTAACCGTCACCATCTTTGTAGCTATATCGTCTTTTACACATTTTTCATCTATTGTGTCTGTTTCCCTGCTCCTAACTTATTAGCCAAAAATCTTAAGATATTTTCGCCATCCCTGGGCATCACGCATGTGCATACCATGACAAGCGATAGCCACACTTGGAATGTATAATACCTGTTATTGTTTCTCACTGGCTTTTCTCAAAAAAATGAAAACGAGAATTCACCAAAATACTGTCCTCAGAATAAAATTGAGGTCAGGTGTAGGCCCATTTCATATAAAAAAAATCCACTGTTTATTGTAGATTGTTGTTGTTGTTGTTGTAAATTGTGACTCAACAGCATAACGTCACGACTACATAACCTGTGCGGATGGGTACAGTTACACCCACATCTAGCCACTTATATTTAAGTTCCATTCAAAAGGTGCTTAAAAACACACTTAACTCCTTTAAAACAAAAGTTTAACATCCTGTAACTACATTGACCGTGGCAATAATTGACGAGTAGCTTGCCAAACAATGCATTTCTCATGCAATGTTACGACTCGCTTAGATGGTATCAATTATACTGACAAGCATACGTCTCTTGACATTGCCTATGTAAACGCTTTAAAAACTCAAATGACTTAAAAAAAACAAGAAAACAAGTCCTCTGATGGAATTTAAGAGACTATTAGCGACCACGAAGATGTGAAAAGGTCAAAACAGCTACCGAAAGTTTGTCGAAAATTGTTGTTGACATACGAAATGCTTTGAAAGCGGTTGCATCTGATCTTAGCTATCTGGACCAATAGGAGTTAAATTGTCAGACGGTAGCTAGCTCGGAAATTGATTGGCACTTATTTTGTCTAATCATAATTACTATTCATCTGGTCATACATACGAGTATTACGCAACTGACCATTCTGAAGAACCTTCTCAATACGGTCAGTGTATGTCCTTCTAACGTGGGCGAGTCAAAAGAAGTAAGCAAGATCTGTACAAGATCGAATTTATTAAGCTCACCATAGAGTTTCGTTATCTAAGTAAACAAGATCCTTTAAATTGGTATCATAAAATACACATTCTCTCTTCATAATAACACAATCAATCACCACCACACCTACAGCCGATAGATAGCGCCACTGTCGCTCAGACCTACCATTAAGCCATTTATAACATAATAACAGTTTACAACCGTTGCCTATTGCTAGATAATGGTTCGATGTGTGCATAGCCTTTAATCTGCGGCCTTGGTTTACTTTGGGCCATGCTTTATGGTTTGTTGTTGGGCGTAATTCGGTTAGCTCATAGACTATGGTACTATAAAGGAATTCTATTCTGTGATAAGGCCCAAAGGCGGCATTTTCGTGGTAACATTTTGATATTATAGCTGCCCTATTGTAGCACGGGAATCACCAGAATAAGACTAGCAGTTCATACTAATTTTGTTACTAAAACCTGCGGTCTACAGTACCTAATAATAGCTAATATTATAAAGACTTTAAATCTATCTCTAGATTCCTTTAAAAGTAGTATAGTTCGTCAAATATAGTAGACCACTAAAGCCGCCAGAAAGGTGAAGAAAAAGCCTAATAGATCAACCACAATAATAAAAACATTGCGTAGAAAACTTATTCTATTTTTTGATCACCCAAACTCCGAAACCAAAAGTCGGAACTAGAAATCGCTTCGTCAAAACGTATGATTGGCTCCACTACGCGATTCACACGGACGAACGAACAATTAAGAGTACACTCGAACTTTGAGTTTGGTCTACGGGCAAAAAGTTTAGTTTTCCGCTACACAGCTTATTCTCATTAATTGTGTGAGTATTGATTTATAGCATACTTTACGCTTTCCAAATACTCTTACATGAGTAATATACAGGATGGTATATTGGACTAAAATTATTCTTAGTAATTATATATAGCGATTGCTATTTATAAGGAAGGAGAAAATTAAGCTCTAACAAAAAAATAAGGTCGACAAAATACGTTCTAGATTTCCAGTTTTTGAAAACTTTTAAGGATTGTTGACTTGACAACACCTCCAAAAAATTCAATAGAGCACTGTAAATAGCCCAAACTGTACTAAAAATTACTCAGCACACTCAAAATATCATTTAAAAGTTTGTAGTTCCAAGTTATCTGGCAATAAACCAATCCTTTTGTTTGGACGTACGTAGTGGGTGTTAGTAATAGTCCCACCAGTGGGCTGTGGGCTCGGGCAGTGGGCGTTTGTGCGTCAATCAACAGTTTTTGTGGAGCGCTTTTGTTTCAATAACTATTGATTTCTTTTGTTTCGTTAGGCAAGTACGTATAGGCATTGTTGTAGATAAATTGGGATGGAGGTTCCTCTACAAATTGTATGTGGGTTTATGTATTAGATATTTGGACACTGAGACATGATATTACATGAATCTATTTACTGTGAATATAGCTATATGAACGATAAGTTAATATTTTTATCGAGGTAGAATAATGAATGCTTCTTATAAAAATTGGCTTCGTAGCATCGATGTCTTTGCAGTCTGCGATTTTATTCGTAGTCGGTTTTGGTTTTGTAAACTTATTTTTGTGTAGTTGCTAAACACAATAAAATCATCAAACACCTTGCCTTACTTTGGGAGTGGTCTCCAATAGCCTGAGATCATTGAATTTCACACTAATCAAACAAAATTAATTTGTTTTTCTATGAATCCCCATCAATCATAAATCCATTATTCCAATAACCCATTGCTCTTTGACCAAATAAACCCATTTATTCAATTAATTGATTGATATCATAGCCCCCACATCAATATAGACCGTGAGAGCAATAAAGCACACCAATTGGGCGTGTCTGTCTGTCTGTCAACAAGTCTACAGCATAATATCAACATCCTGTATCAGCTCAAGTGAGGGACATCCTGTATTGTGTGGGAGATTTGGAGCTGTTCCGCTTTTTGGTTAAGGGGTGATGAATTGACATGTGATAGGTTTGTTCACGTGAGAAATTGCATTTAATTTTCTTATTAGAAAGAGGTCGTTGGCCTAGCTAGAGCATAAGTGCTTCGGTTCGATTACCAAGTCGTGCAAAGTGTTACTGGCCAATTCTGGCAGACCGTTCCTGAAGCGCTGATGGCAATATATCTGACTAAATAAAAGTGTGTCTATTTAGCCAGTTTTATTATTTGTTATTTTTTCTTACTCTTAACTTTTGCAGATTACTGGCATATTATCTTTCAGAAGTAATTATTTAATAAGTCTCACCAAAAAAATTAATATGGCAAATAGATGCCAAGATCCTTCGTAAAAAATATGCATTTAATATTACTTAATGCGTCTGAAAAATATATTTTCCCAAAATAATAACCGGAGTTACAGATCATTTCAAAATACCGTCAATAGAAATAAACATTTCAAATTTTGCTCATACGGATAATATTAACAGTAAAACGAAAAAAGCTTTGAATAGGTACAGTCGCATACAATCCTCTCAATGAAACGCGAACCCGGCTTGAAGTTCAAAGGTAATACAAGATGAAGGCTCAAAACTAATGATCACGTGCGTCCATCACCCAAACGACATTTTAAAAATCTTTGAAAATATAACCCACCTCATTATACATCTTATGCCTCAAGGAATAAGAATCAATAAACCATCAAGAAAAATGCAACGTCCCCAAATGTCTTTGACAGTCAAGTTCTCACTGTTCGAAATTAAACGTTCGATTTTTCGATTTTCACGCCAAAACGAACTCTATTTCCGACATGAAAAGAAGAAAATTGCTTGTGAACTCCCCCGGGATAGCGTTATTCAAAACGTTGCTAGCCCCTGTGCAAATAAGATAATAGAATTTTGAAAATTTATTGTTAAATGAATTTAGATGCTATGGCACCGAAAATAGGGTTAAATTCAATTTTCCTCCGAGTTAAATTGGCTCTCCGTTACAGATAGAATATTTGATTTATTATATTTTTGTGCAATTAAATGAAAATGGTTTATTAATTAATGTGGTTAAAATAGCTTTGCTGGTAAAATTAATTAATTTTATGAGTGCGATAATGGCTCGCAGATAGTCTCGCAACTTTAATATTTTTCTTTGAAATTGGTAATATTTTCACAGGTGCAGGAGAAAGCTTGATAAGTTCAGAAAAATACGTACGTGTATTTTTTTCTTAGAAAAATCTTGAATGAAATGAAGGCAGCGCTAGCATTTTTTCTGGAAGACTGCACCCAGTAATTCAAAATTACCCCTAAACTTTATATATCGAACATATTCCCATATTACCCAGCACAGCAACTCCTGGATATACCAACTCCATAAATTATGAAACCACATCGAAACACAAGCACGAACATATTCCACTCTATCCATATAAGCCAATGGTTTTATGCCCGTTTTCACCGACATCCCCTATAGTACCACCTACGTATGGGACTCTTAGCTTAAAAGCTCCCCTAAACTAGCCCCTAAATAAAATTTCGTTTCACCATCAATTCTATCACTTAGCTAGGGGACACATAGCTATGTGACGTTTTGTTTTCGATAATAGTGACTGATTCGTTTTTGAACTTATCGATATTTGGAAAATTGACAGTTTTTTAGCATTTCACTTAATTATATACATAAAATG
This sequence comes from Diarsia dahlii, assembly GCA_949775195.1. Lineage (NCBI taxonomy): Eukaryota > Metazoa > Arthropoda > Insecta > Lepidoptera > Noctuidae > Diarsia > Diarsia dahlii. Next base: position 18,499,570 of record OX459212.1, read on the forward strand.
AATACATTTATTAATACATCATGTTTTAATAGCAATATCAAATAAACATTCACATTTTTAATTAACTTTAGATTTTCTTACAAATTTACTGCATACATTACGAAATATTGCGTATATTCTGTGGTTTTATTTTTTTGTTGTCGACATTCGTAATTCGTATTCCGTGATATTATTTGTTGTGAGAGTTCAGTGTCGCGTGTTGTTTTTCTAGTGATCTTTTTAACCGACTTCTAAAAAAAGAAGGAGGTTCTCAATTCGGATGTTTGTATTTTTTTTTTTTTTTTTTATGTTTGTTCGGGCATAACTCCGTCACTTGCCAACCGATTTTAAAAATTCTTTTTTTGTTGGAAAGGGTATACCTACTTCCGAAATGGTCCCATATTTTTTTTTATCGAAATCGGACAAGCGGTTTTTGAAAAATCAACAAAACTCAAAAAAAACTACATTGTCCACATTGACCCATGAACATGTGAACCACTAAAAAGTGAAAAATAAAAACTTTTTAACAAAAAATAAAATTGACTTAAAAACAAAATAAACTTTAGAAGAAAAATCAGTTTCTGAAGTCGGTGACTTTTGTTTGTTTGATTTCATTTTTTTGCCACCGACTTCAGAAACTGATTTTTCTTCTAAAGTTTATTTTTCACTTTATTTTTTGTGTTTTTTTTTTGAAGTCGGTTTTATTTTTTGTTAAAAAGTTTTTATATATTTCCTACTTTACATACTTAATCAATATTTTAGTTTGAAAACAATCTGTCGTTTACGGTGAATAATAATGGCAGATAAAAGGAAGCGCAGCCAAAATTTCTCAATGGATGAGAAAGACAAGTTGGTGAAATTAGTGTTCGCCTGTAAAAATATTATTCTGAATAAAAAAACAGGAATTCTAAGGAGTGTTTAATCTTTTCCAACAAACACAACTCGGAGATTTACTTATCCTATATTACGAAAAAAGTCAATTTCATCAAAAATATCGATGTAATTTTGTCGTTTCCGATATATTTTTGGTCAACGGCTATTATTTACGTTTATAGCGTTGAATATTGTAGAAACAGTTTCAAAATTTTCAAAAAGTTCATTTAAATCCGAATCCATCTTCGTTGTTTGAGAGATCACTTACGTATGTGCCGGTTTATGGGCCCAAATTTTGGCCACCTAAATTTAGGGGAACTTTTAAGGTTTTACTGACCCCTAACCGCTGGTGAAACAAAAACCATCCCCTAACGGTCCCCTATCCATGCTTAGGGGATCCCCTAAACTTAGGGGATGTCGGTGAAAACGGGCATTAATCTCATAATTCTTAACAGGCGCCCGTGCGGCATATCGATACGCCAAGCGGGTACTACGCCGGGCGGGTACTACGCCGATACGCTGCATATTTGATTACGTCGTTACGCGATCGAGTTAGGTTCTACCGCTGATCGGATAAAGCTCTAACGCTATTTATTTCTATTACGTTAATTGACTGCGCTTTTAATTTGCTAATAGGATAGTTACAGGATTTATGGTGGTAATAAAGGGTTTGAGGTGTGTGGTAACTGAGCTTGACGTGGTCAGTAAATAGATGGGTGATCTTTTTTACGAGCATCTTTTCTGCATTTTAGTAAACCAGACTACGTAAAAGACAAGCGGCAAGCATTTGCAATTTTGTGTTTCAAGAAAGTAACATAAAATTTTCCCTTCACAGGACTTGTTAGTCCCATTTTATTTTGGACAATTTTTTATTTTCATTTTATTTTTTTATCGATCATAGAATGTAACTTTCAGTAAACTTTTAGTAAAATTAAGCTATTATTTAGGACTAGGTTTTCAGATAGGAAAACAGAACGAATCCCAAAAATTTCGAATCGGTAGTGATGCACAGAAGGTAATTAAACAGCTACAAAATATCAGTACACTGGTCATCGCATGTAGATAGTACTGATTCAAATTAAATATTTACACAAGTGAATGCAAGCATACCTCCATGTAGGTCCTTACATAGACGAAATAAACTGACTTAAAAGATACACTGATTTTTTACCTCTCAAACTAAGGTGTATCTTTCCTTGAACGAATTAAACACAATGTAAGGAATATAAGCTGATAGAGGAGGCATATATATAGGAGCAGCGGTGGCCCAGTGGTGTCGGCCCCGACTTACGAACAGTAGGTCGTGGGTTCGAACCCAGGCAGGCGCATTACTTTGTGTAATTTATTTCATCACCGCTGCTCTCAAAACGGTGAAGGAAAACATCGTGAGGAAACCGGCATGTCTTAGAACCAAAAATTCGAAGACATGTGACATCTGCCAATCCGCACTGGGCCCGCGTGGTGGATTATAGCCCATCCCTCTCCTAGAGAGGAGGCCCTGCAGTGGGAACATTATAGGCTGATGATGATGATGATGAAGGAATATCACGGAAAAAGTTTGTGTCAGTACGTTCCATACACCGTGTATTTTTTACCGAAGACCACACTGTAGACAAATTCTGAGACTAGCATTTAACTGCATTACAGTCAAGCAAGTGATTCATCTACATGATAATTAAACTGGCCACTTAATTACGGTTAATTGCACCTTCTTGACAGTTGCACTGGCAGACCTAAAACACGCTAGTTCCCTTCCTATTAAAAAAAACAAACGCATGACACACGCACGCATGCATTTTTATTTATTTTTTTAGTTGTAAGTTGTGTGTTTACTGCTTTTTTTTTACCATATTTCTGCGACAATAAATATTTTTTCTTTCTTTCTTTTCATGATTCCAAAGCAATATTTATGAGAGAAACCCGTAGCATAGCAGACAAATTACTTGGTATTAACATACAGTAAATCAACTAGGAGCAAATGTTCGGAATCTACTTCCATACGAAAAGTATTTACAAATGTAAGCATAGGTACCTACTTCAGGGACCCTAGCACGAGCACGTGGTGTAAAAGTTACGTAAATACGTCAATTTTTTAATTGAAAATACAATTATCTTGTAGCATTTTAGCTTAACTATTTGCAACAAGCACAATCAGTGTCACTTATAAACATGCATAAATTCTTAAAAGGTATAAAAATATTATATTTAAAACAAGCATTTTTTTTTTAATTTTTAAATCGACGCCTATACGATAAGTTTACACCGCACGATCGTAAAACGAGTAACTTGATAGTTAGGTACTCGTTTTATGAGTGTAGTGCAAGCTAACAAAAAGTTTCATCATCATCATCAGCCTATAATGTTCCCACTGCAGGGACAAAAAGTTTAAGCAGTTGAAACTCTCCACAAAATCGCGTTTTTTTCTCAAATTTTTTATTGGTTTACTGTCTATCTCTACACTGTGTCCATAGCTCGCATGCCAACATACAAAGTATCTACAATGGGTTAATTTTGAGCAATTAATAGCCCGGTGCGTGCGTGCATAATTAGTATGATTACATAATTGGTTCCCTTGCGGTTCATAATTGTGCCTGATTTCGCCCAGCGGTGGGCATTCCCGGGGAAGGATTGCCAGGCATCCGGAGTTGTGGGGATTCGTCCTAATTTTGATGCCTCTTGGGATGTTGATTTTCGGGAAAAGTATCTAACGTTGGAATAACTTTACCTCCATTGTTAGAGGTAAATCTTTTCTTTTTGTGAACGTTATTATAGATACTCTACCCCTTTCTTAAATTCCCTGATCTAGTCAACATTCATCTTCTGTAACTATGAAATCCAGAAATAAGCCTGTTCATTTCTTGAATCGGCATCTATCGTGATCTTCAACATAATAATTTTCTAGTGAAAGATGATATAATTATGGTTCATTTGTTTTTAACCGACTTCTAAAAAAAAGGAGGTTCTCAATTCGGATGTTTACATAATAATATATTTTTACCCGACTACGGCAAAGCCAAAGGAGGGTTATGATTTTGACTGGCTATGTATGTATGTATGTATGTATGTATGTATGTATGTATGTTTGTATGTATGTATGTGTGTATCTTCATCTGTTCCCTCATAGCTTCTAATCTACTTATCGGAACTCGACATATGAGGTATCGTTAGAACCGTCTTCATTTTCCGCTGAACATAGGCTACGTGACATCTCACAAAAAGCGATTTGGCGCCCTCTAGCGGACAAAAAGTAAGGCTTAAAAAATTAAAATGGAGATAAATACGCCGTGTTTGGTATCATTTGAAAGGGCCTCACTTGTACATTTCCAAAATATTGCTCAAATTTAAAATCACGCCCTCTAGCGGACAAAAAGTCAAGAGTAAAAAAAAATATTTAACACCAAAATTGTTTAAATAAAAAAAAGTAAAAAACTAAAACCCGACTACGACAAAAAAAAACGACGCTGAAAAAGTATGAAACAAGATTTTCAGGATATAACAAAAAAAAAAGCCGTAGTCACACGTTATAGGTACCAACCTAAACACTTTAATACCGTGTGACTACGGCTTTTCTTTTTGTTATATCCTGAAAATCTTGTTTCATACTTTTTCAGCGTCGTTTTTTTTTGTCGTAGTCGGGTTTTAGTTTTTTACTTTTTTTTTTTTATTTATGTTTGTTCGGGCATAACTCCGTCACTTGCTAACCGATTTGAAAAATTCTTATTTTGTTGGAAAGGGTATTTATTATACTTCCCAAATGGTCCCAAAATTTTTTTTATCGAAATCAGACAAGCGGTTTTTGAAAAATCAACAAATCACAAAAAAAAACTACATTGTCCACATTATGACCCATGAACATGTGAAAAATTTGACTTTTTTGTGTTTTTTTTTGAAGTCGGTTTTATTTTATGTTAAAAAGTTTTTGGTTCGTACGAATAGATATTAGGGAAAGGGCAATGACCGCTATTGACATCTGTCAGCATTTTTTTTTAAACTTTATTTTAACACTATAGTGCATTACTACAATACTTTTGGTCACTGCTTTGAGAGTAGTCTTTATAATTTGGTTGAAATTCCCAATTTTACGTGAACAGAATCCTCAGTAAACAATACAGATGGTAATCCTCAAATTAACATAATTAATGAAGCATAATCAGCCGTATCCGTGGCAAGCACCGGAAGTCGATGCACGATGGACGTTGTACTGGCATCGATGCAAGTACGGTCAGCAATAGAAGTAGCTTAACACTACTCAAAGTTTCAAAGCCCCCGTCGAGGCTGCGGGTAGTTCGAAAGAGATACCGCGTCCTCGGCACAAGGGCTAAGGAGGAACATGGGTGGTTTTTAGTCAGTAGAAGTCTGATACTCCCGACCGCTCTGCAAAGCGGGAGGAGTCATTTGATGATTTGCCACACCGCAAAAAAAAAAAAGTAATTTGACAAATTTTAATAACAAAACTTGTTACATATTACTCGTTACTAAAAAGCCATTGATGAGTAAAGAATATTTGAAACAATAATCTTCTAAAACATTACAAATAATAGCTGGAGTCCTGCACATCGAATAATTAAATCCGAAATGTTAAGTTACTTCTGTTGCTGACCGTACGTGTGTAAGATGAGGTGATTATCGACCGTGCGCTAATTGTTATACGGTTGTTACATGATCGGAGCTTGAGATTTTATCAGACTTCTTTTTTTATTGATATTTATACGTTCAGTGTGTTCATTCTCTGAGCAATAGATTTATTTAATTTCTGTGCCACAGAGTTAGTACTCTGGTCGTGTACTGTGATAAAATTAGCACTGACGTCGTAGACAAAAATAAACGTTCAAAGAATGATGTTGTTTTATTTATTACAACTACGGATTTGACAAAGATGGCTGGTGTAGGAGGAAACGTAGGTACATATAATTAAGGTCCCATTAAAATAGATGGACAAATTTTAACACAGCGTTCAGTAGGTCTAACCAAAGACATCTAACCAAAAAAAAACATTAAATTGCCCGGCACTTTAAACAAAGTTATTCTTTATGAGTAGGTACTTAAATGCGTTTTTCTTATTATTTTTTTACCATCGTCTTTATTTTGGTGGTCTGAATGATTTCTGAAATTTTGTCCACCTATTTTAATGGTACCTTTTATACGGAGGAAGTACTTTTTTCAAAAATCCGCCAATTATGGCCAAGAAATTCTAGGATTGATTCGGTGGGCAATGCCTCCCTGTTGTCATGACAACGAACAGTTGACCAGAAATGGACTTGAGTCGGCACTTAAAATAAGTACTAGTCAATAGAAATAAGTACTGAATTTGATAAAATAGTCTAGTCCTAATGAAAGACAGTCTCGTTTTAACTTTACTATCTCAAACTAGAAGCGCAAGAGAATGTTTTAGTATCGCAAACATTAAAACATCATTCTTTGATGTTTTAATGCTAACCATTAAATGTACTAAACGATCTGTTTTCCAAGTAATAAAGACAGTGAGTTCGATTCTCGCTCCAGTCACTTTTGTGATGAATGAACTCTTTGATCGAGGTAATGGAAATGTACCACCATAACAGTTTTCTTTTGAAGTGGGTAAAGTGGTTTATAATTTAAAATTGTAATGCTAACAGTAATTGGTTAATAGTTATTTACATAACCTGTTTATTTTATTATAAATTAGGGGATAAATTTGTCCGAAAAAGATACCGCGGCCTTGACACAAAGGGCTAAGAAGTAACATAATTAGGTGGTTTTTAGTCAGTAGAAGTCTGACACTCCCAGTACTCAGACTTGTATTCTGGGCAAAGCTCTGCTCTGCCCAGAGCGCGCGAATACCGTATTATCGAAGCTTAACCGTATTATCGCTTTATCGAAGTCATCAGGCAAACAAATCTTTCATACATTATACAGTCTGGATTGTCAGGAAAAATAAAAGTAACTGGAACATACAATATTAACAAGCTAACCAAAAAACAAACATCAACACAAATAAACTAGCCAAATAACTAACAGCGTGATTTTTATTCATCAACCAAGCCTTAATTGGAAGTGAAAAACATGTTATTTTTTATCACACCGACTATTTCCCGAAATTTGGCCATGATTGTAACGTCACCAAATAAAAAGAAACAAGAACTACAATCATGGTGTCGGATTGTGCAAGTTTTTTCAGTGGACAATTTATCAGAATTAAAATTAACAAACAGTTGAATTTTGCGCGCGCTATGCAGTGCGCTGACCTTAGCGCGCAGTTTTTGCGCGAGATGCAACGCCTAGGGTTGGCAGCATGTTGGCAGTACCTATAATGTAGTTTTTTTTACAAGACTGAAAAGAAATCATAATACTAATGTTTTTACAACAGATAAGGCAATAACTGAAAAAACTTAAAACTTAAACTAACACCCTCTGGGCCTTGATGCCTGATAATATTTTTTTTTTATTTTTATTTTTTTATTTTATTTATTAATAACCACGCGATAAAGCAGAAGAAGAATGCTTGTATTACTTACGTTTTCGAAATAATAATAATAATAATAATAATATTCCACAACTATCACACAACGCCATCTAGTCCCAAGCTAAGCAGAGCTTGTGTTATGGGTACTAGACAACTGATAAACATACTTATATATTTCTAAATACATACATATTATAGATAAATTACACCCAGACACAGAACAAATGATTGATTGAAATGACGTGATTTTTGGAAAATGAGGTAACGATCATCGTCTTTATTCCTGCTGTCTTCCCAATTGATTAGAGGTGAAGCAATGGATTAGGCATTTCCTTTAAAGTACTTCAAATCGGGATTGAAAGTGTGTTACGCAAATGGAGTGATTAAATTGGAGTAGTTTTGTAATAAATTACTTGTTTATATTTATTTATACGTGCTCGTCTTACTAACCATGCTTGAATGAAAGATTTTTTCTTCATTAAACTATAAGTAACCCTTCTTTTGGGTTTCGCTGCATTCGGCTAAGAAATGTTCACATGTTTGTATGCATTAAAAAGGCACACGAATCGTTCTTTAATCATTTTGTACCTAATAAACTTATTCAAAATCTTTAAAAAATATCTTTAGAACCGAAATTGATCGTATTACGTGCAAACCAAAATTACAATAAAACTGTTTGCTTTTAGTTTGAGGATCGATCGAGCGCGATATTGACTATGTACTCACATAGTAAGTACATAAACGTTATGTATTCAACGCTATATTAAATATGAACAGGCGAATTCTTTTCATCGAAGTGTTTGGTCAGTTCCATTGTCATGTGGTGATTTGATTAAGGCATAGTTCGTTCGAAATAAATTCTTGATGGAAACCAAGGCTTTACGGATCAGTATTAACTGTTAAGGGGTGGAAGTAGGTGTGGCCAATACACTGAACATTAAGTTTTGACACTGATGAAAATAATACGGTAAAAAAAAGGTGGTTTTCTAATAATTTTCTTAGTTAACTTATTTCTTATCTTAAAATAGTTTAGTTATAAGTCTCGGCTTAATATGTATTTAGGTACCTTTAAGTATTGGGATCGCATTTTTTGTGACCCCTTACAATCAGAAGTCAGAACCACTAAAAAGTTACATATTATTTGCCTCGAGTTGGTATTTTAAAATATTGAATGATCATATTATTATTGTATCCTAAGATAATGTGTGAAGGTAATGTTTATGGGATTTAGAATTAGCACATCTATATTAATGTGTAAAATAATACAATGTTGCAATGTTTCTAATGAGCTCAAGGCTTTCAGTAGATAACTTTATCTATTATCGGTATTAGTTAACTTAGCGAGATAGTATCTTACTTTTATATTGTTAGACAAAAAAATAAGAAAAATAATATAGTAAAATCCGATTACCAAAAAAAACACCTAAATTAAAATACAGAAGAGCATGAAAGCAGAAAATATTGTAGTCTAAAATTAACTTAGAATTTAGCCTGGAATTTTATTCGAAATAGATTTTAGGCTGTAATTACGAACTTGTGTAACATTTCTTACATATAGACGAAAAGGTGGAAAATCTATTGTAATCTAATAATAAGATAAGATAACCAACTAGTATTTCCACGCACTTTAAATAAAAGCCGACTTTTAAATACTTTGCTCTGTGTCATATTGTTTGGCGGTTTTTCTATCACAATCTAAAACAAAACAGTCTTAATTCACAAACCAGGCGTTGTACAAACTAAACAATAAAAAAACTGGTTTTTGTATAGGTTTTGTCAACGGTTTTAAAAAACGCTTCTCTGTGTACACGCCTCTCGATTTATTGATGGCAAAAAAACTACAAAAGGTTACTCTTAACTCGACAACTCGACGACTCAGAAAAACTATTGAGAGATATTTTTTCTGTTTTAGGGTTCCATAGGCCAGAAACGAACTCTTTAGAAATCGTCCAGTTTGACTGTTCGGAACATTAATTGAATTTGAGAGTAATAGAACCATCATCATCGACCAGCCTTTTGCCAACTTTGTTGAGGTCAAACCAGACTAATGGAATCACATCGATAACAATTGGTAAGTACAAAGAAGCCTAACAATAAACAGTAGTAGTGAAGTAATGAAATCAATAGAATAAAAAACCGAAACATGTAATCAAGAGCAGAAAAATAAAATAACGCATGTGCGATACTGTTGGACACCATAATACAAGAAGAAACCATAATGTTACCAAGTTTGTTGCTGCTGTCCTTTTTCGGTACTTTTGTTTACAACCACAGAATTTTTTTCGATGAATACTATACAAAAGTTTTTTTTTTTCCACTTGATAAAATAAAAATTGAACTGTCGTAAAATCACTATGACTGCAGAACCCTGCAGTATCCATAGTCCGACACGCACTTGACTTTACTTGTTTTTTTTTTTTATGTTGAGTTGTACTTTAGCAGTGGCCGGATTAACAGATTATATTTTTGTGTCTCGATGTGTTTGGCAATAAATTTTAGTTACTGACATAATGATGTTGTATTTCCTTCATAAAAAAGGTTTTTTTCTTATTATTTAGCATGTCAAAGAGTCCATCAATCATTATATTTTAATGTTATTAAAATATTTTTATCTTGTAACCTTTGCCTAAAGACCTTATAAATAATTCAAATAAGTTTTTGTACTATGTACTATCTAGTAATTATTATCACAATTTGATGAGACTGTTTTGCATATAATTTTTTTATTAAAACAACTATGTAAAGAGGGCAATTTGTTTGATGTCAATAGATTTTTTGTTTTTATCACAGCTTAGCTTGGATAAAAACGAACACACTTATAAACGAATTTGATATCAGATGTCCATCTTCACCAACACTAGGCTATATTTATTATTATCAACGCATTTGCAAACAACAGTTCAAAAATATTTCAAATAATATTAAGTATTTTTGAAACCGAGCATCATATCGGCAATCTTAGTTTAACACAGAAAACCCTATAAGATACCCTATATTTTTTACATAAAAAAAAAATAATGGCAACGTCCTAAAAACTCTTTCGTGCCAACCCTGCTCACAAAGACGTTAAAATGCCACACAGGACCGCGTTCTCTCTCGTCCCGTTTGACGTTGGTCATTTTAATCACCCCGCGCCCATCTCACGTGGTGATCAACTGGATACCACGACGATGGTACTTATATGGTGGTGACATGGTGTAAGGAGGTGGGTGGCTACTGACAACTACGTTAGTTAAACAGAATAGATTTTTTAGATATATCAAAGACGGGACAAAGCAAGCAACGTCATGTGTGCTACTTGCAATAGCCAACTGGTTGATGTCGGAGAAGCTGTATCGTGTCAAATAATGTATTTAGATTGCCACTCTATGGGTAAGTATTTCAAATTGCTTTGTATGACAACTATGTTAGTTGAGCAGCTGGTTTATGAGTATAATTAGAAGCAACACTTACGTTTCGATCGTAAGTACGACTTGTGACACGTTAAATTTATTCACATACCTTTATATTCTCAGAAGCCTTTCGAATATATTTCAGGCTACGCAAATATAATCAATCAATCAAATATGAATGAGACTGTCAGCGGCTGAAGAAAATATCAAAGTAGGCCAGTATTATGGTGGTGTAAAATCATTAAGCACGTCTAAACACTACCCACAATTAGTCACATCACATCTCGAAAACCTCAACACTAGTCATATAATCTCCCGTTTAAACCAACAACGTATACATCACATCTGGGTGCAAACGTGCGCGCTCTAATCTTGGCATCGATCGCTCGCAATATGTTAAACAGCTTGTCAATTGCTTGCCAATTAGTGGAACACCGCTCTCAACGATATTATCCTTTAGTCTAGGTCGAGGAGCTAGGAAACTGGACGTAGGAGAGAAGCTTTACGTTCGTGAAGGTATTTTTATGTAAACATTTACTGATGTCTTTACCAATTTATGTGAATAGTTGGTTAGGGGAAATAAGGAAATACATAGTTCTAAATGCCATCTAGAGAGCAAACATTTTGACCACCATTATTGTCGAACTGCGTTTCGGTGGTCAGTTTAAACTGCGACACTGACAGGTTTGCTTGAAAATGCTGCTTACTGTTTGTCAAAATCAATTATGGGATTAGTGAAGACCACACAGCTTTTTAAGGAGTGTTTAAAAGAAAGGAAAATGTTTTACGAGCAATTTTTCAAAACTTAATTTGAGATGTAGAGAAAACCAAAACAAATAAACTAAACGTGTAAAATCTCTACTTCAACATTCAACTAAAACATGACGGTGGTCCTGACTTAAAATTTCCCTCAACTGCCCAACAACTAACCAACGAGTTAATTCTCCTGTTATCTCTTATCAGATGGTGTAGGTACTTTGTGCAGGTCAGCGGTAGGTCTAGTGATAATATCAGAGAGTGCAACTGACAGCCGCCGGGGGGCGCGCGGGAGGGCCGGATGGAGAAACTTCCGACTTTCATTTTGGCTGAAAAATTGTCGGGAATTTTCGTAAATTTATTTCCCGTTGACCAAGCAGTCATTTTAAATGTTAAATTTGCTGGGGTCGGCTCTTTAGAATATTCGGTTTTGAAGTCTGAAAATTACACGTTTTGTCATGAAAAGGCACTGACTGACATCACAAAAATAACTCATCTTATCGGGGGTTCAATAAGCCCGTCGGTTGATCGAAAGAGATACCACGGCCTCGACATAAAGGGCTAAGATGGAACATGGGAGTCATTTGATGATTTCCCAGCCTCCAAACAAAACGGTGTTCAATAAGGGAAGAAAGTTTGTACAAAAAATGTTACACATATTTCCAGATGGGAATACTTATGGGTCACACACACCACACGGCTGCTAAAAGAATGAGATTTAATAACAACTTCTATACCAAACAGTTTCCTTGTTAAAAATCTAGCAAAAATATAATACTAGTGCTTAGAACGCACCACAAAACACTGACTGTTTGATCTGGGTTATAACTTGCGGGGCTGCGTACTGAAATGTAAGGGAATGCTACCTAAACATATGAGTTGAGAAGTCGCTTGGAGAAATTGTGTGTCATTTTTGTTATACTTTTCAGGAAGTTTTATACTCGAAGTATTAAAAAAAATCTATGTCTTCGGTCTTTGTTATGAGAAATATCTGGGATAAGATTTGATTCAACAGATCACAAACGTAACGGAAGAAAGCTTGGTAGTCCTACCTAGTTAAATGATGTTAATTAGTTCATGTAGAGAGACTACCAATACCTAACAAAAAATACGTCCTTCAGGCCTGGACAAATAGTATAATGTTTCTTTTTTACACGAAACGATGACGTGGCTTTGGGGCACTTCACTAGAAGAACCGAAACTTTGAAGAGATGTAGATTATATTATATTGATCAGGAAATAGAGAAGCCTGCTGAGAATGAAACTAAACGATTTTCAACAGGATTGATATAAGTTTGTGAGCTCCTTGAGTTACAAGTCGAGCTCAACGATTACTGACAAATGCTTGTACTGACTGGATGGGTCCACTCAAATCTACGTGGTGGTTCAAAAGACGATCTCAGACAATAATCTGCATAGTCTCCATGGTGTACCAAGATTATGCGTGGACCTTAAAATAGACTATGACCTCTGAGTTTATTTCGGATGTTTCTTCTCAGAGTAGTCAGGTACGAAACACCGTCATATCTAGTTTTTAAAAAAGTGACTCGTAAAAGTGTTTGTAAAAACCTATTTGCAAAATAAACATCAATCAGCTTTTCGATAGCATGAGTCAAATTGAAACTTAGTGCCATACTCAGAGATATGTAATGAATAATTAAGCCGTTACTTAGTAAAGATTTGACATACAACACCTTCACTAAAGTGTCAAAATCTTTAGTAATCATAAATTAATGTAAATAACTAAAGTAATAATTAAATATCTCTGACTACCGCAGTTAGTCTAGGCCCTTTTTTTTTTTTGGTGGGTGGAAAATCATCGAATAACCCCCCCCCCCGCTCTTGGGCAGAGCGAAGGGGAGTGTCAGACTTCTACTGACTAAAAACCAAACCCGTGTTCCTTCTTCGCCCTTGTGTCGGAGCCGCGTTAACCTTTCGACAAACCACAGCCCCGACGGGGTTAGTCTAGGCCCTCACACCAGACATAATAACAATCTCAAAACTACCGTCTACCAAGCAGAATCGAATCAATTCCTATCTCTTTCAATTCTAAAATCAATAGTAATAATATTCGTTGCAGTGGTAACGGTCTATAAATTGTAATAGTGTCAATTTGTTAGGCGATAAGGAACGTTATAGTCGCCACCGTTTAGCAGTTAGCTTGTTAACGGTTTATAAACTTACGTTAAATTATATTCTGTAATCTTTACTGGGAACTAACGCGGTATCTATTGCCAAGATCTGTATCTTAGGATAAATTATTCAAGAAATATGTATAAATATTATGTATAGCTAGCAGTTACCTCGTTGGTATAGACGTCGAATTGCTCCTGCTTAGATAGAGGTTCTGGGTTTAATTCTCGAGCCGGGTCTTCCCACTGGGTATTTCTCAGTTGAACCATGGAGTCTGGACTTGTGTCCGGTTGATGGCATTTGGCTTGCCTCCTATTACATTGCACGTAACTGGCAAAATGAGGGTGACCTACAGGGACATATCATCGGTCCTTCGTTTTAAGAAAAATGAGCCATCATGTAACTATCGTGTAAGGAAAATTACTAAAATCTTGGCTTTTATTACAAGATTCAAAAATACTTGTCCTGCTATTACATGAATAATGTTCCAAAAAATTTAAATTCTGTCGTCAATCACGAACAGTTTTATTCAAAAGCAAGAAACAAATGTATGTATAAACGATTCCATTGTTTCGTATCCTTTAGAAAAAGCCGCCATGAGAAAGACGAGCATACATGACTAGTGTATCTTGAAACTACAAAGTGGCGCTAGTTGTTTTATGTTAGATCAGTATGACATTTGACAGTTTAGTTCCGAATTCTGCCACGTGTCAGGATATTATAATGGCGATTGTTACATTTTAGTACAATTATGACATAATTCGGGTCACGATGTGGTAGGGCAGTGAAAATAGCATTTAGACGTAAATGTAATTTGGCTTTGGTGACTAAGTTTCCTCTTATAGAAACTCAAATTCAAACTCAAATTATTTCAATTAAACCATTGGCAGTTTTGAATGTCAGAAAAACTATATAAACAAAGCTGCAGTCACAGTCATAGTCATAACTTGTGAAAGTACTGTAGTTAACCATTCTCTAGCGTAAATCTGTGTGGAGAAGAACGAGCAAGAAACTCCATGGACAGTGGACACTCTTTTAAATCAATATATTGTTACAAAATCATACTTTTCTTCAGCACAGTCTTTTCACTAACTCTAGGTTACACCTAAATAGATGCTAACAAAAAAATAGGCGGTTGACGTTTGGCACAGCGTAGGAGACGCTGCGTGTCGCGAGTTCGATTCTCGCACGGAACAAATAATTGTATCGCTAACAGATTATTGTTCCGTGTATAGATATTTGTGTTTGTCAATAGACGATACAGATGTAATACCCAGTACAGAGCAAAGTTTTGTTTATTTTTTAAAGGCTCAATTGTTGCTTAATGAAAATGTGCATCAAATACCAAGCTCCTTCTATTCTAATATACTTTTCATTTCTCTAAAAAAAATTAAAATATTATCATAATTAAATTAGTTTACTTGGGTGGAAAGGTTACTCAATAAGTTTCTTAAAGCCACGAAAATGTGAACTAACAAATACTTTCCTAAGCAAATTGTATAAGTAGGATGAAGTATTTAACCCTTCTCTGCGGCGTGGGGTCGAATTCACCCCACCCGAAAGTTTCAAACCGAGCAATTTAATCACGCCAAATAATTTTAAAAGGACAAACTCTCATTTCCGTGAAATTTATTTGAAATAATTACATTTTGATATAATTTTATGAAACGCTGAATTAAGTGGTTAAGTAGATTTGTGGCTTATATTCTTATTGATGATTGTGTTAATTGTAGAACTTTTGGGAATCATTATTTCACAGATCATTTAAATATTTGTGTTATTAAGATTATTCATTTAATTATCACAAAACCTTTAAATACTACGATATGATTTAATGACTGTAGAGTACGCACGGAGACCAATCAAGCTTAAACTAGTTATAATGGATCTCTCATAGTACGAAAAATCTATAAAAAGTGAGGCCATGTTATACCGTGCACCTAAAGGGATTACACATTGGTCAATGATTCCTCTAATCCATGTCACCCCTCTTACCTATGGGTTCACCAAAATAACAACGTCCGGATTACAACCCACGACCTTCCGGGAGGGGTCTCAGCGACCCTACCCATACATTACAACTACCTTTGTATGTATACTTACCTATTAAAATTTAAAATCTATTTTAAACAGCCCTTCCATCCCGGCATTGGTCGCACTTACAACTCTGCTTATGACAAAAGGCATACATAAGTACGTTTAAATAAATGATGAGAGATGGCCAGAGCTAGCTAAGAGCTTCGGAGTGCTCTGCTGATTCTATTACAGCGTTGGGGTGAAGGTATTTTTATACTAAATATTGCTGAAGAGAGGCGTGATAGAGGGAAAGGACAATTTGATTTTTGTAAAGTGCGGGACAACTGCGGTTTTTGCAGCCAGTTAAAAAGATAGCTCCTTGCATCAGAATAATTACTGTATTTTATTTAAGTTTCTAAACCAGTCTTGACTGCTTTGTTGGTCCGCCCCCTATTACATTGGATTTATACATAACTGGCGAACTACTACGAACTCCTCTGGTTAACTCTTTGGGAATTACCGGCGCTATGTTATCTTATAGCTTTCGTAGATGGTCTCCCCTATTACATGGGACCTATCAAACACAAATGCCAAAAAGTAGGTAAACGATAAGTCCGCCTAGCCTTACGAGTAGAACAGGCGTCTCATTATGTTTATTTAGATGCCCAAGAATAATTACTATAACGACAAAATAATTACACCAGTTAATTATTGTTGATTTAAAAACGATAACCGTCTGTCTTCAAACCAAATAATTAAAAGCAACTATCCAATTACGGAATGTTAGCTTCCAACCCCAAAACACTCATATAATAAATCAAGAAAGTTAATATTAACCCTTACTTATGGGCGTTTTCGACCACACCAATTGTCCACAAACACGCATGGGGTCGAAATGACCCCGGCAATTATACGGTCATTATGACCATGTGGGCTTTAATTAAATACTTAAAAGATATTGACATTGTAGGGTTAGTTGATTGAGTAATATTTTGTTTTAATTACTAAATGAAAATGGTAGTTTGGGTAAAAGTAAAACAAATGAATAATTAGATCATATTTGAATGAGCCCCAAAGGGTTGGGTTGGGTAGTGGGCAGTAGTGGTGATACACTTATATCATGTTCATAATTTGTTATTTTGACAGCTGCATGACAGATCGTTGATCTAGTAAATAAGAGGTCCTTTTTTTTTTTTGGTGGGTGGAAAATCATCAAATAACCCCCCCGCTCTTGGGCAGAGCGAAGGGGAGTGTCAGACTTCTACTGACTAAAAACCAACCCATGTTCCTTGTTCGCACTTGTGCCGAGGTCACGTCATCTCTTTCGATAATCCGCAGCCCCCGACGGGAAGTATGAGGTCCTAGGTCCGATTTCCGGGTCGGGAAAAGTGTTATTGAATTTTTCGATCAGGAATTTCTCAGTAGCAGACACTGCGTCTGTATTTGTGCCCTATTGATGGCAATATGCTCGCCCCTATATTAAATAACTGGTAAAATGTGGTGATATAAAAACTGATCTCTTATGAAATATTCACAGTATCTTCAAAACGACCAATATTATCATTACCCACCAGAATCCTGTATACGGCAACCGTACCATTCGCAGACATTGGTATGATACAAACAAGTCACACCACATCAGATGGTTTAACTGCTTCACGTCGGAGCAATAGATCGTATCTATCGCTGTGTAGCGATAAGTAACGATACCGCGATACTTAACGCGTTACACGCTGGGAATCTTTATAAATGTGTGAACTGAGACGGATATCAACGAAGACCTAGGGTCATGCAAGGTGTAACAAGGTCACCTATGTCGTGGTACTAAAAATAAAAGATCTAAATAGAGGTAATTTTGGAGTTGCGTACTCAATGTTGTTAATCTATCATTTATTTTGAATAGCTGATGCCCGCGGCTTTGCCCGCGTGGTTTTCGGTAATCTTGACAAATTATATACTAAAACCGTCCTCGAGAACCACTCTATATATTGGTGAAAACAGCATGTAAATCGGTGCAGTAGTTTTTGATTTTATCGCTAACAGACAGACAGACAGACGCGGTGCAGGACTTTGTTTTACAATATTATAAATAGGTAGTAATTGAGATGCAAATATTTCCATGATTGTCATCATCTGCCTAGCATTTTCCCAACTATATTAGAATCAGTTTTCAATCTAACCCGATGCCGCTGTATATCAATTTTAATTGGAGCGAATGCCTATCTGACTTCTACAACCGAGCAAGTACTGGTACCCTTAGTAAGACTGGTTGTCAAACTTTTGGGCTACTGACTACATGTAACGACTGTTAAAATCTACAAATGACAGTCGGTTTGTAGCAGCTCTATATTAGATCTGATCATTGAACGTTCGTACGAAGACAGACGAAGCACATACATTTACTTGGAGATCTGTATAGCGTATCGATGATTTCCAAGTGCTAGCGTGATGGTAACGATGATCACTGCTCGTTGATCACCAGCGTACCAATCATAAGGATGATATTCTAAGCCAGTGTTATTATAAATCATTAATAAGATGAACAGAGCCGTAGGCAACATCTAACAAGCTATGAGAGCATTCGTACAAATAATTGCATTAACTCACATTTCGTAATACGACTCGTTACGAGTATTCTTTTATTACAAAAATATGTAAATATAATTGAAGCAACGGAAAAATGTCTGCCTACCTACTTAGTTTCGTCAGTAATGATAATTATACGGATTTACAAATGTGCCTGACTTTGATAATTATGATTTCTATCAATGTAAAACTAAAGGCAGTGGTCTCGTGGTTGTAAGTACAACTCCTGATCGTGTAGTAGGGTCGATGTCAATTACAAGATTGGAGTTGGAGTGGCCAGTTATAGTGGGAATAGCGTCACTGCTGAATACCATAGTATAATCTACTAACTTCTTGGCAGACAGGC
The DNA here is from genome assembly GCA_949775195.1 of Diarsia dahlii. Classification (NCBI taxonomy): domain Eukaryota; kingdom Metazoa; phylum Arthropoda; class Insecta; order Lepidoptera; family Noctuidae; genus Diarsia; species Diarsia dahlii. Next base: position 18,518,093 of record OX459212.1, read on the forward strand.
CTCTTCTTTATACGAAAGTGTGGGTCATAATCCACCAAACGCTACTAGGATTTAAATATACTGGGAAAGTATGGGTCTACCTACAAATCTGCCTCCAATTTGAGGGAATACATTTGGGATGTTATTTATTTAAATTTTCACTAAGAAATCCAAAAAATCAATCTGTTCCTCTAATTAAACATGACAATATGTTTTACTGATAGTGTCTGCTGATTCCCATGGAAAAAAGGCGTGAGTTTGTGTACGTATTGTTGAACTAAAACCATCGGCAGTTCACAACAAACATTGTGAACATGGCCACTATTTAATATGCAATATCGGAGCTCCCAATGCGTCTGGTTCACCTAGTACATAAGCACTGCATACCTAGCGAGTCAACTACCGGCTTTTCATCCAAGCATCGGCTTTACATACATATGGCGGCTTTGATGCAGCGCCTTCGCCTTCGGATGCGAACTGAATTCATTATTCGGAATATGGCATTTTATGTATTGGATAGACATCTATGAATAACATGGTATACAGGTGTTTTTGGTATTAACATAACATCAGTCACGTTTGGATTCTTTTGCAGATGTAGGTATTATGGAGTCGCATTTTGCCATTCTAAGTTCTGTGTATTAACTAAGTACATTTTGACTCCTGAATCATTTTAGGCATTTCTTTTACAGGGCAGGCTGACAGGAAATGTCGAGACCAAATAATTTTATTTTTATGTATGTGTTTTATTTTCTTGTCTGTTGGCTTGCTCTCAGAATTCTTTAGTGGATAAATGCAATAACCCTTTGAGGCCAGATCCAGGATTAAACCCAAGATTTATAACGTTTAGAAGTTGCGTTTGGTACTACAAACAAACTTTAAGGGAACAAGATGCCCCGCCGGGTTTGCGGGTTGTTCGAAAGAGATACCGCAGCCTCGGACACAAAGGGCTAAGAAGGAACATGGGTGGTTTTTAGTCAGTAGAAGTCTGACACACCCTACCGCCCCCCCCAGAGCGGGAGGAGTCAAAAAAGGGAAAAGATTTTAAAACGTTGTTGATGATTACCGGAATACATACTGGACAAAACAAAGTGAAGAAATAACAACTACACATTAGGAATGCAAACAGTTTATTAATTTCCTATCACTAGTTGTATTACTTCTATACCAGTTAGCCACCGATATTCATTTATTCATAAACCAATATGGAATGGAAACGCGAGCAAAAAACAAGGAAACATGTTTAATTGAATGTCGTAACAAGTCTTTGTTCGGGCCAAGTGGAGTGGAACAATCATGCGAAAGGGTTCCGTACGAGACGTTCTATAGGCGTTTGATAATAATGATAGTCAGTTTGAGTTTTATTGAGCAATGCCCTGTTTTGGGCAGATAAGTCTGCCTTTTAACACTTCTATACATCAAGTTGTAATAATTAAATAAGTAGTCGGTTCCATGGCTCCTTTGATTAAGTTATTTTTTTACATTATTAATTGCTAATAATGATGACTTGTATAGTATCCTATAAATTGTGATGTATTGTAATGATAATCCAAAGTTACGAAACTGGGACTGAAAGGATTGAAATACCTATATTTTTTAACCGACTGCGGCGAAGCCCAAAAAGAGGGTTATTTAGATTTAGTACTAGATGACGTGGCCTCGGCACAAGGGCAAAGAAGGAACATGGGTTCGGTTTTTAGTCAGTAGAAGTCTGACACTCCCCTTCGCTCTGCCCAAGAGCGGGGGGGGGGGGGTCATTTGATGAATTTCCACCCACCAAAAAAAAAAGGGTTATTTAGATAAAACCTTTGCTTTAAGTTCAGATCTATTCCAAGTCAGGACTAATATTCTCACGAAGTCTGCAATGAATTTGAGAACCAAAATGAGAATGAATTTTTTGGGTGCAAAGTTAATTTTAGACAGGCCCAAAAAAATACTAATTATACATAAACAATAGCTTCAACAATGACATTGGGGGAATTTCCCAAGTTTTTTTGAAACGTTCTGACTAAAAACTAAACAAGCAAGTTAAAAGCAGGCAGTTTAGATTTTCGACTACCGTATTTAGTCATCTGCTGTACATCCAAGGTCGGAGGTAATCAATGATGGCCAAATGACACATCTAATGGTCAAAAAATTATGAGGTAGTTGTCAAAAATAATGGTGAGTTACGTCCCTGTGAATTACACGTAAGCCTATTGTAGGAAAAAGATGTCTTGATTTAGTAGTCAACGTCTAAAGGATTGCTGTCAATTCTATTTTTCCACCAGGCTACTCACGAATTTACTAGACACAGCTAGGGATGTACTCCTTGTACATAATTTATCATTTGGAGAAACCGATACTCGATGGAAAAAGTTAACATTTTTATAAAGAAGTTTGCCGTTGTATGCCGTGGCTTTTCACTAGCTTTGGCATATACATATTATGTGAAAGAAATGTAGAAACTAAACACGGTAGGTTTTTTGTATCATTATTTTGTTTTTAGGCATAACATGGATAGCCGTATCATCTTGATTCTTTTATGTGAATTCTTAGAATCTCTCAGTTACACAAAAAGTAAGATTCCTACACAGTCCTTCTAATGGTGAATGCCCTTAAGTGGCATAGTGCTAGCAGTCCGTGTTACTGACAAGCCTAACTTATCGCTCCTACCCGTGTTTATGATCAACTTGTGAGTTTTCTCACGTTTGTCCACAGCTTTACAATCCAAACATCTCATACCTTTGAAAAAACAACTTCAAATACATCGAACTATCGGAAATATTTCTGTTTCTCTAAGATCATTAAGTCATCAATGACATAACATATTTTGTGTATTTTTTGGAAAAAAAAACACGAAAAAAAACAACTTCCGTGTAACAACCGGCTGATTCGACATAGCAACAAAAAAACATACGTACCTAACAACGCGCGGTTGAATGGCCCATGCGCGTACGCAAACCCATTGACACATCTCTATGAATGACGCCTTTATATGCAACGTAAATCACTGCATTCGCTCATACACACCCACACTTACGAATTACGCACAGATTTTTCACAAAAAACGATCACAGAAAACAATGGTACACACACAGAAAAACAAAACGCATACGAAAAAAAAGAACACAAAAAAAAAAGATTTTTGAAATTTGACAACTGTCAAACGCAGTACAGTCGCGCGGTAAAGTGACTCGATGATTTTTATTGTGCGTTTTAACGTGCGGTGCTCAGTCGTGCGGCCACACACAACTGACTGACTAACGGTCTGTCCGTCCGTCCGTCCCGCTCTACAGTTGCGCAACTAACGGGGCATAGAGTAAGCATATTTTTGTGTACAGAACGGTTGTATAGTAAATAAGTTTGTGTTCTGAACGAAAGTTTTGTCATTAGAAGTTAATTGATTGGCTTTTGTTTGAGCTTTCGTTCGCTTGATTATCAGTGGAAATCAAAGAGAAAAGTTTAACGATTCGAAATAGTTTTTGCTGTAAATAAACTTCAGTATTTGCATGATAAATCAGAAAGGCTACATTACTAATGGCCATCGATATTCACAACAGCAAAACTATAAAAAGTCTACTCTCGGGTGCTATGACAAGAAATATTGATGCATCGCATAATCCAACGATTTATATTATTGTCTTATCTGAATTTTTCAGCTACGTATCGCAATAATATTATTCATAGTCTACACTTTTTATTCGTCTCATCGTAACAGTATTATTTTGTTGTTTACATTTCCTGTAATTTTGATAGCGTATAATTAAACAATATATTTTTTTCGTTTTTAAGTTTTGTGATAGATTGCCAGCAATAAGTTTATGCCAATTATAATTGTTTTGATAAAGTTATTTGGGCACGGTTACTACTTTTTTTTTCTTTCGAGAAGGTATATTTTTAATTTAGGATTTAATTTGGCAAGCAAGATTAATTAATTTACACCACACGATTAAATGCAAATTTAGAAGAAAAGCTTTTAGATGTAAATCCAACATTTTTACGTACAATAATAATCTTTGTTTTACAATTACGGACGCGCCCACGTGAACTGTTGTACGTAAACCACACAATAGCGCTTTAAATCACTTGCTGTACTGGCTGCAAACGAAACGAAGTCCAGCATTCACAGCCCGGCTGTGGCACGCAGTGTAGGTGTTTCGGATCTAGCCGATAGCTGAGTAATTACTACATGTAGCTATAAATTACACATTTTATTGGTAATATTAATTTAATGATACACCACGATGCACTGTCTATTAAAATTTACATTAATTATAGGTTTTATATCTAAGTGTTTGGTGGAATGATGTGTGATCGCGAGAGAGAATTGAGAATTTACATGTAAAAGACATTAATGTGAAATAAATAAAAATGTGTCTTAACATGAGTTATTAAGGCTGAATAAAATTAGATCTTGAATTTTAGGCATGTCTTATTAAACACAATATTAATTAAAAAATAAATCTTTGGTTACTTTTGTACTGTTTTAAATTAGTATATTTATTCAACTGTTATACTATAAAACGAGTGAAACAAAACACTAGTGATCTACTAAACTAAACTGGAATGTCATTCTTCCGAGGCCGGCACTCCGCGAGGCCGCTGTAGGCCTTGACATCAAAGGTCACGGTTTTGGCCAACGGCATACCTCGGTCTTAAAAGAGGCCTAAGAATTATATGTATATAACCAGAGAGTACAATACGATACGTTAGCAAAACATATAGAAAAGACATTCAATAAGAATGGTGGATTTACAATAAGACAAGGACACACTTATTGGATCATTCTATCATGCTACGATTTGTACTGACATGGGATAATAATAATAATAATATTCCACAACTATCACACAACGCCATCTAGTCCCAAGCTAAGCAGAGCTTGTGTTATGGGTACTAGACAACTGATAAACATACTTATATATTTCTAAATACATACATATTATAGATAAATTACACCCAGACACAGAACAAATGATCGTGCTCATCACACAAACATTTGTCCTGGGTGGGAATCGAACCCACGACCTCCGGCATAGCAGTTAGGGTCACTAACCACTAGACCAACAGGCCAGTCGCGCAGTCGCGGGATGTATACCTATAGTTCAAAACTGTTAAACATTGTGATAGAAAATAAATAAAAACTTCGTATTATTGGAAGAAAACCTGACTAAATTATATTAGATTACAATCTCTATCTTTCTTATTATATAGAGGAAAAAAATGTAAGTTTGGATTCAGTAATAGGAAGCTACATTATACATGAGAGTCCTAAGCTGGGTCAGAGGCATATTTAATGTTTTACTTACTGTGAGATAATTTTCAGTCATATTATATCAGTCATAAAGGAAGCCTCGGGCAAACGTATAAAACTAAGTACTTACTTACTGTATGAAAATTATAGCCATCTCAAAAGGGTTTACGCTAATAGGATCCGCAATCTACAATGCAAATAGTTCGCTTCCTACAAACATAGGTCTGCGCACACGCATGTATGAGCCATGTAATGTACCCAGAATTCAAAGAAGGAAGTAAAGGGAATATGTACCGAGAATTTCATGTTAATTGACATGGTAGGAAAAGTACATCCGCTGGGCTATGAATCATTATGCTAGGTGTTGTTAAAAATAGTTGTAAGGCTGGGGACTTGCAAAAAAAGGATTAGGTAGATTGCTTTTCGCGAGACTTTTGAGAAAAAAATGGCAAGCCCACTAAATTGTCGAAATTATTGACTGATTTGATTGTATAATTAATAAATTATTTGATATGTTTTATATAGTTAGGCGTGTACGTACACCACTCTAGGCGTTCATCGGCGTCGAATATTTAATATTATAAACATTGTTTTGTGATGGCTATGTTGGTCAATAAAACTGTATAAAAAAATCTTCTGCACGACAAGGACTCCATCTAAGGTCCAAACAGTTTTGCCATCACCAAGTTTACTATCGAAGATTTACAAAGAAAATAGTAAAACTAAATTATGTACCATTGTGTCGAAACGTGAGCACAAATAACTGAATATTCAAACAACAAAAATATTCAAAAAGCCACACAGTAACTATTGTGCGGTTGGTGCAAAACTATTGTTTACATGTTGGTATTAATTAGTGTACAGTGATCGGCAAAAGTATACTCACGTAAATGTGGAGAATGGAAATGTTATTGTAAGTACCTGAAACAAACATTGTAAAACATTAGTGTTTAGTTTATTATTAATTTTGCTTGTTGATTTTCTTAGTTTTCTCACTTGAGACATTGGTAGATTAGTGGACAGCGGCTTAGCTCCATATTTAGAAAAACGAGTAGAATATCTAGAGTCTAGATATTCTACTCGTTTATGGTTATGGAGGATTAGTAAACATACGGGTAAGGCATACAAAGAGAATGTGTAATCGATTTGATTGATTTGTTTGGTTTGATTGGGTTTTGTTTCGATTGTGTTTTCGGTGTTTTGGTGAATTTGACATAAAAATAAAAAAGTTTTTTTATTATTTTTTTACTGCCGTACAAAAATGTTATAATTATCAAATCAAAAGACGTCCACTGCTGGACATAGGCCTCCCCCAGGCGTCGCCACATTTACCGGTCCCGTGCGTAATTATAATGCAACCACATAAACAAAAAGGCCAGTAAAAGCGCTTTCAATTTATTCAATAGCCACATTTATTTTCTTCCGACTCTATGAACCTTATAAAAAAAGCCGCTACATCGCTATGTAAAGCGGCTGAATCCTCCATGTTTACCGCCGCACCATTGTGACATTATACAGAGCTACCGCATATTTACAACACCTCAATACCTCAAAAATTGCATGTGAAAAGCGCACGAACCCGCAGGGGGAACTACAAATAACAACACGCATGGAAGAGCAGAAGGCTAGCCTTCCTTCCTTGGAAGCTGGGTTTCAAAACGAGGAACGAGGCAGTAGATAAATAGTCTAGCTTACAAAGGATGTAGAATGGAATACATATACTATATGGCTGTCATATTTTTTTTTTAAATGCTTCCAATTCAGGAGTGCTACCCTGTACGAAATAAGCCATTGCAAAATATTACAAAAACTGTTTTTCTAGTGTCAAGAGACTGTTAGTAGGCTTGTACATCTTCATGGGAATGGAAGATATTTTAGCATTTAGTATTTTATTTTCTAACCGTCTTCCAAAAAGGAGGAGGTTCTTATTTTATTTGTTACGGACAAAACTTTTATTTTTTACTACAAAATACTATAGCGTAGTTCAATGTTATTCTTCAACCATAATATATGTTTTTGTATAAAACTTGTCTTCTGCGATAACTTCCTCATGAAAACGGCTCGACACACAGGCTTTCACGTGGAATAGTGTCAAGAGCGATCGATGGAGTCGCACCAATATCGTAGGTGTCGATACAGTATCGCAGGTGATGTGGAGACTGTAGCCCCTTGCAGAAGAGGGTGGTTTGTTGTAAGGGAATATAGGTCTTCCGTGACATGTTTGTTGCATAATGGACAATTTATTTTAATAACACATTGTTAATATATTATAACATTTAAAAAAAAAATGAATAACAAATTGATAAAAAAAATGAATAATAAAAATTAGAAAAAAAAAATTGTCAACGACTGTACTTTTTTTTTTTACTTTTAGATGCACAATTAGTGATGAATTTTTGTTTGGTCTTTTGTATTCCCATAGAGTGTTGTTTTTTTTGTGGGAGTGTCGTTGGCTCATACAACATTTAAACTAATCTTGTCATCAACACCGCTTAGGTGTTTCGTAATACTAATTATAGATGTCTCCCTAACCTTTGGAATAATCCTTTATTACACACCGACTTTATCTCCAAAACCATCAAAGATGTAGTCGTGACGGTTTTGTTTCAAGTATGCGTACAAGCCAGTAGTAACATTCCCAGATCAGGGTCGTGGGCGCCAACCACGCCAACCATCGTGGGACAGGTTCTACGCGTGCTTGACCGAATTCGGGCCTACTTTTACTTTTCTATTGATGCTCAAGTTCGAGTATTGTTTGTGCTTGAATATTATTCGTGCTGTTCTCGAGTGGGGAATGTTTCGGGTGAGTTCACGACTGAAGTAAGTGTTTAGAGAGATTTGGTGGTCATTTAAGAAAGTAGGTAGGGCTATGGTGAAATGGCACTTAAAAACTTGGCTACTTGTCATCTTGGTATGACAATTATTTCACCTCTGCGGAAGTAACAAGGTAAGTTTACTAAGCGTGATGGTATTTTTTTTATAACATGTTCAATATTATTGGTTCGTCATCTTCCGGTTCTTGGCCGATTCTACTTGAGTTCGGCGCAATTCATTTTCTTTTTCCATCCCTACCAACTAGCATTACTATAGTAAATAAAAATAAATAAATTGACCAGTTAAAACAAGAACATTTTGTAAAAAACACTCATAATATTAAAATCGCCAAGCCAAATCATAAAACATCTGTATCATTTAACTTTCAGTCAAACCGTCTAAACAAAACGGCAACAATGATTGTGACAGAAAGGAAAAACATAATTAAACTATAAATCACGATGATTACGTGACAACCGTGACGAAGACTGGAAAGCGTTGATAATCAGAAACCATATTGGATAGAATTAGAGATTTGGAGCGAGCTTGCCAGTCGCCTTGCTATTGGAGACATTGCTGTAGCAATTGTCATGAGTATATTGCGGCTATTTTATTAAAAAAATAGTAACATTATTTCGTGTTATCAGTCAATTAGGTACACAATGCTGGGACACAGGCTTCTTCTCTGAGAGGACGGGCCGTTTTTTTTGGAATATTGAAACGTGAAAATAATTTAATCCTTTGAAAGTTAACATTAACATAGTTTCTACAAAATAGATTTGAAATTTTTCACAAAAAGCAAAAAAAATCAGATATGATTTCATTGTGAATAAAAGTAAGTTAGTGGAAATAAATCAGTTTAGTGTGTGAGTGTACTGAATAAAATAAAGCGTGAAAATATTTAATATTTACAGTTAATGCCGGGTAGATTATTTCTGGATATTGGAAGCGTTCATCACAAATGAAAGTGCAAATAATTGTGATTAAATAAATTAAAAAAATGTATGCCAATAAAAAAACTACGTGTGTAAGTTTTTTTATATCAAATCACCTTCTGGTTCTTTTTTTTCATTTAAATTTTTGTCAACTAGCTTTATCCCGTGGACTAACTCGCGTCGAGTTCGGAAATTAATTCTTTGAACATGTTTCTGGGATATAAAGGATCCTATGTTATAAAAAGTTATGGTCTACAGTCGTCCTAAATTTCTTAGAAATCCGTTTAGCCGTAAAGATACCCACCCATTGACGCAAGGCAGTACTTGACAGGTTCATCCGTCAAGGTAAGTTTGATCTACTTCTTGAGGAAACCTGTACAGCTTTGAAACATACACGCCTCTGATTACCTGTACAGGCAAACCTGGCAGCTCCATCAAAGCGTAATAATGAAAAAAAAAATAAGACATAGTTGCTATCATTAGTATGCATAGATAATCAAATAGGTCAGACATCAAAATACTTAAACAAAAATAGCATTTGGTTATTAGCCCTAACACCGTCCATCCTACCTAAAACGGCCTTCGTAACAAGATACTGACCATATTAGGAAAACAGTTTGACGCTCCATAGACGTGGGCTGTCCGAAATAGGCCCATGGTGAAATCTTCAAGATCAGGTTTGGATCAGTTCCTCTTCGCCCACATGGGGTCAGTATTGCTACATCACTTGATGCTGTTGATTGTGGTATGACGGGAATGTTTGCTTTTGAAGTGTATGTTGTTGTGGAAATTTGGAAACATAGCTCCCTAAAGCGTAGTTAGGCGAAAGTTGTGACACTGTAAGCTGTTAATCGATAAATTAAGCTGCGAATCACAGCCTCTTTGAACATCAGTAGCGTAAGGAAATCTTCCAAAAAAACTACCATCATCTGCTCGCAAGTGTTTTAGCTGAAATGAAGAAATAGCGGAACCAACTCCCCAGCAACATAATAATATCTCGTCTGCTGTGTAAGAAGGAATTTGTTTTATAATTTTAGTCGAGCAGAGCCATTGGGGAGGCAAGTCCAGATATTAATGTCTACTGATGGTAACAGTGATAAAGATATTTAAAATGTCACTTACGGGATATCTTTTTTTTTTTTTTTTTGGTGGGTGAAAAATCATCGAATGACCCCCCCCCCGCTCTTGGGCAGAGCGAAGGGGAGTGTCAGACTTCTACTGACTAAAAACCGAACCCATGTTCCTTCTTTGCCCTTGCGCCGAGGCCACGTCATCTAGTACAAAAATCGTATATATGTACGGGATATCTTCCGTGATTATTATTTGTTGAGTTAACCCGCGATCATGACGCTTGCAACAGCGTCGAAATATCGGGAACTCAAAACAAATGATAATCACGGAAGATATCCGGAACTTATATCGGAAGACATAAGTGACATTTTAAATATAGTTATGAACCGTGAAAGCTTAAAACAGTGAGTGATAAAGATCTCAACTTTTTGTAGTGGGTCGGGTGTAACTAAGTCAGCCACATATGAATGAGAAGGTACAGCGAGATAATCAAATGAAACATCCGATTTAATTGCTATCGATAATACTTCCCACTTCCTCATATAAAGTTACTTCCTAATAAAATTTGTGACCAAATATCTTCAAAAGCGTAAACCAAATGCCTTCGGAACAGGTTGCTTTTAACCAGGCGTGTAGTGCCGCCATTTTAGTACAGCATCAGAACTAGTTTACGTTAACGGTCACACACCTACGCTTTGGATTCATGAATGAAGACGAACTACCCACTACCACGGGTAGCAGTGGTAATTTATGCGAGTTCTGGATGCGTGTGAAGTGAGTTTAGATCGACACTGTAATATAATTAAAAAATAAAACTGGCCAAGTGCAAGTCGAACTTGCACAAATAATTTCTGTATTTTTTTCATGATGGAATAATAATAATAATAATAATAATATTCCACAACTATCACACAACGCCATCTAGTCCCAAGCTAAGCAGAGCTTGTGTTATGGGTACTAGACAACTGATAAACATACTTATATATTTCTAAATGCATACATATTATAGATAAATGGAATGGAATGGTCGGACAGACAGGTAAACAGACACACGAGTGATCCTATAAGGGTTCCGTTTTTTAATTTTGAGGTACGGAACCCTAATGTTATTTTTTCACGTTAACATCTACGAGTATTTTGTTTTAGACGCGAAAAGTATGTAACTACTTATGTAACAATATCTGAAACTAAAATGTAATGTAAATTGAAATGGAAACTACACGATATTCCTACCATCCCAAGAGCAATGGAGTTTGCAAGAAACAAGAGATCAAATAAAACCATTAATAACAGAAAGGGGTCCAACCTCCTGTCAGTGTTTGTCAACAATCTGTTACAGTCAGTCAGTAAGTCCTTCCGGTCCAAACGTGGCCTATATGTACATAGTAGTGCCGTTGTGTATGTGAGTTTAAATATTTTGAAACGCACCCACATGAGTAGTAATAGTAGTAGTAACTAATATAGTACATGAGAAATACACACACACACGCACTATACACACACACACTACACAGTACACACACACACTACAAAAAAACACACACACCCACTACACACTATAAAGATTTCAAAAAACGTAGGTTTTTTTTTAAATCTTTTAAAAGAAGGGGTTTCCATAATATGTAAATTAAAAAAAAAAACCTGAATAAAATCAAGGAATATTATTCAACAGAATGAAAAGAATAAAACGCCAAAAAAACTCGTTCAAAACTCGTCTCTGATTCACTCAAACCAAACCAATAGTAAAACAAAACGTAAACGAAACAAAATATCGTTCATTGATGAGGAAAAGTTTCGTAAGGCCATACAAGCCATACATATTGATAGCTGCGTAGGAGTCGCTCGTGTTGTTGATATAACTGAAGATGATGATAAACTTGTCTCAATTATGGAGATAAGGTGGACGAGAATGTTTGTAGCTTGTTTTAAATGGATGAGGTTGGAAATTATGGACGCACGCATTTGGTTGAGGAATTTTAAGAATGATTGATTTAAACAGGTAAGAAGTTATGCTGTAGAATAATGTAGAAACTTACAGGTAGGGCAAAATTAGAACAGAATTAGAGATTTGAGGGAAATAGGAGTAGTGGTAGCCACGAAGTTCAAGCCTCGACACGCGAGTTCATGTTTGGACCCGGAGAGACACTTTGAGCAAATATTTTTATCAGCAGTTCTCTCAAAACATTGATAGTACATATCACTAAATACTGATTATGAAATGCAAAAAAATGAAAACGTATTTTCGTTTGACGAAGAGTTAAACGTAAAAATGTCAAGTGACCAAGCAGTACTTAGCTATACCTACCTAGTTTCAACTGTGCAATCTTAATAGTTTCCGAATAAAGTGGCTGTGACATACGGACGGATAGACGAACAGACAGACAGACAGACAGACAGACAGCTAGACATGACGAATTTATAAGGGTTCCGTTTTTTTGCCATTCGGCTACGGACCCCTAAAAAGGTTCTTCATACTGTAGTTCGTCAAGAACGAAATTACGGGCAAGAGTACCGTAATGCAACTTAAGCAACACATAACTGCACATTCTTAACAAACAACTCTAAACTCCCACGCTAACTTCAAAAAACTAACTAATAATCACATCTATCATTAACCGACCTTACAAGAACAACAACATCCTACTCGCCAAACCACTGGCCCGGCTACTAGCGTAATTGATTGTCAGCGGCGTGACAACTTTCCCGCGATGATTGATGGTGTACCGTGTTAATCACGTGTCACACTTGACATGTATGGTGGCGCCCTCTGGCTGCGTTGTTTATTAGATGTTTGGCACACCTGGGTTTTGAGGTAGGCTGATTAGGTTTGAGGAAGAAGAGATATGAGAATTTAGTTGGGTTAGATTTTCTAATGACAGAAGGGTAGGATGGAATTAATTTAAATCACGTTTGAATTTGTCACTTTAGATTAAACGGGTTGCTAAAGACATAGACAACTATCCATAATCATCTATATATTCTATCCACTGGCATAGATGACTATCCATATCATACCAACATCCTTCCGTGCCTCGGAAACCACGCTGAGCTGGTTGGTTCCGACTGTGGCAGACTTCGCTGGACTATGACCATCCAGACATAGTTAGAAGTTCGAAAATGTGTACTAATTTAGAGATCTGGCGAATTGATAAAAAGAAAGGAAATCTACATAAAGCAGTTACGAAAGTATTTAACACAGATATACAATCTATACATCACAATTTCACAACACAACTTGATACTGTCACCCTTTTGACCTTACAACTCACAGTCACAATGTCACAAATGACACTGTAGATAAGAAGACCATGTCTCAACCAGTAGCCTGTCTCCACTTACATCTTAAACGAGTATTAATGACAGGTAGCACCCACCGCCCACCTCATCGTGTAATAACATTGTCGACACACATCTTACATGACTACCATTAAACTTGCTTTAAAAAAGAAACCAGACATCGATTTGATGATGTGAGGTAAATTGGGATAAAAGAATCATCAATTTATATTTTACTAGCTGATGCCCGCGGCTTCACCCGCTTGGATGTTGGTCAAATTATAACCTTCCTCGAGAACTACTTCCATTGATGAAAACAGAATGAAAATCGGTACTGAGTTTTTGAGTTTATCGCGAACATACAGACAGACAGACGCATTTTGTAATATGCAGTCATGATGCTTTAGTTGTCTAGTAGTCGTATGAAGTGCGACTGACTAAGCGTGAGTTCCTAGGTTCGATTTCCAAGTTGGGCTTTTATTATTACATTTCCATCAGACATAACATCGTGTTTATAACATTTTATAATAGAATTTAAACCTAACCTTAATAACCTTCAACCTATTTAAGCGCTACAGAAAAAACAACGAAGACTTTTACAAGGAAAGTTATAACAAGGTACAAAGAAGGTACTCCTCTATTCCCAGCGGCCGGTGTATCAAGGGGCTAGGCTAGTGCCGCACTGGTACTTACTGGTACTTGCACTAGCGCCAGTGTCGATGCTAGTCGATTGGAGAATCTCTCACATAACCGTGGCACGGGGTTATTGGATGGGAACTATCTATTGTGGAGGTAGGGGAGACTGTCTTGTTATTAATTATGGAGGAATTTTAATAAAGATTTTTCAGATTTTTGTCTTGATGTTTAGAAAGTTTAGTTTAGGCTATGCTAACTTATGTCAAACACAGTATCTTAAGTAGAGAGACATGGCTATTCAACCTCCAACGAGTAACCGGGTAAAAGAATACCCCAAAATCTCGCTTTTCCGTACCAACTTCAAATCAATCTAACGATATTTGACAAAAGTAGAAGATATAAAACATTTACTAAAGACACAAATTCGATATAAATTCTATACTACTCCTACAATCACCCGACCACGGCGACCACATCAAACAGGACTGTTCACGACCCAACCAACACAGCGTACCTACTATAGCTCACTGAGGCACACTCAAGCCTTAGCGCCATATTGCTATATGTGGCCACCTGGCGGCATCTGGCGGCTAATTCGAGCACTACACGGTGACGTCACGATGTGGTAATGTGATATGCTTGAGCTGACAACTGTCAAAGGATGTTCTAGGGTAATGATTGGGGTTTAAGGTATCATGTTGGTTGAGCCAATTCATGCTGTTGTAATCTGTGGTTCATGCTTCATTTGTGATGTAAACAAAAGTGAACGTTAACATTACGACTGTAATCTTCGAAGGCTTAGGCAGAAGTCTACCCCTATGGTAGCACTTGCAGACTTCGCGAGTAATATTTAAGTGAAATGGGATGGTAAGTTTCTCTAATAAGTAAAGTAACTCTAATATGCATAGGTACCGAATGCTGTACACACAAAAATGATCGAGTTTCCTCCGTGCCTCGGTAAGCACGTTAAGCTGTTGGTTTCATCTGTCATAAGTAATATGTAAACTGTGGCCTGAAAGTCTGATACTCCACTGCAGCACTGGGGTTGTAGGGGTCAGATAGGCAGTTAGATAGGCAGTCAGATAGGCAGTCAGATAGGCAGTCAGATAGGCAGTCAGATAGGCAGTCAGATAGGCAGTCAGATAGGCAGTCAGATAGGCAGTCAGATAGGCAGTCAGATAGGCAGTCAGATAGGCAGTCAGATAGGCAGTCAGATAGGCAGTCAGATAGGCAGTCAGATAGGCAGTCACTTCATGTTAAATACTGATATTTAGCTGCATCCGGTTAGATTGAAAGTAGACGATAACATAGTTTGCGGAGAAGCTAGGCAGATAATGCTAAAAAAATTAAACCCAAAAACTTCTATCTCTTTCGACGTAAACAAGCCAAAAAGCAAACAAAAACCAAAGGAAAACACTTCCATTTTCTAAAGCTACGGTAACCACAATTTAAGCGTCGCACAGGACACAAACCTCCTCAAAGGCGTTACAAAGAATTATTTTTATCAGCCCGTCAATAAATAAACTGAAAACCTTTCAACAGAAATGTGGAAAAAATATTTTTTTCGGCCTTGCAAACAAAGGCCTGACAAGTCCTCCGGAGGACTCGAAAGGCCTCAGAAAGGCCTCGCCCTACAAAGTTATGACAGTGGATGTTACTGATATCTTATCTCTGATATTGAATTCTAAGTAACGTCTGCGAAATGTATTGGAAATTGCGTTTCTTTTTTACATTTTTTTTTTCTAAGGAAAGTTGGGTAAATGTTTTTGATTAAAATTCGGCGTTGAGGGTGGCTTTTATCTAGATTTTGAAATTGATTATGATAGCCGGCCATCTATTTTGAAGTAAACATTATTTTAATTTACAATTTATAACCCAGGACATGGTGGAAAATATTTTTAGGGTAATCTGGATTAAATGGTTTGAAGTTGCGAGCACTGGAACACAGGGCTAGTACGGTAACGACTGTTTGTTCAATAAAGACCTTCTTACTGTATAAGGACAGTCACAATTTCATTTATTTATACCTTACAATGAAAAATACTCATTGTATCTGACGACTGTATTTCGTTACTCCGAAGTTCGAAATACCGAAGTACGGTATACAGAAAGTTTGTGAGTCCGAATTACGTTAGTCAGAATGTACGCTATGACGAAGTACGATATTCAGAATGTTCGTTACTCCGATGTACGTTACTCCGAAAGTTTGCTACTACGAAGTACTGCACTCAGAATGTTCGTCACTCCGATGTACGTTACTCCGAAAGTTTGCTACTACGAAGTACCGTATGCAGAATGTACATTATCGCGAAGTACGGAACTTCGAAAGTTTGCTATGACCAATTACTCAATAACTTGACTTGTAATATCTGTTTGCCCAATAATCATCATTTATAATATTTGACTAATTAAAAATACTCTCCCAGAATCTCGATGAGGAATATTCACCATTATTATTGAGTAATTGGTCATAGCAAACTTTCGGAGTTCCGTACTTCTCAATAATGTACATTCTGCATACAGTACTTCGTAGTAGCAAACTTTCAGAGTAACGTACATCGGAGTGACGAACATTCTGAATACCGTACTTCGTCATAGCGTACATTCTGACTAACGTAATTCGGACTCACAAACTTTCTGTATACCGTAATTCGGTATTTCGAACTTCGGAGTAACGAAATACAGTCGTATCTGACTAGTCTTTTCCCAACTATATTGGGGTCAGCTTCCAGTCTAACCTGATGCAGCTGAATACCAGTGTTTAAAATGAAGCGACTGCCTATATGACCTCCACAACCTAGTTACTACTTGGTAATGTAACCCCTTGGTAAAACTGGTTGTCTGACTTTCGAACCACTGATCACTGGTTACGACTCTCAAATATCTACAAATGACGTGCTGTCCGAGTCACGGAAGAAACTCGGTATGTAATAGATGATCAACATGATGTCTGTACCAATAAATGTTATTTCTTTCTTCTTTCTTTCTTTATCAACCATCCAAAGACCAAACTAAGCAAGAGTGGTTTAACCTGAATATTAATCCGAGGGCTATTATTATTGGCTTCCGGCCACCGTAGACGCGGGCCTGTGGACGGTGAGTAATGGGCTAGCTCGCCGTCCGGCCGTCGTCATGACGGCAACAGACCACGCGCGCCTCAAAGAGATGCCAGCAAGGAGGGGCCCGCAAGGGCCGACGCCCGTCGGGGCCGCGGATTTTTGTACTAGATGACGTGGCCTCGGCGCAAGGGTAAAGAAGGAACATGGGTTCGGTTTTTAGTCAGTAGAAGTCTGACACTCCCCTTCGCTCTGCCCAAGAGCGGGGGGGAGGGGTAATTTGATGATTTTCAACCCACCAAAAAAATAAAAAAAGGGCAATAATTATCTCATCTTTGCATTAAAAATTACTAAAACATCATAATTTTCTCCTCAAAACCAGCAAAAGCTCTCATATAAAATATACAGCATGTTCCCACATAAAGGTATGCTTTCAAACTCTGTAGCAGTAAGTAAAACAGTAGTAGTATCTTGCAGGGAAATTTGCAATTCAAGCAAAGTTGTTCTGCAATGGACCGCACTAGTTAGCCACCAGCCACCGGCCACGAGCCACGAGCCACTCTAAGTGGGGAATAAAATGGCAGTTGTAAGTTTTACAAAGCGTGCATTGCGTGGACTGCGGAGAGTTGCAGTTTTATTTTATTTTATGTGAATAGCGGAATTGAAATGTGTGTGTCCTGGAGCATTTTGTGGCAGTATTGGCATGAAGAGACCGCAATACATTAACATTCTCTTGCCCTTCTTCTTAGCGTGTCGATGGCAAATTTCAGGTAAGTCGTTTTGGCCCAATATTCAGCTATGTGAACTCCACTCGCTGATGCAGTCATAAGGTCGTCAAGTGTACAGGTGTCAGGACATGCAGCGCAAGATGGAAGGTGGGACATTATCTGCGGAGATACGCCGCATACACACTTGAGGTCTGAGCCGTCAATGAACCCCCATCTGAAGAGATTGTCTTTGCTACGGCCAACCTGGGTTCGTCTATTTAGGGATTTCCAAGTCGGCCACGGCAAAGCATGTCCAGGTGGAAGGCTTTCAGACGGCTTGATGAAGCCGTCAGGGGGCTTAAGCAGCTCCTGCCAGAGCTCACGTCTTGCAGAGGAGGCATTTCTATTAGGTCCTTGCCCTTATCCCAATTCATTTGGGGTCAGCGCATCATGTCTTTCTCTCTTCCATACCTCTCTGTTTTTCATCATCTCATTAGACACCTACTTTCTTACCATATCAGTCTTAAGAGACTGTAGTTATAGATTAAAATAATTTTCAAGTTAAAACACCCCTGTATAGTATAGTTTATGACATCGCATATAAAAAGCAATACCACTATACTAAATAGATAGTTCAAAGGCTCAGCTGAATGCCTGAAACCATTAACAATAAACCACACCATAATAAAAGTCTAAATATTATAGAACTGTGGAAATTTCAACTTACGTCGCAGAGCTGAGATACGAAAATACGGGTAGTATATAGGGCTTTGCTTTCGGGACCGGGACCACAAGATTCCACCAATACAATAATTATCTTTGAGTTTATAGTTTCTGGACTGCGGTCTCGGTGTCGAAAGCCCCACGACCCGAAAATACTACAGTGGGTGGTTTTAGTCAGTAGAGGTCTGAAACTTCCTTTCGCTCTGCCCAAGAGCGGGAGGGGTTATTAAAATTTGATGACAATCCACACGCCCAAAAAAAGAAGGTCTACGCTTTCAGTTAGGTAGTCATTTCGATGTCGTCTAGTGTTAGTTAAAACTGGCAATAATTAAAATTTATCGCAGATTATCAATATTCTACTCTACATCTGCAAGTTAAAATTCATTTTGCTAATTACGGTCACACCAATTAAAGCTATCATAAAAACTACCGATCAAGTTAATAAAATTCCTCTCCTTTAGAATCGGCGCCATTTTTATAAAAAGATGAAGAAAAACCGGATACAACGGCTGATCGTCTCCGCTTTATAATCCGTTTAAACGGGAATTGAACCTAGTACTAACTCGTATAAAATACGGAGCACTTACTAGATTGGTCGGCTTGAAAGATGGCGGTACGGTTAGCCCCTAAACTCCTAATATAACGCCACTAACTTTATTTGGTTATTTATTTTGCTGAACATACATTTTGTGTGTTTTTCTTTGCAATTCTTATTAGGTTTGGGAGCCCATTTGTTAGGAAGGGTTGCGTGTAAGAAATCAATGGTGTTTTGTACGATCCCTTACCCTCTTGTAAATAAACACGAAGTAAAGTTAAGCCAAACTTAAACCTTGCAATTTGTATTGTAATTCTGATGGTTGTTTCTTTATTATTATTTGTTATCAGCCATTTGTGTTCCATAGCATCGCAAAGCCCTTCCTTACCTCCTTTCTACTTATCCCTATCCAGTGTTGTTATTCGGCCTTGTAGCTTGCTCCAGTTGAATGAATAATGGGGTATTTTTTTTATTTTGATTAAGATAAATTTGTTTGACTTTAGCTAGAATTGTGCCATCTTATAATTATTATGTTTTGATTAAGTAGAGTCAGAACGATGAACTACATCATCGTTAGGAAACTGTCACATAATCTGAGATATGTGAAATTCGATCACCTCAAACTAGATCGTACCACGTGGTGATTTATCACGTACTAGGCCTACTAGAATAGGGTAATTGACAAAAAAATCTAATTAGTCCGTCAGATAAAGTTACGTTTTATTTTCGTAAATTTTTATTAACTTGATAAAACAAAAGCCATGTATCCGATATTTTTCGATAATCTAACAGACGGACTAAAGATAATCATATTTTTTTAGTCAGTCAACTACCCTATACATTAAGTAACCTTCACAAATCCCACAATACCACCCTTACAATATTCTATTTATACAAACGAATAATCCCATTTCCTCCCAAACAGAAAGTTAGCGACAAAGTTGTCACCATCGCACCTGTGCAACAAACTGCTGCAACAAACGCGACAGGCGCTGTAGACGACCTCCACTTCTGAATACATCACTATTTATTTACTATATTACCGACTATTTTGTTGTTTAATATTCGGGTTTTAGAAGATTATGATTTGTTTTGTAAAGTGTAAGGATAGGTGATAGTCTAGTTACGAAGCGGTAGTTGGAGAAGAAAACTGAGAACAGGGGTCTAAAATGGCTACTTTAACAGATCATAATGGAAAAATAATATGAATTGCGTTAAAATTCGTTATCTGTTAAAGTGGCTGTTTAAACCCCCAGTTCATTGATTGACCAGAATTTTCCCCGAATTATCTTATGGATCATCATCATGGACATCACACTAATATTATATAGGCGAAAGTTTGTGAGTGTGTATATTTGTTACTTCTTCACGCAAAAACTACTTAACGGATTTGGATAAAATTTGGTACACAGATAGTTTATAACCTGGATTACCCATAGGATAGTTTTAATCCCGATTTTATCTTCCCGTGGTATAATTTTCGAGTTGTAGCGGGTGAAGCCGCTGACAACAGCTAGTTATTCATATTATTGCGTAATTATGAGGTTTTTTTTTCTACGAAGATTTCTTGGAACACTTTATAAGGTCAAGTTTTTTGGTAATTTTTAAGTTAACGGAATTTCCTCAACTGATCCTTTAGCAGAAATGCAGAAACAAATTATGGTTTTTGAAGCCTGCCTCTAGATTTTATAAAATCAGTAGGTATAAAGTAAAATCAGTGTCATAAAGTACAATTAAGTCAAAACACTACATTTTTAATATCAATGTTAGCACAACCAGCACTGTTCATAACACGACACATAATCAGGGAAATTAAACTTAGTTATTGATAGCAAGCAATCTCAGTTTTATAACAAAACAAGAAAAATCCTGATATTTATGGAATATCTAAGGGCTTTTAAAGGTTGGTTGGTGATGCAAGCGACAATCTGTGTCAGTTTGAATCTCAGGTATGGTCTAGAACAAAATAAAGATTGCAGTGATGGAGAGAATCCCTTTCGGTTTCGTTTCGGGTACTTTTACACCCTGTAAGTGGGTGTATTATTAGGTACACTTCTAAGCGATACCTTGGAACTACGAGTAGAATCAAAATTGAGGTCAGTCCTGAAAACAACTCATAATTAATATCGCGCCTCAATACATACTCAAAAGAAAATCGCATGTAAACCACCTCATCTTGACAATCTCTTCACGCAAAAGCAATCCTAGAAATATTTCAGCCTCAGGAAGTTTCTCGCTTCCTTCCTGAAACTAGCGCCCCCTACCGCCGCCTTATTAAAACTTGTGAAAGTTTCAGTAATTCTAGCCAGTGTACATTATTAAGGCGGTGCACTTTAATTTCCCGGCTTTTCTTTAATTAAAACTGTATTGGATATCTTTTAGAAGTGTCTTCGTGGTCTTTGTTGGTTAGGCGATCGCTTTTTTGTACTTTTTCGCTTGCGAAGTTGATTCTTTTCGAGTTTTATAGGGTCTTCGAAGCGGTTTTGACACCTTTAATAAGGTGAATGGTTTATTGTTTATAATTCGCTGGTTCTTGTGATTTTTTTATTGAGTAGGAGTTAGGAAAGTTGCTGTTTACTTGCTGACACTAATCCATTAACTTACTCTTTTCTGACGTATGTTAGGGTTTGCTTTAAATCTAACAGGATGCAGCATTTTATATGAAATGAGTGCGTATTTTATCTCCACAACCAAGAACATTATGAAAGGCTAGAGTGGTAGCCAGTGTATCAATATATCATTTCATAATGTTTCATATTATGACCCGTTATCGCTATCACTTCTATTCGCACGAATGCAGGCTCACGTCACGCGTCGTCTCACAGGCAATTTCAATAAGTTTTACTCTAACTTCAATTTTAATTTAATGTATTTGCTCTGTCTTTTGGAACATTATAAAAAATATTATCTTCTTTTTTTCATATCAATGTTGCATTTTTCTAATAAAATAAAACAGTCTTTCGGACTACTTGCGACGACTGGCAAAGATCACAAATACTGACACTGTCAGTAAAGTAAATACTAAATAAGCTACCATGCGAGCACTTTCAGTGGCCACATGAGTAACTAACTTAGTCTCCCCAAACTAGTAACTTCTTCAACGACACGACAATATCTCTACACGTGTTTAGTCCTAAAACTGTTATAAAACAATGGGTTTTATACACCACACAGGTTGAAAAGATGCTTCCTCATGCAAACGTCTGACAGAAAGTTCCATAACTCGGTTCGTGTAAGCATATCATAAAGTTTTGTGATACAGTCGTTATGTGCTGTTATGTACCTCCCCTTATGTGGCACTTTCAGCTTTCAACAAATAATAATAAGTTAGGAAGAGGAAGTGACTGCAAGTGCGGTTGTAAAATAAAATGGTGTAAACACTGAGCGTGCTCAAAGTGAGAGGATTTTTCAAGAGCGTGTTTAGTTATTAACTCGGAATCGGATACTTCATGAGATGATGATGGTTTAATAAAGGTACTGTGCAACTACCTAAATGTTAATACAAACATTTTTGGACAGGTCTAGTAGTAGCAATCGTGACAATGAAACATGGAGTCCGTGGTTCAAATTCCAGGTCGTGCAGTGTTATTGGGATTTCCCATTGAGATTTTTTTAGCGCGGAAACAAGATTTGGGCACAATTGAGGGCAATAAGGTGGCCCCTTGTTACATGATACTTGAAAAAACAGCAAAATTATAATGTTTTATGGAAAGATATTTTACACCTCTGCCTCCCTTTCTAAAGGATACAGGCAAAATTGTATGTTATGTGCATTAATGCTTTGCAAAATTGAATACACAAGCTTTAGCAAAAAATATTAAATTTCATTCATCTGGTCCGAGTTGGCCGTTTTGACAATAAGGTTAAACGCGATAATATGACATCCAAACATTGCGTGCCGATGAATTGAACAGGCCCTTCCGTCGGAAGCTGGCCTAATGAGGGTCAGCAGTGTTGGAGGTGGACCGCTGATTGTGTGCCTAGGCCTGATTAATGGCATTGTCAGGGTAAGTATGAAAAATGTGGAGGCTTTATGAAAATATCTCGGTAAATGGTAACATTTTATGCAAATAGGCAGATATTAATTATTAGAAAGTTGAATGACCTGGAGGCAATCAAAGACATCTTACAACCCTCACTGAACCCCGTGATGGATTTTGACCTACTGGAGGGCCCATAGAAGAGTCTGAAGTCCCAGTTGTGAGAACCAGTTTCCAAAATCTAAATCTTAACCAGAATTGTTATGTTTACGAAATACAATTTTATCAAAGGGCAAAGTCGTATTCAATTCACACAAGAAAGGAGCTAAACGTATAAAGATTCCTTCTGACTCTTTCAGAAATAAACAAGATGACAGCATCCCAAAATACATTAACAAAATAAGCAAATATTTCAAACCGAATACGGAAGATAACAACGTAAGAACGTAAATTGCGTCTTAACATCTTTCAGATTTCGTAACACGACGCGCAAAGTCGGGTAATGTAAAGAGAGGTACTGTTGTGACACTTCGGTACACTCCAGATTACACAGATGCTGCTTTTAATTACCGTGAGTACTCCGTTTTGTGTGGAAAGGTTCAAGATTTTGGCAAAAGGGCCTTCAATTACTTTCGCTACATTTAATTTTATTTAAACACGTCTAGAAGTGAGAACTGAGTGTCCTTTGGGGACTTGTTGACGCTTTTTAAGCTTGAAAAGTTATGAACGAAATCTAAGGCAACAATGTAAGACCTTGTAGTACACCCATATTATTTCAGTTATTTTTAAGTTCCATGTTATAGGTGACGAGGCTGTTGCCATAGCAGTAATACTTTCTTAGGGACATGGTTTCTATCAAAAAACTGTCATTTACTTGTAAGCTTGATTATAATTTAAAATAAAATATCGACAAAGAGAAATTCATTTATACACAAACACAAAACTAAGCGCACAAACACCACAAAATATAATAATCTACTCAAACTGCAATCCAAAATACACCTTACCCCTTCTACATAACATTCCATATTCCGTCGTAGCAAGATAATTTGAGCAAGCACCCTTGTGCAATAACAATTCCTCATTAAGGCATTTCCGGAGCTTCAAAGACTCTCTTTGCTAATAGCGCGTACCCGCCGTACCTGCACCCTGGGAGCACGGATAGCAGCAGAATTTACTGAGGTAAGGAACAGAGGTGTCGCGCACACAGTTTCAAGTAATTCTCGCGTCTTATAGGGCTGACTAGGGCATGGATTTGAGGTGCTGGCACTGAAATGTGTCGTTTAGTTCATTAGACAGACACATCTGCATGTAATAATTATTACTGGTAAAGAATGGTTGCTGTGATTTTTAATCACGATCAAATGAAGTACATAGTCACCTGAACTTCCTCTTTTGCTGACTGCCTATTAAAATGATTAGGAGATAAGACGATATTTGGAGAGACCTGTATAACGCACAGAACCGGGAAATGTGGTGGAATAAAGGGGAGGCTTATACCCAGTAGTGGGAAAATCCGGGCTACTATGATAATGATGAAGCGGAACATCAGAACAGGTAAACGCAAGTAAATTCACGATAAACAATCTACTAGGATACAAAAAGTCAATTTCCGTTCCATCGAAACTTACAAATACTCTAACAGAGTAGTAACTTCTTAGTAAAATGGCTATATAATGTTCCGACGACGCAGCCCTACAACGTCGCGTGTTCCAAGCGACATGGCAACAAATGACGCGCCGCAACCGCGCGACGTTTACTCATAAAGTTCTCATACTACAGGAATTATGAACATTCAGTAATTACTCTGATATTAGTTTATGTGTGGCAGGTGAAATCGTTGATGTTTGGCAGTTAAATCTTGGAATTCTAAATAGTGCTATGATTGCAAAGTTAACTCACTTATAAGGAGAATATTATACTGATATAAATAATAATGGTCAGAAGTTCCGCCTTGGAGTATGACAAGACAGGATACGAAACACCACGCTGCGCTCCAAAACGGGTATAGTGGACGTTGGCAAGAAGGCTGCTAAGTTAAAATGGGATTAGGCGGGTTACGTCAGCCGCATGCACGATGACCGCTGGGCAAAAGCCTCAACACGATGGATGCCAGAAAACAGATGGCGCCGCCGAGGCCGGCCTAGACGCGTACCATGACGGCTGGTTCGAAGCAGCACAAGAAAAGAGCTCTTGGAAGGAATTGGGGGAGGCCTTTACGGCTTTCTAATACGTCCTAAAGTTTATATACGACATGACAGTACTCATGCCCTTAATGTTAACCCTATCAAGAGGAGCGTAAAACCTATATTCTGTTGTACCAATGACAATCTCGCATAATTCATTTTTGCACTTTGATATTTAATATTCGCTGAAATATTCACAAGCTAAAAGTGTTTTGAGAGCTGCAGCACTCACTACAGCATCATTAAAATATGAAATTATTAAGCAAGATCTAAAATTCTCTAATGAAAGCATAATGATCACGTCATCTAGTCTTATGTAAAATATCTACGTATGGTGTACAAAATAAAGAGTATTCCATCTATGTGTCTTCTTATGTGGATCCTACTAATTGCAAATAATTAATAATAATTGATAAGTTACTATGTGTTTACACTTTAAAACAATGTGGTTTACAAAGGGCAATCTGCTCGTTCCCACAGGTGATCCAGAGCTATTACAGTTTCATGTTAAAGACGGTGTTGCGGTCACTCACCTTGCAATTAGGGAGTAATTATGGGAAGTCTTACACGACGTAAGGGAGGTAAGTCGAAGTGTGTCAGTGGCTTTTTAAAGTAGTTAACACAGTAATTACCTTTAAAGTTAAGTAGATCAATAACTAGCCTACATTTTGTAATGATTTAGTTTCAGTCAGTCAAGATGATTTATCAACAAAAACAATTAATAATAATAATATTCCACAACTATCACACAACGCCATCTAGTCCCAAGCTAAGCAGAGCTTGTGTTATGGGTACTAGACAACTGATAAACATACTTATATATTTCTAAATACATACATATTATAGATAAATTACACCCAGACACAGTACAAATGATCGTGCTCATCACACAAACATTTGTCCTGGGTGGGAATCGAACCCACGACCTCCGGCATAGCAGTTAGGGTCACTAACCACTAGACCAACAGGCCAGTCAATTACTTGAACAATGAACAGGCTCAAGTCAAAATGATCTCAAAATACTTGGTGTAGTCCTTCATAAGGTACCTTATTGTAGCGCATATGCCTTTTTACCCGACTACGGCGAAGCCAAAAGGAAGAGTAATGATTTTGGCAGTCTATGTATGTATGTATGTATGTTCCACCGTAGCGCCTAAACTACTGAACGGATTTTAATAAATTAGGTGTCAATAGATTCGTAAAAAATAACCCGGGTGACATAGGCTATATAAATTTTATAAATTCTTTTTATGACGGAATTTAAATGTCAAAAACTTACCTCAAAAAATATTAAATTGAGATAATCAGAGAGACAAATATGTATTATATTATAGTTTAAGTAACACAAAAATAAAATTCAAATAAAAAAATTAAGCTCAAAAATCTAAAACCCGACTACTAACAAAATCGCGGTCTTAAAAGTAGAAAATAAGAAAATTATTGTTGTCTGATATTCTTCGTAGTCGCTTGCCACCTTGCTAATGGCAATTAGCAGCTGACTTCTGTATCAATGAGAACGCCATGAAGGAGCATCAGGTATCAGTGGCATGCAACTGGCTCTGAAGATACAGGCTTTGCCTAGTTTCGGAGTCAGGGATACTTATACATATTTGTTTAAATTTAAGCCCTAGCACTAGTACGTAATTAAACCAGAAATTGTTGATCCGATGTCCAATCTTCCTGTTAAGTCACTATATGTACACCTTAGAATAAGACCAAAATTGTAATAAGGGTTGTGAATAAAACTTTTATTTTTTTATTATTATATATTATTATTACAACCTCTCACAACATGAAACAACTCACAAACAACCAACCAAATGAACCCAAAAACCGAGTGCACCTATAGAATTGCGTTTCATGAAAATCCCCATCATGTATTCGCGGACTCCGGCAGTTTCCATTACGGCGGCAGCAGATGGCGCCACTGATGTATAGTTCGGTATTTTAAACGCTGAAACTTTTCGTTCATCGTGCACAGTTGGGGAGTGCTCAAAAGCCGGTATTTGTGAATGTTTCGTGATATTGATAGAGCTTTTGGAATTGAAATGAGTGGTGCAGTGATTTTTGTAAAGTATGTATTACTGAGGATGCATTATGATAAATATTTCAGTAGGGATTTGAGTGATGAGAAATTTTTTTGTGCATATTTTTGGGTAAATGCATAGAATATCTGTTTTGCGTGAAATGCTACGCAGTAACATGTATCTACTTACTGAGTTTGAAATTCATTATATAAAAAAGTGTTTTAAAAAGTTTTAGATAATATATAAATATTTTATTTGGGATTCAATTTATGTTAGAAATATTATTTTAATTTTCTTTCTAGGTAAAAAAAAATTGACAAAATTCGAAACGATGGGTGGACTGTGTTAAGAATGCTATGGTAAGAAAGGAGGTATCTCAGGAGATGACGAGAAACAGAGAAGTAAGGAAGAAGAAGACAGGCTGCGCCAACCCCAACTGAATTGGGATAAGGGCAAGACGAAAATGATTTTGGAGAACTTTTTGTGACGTTGCAACTTTCAGAAAGTGCAGCCTTAAAACATTGCCGCAAAAACCCCTCACACCCATATAACTAAGGCAAAAATAAATATACTAACCACACACGTTCCAACAACAACTTTCCACATACAAATGTTTTACTAGCATTCTAGCAACTACAACCGCTACAGCAAAACAGCTTGACCTCGGCGCAGAGCAAAGTTTAAATTGCATACACCTATGTATGTAGATTTGATCAGGACACCTGCAGTTGCCCTGGGGGACGCTGTGCAGTTTACTGACTAACGAGGGTCACCTCGAGGGGGGGAACCTGGTAATGTAGTGGGTTTCATAAACATAATAATATATATACAATATATAAAAAAATAATACAATATATACTCAATATTATATAATATATAATATTACGCATGATTTATTCCAAAGAAGTAGGATGAAGTGTAGCTGGTAAGTACACCCACATTTTGACCTTTATCTGTTTATCTTAATAACTCCGGGCTACAGTATAGAGTTATTCCTAAAAACCCTTGGTCAGGTTTATAAACTGGAGCTCTCAGTATTAGGCCTTTTTATTGGCGGGTGTGTCATCATCAAATAACCCGGGGCAGAGCGAAAGGGAGTGTCAGACTTATACAGACAAAAAAAAACATGTTCCTTCTTTGCCCTTTATGTCGAGGCCGTGGTATCTCTTGCGAACAACCCGCAGCTCAGTATTAGCCCTTGCGACAACAAGGCGGTCAGGTAGGTACCAGTGAAACATAATTATCATTTTAGAAATTGTGTGAGTTTTAAAAGGAGACACGATGAGTTTTTAAGTAATGAAAATGTTACTTTCTAAATCTCCCTTCTACTTTGCTATTCATGTTATTTCGATAAGCGATGAGTATTTTAATACATTTGTTGTTATTTAAAAATATTTTACCTGTACACTGGATGATGTTATCGTAATATTTCAAGTCATACCTGTAACAATAAAGAATAACAAAAATTAATAATTTAGTCATTTAAAAGTAATAATTTTATTTACAAACACACCACTGCCTAGTTCTTTGGAAAAAACGGGCATGATGTTGTGTCACGATATTAAAATGATATGGTTAAACGACTCTAAAACAGAAATAACCATTACATTAATTACATTTTAAATACTCGAGTTTCTTTCATTCAAATATTCTCTCAGACTCAAATCAAGCAGATATCTTTTCCCTAATTCAATTAAAGGGATTTCTTCGAACCGCTACGCAAAAAATCCACTGACATGTCCGGGTAACTAGAGCGACCTAAAACTTTTTCCGGTTGTCTGTCCAGGTAACTAGAGCGACCCAAGAGATCCGCGCCACACTGTACCATTAAAACTTACTAATTATCTATGAAAAATTTAAAAAATCGACTAACTGTTCTGTTATATTTTTACTCCGTGAAACGACGATTCTTTTCATACCAAATACTCTATGCCCGAGCGGCCGCCATCATTAGTTAGGATTGTTTATATAAGTGTCGGGTCGCCAGTATTTTTTGTTTACGTTTGAAGTGTCGACGTTCGAGCGATAAGGATTGTGATATAATATCCCATTGTGTTGAGTGTTAGGTTTATTTAAATAGTTTGAAGTGTTAATTCTTATCGTTTATGTGCCAACAGAATTGAAATCGGAGTTTTGAAGGTTATCTAAACCAGTGATGAAAAACAGTAAACAAAGTGCGTAATTTCTAATTGTTGTTTTGGTAAGTATTGCATGATTTAATGTATATTTCAATGCTAAAGTTGTGAAATGCTTCTTATAATAGGAAAAACAGTTCATTATCAATATAAAAGTAGACTTAAACCAAAGAAATATGATGAAAATAGTTATTATTTCACGTGTTTAAAATTTGTGTTCCAAATTTTTAATTATGGCGTCACACGGGAAGGGGTATTTGTTTTGATTTATTGTGCTAATACTGTACGTTCCAAGGAATGATGTATTGGTATAAAAAAATAGCTTATATAATCTATTTTGATAATACATAAGTTCCGTTGAGATATGTTACAAAATATTTCGTAAAAACTTTTATAAACAAAAAACTTTACTCAAATTTAACCCGTATTGGCGTGGTTCGTGCCGGTTATTTCGATAAGTTTCTGTATGTTATAGTATTTTATCAGTAAAATACTTGTTATAATAGGAAAAAACAGCTCATTATTAATGTAAAAGTAGACTTAAACCAAACAAATACGATGAAAATAGCTATTATTTCACGAGTTTAAAATTTGCGTTCCAAATTTTTAAGTACGGCGGGACACGGGAATGGGTATTTGTTTTGATTTATTGTGCTAATACTGTACGTTCCAAGTAATGATGTATTGGTATCAAAAAATAGCTTATATAATCTATTTTAATAATATCTAAGTAACATTGCGATATGTTACAAAAAGCTACGTAAAAATCTGTTAAATACAACAATTTTACCCAAATTTTACTCTTAGTGTCAACTTAAACATTTTTTGTGTGCGTTTTCGTTATGAGTCGGTATATATTAAATTATGTGTATCGTACCCTGCATTTCTCGCTATAAACAGTTTTTTTTTGATACCCGGACGTTTGATAGATGTTTTGTACAAAATCATCTTAAACGTCCGGGACACAATTGTGTCCCGCTACGGGTCGCCATTGTGTCCCCCGGACAGATGGGGGTACGTCAGCTGTCAAACTTTGGACAGCTCAGTGGGTGGTACTCAGAATCAGTAGTAGAATTCTTTTTATTCATACCCAAGTGGAATGTATGTAGGCAGTTAGCAACTAGTTCGAAAACTTCGGCAAAAGAAGAACTCCCAACGGAGCCTTTTGCTTTTAATCAGTAATTCACGAAACTCGTGTAATGATATGTAAGCATCCTTTTCAAATAGATTTTCTAGGCAAGCCTAATGTTATTTTGTGGAAAAACACATTTTTAACCAGAAAAGAATTTCTGTTAACCCTCGGCATGCCTAGTAGGGTCCGTCAGACCCACCTGTGTACATAAACCATTTTATTTCCTTTAAATTCGAATTTCTCGCCTAACCGCACTTAGTAGCTGGCCGTTATGAAATGCTAGGCACCCCGCAGCCCATTACCTAAGACCAGAATGCACTCTCGTGG
Source organism: Diarsia dahlii (assembly GCA_949775195.1). Taxonomy (NCBI): domain Eukaryota; kingdom Metazoa; phylum Arthropoda; class Insecta; order Lepidoptera; family Noctuidae; genus Diarsia; species Diarsia dahlii. The sequence goes on from OX459212.1 coordinate 18,548,848, forward strand.
TAGTAGGATGTGCGTAAAGTTTTCCAATGTGCAATTTCCTTTCGGACCAAAACTCTGGAAAATGTTTATAGACTGAATATTCTTTAGTTATTTATAAGTACATAGAAGTGCCTTATATGTTTATATAGTCTGATTGAGATCTCTTTAGTTTTTAATAAGTAAAGTGTGTATAAGAGTAACTAAGTTTAAAACGATTTAAAACACTACTTAAGTTTAATTGGCATTATAATTATTAAAAGTTGGTGATTTGCAATATTTTTTATTTTATTGTCTAACATACACCTCTAGTAAACATTTTAGTACATTTAAATAACTTATTTATCAATAAATATTTTAGAATTTACAAGTTAAAAATCCGGGTCTGATAAACTCACCAGGCATAAACTTACTAAGGGTAGGTAAATAAAAACAAAGCAAAATAAAATGTAGGTAAGAATTAGACGAAGAGTTTGTGTGATATGGATTTTGTTTGCTTCGTTGGTCTTGTGTTCGCAAACGCTATTTAAACCAGGCCAGACATGCAATTTGTTAGAAAGATTTCTGGTAATTTCTCAGAAGCAGTAATAATTGGTTTTTTGAAATTAGTTTTTGTGTAAAATGTGGAAGTCCTATAGAGGCAGACCCAACGCATGATCTTTATTTTAATTTGAAGAAACATATTTTATTTAATGTTGGAATGAATGCAGCATAAAAGTCAAAAACAGTAAATAAAATAAATCCATATATTTTCTCAAAAACTAACGAACGAACGCAGCAAATGTCAGCTGTCAATAACAATGGCGGCCATCTTGGTTTTAATCAATCAACTTCCCGCCAAATGGGACTGATTCGTTTTCAAATAGATTTTGCTGGTATTTTCTGTATTTGTTGTTCGAATCCGATTGGATTTCGGTCTGTTGGATGAAATTATTATTATAATCGATGTTTTCCTGGTAATTGAATCTGTTATTGGTGTGTACATGATTTCCCGAAGGAATTTTATGTTTGCTGTGGTCATATTTTTTTTAATATTCATACTATGCTTTAATATTTAATAATACTATGCCAAAATAGGAAACAATTCTCCAAATGTATTATACTAACATTCTAACATCTATGTGACCACAAATGGACAAAATGAGTATAAAGTTATTATTTCATTAAAACACACAACACATTTGGAGAATTTCATTTCACCAACAATAGCGAGGTTCACGCAGGCTTGCACGTAGATGGCGCCACGGAGCATCATTAGTGGGTCGCACTTCCGGTTCCGGAGGCTCCCGCCCTTTTCCGGCCGCCCGCCTCATTGTGGCAAAGCCCCCCGATTGTTGCTCTTGTTTTTCAGACATTTTAAATGTAATTTTATGTCATTGTGGTGTTAAATACTTTTGGGAGAACTGAAATGAAAACTTACTCAATTTGTGATTTAAATTCAAAACGAAAGTTTTTGACAAAAGAGTCAAGTTCACAGGTTGAATTAGCATTCAGTTAAAGAAACGACCAACCCGAACTGGGTTCGCGTAGTAGATTGCCCACTCTCTGACTCACTTGTCCAGCAGTGGGAACGTTATGGACTGATCATACAACAACCGATATAGTTTCAGAATTTGAAAAGGCAATTTGATTTATTTGTATTGGTAGTACAACGGCGACTACGATTATTTCAGATTAATACACAGTAGATCATTCTACTAGTATTGATACGCGTTTCAATAAGATCTGGGCCTAACATCTACAATCAAAAATATAGCTAAATATACACTAAATATTCAAGCAAGTAACATTCCAAAACACAACAAATGCTGCAGAAATACGAAATTGTATTGGAAAAGATAAATAAGACTGCCACATTCTGTGTAAAGGCGACAGACGGCAACACGATGCTGCTGACGTATTGACCTATTTCCTGGAATGTCACCCACAACCCTCTCCTGAACTGGAGGAAGACATCTTTACACTTCACAGCTACTACGAAAGCCAAAACTAGGTTTTCAGTTTCAATGTCAGGCGTGCAGTCTTTTAGTGATTTTGAATAGGGTAGTTGACAAAAAAATCTAATTAGTCCGTCAGTTAGATTACCGAAGAATATTGGGCACGTATTTTATCATTTTTCACGTAAACCATGAATGAACACGATACAGTGCTTCAAAAAGTCGTGCGACGTCACAGTTTGGTAATTTTTTGCCGGAAAGTGACTTTAAAACTTTAAACTTTAAATTTTTTTTTCAAGCCACTTTATCTTCGCCAATTTTTATTATTTTGATAAAACAATTAACACGTATCCAATATTTTGCAGTAATCTAACTGACGGACTAAATAGAATCATATTTTTTTAGTCAGGAAACATCCCTATTTACGACGTAGACACAATAGTTAACCAATAGCTCAGAACCATAAGTGACTTATGAGTTAGAAAAGGGGTTTAAATTAACAGGCGAAATATAAAAGTAATGTTTAACCCTTTGGTGAGAACAGGCGTGATGTTAGAGTTATTTTATAAGTTAGCAAAAACTACGAAAGGTTACGTAAATACTTAATTAATTCCCATATAAGTTTACGCTTCGTTTAAATATATTAAAATGAGATTAAAATTATATATTATTGTGAATTTAATATTCTAATCGATTGGGTATGCGTTTCAATGCGTTAAGAAAAATGGTTTAAATAGTCGGAGTGTTGATGGAGAGGATATCTTCGGTGAGTTGGCGCAACTCACTGTTGGGTCCATTGTTAAGGGTCCAAGAAAATGTTGAAGATCAAGGGGAGCCTTTGGCTTCTTTTCCTGTTGGCTGTGGGGGTCGCTGCCCGACCTGAGAGCGGTAAGTCAATTTTATCCTTTTATCCTGATATTGTACAGAAGATTTCTATGTATACCTTTAGTATCGGAGGGATCCGTTTGTATATTTATAACCAGCTGTTCACTTGGAGATGTGTTATCTTTATCAATTTACATGGTTACGCACATTTCTCAGATAATTGACGCTGCTAAACTTATTTTCTTCGAACAGTTTTGGGACTGAGTTTTAATTTGGATTTTTTTTGCTTAAAATACCCGTAAAGCACCTTTTTTTAAATGTTTTTTTTTTTCATATTTTTTATATCACTATACGACAGATGAGGTCTTAGATTACGCACCAGTAAGCGCCGAACTCCGATCTGGAAAACTATTAGATTCAGCATCACAAGAATCTTCAGGTAATTGCCGCAATCTCTGTTTTTTTTTATTCCATATGCATTTTGGCCGCTGATACGTAAATAACCTTACCTAATTCAAAAAATCGGGATCGTGACTCACTTCTTTTTTGATCGTCGCTCTGAAGAGTACTTTCGCAAATCACCTTGATTTCGCTAAAGTCTCAAATCTGAGCCCCGGACTATTACTGCGAGATTTCTGATGGATATGCATGCATCCTGGGCATCTTTTTCATACGTTCTAGCAATAATTTCATAAAAAAAAACGACTTAACGTAACAAAACTCTTCTGCATCATTATCAGAATAAGCATTCTCTGATTACTCGTTGGAAAACTGAAGCGAAGAATGAATCTTTTACAGATGAAGCAGCCGGTGCAAGTGCAGAAGCCTCTGACTCCGACGAGAGTCGTATGTTCAACCCCGATGAACTGATCAGCTTCGGTATGTACAACATACGAACCCTAAAGATAATCAGTTCAAATATTTCGTACCTATTTACTACACAGTCCTTTGAGGAGTAACACATCAAGGTGTAGAATCACTTATATTATAATGTTCCATGAAAAAAAGTACACAGAGATAGTGTATTAGTTATAATTGTAGGGATAAACCAAAGATGCTAGGTATAAATTGGGTGAATATGACTAGAAAGAAGGTAATTACTGAAATAATCTAGTTTAGATCTACCATTCAATAGATACTACACCATCCTAAATTAATTATTTTACGAGCAGGGTGAGACTAACGTTTCGGGTCAGATTTATTCTACTAAATATTTCCTTTCCCCCACAGACCTTATCAACAAATGCAGCGTAGAAGGGGATATGTACTACGATAGGAGGAACAACATCTGCTTCGTTTGCGCCTGCTTCGCCAATGGAGGACATCTATTCTCCAAGTGTGCGGTCTGCAACCAGTGCCACCGTAAGCAACCTAACTTTTCTATGTACTCCTTGATCACCAGGCTCGAAGGTTGAAAGTAAGTAACCGTTGTTAACTGTCCACAGAGGGACAGAATCCTGTACCACGTAAGTTATATTGTCATTATTATTGACTGTTTGTCTCTTGTTCTGTTGTCTTTTTTCTTCCGATTGGTCTTTGAGTAATTCTTTCAGCGAGTCTGCATCTTTGTTTTTAGGTGTGCGAGTAGTCTCTTGAGTACGATTTCCACAGTCAGATTCTTCAGAACGATTCTCCCATGGTTACGTTAAAATTTATAACTTATTTCACAGCAGATTCAGTATTCAGATTCATAGATCTTTTTTTTCTTTGGCAACTACTAGACCGCTATGCCACGAGGCAGTAAAAGTTTACAATTTAATATTTCTAATTTCTTCAACTCGTGTAGGTTTAAAGTTGTGTCTCCTTCTTCTTATTTTATTTTATTTTAGATTATAAAGGAAGTACTTTAGAATGATGTTACCTATGTTTAAAGTGATCCCATAATTTTGTTCACACCTTAATTTTCCACAGAGATACTTCCTCAGCCTCTGCCGTTTCCTCAACTAGGTATATATTTGCAAATGTACATTTTTTATTTTTTTATTTCCATTTCTTCAAAACTTGGGATATTAATCTCGTTGGTATTTTTTCATTGCAGTACCAGTTGGTTTCTTCCTGTACCAGAAATGAGCTTATGTTTAACTTCATTACGTTGTTTTCTTCCGATATAGTGTCAAACATGTTTTTCTAATTCGAGTGTTCTGTATTAATTTCAGAGATTGACATCATACCATCTCCTCCATATCCAGGTATTTTTTTTGAAAACCATAATTGGTCTTCCCAAAGTAACTGTCTTTTTATCAATATTACAAGTATTTTAATCTAAACATGCACTATAAATAAACATTTCATTGACAGAACCTCTTCCATACGTAATTCCACAACCAGGTATGTTGTGTTTTCTCAAAGTAGACTTACCTCTGTATGTTTTTCCAGACTATGGTTCAATCACTTCTTTGTCATATAAATAAATTCGGAGATCTTTAAAAGTATATCCAAGTGTAGTCTTGATTGATTTTCAGCTACTGATCGCTCTTTTATGCTTAAGTTTTAGTACGGTTAAGTTTTCCAAAAATAAATTGATTTCGTAACTTTAAGTTTTTCAATGATAAAGTTACTGTGAAAATCAAATCAATCGTTTCTTTGCTATAATACATTGCTACAATGGTATAGCCTAAATGTCAATATCAATGTTGCCAGCTTACTTCATGACTGTAACTAAGTATGAATGTTATATTTTTAAGTATGAAAGTTTTCGGTTTCGGGTTTTAATTTGAAATATTTTGAGTTGGTTGGTGGTTTTTTTTTTTAATAAGCATTAAGATCATGGATTTTTTATTTTTTTGCAGAACCTCTACCACCCCTACCTCCGCAACCAGGTATATTATTAAATCACATTAAATATTTTGTCTATTTACCCAAAATAGGATAAAATTAATGTTTTTTTTTTGTTTAGTAGTCTATCCTGTTCCTGAGGTGATTGTGTATCCAGGTAATTGAAAACATTTTTTTTCCCACAATTTCTCCGATCGGTTCCTCTACATGCTTCTTGTTGCACTATTTTGTTATATAAAAGTTTGAACATGTTCGCAATTCTTTCACTCTTAGGCCACAATTCAATATGATATCAATGATTGTCGTTTTAAAGTTATGAGATTTTCCAACGCTTTTGTGCGGTCAACAGCGTAATCTAGCATCCATGGTCTTATATTTCACGTCAGTTTTTCCTCTTTTATCTTTTTATTGGTGTAAAGGTACATATGCTTCTAAAGGTTTGCAAAAACCGGGTTTATTTGCTTTATGTCACATTTTTACAGATCTTCTTCCTCTGGTACCTCAACCAATACCAGGTATTTTATAAAATAAGATATGAAAAGGTTCTTGCTGCTTTTAATTAGATGTGTACATTTCAGAAACTACAGGAGCTCTTCAAAAGGACATGGCCAAATTTAAAAAGATTTAAAATGTCTAAACTTAACGTATTGTCTCTCTAACGTCTAATATTTTATTCTGTATCCAAATTGGATTTTTTTATTAAGAACCTTCGATTGGATTTTTAGACCCTCCTATTATTTTGCTTGTGACTGTGATTGTTATGAATGTATCTTTCTTTGCAGAACCGCGTCCGATACCAACACCAAGTACGTGCTTATGTCTTATTATACTTTCAAAATACTCTTTTTTTAAATCCCTTGTCAAAGGAGCGGGGAAGTTTAGAAAACTCCCCTCATAGCCTAACTAGACTTCAGAAATCAGTTGTGCTCTTAAATTTTTTTTTTTTGTGTTCGTCGAATTTAGTCTTTTTTTTCTTTTTTTCGCAGTAGCACCATTGCCACCAGATATATATATTACTCATTAAAAATTATTAAAATATTTAAATTATTATCACTAATAAAAAACCTACTTATAGTCATGCTCTTTAACAGGCCCAGAACCAGAGACAGGTAACGAATTTATTCAAATACAGTTGAATACTGATTTCAATAATTACTCAGACAATCAATTAATTAATCAAAAAAGATGTTTTCATGGTAAATTGTGTCGTGGGTGCGTTTACAAACATTTAAACTCACAAAGACCCAGACCCGGAACAACTATCTGTAGGCCACACAAATATTTGTTCAGTGCTGGGATCGCACCCGAGACACAAAGCGCAGCAGTTAATCATCTGCTACTGCACCAACCGTACCGTCGAATTCACTTAGGAACAGCAACGATTTTTTAAACACTTTCTACTGCTATGATGAGCAATCTGTTCTCTGTTACTCTATTAAAAAAGACGTCTGAAGTTTTTCTAAATCAGTATAATCAAGACGGTTTGTTTTTATTTCCATAGTACCGTTGCCTCGGCCGCTGCCACTGCCGCTGCCGCTACCCCTGCCTCCTCTACTACCCGAAATTCTGCCTATCCCTGAACCCCAACCACCGGCACCTATCGTCACACCCAAGGAACCATTCTTGTATTGTAAGTAATCGCCATAAACTTGTCAATCCGCACAAGTGTGATTCTATTCAATTACGTATGAACCACTGACGCACTTAGCAATCTCCAAGTAAGATAAACGGTGGATTAGGGTAGGACTGGCCCAAAATAAAGTGCCATAATTAGTGAACATTATCGTCAATCGAGTTATCACTTAGTTACTATCAGATAGGATTTTTTGTCAAACTGTTCCTATGAAACAACAAAAATGCATATATGGTATAAATATTGCATGAGTATTACCATTCGGATAGAAATAATGAACGATCATCACTATAATCTTTTTCACCACTTCAGGTCCACCTCCCATGTTCATACCAGGACCACCGCGTCCATACCCCGTACCAGTGCCAGTACCAGGTAAACGTATCTTGGTACCAGTACCCGTACCAGTGCACTTACCAGCTGAAAGGATCTACATCCGCGGACCATCTGTACCTGTGCCAGTGCCGGTTGAGAAGAAAATACCTGTACCATACCCTGTTGACCGGTAAGCATTGGTTTGCATGTTGTCATTTTCCTGTTCTTATCAAGTTTTATTTAGGGTTCGCTACAGTCGTGGTTAACTCTCATCTATCTCTATGAGCCGTAACTTCCGAATTGTTTTTCAACCTAGCTATAATTATCGTCTTTCACTCAATACGACTCCGGTATTAAAATTATAGAAAAGAAATGTATAAGATCATTTTCAAGTTCAAAATCACTTAATTCCTCAACCACGCTGGCTGTTTTTCCAACTAGGCCGTATCCAGTACAGCAACCCCCTCAGTTAGTGCCAGTACCCGTCCCAGTCATCGAGCACGTACCTGGACCTGAGGTGCCGGTACCGGTTCCAGTTCCATCACCACCGATACCCGTACCTTACCCAGTGAACCACTACTTCCCTGTTCCTGGCAAGGATAGGATTGTGCCAGTCCCTGTACCCGTGCAAGTACCTGGAGGTAAGCGTAATGCAGACCAGCTATATACTGGTCTGGTTACTGTTTGTTAGTTGAAAATTAGAAAGTTTTAAATCAAAAAGTCATTTATACTGTTGTCTCTTCTCGATGATATTTAATATTCGATCTAAAAACTTTTACAGAAACCAAGTATTACCCCGTACCGGTCATCCTATACGTAGGTAAGAATGATTTCAATATTTATGATTATGTTCAGTGTTTTGTATTTTTGAACTGCTTGGAGTTCTCTCCTGCCACATTTTTGGGTGAAGTTGAACAAGATAATCATAAATTTTTCTATTTTCAAGCTCCTGAATGCAGAAACCAGCATCCATTGGTACCTTTCCAATTGCCGTCAGAACCTTGCAAGGTCCACGTCTGTAAAATTATTTACAATTACGTCTACATCGAAACACATCCCGACTCAACTTGTCTAAGTAAGTAAAATATCTTATTATTTTGGACTATCACTTAACGCTAAATAGAACAGTGATGTTGTTATTGTATTTTAGTCTACCGAAAAATGGACTTAAAATTTAATTTTGTTATTCATTCTACCTTTTTATCAAAAAATAACCGATATAATTATTTAATCAATACAAAAAGAATTATTCCAGCAGGAACATCAAAGCATATAATATTAATCTTGATAAAAGAATAGAGCGAATGTCTCAGATTTAGTGATATTAATTGTACAGTTTCTTCTGTTGTATTTTTTATTATTCATTATTATGTGGTATTATCACCAAAAAACACAAAGCCAGCGGTGCCCGCGGGCTTTATAACATAAGTCTCACGACTTTGCCCAGAACAGTTCGAGCTGGACAAAATAAAAAAAATGCATGTATCGTCTACCTGAAGTTCTGACCACATTTACCTTGGGACCTGATATTACTCGATCTTCTATAATTTTGTTACGTGGTAATACTCATATAATAAGTTATATTAATAGTTTTATTTCGTTTTCAGTAAGCCCAAGTCCAAGTTATGGACCTAACTGGGGCTCAGCAAGTGCAAATGCAAATGCTTACACAGGCGGCAGCGGTTCAAGTGCCGAAGCCAACGCCGCGGCCAACGCCGCGGCCAACGCCAACGCCAACGGATACTTCGGCGGATATGGTGGCGGCGGATATAGTGCTGCTGAAGCTCAAGCAGCTGCTAATGCACTAAATGGCTATGGAGGATACGGCGGATCCAGTGCTGCCGCACAAGCCGCCGCTAATGCAGCGTCTGGATATGGCGGATTCGGCGGATATAGTGATGCTAGTGCAGCTGCCCAAGCTGCAGCCAATGCAGGTGGATACGGCGGATTCGGAGGATATGGTGATGCCAGCGCGGCTGCCCAAGCTAATGCCAATGCAGGAGGATATGGTGGATTTGGTGGATATGGTGATGCCGGCGCGACTGCCCAAGCTGCAGCCAATGCAGGAGGTTATGGCGGATATGGTGGAGCCAGTGCAGCTGCCCAAGCTGCTGCCAATGCAGGAGGATATGGCGGATTTGGCGGATATGGCGATGCCAGTGCGGCTGCCCAAGCTGCTGCCAATGCAGGAGGATACGGCGGATTCGGAGGATATGGTGATGCCAGCGCGGCTGCCCAAGCTAATGCCAATGCAGGAGGATATGGCGGATTTGGCGGATATGGTGATGCCAGCGCGGCTGCCCAAGCTGCAGCCAATGCAGGAGGTTATGGCGGATATGGTGGAGCCAGTGCAGCTGCCCAAGCTGCTGCCAATGCAGGAGGATATGGCGGATTTGGCGGATATGGCGATGCCAGTGCGGCTGCCCAAGCTGCTGCCAATGCAGGAGGATATGGTGGATTTGATAGATATGGTGATGCCAGTGCGGCTGCCCAAGCAGCTGCCAATGCAGGAGGATACGGCGGATTTGGCGGATATGGTGAAGCCAGCGCGGCTGCCCAAGCTGCTGCCAATGCAGGAGGATACGGCGGATTTGGCGGATATGGTGATGCTAGTGCGGCTGCCCAAGCTGCTGCCAATGCAGGAGGATACGGCGGATTTGGCGGGTATGGTGATGCCAGTGCGGCTGCCCAAGCTGCTGCCAACGCAGGAGGATATGGCGGAGGTGGATTTGGCGGATATGGTGATGCCAGTGCTGCTGCCGCAGCTGCTGCCAACGCAGAAGGATATGGCGGAGGTGGATTTGGCGGATATGGTGATGCCAGTGCTGCTGCCGCAGCTGCTGCCAATGCAGGAGGATATGGCGGATTTGGCGGATATGGTGATGCCAGTGCTGCTGCCGCAGCTGCTGCCAATGCAGGAGGATATGGCGGATTTGGCGGATATGGTGATGCTAGTGCTGCTGCCGCAGCTGCTGCCAATGCAGGAGGATATGGTGGATTTGGCGGATATGGTGACGCCAGTGCTGCTGCCGCCAATGCAGGAGGATATGGCGGATATGGTGAAGCCAGTGCTGCTGCCGCAGCTGCTGCCAATGCAGGTGGATATGGCGGATTTGGCGGATATGGTGATGCCAGTGCTGCTGCCGCAGCTGCCGCCAATGCAGGAGGATATGGCGGATATGGTGACGCCAGTGCTGCTGCCGCAGCTGCTGCCAATGCAGGAGGATATGGCGGAGGTGGATATGGCGGCTTAGGTTCATCAGCATTAGCATCAGCTAACGCTGGCATTCGAAGTGGAGAACCAGACAGCGACGACCTCGCGGCAGATGGATCAGCCGATGATGTTCCAGTTTTACTAGACGCCAGAAAGAAGCGCAACGTTGAGACACGCAAGCTCAGACACAGAATGAGAGCGTAATCACGAAACGCGGAATTCCAAGAATCTGTAAGTACTACTATCGCACATTTGGACTTACCTGACTTGTTTGTTTCATGCTCTAATTGTTACAGAAGTTCATAATTATTGGTTGGTCCAAAACAAAAACAAACCTTAAGAATATTTTGTTGAACCGTGTCATAGTGCCTGTTAAATGGATTAGATAAAAGGACACTCAAACATATTAGTTCAACCAACTACCTTTTGCAATTTATTATTATGATTATAATAATTATAACAATGCCAAAACACAACGACAGTAAATCACACTATACTAATGACAATTTGTTTTGTTTCAGACCAAAACTATCACAATGATCTCTCTTTAAACATGGCAAGAATAAGGACTCGACTTCGTTTATATTTAATTGAATCATCTAAAAAATGACGAGCAAACTTCATACTTATATGTATTTATAATAAAGCATTTAGTGGGACATTTCTGTATTTTATCTTATTATACCCCAAACATTTTAGCATTTTATTTTCTGAGAATAATTATGTTAGAACACTTAAAACACTCTTTGGACTTTCCATCTTCACAAGACACATCACACATTACCCCAGCATTTTTAATAGCTGAAAGAAATTAACTTTTACTACGAAAGTAAAAGTTTATTTCCTTCAGTGGAGAGTATTTAAGTAGAACTGCTACTAAAATATTGTCCTCTAATACAAACACAATACATTTTAAAGTATTCACAAAATAACAATTAAATAAGTTATAGTCCTGTATTTTGTTCCCATACTATTCGATCCCTACATCTATCAGTCTTAAGTTATAAATCAATTGCGCACGTTCATTTGACGTCAAGAAAATAAATTATTCTGAAACAAATCGAATCACGCGCTCTAACATGAAGTAATTACATCATAAATCACACTGTACTAATATTAAAACGCCCATCACACAAAATTACAGATTACAGATTTTCTTATAAATAGGTACAACGCCATATTTTGTGGAAACACATTGATGGCAATTATCGCCAATGGTAACTGGAGAACAATAAGTTCAGGTGTAAAGTGAAATAAGCCGGGATGCAGGCTAGGGTTATTGGAGGCTTTTGTCTCCTTGCCTTCCTGTTATCTATAGGCAGAGCGGAAGAACAAGAATCAAAAGATGATCCAGACGTAGACCAGGTGAAAGAAATAGTAAGTTTAACAAAAAGCAGTGAATTAGAAGTTCCCGATGATCTCAAAAGTGGTAAGAATCACAATAATATTACATAATGAACTACTTACACAGTTAGTGGTAAAATTGTTGATGGTCAATGTAGATATGAATTCAAGATGGAGACCTATTTTCAGAAATTAATTTAGCTGTACCTCAATCAAACGATCAAGTCAATGAAGGGAGGTCGGGGGATGTGTCACAAAATGCACGCAGTTTTGAAGGTAATATTATTTATCAACTGTTTCAAGCTAAAAATATTAATTTGAAGATGAATAACCGTATTTATTATACTCACTCATTACAATATTATTCTGTATCATACTTACCATGCAAACCTTATCCTGTTACATTGACGACACATTTAGTTTGAATAAGCAGGTAGCTCAGGTTAGCCAAAAAGTCACATACTCGCTGCGGTCTCTTTATAGATTCAAACATTTTCTACCATCTAGCACTAAAATAACTTTGGACGAGTCTTTTGTGCTTACCATTATCGACTAAGCTGATGTTTGTTACTCTGTTCTTTCCCAAGAACTTTTGCATAATCAAACTAAATTGCTCGTAATCGAGTCACTGGTCAGTGATTATTATAAGATTTCTCGTGTTTTACACTGTATTTGTATATATTATAATAAATATTAGTTTATTTAATTCTATCTGTGCTTATATGTATTAGTACGTACTTATTTATGTATATCAATTTATGTTGACAAAATGGTATTCTCCTTATTTTTTATTTCTTTTTGTAATTATCACAGTACTGTCCTGTTTGGCCCAAAGGTTGACTGGTACAGAATACCTTGTGGCATTAAGTCCGCCTATGTAAGTACGTACCACTCTTGTACATGAAGTTTAAATAAATATAATACTACGCAGATTCAAACGCTGGTGCTGTCGCCCAAACAAGCAACGGAGGTTCTTCTCAATCTCAAGCATTTGCTTCAGCTGGAGGGGCACAAGCCTCCCCATTTAATCATTTCAATGAAGAATTGGGTCCTTATAAGCCATCCGGATCGTCATCATCCAGTTTCTCGCAGGCAGAAGCACAAGCAATTAAAAGCGATTTACATGGCCAAGGGCTGTACCGCTATCCTAACCCAGCATCATACCCTTACAATTCTGGATTATTATCACAAGCTCAAGTTGAAAATGGATTTTATCACCGAGATAAATATGGTCAATTATTGAGCCCTGGTCAGGCGCCAAACCAAGCTGAGAATGGATTATATCAACAAGGGTATAACGGTATACCTAATGAGAGCCCGTATAATCAAGGACCGAACTTCCCTCCAGGTCAAGGCGACAGTGAGTCAAATCAACCCATAATTGACCCTAATTTTATGCTACCAAAACCCAGGCAATCATTTTTGGATTCGCCCTCTATTTTATCTTCATCTTACCCTTACATTCCGGGGACTACTTTAGGTTCTAACCATACAAAAGACAATAGCGTTCCATACCAACCTGTTCATACACTAGATTCCAAATATTTACCATATGAACAAATTTTGGTCCCATATAAAGGACCTAATTCCGCTCAGAAGCAGGGCAATAGTGAGGAATATCTACCTGTGCCCATCATAGAACCTAAAGCAGACCGACAAAAATTAACATATGATGTGCTTACATCTCACTCATATGGCCGAAATGAACCTTATCAAGCAGTTCCTATACCTGATCATAACGCTTCTCCATATGATAAGTTTTTAGTTCCTTACAGAGAACCTACGTCTTATCAACAAAGTAAACCCAGTCATAAACAACCAGATGTGATTTCAAAATTATACAGCGAGAGTGCCTTTTCCGTTGATAATCTTCCTTCTTCGCACTCTACTGGTTTTATATACAATTCTACTCAATCAGAATCAACAGCTGACAGAGTGTCATATCCGGATTATCCTATACCCAATCCCAGACCATATGACTATAATATGGTTCAATACATTGATTCAAGTTATTCTCAGAAACAAATCAACAATCCACCATACCAGCCCACAAAAGTTTCAAGTAACAATCTGAGAATGAAATCCTCTCACGATGAAAATAAGTCGTACCAGTTCACTCCAGCACCAGATTCAAACCCTACACGTTATAAATCTTCAATTGTTCAACAAAGAGAACAAAATTTCGAAAAAAATAAACTTCAGAATGAAGATAATGCATACGAATATCAATCCAGTATAAATACGAAATCTGATGCTCCTTTGTCTTCATCATCTACTATCGCTGCAGCCAAATTACATGAAAACAATTCATCAATAGATAATACTGATTCAAGTGTGGATATTATTTCAAAGAGTCACTGGGACCCATATAATCCTTATACACCCAGTGGTGCATATCCTCAGTTGTATCCTTCAGGAGCAGAGGCTGTAAAATCATATCCTGATTACTACCCAGGTGCCAGTTTTCCATACAGCCAGGGAATTAGTCCATACGCAATTGGTTACCCATCTGAAGCGCCTCTTCGACCAGGAGTTTACAATTCAAACGAAGCACAAGGACATCCTAATGCTTTTGTCAGTAAGTAAAAATAAACGCATTCATCTTTTTCATACGCCCTATATAAATATCAAGTACATCACCATGTTTCAACCAATGTGCTTAAACCATATGAAAACAGATAAAATATCATCGATACGTAAAGCAATTAATAATGTCCGTAATAAAACTTTCCATTTGTTTACTGAAATATTTCTCGTTTCAGGCGTCCAAAGTTCCGCGATCGCGTTCGTGGGTAATAATACCATTTATAATAATTATAAACAACATTACAGTATGAATAAAAGTATTTAATCAAGGATTGTTTCAGATGCGAAGTCTAGAGTGATTTTGGCTAATGAATATGTATTTCCTAATAAAATGCCCGGTAAGTTAATAAAATAGCAAAGTTTGTCCAAAAAACAAAACTTTTACTCAAAGCAAAACAGCGAAAACTAATTGAATTTTGAAGACATGTTTTTAGTTTCTTTTCAGATTCGAATCAGTTTTTAGTGAAGACGGGGTATCCGTTTCCAGTATTAATTTTGTTTCTCCTAAAGTTATACAAGTGCTTTTAAACTCAAAACTAACAAAAGTCACATTATTTCTAGGAGGAGAAAACGTAATACAATGTAGAAAAGAAAACGAGTTCCATCACTTTTGGTCTCAAGGATCGGACTGTCTGGTCTGCATCTGCTTCAACGAGTACGGAGTTCTGCAGCCGGTGTGTGCGAGT
Organism: Diarsia dahlii; assembly: GCA_949775195.1. Lineage (NCBI taxonomy): Eukaryota > Metazoa > Arthropoda > Insecta > Lepidoptera > Noctuidae > Diarsia > Diarsia dahlii. Next base: position 18,564,139 of record OX459212.1, read on the forward strand.
TGTGGTGGATGCTACAATCCTCCACCGAAGCTACCAGAGCCCATTGTTGTTCCATCACCCTTTATATCCACATCGATAAAGCCAGAACCGTTGCCAGTGCCTCCATCAGAGCTTTATCCACCGTTTGTCCCTGAGCCTTATCCGCCGCCATTTCCGGAACCTTATCAGACGACACCAGCTCCGGAGCCCTATCCTGTGTATCCAGAACCTGTCCCAATTCCGTCACCTTACCCAGTTCCTTTTCCTGAGCCAGTCGCAACGTTGCCACCTCCACCAGAACAAGGTGATTACCGTTTGCCTTTTTGCGTAATATTTTGAATATGACATGAGTTGAAGTCAGATCATAATGTTTTGGGAGCATTATTTTTGATTTTGCTTTTGAGATATATAAGTAGTTTAGGTGGTGTGACGATCTGTTTACACATTTTGCCTCAGTAATGTAATATTTAATTTAGCTACTAGTTCCAGGAAATTCTATTAATAATTTACCAAAGGTATAGGAATCCAATCAAGACCTTGAATTAATATTTCACCGAGAAAGATAAATGATCTTTCTTAAACTGCTGTCGTTTTGATTAATAGTATCACGTTAAGAAAAGGCTACGAGTTTCCAACTGTAACCACCATTTTAGTTTCGTTTGCTCATATTAGAGGGACAAGCATTTGAGCTTTACTTATACTTTACTATTACTAGCCCATTTGTTAGTTTGTTGATTGATTGCCGTTTTCATACATTTTTGTAATGTCATAGTTTTTGTAATCAAATAAATAAGCTGTAATCTGTTCAAATCAGTTTGACCTTGACGTTCATTGAATGTGAAATAAGAAACATCTGACAAATGTTTTATATTTGTAGCACGTTGTAACCCTCTGCCAACCGGAGTACCGTTCACAAACCCGTTGCACCCTTGCCAGATATGCATCTGCAATGAAGGCCTGGGGATAGGCAAGGATGAGGTTTCGATCGATTGCAAGGATAACCCACAGTGTGGTAAGTACCTTTCCTTTTTGTTATGTAGCATCACGTGACTTTCCTAGTTTTTAAGGCAAAGCAATTCATAATCTTTTGATTTTGCAGTTACGCCTGCAGATGTCACCGCTTTACGTAAGTGAAATTGTATTGAAATTCAAGATAAAAATTTCAAAAAGTAAGGTTTCTTGAAATATCGTGTTGTGTAATTATACCAAGGGTCATAATTAATTTTTTCAGCTCCATTACCGGACGAGCCCACGCCAATACCGTGTAAGTTCTAATCAATAATATGTGTTAAGATGTTTGAAAGCTACGCATAGATCATATTCCAGTTATTTTATTGAAAACCTCGAAAAGGGGAGTAACCGCCAATACACAGAAGATGCATTTGCACATTAAGATAAAAAATCAAATTTTACCCCTATACCTGGTTCTGATAATATTACGATTATCCTCTGGTTGTTGGCAAGTTTTATTTGTTGAAGTTCACAAACAAAATGATCAAGATAAATCATAGCAATTTTTGCTTTACTTTTTGTTTGGAGAGAAGCTGCAAAAAGCACATAGTCAACAGAAATAAATTCTCAAGAGTCTAAGATTCCCGTGTTTTAAGTTACTGGGAATAAAGTAATATTGAGTTAATTTACGTTGCAGTACCTATATGTGAGAAGTTCCCCGAGCACGTGCTATTCCCCCATCCAACTGACAGCTGTAAGCTCTGCAAGTGCGCCAAGCAGTTGTCAGAATACGGCGTTTATGAGCAGCAGCTAACCTGCTACCCACATCCTGACTGTGGTAAAATTATCCTGACAATTTGACTTCATGATATATTTTAATATAATACGTTTTACTATTACGATTTTCCTGATTAATTTGCAAAATTGATGTAAAGATCTTTGTTTCTGCAACCCTTCTCCCAAGTCACATGGAGTCGACACAGTATATTTTCTTTTTGCAAATATCTTAATTATCCGTCATCTTAGTAGTTACCTCCTTCACTATTATCTTTCTGCCCTTAGCTCATGTTATTTAGGGTCGACGCTACACTTTTTTTTTGCCATTATTCCCTGTCAACCGTAACAATTCTCAAATCCTGTAATCGTATCGTATCATTTCTCACACAATTCATCCATCTTTTCTTTGGTCTTTCTGTCTCTGTCCATATCACATGCGATGCGAGTTATCTTTTACATCATCATTTCAGCCAAAAGACGTCCACTGCTGGACATAGGCCTCCCCCAGGCATTTTTGGGGGGGTTTGCCATAATCGCCACGCTTGGCAGGCGGGTTGGCGATCGCAGTATGGTTGTTACAAAGACACAGAGAACGCTGCTGCCCATTCTCTGGTACATCCCTTAGTCGCCTCTTACGACACCCACGGGAAGATATGGGATGGTGCTATTCTTTACGTCCGACACCACACGGAACAATGTATCTTTTACATATTAATATTAATTATGCCTACCAAATAATCCATCACTCGTTTCTTTACTGTGTTTTACAAGAATTTTATCATCACTAATGTTATTATCTTCAACAGTCCCGAAACCGTATCCATCAACAGAAGCGGCACCTTCTCTACCCATACCAGTAAATCCGTATCATGTAAACCCGTACCCCGAACCTGGACCACTACCTACTGAACCCAACTGGCCTATGCCACTACCGGATGGTGTGCCGGTGGAGCCTTGTGAGTAGCATTTGTTAATAGTTCCATAATGGTTTTTTTTTTTTTTTATTATTTAATATGGGCTTACTCTTGACCTCAATCTTGCCCTAAGGGCAGAGATGAGGTCGACGATGGAACGAGCTTACCCAGAAGAAGCCTATTTACTCGCGACTTAAATAGATTGGGGTTATATGAACTCGGGAAAACCGAGGCAGGGTGTTCCACTCCTTTGCTGTACGAATAATGAAAGACTTAGCAAAACGCTTCGTACGAATGTGTGGAACATCGACAAGGTATGGGTGATAACCTGCAGTACGTCTAGTCTCTCGATGGAAGAAGGGAGATGGTGGAATAAGCTCGTGGAGCTCTTGCGCACACTCTCCGAAGTACAGTCTGTAGAAGACCGACAGACATGCAACTTTGCGGCGGTGGGCCAGGCTATGTAGCTTGGCAACCAGCTTGGCGTCACCAATCAGCCTCCTGGCTCTGCGTTCTACTGATTTAATTTTAAACGCCGCTCCTTCGTCTGAGATAGTTGCACAATATTTTAATCTAGCTTTCAATAACTACTATACAATTGGCCAATGCAACTGCATTCAGTTGCTCTCTTCCCCGCCTAATTGATTTGAGGTAGGTGCAGCGTGTCTTTTTTGTTCAAGCGGCTCTATTCCAACCTATGATTTCAGTAGTTGCCCCCTCACAAATAGCTATATTCTCCGCAGTACCGTGGCCTCCTATAACGACAATATCACCGGTCCCTCCACTACCCGTGACTCCTCGACCCGGACCTCTACCAGGACCATCACCACGTGAGTACTGTTATAAATTAACTTAAAGACTTCAACAGAAAAGAAGAAATATGGTGGTATACTACCAGAAAATTGATCCTGCAAAATTTTATTTGCTACGCACACGATTAAATTTTTATGTTAATCAGTAATAGAATACGGAATAAAAAAAAATGGAGCTGCCATCACATGAAAGATGACAGTAAAATGTCAAGATTTTTTGAAAAGATAAAACCGTTTTAAAGAAGAAAGAGATTGAACCACTTACTGATCTCTTTTATCGTGTATTCAAATCTCATCTTAAATAACGTCAATTTCTACTGTTATCTCTCATAGCGAGATCTTCATCGAAATAATTTCTGCAGATGAGTCCTGTCGGCCGTACCCTCCCAACCACACGTTCCAGCACCCTTGGGATGAGTGTCAGCTCTGCATATGCACTGAAGCCACTGTCGTCGGGTTGGTCACCGTCGAGATCAACTGCTACACCAAACCTGAATGCTGTTAGTATCTTTTCATCTCTTTTGGATTATTTAAGTGATCTTTTAACTTAATATTTTTGGCATTTCTTTCAGGCATCGAACTACCAGATTCTGTTAAAACAACAATTCAACATTCTGGTAAGATAATAAATCCATTTTTTAGGATATTTCTTTTTTTACAAGCATTCAAGTTTTATGAATATTAATAAAATTACTGTTTATTTCAGCGCTCCCAGGTAAACTACTACATTTCATAGGTAAGCATTGTTTCAATCTTTACATACATTTCATTTTGTGATTGTGAGACCCACCCTCAACATTGATCTAAACGTTTTCATTTCAGATTAAATTCCCCAGTTCAAGATCCCCATTCAAAGTTGGCCGTCACCGGGCAGTTGAAAAGTTTTCACAAATGCGTGATAACTGTCGATTTGATGCCACCGTTTGCGCTCGTTTGCACCCCGACGGGGGTGGTCCACGGGGGGTGACAGAGGGAGAAATAAAAAAGCTCGTATCAACGGGAACATTAAAAGCAAACAAATAAAGTAAAAATTTACGAGCGGCTGCGACACGCCGTCAAAATTACAGATACAGGTGACGTTAAAATAGATGGCGTGGGAGTCGCTAGCACACTGATACGGTAAGGTGGAATACTGAAATATCAATATTGTATTTCATATAACAAGTTACATTATTGCAGTGAGACTGAAATGCTAGAATATTTTTCACCTAGAAAGAAATATATTTACAGCTCCATTCAAAAAATAAGAGCATAGATACTTCTTTCCACAAAAATAACACAAAATCTGTCCCATCTGTTGTTAAATTAAACGTTTCCCCCAAAAAGCATTTGTTAGAGAGCAAAACAAAGGTTTACCCAAAAATTACGTAAAGCGTCCTCCCTGGTAGCACTTTGATAGCGCAGATAACAGAACAAACAATGGTACATAAATCAATCGTCCTCCGAGATAGCGGTCCCTAATTAGTGGGAAAGCATTGAGGAAAACCAATACTGTGAATCGTTTTGGAAACGCAATAAGGGTAGGTTCGGACGGCCGATGAGCGCCATCGAGCAAACGCGCTATAGATTGCCCCTCAAGTGTATTGACACCTCGATGTCCATTTAACAGAGCCACTCACCCCTGAACGTGATAGCGTGAGGGTAATTGTGTTTTTCATTGAGGTGTCTCTGTTATCACTGTTTTATTGGCCAATGTTAAAATTCGTTTTGTTTTTGATTATTTTTGGAAGAGTTCGAGTGGGACGTTAAAATTATAAATCTGGTTTGCAATGTTTAACTTTGTTTGAAAGGTTTATAACTGACACTTCTGTTTACGTTACTGCCCCGTGTTCAACAAATAGTTTCATGTCTGATCACTAGAAAACATACAACAATATGCCAATCTGGCTGTTCTCTTTCAAATATTTTTTAAAATCTTTTACATGTTTCAGGTTTGATCGCGCCACCCACACTCACAAGCAACGTGGTGAACAGCCCTGATGTTCAAGTTTTATCTAGCGGTCCGCAACCAACCACCAGCACCTACAGACCTCCACCATCATACCCTTCATACAGTCCAAGTCCTGTTAACATCTACCCTGTGTCCAAAACAGTGACTGATTCTCTGAACCAGGCTCCTCCATACTCCGGTTATGTGGACCCAGCATTTAGCTACCCATATGCAACGAACTACCCATCCCCATACGGGAACCCACAATATTCTGAGTACCCACCAAGGTTACCACACCTACCTGGTACTAGCAATACTATTTCACAATATAAACCCAACAATTTCGGGTATCCAGCAAATTATCAATACGCTCAAGGAGATGTGGTAGGAAATCATTTTTCGCCTCATGGGCAATACCAGCCATTTGATCCGAGGTACCAGACAGTTCCAGCACCATCCTATTCCGGAGTGTATCAGAGATACGATACTACTTACGATAGGCCTCATTTATACGTTTCTCAGATTAGAGACAGCTATGTGAAACCTCCGGTACCAGCTCTAGGTGGACCAAGTGAGTTTTTTTCTTAAACATTTTGATCATGTTTAAACTACGAATATTATGATCCTCAATTATTACTCTTTCATATTTTAGCCTTTATGTTTTTAATAAGCATTTAAAATGATTTGCATTATTCTAAATTTCAGATCTCCAGATTTTGGCGCCAAGCTACGCTACACCTATCGGATATTCGAAGTCTGGTAAAGGTAAATAGGTATCACCTTTAATAATTCAAAATTATCACTAGCGCGGTAAATAGTCATAATATTCTCAAGTGCTGAAAAAAATTCGATATTACTTGTAAGCGTGCAAAAGGTCAAATGGTTAATAATGCACAAACATTTGCGATGACCTCGCTAAAATTAGTGACAATTTATCAATATTTGGGCCAATATTACCCAGCCCTGGCAAGTCAATGGCTATTGATCTAAATGTAAATAATGATGTTTACGAAGGAACCCACAAACTTCAGTATAATTTTTAACAAGCGCACCCCGTAATCCCGCGCGGATCCTTCAACTTTTTGGACATAAATTAAAAATATATTAGGAGAGCAGATGGTGGGACGCCCGCCATGCAAATTATATTTAATCAAACTTTGAACCTTCACTAGTTATTGAATTTCTCTTCTACTTTCTTTGAACCTTGTTTCCAGTTCCTCTTTTAATTTGAAATAGTTGATAAACAAGTTATTTGTAAACCATTTTCAGATGGACCAGATGAGGCCTCGCAGTAGGTAAAGTGTTTTGAACAATGTGTAAGTAATTATAATAATTTTTAGATTTTTAGAGATATTTGATTTATTCACAAAATAAAACATTCTTGTAATATCCACAGTAATAGTATGAATGTTCAACAACCAAATTGAAATATATCGCAGCTAAAACACTGTTCTCATTAGAGTACGAAATTCTCCAGTGTATTTTGAAATCACGAACACAAACGTATGGGTTTAACGACTGGTGTTACTGCATTTAGGAACTCTGAAATAAGTCTTCGTAATTTTACTATTTCATAAATGTCGCTAATGAGTTTGTACTGCTGAAAGTGAGATTTGTCTACCCCATGTAAAATGGGAACATCTAAAAGCACTTTCAGTACTAAAAAGTACCCAGAAATAACTAAGTCATTTTTTAATCATATTTTTAATTTCACTAATAAAAACATTATTGTTTTAGGATATAATATTAAGGAATCAGATGACATGGCTTGACATGCAAGGACAACTCGAGTAGTTTTAAGAAGTGTGCTCAGCAAAAGATGCTATATTATATTTGTAGTAAATGAAAAGCATCGTAATTTGTTTGTTTTATTTCAATCACTGTCACAAGGAATCAATGATGGCGATGGGGGTTCCTCAGGGGACAAGCCTTTGCCCGGCTTGGATTAGCTAATGTGTTAGACAGACTAGTATTGAGTTTTACAAGGCCCATCTGCATTGAGTAGTATTATTCTACAAAGACCTACATACTTGACCGAATGGCGGTTGAAATACCCAGAGTATACTTAACAACATTATGCATACATTATTGTATCGTTTGTAAAATAAAAGAAACTTGTACAAAAGTAATAAAACATACCAAACGATTTGTAGTTGTGTTAAGTATAAATTCCAGTTTAAATAAATTCGACGAATAATGTGAATTTGATTTTAGGTAAAAAAATCTCATAATGATGTTAGTCTGGATTTTTGCGACTTTACTTATAAGAGCTGAGATATTTGGGATTTACTATTGTATCTACCTATCTAAATCTCCACCAGGTGGACTGACGACATCGTGAGAGTCGCAGGCAACCGGTGGATGCAAACGGCAGGCTGCCGTTCGTTATGGCGTTCTATGGGGGAGGCCTTTGTCCAGCAGTGGACGTCTTATGGCTGATGATGATGATGATGATCTAAATCTAGGTACTCTCTGTCTTCTTCTTTCTTGTGTGGCTAATACCTAACCTGGGTTCAGAGTTCATATACCGGTCTCTGACTCGGTTTTATATTCCGTCGAGAAATATCTGTCAGATATGCTAGTTACCTCACGATGTTTCCTTAAGAAAACATTATATATTTCTAATAGACATTCAAAAACAAGAACTAGCATTTCCGCCGTCTCAACTTCACTTGAAATTGAGCAAAGTGAACGAGCATACAAAATGAAAGGAGAGGTCTTAACATTTCCCATAGCGTGCAAAATGACAGATTTTCCACATCTTATTAAGTTTCAGCCATTATGTTCTGAGTGAAAACAGTTTCTACGTCTCCTGATATCACTCCAGAAAATAATTTGAAACTAAGTATTGAAGTTAAGACGTCTGAGATGATGATGCTTTAATGAACATTTATATTTTAAGTGGGATATCTTCGCGATATGAACCTAGGTGCATTGTGAAAATGAATGACTCAGAACTTAATACACCTTGATTTATTGATAGATATTCTATATGTGAGCAGTTTGTGTGGTATTTGATAAAAGGGGGAATCTTAGAGAGTTGTTCGTAAACAAAATAAATTAATCACAAAACTATGGCAGGAATTTCATGAATAAATTCAAGTCTTCTAATATTCAGTACCTCATACCGAACCCCTACACATAGAAATTGTTCATTGAAAATTTAAAAAAAACAGCAGTACCAACGTCCAACAATAATGAAATGAATTTATGTAGGAAACAGATTTTTTTTAAATTATCGATAAGTTTTATGTGGGAATACCACATAAAACTTAGAATGATGTGTTGAATACGCATGTGTATTAATGTTTCTTCACCCCTGTTTCATGCAGATTTCAGTGACTTAAATCAGGAAGCCCACAAAACAACAGACTATTTTACAACGAGAAATAATTAATCGAGCCACAGTTTATTTAATTGGCCACAGGATCAAACTTCTAATTTTATAACTAAGCCACGGGAAAATTATATAGCCTCTAATATACTAATTCGTCTTCTTTACAACGCCCACTAAATATTCTATAGAAAGCATCAAGTGACGATCAACATTTATATTAACTTGTCCTTGTTATTTATACATAGGCACCTAATTTACTAACTCAGCCACGGAATTTATATCTCACCACCATTTTACATTTTACAGCTTCAACACAAGGCCCTCAAAAAAATATAAATGAAGCGACCGTAGTCAACATCATTTATTATAACTTCGCATGTAAAATAATACATCACATTCTTTTATCGTGAAAATAGCAACAGAAAGATTTGGCGCGAGCGCGCGAGACGACAGCGACCGGCCATTTGCACCAATCAGAGAGCGCCAACGTATATTATATATGAAATGTCAACTTTTGATACACTTTAGATTATTATATTTTCGTTAAAAATACCTATTAGTTACAGAAATGTTTTAACCATTGCCTAATTGACTAGTCACAGGCAGATTGTATGATTCGTTATTGTAAACTGAGGGAAATAGGTTAGGTTAGGTTAAAACTGTGACCAAACGCGCGCGAGCCGAGCGAGCGAAGCGAGCGGTGCCGCGGCAGCGGCCGGCGAGCGCTACTTCCGAGTTGCTTGCAGAAATGTTTTCACAATTTATTGTCTAGTTTTCCGATAAAAATGAAGTTCTGAAGCGATTCTGTCGATAACTTTTGTAGCACAACATGTAAATAAAATCGATCTTTAGGACATTCGATACTCTGAACTTCAATATTTAGGTCATTAAGTACTCTGAACTTCTATATTTAAGCCTTTCGATGACACGACAGGAGTTTATACATACTATTAGTGGCTATAATATAATATTTGATGACAATTTTAATTAAATTTTGATGCTTAGTTAATGTGACATGAGTTATAATTTAAACGTACTGAGTTAATAAATTAGAAGCTAATTGAATATTTTTTTGATGCCATATATTAATATTTTAGAAGTTTACTGTTTGAATTCATGTTACAAATTTAGATGCTAAAAAATAATCACGATGCTGAGTTGTATTTAGAGTGGCTTTAAAAAAGATAACTTGCGGCTAAGATAGTATTATTTAGATGCTCGTTAATTGTGGCTCACTTAGTAATTTAGAAGGCAAGTTAGATTTTTAGATGCAAATATTGCTATTAAAAAGAAGCCGGTTTAATTAGCACCCTTTTACAACTCCCATCCCATTTGGAGAAATAAAGGATTATTTCTACACATGCATCGTACGATCTCCTTAATTGCATGCGCATTTTGATCATAACCTTTCTCGCTAGTAATGAATTTTGTATGAATCTCGACACGGAACCGCAGCATATGAATATATGACCTGGATTTAAATAATAACTCTGTATTATTTATCTAATATTAGGATGGGAATTCTAAGTTTTAGTTCAGAAGTGTATTAGCAAGAGAAGGTCGTAGCTTAATAATGACGCCAACTCTGGTCGATCTTTAGGTTAATCCGCGTTTGCCTAGGTTGGTTTGCGGATGGGTAACTGCCCATTACATACCGAGTTTGCATGCACATCGATGAAATGGCAGACCTAGCCCAGTTCGATGATGCATAGCATCAGGGCCCGAACTTCTAAGACTACTCCGGACAGTCATCTACAGTCAGAAAGTACTCTTGACACTGTATAAGTATTGTTATAGTATCATGATCAATCTGTCCTTAGAACAATTTATTTGGAATTGCCGTATTTGCATGTTCTTACACACATTTATACTAACCCTCATATCAGTGGTGACTAGGAATACTCATCTCTACTCATATCATCTGTTACACAATCGATCCACCGATTTTTTTGGATTAATCGTGAAAAAAAATGGATTTTCAATGGATTTTCAAGACAATTTCATTGTCATCAGGTCAATGAAATTGTCTTGCAAATCCTATTTTTTTTTTAAACCAAGCATATTAAACTCTATCTTAAAACTAGTTTCTTAACTGCATTGATTTAGGTTTCGTTTAAAAAATTGCAGATTAATACTAAAATCTGCTTCCCAAGTAGAATTTTGACACCCGAATAACAGCAATATCGTTCATTTAGCGCCAGAGAAATGTAGTAGTTCAGCGAAAAGACCCCGTCCTTATTTATGAGATAATTTATTTACGTGCGCCATGAGATAAATCAGGGGAACGACGCCATTTTACACGGTCAGCCCTTCTTTGAGCAGCCTTAGCAATAACCGGACGTTATCCTAATATTTAGCAAGTCCACAAGTCTTCAATATCAAAAGGGAGAAAACACAATGGCTTAAAAGAACGTCCTTGGGTTTCTTTTTCTCCATAGTGGTTTTTCTTTTTGGAATAGAAACCACCGGATTTAATTTTTTATTCAGTACGTATCAGGGTTCAGCATATTTAGCCTACAACAATCCTATTTCTATTATGGGCCTCCTATTTTAGCAGCATACGAGCAGACTGAAACCTAAACCCAACCTATATGGGAAGGCTAGGCAAATGTCCACAGAGATGAGAGAGCCACAGCAGAAATAGGGAACCCAGCACGACCTGATGAGATTCTACAGTAAATATACTAAACTAGCTGACCCACGCAACTTCGTCTGCGTCACACAAATATAGCTTATAACCTTTCTCGATAAATCGACTATCCGACATAAATTAAGCTAAATCGTAACAAACAATAAATCTTATCTTTCTTCTTTATTATAATAGTTTAGATGGTTTAGATTAGCTTAGATTATATTAAAGTGTGAATTACTATAGGTATCTCTTACTGTTAAATACATATAATATAACACTCTGTACTTGTAAACATTATGCAATGCAGTAAATATTTTGAATTTGAATTTCCCGGAAAGAATCTCCCTACATTGCGTAGCGCGAATTATTTTGCCGCGCGGATATTTTTACATTGCGATGTCTTCTAAAATATTTGTTTAAACTGTTTAGAGTAAAGGGCACAAATATTCTATATTAAATTTTCCTTCTAACAAACACATTTATTTAAATATAGATTAATACCCTATGGGTTAAATAAGCTTCGCAAAAAATAATTATTTTTAACCTAACAGTTTAATAGTAAAAAAAGGTAACAGTGAGTCAATCTTAAAAGATAGATATATGCTGTCGCGGACTTTTTTTTAGAAATTTTAAAGAGGAACAATTCCTTCACACATGATATTTGCGTAACTTAAACCGTTTTCGCAGCGCACGCAGCGGAAGCTCTTAAAAAGGAAATACCTTTTTCCCGTTTTTGTAACATTTTTCATTTATGCTCCGCTCCTATTAGCTGTAGCGTGATGTTATATAGCCTATAGCCTTCCTCGATAAATGGACTATCCAACACAAAAAGAATTTTAAAATTCCAACCAGCAGTTCCTGAGTTTACCGCGTTCAAACAAACAAACAAACAAACTCTTCAGCTTTATAATATTAGTATAGATGATCATAACATCACGCCCGTGTTCCGCAAAGGGATAGGCGGGGGTGTACTAAAGTACACTAACATTTGACAGATATGTTTAAGTCCCACATAAAAGGGGGCCAACCTATTGCCATCAACCGGTCAGATTCTAGAGTGTGAAACAATAAAAACATTACACAATAAAATAAAAAGCAAAATTACATCGAATCGTAAAACAAATCAAATCGAATGGATATAAATCCGCCATGCACACTGTTTATGTGTTTCTACACATGTTTCACAAACGGGTATAAAATGATCGACGTGGAGCCATGGAGCGACGGGCGGCTCACTTCGTACTTCTATTGATTTTAGGTGAGTTTTTCTCACTTTTACAAAGTTCGGACAGTAAAATTACTGAGAATATTAGCGATTTAAAAGGGGAATGTTTAAGTATCAATTTGGCATTTATAGTTACTAGTAATATCTTCTTAGCTCTTATCTTCTCTTCACTAGAATAGACATGTACTTTGAGACAGTAAACGTTTACGAAGACTGCGCCAATACTGGTCTTTTCTTTGATTCCCAGGTGGGGCAATGTTATTGGCATTTTTTGTAAGAAGTTTCTCAATTATAGGCGAAATATTCTCCTTTCGCTCTGGGCAGTGGTGGCTCAGTGGTTGCGGCCCCGACTTACAACCAATAAGCCGTGGATTCGATCCCAGGCAGTCGCATTACTTTGTGTCATTTATTTCATCACCACTGCTCTCAAAACGGCGAAGGAAAACATCGTGCGGAAACCCGCATGTCTTAGAACCAAAAAATTCGAAGATAATTATGTGACATCTACCAACCCGCACTGGGCACGCGTGGTGGATTATAGCCCTTCCCTCTCCTATAGACGAGGCCTACTGAGTCCCTGCAGTCTGAACATTATAGGGTGATAATGATGATGATTTACCTCTGTCCAACTCCTCGAGAAAACAGGGCATGATGATAATGTAATAATTAAAATTCTTTTATAGCACAATTTGTGACATCCTTAATCAACAACACTGAATTAGAAAACAATGATATTAAACGGCGTGGACTCAAAACAAGACGCCATGAAAGCAGCAGACACAGCCGCTCCACGTCATCCAAATCTTCTTCAGTACGTGGCAGTTCAGCGGGTAAGCTGACTTTCACTGGTTTCAGTCAATGTGTGAGTCCCTAGAAGGAGATACCAACGGTTTTTCTGGGTTTTACTATGGAACTAAAACCGAGTTTTGCATGCCCTATTATTCATGAGTTGTATGACTGAGTATCTAGATTTATTTTAATCCCGGTAGGATATTTTTACCCAGGTTTTATATCGGACCTCCACACGGGCAATACCACGCGAAATTTACCATTTCGCATTTGTGCGGCAGATTTCCGGCGCTCTAAATACAGCAAACAGTGTAGATTTTCTAGTACTGTCTTGACCCCTGTAATAACGCAACTAGGTGTTGCCAACGGCTTCGCCCGCTACAACGCGAAAATTATCCCACAGGAAGATAAAATCGGGATAAAAACTATTCTATGTGTTAATCCAGGTTATAAACTATCTGTGTGCCAAATTTTATCCAAATCCGTTCAGTCGTTTTTGCGTGAAAGAGTAACAAACATCCATCCATCCATCCCTATATACTTTCAAAAAACTTTCGCGTTTATAATATGTATTAGACAGACAGACTTTTTTTACTTGTTTTTCACAGAAGACGATTCAGCCTCCGGAACACAAGCTGAATCATTAAATGTTAAATTCTCTTCGTCTTCGTCGTCGGAAAATGAAGAAACTTCTGATACTGATGGTTTACCAAAGAAAAAGAAACTAAAAAAAAACCGAGACCCGAAGTCTTCTTTAGAGCGCAAAGGATGGTAAGAAGTATAATATATAATTAAGTAATATATTTTATAATCATGGGTCATGGGGGGTACACTCCAGTGGCGAAGCGCGAAATATATACAAAATGTGGACTTCCCTAACTACGATGGTACGGAACCCTTCACGTGCGAGGCCGACTCGCAGTTGGCCAGATTTTTTTATGAACTTTTACTTCGTTTTTAGTAAGCTTCTGCTATGGTGCCACATATTTAACTTACTTTCAAATAACCCTCCTTTTTGGCTTCGCCGCAGTCGGGTAATAAAGTGTCATCTAATTTTAGGCGAAAATGGCATCGTGCGTGCACAAAATGCCTGGATGACCAGTTTGTTAAGTGGAAGGATCCTGGGATCAAGTGGATTTGCGGGGCTTACCAGCAAGCTCGGAGGTCCTTCAAGAGTGAGTGTATGATGCACCTCAGGAACTGCCAGGATGGAACAAGTGGGTAACAGGAGTTTCTAAAGAGATAAAAGACATGTAGGTGCTTCTGCAAAACTGACCATGATTTATCTCAATGTAAAGGCAACTTGCAACAACGTTGCTTTCTTCGGAAGGGTTTTCATCAACCCGTTGGGGCTGTGGGTTGTTCGAAAGAGATACCCCGGCCTCGGCACAAGGACTAAGAAGGAACATGGGTGGTTTTTAGTCAATAGAAGTCTGACACCCCCTTTCGCCACCCTAACAATTGCGACACCACAACCTAGTATAGTTTGTCGTTGCATGGCATTCCATAATTAATTTATTAACCTATAATTTATTTATTTGGCAGTGTTCACCAAGATAGCAGACAACCGCTGCCCAAACGGCACAAAGGATGGCGTTCATCCATACAACACTCATTTCTTTTACGATTACAAGGTTAAGATGACTGATGAGTCATCTAGCAGTTCCGAGAGTAGCTCTAGCTCTGAGCAGACCTCTAGTGTCAGTGACTCTATCATTGAACACAACATCCCGCCGTTCCGTTTTGATCGGGATACGTAGACTCACTACTCCAGAGATGGCGAACCTTTATGAATCGATGTGATACATTTTTGTGTGTGACATTTTTTCTACAGAAATGTTTATTGAGACCTTACACGTGCCGTCCAATAATATTGATTAGTCTTTATTGGGAGATAATTAAACTAAATATTTTCAACTAAAACTCTTTCTTTACTACCAAAAAGAAAAAACTTGACTAATGTCGTAGTAAATGTTTCAATTCTACGAGTAATTCAAATTAAAGTAACATTAGTGTACTTCTGTTGTTGTTCATTAGATGATAAGTAACTTATATGTATAGTTTAAGGGTTATAAGAGGTAACTGTTAGTAGATTGCATGTTGAACTTGACTCTTCTACCAAAAGTTTTCTAATCGAATCTTATGTTATTCATCTCTGAAAATAATTACTTGAATTTTTAATCATATTTTCATCTATGCCTGTTGATAATCATCATCAGCCTATAATGTTCCCACTGCAGGGACTCAGGCCTCCTCTCTAGGAGAGGGATGGGCTATAATCCACCACGCGGGCCCAGTGCGCATTGGCAGATGTCACATGTCTTCGAATTTTTTGGTTCTAAGACATGCCGGTTTCCTCACGATGTTTTCCTTCACCGTTTTGAGAGCAGCGGTGATGAAATAAATTACACGAAGTTACTGGGCCACCGCTGTTGATAATGTTGATAATATGGTTAAAAATTCGGTGGTGGTGTATAAATACTCTTCTTGATAAATTGAAAAGTTCTAGAAAACTCCCTGCGCTTAGTGACAAGCACTACACTAACGGTTCCACGAATTCACTCAAAAGCCCATACATCATCCATTATCTTACATCGGATCATAAATCTACAAAGCATCATAATACCATTAATCGTTGCCTGGCAACAATTTGTCAAGCAGACAGACAGACAGACAACTGTGTGATGAGACACCGAATATACTGACCTACAATACCACACATCACCCCCTTAACATGTCCACATAGAGTGCAGTTTCGTGTAAACCAACCGTAAAAGGTTATTTGCATTCAGGACTAGACGAGAATGTTAAATTGCAGTTGTAGTGAACTTTATGCAGTTTGGTTTAAAAGCGGTTTTTGTTTAGTTTCGAATTGTGTGCAAATGTATTTGTAATGGACCAGTTTTGAGTGCTTTGAGTGTTGAAACGTCATCGCTTTTGCATTGACTTTTACATGTTGAAGTCTGGAGGTGAAATGTAGGACTTTTTGTTATGGGGTGGCGCCAAGCTAGCGTTATTTAAATTGTTCGAAATTGTGTCAACATTTTGTATTATATTTGAGTAGCGGAAGAAAAGCTAATTCAATAACAAGATAACTTTTAAACATCGTCTTTCCACAAATAAATAACAAAACCAAAAGTGTAAACAAAAAAACTTTGTATTCAATCTCTCTGTTAACAAGAATTTCACCCCCTAAAACCCTGTGACACATATTTCAGCCCCCCCCCCCCCCCCCCACCTCACCTCCAGTATACAGGTTGTTGTCAAAGTTGTACGCACAAATGTGCAGCTCATTGCTTGTAATAGACAATTTACATAATGCCCGCTTACAAAGGACGGTTGGCAAAAAAAAGGGCAACAGTAAAATAGGTGTTAAAATGTAATCAACTTCACGTATGCATAGCAAATGATGGTTACCTGTGAAAAAGAACAAAAAGAGAAAATATTTGAAAGCTCTTTTTTCGTGTTAAAATGTAAAGTGTTATCAACTCTGCTTATTATACTGAAATTGAACGTTGTGCTTTTACAGTTAGGTTTTTGCAATATGCTTCTCGGTGGTCGTAATATTGCATAATTTTTCTTCGGATGGGATGAGCAATATTATGGAAACTGTGCTATTATGAATATACGAGAAATTGTATAATTTTTAGCAAGGCTAACTCTCGTACTTACTTAGTTTGATGTACTATTTAATAAATAATAAACTAATTCAATTTTCTTTTTAACTTATTGACGGCAAAGATGCTCACATAAATAGCGAAAAAGGCAAACATAAAGTGACCAAAAAACTTTGCGAAACTTTCTGCTGTCGCTACATATTTCTATTTTTACGTATCACAGGTGACAACTCTCATTTGCGGGACGCTCAGAGTAGGGTCTGCACAAAAATATATTTTGCACTTCTGAAAAGTAAACCATACCTTATGTTTCAAGAAATAGAGGTGAAATTGGCGTGAAAAAATAAAGTGTGCTTAGCAGGTAAGTTTGTTTTTATAGTACAATGATAAGTATGAATAATGCTGTTTAATGTTTTTGTTACATATTTTATAGTAGAAAATATTTGGCTGTTTTAAATATTTTCGTGGGTGGGGTAATTAACGTAAGGTAAAATGTATGTTAGACTGCCTTTAGGCCGCAACTTTGAATTACCATTTTACCCATTTAGGACATAGTGATCCGACCGTGAAGATCTAATGAAGATCACTAAAGATAGCAACTGTAAGAAATAATGATAACTTTCTGGCAGCTATCAGAACTCAAACCATTTATCACTATCACTATATATTATAAAACGAAATCCTGCGCCGCGTCTGTCTGTCTGTCTGTCTGTTCGCGATAAACTCAAAAACTACTGGGAGGGAGTGTCCAACTTCTACTGACTAAAAACCACCCATGTTCCTTCTTAGCCCTTTGTGTCCGAGGCCTTTATCATCATATCAGGAGGAGTCCACCACTGGAAATAAGACTCTCCCAAGCACCACTACATTCACCGATCCTGTACTCCTAGCAACCAGCAGATTCATCATCATCATCAGCCTATAATGTTCCCACTGCCTCCTCTCTAGAAGAGGGATGAGCCAGCTAGCTATATATACACGCGGGCCCAGTGTGATAGATATCACATGTCTTCGAATTTTATGGTTCTAAGACATGCCATTTTTCTCACGATATTTTCCTTCACCGTTTTGAGAGCATATTGGTTAATGTTAACTTCAACAGTCGCATATTTTAACCTAATTTACGAGTGTACGGCAACTCCCGTCCTTTAAATCCTTTAGCCCAATAACAGCGAAAATCCGCAACATTTAATTTAGCCATGACGCCGGCGGCTACATGGACGCATGACGTCACCCTGCAGCCAATCAGCGGTCCCCAGCGACTACATGTACTGCTCGATTGCATCGGCCGCCAGTGCGCGGTGTCGTGTACGTGGACGTTAATAACTGCCTGTACGGGGATGTTGGGATGAGATTATTTGAGTTTGACAGGAATAAAGGTGTTAGTTTTGGCAGACTTGGGTCTTAGAATGTTTGAGTGGAGACGATTGTTATGTAATTGGTATAGTTTAGTAAGTATTCTTGGGTTTGGGTTTTTGAGTTCAAAAAAGAACGTACACTTTACATTTCAAGTATTACATGGCTTCACTTTGTATAGGTTTCCCGTCCAATGAGGGATCCACATAAATTGAATTTGTCTGCTTGGTCGTCGTGTGTACAAAGATGAACTAGCAAATCAACTACCTACTTGTATACTTATAAGCAAAAATTGCATAGTGTCCTTACAACCAGACATTTGTCATCAGTTATAGATAACTGTATCAATGACTTAGGAGTTTACGAGATTGGTTAAAAAAAAACACACATGAGAAAGGACTTAAAGTCTTTAAGGGCGATCTTTGCACAGCAACAGCATAAAACAGGTCTAATAACAACATTCATTACAACCCCATAATTAAGATCCCCTTTCCCAAATTCCTTAAAAAATTCAAGCTTGTATCCCTAACTCCTCGTCAAGGGGTAAGTCCGGGTGACACCGAGCAAGGCCGACTTTACCCGAGCTTGGCCGACTTTATCCGAGCAAGGCCGAGTGGCTTAATGAAGTCATGTCGCCTGTCGACTGATGACTACATGATATTGTGAGCATACTCGGCTAAGGCATAGGTTTAAAATGACGACAAACGGCTCACCGTTATTCATTGTAAAGCTGTCTTATTTTGTACTTCGGACGTATATGTTTATTTTGTTTTACTTTCCATAAGTAGTATTGTTATAATTATAGCGTGCTTAGTTTGACAAATAAATCCGATGTTCCTTGTGAAAGCAAGCTTTTCGAGCTCGATAAATTTCTAGCGAACCAAAAGTTTGCTTTATTAATACAGGTGTGCACTTACATGGATGTTTTCTTAATAAATTGCTGTTGATGTACACTATTCCATACCTGAAACAAAAAATAAAACACATTAGAATATTGCAAATTGACATGATAAAAGAGACGACTGCTTTTCAGTTTTTCTTCTCGAAAGAAAAACAAAATCCGGTACTTGTATGGGGCTGCCTTAAATATCTCCTATCATCAAACGACCCACCTCCTTAATTTTCTCCATAATACCTAAAAATAATCGCATACCCAATAACCCGAGAACTGCTCCGAAAAAACAACATTCCGCGTAAAGTAACTGTTCCAGAGAACAGTTATTTTTTATCGGCACAACGCAGGCTTGTTACTAGCAGTAACCGAGGACATCTGGACGTAAAATACGAGGCGCCTATACATGGCCGCGGTTACATGGGTGCGTAACTTGTGCGTCAGGCGTTTGTCGGTAGTGGATATGTTGTAGTTCGATTACATCGCTTTATAAGGCCGAATTTTATCGATGAAACTAAACGCGAACTAAATCGCGTTCGGAGTTTCAGTGACAGAGTTCCATAGCAATTATAAAAGAGACCGCTCTTGAACGCAGTTTAAATGTGCTGCTAATTGGTATAATCCGATTTCTGTCATGGTTATGTTATGACACGTAGAAGCTTCTAAAGACATAAGTCTTCAAAAAACAGCTCAAATAGTTGTAGACAATAAACGAGAAATGAAATTTTATTTATCAAAGATTGAACTGGCAAACCGGTAAAGAACTTACACTTCATTCAATATGAGTATCAAATAAAAACGTTTTCTTTTTACCTAACTGCGGTCAAGTTCAAAAGGAGGGTTATTATTTTTTTTTTATCCCACCCTTCTGTCAAAATAAACGGAGCAATCTACAAAAAAACTATCTTTCCCATGTCACCAACACCTGTGCTACGCAACGGTGTGAAAATACCCCAAAACCTTTAGATTAATACAGCACCGACCGGACCCTTCCTCTTATTTTGTAGACCATACTTTGTTAATTTTTTGTGTACCTGCCCACCCCATTCTTCAAGTCGACGGCGTGAAGGTGTGTTGTAAAGGGGAATTATTATGTGTTATTTGTTTTATGGTACAAGTAGAGTTATGGGTTCTTTTATAGGGCTGTTGAGTCCTTTTTGCTTGTTAAACCTTTTCGTTTTATTTATTTTTTGTATCTGGAAGAAAATGAAGTGCCAAGCATTTTATTTTAAAATGTGTGTTTAAACCAGAAAGCCGCACGGAGAGAAGAGTGGAAGACTATGGGGGAGGCCTGTGCCCAGCATGTGCAGTAGTGGGACAATATAGGCCAATAAAAAATAAATTAAAAAAAAAACGTGTGGCACTCGGAGACTGCCGCGGTAAATCTATTGCATAGCATTTTTTATCAACTTATGCAATAATAGGTATAAATAATTAGGTATTAATAGTGTAATTACACACCAAAATAATTATTCATACAAAAAATTTGAACAAAAATAACGATATTATTAAGAGTTTGATCTTCGAATTTCGCGCGATGTACATTATATAAATCAAAACTAACCTTCTTAAACTAACTAAGCTAGTAAGAAACTCTATGACAGAAAATTTAAAAGAAAAAGTATTGACAGCCTGACGTAAGTGTCATAACAGTTGTCGTAGTAGCAGTGTCGTTTTAGACCGATTCGCAGAATAGTAATGCAAAAACCAATAAAACTTATGATAGATGCGTACTAACTCAGCGTACTAATAATAAAATGAATGTTTATAGAGTACTCACTCCTCACTCATTTTCTTTCACTATTTTTTCGTGACTTTCTTCATTAATAAATGCACTTTGTTTATTCATATTTAAAACACTTTATACACAAATTATACGAGTAAGAATATTTTAGAAGGAGAAAGCAGAGAGACAAACAATTATTTAATTTGACAACCTCAGTTGACAACCTTGTTATTTTCCGTAACCATAGCAACCTGGTTGAATACTGAATCCTGAATATTTTCGTTAGGAAATCTCTGGATTCGCTCTCCACGCTCAACTCAAGGCCCGCGATAGAATCTATGCAATAGATTAAAAAACAGAACACACTACTTTTTTTCGTAAATAGTTTAATAATATCACATACTTAAATACCAAATCTTGATTCCTAAATATTTTTTACTACCATCGACAAGCTATAGAACAGTTAGATTAAGCAATTTCTTAAAAAAAGCAACGATTCTTTTTGTCTCTATATTTTATTCCAGTCTACCAATCGTATCCCAAAAACCAAATCTTAAAACATCTCAAGTGAAATGTAGATAATCTAACAATGCCACCGAGTAATCCAAATAATCTAGCTTGACGTAATAAACAGGCAGTTTTCAGAGAGCTGGTAGATTTAGTTGTGGATCATGATTCCCGAGACGGACCGTGTCTGACCCAACTTTAATCCGAGACCACTTCAACTTGGGGCCGCAAGTCAGAAGCGTGGAGCGGAAATAAGTAGCACATCGGATGAGGTAGAGAATTGTGGAGTAATGTGGGTCAATTGAGTTAAGTAGTAGCTAAAGGTCTGTGAGGCCTGTGAGTAGAATGTTTTCAACCTCAAGTTTCAACTATACTCTGAGTCAGAGCACATGAGCGGCTTAAAAAGACACCAAATTAGACGCTAACCATTCGATAAAGAAGAAGAACTATAATGTCATATATTTTTACTCAAACACTGTGGTTGATCACCGTCATAAAATTGTGCATTGAGCGACTGCCTGTCTGATTTCCACAACTCAGTTATTGGATACATCTTTTAACTTACGCGAAAGCTATTTCAACGCAATTTCTGCAAAATCATGTGTCTCAAAATAGGCAGTCTAAGCTATGATAGTATTGGACCAAATGCGGGTTGTTCGAAAACGATACCGCGGCACGGACACAAAGGGCTAAGAAGGAAAATGGGTGGTTTTTAGTTAGTAGAAGTTTGACACTCCCTTCCGCTCCGCCCAGAGCGGGAGACGTGATCATTTGATGATTTCCAACCCTCTTAAAAAAAGGGCTAGATAAAATAGACGGTAGCATCTTTTAATAAATATGTTCACATAAAATCGCTATTCGCTTTCAGATTGGACCACATCTCATCTCGCTGGCAGAATATCTCATAAATATTGTATGCGTATCCACGGCGGACGGGGGCAGTTTTTTCGTTTAATAGATTGTCGGCACACGCCGGACTGACATATGCTAATACGGCGTTATGACGCGACGTAACAACACTCAAATTAATCATATTGTGGCCTTGTGTGGGGTATTTGGCTTATTTATTGTGTGTGGGGTACATTCTATGGGGAGGGAAAATTGATGAGAGAGAGATGTGAATGTGGAATTTCTGTCGTAAATGTGATGCGTGAGAAAGGTTTTGCCTTTTTTAAAAGCTTCTTAAATTAGAATTCGAGTGAATGGAATTTGATGTTTTCTTATCAAGTGCTCACAGTAAAACCAGAGTAAATAAACAAGACTTTTAATTTTTAACTTAATTTGCATTCCTAGCAATTTTTCCCTCAAACAAAACTTCACCCCTTTTTCACTATGTTTCACCCCCAACTACAAAAAATAAGCATAAACAAAATAATTAAAATCAACATTCTCCTTTAAAGTCCGTGCGTTGCCTGCGCTCGGCATCCCTCATAAATATTTTATGGGGCTGCCCGGTCTAGTTTCAACCCTTAAATAGGTTACACGGATGACAGGCAGCCATCACAAGCCAGCTTATGATTTTAGTTTTCACTTGTGCCTTGTACGTCTGGTTGGGTGATCGTGTAGGGATGAATATCTTTAGTAGCGTGCACTAGATAAGTGTGAACTTATTTAACATCATTTTCTATGCTACCAATTTCATTATCGCGAAAAAAATATAAATGTCCCTCGTCCTGTGTACATTTAAATCAAGTAAATATTCAATTTTGTTTGAATAAATTATACTGTCTTTATTTATTTTTATTAAGGCTCTCGCTTCTGTATATTGCTATTCCTACTAGCCTATAGCAGTGCGAGTCCGACTCGCATTTAGCCAGTTCTTGATTATACATTTTTATTTTTTTTATGTTTTACTCGTGAAAAAGTCCATTAATTTGACCCATGCGTCTAACAGTTTCGTTCAATTGTAGGAAATGTTAGTTCTCATACAAAGAGCACTCTGGCCATATGTAGGAGTTTGTCCTAGTTTGCACTTGTTCAGTTAACTTGTTCTACGCATTTACAGGTTTTATTTGACATCATGTTTTTCTCGGTTCGGTACTAAAGTTTCTACAACTAAGACAATCGTATTGTACCGTTTGGGTAACTGTCATGGTAAACTAATTAAAAGTGGCCGCTGGAAAAAAAAATGACGCCACTAGCCTATACAAAGTTAGGCAAACCCCTTTCATGTAATACCTAGACTCTCTGGTCATCATCATCATCATCATCAACATCATCATTTCAGCCAAATTAAAGACGTCCACTACTGGACATAGGCCTCCCCCAGGTGTCGACAAATTGACCGGTCCCGTGCGTCTCGCATCCAGCGGTTCCCCGCAACCTTCACCGGGTCATAGAAGATCCATTTTGATTTAGAAGACCTACTTAATATACCAACCTAAATTAACAATAGAATAGCTCGAAGTTTTTGTTTGTACAATTTGAGCCTCACCTTTTGATAACCTTTCCACACAATGAAAATATTTAGTCCTAAGTTTATCATTAACACCCACTTTAGTGTAACAAGTTAATGGATAGGCGCGTACTAAGTACAGCTGCTTAATATTCCGGCCTAGTCGCAGAAATAAAAGGGAAAGTGGATTACTTCATAAGTATGGTCAACGCCATCAGAAATGTTTATTGTGTGCTATGAAAGACTGGAAGTTGTGTGTAAAAATATTATTACCCTGTAACTGTCTTAGTGTAGGACAAAGAAAGATCGAACATTGACCACCATGTTTGTTTTTTTTTTAATGACTTTGCCTTTATTAAAATTTAAATTAATACGTGACATTATAATGTTATGACACAGAGAAAAACTTGCCAGAGACACAAAGAAGTGAGATGATATAGTGTCCAACATTAATTTTTATTTAGAACATAACCAGTAGAATGTTATATTAGTAGGTATCTTATGCAATATAATATACTAGCTGTTGCCCGCGACTTCGTTCGCGAGGAAATTTTGACGTGTATGTATGTGTGGGACTGCCTCTGGGATGTACTATGCCAAATCGAATGACAAATGCCAATCGAAGCGAATATATTCTCTTAAACTGGCCCTGTCATAAAATATGTTCCCACACATACATAATAATAAATATGTCTTAACTATATTTTACCTCTCTACCAATCTTTGGCTCCAAAAAGCCAAGGATTTTATTGACATACTTGCAAGAGCCCTTACTGCAGGTCGTCACAAAAAAAATTGTTCGCTAATAGTCATATCTTGCTAAATTTCAGGCCGGAAGTACAAAAATCAACTTACATAGAAACTCGCGAGAGCCTTTAGAACTCCCTAATCCGACCCTGGACCAAAATCTGTTCTTAGCAAACTTCTACTCTCCATAAACTACGTCCCCGCCAAAATTCATGACTGTTGCGCAAAAAATGAAGGACTTTCAGACAAACTTGTGAGAGCCTTTAGACCTCCCTTAACCGGCCCTGTCGCAAAATCCGTTCATAGAAGACGTCTACTAACTAATACAAACTACGTCCCTGCCCAAAATCAAAACTGTTGCGCAAAAAATGAAGGACGTTCATACAAACTTGCGAGGGCTCATAGACCACCCTAATCCGGCCCTGTCGCAAAAATATTTTATAACGGATGTCTTCTGACTATAAACTACGTCTCTGCCAAAAATCAAGATTATAGCACAAAAAATGAAGGACATTCATACAAACTTGCGAGGGCTCATAGACCACCCTAATCTGGCCCTGTCGCAAAATTAATTCATAGCAGACGCCTACTGACTATAAACTACGTCGCTGCCAAACATCAAGATTGTAGCACGAAAAATTAAGGACTTTCATACCAACTTGTGAGGGCCCTAAGACCACCCTAATCCGGCCCTGTCGCAAAATTAATTCATAGCAGACACCCACTGACTATAAACTACGTCTCTGCCAAAAATCTGGGTTATAGCACAAAACATGAAGGAGTTTCATACAAACTTGCGAGGGCCCTTAGACCACCCTAATCCGGCCCTGTCGCAAAATCCGTTCTTAGCGGACGTCTACTAACTATAAACTACCTCTCTGCCGAACATCAAGATTGTAGCACGAAAAATTAAGGACTTTCATACAAACTTGTGAGGGCCCTTAGACCACCCTAATCCGGCCCTGTCGCAAAATTAATTCATAGCCGACGCCCACTGACTATAAACTACGTCTCTGCCAAAAATCTAGATTGTAGCATAAAAAATGAAGGAGTTTCATACAAACTTGCGAGGGCCCTTAGACCACCCTAATCCGGCCCTGTCGCAAAATCCGTTCTTAGCGGACGTCTACTAACCATAAACTACCTCCCTGCCAAAAATCATCTTTGTACGTCCAGCGGTTTTTGAGATTTCGTGATGAATCAGTGAGTGACCTTTCGCTTTTATAGATATAGATAGATATATCTTCCATCATCATCATCATCACTTCCATAAGTATTACTAATCATCTGCACCTTACACAATGTAACAAAGCAGCACACACGCTTCCTACACATTTCATGGCCAACAATATACCTTTGTCTATCTTTACGTTCAATCAGATCAAAGGCTTTTTAAAAATCCACATGAATCCTGAAGCTAATAAATTCGCCATAATTTTAAACTTCGCTTAATTTTTCAACTATACCTTAACAAAGAGTTATAGATAACTAGCTAAACCGCTACTCCAGAAACACCCAACAAAATTCAATAGCTCAACCTCCCCCAACTTTTCCATTATGGTAATCCAAAGTTACCGATACCTGGCAGTTCGGGAAGGAATTGGATTGGCGCACTAGTGCCTTATTTACAGACAGTAGATGAGCCTCGATGTCGGGCAAATCTAATAAGTGCCGGTGTCGGTCGGAAAACTGATTTTATCGCACTTTATTTACTTTTGAGAGCTTTTATTGGCCGTATCAAGGATACGTGGTGAGCAGACGCGTAGCTAGGTAATGAAGTTTAAACTTAGAAACTGAAATAGAAAAATTGTAGCTGTGGTTTTATGTTTTGTCTGAGTGGAGCAAATATTATAGGTCTTCTTCTTCTTATCGTGTGGGCAGTAAAGTCTAACAACCCCACACACCCTAGTATCAGAGTTTCTAAACCGCCTCAAGGGCCTCTTAGATGATTTGACGACCGCCATTTAGCGGCCCGGACCACCGGCTTATACGTGCCTTCCGAAGAACGGAATCATCTTTTATTTTTATCTGACAATCAGGTGATTCAAGCCTGCAATGACCTAGCCAAACTGGAAACAACTTTACAAAGTATGCTTCCCGGAAGGACGAACCCACGACCACCGGGTCACAAAGCAAACGGATACCACGGAGGCAGTTATGCCATGAGGAATTAGCCCAAAACCTTGTTAGTTTCACAAACTAACAAGTTCTCTCTAAGTGAAGCTGTCTAAATATAAACCTAAGTTAGGTATTGAATACACAGCAACTTAAAGTTTTGTGTAACCTGAACATTTAATGTATCTACGTACATTTCAATGTATATTCATACAACAGCATCGAAAAAAATCCATGTCGATAGTTTTAGGTATTGGTCTCGCAGAGATCGTTGATACTGCTTCATATAGAAAAAAAATCCTCTTACATCGACACAATTAGAAAGATTTTGTGTTAAGTTACAGTATTAGTAGCGGGGCTAAAATCACTAACATATTATAAAACAACCGCTGCTGCTCCGCCTCGTCTGTATGTCTATCTATTCGCGATAAACTCAAAAACTACTGCACCGGTTTTCATATTGTTTTCACCAATGGATAGAGTGGTTCTCGAGGAAGGTTTAAGTATATAATTTGACCCGACATCCACGTGGACGAAGCCGCAGGCATCAGCTAGTTCCTGATAAATGTCCCGGTAATTCAGAAGTTTGAAACAAAATATTCCCCTGCCTAAAAACCACGTATAATTTCATGTAAAATGACAACGACATCAAAGAGACAATGGCGGGAGAAGTATCGCCGAATTACAAACATTATTTTAATCAGTTCGTACAAAAATGTTCAATATCGCGGCGTTGGCTCTTTGACAGCGCGCACGCATAGCGCAGCCCTGGTTTATAACATTGGATTAAGTGTTAAG
The DNA here is from genome assembly GCA_949775195.1 of Diarsia dahlii. Lineage (NCBI taxonomy): Eukaryota > Metazoa > Arthropoda > Insecta > Lepidoptera > Noctuidae > Diarsia > Diarsia dahlii. Next base: position 18,591,638 of record OX459212.1, read on the forward strand.
GAGGAGCGGGTAACGTGTATGTAATGTAGTAAGGTCGTCAGGTCGTCTAACAACGCCTGAAAGTTATATTGTATAGGCGACCAACCAATGATTCTTACGATTTCAATAAAATGGCATGAATATATGGTAGCTAAGCTTTATAGGTCATTGATTGATGAAACTTTTATGGAAACACTTTCAAAAATGGTGAAAATGTCGCCTTTTGCCGTTGCTATCTTAGATAAAGAGAATATATTGAAAAAAAAATTAAGCTGCGTTCAACCCGCTCTCCGCTCTGAACTTGACACCGCTAACCGCTACACGTTTACGCGTTTAAACCGCTTTTACATCTGAGTTATTTTTTAATAAATACCCCTCCCCTCTCCCCCCCCCCCACCACAGCCCTCCGACTGTGGCTGCCTTAATCATTGGCAATATTAAAAAAATCTGCTCCGGCAGCGAAATGTGCTGTAAAGACGTCGGCTCATGTTTGATTATGAGGGATTATTCGTATTCCTTGTGAGCCCCAGTGAAGACATTTCGTATGTTGTGGAAAGGGAAATCGAACAGAAATGACAAGAAGAGGCAAGGAAGAGGTCAACAAGAAGTCAATTTAGATAATATCAATGTATTATTATTATAAAGTGTTTAATAGTATAAAATAACTTCGTCAAGACACGTCTCTAATAACTGAGTGACAAAGCTTTGAAACTATTATATGTTCTAAAATAGATGGCGTTTTCATAATTAAGTCCATTATTTTTAAGAAACCTAGGTCATTACTTACTTATAAGTTAGGACCTGTTAGGACACTCTTGTGACTTGCTAGAATAATGGGTTGGTAGGTATCCACCACACCAGAGATCCCTATAAGATCCATCAAACCTTTTCCAAATTCGGCTACTTAGGGGTTTGGTAAGTATAAGATGTCACGCATATCCTGCCTCTCCTGGGAGCCTGGTACCTTTTAAAGGACAACAGGCAAAAGCTGTCAATCCGTAGTATTTTATGATGTAACTTTGCTGAAAAATAGCACTATATTTATTTCATATGAGAGTCGAAGATTTACTTCACGTTGTAGGTAAATAATTGCTAGTATTAATTAACTCGACTTCTCTGATAAAGCATGATTCTAAACTGGTTTAGGTTTTAGGTTCAGCCACAAACAGACCAGGGAAGTATACACGAGAGGACATAATAATTATATACTCACTATTATTATGGCGTAAGGCTATCACTGATAGTGATGATTTTAAGGTTAGGGTTTCAAAAGTACATACAATTTCAAAAAAATCTTGGTTTCAGCCATTTACTTATAAATATTATATAAACGCTTCAAGGAAATAGCAATTTTAACAGCAGAATTTCCTATTTTGTATATTTAAAATTTAATAAAAGCGTGTAAAGGATCACATGTGGGTTTTGCTCGTCTTTCATATGATACCAGAAGACGCTTTTACATACAACGGCGTCATTTTGATATTTTATTTAATAAAGCTTGGCTTGTGGTGTCAGAATATACGTCATGCTATTTTTAATTTAGCAGGAAGATTAGATTTTAACATTGGAAGTTGAATACTGAATCTATAGATAATCTAGATTGGCTAGTTTCACGATATCTTTAAGGGGACGGTGAACGAACATTTCTCCATACAAACGTAATACCAAAATCATTCGCGATACGAACTTAATACCAAATAGCAATTCGCTTGCATTTCGTAAACAGTAAATGTTTTAAAAAAAAAGTTTAATAGGAACCTAGATAAATATCGTCTGTATCCGAATAACATAAATTTAAGTTGGTAATATGTTCGTATCGCGAATGATTTTGGTATTACGTTTGTATGGAGAATGTTCGTTCACCATCCCCTTAATTCAAAACCATTGCTCGTTATGCTTCCAATGGCAACTATAAAGAACTTTTAAAATTAAATAGCTGTAATTACCGCATTTAGCACAATCACAAATTCACTAACCAACCCCACCATCACCATCACCATCTTCAGGAGCCTTACTTTCCTTCCTTGATCTTCCTCTCAATCTTCATTCATCAACATTTATATTCATCACTCAACCATTTAAATAAATCTCTAAGTACTCGTATATCCAGATATTTTGATCAAATGCGGCCTTTTCTTGTTTAGAAACCGCAAAGGTTTTAAATCTTTATCTATACTTCTATACTAATATTATAAAGAAGTAAAGTTTGTGTGTTTGTATATTTGTTAAATTGTAAGGGGTAATCTCGGGATCTACTGAACCGATTTTAAAAATTCTTTCACCAATAGAAAGCCACATTATTGTTGAGTGTCATAAGTTATATAAAAAACCGAAAAATAAAAAGGCTTTTACGTGGTAGTCCGTTTTGCAAAGTGAATCGGAGAAAAAACGGTTGAATGAAAGCGTTTCTTACGAACGCTGGCCCAACGAAGTGGGCACGGGTCAGCTAGTCAATAATATGTTCTCAAATTCTCTAAAACGTATTCCAAAATACAATCAATTTAATGCAACGTTCCCAAAAAGCAACATAAAATAAACAAAAATCCTCAACAGTATCGTAACGAAACCCTTCAAGATAATAACCAGTCACCAATTTTATTCCATAACAATACCAATTTCGACTCCCTTAGACCCCATCCCTCCTATTTTTAAAGCCTTATACAATTTGGAAAACACTTCCGACAAACTATCGGAGCGCGTACGATATCCTATTGGCTTATAATAGGGGGTGTTCTTAAAGTCGGCAGGAACGTTATACGAGGCAAATTGGTGGAGATACACTATAACAATGTCTCAAGGTGACTTTGTCTTTTTATTCGTGAGTTTTGGGCTATTTTTAGAGCTGTTTGGGTCGATGTTAGTGTAAAGAAATGGGGTGTTTATTGAATTGAAAATGAAGTTATTAGATGAAGTTATATAGACATATAACGGAACATAGAATGCAGGAAAAAATGTTATGTTAACACACTTGAAAAACCGTGCTATTTGTAGCATAAAACGAAATACATTCCGGGTATTGGCGCAGCGCACGAAAACGAAAAAACTGAGCAATTGACTGAACTAATTGAATCTTAGCACCCTCATATTCTGGATGAGGCTGGCACAAGACTGTGCATGTTGGCAAAGTCAATAACCCTCCTTTTGGGCTTCGCCGCAGTCGGGTAAAAAGAGGCCTATGTAATGAGCTAGAGCAGTGGGTGAAGCCGGTCTATGGGTGGATGATGATCTTGATGATAATGACAAATATGTTTGATTGATGAATTTAAACCCTACCATGCAACGTAACCAGTAACAATACGTTTCGATATAAATTCCATTACCCACCGATATTTATAACCGCCATTTTACTTCTCAGCATCCAAATAAACACATCACTCAAAACCTTTTGAGCGGGAACATCCGACGATCGCATTGTAAACACGTCCCTCAGCTTAAAAATATTCAATAATCCACGAATCCCAAGATGCAGGGACTCCGCGTCATTTAGCAGCACCATCCACCGCGATCCCCGATCCCTTACGATCATCCCCGATCTCCCCCGATCTTCCCCGATCTCGTGCGAATCCCCGCGGACTTGCTGCTAAGCCCGTATTTGCATTTATGAATAATGTCCCGCAAATACACGTATGTGTTGATTTTTTAAGATACATTTCTTGGTTTTGTATTTTTGTCGTATGTCCTGAATTGGAAGTGTTTTCTGTTTTTATGTGAGTTCGATGAATGTTTCAGTTTTGGTGGTTTATTTTTAATGGTTTATCGATTCTGTTTCTGTCTGATATTCTTGGTTTAAAGTAGGATAGTAGCATACCATGTGCCTTGTAAAAAGGTGTCACGAGAAAGCGTGATCTTTGGAATATTATGCTTCATAATACTAGGTGCTTTATTTGGTTAAATCTTTAAGCGATGGATGATGCTTTTTGTCAAAAACACACTTTCATCTACTTTCAAACCCTATATATTTCACTCTTTAGACATTAACCAAGATCCAATAAAACAAATGTCAGCAGTAAAGCACGGTCGAACCGTCGAAGATAGCGACAACACGACAAAGCGACGTCGCCGTACAAAGCGCCGTCGCCGTACAAAGCGACGCAGACGTTTGCGATTCGTCGTGTCTTCTTTTGTCTTCGTCGCTTTGTCACTGAGGATTCAGCGACAGTTGCCACTTGCGAGGTTTAGGAACTTGTAGCAGTGCTAGCGGAGATATAAGTTAGTAGCTATCTATCCTATCTATCAAATAAAACTAAAAAATATCGCCCATTGATAATTGCAAGTGCATTTGTCATCATAGTAGAAATAAATCCTGTGCTACATAAGCCTCTCTTACTTGATGTTGATGACAAGAGTACACACGAGATGTTACAATATGGCGTATATATATGCTAATAATGTGCTGCTGCCTGGAACGCATTTCAAGTCACGAAACATAGTACATACCTGCTGAAGGAATACCAACATTTCAGCTCTAGGCATCTAGCTTCTTGCTGTGTAAAAATCACACTACAAATAATTGACACAAGATATATATTATCTCATTATCTGCGCAGCATTTTCCGAACTTAGACGGCACAGTAGTCGCAGTGGCTGAGTGATTGACTGCTGCCCTGCGTGTCGCGGGTTCGATCCCCGCATGGAACAATTATTTAATTTTGTTCCGGGAGTTCCGGGACACAGATAGTTGTTCCGGGACACAGATAGTTGTTCTGGGTCTGGGTGTTTGGTTTATATGTGAGTTTAAATCATTGTAAACGCACCCACGATACAGAAGAAAATCCTAGTGTGGGGCAACGTTTTTTTCGAAAAAAAACTTTGTGTAAACGGATTCAGCTGAATACCAGTATTTTACATGGTGCGACTGCCCATCTGACCTCCACAACCCAGTTAATACTGGGAAACCAGAGACCAGCAAGACTGGTTGTCAGACTTTCGAGCGAGAGATATTGCAGCAAAGGCTTTATAGCACCGTATATCTTTCTATAGTATATCTCCAACTACAGCCTTTGTTTGAACAAGTGTGATTGTAAGTTCAACCCGATCTGTAGATCCTAGGTGTCGCCGCCATCTTAAAGTTCAACCCTACGTACGGCGCACCTAACTTACGTGAGGAAAGTTTTGTTTTGTGAACGACGTTCAACTTTTGTGTGTTTTGGGTATGTTTAGTTGTACTAACAGATAGATAGTTTTCCAACTATCGACGTAGATTTTTGCTTTTACTTTGTATATTTACAAGGTATATCGTTCTGTGGTTTCAGCCTACCCCTAATACTCCTAGGTATGGGTGTTTATGTATGTAGGTAAGTATGGAATGAATTTACAACACGAAATAAGATTATCAGACCTGATGTATTTAAAAACTTTGCATCATCACTTTCTTTTGATTCAGATTAGATAATACATTTCATTTCTTTTTGCTCTTAGACGTTTCAGTCTGAAAAATATACCTTAGTTTTTAAAAATAGACCTTTATCCCTATTTAACGACCCCTCCTGTGTAGCGAAGTGTCGATGATTATTTTTTAATGGATAAAAACTCGACACAGATCCATTTCCCCGAAACACCATTTTTCCACGAATTCAGCATTGACAAAAAGATTCTATCTTTCGCCGTATACTTTCAAAATGAAAAAGATCTTCAGTTCTTAGTTACAAAGACGTCGTGTCAAGGTCAGTGTTTAAAAGTACCCGTGAACGCACAAGAGGCGCCCTATGCCCTTTGTGTCGAGTGTCATTCAAACACGGCCACTTTTCTAACCACACTCCCAAACACGAAGCCACTGGAACTTGAACCTTATGATGAAGGAGTAAAGGTTGTTTAGGGTTTATTGAACTGTAAAACTTGGCTTGTTCTGGTCACTTAGTAGGTGAGTACGAGTAAGGGATTAAGTCTTGAATTTTTTGTATTACCTGTGTTGGGGTTGAAAATGATCGAGTTTTGCCCTGTGAAATGTATATCAGTAATATTTAGTATGGTAAGACTACAAGTAAAAGATATAAACTGACTTCTATGAAAAAACGTCGTGAGGAAAGCTTTGAGTGTGAATATTAATGGTTATAAAAGTTAATTACAAAAAAAAAAAGATTGATGGGCTGGGTAAAAGATGATATGGCTAAAAAAAACCGTGTGTGATGTGATGACAGAGAGAAAGAAGAAGACATAAGTACTGCACCCCAAATAAATTGGATCGAATACAGCAACAGAATGACAGCAACAGAATGACAGCAACAGAATGACAGCAACAGAATGACAGCAACAGAATGATGATACTATTATCTGATTATCATATTCCCTTAAGCTATTAGTTTATCTTGTAATCCTTATACATAAACCATACCAAAAATATTGATATTCAAAGTAAAAACTAAACACACTACCATTAGTTTCTAAAACACAAACATAAAATCCTTTAATCCACGTTCATAAACAACAACTTTTAATTAATACCACATAATCACCGCGCCCCTTACATACTACCACAACCCCTACTATCAACCCGAGACTAAACTTCGGGTGTTTCCGCCAAACTTCGGAAACGTCACGCAATAATCGTAACGACATTCCCACATAAAGTGGTACAATAAAAAATTAACTGGTATAAATTCAAAGGGGGTGAAAAAACTCGTACCTACGTATTTGAAAGGGTTAAAACCCCAAGTTGGGTCATTACAAAGGGCGGATTAAGCTTGTTCTCTTTAAATTGGTCGGGGTCGGTCGTACCAACACGGCGGATTAGCGATGGTAAATAAATACGGCGGCGGTCACAGGGTTAACTTTGACGAGGCTTCGCTATTGGCTATTGTTATTTGAGATTACGCTGATGTTTACAATGTAACGTTTGTTCTGAGGGACCAGTTCGTTAGGGAATAATTAAAAGGACATTTTTAATAAAGTTCATATTTTTATGTTTTCAGGTTCTCATCAAACATTGGTAACAAAATGGGGCTTTTTGAATTTATTTTTCTCATTTTTGTCCATTTAACATTGCTTCCATAATACTTTTAGAATTAAATTAAAACCTTACTAGTATAGGGTGTAACGGACTCTTCACGAAACCGTCTACCAATCAAAATAAGTAGCCTTACCGTACGCAGAAAAAATACACCTGTGTAACGATATTTTTTTTGATGAAAACTCACGTTTTACGGTAAAACTCAACGTACCAAACTAAAAACATTGTGCTGTTGCATCCTTAGAATATCAATTAAACGGGTTTTTGAAGGAAGTAAAGTTATAAACTTAAATAGAAGTATTAAAAAAACTTTGACCTACAATTCTCCATAATTAAAAGGTATGGTCCAGAACCAAAAAAAAATATCCCCTTTCGGCTTCGTTAAAGGTATTTTACTACCTTTACTTATCAACAAGGTTTAGGAATGAAAAATCTTGAATGACATTAATGCCACATTTAAATGAACAACAAGTTCACATCATAACTAAACCTAAATTATAGTTTCTTACCAAACACACCTCTACACAGTGTATGGTTCAACCGTTGATTCAGTGCTAAACGTAAGTGGTCGAAACGCCTGCTCGTTATATTATAGCAACCTCACACAGACATGCTTGTGTGCAGAATGCGTTTGTGTCGAAATATTCAGGCGCTTGTACCGAGCTTTGTATAAAAACAGCTTTAGTATCAGATGAATATATTATGTTCAAGTTCAAAACTATTTAACAGCAAACACATAATCTAGAAACTATTTGGTAAATAATGCTTTTAGTTTTATTGAAAGCTAAACACTGAAAGCCGAACCGTAGCCACATTATTACCCCAACAGGTGAGGTAAGGGTTAAAATAACAATGAACACAATCATTTTCAAAGTGTAAAGTAAAACAAGAGTACAAAATGTAAAACTAAGCACTAAAACGTAATTTAATTAATATTATAATAAGTACCCATAGTGTTGTAACCACGCGGGACATTACGGGATTTCGATGAAACACAAAAGTATAAAAGGATTTGTAGTTCATCACGGTACATTTTCATTTATTATATAAATAAGGCTAAGAGAAATACAATTAATATGCCGCTAGAGTTGTAAGTTTAAAACATTTACTGTAGTTACAGAATGTATAGTCACAGTAGGTAACTAAATACGTGATAGCTTTTAGTAAATTAAATAAATAATACAAAAGCTGCTCAAAAATATTACTTTTGCTTTGAACTTTCAACCAAACAACAAGTAGGCTATATTTTGATAGGGGTAACACCTCGTTTCATGCAAAACAAAACAGATGTTCAAAGAAATATCGTGACCTGAAACGATAACATACTCCGTATATTCCCAAAAAGAAAACGTAAAACATATTTCGGCACACACGATGAAAAAAAGGCTTCGTATGTGGATTAATGAATAACAAAGCCAGTCAACACCAACGGATCAAAAACACAAAATATAAAGCATGAAACGGCAACATTTAGAAAACGGAATATTTGAGCGTCCCCAACGAGACGTCATGGCGGAATTAAAGTCCCGGAAAATCGGGACACGTGTGGCGGGACTGGAGTCGTTACACATCACTAGTTCCGACCTTTTACTTTAATATTCATATTATTACGGAGAGGGCAATGAAAATTTAACGTGGAGAAGTAATTATGAAGCGGAGTTAGATGAGGGTTCTACTGTCCGACCTATTTCGGCGTGTACGGCCGCCACGCACTGCCATACTGTCTGAATCGATAATATGAATGTTCTGGTTAATCTATGTAGACACTGAGCTTAAAGCAGTTGTTATTTTAAAGTTCATATTCCTGGATGTACTATAAAAACAACAACTTTTTGTTTACAGGTTTGAGTTGAGGAACTTTTGTTTGCTTTTATGTTAATAAGGAAAATTATCACTAAATACACTTTTAAAGGGCGTTCTTTTAATGGAAATGAAAACACACGTGTTGAGTTAATAATACTCATAATCCAGTATAGGAAAAATAAAAATAGTCTAGCATATTGGTAAGATTTTGCAGGAGAAAACAAAGTACGGCAAAATAGTTTGTAATGATATAGGGGACCCCATTACCTTAACATAACAGCAGCCATTTACACCATAAAATACCCTTACAATTCAGAAATATTAGGCCAGTATCAAATGAGCGCCTGAAAATTATGGCTACAATAACAGTACTGACACTCGTTGCTATAAGAAAATTATCAGGCGCTCGGGGAAATTGTTCTCTGGTTAGTACATCTTTTATTGCCATTGCTATTACATCGTGATTACTGCTTGTAGATTTAGAAACGAGGATAAGCTAAAATTATTTACTATTATCGTCATGTTGTATTGAGTACGAAAGGCATACTTAAGATATCAGGCTTTATTATTGTTAAGTGGAAAACATTACCATTAAAATACCTCTCGTCTGTATTTACCATCACTTTAGACACTTCCCATTTTAAACGATATCTAAATTGTCATGCCTTCAGCAAATCAAACGACAAACTGGCCTGGCAAACAGCAAGTGGTATAGTCTGCGTCAGGCACGCCTCGACAAAGGCAGACTGTAATGCGATTTGCGACTAACTTTGTGTCTGGACGCGCCTCAAAGGAGAATTAAAAAGCTGAAATGCGAACCACCACCTTTTTACGTTTGACTACATTTTCAGTTTCACTCGCTTTATTTTATTATAGCTCTTTGACTGTTCTTGTGGGAGTCTTGATTTTAAGATATTTATGAATAAGATATTTAAGCTATTTTAGAATATTAAATATGATTGATGGGGAAAAATATCTTATTTTCAAAATTATGCTAGAGTAACTAAATAAATATTATACTTTACGAGTACATCACTAATCTTCGATTATTTTAGTTAAAATGATGAAGACGTTTTGTTTAGTCTCTACACGTACCTATGGGTACGCCAATGACATGCCATTATATAATGAAGAAACAGTTCGTTATACAGTTCGTGCCCATTGCAGAAAAAAAATATTATATTATTATTAAAATTTACCTCGTTATAGGTAGTTCTATTTTAAGACTATGCAGAAGCACTTAAAATTATGCATTAATCTCATTAACAAACAAACAAACAAACTATTTTCGTAATAGATTCCCGTAGTCTCTACAGTTTATAATGTTAATTTTTAAGGGACACAAAAGTTCGTGGTGCAGGTCCCGTCGGGGCTGAGGGTTTTTTTTTTTTTTTTATGGGACAAGCCCGCCACACTATTCCCAAACCACTGTAACTCCTGTTAGCCAGAATCAACAGTGGCGACCACAAGAAAAGCGCCGAGACAATGAACCTCGACGAAGTCCCAGAGAAATGATTTAACTGTCTTGGATCCCGCAACGAAATTAAACAGAAAAGAATAGCGGAGGAGTAGGAAAAAAAACATAGTTTCCACTTCCCTCCATATCAGCAGGAGACAGAACAGAACAAGGCCAATAGGCACACAGGGACGTATACAACTGAGATAAGTCCAGTTGCCTAGCACCACGGATATTATTGTCATTAATATTACTGGGTCCTAAGTTGTGAGCTGTTATATTTGATTCCAATAATAGGTATGACTGAGGGTTGTTCGAAAGAGAAGATACCGCGGCCTCGACACAAAGAGCTAAGAAGGAACATTGGTGGGTTTTAGACAGTAGAATTCTGATACTCCCTACTGCTCTTTAACCAGAGCCGGAGGAGTCATTTTGTTGATATTTCACGCTCCAAAAAAAAGGTATTCTCCTTCGATATGAAGCCCCCATGAAATAAATTAAATTACGAACCTTTCCCAACACCTTATAAACAGAAATGAAAATAATACTCATATGAAGAGACCTTATTGATGACGTCGTTTATTTTAAAATGGCGGGTGCACATTAATTTTATTTATTTGCTCCGATAAGGTGGTCACTGGTTAATAATGGCTACAGATACGGGTTGCTCATTCGTTGAAAGCTTAATAAAAATTGCTTCATGTGTTTTACATATAAAAGGACTTTATCAGTTAAAATTAACAAGCGTACACACGCCGTGTGCCCGATGGGATATGTCATAGCTGAAATGACGGATTCTTGTTTATCATATTTATCCATTTTATGGAAGAATTCTCGCACTTTTGTGATATGGAGAACTTTGTGCAAAATGTCAAGTTTCTAGACCCAGTTACACATGTCTTATAGTTTCTTAAATCATTGGTATTACAAAAATAATTATGTTTTCTTGCAATAAAAGTTGGACCTTCAGGTTTGTACAAAATATATTTCGTTACCCTTCAAGTTTCTAATAGCTCTCTCTGCTACCTATAAGTTTATTCGAACTATGATCATATTAGCCAAAGCCGAGATCTATAAACTCAGGACGATCTTTGACTTCGATATTATGTTCTCGGCACTATGTTGGACTTCTAGTCTGACAGTTTTGTGGCTACCACAGGAAATGTGCTTTGACAAAGTCGGCCTTTAAAACTGATGATAAATCCGCAATACCTGAAGACAATACCATCACCTGACAAAATTTCCCATTGTCAACAAAACAATATCTAGCCACAAACGCATACGGAGGACGAAATCAGAGCGGAATTCCTGAGCATACCTCAACACCGCACCTCGCCGTAATGACATCGACGTTCATTAAAATTCCTGGTTCAAAGCCTGCCATTGTGGGCCAGCGTGTAGACGCGTTAGCACCACTCATTATACACTGCTACAGGGATGCTGCCTGGATCCGCTTATGAGCTTTTAAGGGATAGTGCTCAATTGAGAGCGGTGGGTAAAAGGGATAGTTCTGACATGTGTATTACTTTAGTGAATATATGCTTTGTGTTTTATTGGTTACACTAGTTCCGGAAGATAAAATAGTCGTATTTTAAGTTAGCGATTTACTATAATGTTTAGTACATTTAACTTACTTAACTTAGCTCACTTTTGAACACTTAGGCTGTTGGAGGCCAAGTGTCCAAAAGTTGGTAGGTATTCCTAGAATTCTGGCACCTTACCGTACCTTCTAAAATAAGTAAAATTGTGGACAAAGATTAATGAACCAGCTAAATTAAACTAAAAGGTCTCCTATGTTTTATTTAAGATACAGAAAGGGAAAGTATTTAATTTTCAACCTGTCTAGACAGTGCGAGCATCTTGAAGGTAATTCAAACCATTTAATTAGAACAATCAATTTAATCATACTAATGTAATAACATTTGTCTTAATCAACTTTATAGTTATGTAGAACTTGTCAAAAACTTTGAAACTATTGCAGAATGTTCACAAGTTATTTAGATTCAACATCGTTTACTTTGAAATACTTGTATAATAAAGGTTATATCAATAGGACGGCAATCCAGTAGTCACCCAAATATTGCAGAATATAATCATAGGAAAACCCAGGTCAGAGACACATTGGTGCCTAAACTCGTCATGATCGTAGAATAATGTCGGTTTTGAAAAAAATACGAAAATCACTTTTTACCATATTTGAAAACAACATTGTTTAATTATTATCACTGCATTAAAGAAAAAATTGTATGTATTTTAGTTTTCAAATTAATCAGTCGGTAAACTGACGGATTTGATAGGCGCTCATAGTAAAGTGACGCTTGTGTATACTCGTCCTTGTACGACGCGCAGGGATCTCGCACCACCCCCTCCCGCGCCCGACGAATCCGCTCAATCGTCATTATTCGTCGGACTCGCTCATCGCGATGCACTGAATTAGACTATTCATAAACAATTACATTAGTTTATCTTTGTTAGTCTTTTTATTAATTATTTCATGCCTACTTAGTTTATTTTTTTACGAATTGTATTAAAAGCTATGCCACAATGAAAACTGGACGATCAAAACTTATGTTAAAACTTGTTGAACAATAAGTAAAACAGAACAAATTACGAATTTATCTCACCAAGAGTGCATTGATGAGGAAGACTTCGTACCAGGGACTCCAGGTAAGTTAGTGATACGTACTTACATTTTTTAATTCATGTATTTATTATTTTTTTGCAAAGTTAACAATGAAAGCGTCGGTTCTTCCTATCCGTCGGTTTTCTACGGAACGTTAAGAATCAATTTAAAACTTAGTTTACATAAAAATAATCATTTGTTATGTGATAGTACTATAACATTATGTTGTGTTGGTGTTAAATTTGACAATTTTAAGTTTCAAGTTGTATATAACTATACTTCATTTTTCTATGGACATGATAGTGTCGCGCAATCATACCCGACGATATTCTGCGGACACACCTTTTTAACTAACGGTCTTATTTGACGATCCGACTTTGTTCTTAGAACCAAATTCACTACCACCTTTTTTCTACTGAAAAACAATCATTATCTGTGTATATTTGATGTATTTTTCTATAAGAATATAATCTAATCTGATTAATAATTTACCTTCATAAATAAAAAGAAGTAAATTTTATAATTTGTAATCTTTAGAATATTTTTAATGCGCCCGCTTGTGTCCTCTCAGGAGTCAAACAGCTGAGAAGACAAAGGCGTGCACGCGCATGTATTCCGATGTTGTGGTAATGTGATAAAAGTGAAAGAGTAAAAAATCATTGGGAAAGTTGTTTGTTATCATAAGTACAATCACGTGTCTAACTGCCGTACTCAGAGAACGTTAATGATTACTTAGGCCGTTAGGCGTTTACTTGGTGATGGCCTAAGTAATCATTAAACCTCTCTGAGTGCGACAGTAAGTGTCGTTCACTACCAGTCAAGATATATAATTATTTATTACGTTAATTAATTATAATACGAGTATCTATTCATGGTCATTTATCTTTTCGGAATGCCATTCACCATCACATCATCATCATAATTTTTCTTTCTTTCTTTCTATAAGGATGTCTTTTCAGATGACGCAGACCTACACGGAACAAGAGAAATCATAAAATCTACAGATAAAAATATGAAAAAGAACGCACCATCACCTACTTGTGTTCTTGGAGAAGATCCTTTTATGGCCGTGTATCAAAATGCATCCTCACCGTCTTTACTCCCGTCAGAAAATCAGCATGGTGTAGTCTCCCTCTTAAATATCAACGTAGCCTTCTTAATCCCTATAAATACCTCTACCTTGATATCAGATCTGTCACCTTAACCGATTACCCCGGTTGTTGAAAACAATGAACAAACACCTGTGCCATGAAACCCGTTATGAAGTATGTAACGATTTTTGCTGTCCCACTCACGATAGTGCAGACTATAGCAACTGTCCATCAATCAATGCAGCTGTGTCTATGGCTGATAATCAATGTTATTGCTAAATGTGGAATGAAGGTGTTTCTTAAAATAAAAAGAGTGGGTCTTAAAATGAACATGGATAAAACCAATGTTATGTTGAATGTTCATGTAACACCCACTCCTATGAAGATCGGAGACTCTACACGCAAAGTTGTGGACAATTTGTCTACCTGGGACAAACGGTCCAGTTGGGTAGCTCTAATTTCAAGAAAGAGGTAAATCGTCGAATCCGACTCGGCTGGGCAGCGTTCGGGAAGTTGCGTGGTATCTTCTCGTCTAACTTACCCCAGTGTCTCAAGACGAAAGTCTATGACCAGTGTGTGTTGCCAGTGATTACATACGGGACCGAAACGTAGTCGCTCACAATGGGCCTCATCAGGAAGCTCAAAGTCACCCAAAGGGTAATGGAGAGGGATAGCCCTCTCGCTCGGAGTAAGAAATGAGGACATCGGATGAGAACCAAGGTTACCGACGTAGCCCGAAGAATTGTCAGAATTAAGTGTCAATGGGCAGGGCACATTGCTCACAGAACGGATGGCCGATGGGGCCGAAAAGTTCTGGAGTGGCGACCGCGAACCGGAAGACTTTGCGTTGGAAGGCCTTCCACTAGGGGGACCGATGACCTGGTGAACCCACTGGATGCGAGACGCACGGGACCCGTCAATGCGGCGACACCTGGGGGAGGCCTATGTCCTGCAGTGGCCTACGTCTTTTGGTTGAAATGATGAATTAGGTAGGTTCAAATAAGTTTGGATCCTTTGGGTTTGGTCTTCTTAGTAAATAATGCTGTTGATAATTACTTAATAATGCTTAATGTTTATTACATTGATTAAAAAAGGGTCCAAAAACTAAACCAAATATAATGTATTTTATTTGTGAAACCCTACCTACCGCAACCTACCTATTTACATACAGACCACCTGCCTACCTACTTACTCATGGTTAAAGTAGAATATGACGGAAGACAAATCCGCCAAAATATTACCCTGTAAGTCAATAGAACATGATCGGAAAGTCACATTACATTCGTCACTCTTTGAACACGAACTTTCCGAAGAACAATGTCGGATAATACTATGTGACTGTGTTGACTCCAACGTAAAATGAAGCATGTGATTTTTCGGGAAAACTGTTTAATTATAAGTTATTATTTTAAATTCATTTTAAAACAAACCCTATTTTTCATGCCAATTTTCAAAGTTATAGATTTAAAATTAAAAAAGTTATCTGAAAAAAACGAACATAATTATTTGAAATGGCTGCCCTGGAAAGTTTAATATTTGTCAGATCCGTCACTATTCTACGACTATGACGAACTGGTGTCACAATTATTCTGCCATAATTATGACACCAGTTTAGGTACCAACCACTCAATAAAGAAGAAGATGAAAGAAGATCGTATGAAAAACTGCCCTCTCTTATTTATCTTCGAAACACAATAACTGTGTCTCTGTCATCATAGCTAAAACTACGAAGATCAGCATTTTAGTGGCTGTAAGAAATTTAATTTTGGCAAACGGATATGAGAAGAAAGACAGTATTATTAGGAGGAGATATAAACTGTATCCGTTTTCCTTTCCGATATTATCCGGGTATCACCCCTTGACTAACAAACGCATCAAAGGGTGCTATAGAAAAGGGGTAACTGCTTAGGTCTTAACCGGAAATCATTGTAACATAATTTCCTAACTCCAAATGAAAACATATCAATAAAACTGTACCGTAGTTTTAATTTAATTTAATCTAAACAACGGCATCTCGACACGTAAGACAATAACAATTAAATCCGCACTGCCATCCAACAGATGAACTCAAAGCTTTCGCCGACGTGTCCCGACTTCCAATCGAGCAGTTGAGCTACATTAGCGACTTCAAATCGAGCTACAGCGACTTCCATTCGAGTAACATAGCTCGAGAGCTCGATAAACGCTCCACAAAAACAATCACCAATTAAAATAAACACGAAGCACATTCGTTGTGTCAGCACTCCACTGCGTACAAATTTTGTTTGTCAACCCTATTTGCCACAAACTCTAAATTCAATCTTAACACCCAGTAAAACGGTCCATTTTACCCCAACAACATTTAAACGCTCGAGATAACTTGAAAACCTCCTAAACTTGTCGAACTAATACTCTCTTCTTACCTCAAAATGGCTAAAGTTTGGCTCAATTCCTTAAGGACGTAAACTGCTTACAGTTGCGCAGTCAAATCCAGACTTTATTGTTCAGTGAGTAAGGTTTAATACCATGTGGTTGGCCAAATATACAGGTTGATACTAAATAATGAAGTAAGTTTGCGAGAGGGTGTTTTTGAAGTGCCCAGAGACCTGTTGAAAGGTTTGTTGAATTAATTTTTTTATGTTGAGTAAATCGTAGAAGACGTTTAATGTTCCGCCAAATTGGGAAGCTGTTGAACTCAATCGTGGGGTAGTACTAGTTACCGAAGTGTCATACTTTGTAATACCAACTCAGCCGTTATATTAATTAAACGTCTGGAAAATTATTAAACATTATTAAAATGTAACAAACTAAAAATACAAACATGTGTTATCCATTTTTTATCAACAGTGAAAACGTCTTCTTGCATCGACAATCTACGCAATATTTTTTGTTTACAAAATAACTTAGAAACAAAGTTACCGAAAATTCTAAAACAAATTGAGCAATTCAACACCACCTTCCTCCAGCCAAATCCAGCTCATACTTCTACAAAATAAGAACATTGATTCTCCGGAAAAACTATCAAATCGACACAATTCGTACAAACTGCCGCCGAAATGTAAGTCTGAGTGAAAAAACGCAGACGGCTAAGTAAGCACGCCATTTGTCTAACAGCTGACAATCTCCCCCTCCCGTCCGTCTTCACCCGCGACGCGGCGCGTTTTTGTGCGATTTCACGCGACAATGTGCGTTTTAACGAATGTGTATTTTTTGTAACGTCCTGTATATGTGACAGGTGATAATTTTTCTTTTTAGGGCTGTCACAGACGAACTGTTTTTATAAACGACATGATGTTATTTTCTTATATTAAATGTTAGGAAGTTGCTGATTCACGAATATGAGAAAATATTGGGTGTGTCTGTAAGCGGCTTACTATCTTGGAATAGGTAGGGGATTTACTTTCCACAAATAATGGTATTGACGTAAGATATTTGTCTATGATTGCCTTTTCTGAACTTTCACGTCGACGTGGGTGAAAGTTTGCCAGATAAGAAATAGGTCATCTAAATGTTTTCGTGGCTATTTTAGGGAAACAGTCGGTGATAGAGCAAAGGGTGCGGTGGCAGAATTGGATAAAAAGTTAAGTTATCAATCTTATGACCACAATAAAATTATTAAGGAAGTGAAACTTTGACTTATTACGGAAGTAAAAAAAAAACCGGCCAAGTGCGAGTCGGACTCGCGCACCGAGGGTTCCGTACAAACCTGCAAGGTTTACAAAGTTCGTTCATTACGACAATCGAGTCATAACTATGAGGAAAAAAGTAATAAGTTTATATTTATTAAAAAATATATATTTTGTAATGTAACTAAAAATTTAAGGTTTTCGGAATTTTTCCTTTATGTGTGCTATAAAACGTTGCTTCATGCCAAATTTCAAGATTCTAGGTCGACTGGAAGTACCCTTTAGGTTTTGATTCCCTTGCGAGTACTTGCGAGTTTCAAAATATGCAGCTTAAATTGCTGTTTCTTTTAATTGCGTTGACATAGAAGTTTGATTTTGTTACAGCTTAAAGGTATTATAGACCTGAGTATTTGGTATGAATTTCAATTTAATACCTCTACGCGTTTATGAGGAAATGGGTAGTAAGTTTAAAATTATTAAAAAAAATATATATTATGTGATGTAACTAAAAATTTATGGTTTTCGTAATTTTTCCTTTATCTATGCTATAAGACGTTGCTTCGTACCAAATTTCAAGATTCTGAGTTCATGGGAAGCACCCTGTAGGTTTTGATTCCCTTGCAAGTGTCGAAAATTTGCGGCATAAACGGCTGTATCTTTTGATTGCGTTGGCTTAGAAGTTTGATTTTTTCACAGCTTCAAGGGACAGTAGACCTGAGTAATTGATATAAATTTCAGCTTCATACCTCCACGCGTTCCTGAGAAAAAGGGTCTTGACAGACGGACGGACGGACAGACGGACAACAAAGTGATCCTATAAGGGTTCCGTTTTTTCCTTTTGAGGTACGGAACCCTAAAAAGAGGCCTTTGCCCTGCAGTGGGATGATACAGGCTATCAGTATCAGAATCAGTAAAACTTACACCTGACTTTCTACGAGTACAATGAATTTATGATATAAAATCAGAAAAGAGAAAAAGGCGTAAAAAATGCGTCCTCACCGCTGCGCGCCGTTAACGGAGAAAAAGTGTCAAGAAGGCTGTCAGCATTGCCAAATTGGATGGCAATGCTGATTTTTTGACCAAGAAATAGGTCAGCCCTCGCCACGAGCCCTAGGTCACGAAAAGGTTCAACCAATCGTACGGCGATGTCCCGATACTACATATGCACTCGGACCTTATGACCCAACTGTTTAAACCCCAAAAGTACGAAAGTTAAGTAAACTCAAAAAACAGTCCAAAAGTGACAGTTTTTCATTGTGAATTACCACTACATAGATTATAAAACTTAACTCATTAGTTACCTACCTAATACAAATGTGAATCAACCTTATGTGACGCCTGTATGGAATGTCATTTTAATTTGACAGCTCAGTCTCAGTGTTACAATCACACAAACATACCCCAATGTTGCCAGTTCCCAAACAATTCTAATTTACGCATTATTTATCTCCGTCTCCCGCGAATTACATCCGACGACATACATAATATCTCCAGTAATACTCATATAACTAAAATTAGGGGAAGTTGGGACAATAATTCAACGTTCGTTTGAGATGCCTATCTGTGTGACAGCTCGTTAGAAGGGAGGTGCGCCTGATACGGAACACCTTGCCAAACGTCTATGAAATTACGAGAATTGAGAGAAAGAAACGTATTTTTATCTTTTTGAGTTCTTTTTACAGCAGCGGTTTGAAGTGATTTTTCGACATAAAATGAGATTGTAAAAAGTAAAGTTAAGTTTCTCAGTAATGAATTTAAATGACGTAGTAGTAGATTTTAGTAGATTTAACTTCGTAGTCTATTCTCATAACGTTAGCCATTATCATAAGCGCATGCATTTAAAGCATAGGATACTTTTTTTATTGAAGTTTACAAATTTTGATAGGTACATACTCAGATTTTCATAATCTTAATAAGTCTCTCCTATTATCTTTATCTTCTTAGATAAAAGAGTAACAAGTATACCAACACGTAAGTTACTACAGAACACGGACACGCTTCAGCGGCGGCTGCTAGAAGAAATATTGTGAGCACTTTACGTTCAGACGTAAACGCCAGTACATTAAGCCATCTGTCAAATTACTTTAATTGATAATCCACTTTATGCTGTGGCATAAAGTGGATTATCTAGGTTCAAAGTTAATTGAGAAAAAAACAGTTACGGGTAACTTGATATGCTAGCGGCTACGCGGCTGTACAAACCAAGCGTCACCTTACTCGTAAAGACGACTCAATTTTTTTTATTTTTTAAAACAGAAGACACGTATCCAATATTTTCGATAATTTAACTGATCCCACTAAACAAAACCATATTGTTTTTAGTCAGGAAAGTAACCAATTTCGAAGCCACATTTTTTGTCTCTCTAGACTAGATGTTGCCAGTGCGGCTATTCTATATACCGTAGTTACTGTTACGTAAATACATAGAATTTTATGTGCAGGCCTGTTGTTTATATGTACTCGTATTTTGGAAGAAAAGAGAACAATGCTTGTCTAGTAAACATAATATCACATTACCTACTATTGTTATACAGGTAGGTTTCGGAACAAAAGATTTCTAACTCATACAATATGGGTTAAGAATTTAATAAAGCTAGTCTTTGTGACGAGTTATACTTACCTAGTTAATGTTAAATGTAATGTCAAACAGCTAAAAACTGTTTGAAGGTTTTCTTTAGTGTAATATCACCCCGTCGTCGAGGCTTCGAGTTCCGTCGAGGCTGCGGGTTGTTCGAAAGAGAGTAGAAGTCTGACACTCCCTACCGCTCAGGAGTCATTTGATGATTGAATTGTTATTCAACACATACATACATGACATTTGTTTCGTACCAAAAAAAAAGTATAGTACCTATCACGACATTTTTCCCAAAGTTTTAGGCAGGTTAGGTTATACTTGCCATACATAGGTAATAGTAAGCAGTCTTCTTTTACTTGATCCCTAATCAAAAGGAGAAATAAGTTACAAATTCCTGATAAAAATAGTTATTGGTTTGAATAAAATTCGACATAATTATTTTAGTTTTTTTGTGATTTATGTTTGCATGGTCTATGTGTATGCAGTACCTAACTATGTTTTTCATAAAACACTCGTCAAAAATATTTTATTAATTAGTTTGGTGCTACGTCCACGTACCTAACCGTTTGTGTGCGACCCAGACTCGCACTTGGTTTTAAGAATCTTCAATCTTTACGTTTCTCAGTAAATCTAACCTTTTTCTCTCCGTTAAAACCGTATTGTATTTAAGGAAGCCATTTACTGGCGTTGTTCGGTGACTTTTTATGTGAATCAATAGCAATAAAACATGGCGACTGTGTAATGTTATGTAGATTTCTATTTGAAAGAATTCGCGTGTACGTTGTATGGGAGCGGAATTAATCGAGCGGAAAAATGAAAGGATTTGTTGCTCCTGTATACTAAATACTTTCGAGAAATTTTGTCGGTCTTGTATTACAGAACACTTTCTCATTGTTCTGGTCAACTAGAATAAAAAAGAATAAGGTTACGAAGATAAGGAATTTCAGTCCAAAGGACATCTACCACTATGTAGGTACTACAACACTTGAACTACTAAAAATATTCTTCCAACCACGGAATAAAGACGATGTCATGTGAAATTACCCGACATGCGATTGACTGTAAAATAACAAACAATGTCTTCAAAAGAATCAGATTATTACTCGTAAAATACCGTTTACAAACAAAGTCAACATTAAATTACACAAAATCAATTTGAAACAAATGACTTAGCAGAGCAGTAACAAAACGCACCACGTACAGAATCTTTTGCGTTTTATTCAATTCAGCATACGTCAGTACGTTCCTTTATACGAATGGCTGAGTTATATCTTTGTTTGGTATTCAGAGGGGAAGATACATGTAAATAATTGCTTGGATGGGTCTTAAGAGGGGAGGAATGCTTAAATTGTTTAAGACGACAAATATATTTCAATGTTTTTGTACAAAAGTATTTCATTGAAGAAGGCTGAAAGTTATAATTGGATAGACTAGCTAAGTGACAAGACAATTTATTGAATCTATCAAGTTTCAATAGATTAATAACTAATTTTGTTGGATAGAAAATGACTTGGAATTTGGTATATTAACGCCACGAAGAACTTTGAAATTCAGCCTCAAATATCTATCTATATTAAGTAAGTACGTTAAAAATATAATTAAGTAGCCGTTCCTAAACAAACTACGCCAAAGAGATTGTATTAATAACAGCGGACCCAAAACAACTTTTTTTCGCTCAAAGAAAAACATCTCCTTATTTTTTCGAAGGAAATCTCATAAAAATGTTACGTTCTACATTTTATAGCACTTTCAGTTACGCAGCCTCCTTTAATTAGTTCATTTTGAAACCGTCAGGTGTCGCCACCGGCGCTGGGAGTAAACAAGTTTCATTAGAAATTCCCCAGGGGGCGCCTGTGTCGAATCTTCACCCCAATGCTTAGCCCAGATGATTTGCGAAAAAGTGCCAAATTACATCGTCGTGGCGAAAACAAGAAATGTCCAAAACACTGGCGAAAAAACTCGGTGAACAAGCAGTTTTGGCCCCCAAGTATTTAGATGAAAACATTTCTGTTCGTAACGATGGAAGTTAGGAATTAAGACGAAGGAAACTGTGCTCCGGGGTAAAGTTTTGTGTGAACACACGAACGTACAACTACTTACAAATAGAATTAACACAAATATGGAGAGACTTTATTCACAGTAAAGCCATTGAACTTACAAGGTAGCATTTCCAAAGGTGACAAACACAAACGGTATTGGCAAAGACAATGACAGACCCCAACGATACGATTGGTATATTCTCATAATATTAATCAATTATATTTACAGGATAGATTGAAGGTACAAACAGTTACCGCGAATTCAGTACGTTCTCCGACATAGTGGTCTCATCACCTGTTCTTTTGAAACAGTTGCTTAGTTAAGTAGGTATTTTATTTTAAAGGCCGTTAAAGCAGTAACCTGCAAATCTCCTCTCATTTTCCGTACATGATACCAATAAACATGTAACTACATAATAGTAACACTATTCCAAAAATTCAACTAAACCACAAAGCCACAACATTCAGTAACAAATCCTATTTCGAAAGCGAGTAGCGTTTGTTTCAAAATAAAGCTTCGTTTTAAACGCAGCATACCCGGGTAAAGATTGTGGAATCCTGTTAACCGGCTGACGACATAATTTCCAGGGGGTAGGTGGGGGGTAAAGGGGTGTTCCAGGTGGATACCACCCCACTATACAGTGTATTGTTAATACGTTCGTTTATTAGGTAAATACTCTGGTTTGTGCATTTTCACCTAATTTTAGAGAGAATTTCGCTTTTCGTGCTCTATTTGTGAAAACAGTACTTGTACTACTGGTGAATTTTGGACACTCGCTTATTTGTATTCGTAGAGTAAAAGTTATTCCTCCGGCTTATTTTTTACTGAATTTGTCCAGCGTTCTTTCTCTATAAATTAACTGAGTGAATTCACGTTTTTGTTATTAGTATTTGCTCGTAATATTGTGTGTTCAATATTATGAGCACTTAAGTTTCATCTTCAAATGCGTAAGCATCAGTTCGTCATCCACTATATCTGGATCTTGTTTGGGTCATCTCGGACATTTTACGGAAAATCGCAGAATATATTTGATTTTTCCGCCTAGCTATGTCGAAACATGCCAAACAAGTGTGTAATAATAGCAAGAGAAAAAGCCTCAGGGTGAGACGTTTTACCCAGCTTTATTATTACTATAACACTTGTTTATAAACTAAGCAAAGAACGAAGTAGCACACTGTCACATTATAAAGTTCAGACTTTAAACATGACCTACATTTAATCAAGCAACAACTCCACCTCTTTCTGCCAAAAAGGCCTGCTCAGAGGCCAATATAGTGCGCACATTACGTGACAATGAGAGGCCCAATCGGCCGCCGGCTTAGTGGCCTTACTGTAGGCCTTTTTATGTGCCCTTCTGAATTACGCCCTCATTAACCAAACCGATTTGTTGCCTGTATCGTGAGGGCTGGTATGTTTCGGGGTCAGTTTTTCAGACGTAGAATTAAGAGAGTTTTTGTGCTAAGATCTGTCCTTTTGCTAGAATGGAAATTAACGTTTTTGACCTTTTAGATGTTGATGATATGGCTCAGAAGAGAATTACTGTCTCGTTGGTCTAGTCATTTAGTGTATGTAAGTGATACGGCTGATCATGAGACACTGGGTTTGTCTGTTTTTTTTTTCTGGTCTGTCTGTTTTTTTAATTTAGGAACTCTGACCTTGACTTTGACCCAGCGTAGCACTGGGTTTCTAAAAAATAAGAGTGCAATTTATATTAGTTGTGTTGTTTGCAGATGTGTGAAAAAACCTTCATTCTTTTGTTTAAGTCCTGACAATAGTATTAAATTAGTTTTCACTTAGTCTAGTTTACTTATACCACCGTGCAGACATACTTTTTGCTCTATCAACACTCCCCATAAACTAATAGATTAAATGTTACTATTGTTACGTCTTACATCACCCATCAAAAGATTGGGACTTCCACATTCCAAAGTGAACACAAACATTTCCCCGCGAACATTAGCTAAAGTTCTAGCGTCAAATGGAACGTAATTAACATGTAAACTTGAATAGAAGCCGTAATTCTACATAATTGAATAACTTAGTACCCTCACTCCCTCAGACTTCACCCGTACTCTTACTTGATTACATCTACACTAATATTAGAGGAAAGATTTGTATGTTTGTGTGTATGTTTTTAATGAATAAACTCCAAAACTACTGGGTCGATTTCAAAAAAGTTTTCACCATTAGAAAGCTACATTCACCCTGAGTAACATAGGCTTACTTTTTATCCCTGTATTCCCACTGGAACGGGAACTACCCGGGTGAAACCGCGGCACGACCGCTAGTATTAAGTATTACAATTCCGTGATTCTCGCATGAAACCAACTTGGGCTAATTTCTGGTTGGTCTATAATATCTGGGTTATTAATGACAATCTATTTTGTAACACTTAGGAGATTAGCCTTTTCCCTACTACGTTAGGGTTGGCTTCCAGTCTAACCGGATGCAGCTGATAACGCCGGGATGGGTTGCCCTAGAAGGACATGCATTGACCTTATTGATGCTGTTTTTCAGATCAGTCAGATGCGTGTATGACCACATGTATGAACGCAGACGAGGCGAGTGAAATGTAATGATCGTAGCAGGTGGCGTTCTATGGTATCTGCCTACCCCCATTTGAAAAGGGCGTGAGTTTATGTATGTATGTATTTTATATAAGTGTTAATCACAAAACCTGCCCTAAACACTTCTGTCTGCGATGCCTTACATGCTGCCGAAGACAGAGTGAGCTGGCGCAAGACAGTCCGGGAGAAAGTGATCCAAAGAGACCACGACCCTCAGCATTGAGGAAAAACGACGCAAGGAGGGAATCACAAAAAAGTTTTATCGAAGTTTCGCATTACCAAACCACGTGCCATGTATAGAAAATAACACTATGAAGTCTAAAATTACGCAAAAAGTCTTTTTAAACACCTGTCTATACCGCTCTCAGGTTCAAAAGGGACGCTTACGATGTATGGATACACATAGAACCAATATCAACCAGCCACAATAAAACAGCCACAAAACGTCCTCTCACCAACACAGCCATAAGGCCTCGCGAAATCAGACATCCACACATCACGGTACAAGATACCAACGACCACTAAAATAAATATGTACATACAGAACCACGACACGCTTTTAAATTCATGAAAGCAACGTTCTAGAGGTGTCATTACACAATACTGTACGTTTTTATTGAACAATAACCGTTCGTAGCGACCTGCAACAGGTGACTTCTAGCCATAAAAAGTCCTATCGACCCCTTTTTGACCCAAACTTCCAAAACAATAAGATATCAACTTTATACCCAAGGTTTTTAGGGTAGGTTTTCTATTGTGTTCCCAAGTTGATTAAATGGAGGAAATGAAATCTGTTGTTTCTCATTTTGTTGGTTTTTGTTTAGTAAACGTTGTCTTAATGGAATGAAAATATCTTCAGTATGGAGTTGCAGTTGCTTTTAAAATAATGAAGTGGTACACACGGCTACACATCAAGCCATACATTTCCAGTTTACGCTGGTCTCGCACTGTACGGAAATCCTATACAATGCGAGACCAGCTTACACTGGAAATGTATAGCTTGATGTGTAGCCGTGTGTACTCTGAGATAACTGAATTAGTAGTGGAGCATCTAATCTAAATATCGTTAGAGAACAAATAGAAGTCTATAGTCAGACACTATTTCTGTTTTATTGAACGCAACCTCGGTCATGATATCGTTGATTGCATCTTAGACGTTTTTTAAATCAATTGGATTTATATTTATATACCTAAATCTGCAAACTTCACTATTTGTATCGAACGCTGTATTTATTTCAGAGCAACTGCGATATTATAGCTTAAACAAACTTATCACATGTTTACAAGTTTCTCATAAAATCAAAACTTATTGCTTTTCAAAGTTCAGTAATAATATCGAAAGGTCCACGTCCTTTCGAAATAACACACAAAGAAATCGTGAGGTAACACATCGCCTAAACTTGGCACAGTGACATACTGAAGGCTTCAGGTTTCAGACAGTAATTACTGCAAAACCCAGTTACCAGCCCACTCAAATAATTATTTTAAAAATTCACACCGGCTCGACCCCGTGTTGAGTATCCCTGCTTTTTAAACCCCAGCAAATATCAACTTTAGCTCTGAACCTTATAAGGTTGATTTTCCCATGGAAAGTGAGTGTCTTTTTTTTTTAAAGCAAACATAGGTACCTCGATTAAATGGGGTGGCTAATAAAAAAAATGGTTTTATTAATATTGTTAACTTTTGATAATCTTTCTGAAGCAAAATTAGAAAAGGAATCGTGTTACGGGTTTCGTGAAACTTTTTAGAAAAAAAATGGACGAAACATGATCTTTTTTCGGAACAGAAACTTCAGAGGCAACTTTTAGAACAAATCTTTTAAGTAATCTAAATTCCTTTTTTCCAATTTGCAAAGAATTCTTATGCAGACATTAATTTATTCAAAACTAGATGCTCTGTGGTAAAGTAGTAGTTTAGTTAAGTGCCTAGATAAATAATAAATCTGATCCATATTTATTCAACACAAAGCTCGCTAAAGAAAACGTTAATCAGATGACCGGAAAAAGAAAGCACTAAACTTATCCGTATCCAACTCCCACTTGTCCGGTAATTGGAAAGATTTCCGGATATAACCAGATTGTAGCGGTAACAGTCAGTTGTAGCCCGTTATAGCCAGTTATAACTACTTATAACCGATTTCTTATTTTGTTTTAGAGGCGAATATTGCGTGTTTATCACATAAAAGCGCTATTATATTTTGATAGTATGTTTTTCTCGACGTGAGAATGTAAGAAAGATATAATACGTTGTATTATGTACTTATCTTTTGTATGGCGGGTGAATTGACGCGATGAATGGTTAGTTGTTTCGTGCAAATATTGGCTGGTTCCCTTTTGTTCACTTTAAGTGGGTTTTTTTGGGATTTATTGTGTGAAGAGGTCAATGGACGACTATAAATAGGTTCAAGAGATGATTTGATGCCTGAACTCTGCTATAGTCAACGGGTAGGTTCTGCCATGTTTTCCTTGTATTACCTTTAAGTCTACTGGATGATGTTCAAGCTAAGTAGGTTGTGTTTGTGTAGAGTAGAGGAAGGACTTAGCAAACATGCTGTGTGGCATAAACTTGTTACTGATTACAAGATTTACAATGTGGTTTCCCGATCGAGAAAATCATGTGGCTTACCTCTTTTCGATTCATCATCATTTGCTTCATTTTTCGCAACTAAGTTGCTTTCTGTCTAACCGAATGATGCTGGATGAAAGTACTTGGCATAATGTCCTCAATTCAGTCAACGTCTTTTACATTTCGCTT
Source organism: Diarsia dahlii (assembly GCA_949775195.1). Classification (NCBI taxonomy): domain Eukaryota; kingdom Metazoa; phylum Arthropoda; class Insecta; order Lepidoptera; family Noctuidae; genus Diarsia; species Diarsia dahlii. The sequence continues at coordinate 18,619,077 of OX459212.1, forward strand.
TACAAATGTAAGACACAAAATCTCAATTAATTTACCTTTAAAAATCCTGTAAAAAAATCACTTACGTATTAATCACAGCTTCTTTAATGTCTTCATAATAACCAAGACTTACCTGAAAAGAACAGACACAAAATTAATGAAGTCGTATTTAGTAGTCAAAAGACTAAATATTTTAATAATGAAGCAATTTATCATTAGTACAAGAGCCTACGAAATAAATTCTAACAGGTGTGAATAATTAATTACAGTTGCCATGGCAACGGATAGTACTGCCACTTAATCTGCTAGCTATTAATCAAGGGCATTTTCGACGAAAAATGGCTTATTCATGAAATATAGCTAATTCGTAATTTAGTTTCAAAGTGAGAGGACATTATTTAGTAGCTTAATTGCGGAACATACTGGCAATGCTTTTATGTATTCGACTGTAATATTCTTTATCTTTGAGCACCGGTTTCTCCGTGATTGCAGGGCCGATTGACGTAATTGATACGTTTGTTTACTTCTTAAATCATATATTTTTCTTCTTGGTCTATTATGTTGATAATGTGGTTTCTGAAGTCCGTGTTATAAAAGTCAAAGACACAAACAAAGGTATTTTTATTAAGACAATTCGACCAAATTGACAACGGGATATTCGTGTTAAACTAACACGAATATAACAAAAGTATAGATTTTTTTAAGGAAAACCTTATAATATTCAATAAAATTTGCAGACCATTACATTATCTCTCACTCACGCATTAAATATTTAAAAAGTAGCCTAATCAAGGCAATCAGTAAAAAATAAACGAAATCCTCTTTAAAACAATAACTATTCCGCTTATCTCTCAAAATAACAATTTCCATTTCCTTCGCGTTTTCAATCGGCATCATTCCGATCCGTCTGGAACCGGCATTATCTTTAAAAACGTTAACTGCCGGATATTACGCATATTATCCGGAGTTTACCCCAACTTAAAACATTGTAATATCGTTTACCTTCACTCGGTAGCTAAATAAAACTGTTTTATTTTCATTTTGCACGAAAATATGGTACGTTTTTGAGTTTATGAAAGTCTCGGCTTGCTTTAGAGTTAGAATGAAGTTTGCTAAACATTTAGTTACATTGTTGTACTACGTATGTACATAAAATGGAGAGATACGACATAAAACAGCTATAGATCCAGTATAACTGGCCTGTTGGTCTAGTGGTTAGTGACCCTAACTGCTATGCCGGAGGTCGTGGGTTCGATTCCCACCCAGGACAAATGTTTGTGTGATGAGCACGATCATTTGTTCTGTGTCTGGGTGTAATTTATCTATAATAATATGTATGTATTTAGAAATATATAAGTATGTTTATCAGTTGTCTAGTACCCATAACACAAGCTCTGCTTAGCTTGGGACTAGATGGCGTTGTGTGATAGTTGTGGAATATTATTATTATTCCCTTTATTCATTATATAAACAAATTTCATACATTTTTAAATATTTCCTATAAAAACAATAAAAAAAACATTTAAAAATATAAAAAATTGTAACCCACCGGTATCGGGAACAGGGTCCAAGCTACCGGCGGTCAGGGCTCCAGAGAAAGGAACCTCCTAACAATGCGAGCCGTGTCCAGGAGTACCGCTCTCTGCATCAAGCCCTTGATCCAGCCGCCTAACGAGAGCCTCCTCAGATGTTGGTCGAGGCTCTTGGCAATTAAGCCATTGGCTGTGATGACTATCGGCATAATGATCGCTGAGTCCACATCCCACATGTCGACAACCTCGCGAGCCAAGTCAAGATACTTGATTTGTTTATCTTTCTCGGCTTTCACGAGGTTCTCGTCATGCGGGACGGTTATGTCAACAATCATTGCGCGCCGCTCTGATCGATCCACCACCACTATATCAGGCTTATTAGCTATAATAGTCCTGTCAGTGATGATGGATTGATCCCAGTACAGTGTGATACTGCCATTATCGAGAACTGGGTCGGGCACATACCTGTAGTACGGCACTTCCGATTCCACAAGGTTGTATTTCAGAGCAAGTTGCTGATGGATAATCCTGGCTACAAGGTTGTGTCTATGCAAGTATTCTCCGTTAGCTAGACGAGAACACCCGGAGATAATGTGACGGATTGATTCGCCCGGACGGTGGCATGCCCGACATATGTCAACCGTACCGTCCTTCACAATAAATCTCCGGTAGTTATTCGTCATCATAACTTCGTCCATAATTGCACAGACAAAACCTTCGGTTTCTCCAAAGAGTTCCCCGGAACGTAGCCAGGCTACGGACGCTAGGAAGTCTACATCTTGCCCGTGTAGGGCCCGGAAAAAGCGTCCGTGGAGCTCCTTGCTCTGCCATACCTCCATGCGGTCTTTAGTGTCAAGCACTACAGGTTTGCGCCAGTTCTCTTTAGCCAAGGAGAGCGGGGTGAGGCCCCTGTCCACCGCGACAACATCTCGATGCATCCCCACGTCGGCTTCCAGGAAATATTCCCTGAGACTGCATATCTCACGATTGTGGAGAGTCTTAGCATTTAAAAAGCCTCGACCTCCACACTTCCGTGGGATATACAGTCTCATAACCGAAGAACGTGGGTGATGCATTCGATATGTCGTCAACAATGAACGAACCCGCCTATCCAGGGCGTCTAGCTCTGTTTGAGTCCATTTGAGTATGCCGAAAGAGTACATCAAAACCGGCATGACCCAACCGTTGAAGGCACGCACCTTATTTCCGCCTGATAAAAGACTGTTACATACTTTTCTCAGGCGGCCAAAGAAGCGTTCCCTCAACGATTGCTTCATGTCGGCAACGTTGATGCCCAGCGCTTCCGACATACCCAAATACTTGTAGGTTTCGGTTGCTGAGAGGGATCTAAGATTTATGGAATCTGTGAGCTGGGTTCCCACAGACTCCACAATCCCCCCTCGCTTTACATGCATGACCGCACACTTATCTACACCAAATTCCATCCTGATGGCGCTACTGAAAGCTTCAGTGACCTTATTATTATTATTAATTATATTGAACATCAGTTTTTAAAAAGTGGCTCAGTACACCACTTCTTTGCGTTTAGGGGATTTTCAAGGACGCTCACTCTGATTCTGCTAGTCCCCAAGCTTAGTAGCTTGACTGAATGTATATTGTTTCTAACACCATCTCTAAACGAACGATGGGCTGTGAGAAAAATCGTAATTATGGCCAGAAAATGAGATGACTATAGCATTGACGACTGATTTGAGTTTCGCGTACAGCCAATCACGCGGTTTTGAAGGCTTCTATTCAGAACCAGGCTAAGAGAAACAAAAGAGGAAGGTAATGTACTCACGGGATACTGGGAGCCTGGAGATCACCACACTGTTGACGAGCAGTCGTATTTTCACGGTATTTTTGAGTATAGTCTTCGCGGAGAAGATGGGCTGGCCAGCCGCTCATCATTTGAGTTCGAACTGAAGTTTTTGTTTTCTTCCGTCAGAGGGCGCGAGCGGTCCGACGATATGATGTTTGGATACGCAGCGTTTGAATGTCGCGTGTGGCGGCAGATTTAAATTAGGAATACAAGGAAGGAATGAGGATTAACTGGGAAAGCATCCCAAAGCCTGTTCATATCCCCCCATTTGAAATCAACCGGTGATTTCATAAGATAAGATAGATGAAGTTCGAGACTTACGGCCTATGCAGATTCATTTGTCATCATGCTGATAAGATTCTAAGATTAAAGCTAAGCTGATAAGAACAAAATAAGTTTAAATGTAATAGATAAGTCTGATATACATATACTAGATACTTGAAAAATGGTTAAGTGTTTTAAGTGCGTTAAATTATAAGTATGAAAATATAATGCAGATAAGTTAATTATTTTGCTCAATTGGAAGAGGACAAATTTTGACAGCAGGTCTTACAAGTAAGCCTTTAGATGTTTTGACTGTCACAACACGAGTAATGTCATCTTTACCCGGATGGAGCTGTACAACGCGGCCCAACCTCCATTCGTTGGCAGGTAAGTTGGGTTCATAAATGGTAACAAGATCGTTCAGTCTTGGCTGATGGTTGCCGTGTTTGAACCATTTCATTCGCTGTTGTAAGGTATGCAAATAATCCCTTTGCCAAGTGCGCCAAAAGCTTTGTGAGAGGCACTGTAATAGCTGCCAACGAGTACGTAAGGTCTCGTTTTCCGCGTACCTTGGTTCAGGAAGAGATACTAAAGGTCGACCGATGAGGAAGTGACCAGCTGTAAGAGCGTCAACCTCGCCGGGATCGGAAGATAGTTCCACTAAGGGTCTTGAGTTTAACATGGCTTCCACCTTCGTTAAGATAGTGTAATATTCTTCAAAGGTAAGAATCTGGGATCCTATGATACGTTTGAGATGGTATTTTGTTGATTTTATACCGCTCTCGAAAATGCCTCCGAAGTGAGGACCGGAAGGAGGATTGAGTTTCCAAGTGATTCCTCGAGAAGCGAGGTGACTGTTAATACTATCGCTTTCGCGGTTGAGCATTTCCCTAACTTCCGACAAGTAACGCCTGGCACCTACGAAGTTAGTGCCACCATCTGTGACTATGGAGTGACAAAGTCCTCTCCGCGATACAAAACGATCTAAGGCCGCTATGAATGCTTCAGATGTGAGCTCAGTAACCAGCTCGAGATGAACGGCCTTGGTCGCGTGGCAGACTATGAGGCAAAGATAAGCTTTGTAAGTTTTAGCGCTACGACGTCTACTTTCTTTTATCATAAAAGGACCTCCGAAGTCGATGCCTATTGTTTGAAAACAATGACCCGGGTGTAGTCGAGAAGGTGGAAGATCACCTTGTAAAGGTTGAAGTGGAATAGGTTTGACTTTAAAACAGGTCACGCATTTAGATAACCGTGATCTGATAAGATTTCTAACGCCGAGTATCCAAAATCGACGCATAATTAAAGATTGGAGTAGGCGAGGCCCACAGTGAAGATAAGTCTTATGATAGCGGTCAATAAGAAGAGTACTCAATCGTGAAATCTTAGGTAAGAGGTATGGATGTTTGACTTGACTTGGTAAGGACGCGTGTTTAAGGCGTCCCCCCACTCGCAAGATTCCGCGAGTGTCAAGAAAAGGAGAGAGTTTAGATAAGTGTTTGGGTAAATGTTTATTGGATGTTATTAAAGATATGACATCATTAAAACTTTGATGTTGAACATATTTTGTTAAATGATCTAAAGATTGGTTTAATTCAGTGGCTGTCAGATAAGGTAATAAGTTACGCTGAGAACGTTTAGCTTTTGCGTTGTGGATGAAACGGTAGATCCATGCAACCACTCTTTCCACTTGAGAAAGAGAGGAGTGGCGTTCCATGATGGAAGTAAGCAATTCAGCTTCACGTGTCACACCAGTATGACACGCGCGTGATGGAGGCTTAAGTTCTGGTAGGCTATCGGACATTTCAACTGCTGAAGCAGGCCAGTTGCAAGTTTCGTTGGACAGCCACTGAGGACCAGACCACCAGAATTGAGATGAAGATAAAGATAGGCATGATAAGCCACGACTACAGATGTCGGCTGGGTTGTCATGGGTGGACACATGTCGCCACTCAGCTGACACAGGACTGTCATTAATTAGGACTACTCTGTGGGCAACGAAAGTTTTAAGCTTGTGTGGCTCAGTGTTCAACCACGACAACACAGTCGAGCTGTCTGTGAACAAGATAGATTTATTTAAGATGATTTTTGAACTAAGCAAAGAATTAATGCGATTTATTACTTTGGACAGTAATACAGCACTGCAAAGCTCTAAGCGGTTGACAGTCAACACTTTTAGAGGTGCTACTTTGGACTTAGCAATCAAAAGATAAACTTGTACGTCGTGAGAGGTAACGACACGAAGGTAAACACAACATCCATATGCTTTAGTGGATCCATCACAAAATCCGATGAGTTGAAATTCCTTAGACTGAGAAGGTATAATCCTACGAGGGATTTCTATCAGTTTTAAGTTATGAAGATCTGCTATAAAGCTTTGCCATTCTATAGCTATGTCTCTGGGCACAGGTTCGTCCCATGAAAGATTAAGACGCCACAAGTCTTGAAGGAGCAATTTGGCTTTTAAGATAAAAGGTGTGAGCCACCCAAGAGGATCGAAAATACGTGCGATGCTAGATAAGATGGAACGCTTAGTACATTCTTTGTCCTCGATTGGGGACTGTGAGTAACTAAAGTTGTCACTCACAGGATCATATTGGACTCCTAAGATTTTTAACGTTGATTTGTCACTTTCTTCAGAGAAAGGTTTAGGTACTTGACAATGATCTGCAGGCAAAGTTTTAATAAAGGATTGTGAATTGCTACTCCATTTTCGGAGCTCTAGTTGAGCACAGCCTAATAAACTGATAAGTTGATCTTTTAGTTCTATGGCTTCGCGTACAGAGGGCGCGCCGGTCGTTATATCATCGACATATGTCTCGTGAAGGAGAGCTTCAGCTGCGCGTGGGTACGCGGCGCCATGGTCGGCTGCTAATTGATGGAGGGTACGGATGGCCAGATAAGGTGAGCTACTAACTCCGTAGGTGACAGTCGCAAGTTCGTACTCTTTTACTGGATCACTAGGAGATTCTCGCCATAGTATGTGTTGAAAGTTCCGATCCTCAGGTCTAATTAAGATTCCTCTATACATCTTTGAGATGTCACAAGTTAAAACTACTGTGTGTAATCTGAAACCGGTTATGATATCTACAATATCCACTTGAAGCTTAGGGCCAGTGAATACAATATTGTTTAAAGATAGACCGTTAGTAGTTTTAGAACTAGCATCGAAGACTACTCTCAATTTAGTCGTCGTGCTCTCTGGGCGAACGACGCAACTGTGAGGGATAAGATAACGATTGAGAGTAGGTACCGTTGGGTTAGGTACCGGATACATATGATTTAAATTCTCGTACTCGCGCATAAAATTAACATAATCGGATTTAAGTTCAGTCTGACGATTAAGTCTCTTTTCTAGATAAGTAAAACGCGACAAGGTACTATTGTAGGATTCACCCAGAGAACGATCGCCATCCTTTAAGAGGATTGGTACGACATATCGTCCGTTAGGTTCGCGATAGGTTAAATCAGTGTACATGCGTTCACAGGTATCATTCTCGGGTACGGTGATAAAAGCGCGCGGTGGTTCCTCCACTTCCCAGAACTTTTGAATTTGTTCGTCTAATTTAAATGTGGTGGCCACTAAAGAGCACGCAGTGTTCAAAGGTGCAGAATTAAAGTTTACTGCCCCTGACAGAATCCACCCGAAAACGCTATGCAGAGCGGTAGGTAAACCGGGCCCCAGATTGATGCGTTGACCGTCATAGATTTCATGGAATAGTTCCGCCCCAATTAATAAGTCGATTTTGGCGGGAACATCGTAGTCGCGATCGGCTAACACTAGATGGTTGCAACGTTCTCGAACGACTGATGGTACCTTCACGCTAGGTATTAGAGCAGTGATGCTATCTAACACGACTGGCTTGATATTAAATTGTGGAGCATCACCATGTACAGGTCGTATAGTGCATTCCGTCACCCCTTTTACTTGTGTGACTGAGTTTTGTCCTAGTCCGGCTATATTAAGATTACAGCGGCGGAGTTTTAACCCGAGTATTCGCGCGCACGCAGCGGTGATAAAACAATCCTGCGCCCCACTGTCTACGAGTGCACGCACGGTATATTGAGTGCCGGCGGCGGTGTTGAACACGCGCGCCTGACACGTCCCTAGTAAAACCATGTCACGGTTGGGAACGGCAGCGTGAGAATGTGCTGTAACGTTCGCTGCAGTGGTAGCGCCGGCGCTAGATGGCGCTGGGTCAATATGCAATAGGGTATGATGACGTAATCCACACACCGTACAAGACATTTTAGATACGCATTTTTCTATGACGTGATTTGTACGCAAACAATTTGTACACATATTGTTTTTACCTTGTACTAACGCGAGTCTAGCACGAGAATCTAAGGTTTGAAAGGTAGGGCACCGATAAATCAAGTGCGGCTCACTGCAATGAGCACAAGCCACATTGGCAGGAGGATTAGATTTTGCGAGATAAGATGAGCGTTTTGAACCGCTGCTATTTTGCCTACTGGTCGCAGGCGAAGGTTTTTTCCCTTCGAGGTTACGAGGGTTAGGATTGTTATTAGATTTAGAAGATAAATGACTAGTTTCTAAGATTTTAACATAATCTTGAAGAAACTTTAACAATTCACAAAAAGTAGGTATTTGTGAAATGTTTTTCTGAGATTCGAAACGATTACGCGTGTCCGAGTCCAGCGCACGTGAAGTTAAACAAAATAAGATAAAATCACCTAAATTTTCAATTTTTAAAGCTTGGAGTGCATGGTATGCCTCATAAATTACGTTTGATAAAGTTTGTAAATCTTGGAAGTTACCCGATTTCAACACTGGCTGGTTAAAGAATTTATCTAAATATGTTAAAGCTATAATACGCTTGTTTTGATAACGCTCGATCAAACTATTAAAAACTACTTCGTAATTATCAGCGGTCATCGGAACCCCTTTGACAATAGACAAAGCCGGGCCTTGTAAACAAGACGCTAAGTAATGAAATTTTTCTATTTGCGAAATCGAATTGTTATCGTGAATTAAAGTTTTGTAAATATCATAAAATGTTTGCCAGTTTTCTATTTTACTATCGAATTTAGGTAACTCAAGAGTAGGTAGCCTAACGTTACGTCCTGTTTGCATGGAGTCGAGAGCCGCCGGCCCCGTGGGCGGAGCCGCCGGCGCCGCCTGCGACGTCCCGTCGACGTTTTCGCTCCTAACAGCGACCTGTAAGTCAGCCGCTGCACCGATTACGGCATAGTACAAATCATCAAACGAACTTAAAGACTTTTGACACACTTTTGCATCAGGTTTTATGGCTAACTCCAACGCCTGTATTTTACTACACAACGCAACAAATTCTTCGCGAATTGAATGTATCCGCGTATATCTCGCCTTGAACGACGATACCTTTGAACGATCTTGAATCATAGATTTTGATAAGTCATAAAGGATTTGGATATCACGATAGACATATTCGCGTTGAGACTGAAATAGTTTAAGTTTACCGTCTTCCATTTTGTTTTACGTAGGTAGACTATGAATGAAAATACGAACCTAAGTTGAGATTTATTAGGTGTAAATCAATACCTATAGGTGAAATAGTTATCTAGTAACGTTTGTTAGTGTATAAATACCGTGAATAGATAAAGTTAATAAGATTGCACAATGAATTTCGTAAAATAACTACGAATTATTGTGATATAACCCGACTAAATTAAGATGACCTCTGAATCTGCATAGGTTTACCCTGCGAGTATGACAACACAATTTTGTAGGATAATACTTTTATTTTGCGAAATTCTAGGAAATCTCTGAGTTTTCTATTGAAATTGAACCAGAGAATGCCTGAAAAAACTGTAATCTACAGGTAATCGCGCTCGAAATGGACCACAAATATGATTTGAGTTTCGCGTACAGCCAATCACGCGGTTTTGAAGGCTTCTATTCAGAACCAGGCTAAGAGAAACAAAAGAGGAAGGTAATGTACTCACGGGATACTGGGAGCCTGGAGATCACCACACTGTTGACGAGCAGTCGTATTTTCACGGTATTTTTGAGTATAGTCTTCGCGGAGAAGATGGGCTGGCCAGCCGCTCATCATTTGAGTTCGAACTGAAGTTTTTGTTTTCTTCCGTCAGAGGGCGCGAGCGGTCCGACGATATGATGTTTGGATACGCAGCGTTTGAATGTCGCGTGTGGCGGCAGATTTAAATTAGGAATACAAGGAAGGAATGAGGATTAACTGGGAAAGCATCCCAAAGCCTGTTCAACGACTAACAGAAAAATATGAAAAAGAAGACAAGCTACGCCGACCCCAAATAAATTGGGAGAAGGTAGAAAATTACAATCACCAAAATGAACTACAATTGAAGCCTCTCCAAAAAAAGAAAAGACCAACCCAAAACAGATAACGCAGCTAAAAAAACCAATGGCGAGGCATAAACATCTTAGCGACGAATTACCCGGGTAATACGGGTATTAGCAACGGGTCTACCCGGCCGGTGTAACCCGGGCAAAGCCAGGTTTAGTCTGCATTATACCCGGCTTTTAAAATTAACCGCAGGCTTGCAGCTGTAATCACTTTAACGTTGCATTTTGTGTACTGTCAGTAGCCTGTTATAGTGCAGTGGCGAAAATATTGGCTTTCGTGCTATGGGTTACGATATCAACTTAGAAGAATGATTGTCCAAATATTGAGGTAATTTAACTGATTTCATGGTGAAGATGTCAAGCATTGTCATTAAAACTAAACATAACAATGCAAACTTTCAGGTCAATCGGAAAGCAGGAAGTGGGTCAAAAATTAGACTGTCACTTTGTTTTGGTCCCATTGTCACTTTATGACGTGCAAGTGAATTTCAACCATATGGTTATACTCGTAGAGATACCGCGGCCTCGGCACAAAGGGCTAAGAAGGAACATGGGTGGTTTTTAGTCAGTAGAAGTCTGACACTCCCTACCACTTTGCCCAGAGCGGAAGGAGTCATTTGATGATTTCCCACCCTCCATAAAAAATGGGTTTAAGCAGTAACGAGTGGTCTACACCATTTTACAAAATAAAACTGCGACATATCACAGAATACGAGAGAGTTAATAAGACAGTAGCGGCAGACAGATCGATAGTGAACTAAAATTGTAACCGGCGGCCGTGGATGAATGCACCGAATGTAAGCTGATTGAGATATAGGCTACGAGGCTTTATTTAACTTTATCTGCAGGGAAAGGTATTAATTTGGAAGAATTTTAATTATTTGGCTATTATCATCATTAACTTAGCACCTCGCTTCTGGAAGCAGTGATTGCCAAGTCTCGAATTCGAACCAAAGACAAACACAAATGATTTTTCGAATTCTTGTGCTTGTTGTATAATTAATTATCAATAGCATCGGTGAAGGAAAACTTCGAGAGGAAACCAGCACGACACGCTTCACGCAGATATTTCTCGATGGCTTGCGTAAAGCCAAGTCGGCAGAGGCACATGTGGAGAGAGGCGCGTGTAGTTCGGCGAAAACAAGCGAACGTGAACTAATGTTTTGATTTCAGCATTGACAAAAACACTTATACCCAATACGCAAACATACAAACCCTTCAATTCAAATACCTACTAGTTTCTCAAAACACTCAACCGTTACAAAAACGAGGCGGGTCTGTCAGACCCACACGCGTAATTAACTGGCAATTGCTCCATTACACAAACCCTTTTAGGTCTGCTTTGGTTATTATGTGTCGCTTGTCGATTACCGTTGTCGGCCGCGATAATGTTTCGGGGTCTAAGCGACCCTGTTCATCGAAATCGCTCGTGTCATGTTCATATAAGTAGGTTTAAATCGTACATGAATGTTTTCAAGGTAAATAAGTTTCGCAGTAACAGAACCTCGTTTTTAATTAAACTTACCACATTCGTTTGAGCACGGTTAAATAATTATTTATCTTGTGGTTTTCGTAAAATTGCAGTGTGTAATGAGATTTTGGGTTGAGAGTTTGGGTTTTTTACTATTTTTATACAGATTGTGGAGAGTATAAAGATATAGAAAAGTCTATAATTAACTTCCCCAACAGACTTGTACACAGATTTATTGAAATACACACATACATAAACTCACGCCCTTTTCCCATGGGGGTAGGCAGAAACCAGAGAACACCACCTGCTTCGATTCTTACATACAATATTGAAATGTTTACTAAAAATTCTTGTAAGCATTTTCTTTTAGTCTGCTAAAATATAAGTTTTTCAGAACACATTACATTTAATCTACATTCATTATCCCGTTCCTCCCAGTTGATTCCCAAACCGTGCACAATAACATCCATCCTATTATCTGAAACGGCCTAACGATCCCGAACAAAGTACCAACAACTAGACGAGATAAAACGTAGGTAATATTATAAAAGCTTTTCACAAAATCCCATTTCTACTAAAAATAGATTACTTTACAAACGAACCACATTTTGGAACACGTCTGAACGTAACAAAGTTTTATCCATTTAACCCTAAACTGCTAGGTAAATATTTTTAAAGTTAATAATTAAAATTGTCGGGGCGCAAACTGGACGGACAGAGAATTAAAATGAATTAAATGCAGCGGCCTGGGTATGAATAAAATCAACCGCTGCTCGGAATAATGTGACCACTTTGTATGCAAGTCGTTCGAGGTAGATAGCGGCGGGACCGCGGGATATTGTTAGCTATTGTTTCGGTTATTTCTAATATTAAATAGTTTACATTTTGTGCTGGTTGCTCTGATGTATCTATCTATACTCTGCGAATCTTAGAGGAAGCTTTAATATTATTTGAATTTCAATAAGTTTGCAATGGAGATAGAATTTAGATATTAAATATTTTACAGCAACTGAAAATCATGAGATAAAATTTTACACGTAAATTTGCTTCTCTAAAATTGAAACTAATATTCTATACTCATGCAGTACATTGAGCTTTTGTCATACCATTATAAAGTCTAGAATACTAGATGAAGAAAGGTAAATAATAGCTCAAGAAACGTCGCCTCTATAGTAATTGTAACTTATATTCAGACTCAAACAAATGGCAAAATTCCACCAGTATTCCTCAGTACTCCGTGCTACGTAACTTTACACTCCATTTCTAGTCATTTTTCAAACAAAACACGGCGCACAAATGTAGATCTACCCTCCCTATAATATTCATTTACATTCGCCCACTTATTTTTGCAGCTATAAATTATAATTCAACGCAGCGCCGCTAGAGGGCCGACTGTCGTAATTAAAATCAGTCGATTGTTCTGCAATTTATTTTTACTCCGTACTGATGTATAATGCGATTAATATATTCAATAAGTGTGATTAAATAGTTTATGCTGGTACGGAAATGATATAACTAATTGCAATACGCGTTGCATTTAAAACACAATGATAATACACAAGGACATTCTATGAATATTTTAATCTAGGCCCATGCGGCATTAAAACGGAAAGATTCCTGGTACCTACCTATTATATCCTTTCAAGAAGGATACTATTAAGGTTCATAATATTCTCCGCTACCCCGATACAATGATCAGGCTCAATCACTCGCTAAGTAGAGATTATATAGACCTTCCCTCCTCAGAACTAGCCCACCCATCTACAAAGCGTTCACTATGAGACGGTCCATATTATCGATTACGGAACAGATTTGACCGGTCCAATATTTCTTCAGGTTCAACCTAACGGAATTAAAGATATTTTCGATTAGATCATACACTATTATTCTTTTAAGATGTTTCAATAAAAATGGAACCCTTTCAGAAAGATCTGTACCAGAAGTGGAATAGTTAAACGTAGATAACATCTAAAACTTCAAAGCAATTTCAAGGCCGTTTAAAACAATAAAACTAAATTTTAATCCCACAATCCACAGTAAAGCCAACAATAAAACGTTCCCACGAAACAAAATGGCGTGTTTTATTGTAAAAGTTGAATAAAATCAGCGAGGGATGCGGCGCTGAGTAATGGCCACCTTTTGTTTGTGGTTAATTAGCGAGCACCCGCGCCCGCTGCGGCCCGCGCTCCGATACGCGGTCACCGGCCCGCCGCGAGAGGGTTGACGCCACTACAATACTACGGGGCCCGAAAGACCCGATAGTTTGCGGCCTGCCTACTCAACGAGAGATCATGATGCGGCATTTTGAGGGTTACTTGTTAATATTTAGTCTACCTACCTTTACGAGGGTGAAATAATTGAGAGAAATATTACGATCTAGTCCATAAACACTACAAGGGACGCTAGATTAATTATATTATCTATCTCCATAAATAAATATTTATTATTTTATTCCAATCTCTTATTCTTATAACAACCGCTGGGAAATAAAAAGAAACCCTGACAAAGCTGATTTTCTTCTAGCACAAATTGTGGAAGTAAATAGCAAGAACATAGTTAGTTAATAACGTTAACATAATATTGCAGTGGACGTTTTGCAATCTAAAATAAAACTTTTTGTCCGTGTACATGATTTAAAAACGATTGCACATGCAATACAGTTCGTATTGGCTTTTACGATTGCAGTCAACTGAAAATAAGAGCCATCTAAATAAAATATTTAATGCTGGCTATACGTCCAAGAGAATAATCCTGAATGTTGTGGCAATACCTGAAAGCTAAACTCATTGATTAACGATCTATCATTACCTGCCTAGTTCTATCCCAACTATGTTGGAGTCGGCTCCTGTCTAACTGAATGCAGCTGATTATCAGTATGTTACATAGACCGACTGTTACTCTGACCTCTACATCTTAATCACAAGGTAATACAATACCCTTTTGTTTAACTGGTTGTCACATTTTCTATCATTATCGACTGCTAAAGATCTACTAAAAAGCTACCGGGATCAACAGCTAAACATGCTTACTGAGGCACGAAGAGAATTCGGTACGTAATGATGGCCACCCATCCGAGGACCGACCTGGCAAACACTTCCTTACCTGGATGATCGACTCGTGAGGCTGTTATTATACAGCCACGAGGTCCTTCACATTACTAATATATTACGTTTGGTTGTTAATTCGATGGCTCTTACTTTACGATACCTTTACCTACGTGTCTTAAAGTCATTGTCAAACATGGTTGTGCTTTTAAGGTTACAAGAAGTACTACTTATACGAGTAGTTTATTGGATATATTTTAGGGTCGACGTACTTGTTAATAAGAATATATGACACTGGTGTTGTTACAGGGAGCGACTGGATTCTAGTCTACTTGCTACGTTGTCGTTTGAACGAAGTTTTATATCTAACACATAGATGCGACATTGTAATTTTATTTTACTTTTGTGAAGATTTCTTCTCTAGCTTACTGCAAGATTTTGACTGTCAAATGAAGTTAAAAAACCTCTCAAAACCCAAGGCTTACACTCACACATGTAACAATTTCACCCACAGCCAGTGGGTTAGTGTTCGTTAAATCGCAGTGTGTGGCGCAAGTGCGGCGTGATTACGGCTCACATCGGCGGTTCATTAGCGCGCGGTCTGCGGGACCCGTGCGTCGATGTGCGGTCGCTGCGGCCGAGCGGCAGTGAGAGGGTTACTCATTTAGTTTCGACGACTGTCACGTGCGGTACCGGGGTTACAATTTTTATTAATAAAGAGGTTGCAAACTATATTTTTAGAATAGAATATTTTTATGTATGATATTGTTTGAAGGTTCTTTTTCTTTAAAACAAAATCCAAACAAAAGATCTTGCACTTCTCAATTGTTTTGTTCTTCCAATAAGATGAAACAAGACAATCTCCCCCCTACCCACCACATTTTGTAATCCCCTCCAACCGTTGATTTAACTTAACCCTCAAAGAAGATTCCATACTCATCAAATTCGAAAGTAATCCAACAATACTCGAAGAAAAAAATCGTCAGAAAACGAAAATATAAGAATTTCTTCAGAGTTTCAAAGTTAAAACCGGGTGGGGAGAATCAAAGGGACAAAATGAGTAAGTAATTACTGTGGGCAACTCAAGCCGGTTCTTTTGAGGGGAACGAGAAAAAATAATATTCGGGAAGTGTCCGACAGACTGGCGGATGCGCGTGTGCGACTGTCGCCGCTGCGATTAGTCGTGGCGGTATTGTTTTTTTTTGTGGATCAGTTTTACTGTTGAGCTGAAGAAGGGTATTAAGTTACTACTGCATCGTGAGCCAAAGGACTTTCGAAACAGACAAGACGATAAACATATTTATAGTTTGACAAATGTAATTAATACCTACTTACTAATGTAGAACATTTGATTAAAAGTACTAATATTTTGATTAGACAGACGTATAAACTGAATAGATCAAAAACTTTCAACATGTAAGAAGTATCAATAGATTTATTTCTGTGTAAAAATATGGTTCTACTTATTGATAAAAACAAACATAAACCCGATTGTAAAAACCAAACAAAATATGAATAATACAAATGCACATTGAATCCAAACATTTCAATGCAAGCGAACAAGAGCAAAGTTTAAAAGTCGTTGCGACTTGTTTCTGGTTCCGTTCCAAAATAGTTGTCGCTACGACTGTTACTGCAACGTCTGTAGCCAGCTTTAAATAGAAGCAACCACTTGAATTTTTATATCTCTGAACTTACATTGAATTCTTGTGGCGACGGCTTTTTGAAACGAATATTAGAAGGAACTGTTTCGGATTTAAACTAGGTATTATTAGGACAGGAAGAATATCCTGCTATGCCGGAGGTCGTGGGTTCGATTCCCACCCAGGACAAATGTTTGTGTGATGAGCACGATCATTTGTTCTGTGTCTGGGTGTAATTTATCTATAATATGTATGTATTTAGAAATATATAAGTATGTATATCAGTTGTCTAGTACCCATAACACAAGCTCTGCTTAGCTTGGGACTAGATGGCGTTGTGTGATAGTTGTGGAATATTATTATTATTATTATTATTATTTATTATTTTATCCTAAACGGTGGAACAATGTGCCAGTCTGTGATACCATGTTATATAGGTAATACGTAGGTAAGGGTTGGCATTGTTGGCAATCCTACTGAAAGTCAGACTGGAAATACAACAGACGGAACGAACCTCCTGTATATTATCAAATTTTTAGACACCAAAATAGTATTGAAACAAAAATTTAAAATCAAACAAAACACAAAATGTATAAAAAAGTTTTTAAATTAGATGTAAATGCAGTGCACCTTACAGTGAAACTAATATAATCCAGGAATTGTTCACCTTTTTAAAATCTTTTTTTACAAGACAAGAAACTCTGCTACTAAATCATACCAACTACTGTACAGGTTGCTCACAAAACAGCAAGAAAAAAAAACTACAACAAGTAGCAACTATATGTAGGTAGTTGGAAAATTCCAATTGTTTTAGCATGGCTGCATCGCCAAGTGTCCAGAATATATAATTTATGAGCTTTCAGCGCGCTTGTTTTCTTTATTCGCTCCCGCTCCGAGCGGGCCATGAATTTTGATATTAATTATATTATTTAGTATGATATTACATCACCCTGTGTTTGTGATCCAAGTTTGGTGCGCTACGAAGGTGGAATTTATTCATAAAGTCTATCTGTCTGTTCGGGAAGCAGGTAGACAGTCAGTGGCAAGTGTTTGCTATTGTACTGCATATGAATAGAAGCTTTATTATTTGGATTATAATATGTAGAAGAGCAGCAATGGTGAATTTAAGATATTTATCTCACACGGACCAGAAAGTAAATGGAATCTCGTGACAAAATCAGAATCGATGGCCACAACAGCGACGAGCTTCCTATTCATTACGGGGTACCACAAGGAAGCATACTGGGCCCCACTCTTTTCTTAATTTTTATCAATGACCTGTGTGAACTTAATATTGTTAATGCCAAGATAATATCATTTGCAGATGACACCGCAATAACCTTCATCGCGGACTCCTGGTCACAACTGGAGCAACACGCACAGCTTGGCTTTGACGTTGCGTTAAGTTGGCTCAATTCCCACACTCTTACCCTCAACACCTCTAAAACCAAATTTCTTACTTACTCAATTAGTTCGGCCTCTCAACCACAGTCTCCAATTGTAATACAAGCTCACACATGTCACCCACAAATACCGGGTTCAAATTGTCGATGTCCTCTTTTAACCTCTGCTGAAAGTATCAGATACCTGGGAATAGTCCTAGACAGAAATCTTAATTTTAAGTTTCATATCGGTCTGTTAACTGGACGGGTTCGCAAACTTATATATGTATTTAAAACACTTCGGTATATTGCCAATCCCACTGTAATACGTAGCGTCTACTTTGCACTTTGCCTATCCATCATAACGTATTGCATATCCTGTTGGGGCGGCGCTGCTAAGACGACCCTAAAGACGCTAGAAGTAGCACATAGGGCCGTTTTAAAAGTAGCCACTTTTCGTCCTATTCTGTATCCAACCAATCAACTTTACAATGACTGCAAAGTTCTAAATGTTCGGCAACACTATATTCTACAAACAGTCATTCTGCAACACCGTAAAACCCCATACAGAATTATAGAAAATACAAAACGTAGTAAGCGCCGTAAAGACAGGTTATGCACCCTGCCGCGAGTACGTACAACCTTTGTCAAGAGATTTTTACATTTTCTTGGCCCGTTCCTATACAACAAAATAAATGAAGAGTGTGAAATCTATGGACTACCGTATTACAAATGTAAAAAGATTGTGCAATCGTACCTCCAAAACAAGACCTATGACGAAACTGAACAAATCTTAACATAAGTGGTGAACATGGACACACATATCACCCACACACGTGCACCCCTCCCCTCACACATACACTCCCCACACACACACACACATCCCCACACACACACACATCCCCACACACACACACATCCCCACACACACACATCCCCCCACACACACACACATACCCACACACACCCACACTCACAGACACACACTTCTTACCTCAAAACTGTTTTTAAAATCATTTTATTTTCATGTATGTGTACTTAAATCTTAGCCTACTAAAATTTGATACCTAATTGTCAAACTCAATACTCCGAAATTGTTACAGTAACTGAAGCATTAAGTAAATCTTATGTCATGATACCTTAGGGGACCGGACTGCTTCTCCTTAACACAGGTTTTCATAACCTAGCTAGGAGAGTAGTGCTCACCCAAATGATTGTAGGAATAGTACTTAACTGTTTTTTGTAAAACTGTATTTTTAACGTGTACTACAATGTTTTTTGAGTAAATAAATATTATTATTATTATTATTATAAAATACATTCATGAATAAAACTAAATCATATCTTCTTGACCAGCTTTACTTGTCAAGAAGTTGTGACTACTTTTACTATCATCATCATCACTATCATTATCTTCCTGGCATTGATATAAAAACTAAAGATACGGTCGTCCGAACATTTTGCTCGATGCGTTCCCCATACAGAGAAACACTAACGTCATCATAACTAATCAGGCTGCTCGTAAACGTAACCTTGTATGAGCGGCGTGGTGTGGTATTATCGAGGTATAAATAAATTAATTAAAGCTTTCATTAAAATGTTAATAAAAAAATATATTAAAGGGGATAGAACCGATGTGGCATATCAACCTGTCCGCCATTTTGTTTTTTTTTCGAAATCGCGGCCCACGATGAGATGGTATGTATGGATAGAGGACATTTAGGCGAACAAAAAATGTCCAGTAACACGGTATCTAAAGTGTCACGTTACCGAGATATTTGAAGGTAAAGATCGACAAATGACTACAAGAACAATCATTAAATATTTAAAAAAAATAGCCTTATTACGTTAAATTGTATCCAAATAATAGTTCCCAGGTTGATTATTATTATACGCACGAGAATTCGCTTCGCATCGCAATGAAATGCTATTTTATGTCAAAGAATAGTTTTCTCATACTCCTAGTAGTATGTGATGTAGGTACCTACTCTCTTTCAATAACCAGTAATAATAATAATCAACGCCTAAAGACATGTAAAAGGTCTATTTTTTATGTGGTCATTGTGCTTATATGTCAATCTTTACCTTCAAATATCTCGGTAACGTGACACTTTGGGTACCGTGTTACTAGACATTTTTTGTTCGTCTATATGTCCTCTATCCATACATACCACTTTCATTGTGGGCCGCGATTTCGAAAAAAAAATCAAAATGGCGGTGGGTCGATATGCCAGCTCCCATACAAAAAAGTTCAAACCCCTTTTAATTGTTAATTTTAATTTTCTTTTAAACTTCGGTTTAGTCAAGACCTATTTGGGACCAAATTCGAGGCGTCATTTTATCATGCGGTCCGCCCAGTCCGTACGCAGTAATATATAAGTCAATGCTTCCTGGACCTGTCCCATGTTATTTGGGGTCGGTGCGACACGTTTTATTCCTCCATTCTCCCCTGACAATCGTGACGCTATTATTTACTCCTTTTTCCTTCATATAATAATATCATTCCTCACACACTCCATTCAATTTTTCTTCGGTCTTCCTTTCCCTCTCCATTCATCACTATTTATATTAATCACTCTTTTAGCCACATGTGATTCATCCCTCCGTATATGCCCTTACCAGCGCAGTCGACTTTAAAGCTTTCTGATACATCCCTCCTCATAATATATCATATGCTAAAAATAGTAATAGCCTGACTCGGTTAAAAACCTTTTACAGAAAATGCATGTTCATAGAGAAAGGTAAGGTCGTAAATTACACTTATTTCATAAAATATCTTCGACAGGCGCCGATAATAAAGTGCCTTCCTAACATCAAAAGAGAATACAAACTAAAAGCTCCACCATCTACTAAAACATGCAAACTGCATCAAAATCCTCTCTCTATAATATCTCCAACATAAATAGTTTGCAACGAAACTAATGTGCAACATATAAACACTTTTATGCAGGTTTATTTCGCCGAGCTATTTTACAGGTGAGCAATTTTTAGAGAGAAGCTATTCTGGGCTATTTTCCAGGTGTGAGTACACTCACCTGCAAAAATGTATGGACACTTCAGGAACAAAATCGTGTGAAGCGAGAAATGACGCCACCTAACGTAATAGTTATCGACTAAAAACGTTCACAGGAAAATAGACACTAAAGTATCCATGCAATTTTGCAGGTGTTCGTACATCCCGATAGTAGCGCCCTCTAATGTGCTATAATAAATCTTGAAAGAATCACAAATGTACTCCTTTCAGGTGGATAAAAGGGATTTTCTTGAGATGCCGTTGAGATATTTGTAGCTGTTACTTATTTCTATAGAATCATGGATTTACGCGCGAATTTTCTGTTTTCTTGAATGAACTAGAGTTTCTAATGCTTTGTACAGGACTGAGTGAAAACTGTCTTAGGGCAGGCGGTTTTCCCACTGTCTAAGTCTGCGGTAATCCCATATCGTTTCACTGCCTATCCCTTTACCTCGTTATAGAACCTTATGTATTCTGAGGAGGACTATAACCAATGAATCTGAACGTAGTCTGGCTGTGAGTGTTAATATGCTGCAGGAATACAAGACTGACAGCTGTTGAACCCAGTTTACATGTACTAATCACGTTCAATAAAAAATATGAAATTCGCTTTAAAAACTAAACTTTTTCCCTAACCTGTTCATAAAGAGTATTTCTGCGCAGACCATCTATAAATCTAATATCATACTCTCAATGTATTGTACTTTGATGGATCACGTCCGTTCTACACTATAATATCGTCTCAGCAGCTTTATGTTACTCTATGTTCAACTATTAAGCAGAAAAGAACCTTCTCACCGTCTCTTTAGGTTGGTTTCAGTTTGTGGAAAGTGAGTGTTAAGGCGTTATGCGACTGAGGCTGAAATATAAATCCTATGTGGTATTGCAACTGTGTTTTAAAATATTTCAAATTTCCAGCGCTTGGACGTTTGAGCTTATCTCTTAATATTATTAAGTTTTAGAGTCACTGCATTAGGGATGTTCTCTGACTATAAAAAATATGATTCTGTTTAGTCTGTCTGTTAGATTTTCGAAAAATATTGGATACGTGTTTTTTGTTTTATCAATTAATAAAAATTGACGAAAATAAAACGTGTCGAAAAAAGAAAAAATATGTCTCCAATATTTTTTGGAAATCTATATGACAGACTTACTAGATTTTTTTACAAGCACCCTATTATTAAAAAAATATTTATCTCTGAGTTTCGGGTTGCTTTAGTGATGTAATTACAGCTGCATCATCAGATCCGTAAGAAAAGAACGAAGTTCATGTTCAGCAATAGTCAATTTTCGATGGTCAATCATGACGAGGCGACTAGATTGAGCAGGTCTTATAAGTAACGCTTAGAACTCGCCAAATAGCTATAGGTATTGTTTTATTAGCCGACGGGGGAAAGGTTTTTAACCACCTAACTTTATTTATTACAAGTAAAATTGACGAAGAATAAAAGTCCTAGCCTATAAAACTGGCAATCATGAATTCAAAGCAAAACATTAACCAAGAAATAATTTACAACGTTGACAGAAAATACCATCCGTGGGGTACATACGTAAGTGTTGGTGGTAAAATATTCGCGTTGTCATGGCAACCGAGACAGATAGGGACACAAATCACGGTGGCCCGCCATGAATTATTGGTGCAGTAACACATCGGCTAAGCACCGAGCTACATCTGCGTTGGCTCTGCTTACCCTCTAATGGGGAGGGAATTGGTAATCTTTATGAGTATTTTATCATTAACAATTTTTTTAATCTATTGCATAGATTCTATCGCGGGCCTTGAGTTGAGCGTGGAGAGCGAATCCAGAGATTTCCTAACAAAAATATTCAGGATTCAGTATTCAACCAGGTTGCTATGGTTACGGAAAATAACAAGGTTGTCAACTGAGGTTGTCAAATTAAATAATTGTTTGTCTCTCTGCTTTCTCCTTCTAAAATATTCTTACTCGTATAATTTGTGTACAAAGTGTTTTAAATATGAATAAACAAAGTGCATTTATATTTAATACTGAAGAAAGTCACGAAAAAATAGTGAAAGAAAATGAGTGAGTACTCTTTAAACATTCATTTTAATATTATTAGTACGCATCTATCATAAGTTTTATTGGTTTTTGCATTACTATTCTACGAATCGGTCTAAAACGATTCGTTTTCTTATAAAATATCTAAAATAAAATAAATAATTTTCATATTTTTCAATGTTATGACACTTACGTCAGGCTGTCAATACTTTTTCTTTTAAATTTTCTGTCATAGAGTTTCCTAATAGCTTAGTTAGTCTATGAAGGTTAGTTTTGATTTATATAATGTACATCGCGCGAAATTCGAAGATCAAACTCTTACTAACGTTATTTTTGTTCAAATTTTTTGAATGAATAATTATTTTGGTGTGTAATTACACTATTAATACCTAATTATTTATACCTATTATTGCATAAGTTGATAAAAAATGCTATGCAATAGATTTACCGCGGCAGTCTCCGAGTACCACACGTTTTTTTTTTTTAATAATACACTCGCGCTCCTGGGAAGAGATTTGTGAGCTGTGGTACCTAATAGAAAACCCAAATTTCACTGTCCCATGAAATAGGGGGCGAACCTATTGCCATCAACCGGGATATTTAAGAGAAAGTTCTAGAATTATAAATAGTTATTGAAGAGTCAATCTCAGACGTAAAAGACAGCGCATAAAATTATATTTTTGTACTATTTCAGGAAATCACTGAACCAGCTCACTTTAATCATTAAAAAGTTTGATTTATTTTTGACTAGATATTTGTAATTTATTAGCTTTTAATTTTAAAAATACTTGGTTGTTGTACAACATACCTCCATATTTCAAAAAAATTGTACCCAGAATATCTAACGCTCGCTGCTATCTACACCTTTCTCCATCTCTTCTACAAGCCAGCTAACTAAATTGTCGCCCTACAATGTCGCCCCATAACTGAAATTGACCCACTCTTCGCCCCCACTCCCGCTCGCAACTTAATACAATTCTAGACAGGTGCTGCTCGCACTAAAGTGTCACGGACAATATCTCAGTACTTATTGGTGTTTAAAGTGTAGAGGAATGGTAGAATTGAGAGCGCAGAAGGTTCAAAGCAAGCTTTTGCATTGCCTTTTAGAATATTTGTTGGGTACTGTTGCATTAGTAGGCAAAAACAAATAAATCGTCACGATTTATTTGTGAATGGTAATCTGACCGAAGTCGGTCCAGGACTTCGTGAAAAGATTAGCGCTTCTTTACGCTCTAGTGACGATTATGTATAAGCACTGGATTGCACAAATAAATGTGGTTTTACTACTAGGCACACTTCTGCCTAACCGTTTCGGGATTGTATGTGAATTGCACAAAGAAATGCGTCCTCTTAAAAAAAACGAGTATTGACCATATCGTCTTGTATCTTGTGTTGCTCTACGTGCAGTTATTTTTGAGAAGTAAGTTCAGGTATCGCCAGAACTTAACTGGTTCAATACGAAAGTGGTTCCTCAAATTAAATATGGTAAATTCGAAATGTAGCGTACCGTATAACAAAAGCCATGTAAAGAGTAAGTTATCAAATTTGTCTGCTACTTTTCATTCAACAGAAGAGTACTAACTTAGATAACTGTTCCTTCTTCCACTGTGGTAACAGTATATTTCACCCCGGCTTCTGCCTCGTATATTGCCTTCAACTTTTATGAAATGGCAACAGGACTATGACGATCATTACTTTCGTGCAGTAAAAGCCTGCATTGTTGGGACATTGTATTAATAACTATCTAGGTTATTGTGACATAAACTGCACATCAAAATAGATATTGAAAGCTCAGTCACCTATAGACTACTATGTAGATAATTGGAATGAACATTGTAGAAATAACTGAGATCGTAAGCAGCAATAAGATTATTGATAAGATGGTTTTTGATAAGTGTAATAACAAAATATAAAACCGACTTAAAAAAAAAAACACATAAAAGTCAAAAATAAATCAGTTTCTGAAGTCGGAGACTTTTGTTTGTTTGATTTCATTTTTTTTGCCACCAACTTCAGAAACTGATTTATTTTTGACTTTTATGTGGTTTTTTTTTTAAGTCGGTTTTATTTTTTGTTAAAAAGTTTTTATTTTTCAATTTTTAGTGGTTCACATGTTCATGTGGACAATGTAGTTTTTTTTTTGAGTGTTGTTTATTTTTCAAAAACCACTCGTCCGATTTCGATAAAAAAATTATGGGACCATTTGGGAAGTATACCCTTTCCAGCAAAAAAAGATTTTTTCAAATCGGTTAGCAAGTGACGGAGTTATGCCCGAACAAACATAAAATATATATATATATATAAACATCCGAATTGAGAACCTCCTTCTTTTTTTAGAAGTCGGTTAAAAATGTTTATCGCTGGTCATATACATCATCATCATACACTGTTTTAAGCTTTCACGGTTCATAACTATATTTAAAATATCACTTACGGGATATCTTCCGTGATTGTCAACCCGCGATCATGGCGCTTGCAACAGCGTCGAAATATCGGGAACTCATAACAAATAACAATCACGGAAGATATCCCGTAAGTGACATTTTAAATATCATCATCATAATCTGCCTAGCCTTTTCCCGAACTATGTTGGTGTCGGCATCCTAACCTGGATCTTAAAGTACAACCACATTTCGCAAGTTACTTTTAAGTCTTATGTAATAGGAGGCGAGCCAATTACCATCTATCGGGCATAAGTCCAGGTTATACCATTAACATTTTGTCCAACCCGACGATCGAAATCAGGACTTCATGTTCAGCAGTGGTAATCATCGCGACCACTAGACCAACAAAGCAGTGATAACATATTGAATAGTAAAGCAACACTTTTCAACGAAAATAAAGCACCTTCCACAAATTCTTTTGGCGCAAGGTAAATACCGCACACTTAATTCAACAATAACCCCGCCCGCAAAGCGAACAAAGCGCAAAATTTCGATACTACATCATAATAATATTAACAACACATAACATTTTCAATAATAGTAGAAAACGGAGAGTTTTCGTTTATAATCGGGGCACAAAGCAATCGACGGCGCGGCCCATTCGTCATGTTGACACCTCAATGGAAGGGACCTACAATTATTTACTTTAAGACGATGTGGGGAATAACGTCGATTATTGAACGAAATGTTTTTCCAATAGATTCTGTTGGTTTTTTGAATCTAGACTTTATTCTTCTTCTTGAATCTTGTTTTTATTTCAATTTCTGGTAATGACAATAAACTGGTAAGTTGTTCTTACAACTTACCAGTAACTTACCAGATGTTCTTACAATAGAAGATTGAAACAGAAGAGTAAGTACTGTTTGTTGCAATAAAGAACCAACGTTGTAGGAAATGTCGTGAGGAAAGTTTTGATTAAGAATGTAGAATGGTATAAGACAAGAGGAAGACCTAAGAAACTGGGGAAAGGGCCTGAGTTAATGTATGACGATAAGTAGCAATAGTTGTTAAGGTTTTCCGTGCCTGCCTGGCCCACCGCTACATCCCTCTGAAATGGCGCGAAGTAAAAATAATCTTTATTCCAAAACCGGGTAGGAGTGATTACACCCAACCCAAGTCCTTCAGACCCATCAGCCTCACTTCGTTTTTCTTGAAGACACTAGAGAGGCTGGGAGACAGATGGATTAGAAACAAAATATCGCTTTGTAAACCCCTACACCCCAACCAACACGCCTACTGCGAAGGTAAGTCAACTGAATCCGCACTCCACAGCGTGGTCACACGCATCGGAAACGCGCTCAAGATCAAAAATCCAACGCTGGGCGCCTTCATAGACATAGAAGGTGCTTTTGACAAAACGAACTTCGCCAGCATTAGCCAGGCACTAGTCGTGCACGGTGTGGCGCCAACCCTTATACAATGGATTCACAACATGCTAAAATACCGCGCTATTCAATTTACTGTGAACACCACCACACGAGGCATCGTTAGCAGAGGCTGCCCGCAGGGTGGGGTGCTGTCACCACTACTGTGGAACCTAGTTGTAAACGAGCTCATTACAGAGCTCAACGCTAGCGGCTTGTACTCGGTGGGTTACGCAGATGACATAGCTATTTTAATCACGGGGAAATTTGAGGGCGTCTTATGCGACCTCATGAGGAAAGCCTTCAAAATAATCGAGAATTGGTGTACCAAACACGAACTGTCGGTTAACCCCACTAAAACAGAATTAATAATGTTCACTAACAAAAGAGTCCTTGGACCACACAAACTTCCTAGTCTTTTCAACACCGAGCTAACACTCAAAGAAGAAGTTAAGTACCTAGGAGTGATTCTTGATAGCAAATTGCTCTGGAACAGGCATCTTGACTACAAGCTTAACAAAAGCACAATCGCCCTATACCAATGCAAAAAAATGCTAGGAAAAACATGGGGGCTATCTCCAAAGATCACGCGATGGCTTTACACAGCGGTGATCAGACCAATGCTGACCTATGGCGCCCTGGTTTGGTGGACGAGAACTGAATTCTCGACCACAGTCTCCAGGCTCCAACGTTTCCAAAGGATGGCATGTTCCGCTATCACAGGCTGCATGAGGACAACCCCAACTGCAGCAATGGAGATAGCCCTTCAACTAACCCCACTTGAGCTGTACATACAGCAGGAGGCAGCTTTAGCAGCCATCAGGCTCATGCACTTGGGCATATGGGGCAAGAGTCACACAAGTCCCCACGCAGGCATCCTGGACCGGGTGATTGAGTATCAACCTCTCATCGCTGCCCCGTGTGATAGGACACCTAACAAACCTATGTTCAACAAGAGCTATAGCATACAAACAACAGAGGAATTAAGAGATCAGTCAGGAGTCAATGAAGTACGCATCTACACAGATGGCTCCAAAACTCGAAACGGCTCAGGGGCTGGCGTACACTCCCTAGACCTCAACATCAACTTTCACCTACCACTAGGCGAACACAGCTCGATATTCCAATGCGAGTGTGTCGCCCTAACACAAGCTGCAACAGCCGTAAAGCGTCTGAGGATTCACAGCCACGCAATCAGATTTGTAACTGATAGCCTGTCTGTGCTTAAAGCCCTAGAAAACAAACATACTAACAGTAAATTAATATTTGAATGTCACCTCGCCCTGGAGAGTATATCGCTGTCCATCAGTATTACCCTCCAGTGGATTAAGGGGCACAGTGGATCCCTGGGAAATGACGCCGCAGACGAACTTGCTAAGAGAGGGTCCGAGATGGTAGTGCTTGGCCCGTACCCACTCCTTCCCTTACCTTTCTCACAGTTCCGTACATGGGTTCGCCAGAGATCAACTGAACTCCATAACAGCAAATGGTCACGGTCTACAGATTGTAGACAGTCAAAAATGGCGATGCCAAGTCTACATCCGCGGCTAACAAAACGACTGCTTAGCCTAAGTAAAAATAACCTTAGAATAATAATAGGGTCAATAACGGGCCATTGCCCCCTAAATAAACATCTTTTTACCATAGGCGCCACGGACAGCCCACTCTGCAGGGGCTGCTTTGATGCTGAAGAATCAGCCGCCCACGTCATCCTGGAATGCGAGGTCGTGGCTACTCAACGCAGACAAATCCTCGGAACGGTGAGGTCGCTCCGCGAAGCCTGTGAAGCTCCCAGGAAACTTCTGTGCTTCTGGGCGGAGCTAGGCTGGCTATCTTAGCCAGGACACCTACGCACAACGGACCGATCAAGAGTCTAAGTGCGGAAAACGGAGTCCCTACTCTACTCTACTCTACTAAGTAGCAATAGTACGGAAGAAGAAAGACACCGATAAAACCGCACCGACCCCAAATGAATTAAAATAAGGCCAATAGAATGATAATGATGTATACAAAATCTATCCAATTATCAGTCAATAAAAGGGCAGAAAGAAACATAACTAAACATTTAAACAAGGCTAAATTAAAAACATCATAATATAATAATAAAAATCTAGACCACAATAAAAAGAAGGACGGATTTATTCTCCTCCATCCAGCTTCATCTCAAGACTCATTTTCTAAGTTAAACCAATCACTTAGGCAACAACAGAGTACACACGGGCAACACGGGCAGCAAACTAAGTTGACGAACAGACGCAACTTGGACGCTAACCACGTTTAAGTTATTACGCCAATTTCAAGCTCGGCAGCGCTTTAGCTATTGCATTGTAGAATAGGGGATCGGACAAAAAAAAACTAATTAGTCCGTCAGATAGATTTCCAAAAATTATTGGACACGTATTTTTTATTTTTTCACGTAATCAAAAAATGAAGACGATACAGTGCTTCGAAAACTCGTGTGACGTCATATGATAGTACATTTTGTACCTACAAGTGACGTTTCAAGCTCCACTCCATGATCTTTGACGCGCTTTATCTTCGTAATTTTTTATTGATTTGATAAAACAAAAAACACATATCCAATATTTTTCGATAATCTAACTTACGGACTAAACAGAATCATATTATTTTGACCCAGTCCGATCCCCTATTACTACGGAGACAGTCATTTTGGAGCTGGAGTAGAAGCTACGGCTATAGAATCAATATTGCAGTGAATATTGAAAATTGGCACCTATTGCATTTAAGACATCATCTACGATCGTACTAGTTTTCCAAAAGTTTCAGACCTATTTCTTACTGGTGATATTAGTCTACATGTGTGTACTTTCTTCCTCCAAAGATCACTTGTTTTGTTGCTCAGTTGTACTTCATCTTTTTACAATTAAAACTGATACAACCCGTAACTATTGATAACAAGTTCCTAGTGCTAGCAACGTTGAAAACTATTATAATTATCACAGCAGCCGCTGTCATTCCACAAGTCATAGTTATCCCAGCAAGTTAATTGGCAACCACAAAGCCAGCACAGATTCACGGATTTACGGATCTACATCCAACATTTAACCAAACAGCCTAAACAGGGCAGCCCGTGATAATGGCTGAGTAATTCCCCAACTGTGTGTACGAGTTACTGGGGCGAGGAGCGAGTAGGGACAAGTTATAGAACAACTGGTGCGAGTGCTGGGTGACTAATCACGTTATGAAGTTATCATTCTAGCCCCGGGGACACACGGCTCGCAAGTTCGACTAGCTTTTTGTTTGGATACAAGTTTGGCTAACTTCTACTGAAATTAGCTGCTGCTCGATTTTAGGTGCTAGAGCTTCGTGAAGTGGAGTAATTGGCAAATAGGGCAATAGGTAACAAAGAGTGTAGTTTACGGGAACATCTGAGTAAATGATTTTAGAATTATCTAGCACAGACAGACAAAAGAAAAGCCTATATACAGACGGGTTTAAACTGACAGAATAGATCTATATGGTTAGAAAATTTGACCAATAATGTACTCTTTCCCACCAGTGAGCATTCTAATGAACACTAATTCATTTTCTGAACTATATTCATCAAGATCGCATTCACTACAACAAGACCTGTTTATCGGCAGAGCTGTTTACATCTCGTTTCTAATTACGTTGGACGATGGTATTTTCACCTACTTACCTACTTTAATCTAGAGAATTTATAGGTTGAACAAAGAGTGATTAAGACGTGTTTTTGTGATAATAAACAAAGTATGCCAGCTGACTTGTGTTTACGTCCGCTCAAACAGCTACGTGATTTATTTTTGTAACTGTTTGATGTGCATTATTTATCCGAATTTGTGTGTAAACCCAAAACAATGGAATTCGGATTTTCGTTGAATGAGTTCACTCGCAAATAAATAATTATTACACTAGTGCTATCGGTATTCATGAATGGTGATGTTTCCAACGATATAACAATACTCCGTAATAGACATAACATCACGCCTTTAATCCCCGAAGGGTTAGGATAAGGTGTACCTAATTGTACAAATGTTTCATGTCACATTTCGTCAGTTATGTTTACGTCCTATGTAAAAGGGGGCGAAATGGGGAACTGGGCGAAATAATCCACAATGAAAAGACTGATCGCCCGCCTGGTGTCTGCCGGCGTCCCCGAAGATAAATTGAAATAGAAAAGGGGGCGAGCTTATTGCTATCAACCGTACACACATGCAGACTCCAAGGTTGATACTGAGATATTCCTCATTAAAACCCATATTCCTTAGCAGGCAAAGTGCTATACTTTGCCTGCTAACGAATATGGGTAGTTTATAGTCAGTAGAAGTCTGACACTCCTTTCCGCTCTGCCCAGAGCGAATTTGATGATTTCCAACATCCCAGAAGAAAAAAAAGGACCTCTAGATCTATGAGGCAGTTGACCAAGTGATATTATTAGACAAAAACTCATAGTTATAAACGATACAAAGAAAAAAGTGCAAAAATAAATAATACGTTCCCTATCTTATATACCCGTAGCTAACTAGCCCCCTCCTCCCAGTGACGAGAACACCCTGATTATTGATGACCCTCACTATCAGCTCACTAAGCTCGCTCAAGTTCTTCCATTCTTTGCCGCACTTTGTACTTCTTACTCATTTTAACGAGACTTGTGTTCCGTTACTAAACTAACTGCCGTTTTTATTATAAAGGAAGGGTTATTACTAGCTTTTCCTTTTTAAAAGCTCCCGTGTATTTTTCGATCAGAAACGAGCTTTTATGGGTACTTGTTTTGATTATGTTACTATGCAAGTACGTACTTATATGGATAGATACAGCTACTAGCTATAGCTACTTTGATTTTATATTTAGAGGCTGCAAATTAAATATAATGGGTTCTATTCCCGGGCCGGGAAAAGTGTTTTTGGGTTTTTCCCTCAGAAACTTCTCAGTAGCAGCCACGGAGCCTAGATTTGTGGGCAGTTGATGGCTAGCTGGGCTGGGCAGCTTTTGGGAAGCTTCGTTGGGTCTTCTCGTCACGCATTCCACAGAGCCTAAAGACTAAGGTCTTCAACCAGTGCGTCCTGCCTGTTATGACATACGGGGCTGAAACGTGGACACTAACGATACGGTTAGTCCATAAAAATAAAGTCGCTCAGCGTGCTATGGAGCGAGCTATGCTAAGGGTCTCTCTCAGGGATCTCATCCGAAATGAGGTGATCCGACAGAGGACCAGAGTTGTCGACATAGCTCACAGAATAAGTAAGCTGAAGTGGCAGTGGGCCGGCCATATTAGTCGCAGAACCTATGACCGTTGGAGTAGACGTGTTCTTGAGTGGAGACCGCGAATCGGCAAGCGTAAGGTGGGACGCCCGCAGGCTCGGTGGAGCGATGATCTTCGCAGAGTGGCTGGTAACAACTGGATGAGAGTTGCCGAAAATCGAGTTGAGTGGCGTAAGATTAAAGAGGTCTTTATCCAGCAGTGGATTGCAATAGGCTGATGATGATGATGATGGCAAAAGGCTCACCCCTTATAAAAATAATCGGAAAATAATGGCCACCAAAGATACAGACAGTAGAAAAGATTCACCAAACTATAAAACCGAAAGCACATGATCATTTTTAGGGTTCCGTACCTCAAAAGGAAAAAACGGAACCCTTATAGGATCACTTTGTTGTCCGTCTGTCCGTCCGTCCGTCTGTCAAGACCCTTTTTCTCAGGAACGCGTGGAGGTATGAAGCTGAAATTTATATCAATTACTCAGGTCTACTGTCCCTTGAAGCTGTGAAAAAATCAAACTTCTAAGCCAACGCAATCAAAAGATACAGCCGTTTATGCCGCAAATTTTCGACACTTGCAAGGGAATCAAAACCTACAGGGTGCTTCCCGTGAACTCAGAATCTTGAAATTTGGTACGAAGCAACGTCTTATAGCATAGATAAAGGAAAAATTACGAAAACCATAAATTTTTAGTTACATAACATAATAAAAATATTCTAAGTAATTTTAAACTTTGTTTGCACGGAACCCTCGGTGCGCGAGTCCGACTCGCACTTGGCCGGTTTTTCCACAACAATAGACCTAGTTGTGCGAGAGACGCGTGTTTCCGGTTCGAACGAACACACCGGAAATTAAACATAAAGTACACTCGGAATGCAGAAAACGAATATGAACTGGTTTCCACTATCAATTAGTTTGGGTTATTGGATGTGAGATTGAAGAACTATATTGAATCAGCTCGGAATAGTTTCAGGAATTATTTTGATTTCATCATCATCATCATTTCAGCCAAAAGACGTCCACTGCTGGACATAGGCCTCCCCCAGGCGTCGCCACATTGACCGGTCCCGTGCGTCTCTCATCCAGCGGGTTCCTGCAACCTTGACCAGGTCATCGGTCCACCTAGCGGGAGGCCTTCCAACGCAACGTCTTCCGGTTCGCGGTCGCCATCCCAGAACTTTACGGCCCCATCGGCCATCCGTTCTGCGAGCAATGTGCCCTGCCCATTGCCACTTAAGTCTGGCGATTCTTCGGGCTACGTCGGTAACCTTGGTTCTCATGCGGATGTCCTCATTTCTGATTCGATCACGCAAGGAAACTCCGAGCATAGCCCTCTCCATTTCATTTTGATTTCAAATGTAGTAAATTGGTGTTTATGAACATGATTAGTCTCGAGTTAATAGGCTTCTTCTGGGTTAGCTCGTTCCATCGTCGACCTCACCTCTTCCCTTAGGACAAGATTGAGGTCAAGAGTAGGCACATATATCTCATACCTATAAAAAATTGTAAACTTGTGGATGACTCATGCATAACTATAAAGGTCTATTATTTTAAAATGGTCCAATTAATAAAAACATGCAGAGCTGGTGATAGTCCGAAGCTAAGTCCAAAGAGAAATTAATCCGAATAAAGCTCAAATAAATAATTTTCTGCGATCTCATTTCACTTAGCTCAAGCTTAGAGCTTAGCACGTCGTAATAAAACAGTATTTCGTTTGTAAAACAATTTCAATAGAAACATCTGCATTCTTATAAAAATCAAGAAAAACAATATGATCCTCTGTGATTACCTCTGGCAGGCAGGTACTAAATAACGAACAGATTGCACTGGATATCAGGGATGATATGGATATAATATTATTTCGGATTTGGATTTGGATACAGATACTGTTTTAGGAATAATGTTATATCAGTTTCAGATATATAATCCGTTTCGGTTTATCCGCCATTTCGGTTACGAATTTTAGAATTAGAAACTTACAACACAATCTGACAAGTGACGGCTTGGTCGGGCAAAACAAACACAGTGGTACCAACTTACCAACTCTCAAAAAAATATTCCTAAAGCTAAAATCAAAAACCCCTGCAATTACTTGAAAATATCCCTAAAAATACTTTGTAAAAATAATCACTCCTATTATAAAACAAAGTCCTCCGCCGCCTCTGTTTGTCTTTCTGTTCGCGATAAACTCAAAAACTACTGAATCGATTTTCATGTTGTTTTTACCAATGGATAGAGTGATTCTCAAGGAAGCATTTTTGTGTTCAATTTGAATGACATCCACGCCTCCCAACCGCGGGCATCAGCAAGTGAATAATAATTTAGACTCCGCCTTTATCCGAAACTTTTAAATCGGTTTCATTATTTTACGGATATTGTTTATTTCGGATATCCGATAGTTTCGGTGACGGTTCCGGAGCTTACCCTACTGGATATTACATCGGTCGATTGCAAAAAGTTCCATCAGGTAGGTTCCATTGCTGTCGGCCGCAGACTGGCTGCCTGGCTCCCCTCGCTGAGATGTCGTAACAAGAATAAACTGTGTCACAAGATATTGTTTGTTTATTGCTTTATATCTGGGTTCCGATATATTTTTTATATTGTTTTTGATGAATGAGTGTGGATTTGAGAGGGTCTTGTTACTAACTTTAAATTATTATAGCGTTTTTGTACAGAAGTATTAGTATTTTTAGTCGGTTTTAGACAGCCGACTAACCTCTATGTATACGTATATAATGTCACTTAAATTGAACAGCTAACTTGATATTTAATTTGGTCAACTTCCGATTTCCACACACGCATTTTCATCCTTTAACAAGAAAAATAAACCATCAAGTAGAAAAAGATATTGACGTAGCGTTTGACCACATTCGGCGTTACTTATAAATTGGAACCAAAACCGAGAAACGCAACGTAGAATATACTCCCTGACAAATGAACCGGTGAGTAGGAGAGGGTCACAAAAAGCCCTCACATCGACCCGAGATTGTGGGCGAGGCTTATCAGGTTTCACATTAAATAATTTAACAATGGCCTTCTTGTTGGACGAGATGATAATACGAATGATGAATTTCGAGATTGTATAATATTATGGATAAGAGGTAGACTCTATTAATATAAAGAGTAAGTAGGCAAAAGCTCATGGTTTGGTATATAGGATAATTTAGCTTTTGAATATAATGAAGAGACATAAAATATTGATTCAGTTTCCATTGAACTGTCCTTTTTTAGCTATCTCTTACAAGATGTTACAAATTTAATCAAGGCAACAGCAACACAGGAATAATGAATTAAAACATCGTCACACGCTCAATTACATGGGTGTCTGTAAATACGGAGGAGAATATTAAAATTTAATGAGACGCCCTCCCCTCGGCCTCTGAATATTCTATGTCATCAAAATGTGTACTACCAAATGTTGTCGATATTAAAACTGAGATTTTTATGAGATTTTTGTAAGATTTATGATACTTGCATGATACAATATGATACTTGAAACACTGCTAGGATTAATAATAATTGAATCGAATTCATCATCATCATCATCATTTCAGCCAAAAGACGTCCACTGCTGCACATAGGCCTCCCCCAGGCGTCGCCACATTGACCGGTCCCGTGCGTCTCTCATCCAGCGGGTCCCCGCAACCTTGACCAGGTCGAATCGAATTGCTCAATCGAAAACATCAGACCAATAATGGAATGAACACAGCCAAACAAAGCTATAATATTAATTAACACTTTGACAATGTTACCAAAATTAAATCAGATGAATTTTCCACAACACTGAATTCAAACAACAAACGCACAGTGCTAATAACATTACATTTATTGACTGCAAAGCCATTTATAACATTGATTCGACAACCCATCGTAATCCCTACGAAGATCTCGGTGGCTAGTGAAAGGGCCTAAACAAATTATAGGCCGTCCGACTGTGAATAAATGATGAACGTTTTGTTACTTGTTAATCAAATATTCGAGGAGCAAACGGTAGGGGGGGATGCGGTGCATCTTACACCGCTCAATGTACAGGAGCAACTTGATTCGTGGTTTAGTTGCGATGTTTTAATTTGTTTTGAGGTCTCAATTTCATATAGTTTCTCAGAATACGATGCTGTTGAAAGTTACTCCCTATGTACGTACGTACATACATCATCGTTTTTATATATGTAGTTAAAGTTATTACCAGTTTTCGTTGGCAACCTTCAACAAGATTCCTTTAAGAATCTTGCTGACCCTATAATTACAAACAGTTAAATATTTCTAAAGCTTCGACTTTCAATTAAGAAACGGTTTCGTTTTCAAAAAGAACCGTAATGATATAATAGTAGGAAAATTAAATAGTTTGTGCCGAGCTCAGCTGAAACTGAAAAATGTAATTTTTTTAACAGTTTTCAGTGCTGAATTTCACGACGTCATAATTAGGTCAATTGCGCAAATCGCCAGCGACGGGAAGCGAGTGGCGTTGAAAAATCGCGCGACTTTTTTTTCGCAGAGTTGCAAGTATGCACCTGGGTACCAGTGGCGTACACTTGAAGAATGGACGGAATTTTATGTTAGTTTTACTATGCAAATTGTGATATCTAGCGTTGCTTGTAATGTTGTATGCTTTGTAGGAAAACTATTTCATCATGGAAAATACCGTGAGGAGTTTAGTTTTGAATCTACATTTATTAATGCTTCATGTATAATAAGAAAAACAACACTTTTGTATGACTATAACAATTGAATCTATGAAATCAATTGACGCATGTATGAAGGATCATCACCTGAGAACGGCTCAACTGTTTTGTCAAATTTTATTTAAACACTTCTTAAGTTTCACGACGAGCTTTCTATAAAACAAAATTATGGTAGTTTTTTTTTTGCTAATCGCATGTCTTATTTTCCACATAAGAAAATTGCACCCATGCGAAGCTAAAGCTTGTAAAATCTTCATTACCGGCAGAAGATTAATATCTTCGCAAAATCAAACACAAATATTGGGCAAGTAAGGTCAAGGCCTTCAATATAAAAGAAAGCATCATTTCCCAAACAGATCTTTACTAAACCACACAAGTATACCAGTATAAAAACATCCACAATTCACATATTTAACTCCGTCCTCACACAAATGACTCGCCCATACAAATCGTCAGGCGCACCATTCATCACGCGCACAAAACGACATGATAATTTGTCAAAAAGGTCGTCCGATGCGCTCTCAAGTGTACTTCACTTACGTCAAGTGATGTACTAAGTGACGCTATTATGTTTCATGAGTATGGGTAGGTGGGGATGTGTATGAACGAGTAAGAGGTTTTTTTCGGGTCTTTAGCATATGAATATAATGATAGTCGTAAGGGTTGCCTTTTATGAGTAATTACGTTATACATTTGATCGTATCGGCTAGCCCGCTAGCTGTTAAATATAAATTTTGATGGAGTGAGAAAGAACAAAAACTTTAAAAGAACGTACCGATTTCAAAAACACTTGGTATGTACAAGGACAGGAATATGAGAGTAGTAAGATGGCTACTTCAAATACAGGACACCAAGTTGCTATCCTAAAGTTATCATAACCATCAAACAAGGCCTTTTTCAAATTCATTCAACACAAAAGTAACACATGAAACCAGAAACAGTAGGGCATGAAACCTCATAGAATGTAGATTGTACTACTCGTAAAGTTATTAATATTCATTAAACAAAAACACTTACGACTTTATCACAGCTACTTTCTTCTATTTTCATTATAAACGGGGCTTACCTGAAAAGAATAAAACACAAAATTAATAAAAATCAGTCAGCAGCTGGTTATTTATTAAATCTTTAGAAAAAATTACATGGTAAATGCTAACCAGAGGGTCAAAATCTAAAATATTTATTACACTTAAACTTACATGGAAATTAATGGAATGTCAGACGCTAGACGCAATTGGGAGTTTACTTCAGAGACTGGCAAGAAAGTCTACGTTATTTACTGCGTCTAAAAGTTCATATTACAATGTTTAATATCTTTGTATGACAAGACAGGTATCAAGGATGAAAGCATACGAATAGTCTAACCAGAGCACGTTAAGCTATTGGCATGCAAATTAGACAGATGTCAGAAACATTCAGACGCCAAAAACACTTTTCTGTTTCACATTTTCTCCTCAAATAAACTGCTTAAATGAGCTATATTTAGTCCTAAACATTTAAAACCGCTAACTAAAGAAACTACTCTCTCGATAGACGTAGGTAATGGTTCAGTAATCTGCTAAAACGTATGCACTGCTGCAACTTTTAAGAGCAATACGTCTGTGGGACGTACGTAGCTCGAAATAGCTCGTTTTGCTTAAATATCTTGAAAGAGGTATCAATGCTACTTCCCAAAACCGCTACAATTACTGTACAGTAATTGTTGGGAATCGAACCCAACAGTCACACGCAGACGGCACACGCAGGCTGCGTGATCAACATGCGCGCGCGCGTGGCAACCGAGCTGAGGTGCGGGGCGCTGCGCGACTGCCGATCGTCTAGCGGTTTTGAGAATAAGACGACCCACTGACCGAAGTCCTTAGTACTTATTTATGGAAATTCTAATGAAACTTCTTTATTCTTGTGGGAATTAAGTAGATTACAGAATAACAGATTTTAAAGTATCTTTTCCATAAACTCATGTTTGTAAACTAAATAGCGAACGCAGGATAATTTAGTTGTCCATAACAGGTTCTGATGGTCGGACCTACTTACAAAGGAGCTACTAACCCATTGTAATACAAAAACTCGATTATCGATGTTACTTTTGGTTGAAAGTGGATCTCAAATTTCACCTTTTAGTGCTATTCGCCCAGCAAATCCTATGTTATCATCATCTTGAGATGGTATTTTGTTTTAGTAGGCTATTTGCAAGACTTGTCTTCTAAAAACCAATCGCCAAATTATCGTCGTAAAAATACTGAATGCTCTTCTGATATCCAAGTTAAAAGTACATCAGTCTTATTTGACACACCCACTAAACTTGTTTACGCAATTTGTAACATATCAACCAGCCTACTTTGACCTCTGGGTTCCCAAAAAAATCCCTTAAACAGCCTAAAAATGTAGGAAGAAAGAAG
Source organism: Diarsia dahlii (assembly GCA_949775195.1). Lineage (NCBI taxonomy): Eukaryota > Metazoa > Arthropoda > Insecta > Lepidoptera > Noctuidae > Diarsia > Diarsia dahlii. The sequence continues at coordinate 18,657,704 of OX459212.1, forward strand.
GGAGAGGAAGGTCGATGTAAAGTAGTCAGTTGAGATGAGTTAACAAAATCGCTGAACGGATCATTACGCCCGTATACATGTTTTTTTTTTCGTAAAAAATATTTGCGACTAAATATTTTAATAACTTCGTTGGGTATTAAGTTTGCGGGCATATTATTGACAGGATTTTTTGCGAGACTTTGGAAGTGTTTTTATCAACTTTATCTTTTAGCGATGATTTCTGGAAGAAAATAACTGAAGGTCGTGATTTTTTTCGCATCGATGGTAATAAGGAATGGAAATCTTTATAAATAATTATGATACATTTTTATATTCATCAAATTAATACACTTAATTCGACTTGTAGGTACTCAATGAACCCCGCCGGGGCTGTGGGTTGATCGAAAGAGATACCGCGGCCTCGAAACAAGAAAGAACATACACATAACACGCGGCCTTAGAAGGAACATGGGTGATTTTCAGTTAGTAGAAGTCTGACACCCCCTATTGGTCTACCCAGAGCGGAAGTAGTCATTTGATGATATCTCACCATCCAAGAAGATAGGTACTCAGCTGATGGTAATAAGTCCGCCCTATTTTAAGGAACTTCCTTGTAAAACAAGCGAGAAAGTGAGTGTACTATAGATACCCTTCTGCCTAATCTTTATAGGATTACAGGCATGATGTTATACATATTGAGAGTCGATAAAAAATTGGCATTTCTACTTTTTAAAATACCAATTTTCAACATTTACTCTCAAAACTTTTAACAATATTTTATATAAATCCGTATCGACACGCGACAGCATCCATTATTGTCAGTTCCAGGTACAGTTGGCAAAACAAATATCCAACGTATTTGTAGGTGAGCGCAAATATAGTTACTCGCGCGTCACCCACACTAATAAAGACGGATCGAATGAAAACTGCGCTCAAAAATAACGTGTCGCTGAGCTTTGTGGAAACGTAGGCAATTCCCAGAAAATGGTAAATGATTTTCTAGTATTTAGTGTGTTCGAGGGATGATAGTTGTTTTTTTACATTTAACTGGCGTGAAGTTTATGTCATACATTCAGCTAAAGTTTGGTGGTGTATTGTATTTATTTATCCTATTTGTATTCTAGTTAATTGCCCCTAACACAAATTAAAAAAAAAAGACTGCTCTCATAAATCGATCCAGAGACCTATCGGCTTTAAAATTCACTCAAGACATTCAAAGTATAAAAAAACCTGTATTCCGTTAATTTTACAAATAAAATTCCTCCGACATAAATCTCATTACCATCTCCTTCAAGTTTTCGAAATAAATTCGTATCAAAAAGCTCTTAATCAAACGGTTCTGTAACGACGCGTATTATTTTTTAATTCCGCTCCTCACAAAGGAATTAAGAGGGGAACAAGATGTGGGGAGTTGGGGACACTAGTAATTGGGAATCATTTTTGTCGACTGTACTTTTGGAAATACAACCTTACAATTGCAACTGAAAATACTATTCTGTTCTAAAATCAACTTTCAGCATCACAAGATAAGGTTGGTGTTCAGCCAGCAAGTGAAAAGTCATGGCATTGTTTAAGTTTGTAAATAAAGATGTATGAGAGGAATGTCTCCTTTGAAGTCTTTCTTTGTACAATTTGAAAGGAAAACATTGAAATTTAATTGTCTGATGGTTGTTGTAACACCTACATGATTCTAAATTAAAAACTGTTTTGTAATGATTTGATTTAAAAAACTGTTTGTTTGGACGTTCGGGCTACTTTTGTCTTTATTTTGATGTAACTATCGGTGATTCATTTAACTAGCTGAAAGAAGTATCCACGTAGATTTTAACAAACTATTACTTGGTTTCTCGATAAATAACTCTTTTTGTAAACTGAATTCTACTAGAAGACAAAATCTTTTCAATTTTATTTGTACTTTAATAAAATATGTCTGGAATACGTTTAACTTCGAGATTTTAGGTTGTATGTTTAATTAATTCCATTAGTAAAATTAGCAGAAACGTAACGTTTTAGTATCGTAATATAACTCAGAAACGAAGAGTCGAAATAAAAAATGATCTATGCCATTTTTAATAACTTCTTTAAGGGGACGGTGAACGAACATTCTCCATACAAACGTAATACCAAAATCATTCGCGATACGAACATATTACCAACTTAAAATTATGTTATTCGGATACAGACGATTTATTTATCTAGGTTCCTATTAAACTTTTTTTTTTAAACATTTACTATTTACGAAATGCAAGCGAATTGCTATTTACTATTGACGAAATGGAATTCGCTTGCATTTCGTAAATAGTAAATGTTTTAAAAAAAAGTTTAATAGGAACCTAGATAAATATCGTCTGTATCCGAATAACATAATTTTAAGTTGGTAATATGTTCGTACCGCGAATGATTTTGGTATTACGTTTGTATGGAGAAATGTTCGTTCACCGTCCCCTTAATGGCAGCTCATTCAAAAGGAAAACATTAACATTTTATATCCAGAAGACAGTTTTTAAATAGGAGTTATAGCTTTTTGTAGAGTCGAAGATGCTTAATAAATATCGAGTGAGCCTGTGGCAGTGACAAATAAGGTATTATAATTATCTGTTTTCATTCTTGCATAACCAGTTTTATTTAATCAATGACTGGCCTGTTGGTCTAGTGGTTAGTGACCCTAACTGCTATGCCGGAGGTCGTGGGTTCGATTCCCACCCAGGACAAATGTTTGTGTGATGAGCACGATCATTTGTTCTGTGTCTGGGTGTAATTTATCTATAATATGTATGTATTTAGAAATATATAAGTATGTTTATCAGTTGTCTAGTACCCATAACACAAGCTCTGCTTAGCTTGGGACTAGATGGCGTTGTGTGATAGTTGTGGAATATTATTATTATTATTATTAATGATGCAGTAAAGATCAACTAGTTTGTGGGATCATCAGAAAATGCTGATTTATTTTATATTTTTGCACACTGATTTTGTAGTCTACCGTCTCCACAATAGCGATAACAATTATTTAATATAGCGTGCAAAACAAAAATATATAAACAACAAGAAGAAGTAAATATTGTCACACAATCATTATAAAGCATTTATGTAAAACAAAAATTGTTCCAAAATATTAATAAACACTCCAATTTCAGTATTTTACGGGAAATGTGTGAAAAACTCGCGGCACGTAGAGAAAAGCCATAATTTTATTACTGCTATCTCCCTCTGGGGTGTCGTGAGGGTCATAAACAATAACATAATAACATTTTTGTGAACTAAACGACATATTCATACGTATTGAGTGGCTGTACAATTGGAAAAGGGCTTTTATATTATTTATTTTGACATTATTTGTTATCTTTGATAAAGGTAAAAATGTCGCACATCCACGTGTATGTGGCAAACACACAGGGAAGTTTTGCGATATTGTAAATTATAATATAAATGGTTATTTCAGCCACGTTCAAGATTGCATAATTATAATCAAAATTATTACTGAACGATTGTGCTGTGTTGTTCACACTTTCTTTACCGGTCTGTTATAAAGAAGAAGAAGATTTTTAATTAGCGTCAGTTTCACTTTATTTTTATTCTGTTTTATAGCTCATAAATAAATAAAAGGTTACCATGATTTAAGGCTGGTGGTAGGTGGCAAAAAGCCCGAAAGTGCCATAGATATCCTTGGTAAACCTAAGATTATTAATTGCTATGTTTATAGGAATACTTGGACTACTGGTGATTTACAAAAAATCTAATATTTCTACAACGGCGTTGCACAGGATTGATATCAGTTTTTCGTAGCTTACGTAATTTTCGACTTTGCATAATCGTTCCCACAGACAGAACGTAACTTTACCTAATCCTTTAGGTGCTAATAAACCTCCTAAAACTATCAATATTACATTTTATTTTATAATTTCACTTTTTACATAAGCACATACTATAGTCACAACTACACATATCACAAATGTTGGCACGAGCCTGTGGACGTCTGCCAACACTCACCAGCTCACCAGTGGCCATCGAAGCTACTTTATGGGAAAAACTACGCCGTGATGGGTAAATAAACACGCGTAATGAGCGGGATACGGCTGCTCTGATAGGCTCGTTCTGTTGCTAAGTGCGCCTGTTATTGGCCCATGAAATATCTAGAAAGGGTGTGTTTGGATTGGGAATTACCCGACACACTTTCGGTAACTAACTGTTAATGTTTGGTTGAACTAGTACGGACGCGGCTCTTGACAGCTCAAGTATTATATGTCAGTGTCCGGCTGACTGTAGCTGGTCCGCTATCTGTCCGTACCGGTTTGAAAGACCCTTTTTTAAAGGTTTACATCCCAACGTTATATAGGCTTCTATTTTGACGGTCAATTCTGTCTAGTGCCTGTATCAGTCACATCAGCGAAGATTAAGATGGCACATATATATGTCGCAGTTTCAACACCGAGGCACAATATTTAGAGTTGACAATTTAGAATAACGCCATCTATCATCGTTTGTCGGAAAACTCGGAAACGTCAAGCAGTGAGCTTGGGTGAGGTCGATACAGAGCGTGGCAGGTCTGGTTTGACAGCTGTCAGTTGTCATATGTCAAATGTCAGTTGTGATATGTCAGACGTCAGTGGTCAGTGGTCGGTTGACGTTGACATGAGACGCATTTGTTTTGAGGGACGGGACTTTTTGGTGAGACACGAGCGCGAACGGTTGTGCTGCCCGCCTGTATCGAACTTACCGCGTTTCCGTACTTGAATCCATTTCCATCGGCTTGATCGTTTGAGATTTTGTTAATTTGTTATCGGAAGTAAATAAATAGGCGGTTGTAATCAGTATTGAGACTATTATTTCGTACCTCCGCCATGCTGAACTTGGACTCTGACAACGATGAACCCGAAATAGTTGAGCTACCTTCGTCATCAGAAGTGGTATGTAACTTTAACGCCTTCATAGTGTAAGTGACAGTGCTAGGCCGGAAAAGTGTATAGACAATGCGCGTGCGTCTGAAAGTGCCATAGAAACGGAAATGTGGTGTTTTCTGTTCGAGCAGCTAAACAAAAACTTTATGACTATTGTGCAAGCAATGAAAACACCTTTTGCGAGTACGGATATTCGCCTACCGAATTTTGACCCTGAAAAACGGAATATTGTCCCACGTGCTTGGTTGACAACAGCCGACATGTGTGTTATCGATCCGAATAGTCAAGATGCATCGTCGATGATTGCCTTGAGCCGCGCACTCATGGGAGAAACGGGACGGACGGGAGTCACACATCCACTGTAGGTGCGTCGTAAGTCGGCACCTCCGTCGCTGGTCGTCCTCCGCTGGGCCTCCTCCGGGTAACCGTTGGTCTCACCTGGTGGGGATGGACCGCCGGGGTGCTGTGAAGACAGCAGCGCCGTGCAACCGGCGCTGTGGCGTGCCTACAGGGAACGCAGCGAATTCCACGAGACTCATGGGAGAAGTTTCGTCATGGCGGTCGTCCATATCTTGTCCTGGGATGAAATGGAGCGATTTTAAGGAGCTGTTTATAGTCTGGAGTGCCCCGTATGGTGATGACGATCGCGAAGACCCTGATGCGACATCAGAACCGGGATTCACTCGAGCTGAAGAAAATACGAAGAATGGCGCGATGACGTCACGGTGCGCTGAGAATTTACTTCGGCAGCGGCGGCGGGATGCGGCTTGGCGGCGCGCGGTTGGCAGCGCGGCGGCGAGGCAGGCTGACCAAGCAGTGCCTGCAGCCTGCAGCAGAGGCAAATAGCGAGCGACGTGTTGAAGTTTGCTATGTGAGCAATCCCAGCAGTGTGCCGATGAATCTTGGTGAGTCGTACCCATTTTATTATGTTTCTGGAGCCGAATGCTCTCTGATCAAAAATAATGTTTCGTCACAGTTCAGTGGCAAGCGTGTAAACAACATTGTAAATTGACCCGGGATAGGTCATGATAGTTTGTACTTCACAATTATTTACTGAGGTTATGATTATCGATTTACTATTACAGATTTTATTTCATGTTGTACCAGATAGTTGTTTTAAAAAATGATATTTTTATTGGCCTTGAGATTTTACAACAAGGATTTAACGTTAGTATGAGATGTGATAGTGTTCTTTGTGTCTTGAAAAGGTTGTTAGGTTATGTTGTGATTTTTCAAATACGCTCAAATATGCTTCTAATTTTCAAATTGATTTCAATACAGTTGTTGAAGATGTTTCGTTAGAATTTCGTTCCCAATTAATTAATCTATTGACAGCATATTCATCTTTGTTTACTAGTGATTTCTAGACCACATATTACAACAAGACTAGTTGAATACTAAGTGGTCAACTTAACATTTAAAGTACCTAGCATAGTAAGAGTTTTCTTATAACCTGTAACGTTATAGGAAAAATAAAGTAACATGTTGAACAACCCTACTTTAAAAAATATTTTGATAAAGGCTCGAAATGATTATCTTGATGGTGTTGTGCATGTAACCGGATGGAGGTTACATGTGGAGGTGACCGGATAGAGGTTGCATGTTGTGTATGTAACCGGATGGAGGTTACATGTGAAGGTGACCGGATAGAGGTTGCCTGTTGTGTATGTAACCGGATGGAGGTTACGTGTTGATGACCGGATGGAGGTCGATTGGTTTGATGCTTATAACCGGATGGAGGTTATAAGTGTGATGATGAAGACCGGATGGAGGTCGATTGTTTTGATGCTTATGGCCGGATGGAGGCTATAAGTGTGATGATGAAGACCGGATGGAGGTCGATTGTTTTGATGCTTATGGCCGGATGGAGGCTATAAGTGTGATGATGAAGACCGGATAGAGGTCAGAGTATGAGCACTGCAATATTTTAATGAGTTTCCTATTATTTGAATGAGTATGGGTGTTGTTCGACTTGTCAGCTTTGGGAGAAAGAGTTTGTTTTGATTTCATTAGAACCGGTAATGATTTTGACCAGAATACCTTTTATTCCCTACCCACTTGGGCCAGGAATGGCCGAACGACTGGTATTGGGCAGACTTCTGTAAGGTCAACTGTACAAATTTTGACTTTAGTTCGATGGAATTGTTTTAGAAATTCTATTTCACGTTTTACCCGACAATTATTTGCGATTAGTTTTGGTTCATAATGTCATCAAATGAGATACGATTTGAGAAAATACGGTCAATTGCGACATGTGACTGTAAATTTGACTTTGACACGATAGACACTGACAAATCGAGATCGGGTGATAATGAAGGGGTCAGACCTTAAGTGAGAGGTAAAAGATGCAAATGTAGTATGCAAGTGGCTCAGATTGCATACATTGCAATGCTGTTCGTTGTTGCACGCGTGTAAGTGTTTATTTGAGGGCTGTGACCAACGTCCATCATGGCAATGTAGCTAAAGGTGCTAATTAAAGGCAATGTGTTGAGTTGAGTTGATGTTGGGTATCGGATGGAGGTCCCATGGTTGCCGGATGGAGGCAATGAGATGTGTTGAGGTTGGGTACCGAATGGAGGTCCCATGGTTGCCTGTTGGAAGCTGTGTGTTGTATGTGACGAAGCGGGGTACCGAGCAGAGCATTGCATACTGGATTTGATCGGATACTAGATTCGGTCGAAAGTTGATGATTTCTTGATGAATGTTGATTTCAATGTTGAGATTTTCTTTATGAGATTTGATGATAATATGGATCAGAACAAAACTTTGTTTTGAATTGTGTGTGTGAGTGATAATACTCCGACGTCTTGGCCAGGGAGGCCGAGTAAGGGACGATTTACTTTCCGTGACTTCTTGTTGCAGATACCTCACACGAGGACGTGTGAAATGTCAAGATGGCCGTGTCGCAGTTTCAACACCGAGGCACAATATTTAGAGTTGACAATTTAGAATAACGCCATCTATCATCGTTTGTCGGAAAACTCGGAAACGTCAAGCAGTGAGCTTGGGTGAGGTCGATACAGAGCGTGGCAGGTCTGGTTTGACAGCTGTCAGTTGTCATATGTCAAATGTCAGTTGTGATATGTCAGACGTCAGTGGTCAGTGGTCGGTTGACGTTGACATGAGACGCATTTGTTTTGAGGGACGGGACTTTTTGGTGAGACACGAGCGCGAACGGTTGTGCTGCCCGCCTGTATCGAACTTACCGCGTTTCCGTACTTGAATCCATTTCCATCGGCTTGATCGTTTGAGATTTTGTTAATTTGTTATCGGAAGTAAATAAATAGGCGGTTGTAATCAGTATTGAGACTATTATTTCGTACCTCCGCCATGCTGAACTTGGACTCTGACAACGATGAACCCGAAATAGTTGAGCTACCTTCGTCATATATATTTTTTATAAAAAAATCATAAGGCAATTCTATAAACATCATTTTTTATAAACAAGAATATAGTAAATATAAAGGTAGTATACGTCGTCACTTCTAACTTAAGATATAAATAGCACATAATATAAGCTAGCATATTCCATACAAATGACTACCCCATGAGTTCCCATAGCTGTCAGAAACAATGGCGCGATTATAGCAATGGCTTGGCGACCTGTGATGGCACGGTGTCTTTATGGGGCGGCTGTTATAGTCTGGGAAAGTGCCATACTACTGGCAATGGAGAGACTGTTTGTTGGTGCCTACGTTGATTTTCTTATAATGCGTGTAACCGGGGCGAAACTATCCCACGTGATGCCTAGAACTGAGATATTATGGACTATGCGTAATTCGGGAACAAAATACAAACATTGAACATATTTCACATTAAAAAGAAACGGAGTTTTCATAGCGATGAAGTTTACCGACGTTACTTTTCTCTCTATTTTCTTTCACAAACATAACATTCGTATCTTTGGCAACGTCTGTATGTAAACATAAACATGTACAGCGCTCTTTTACATCATCTCCACAAAATAAACTACACAGATGCATTCAGAGCAATAACTCACCCGATTACCTGTGCTCATACCAAAGCAAAGCAAGCGTAAAGCTACACTTTTATACAAAAAAACCTTTCATCAAAGGATTAAAGTTCACTGAAAGAATAAATTTTAATTTTTCACTCGCCGAGCCGAGGAGAAGAAACGTTCCTAACTAGATAATAAATTGTGGAGATGAGCTGTTATTAGGGAACTATTTAAAGATGGAAACTAGACGTAGATGAGGAAGTATATTGTGATTAATGATCACGTGGTAATGTCGCGGTGGATCACTGAGCTACTGGAAAATGGTAGATGAACTTCAGAGACGGGTATAATGGTTAGAGATGAATATGTTGAAGGGGATATGATGTGCAAATAGTATGACATCTTTCTACAATGTTTTGGTGTTCTTCGATTTTGTATTAAGAAAGAATTTCACTCCTGCTGGCAGGTTGGTCACCGCCGCTCGTAAAACGGTAAAGTAAAATACTGAGAGCTAATAATGTCTTGGGACTAAAAATTCAAAGATGTCTACTACTCTGGCCTGTTGGGTTCACTCTCTCTCATACAAAGAATGTTTGTGTCCCAGCTGTGGCATTCTAAGCTGATTTTACTATTCACTCTAACCCAAAAATTCCCTCCAAAAAACATGGAGTTTTAATAAGAATAGTAAAGTTTTAAAGCAGTAGTTATGTCCATAGCTACATGTGTGGCCGCGGCGCTAAAACGTGCACTAATTTTAACTCTGAAACGAAACAAAATAGAAAAAGCCACGCTTGCTTTTAGCGAGAGAGCTCCCTTTTAGAGTCTACGGTACGATGACGATACGACCACGATACGATGCGCATTATAAGCCTTTAACACCTAGTGCGGACACGGGACTCGGTTTTGAAATAGAAATGGACCGTCACATGAGTGGTCACTGGAAGTCACATGTCTTTGAGCTTTTGGTTCTAGTGTCTACTTAAGGGCCATCGCCCACGGCGACTTTTACTGACTCTCGTTAGCTTTAGGGGAGAACAAACACCTAGTAACCACGTCGCGACTATGTGGATGCGAACGCGCGACAGCATCGCTACTGCATCACTCCAAAAAATCGCCGCGGGGGGTCATTAGGCTAATGTTTAATTTCACCATTTAAATTGAGAGTATTGTTAACGTAATAAATATTACGAAGTTTCTACTCCACATGTTGTCACAAATAAGACCACACCTCTCTTGTCAGTAGGGGATTGAATAGATAACCTCTTTTATCTATTGTCTTCAGTACACAGATTATATTCTGCAGTTTCACTGCGAAGCTGTTGAGGTCGACTGCCGATGCTCCAGGTCTTGGGAGTTTCTTTAGATCGTCGAGCGCCCGATCGATGATAATTTCAGGTCGCCCGAAACATTGTTCTAATGTCTTCATAATAACATCTGGGTCTGTGGCTGTGTGTAGTAGTGCGGCCACAGCATCCCGACAATAAGAGAAGTAGGCTATGAGAGTGATCCTCACGCAGCAGTGGGACAAGAGAAAAACAATACCTACCCGGATTGAACCACCGACACAGTTACCTTCACAAGAGGCATCAACCGGTTCGCTACAGAATGCGGACGCTGACCGTTGTCCCATTTTACAGCAAAATGGATTTTTCAGGAATGCGGGAACCCATTGCATTGTTTCATGGAGTACTCATAAAGTTTGCTTTTTGAAGGGAATTATGTATGAAACGTGTGGCTTTGTTGGAAATTTGAATAATTTGATTTGACTGTATGTTACGTAATGAGTGACGTGAGTTTGAATAATGTTTTTATGTCAGGTATGTGTTACCGGTTTGGGTTCGAGTGAGTACAATGAAATATAATATGTGCTTTATTTTATTTGGGATAACGTACTTTTATTGTATGTTGTGAATTACCATAATATTGTGTGTGTTCTTTTATAATATCTAAATATATATCAGTATGGAATGTAAGCCTTCTTCAAAAGGTTTGTAAAAAAGGGCTTACATGCCGACTATGACAGACTTAGTTAACATTAATCTGTCTCAATCATATATAGAAAGAGAACGATGTTTTGCTAAATTAAGCGCACTAAGTTATGCTTAGTACAACCAAAATTGGGCCCAAATATCACCAAATAATAATAACTGAATGATGGCAAAACTCAATAACCGACCAGACGACTAACCTCAGATGTCGAATTAACCCACATTTTATTAAATTAAAAACTAAAACTTGATAAATTTCAAACTTAAACAAGACTTACTTTACCACTTGAGACAAACAAACTACCCTTTAACTTAAAACTTAGATAAATAATTTCTAAGTTTTCTTGAAACTAAAACAACCAAGTTGTCGTATGATATAAAACCTCGTATCGGTCTTCACTAATTGTTGGGGACGGTCAGTTGCCACGTACCGTGTTTTCTTTGCGGCAAGACGGACAAACAGAGTGTTCACAACAAAATATTGACTCTTTTCATCCACCCTGTATACAGGTGGCTTTATGTGTGGGGAAGAAGGAATCTTAAAACTAAAAGGATAGTCTTTTTTTGTAACTTGTTTTTTATACTAGTATAGGGCTGTTGATATAAAGAGGAGAAGTTTTAATCGAGCAAAAATTTTATTTTCTCAAAAATGGTATGTAATGTTGCCATAACATCTCTAAAAAGTATCCAGAAAGTGAACTTTACCGGAGACATATTCACAACTGTCCAGTAAGAAGCGAGATTTTAAACTTGGAATCTCCTACTGTCCAGTAAGTAAGTATGTAATTTACTTACTGGACACTAGGTCATCCTCTTTAGATCTGTTTAGAAAAAAAAACATAGTACCAGACACAGATTAGAGTTTAGCCATTATAACATGGTTATAGAAGGGAGGTTCCAAATATATATCTATCTCTCTTTTTGGTATGACATTTTATGAGATACATATATTTTTGGAACCTTAAACAGACATTTTATACGTTGCGTTTTGTACTTAGTAATGTTGTAGAAGTATAGTGTGGGATTTTATGATTGTATTTAGTAATTTCAGTTTATTAAAAAGTTTTTTCTAAAGTTGTTTCCTAAACTGCCTCGTTGGTCTAGTGGTCGCAAGCTCGACTGCAGAGCGTGAGGTCCTGGGTTCGATTCCCGGGTCGGCCAAAAAGTGCTATTGTGTTTTTCACATATGAATGTAACCTTCAATATTAATTAAACGAATTTGTTGTTAAACTTTCTTTAATTTTTGAGAAAAGCATTATACAAACCTCAACCAGTAAGAAAGCCATCCTGGCCTCGTATATAACCAGACCTCACCTGCGGTTCGGTCCGGTTAACTCATACTTGGCCAGGAAGGCTTATATACTTACTGGATTCTGCAGTAATCTACTATTAGATACTTTATTTTATATTTAAAACTATAAACAGACTCCTATTATAGTACTCACTATTATGGCCAAATAAATGTACTGCTCTTTCTTATTTTTCTCATATTCACATGATTTAGCTTGATAAAAGTTTCCTCTAACCACTGGCGATTTCAGATCGAACTGTATGAGTTCGTGTAATGTGAATTGCCTTAGAAAGTCAGCAATTTGATGAATGTAAGTCTCACGAGTATATGCTAGTTTTCTAATTTAATACCTACCACCAATATAAGATAAGGAAAAAAAACTAGGTTTCACATAAACCCAGTTTGGTTCCAAATCACCATAAACCGATATGTCGTATAAATGAACTAAATAAAGTGAACTACCTGGATATGGATGGGATAGCAAACACTAAAATATTCAGCGTAGTAACTAAATGCAGGCACCACTCGGTGACGTCACAGGTATTTTAGTATTCATGTATTTATTGCTGTATTTTTATATATTACTTACACATATACTCCCGTGGTAGCTGACATTAGGGTGTAATTGAATTAATCTAGTTTTTATGCGCGAGGAAGTTTGACGGCAGGAACTGAAAAGCTGCGGTTTTGTTGAACTATCTACATAATAAAATTATTATAGGAATAGAATGTGGTAGTAGACAATTCCACAAGGAAGATAAGAAAATCTATATCTTGTTTAAGACATGCTGAAAGCTTTTGTGTAGTGGCAAACAAATACGGAAAGTTGTTTGAAAACGTGTACAGATGCAAGTCATACATTACCACGGAAATCCAAAAAAAACACATTTCTTTAGACCTTTCTCTATACAGTATGTTAGTTTGAACGAGGGACATATTGAAACTTGCTATAGGGTATGCTTACATGTTACTAATAAAAATATGAACAAAAAAAACACTAATAAATAACAGACAGAACCATACCAAATACGGCGACGGCACGGTTGGCGCAGTGGCTAAGCGATTGGACTGCTGCGCTGCGTGTCGCGGGTTCGATCCCCGCACGGAACAAATATTTGTATGACCTGCAGATAGTTGTTTCGGGTCTGGGTATTTGTGTATGTGAGTTTATATGTTTGTGAACGCACCCACGATACAGGAGAGATTCCTAGTGTGGGGCAACGTTTTTATATAAAAAAAAAACTTCGGAAAAGTCTCGCAACCCTTGTGTTTATCACAGAAAATGTGCGAGAATCAATGACTTTTAGGTATAATCCATTTTCCCTTCACATTTTAAAACTGGCGTAGGACAATGGCGAAAAAGAAACATCTAATAAAGTGAGATCTGGAGAGAGTGCGGGGCCATGGCACAATTACGTCACAAATTAAGGTTGTAGTTTTTTTACATATTTAGGACGAGAATCGAATACTGAATAGCCTCCTTCAATATGTCCCTCGTTTAACCTGTATAGGCAAACAAAGTCTTCAATTGATCTAATCCAAATGCATATTATCACAACACAGAATGATAACATAATTATTACGCTAAGAAAAAACTAAACATAAGTCCATAAACCATAGAACTTAACTCATTACAGTAAATGGGTCATAGCTGTAATAATTTCTTGCTGCACTATTGTACTGAAACTCACTGAAACACAGACAATACGCAAGCTGAAATTACACGCGACAATCAACCGCCGGGAACTGAACTTAGACCTTTGCATTGTGGAGGTTATATGGTTTGCTATTTTCAGGATTTTGAAATATTTCTTGGACGATTAAAAGTTATTTAAATATTCAAGCTATGGTTTGTTACTCAAATGCTGTATAAAGTAAATAAATTCCTAGTGTCAACGTTTATTTAAATAAATAAAAAAAAAGTTTAAAACCCAATTTCTGACATAGCTGATTAAAAACACGTCACGTTTATTGTCAGTTTTGTATGTATCAATATTGAAAAATGTACAGTTAGGAAATCATTCTCAATTTAGTCTAAAATTACAAGCTCTACTTCTTTATATTATTCTCTATCAAATTCTAACCTAAACATAACATAACGCTGATACTTTATAATAATACGTTGTTAAAAATCCATCAAATTCCGCTTTCCGAGAAATGTATAATAAAAACTCCACAGCGAAGTTTTGTCAATAAAAGTTCTAACTAAAGCAATATGGAAGTTTACATCAAACAGGCGGATAGTAATTATTATATCATATTGTATATTGAATCTGTTGTGTTCAATTTATAGGTGATACTAGAAATCATTCGTCTTTTCCGATATCGAATATCTGTAATCATTTGTAGGTAAGGGTACAGTTCTGCCTATTCTATCTAGGCCTACAGTCGTGAAAATGTAGTCATATTTCTCCATTCCCCAAAAGCCAACGAGGATTCGAAATACATTTAACCCGAGTAAAATAGTTATAGCCTATTCGTAGCACATGGCTACACGTCTACGTAGCTACGGTGCTACGAGCTACGCCGTAGCGCTACGACGTAGTCCGCTACGATTTACCGACTCACTTTCGATGGAGGTATATTAAAATCATGAATACTGTTATTCATGTCAAATCTATAGGTTTATTACAAAAGTTTGTTCGGTGGATGTTAGTATTTCATTTTGGATGTGGCTTAGTAGCTTAAAACTTGAACTTGAACCGTATCCGCGACTTAGTATGTAAGTCTGAGAAGTTTTTAGGAGGTATTACAAACAAAGTTTAATACTTATTGCGTACAGTTTCGAGTGTGCTTATATAGGGTTACTCATGATACAGTTTTGTGTACAGATTAGGGTTCTCTGAAGCAAATAGTCACAGAAAATAAAAAAAGCAACACATTTTTTATATGAACCCGTCAGCTAATATAATACAACTTCGATTTAAAATAAAACATTTCTTTCCCTGTCTTCATTAAAACCAAATCCACTCAACGTTCCTCTCGACAATGTCACACGAAGGTTAATGAACATCTCCAAACGCAAGATGTAATACTTTCCAACATTTTCACTTTTTTCAGTTTCAGTAATTTTTCATATTGAAACAAAAGCCTCTTTCAGAACCGGGTCGAGTGGCCGCCATGAAATTCAGCCGACAATACTGGGGGGGGGGGGGGGGGGGGGTGTTCAGGTTATTTCAGCCAAGTGTTTCAGGACTACGTAGATTTTTATTGAATAGGGGATCGGACATAAAAAACTAATTAGTCCGTCAGATGGATTTCCAAAAATTATTGGACACGTATTTTATTTTTTCACGTAAACAAAAAATGAAGACGATACAGTGCTTCGAAAACTCGTGTGACGTCATATGATAGTACATTTTGACGACACAAGTGACGTTTCAAGCCCCACTCCAAGATCTTTGTCACGTTTTATCTTCGTCATTTTTTATTGATTTGATAAAACAAAAAACACGTATTCAATATTTTTCGATAATCTAACTTTCGGACAGAATCATATTATTTTGACCCAGTCCGATCCCCTATTCAATATTATCAAACGAGCGAGTTATTGTTAGAGTGACATTATTTTAATTGGTTGGTTTTTGACGATGAACAGGATTTTTGTTGTGAGAGCTGTTAGGCTTTGTTGGAAAGGCTTTAAGTACCAATTTACACCATTGACCTGAATTTATGAAAGGTTTGTTTTATTTTAATCTGGATTTCATCTCAAATTCATCATAGTCACAATCATTCACCTACCCTTATCCCTATGTAACTGGGGTCACTAAACATGTATTCTTCTTCCATATTTATTTATAACTCGTCATTTCAGTCGTCACAATATGGAACTTAAAATAAACTTCAGCAACTATATAATATATATACAGAATTTTAAGCATTCACTGAATGGTATATTCAATACATCGAAAGTTATATATTCCACTATACAAATATCCAGAGCAAGTAGAAACAGGAACATGTATTCATAATTCCTCACTTTTCCGACAAAGTAAAAATATCTCGGAAAGTAATGAAAACCTTCGAATCGCACTCAATACTTTTGCCGCCATTATGCGTACATATGTGCATACATAACGGAAGCCAGGCATCGCAAACAGAATACCGAAACCTTCCCTTTACATACGGAACATACGCAACACATACATACACACACATCAGACATACCGACATAGCGAGAGGCTGCACGCCTCAAAACGCTCATCTCACATTTTATGAGCGAATGTCTGCGAGCCCAGCTTTAACTTAGCACTACGTCTTAATACGCTCCATACATTATAAGTATTTCCAACAATACGTTCTCCTATAGACATTTTCAAAGCTTTTAAAAAGTTCGTGTTGACTCAAAGTTTGACGCAGACGCTAACTCATGTATTGGATTATTCAATATAACATTGTAAGCATTATAAATTCAGCGAGGGATGATTGAGACGAAGCCAACTTCCTCTCAGCCACTCGCGAACTTAACTCCTAACACAACCCGAATTTGCATTGTCACTGAAAACAACGGATGCCGCTTTTGAATAATCATTATCATTTTCCGAACAATTAATTTTTTGGCGGCTTTATCGCCGCGCTAATGCCTGTAATTACTTTCAATTAATTTCGCTGTTAACACTATCACAACACTGGCCGACCCGATTCAATTTGCGTGTAACTATTGCAAGTACTGCTTTTATTTAATATATTGTAACCTTTTCTGCATATTTGGTCACACATTGAATATTTTTGTTACAATTCCGATGTAAATATCACGGCACCGGATAAATTGTATGTGACCGAAATAAATGTGCGCAAACACGGGTTTTATCTTATTATCCAGATCTACCTGTCCGGGGTATGAATGCGTAGCACTGACGTACCTGTGAGAATCGTTCCTGAGCATCCAGGATTTCGATGAACAGGGATAACTTTTGATCCATGATGGGGAATCCATTGCGAGGCTGTTGCAGCAGGTGTCGTACTGCCTCGCGCACGGCGGCTGGCGTGCTCGGCGTGCACGGCGTGCCCAGCGAGGGGTACGCGCCCAGCAGCGCTGACAACCCGTGGAAGGTTGCTGACGTCTTCGGCGGGTTCTGCACACCACCGGGTAACGACAAACGGCGCGACGTGGACGGTGGCACGGCGCCGTAACCGTTCGTCATAATCGCCGGTCTTTGCAACTGATAATCACTTCTGGAGGACGGCAGCAAGGTCGCGCGCGGTAGTGTGGACATGGAGCCGGGCATGGGCCGCGGCCGGCGTGGCACCGGCTGCAGCAGCGGCACCGGGCCCCACTCATCGTCCGTGCAGCCGATGGAGTGCGGCCTCCTCGCGAGATGGTTCACTGGGGCCCGCGGAGACACCACGCTCTGAGGTCTCCGCGGACGCCGGTCGTTGTGTATCGGGTTCGGCGGCGTGTAGGGACTAAAGCCATCGAAGTCTTTAAGTTGTGCGGGCGTGGGTCGCTGGTTGTCGGGCGCCGGGGGTGGCGGGTCCTCCCAGCGCGGCCAGGCGAGCGCGAGGGAGTCGGGCTTGCGGGGCGGCGGAGGCCTGGGCCGTGCCGCCCCCTCGGTCATGGCGGCCTGTCCCGGCAGCGCGTCACATGGCGCGGCGTGCGTCGCTCGCGGCGTCCGCCGGTCGACTGGCGTCGCGACGCTGCATCTCCGCCTCTGCATCGACGCACTCTCTGTTTTGGTTTGTGGACGATTTTTTCCCGGCGCTCGTTTGTTTTGGACGTGCGTGAGTTACGTGTGTATCGGTGTTTGTTACGAATTCGATGTTGATGTTATTTATTGGTTCGGAAAACGCTGTGACTGGGAAATCGGTAAGTATTGGAAAATTTGTGTTTTATAAACGGCAACAGTTTTTCGTGTAGCAGTTAATTTAAAAATACTTTTATGTGGATTTTTCTTTGACTAAAACTTTTAAAACTATCGACCCCTGCCTACAGGTGGAAAAGTTAGTGGTACCAAAAAAATCTCATAAACATTACATTATTCCTTTTCGTATGAAAGTTGAGGACAATAACGTCCACGTGTGTTAACCCCCCGCCTGCAGCACGGCGGTGATACCCGCAGTAGGGGTCATTGTGAATTATCGCCATACCCCCCCCCCCCCCCCCCCCCCACTCGCTGTATCGGCGCACTAAAGCTATGATTTACACCTCTGTACATTATAGGAGGTCCTGTTCACGCGTTATTAAAAGATGTATTATAAAAAAATATTTATGATAGATGATCGATTTATTCAGTTTAGAAAGTTGGTGTGGTTACTTGAGATATTAAAGTTTGGAAGTTTGTAACTTCGGTACCACCTACGCAGTTTAATATTTATATCGTAGGTAGTAATAAACTTTGATGAGTTAATCAACAATGTTTAATTCCAAGGAATAATTTGAATATTGACAAGAAAATTAAATGAACATAAGTTTAAATTTTCCCTAACAAACATACATAAATAAACTCACGCTTTATTGCTAAAGGGGTAGGTTAAAACAACAAAATGCCACTTGCTACGATGCTTACATACTCCTTTTGCCTCGTCCACATTCATACATCTGGTCACACACGTACGACGGTTGATGACCGGTATTCGCTATTATTATCCCAAAATATGCCCAGTGGTATTCAGATGGAATAAAAACATGGATTCACATTCATACATCCCACAAACAACAGAAACATCTTAACTTTATCTCGCCAATCACTCAAGTACATCAAACTCGTACAATATGATAAACGACGACCGCGCTAAGTACCGAGTGGATGCAACGAACTCTGAATCGCTTGTAATGCATCTCGAGTGCTGTTATTTCAGTTTTAGAGCAGCTTGTAACGATTTTTAAGGGCTTTTTATAAATAGGTGCGCATTGGAAGGGTTATTTATAAGGCGTGTTACACATGGAATCGATTGGTTGTGTTTTTGATGTGGATTATGTTTTTGAATCGAGATTTTTATTATTTTTTTTATTTTTATTACTAACTTATTTGTAAGTGAAAAATCATTTATTTGAAAATAAAGCGACGTATTTTCAAAATTAATATTCGATTCTCAGTGAAAAGTAAAGATTATGATTCAGTAAGGCAAATTAAGAAATTCTGAAGGTCCAGCAGTGATGGATACGCAGATTAGTTAACAGCTACATTTGACCAACCAGAAGAAATCTCATGGTTAGGAGCAACCAAGTTTCCAATAATCTATATCCTACTAATAATTGCTTCGTCAATAAATAACACGTAATGAGTACGTTTATGAGAAAGTACGTTACAATATACATAATATCTGTGCCGAGTCAGACTGCCTATGCATATTTATCAGTCTAGTACTCGCGATGAGATGAAATCATGGTATTCCCGTTTTATCCAGTATTAAAACACAGTCGGAAGGAAAAATCCTTTATTAACGAATTCAACTAGCTATACACGGAAGGTAGAAGTTTCCACAGAGAATATTAAAGGAAGCAAAAGACATTACACTTCGAACTCGTCGATTCCGTGTGTGTAGACACTGCACTAGCTGGGATTACCTTTTAACAAACTACCCTTGTTTTTAAACTCCTGCAGTTTAGTACTTTCGAAGATATATTATACTGATAAGCCAGTCCATTGCTTAGCGCACATTGGAGTTACTCATTCTGAAATGATGTATTTATTTATTTCGACCAGGATAATTATATAGAGCATCCATATATATAAAAGAAAGTCGTGTTTGTTACAACACTTATAACTCGAGATCTGCTGGACCAATTTTCATGGTTTTTGATTCGTTGGATTTGTCTCCGCCCAGAATAGCAGAATACATCTTAAAAACAGTGAATAAAAAAAAAACTATTTATAACTAAGTAGAATAGTAGGTAGGGTAGTAGGTAGGGTAGTAGGTAGGGTAGTAGGTAGGGTAGTAGGTAGGGTAGTAGATAGGTAGGTAGGATAAAACGCATTGCAACGAATGCGCGGGTTCAGCTAGTTATAAAATAAAATAATGTGTTACCTACTTAGTGATACATGTAACTTTTAATTGATACCGCTCAGTTATTCTACAAGGTAAACCAAAGTAGCAGAGCTGTGAATATAAATATTATCAGATTACGAGAGATGGCGAGTTTGAATCATAGAAATGTCACAGTATCATATTAAGGGAAATTAATTGTTTAGTTAGCAAATTGACATAACTTAAACTTTCGGCACCAAAGTTAACAATCATTCTTTTACAGTTGAATGAAAAAGCAGAAACACGGTAAATCAGCCTATAAGTTAATTAGATAAATAATAAATTAATTTCCCTGGCTGTATGAACTTTCTGAGCTTTGTTTTACTAACTGTATAAATATTTTGAGCTAATAATTTAAAAACCATGAACCAATTACTTCTCGTGACAACTAACACATTGCTATGAGCGCCATTATGGAGGAGGTGTGTGCAGTTAGCCCGTTCGAATCTCACCGAAATCACCCATCGGACGGCTCGGGGGTAACGAAATACCTATTCACCCTGTATAGCTTTGATGTACAGGCTGATTGCTTTGCGGCTTTTAGCTTCAATGTGGATATGTGTTGGACCTAAGTAGAAAGTTATTTTGTGGATGTAAAGCTGTGAATCTGAGAATTGGAACATTGCAAAATAATTCGCTGTTTTGATGTTCAACATTATTTATTGAAATTATAAAATATCGCGCTAACAATGAATAAGATAGTGTAACAGTTTTAGCGACATTACTGACAGTCGGTATGCACCCTTTTTATGATTTGTTATGATAGAGTATTCCTGTTTTTGTGCTTATCCTTAGAAGTTCTATAGCTTTTAATATTGCAAGACAAAAAACATCGATAACCACACTTCCAGCAAATTGATTATTTCTATTAAACAATATTAAATTCATTGAACCAATGACAAAGCAGAATTTCCTGAAACAATAATGAAACAGATATCGCTTTCGAGTTATAAAACCCTTTATCTTTATACCGATTTCAAGTTTAAACATCTGAAGTATTATTTACCGTCTTAAATCTAAATATACCAGGAACTTCAGAGCGGTGATTCTAAATAAAATTACGATCGATCGTTCGGGGTTCATAACCTGGCCGGTGTTAGTTTATGGGAAGTATAAATTAATGGCTTTTAAGTACACACTTTATGAGTTCCTTGAGCTCTCTATTACGTGTTTGTGTTCCCGAAATAATTAAGAGGAAAATAAATAAAGAATGATAAAGTTCTGGAAATAATTCGTGCGAAATTATACTTTTTCTCTACCTTCTTAAGCTCCACAATTTCAAGGCATTTTTATCCCATTCACCCTAAAAGCCTATTCGGGGCTAAGCTCTATATTTTCATATATTTTATTAAACATCCCGCGGATAAGCACAGCGTCCATATCCCTTACCACGTCCTAAGTAAAAAAAGTCTCAAAGAAAATCCCTTTTTAATCCTGCCATAAACAAAATCAAGGGAGAAAAGGGATTCTTGAGATCAAAGGGCATCTAGCCAAAAATGCTTTGGTTCCGTATATGTTCGTAATTCCTTAATACCGTATTAGGAATGCGTGAGACGCAATTTTCATATGAAACTATAAATCAATTTGTGTTCCAGAAAAGGGATAATCGGCCCACTGGGCAGAATTCCTCGCCTAGAGCTGGGAAACAACGGACACTTTCTACTTATTTATCGATACTTTTGAGCGAGAAATTTTTAATATTCCAATTTTAACGCGAATGTTTACGAAAGTAGAATAATCGCGATGAAGCTCCACGGTACGGAATAGTGTTTTTTTCTTTGTTGTAAAGCGTTTAATAAACGACATAACTTATTTATAGTTGTTAAATATATTTTCAACGCGGAAGTTTTATGGAAGAAGTTTTTAGTTGAGAACTAAAATTTAATATCACTTCTTAAACTCAAGCCGATTACGAAGGTAGTCTTTGAAATCGGTTCCAAGTTTTTACAGGTACAACTTTATTATTTATTTACTTTTACGCGAGAATCACGTATAAAAATAAACTCATGAAATGGGAAAAGAAAATCCGTCCTTTCCAAACTTCAATTTTACTCTAAAGACTGATGTCTGATAGGCTATGTGCAAAGTCGAAAGTCGAAAGAACATATATGTCGCGTCCTAGGAAAACTACTTACGGTGTGCCCCAGGGTAGCATTCTTGGCCCTCCATTATTTAACATTTATATTAATGATATGCCGAAGGTCAGTAAGCACCAGATGGTCTTATTTGCTGATGACAGCACTATTTTATTCTTCAATAATGACATAAATATTCTTGAAAATGACATAAATAACGATCTTAAAAATATAATAAACTGGTTAGTTAGTAATAATCTTAAAATAAATCTTGACAAAACTAAAATAATGACATTTAATCAACGAACAAATAAACCGAAACTAAATATACAATATGAAAACGTGGCAATCTCTGAAAGTGACATCACAAAATTTCTGGGCCTTTACATAGACAATCATTTGACTTGGAAACACCATATAGACACTTTATCTAAGAAGCTAAGTCAATTTGCTTTTGCTTTGTACAAACTTTCGAAAACGGTAAACCGCCTTACAGTACAAATAGCTTATAATGCTTACGTTGCTTCTAGCATTAGGTACGGAATCATATTCTGGGGCAACTCCACTGACAGAGACATTGCTTTTAAAGCTCAGAAGAAATGCTTGCGATCGTTTACCAAGCTACAATCAATTGATAGTTGCAAACCACTGTTTAAGGAACTTAGTCTGCTGACTCTACCGTCTATGTACATCTATGAAATGGGAGTGTTTGTTCACTGTAACCTACATTTATATGAAAAACTACGTTCTCGACGTTATCAGAATACCATTCATGTTACCTCTCATAAAACCGCATTTTTCGGAAAAAGTGTGCTAGGAATGGCCCCAAAAATATACAACAATATACCTGCAGCTATTAGAAATATAAAGTGTCTAGGTTCCTTTAAGAGGTCTTTATTTAAATTTCTATTAGATAGATGTTACTACTCCATCACTGAGTTTACTTCGGATAAACGGAGGTATGACGATTCCGACTTGCTCGTTAGACATTAATGATTTTATTGACTTAGTAACGACTGTGTTAATTTTGTATTTATTTCAAATTGTGATGACCTATTTAATGACATATTTTTTATTTTATTTTATTTTTATTTCTTATTGTACTTGACATATTTTGAATTATTTTTATTGTGATCTGTTGACATGCCACTTTAAATGTATACCTAATAAATATGTTAATGTAATTTTGTACGCCATAATATTGGCAAAACATAGTGCTCATTTTTAACAAAGACTATCTGTAATACTTACCTATGTTTTACAAAATAAATGATTGATTGATTGATTGATTGATGTATATTTAACAAAATAAAGCAATGTGTAAGCAAAGGCAACATGTAATTTATTTAAAAAAAAAACATTAATTCCCTTATTGAATAGGTTCCAAAAGATCTAAAACCCATCAAAATGAGACTAAAATCTCCATGAAAACAAATTACCATGCAAAAATAAAAAGGTCCCAATAACATCACTTAAGTCCGGACCCGTCACCCCGTGCCTATCGCCGTCGCCAGTCGCAGACGACGACGTCGGAACTATTCCCGGAATGTGTGACATCGCGACCGATTGTTTCCGCGACACTTGCACAACTATTGTATTTATTTAAGGGTTTGTGCAGCTACGAGCAAAACTATGTAAACACTTAGAAAAATTCAACAGCTATTTTATTGGGAAATAACGGTTTCAACTTTGAGATAGGATCTATTTCATAATAGTATGGTTTACAAAACGTTTTGTTTCTAAAACGTTTATCAACTAGGTGAAAATCACATTTCAAATTGTTTCGTGTAAAGTTCACATTTACATTCAAGATTACGTATCTCACGTATGACATATTATTGAACTATAACTACTTAAGGAACAATAGTCTACGATGGAGACAGGTTAAAAACTTGGTAGTGAAATTTTATTTTTTGCTTTAAATGCATAATTGTCTATTGTCTATGCATGTTTGTCCACAAAGCTACAATGTCAATGTTATTTAAGCGCAAGTTCCTCGTACTACTCTAAAAAGACACACCATAATAACCACGTGTAGCCAACATAACAAAACCCCCAAATAAGAAAACGTGCGTTTAAACATCCGAACCTAAAGACCGACACAATATAATTGTTCTGCTGAACAAAACTTAGCACACAGCTCACGCATAAATTCCAAACGCAAACGTTATTATTCATAGGACAGCGAGTAATACGGCCTTGGCAAATAGTGAGGCAAATGATGATTTAATATTATAATACACATAAGACCCTTTGCAGCCCTCTCGTCAGCACATTCAATTTGGATTCGAGTTTGAAAGTAAATCGCGCCAGAGAAATGGCCGTAAGTCAATTTGCGATATCTTTGAATTAACAGTGGGGTGGATTTGGACCCCAGAGGTAAGGTATTTTGTAAATTAATTTAAGAGGGTAGTCTTGCGTAAAGAGTCGTTGTGTGTAGGCGTACTGGTTATTTTAAAATATTTTAAGTGACTACTAAACATTTTGTAGTTAGAATGGCTTTTCGTGCCTGCGTGTGTCACATCGATGTTTGGAAATATCGTGGCAAAAGCGGCCAATGATGGGCTACGCATCCCATTTTTTGTTTTGGGATACTTTAAAACAAAAAAGGGTTTTCAACATTCAAATCATCATTGTCAATAATATCACCGTGCCCCAAAATAACTTCACTCAGTGATATATTGATAGATATTTAAGAGACTTACGTAAATTTTGATGATACGACAACATTTAGCAATTTCTCTTTATATAGTTTTA
Organism: Diarsia dahlii; assembly: GCA_949775195.1. Lineage (NCBI taxonomy): Eukaryota > Metazoa > Arthropoda > Insecta > Lepidoptera > Noctuidae > Diarsia > Diarsia dahlii. The sequence continues at coordinate 18,682,618 of OX459212.1, forward strand.
CGGCATGGATCTCGAGTCTAGCTTTATGAAAGGAATATAAATAAGACTTTGATAAATGGTCACTTATTTGGCAGTGAGCGAGAAAAAATATTTAGATTAAATTGTAAAATATTGGACGAACAAGCTTACGTTGTAAATGAGATGTAGCAACATTAATTTTGTTAGGTTTAAAATAACATCTTTCTTTATAACGTTTTTTTTATGAGAAATATTACTTGACTTCCCTTTAATTGATCACAAGTGGTTAATGCGTAATTTTACTTAAATGGCGTTCTCTTTTAGTGTACTTTATTTCTATGATCAGTTTTATTTATGGTATAAATAGACAACACAAACTTCTCCTTCAGTAGCAATTAGGTCGCCGGTAAGGTTAAGAATCAATTTAACATTCAAATAACTTTTCAAAGGGCTAACCGATATAAATAGTTGTCTTTAATCCTATATTTCCTTTACAAATCACTTCTTTACTACATACCTATCTCGATCTAGGCTTTTCCTTTAAGAAATAAAACATAATCTCCTTATTAAAAATAAACAAAACAAGAAGGCGCCACGTTCCAGTGATTCATTCAGTCGTTTATTCTCAACACAATGCGTTCACAAGCCGGTGATCAATCAGCCGGCACAAGACGTGTAATTGCGCTCTCGATCGACAAGACGGAGCGCACTGCGAGCAGCTAGTCCCAGCGCTGGGATTGGTGCTGAAGGATAGACAGACTGTAATGTTTTTGAGAACGAAAGTTTAAAACGGTCATCGAAGCTATCGTATTAATATTATTAAAAGGGACATATTAATTTATTGCGGGGTCAGAAGTTTTAAATTCTCTGAAGAGCAAGTGAACGGTCAATTTGAAACTTTTCTCCGTTCTTTAAAACGTCGTCATAACGCTCATCGTAGAAATCAAATTTATCGCGAAAACATAAATAAAACAAAATGAAAAATTGATTCATTTTTTAAGTCCAATTCCATATTATTGTTTTTATAACCCCATCACAGATCTATTATTTGTAACGTCAAGAAAACCAGTGCGACGTTAATTAACTATCAAATTCAATCCTTTTAGGGTAGGTAAGTTATTTTTAAATGAATTGGACCACGGAACTCTCAAAAGGTGCTGTGGTCCAACTATTTTTAAAGTTGGACAACTGCCCCTAGTAAAGACCCATGGTCCAACTAGTTGGACAGAGCAGTTGGACCACTGCCCCGCACCCAAGAAAACATCACCATTTCAAAGCAAGTCGAGTATGCAATTATAGGCAAGATGGAAGACTCCGCTGAATGAAGCGCTGAACATCGCTGAACAGCGATGTGAAGCGCTTCAAGCATCGGAGATGTAAATAGTTGAATGAAAAAGTAATTCATGAACTGGTTTTTATAGTGAACGAGGTTTTTTAATAGAAGAGGGTCTTCAACTGTTGATAGTCTGTTGCTGGTTGATTATTTTCTTATATTATAATTAGAAATACACCAGCTTTGTTTAAACAAATTAATATAATATGTATCCTTCTCAATAGTAATTTTAACACACACAAATAAAGCTAAAACATATCCCTAAACTATCAGATTAACTCCCAAACATCGTACGCTTCTCAAACGTCATCGATGTTAGTAAGTTGTCAGTAATAGTAGCAACTAACAAGCCGCCACACAGACAGACAGACAGACGTGATACATCGACGCGTATCAAGTTTATCCCGCCAATTAGCGCCGCTGATAGTTTTGTGTTCGACATCATGTTCAGATGTTATGTTGTTAGCAAGATTGTTACTATAAAGGAGGTGTGAGGGCTGCTAGTGAATGTTCGTATTGATTTGTTACTGATGTGAGAATATGTCTACAGGATAATCTTGTATTATAAGCAACCTTTCAAGGAGAGATATTCTTTTTGAATATGAATAAACTAGCTTTTGCCAGCGGCTTCGCCCGCGTGAAAATGACAATTTTCCATACAAACTTTCATCCCCTATTTAACTACCTTAGGGTTTGAATTTCGAAAAATCCTTCCTTATTCCTACATTATAAAGGGAACCTCTGTGCAAAATTTCGGCTTTCTAGGTCCAAGGGTTTGGGCTGGGCGTTGATGAGTCAGTCAGTCAGTCAGTCAGGACTTCTCTTTTTATTTATTTATATAGATTTGACTGTCTCGTTGGTAGAAACTAGAAAGAAAATGCCAAAGAAAAGATGGATGGATTGTGTGAGGAATGAATTATGAAAGAGAAAGGAGTGAATGCCACTGTGACGTCTAACAGGGAAGAATGGAAAAGAAAACATGTTGCGCCGACCCCAAATAGAATGGGATAAGGTCAGGGAGATGATGATGATGATGGTGATGATGATGATGATGATGATGATGATGATGGTGATGATGATGATGGTGATGATGATGATGATGATTATGATGGTCTAGTGGTCGCCAGTGGGATTGCTGGGTCCTCGGTAATTTGATTTTTCCATTGGGAAATTTTTAAGTTAAAGCGTCGGAGTAACCTCTGACTAATCCTTCTGGTATTACAAGGCGAGATGTTATGTGAATAGATGTTACTGTGGATTAAATTTCATTCTTTATCACAATTATTCATTTGTTTTGTTTTTCAGAAATATAGCATCTACATTTAGTTATTTTATGTATATTACTACTCGTACAATTATATCATGGATTCACATCTTACTGATTTGTACCTAAAGGTAGGTATCAAAAGTACATTTACATTTCATAAAACTTGCAGCAGAACCGTAACTTTGAATTCACAAAGCAACTCCTACCCGTTATTCATTAATGACAAAACAGAAACATTAAATAGGCGAAGAAAGAAGGTTCCTTTAGCTCATTTATCTTGAGCTAATATATTCATAATTATGCTGTTCTGTCTGAAGACAACGCCGAGTGACGTTGCTAGTCGCCGACTTGCAACTAAGTTTGTCTGAAACTGTGTAATAAGAGACGCGGTACTTGTTAATAACACTTTTATTATTTTGTGATAAAGTTCCTGTTTAAGATGTTAAAGTTGCCACTTTGACAGTTTTATTAGTAAGTTAAGTAACGTTTCATTTTGAAGATGTCATTTCAAAGTACGAGACAGAACCATAGGAAGCACATATGCATGCTTTTTTACCTAGGCTTTGCTATCTATACTAATATTATGAATGTGAAAGTAACTGTGAGGAAACTCTATACATTTTTTTTTTTTTTTTTGTTTGTTATAAAACGTTGCCCCACACTAGGAATTTCTCCTGTATCGTGGGTGCGTTCACAAACATTTTAAGTCACATACACAAATACCCAGACCCGAAACAACTATCTGTAGGCCATACAAATATTTGTTCCGTGCGGTGATCGAACCCGCGACACGCAGCGCAGCAGTCCAATCGCTTAGCCACTGCACCAACCGTGCCGTCTAAATATCTTAGAACCAATAAATTCGAAGAAATATTGTGACATCTATCAACCTACACTGGGCCCGCGTGCTGGATGATAGACCATCTCGCTCCTAGAAAGGAGGCCTGAGTCACTGCAGTGGGAACATTATAGGCTGATGATGACGATGATGAAAGCAACTAGCGTTGTCTGGTATTTCCCTTTCATGCCTTAATGGCTAAACTGGGTTCGATGAAATAAATGTAAAGGTTAAGGACAGTATACTTGATACTTGACTTTCGGGGAAAACCTAATCTATACATATAATAAAACAGTAAAAAAACTGTGTGTGTACATTGAATGTATTAAAAAAAATTAATTGAGAGACAAACAGACAGAATTTTTTTTTCGGATTCTTGCTCTATTACTATTTCTAAACCCCCAGAAATAGTAATAGAGCAAGAATCCGAAAAAAAAATTCTGTCTGTTTGTCTGTATGTTTGTACACGCTAATCTTCGGAACTACTTGACGGATTTGAATGATTTTTTTTTTCGTTGTATAGGTATTAAGTCTGGGCAACATATAGGCTATAATTTATCTTAGAAACATGAAAATTTCCACGTGAACGAAGTCGCGGGCATCAGCTAGTGCATAATATTGCTTCTAATTACATAATATACCTGTACAATGACAGGGTTATATCCTAAAGTAGTTTCAATAAACAAACAATTAATATCCTGTTTGTTTACAAAGCAACCGAATGATGCAAGATCAGAAACTGTACCAAAAATATATCTCACTATTGTGTTGTATTGTACCAGTTAATACAAAAGCAGACAATAGTACAAATAGTTTTCCATTAGCGCTATACTTGTGGTACCGCCGTACCCCCGGGTCCAGGGGACCCCGTTGCCATAGCAACCAGAGACAATAGGGGACTACAATGGTGTGACGTAACGAGTTTTTAATAGGTCATTTTGTGTTTGTTTTGTCTTTTTGTGTTAAGTACATTTGCATTTTGTAATTGCTGTAGTTTTAGTTTTTTGTATCGCTTTTAAGTGGATATTGGAAGGAATTGTTTCGGACTGTAGATTTTAATATAAACTATACGGCATTCTATTTTCTGCCTCGATAGTTGCGCAGAAGTGTCTCATTTTCTGTAAGAAGTATTGTACGTTTTATTTTACTTGAGGTTGTGTAATTGTACGATTTCGTAACTCGTGTTATTAGATATTCTGAAGCGACTATTTAAGATTAGACAGGACTAAAAAATATTGCTATATTACAGCAAAAGGTGTTGCAGCACCACTTCATATTTCAAGAAAAATGGAAAGAAAGAAGGTTGGTAGATTGCGATCAAGTATTCGAAACCAACCCGCACTGGGCCCACGTGGTGGATAATTGCTCATCCTTCTCCTAGAGAGGACGCCTGAGTCCCTGCAGTGGCAACATGTGGGCTGATGATGATTCGAAACAAGTAAACAAAAAACTCTACAATATGCCAACTAAAATTCAACAATATCAATTAAGAGTGTTAATAAGTTACTAACGACATTCAAAAACATAAAGTTGGTGCCGTACCTGTCACTAGATACCAGCAGTACCTGTGAGTAGGAGTGCACGCGACACTTGCCAATTTTCTTCGGAGATTATATTTAAAACCTTTTCACAATCGGTGGGGAGACATGAGAATAAGTGAAGGAGGAAGCAACTTTTATATAATTTTTTTAGTTTAATTTTCATCGTAATAATGACTGCCACAAATTGTGATGCTGCTCAAGAGGAGATTTTTTAGAAGATTGATAAAAAATCATGTTTTATAATATTGTAGGTAAGTAATATTAGATTAGTTTTCTACAAAGTTAACACGGTGGAGACTTATTTATAGCAGTGAACGATTTTCGGTTGAATAGTGATTTTGATGATACTGATAATTACGCTTATAACTGTGGCACACAAATTTTGTAAAGTAAGTCAGTCAGTGGCCTTTTTGTAGATACTTGGGTTGATTTAAAGCACAATAATTGTTGAGAACAAACCGCAATTAAAAACTAAATGAATATGGTTTCTTCTTATTTTTACCAAGACTACGTCCCCCGATTATCATCTCTGAACCATTTTCCTCCCCAACACGAGTCCTGATAAAGCACAATTCCAAACTCCTCCAGAAAACTAACAAAACTTCCAGTGTTATTGAATGTTTTAAAGAAAACCTAGACTTTGACGATATCTCACAGATTAAAGAGGATTCCTCTGAGCAACGAGAGAGCAAACTTTGTGCCGACTTGTGTGCGGCAAACTTGTATACATGTGATGTGGCGACGATAGTTTGCGGGTAAAAGAGATTTCCCTTTACATGGTTTGTTTGTTTGTGAAAAAATGTTGGATGAGATAAAGTGGACGATTGTGTTTTATTTTGGAATGGCATGCGTTATGTTTTATATTAAAACAATTGCTTTGAATAATGTCAATTTGACGGCTCGTTTATTAAAGTGGTTCTGCGAATAGCCTGGGTTTAATTTCAGCCAGAAATATACATGTTACTTTAATCTACATTGTTTTTTGTATGTTTTGTTACGTATGATGTAACATAAAATAACGCCAGTAATCCCCAAAGGGTTACACCGCAATCTTAACTTATATTTGCTTAATTCATTTAAACACATCAAGATATTATTGTAAATACTTTTCCGTTACTTACTTGTTCATATATTAATCCGTGGACCATGTGGGTTATATGTTTACCTATTTGTGTAACGAATCATAATTGTTAAACTTAACGTGTAACTGTTTTTTTGTCCCTAATAAATAAAATAAAGGGTTAGGTTGAAGTGTAGCAATTAGTACAACTACATTTCGCTAGTTATGTTTTCAGTCCCACGTAATAGGGGATGAGCCTATTTTAATCAACCGGGCACAAATCCAGACTGAGTGCCTGCTACGGAGAAATTCCTCATAGAAAACACCAATAACACTGTGCCCGACCAGCGAATCGAACCCAGAACCTGATGTTCAGTAATCACGCTTGCGGCCACTAGACCAGCTAGGCATTTAGTTTTTTTTTATTTATAATAGCATAATTATATGTTTTTTTTATGTTAAATGGGCTTACTCTTGGCCTCAATCTTGCCCTAAGGGCAGAGATGAGGTCGACGATGGAACGAGCTTACCCAGAAATCGTTGTTATCGTTTTACAGGGTTTTCAATGAATAATGCACATTTGGAGTGATTATAAAGTAAAAATTGACCATTCAACTGAAAACACCAGTGTCTCTTTTAACACTTCAAAATATTTTTTACCAGTTATGACTACTGCTACTAAAAATACTAGGAACCTGCCGTGTCAGTAAAAACTCTCGTCATGTCACGGATTAGCGAGTAGCGTGAGTGCAAGTGTTAACGAGTAGCTCTCTGCCTACCCAGTTGATGTTGCTAATCCGTCTGTCGTGAACCTTCTTTATTTCAACCGTTTTCAACCCTCTGTTGACTGTTGCTCGTTTTATTTGTACGGAATGACGGACAAATATTTTACGGCTTTTTCTTTTTGATAATGAGTTTTTTTGACAAATAATTGTTTGTTGTGTCTTTGTCTATCTGTGTCATAAAATGCGACTTAAATATTAATTAAATATAGCGGACAGTAGGTAGTGCTATTGCCCCCGAACTCGACGTAAAGATGTTTTCAAGAAGATGGAAGAGATTTTGAAAGAGGTCTTACAATAAAAATAAATTGCCATTACTGATCCCTTTGTTAAAGTGGTGGTTATGGCAAATACTAAGACCCTTTATTGTTATGATCATTGCCTATAATGCCCGTGTTACGCAGAAAATATTTTAAAGACACGAAATAACGTGAAAATAGCCCACTATCAATATTATCTTCGTTGCTTATTGGATCATTATCGAACCCCGCAAAAAGTGATTAAAAAGACTTTATTCTTCTAAAAATTTACGATTTCTTAACAGCCTTAAGAAGGCGTATAATTAAAAGGTTCTTACTGAAGACTGTGTTAATTGTGCCAAGCCGAAGGGCGGTAACTTGAGCCGATGAACGGGCTCCTATTATCGGCTGAAGCTCTTTTAACTTCCGCCGGAAATGGGAGTTGAAGTCGTAAAGAAATTTGAGGTTTTACGGCCGGTCGACTTCGGACGGTCCTCGTATATTGCCTTTAACTGTATTGAAAATTAGGTCAGTTTTAAGCCTGGGTTGTAGAGTTCTTATTTATTTTGTATTATGTAACCATATAATCAATGCCACCTAACCTTTCACGTATTATATATGTAATTTTACGTAATGAACTATATCATATACCAAATCCTAATGAAAATAAATGATATTTTCCAAACATTGCCTGCAAGGTTAAAACGGGAACAACCATTACAATATAACCCGCGTTTAAACGAAGTTAGTATTGTCGGAGTATCGCCCCTCTGTTCCATACAATCGTCCTGCCAAAATATTTGCGCACTCGGGATAAAGCGAACATACATACATACATACCATACAGCCGGCTCTGCCCGCATCCAAATACTTGTTTTAATTTCAGACGCTCGTCCGAATTTGTATAAAACAAGAGAAAATAATGTTACCGGATAATGCAGTGTTTAAATATAAAAAGTGTGCTTTTAAAGCTGAGCGAGCAAAAGTAGAATGAGCTTTTATGTTAGTTTATCATCGCATTTAGTTAAGACTTATAAGTCTTTTGTGATAAAAATTTTGGTGCATTTAAGGTTAGTGTTAATTTAGGTGCCATTTTTCAGTGCAAAGGGTTAATGTCATGAAGGTGTCTGTCTTATAAACTGTAAATACAACATCACTGCTGTTCCCAAAAAGTATTAGGCTGAGGTGTAAATCCATAGAACACACATGTTTCCATGTAATAGAAAGCGAGCTTATTGCCGTGAACGGAGGATAAGCTCTACTCCGACCTGCATAGATTTTTTTAATAGAAAAGCCAATGATACTTCACGCAATCTAGGAATCGAACCCCGGGCCTCATTATTTGCAGTAGCGCCTGCGACCGCTAAACCAACAGCATTCAAATCTAAACCTTAATACACACTATTCCTTCAACATATTGCAACCTTACATAAATAAGGCTAGCACCAAACGAAATATAAAACGCAATATCACACACGTCAATATGCATCGCAGGTGTTCGCCTTCCGATATTAATATTGTGCGACGGCCTAACGCGTGATATGCGCATAATGCATGAACGTCAGCTATTTGACACACGCACGGCTAGTCGCGCGTGTGTGCGCCGCCTTATTATGTGCCTGTTTATGTTTTATGTATATAAGGGTGTGGTTGGAAACGCGTGCGTTTAATCGTCGCTGGAGTTTATAATATTAGCGTATTTGTGTGGTTATGGCGTTGATTTTGATTATTGTTATTTGGAAGTGTTTGGTGGAAATCGTTTGGCGAGAAAAGAGGTATTTCATCTATATTTATTCTATATCTACATAAGTAAAAAAAGAAGTTTGACTGACTGACAGACTGACTCATCAACGCCCAGCCCAAACCCTTGGACCTAGAAAGCTGAAATTTTGCACAGAGGTTCCCTTCATAATGTAGACAAGGAATAAGGAAGGATTTCTCGAAATTCAACCCCTAAGGTAGTTAAATAATGGATGAAAGTTTGTATAGAAAATCGTCATTTTCACGCGGGCGAAACCGCTGGCAAAAGCTAGTTTTATATAACCACATTCTTCTGAGCGCGTCGATGACAATCTTTAAACTGAATCAGCCCAAAATTTAGGGACGAGTTTGGCATTTTCTGTTCCATCATCATCAGCTCACATAACTTTTGACTGGCCTGTTGGTCTAGTGGTTAGTGACCCTAACTGCTATGCCGGAGGTCGTGGGTTCGATTCCCACCCAGGACAAATGTTTGTGTGATGAGCACGATCATTTGTTCTGTGTCTGGGTGTAATTTATCTATAATATGTATGTATTTAGAAATATATAAGTATGTTTATCAGTTGTCTAGTACCCATAACACAAGCTCTGCTTAGCTTGGGACTAGATGGCGTTGTGTGATAGTTGTGGAATATTATTATTATTATTATTATAACACATTATAACCACATTGATAAGCCTACAGACTAGTCTATATGTCTAGCTTTCCAACTATGTTCGGGTCTAAGTCTAACCGAAAGTGGCTGAATACAAGGAGCGACTTCCTACCTCCACAACCTAGTTCCTAGGTAACACGATACCCCTTTGTAGGACTAGTATTGTTAGACTAACGGGACTCTGCCTAAAACGACAGCCTATCTTTTAGTAATTGTACTAGTTCGACTAACAGTTTGTTTATATCGTGTATTCTTGTTTGTTTATTCTACAAATAAGCCTGTAGAAACTTTACATGAATCAGAACGGATGCTTTTATACGATATTCTTTGATTTATATTCTGGAGATATGTAGGTGCTATCATTTTTTGAATGAGCAGTGGTGGCCCAGTGGTGGCGGCCCGACTTACAAACAGTAAGCCGTGGGTTCGAACCCAGACATGCTTATTACTTTGTGTATTTTATTTCATCACCGCTACTCTCAAAACGGTGAAGGAAAACATCGTGAGAAAACATGTCTTAGAACCAAAAAATTGGAAGACGTGACATCTACTAACCCGCACTGGGCGCGCGTGGAGGATTATAGCCCATCCCTCTCCTAGAGAGGGGGCCTGAGTCCCTGCAGTGGGAACATTATAGGCTGATAAAGATTAATCTGAATGGACTAAATCAGAATCATTATCTACTAGCTGCTGCCAGCGGTTTCACCCGCTACTACTCGAAAATTATCCCACGGGAAGATAAAATCTGGATAAAAATTATCCTTTGTGTTAATCCAGGTTATAAACTATCTGTGTACCAAATATTATCCAAATCCGTTTAGTAGTTTTTGCGTGAAGAAGTAACAAACATACACACTCACACAGTCACAAACTTTCGCATTTAACCATAACTCAACATTATTGCTAGATACATGGTACGTACACACTGTTCATTGTACCGGTCTATTAGGTCTAGATAGTGGCACATACGGGCTGATAACAATCACGCAGACTGACTGGTTTCAATGGTACGCGATCCTAATAGTGTTGGTACACAATGGACTGGTAAACTGCCCCTATATGGCTTGTACTGATATTCACCATTTAATGTGAATCCAAAAATTCTGTACATGATTCTGGCAATAGGCTTGTCATCTAATATGGAACTTATAACAAGCGGAATATTTCTGTCTACTCATAGAAATAAAGAGTGATGTTATATTTAAATACACGGTCTGAACATCTGGCATGTATTTATGAGAGTTTTTCAAAGTCATTCTTAGGATTCAGAAAAACCTTTAAAAAATAAGGGATTCCATTATCTGAAATCGCCAATATACTGAGCGAAGTAACATTCGACAAAGATGATAACAAAGCAACACTAGTAAACTATTTTATTCTCTCTGTATGTCAAACAAGTGTTCGCAACTAAAACATTGACCTCGTTCCGTAAAGCGTGATGAACACAGACAATGTTGAAAAAGTGAGGTCCGAAAAATAATTGAAGTAATAAGTCTCAGTTTACGGACGTGAAACAAAAACCTGAAGCCTGACGGAACTAGGCTGAAATGAGAGACGGACTTGTTCTTACAAATATCTTTGGAAGAGATGAGCTCGGATATTTACTGGGAAAAATAATGATTATTGAGGGAATGTCAATACTAGGTTATTTTTGTTAAAATAACGCACCTACATTACAACAAAACTTAACAAGAGAATTCATTTATTTTCTTTTATTATAATGGCCAGCTAGAAATTGTCAAACCACAAAGTAATTTCTTTGACTCAATATTTTAATAACAAATAAATCTAGAACGTAATAGTAAATCTCTATTTCTGTTATTTGTTACGTATATCCCGCAAAAATCACAAACCTCTCCGAAGACAACATATCCACTTTATTTATTTGATCTAAGACGAAAATATAAGGACAGCCATTTCTCAGATATTCTTAGTTGGTGTTGGGCTCTACGGCGTAGCAGTCGTAGCGTGATAGATGTAGCCGTCTACGCCGTAGAGTGCTACGATTTGTATTCGTAGCGAAGTATAGCAGTATTTTGATCAACATTTACTTCGTGCTATCGAGTTATTCATCGTAGCTTTTTCCGGTCTTTTGCGAATGTTTTGTAAAGAGTTTTATATACTATCAAAAGGTGTGAGAACCTTCAGATTATACGAAAGTAACGACATTTGTGCAAAGCATTTATAATAAAACAGAGAGCCACTAGACGCTCAGTTACAACCTAATTTTACAAACCTTTTGTTTTAAGAGGTTGTATTAAGAACATTTATTTTGTTTAAATTAGAATGCTTCTCTGTGTGACTGCAGAAAGTCATTATTATTATGGGTGCAAACCGAAGCAGACTCCCTTGACTTGATGTAAAATTCACATAAACTTAAAGATACCCAAGACGTCAATTTAAGTAGAATTCGGCGCGATTGTTGAACAGTCCTACAAATATTTTTATCAAACAGCGGACTCGTCCTCTCGTTGGGAGTACATCGCTCATCGTTTGTTTAAGGCTTTAATAAAACCTCCTCAAGAGTCCCTCCCGTCCCTCCCACGTCTCAGTTCAATTGTCACAAAAAAACGTCACATCGTTGACATTTCGGGACATCCGAAGATTTAATAAGTTGCCGAAAATAAATCTTAAAGTAAGACTTACCCGCCGGAGACGGAAATGGAACTTACCTGGAACATAGACAGAAATACAATTAGTTGGAACATAAGAACATAAATGATTCGCGGTGTAATCACTTTTGACAAATATGTTAACATCACTAATTGTGAGGACGAGTTAATAAATTCAAAGAGAATTATGATCGTGATGATTTTATAATGATTTTCAAAACAAAACAGGTATGTCTTTAAATAACTATCAAGTCTACAACATAAGATACGATAATTTGGAGCATAGATATTTGAGTTTATGAATAGTAAACAATATTTATTTATGAACGAAGCCATTAATCACACTAACGCCCAAATACTCGAACGTCACTCAATTATAAGTAACCCTCAAAACTCCTGCTATCTCTGTCACTTTGCGTTAAAGTAACAAAGACAGCACGAGATTTAAGTGCAACATATCACACACACTATCACACTAATATTATAAAGGCGAAAGTTTGTGTGTGAGCGTGTATGTTTGTTACTTATTCACGTCTAAAACGGCTGGAGTGATTTTAATAAAATTTGGTATGGAGTTAGCTGACACCCTGGATTAACACATAAGATACTTTTTATTCCGATTTTATCTTCCCGTGGGATAATTTTCGAGTTGCAGCGGGCGAAGCCGCTCGCAACAACTAGTTTTTAATAAATTCAAGAAACTTCTATAAGACGTTCACAATGCGTGCACTTTTCATCAAAGGCTTCTCTCTCCCTCCATAACTACCAATTTATTAACTATATCGTTCACTTTAAAGTTAAAACAAAACCAAATAATAATAATAAGCTATCAGCCGGTGCGAGAGTTAAAGTTAATAAACTTGGCGAACAATTTAAAACTACGAAACTTCGCGATAAGCCGCGATCGAGTTTCATTGGCGCAACTAATAAATATATATTGTGAGGGTAAAGAGAAATACTATTTTATTATAATGTATTGTATGCTAGATTAGCCTTTTAAATATTTGCATATTTTATAATCATTTCTTTAAACATAATGTTTGTATTGTCGAACTCGTAGATACTAAACCACCTCAAAGTTTAATGTAAATTTCAAGTAAGAAAACGTCAAGGTTTATATTTAGAAATATAAAATTTTTTCACAAGAACTTAATGAAAAAATCAAATGAATTTCCGCCTAAAATCGTCTACCTTGATCTCAGAAGCTAGATTAGAATATTTCTGTCATTCATCCTGAGCTTATTAAAATCTTCAGCGTATTTCACCTGAACGTAATCAGTTTCATTTCAGTCATGAAGGCTGATCGTAGCTTCTATATGTTATTTACTTGGATTATGAAGACCTGAATTTAAGACTTTAGTATAAATTTATATTAGAAAAATAATCGGTTATTGGCTACATTTATGTTAGACCAATCTGCTTCCCAGCTATCTTTCAAAAATACATAATTATTTTCACAAAGCTATATCTCATTCCTATGATTTGATTACACAAATACAAAAAAAACATACATATCCGCCTAGTATGAAACTACGAATTACTAGGAAGCTCAAAGGAAAACTAATCTCCGCTACGCCGTAGCGGGCTGCTACGGCGTAGCAAACTCGCCACCCGTAGCATACAAAAACAACTATGTTAGTATACATGAATTTGTATTGTAATCTGAATACCGGAAAGTGTAAATACTCGTCTATATTAGCAAAAACACTTGTTGGACTAGTTTTGAGAAAATTTATCAATTTCTATGAAATTAACTTTATACATTGCGGTACTCGTAATATAGTCTCAGAAATTAAATACTGTATTTTGCCTAAGACTGATATTATAGCAAATGTTAAAAAAAGCTAAACGTATCGCAGTCTTCACAAAATCAGCGCCGTTTCTTCAAAGATACAAATAATGTAAAGTTCCCGAGCAATCACAATAAACATACGTATAAACATCGTGTTCACCCCAAACCGCTTGAGTAATCAAAGGAAACTCTTCCATTACGGCGCTATGGTGAATTAAAACACGTGGGGTAACCCTGTAACCCCCGCTTTAACCCTGTAGCGGGTAACACACGGGATTCTTGTCTGAACTTCCCCGAATTGATAGAAGTTTTAGCCACAACAAATTCTTTGAAATTTCAGCACTACACAACGGAATTATTGAAGACTTTGATAGTTCTAAGACATACTGGAAATGGGGGTCAATCAAATGTCAACTGTGTGTTCTATAGCTACCCTCTTTGAAACTGAATTATACTGCTAAACAAATTAGTTTTAAAGAGACGTTTTTGGACTTATATGAGACAGGGTTTTTGACAAGTATCCCAAAAAGCTAGTAACAAAAAAGCGACAGTTTGTAGGTAATTTATACACAGTAGATACTTAAATTATTTTTGAAGTCTGTAAATTCCAATCTAGGGGCAGTTGTTTCCCCGTCGGTCCTGCAGGTTGGTCACAAGGATTCTGCGGCCTCGACATAAAGGGCTAAGAAGGAACATGGGTGATTTTTAGTCAGTAGAAGACTGACACTCCCGTTCACTCTGCCCAAGAGCGGGAGGGGTTATTTGATGATTTTCCACTCGCCCAAAAAAAAAAAAGAGTGGCAGTGGTTTAGGTTTTAATTAAATAAAGAGGTTTACACTATTCAAGCATTTTGTAAAATTCGCCCAGAATATTTCAACACTTTTTTTAACAAACAGCAGTCCTACGTTACTGGTTTATACTTGTTTAAAGACGGCTTTTTGTAACATATTTCAACATGCTGCTAATATAATTATTTCTGGGCGATTCTAAAGCAAAGGGCAAAGTTGTCAGTGAAACAGAATTGTATTAAATTCGCCTGTTCCCCGTTTGTGCCGAGATTAGATTACTTCGCTACAAGTTTCTTGATCGCGTTACGTTATAATTTACTTGAAATAAACTTGTTATGTTTGCTTTTGTGACTTTGAATAAGTTAAATGTGGTTCATGATACAATATTATTTTGTGATGCTTGTATTTCAAAGTAGCTTGCTGTTTTGTATCGGTTTAATTAAAAAATTGAATGAAGGGGGCTAGCAACGATTATTTTCATAAAAGCTCTTTTAAACCAATATTGGGTGCTCGGTTATTTGTCTATGGTCTGTATTATTTATTTATTTATTTAAACTTCATGTACAAGAGTGGTACATAGGCGGACTTAATGCCACAAGGCATTCTCTACCAGTCAACCTTAGGTCAATATTATATTTGCAAATTGATTTTGAAACCGTATTCATAAAAGCAAATACATTTAACTCATTCCGAATGTAGCATCAATCAGCATATCTAGTAACCTATACAAGTGCCTATACATCGTTAACATTAAAAAAATAATTGCAGTCTACTACTGGACATATGTTTCCTCAATAGCCACCAAACTCGATTCTCGGCAACTCTCATCTAGTTACTACCAGCCACCCTGCGACGATCATCGCTCCAACGAGCCTGACGGTGCCTATACAAATTCATTAAATACAATATAAACGCTAGCAGCGCTATCTATTCCCCAGGAAAAGTAAACAGGAACCTTCAAAACGCTTGCAAAACCCCAAGTGACGTAATACAAGAAAAATCACATAGATGGCGCTACAAACGTCCGCAGCGACACCTCCCTTCCCCAAGGCGAAATAAAATTCCAAACTTAAAAGCCCTCTGGCGGAGGGCGTGAGAACTAACAACAAGTCCAAACTCTTTCTAGTTGACCCAACTTTCGAAAGATGTCGCTGATCCAAAGTTGTTTGTGTATCCGAGTCTCTTTTGTTACATTTATATTAAATGCGCTTAAAACTGGTATGTTTTCTGGATAAGTTTCTTTGTCAATTCATGCTCTAACAATATTATTATATTTTAATGTTTTTGATGAGTACAAAATGATTAGCTTACCTTTAACAGATGAGGATCCCTTTCAGCAGCGTCCAGCAACGACTCCGCCTCGCTCAGCCACGCGACGAACTTCTCCAACGACCGGTCGAAGTTCTGCAGCGATGAAACCGCTGAATGCAGTGCTTTGCCTCGAGCAACAATACTGTGGAACAAGGATATTATTAAATATGGCACTTTTTTTTCATATTTCTTGAGTGATTATTATTATTACCTGTTTTTTTGTTGTGTAAAACTTTTTATTTTAATTTCAGTCAGAATAAATGAAATAACAGACGAATAGACGACGTAACTCAATATAAGCTGAAAATTGTATTACGAAGCAGATGATTTTGTTATCATCGTTTACGTTAGAGTTATTATTTTAATTACAGCTGTTATTTTAATCAACAGTTAACGAATGAAATATTCATGAATTCAATGCCTTAAGGTGAATATTTATGAGTTAGTTTATTCATAACCTTGTTGAATATTAAACGTTTGGTTAATTTAAATGTTCCAGTGTAGCACCAGTAGTTACATAAATGGGGTTGGTAACATAGAATAATTTTTGTATTTCTTAAATTTTCTACACTGCAACTGAGAGGCAACTAAATTAGGTGTCACATTTTTAACATTGCCATCTCGCTTTCGCAAACGAATATAAGGAAACGCTCCGACACGGCATTGGGAAGAGAGTTCAACCCTACCCGCACCTGTACATCTTAAGCTAAGATACAACTTCGATAGATGTCGTTGTCTAAAAAGATCAACTGACTGCGGACAGATGGCGTTAGTAGTAACTTCTAAGGTGCTCGAGGTCTGTTTCTTATTTTTCATAGCAGTTTTCTATTTTCCATTGTTTCCTAGTTATATTTGAAAATCTTACCTGTTGTTAAGCTCATTGTATCTATGGTTGATAGCCTCAGTGGAACGTTTGATACGAGTGGTGTCGTCATTGCGATACACCGCGATCAGTCGCTGTGTCAGCTGACCGAACAGCTCGATCTGATGCTTGTATTGATGCACTTCGGCGTGGAATGACTGTAAACAAAAGTAAAACGTTGATTAATACAATATAGAAATATTAAGTAGGTATTTTTAACGAAAATTACAGAGGTAGCAACACGTGGTTTAATTAATGTAAACTTTGATACATTTCAGATATAAATACAAATTATTTCAAAAGAGAAAACGACGGGGTTTTCCTATGAAACGACCAACCCGAACCGAGCACCGTTTTTCAACCTTTTATAAGTGCCTGTAGGCCTATGTGAGATGAAATATTTCCACTTTAATGTTTGTTTTGAAATTACGCCATCCCGTGGCCGAGTTGAGAAGTTTTAACAGAGAACTTTGTTATGGGTAGTCGCATATAGATGGCGCTTTTAAGGGAAGTTGGTGGTGGAGCCAAACAAATGTCTCTGGTTGTAGCAATAAAGATCGGGCGTTGTGATAAGCATAATTAATGTAATTAAATTGCTCCAGTTATATAAACATTAATTTTATTCAAAGTCGTTGGGTTACAGTCACGTCATGTTTTCCAAGAAATTGTACTTTGAACTTTTGATGGAAGAAATCTCTGTACCTCTGGCAAAGCTTTTACTGTGCAATTTACATTGTTTTAATTGGACTCAGTCTTTCAAAGGAAACAGCAATTATAGATATTTGACCTCACAGTTTTCCGTGAGTTTTAAAGTTAGGTATTCATCGAGAGGAGAAGTGTAATAGTGGCACCGGTAACTAAAAAGTTGTATGGTAATATGTTACCGTGGTATGGGCATGTGATGCGGAAGAATGAGGAAAATGTCGTGAGCAACGAGGAAAATGTATGAGGAAAATGTTATGACTATGAAAATGGATGGGTATAAGAGTAGATGAAGACCTAAGGAATTTTGCAAGAAATGAGGTTTCTAATGAGATTACATGCTGCACTGACCCCAAATAATTTAGGAAAAGGGCAGGAGAATGATATATTCTCGATATATGTATAATAATGTATATATATTTCTTTTTATATTTTTTTTCTCTCAATGATATATATTTTTAATAAATGCCTATCTCATATTATTATTGTGTTAGTTTTTTCGCAAATGGTACGAAAAGAAGAGTATTTTCCTCGGTGATAAAGCTGTCTTAGTCTTGGGTGAACTTAAATCGTCACTTAATTTTCAATAATTTTAAACAAGGTTAATAATCTACTATTATCATTTAATTTTCATTATCAGCAACGACAAACAGTGATGTGAACAGTGCTATCAGGCTTTTTAACAAACACAGTGATTAAACCAGCGTTTGAACACGATATTTTTTAATACCCAAAAAATAGCTCATATAATAATATACTGGTTGTGTCTAACGAATAGCCATTTTTATCGACGTTTACAAGGGCCCATGTAGGCCTATGTGAAATAAAAATATTTTGAGTTTGATTTTAAATGCCAGTGATTTTAAAATAATAAAAATTTTGCTAATTTAAAAACGATATCTTAGTACTTAGAGATACGTTCCAGGATGCACGTAAACCAGCCGCGAAGTCCCGTTCCCATGCAAAGTGGAATATTAAAGGGCTTTACCGCGGCCGGCTTCCAATTAACGGGGATTTATGGCGCTCGTACGAGTAACTTGAACTTACCAGTAAGTAATATCGTCTGCAAGCGGCCGGAGATATGGACGAGTTTGTAAGGGTTAATATGGCTAGCGTTTAGGTGAAGGTTTCTTGAAATACGATTTTGTTATTCTTAACGTAATTTCAAGTTTGATGATTCTATTTCCTTGGTTTGAAGGTGTTATGTAATATGATTGGGTTCTTAAAAGAGCCTTCGTAACTATATTTTTATGTGCATTTACTCATCGATTCGAAAAAATCTAAGAAATAAAGTAGCTTTTTCTTTTTTGAATCGATCAGTAAACATACTCATCGAGACTACAGATATGGTTTGGTTTATGTCAATGGCGTTTTTAGATTTATTGCAGGTGTTAGAACACTTTGGACGTTCCAAATTTCCAACCTCATGAGATTGTTTGAGCTGAAGTTATAATCCTTTATTTCGCTAAACTTGTCAGTCAGGAGCGACTATCACTTGTTTTCTAAAAATAACACGAAAATAGCGGTGTCAATGTTCCCTAGCTTTATACCAAAGTACATTAAGACATTATACCTCAAAGTTAGTCCAACACAAACCGCTCGGTTACAAGTGGGTGTGCCTACTCAACGTAAACACATAAACACTTGTGTTTCGTCTGTACGTATGTATCGTCGTGGTAATTATGCAAATGTACAAAGTTTCCGTCGGCGTCGGCACTAAACCCCAACGTTCATATTTTTGCCGATTCCACAAGAAATTATATAGCCTGCAAGTTTTTGTAAACAGGGTAGACAGAGGGTTTTACTTAACGCGATGTTGAGAAAGTTTTGCAATAAAAATATGCTAGAAGAAATAAAGAAGTTATTGTGTAGTGTGAAATTAATTTGGTAGGCCTGAACAGGAATAATGATAGTCTTTCTTGTTTTATGAACAGCAAATTAAGTAACGCTACGAAAACATTATTGTTGGGAAACGACTACGTTTTTGAGGAATTTTGGTGTACGGTAGGACTCAATGTAACACACTTGTGGCGACTAGCGACATCTATCGCAACACCTGCGTACTAATAACGATCGACAGAAATTCCTACATCGCGCTATCAACATTATTCGCGTATGAGTCTGGGAGAATTGAGCTGTTTAGTGTATTGAGGTTAAACAGACTTGAAGTAGGCCCATTCCACAAAATCCTGGCTCAACCAAATGGTGATGATGCGAAGAGTCTGTTTAGGTTCATGGCCCACATTTGACATATGTATATTTAGGATACGATGGGACTGACATACGCATTGCGATTATAAATGTCCCTAAATTTACAAAGAAAAAAAAAATAAAAACATTATCCGCGACATAAGCCTATATTGTTCCCGACTTACAACTGTCGGGCAGTTAGCCCACCGGACACAACACCCGTCCGGTCGGAGGGTCCTCCCTTTTCTATGGGGGATGAGGAGCTTTACACCCTGTTCCTCAATACCCCCAAAACTGGTGACCCCGAGCATGAACGTCAGCGCAGCCTTCGTACAACTACTTCATATGTCATCCTCACTTCCCCTTCGCCTTCGAGCAGTGAGTCATACCGTCAGCCAGCAGCCACGGTCTCATGGGGTATCCTGACCACCAGCATGCAGCGGAAGCGCATTCCTGGTCATCACCCCCAGCCTCATCAGCGACCTTGGCACAGCACACTGCACTTCGGCCGCTCAGCAAGCAGAGACGCCCTTCTCTCCTGGTCGACGCAGCAGCCAGCCACTACGCAGCACTGCACACTTCGACTAACTGGAGCATACGCAGCATCACCCCAACTCACTGGGGCATCACGGCAAGCACTGCATCACTCCGACTCACTGGGGCATCACCGCAGACAGTTCCGACTCACCGTGAACTATGCGGCATCCGGTTCCGACTCACTGGAACCTTCCACTGGCTGACAAGCGCCAAGACTTAACCTGCTTTCGACCTCCGGTCTCGGAGGGGAGTGATGTGGCGACTAGTGACATCTATCGCAACACCTGCGTACTAATATCGATCGACAGAAATTCCTACATCGCGCTATCAACATTATCCGCGACATAAGCTTAGATAGGAGTTCCCGACTTACATATGTCGGGCAGTTAGCCCGCCGGACACAACACCCGTCCGGTCGGAGGATCCTCCCTTTTCTATGAGGGATGAGGAGCTTTACACCCTGTTCCTCAATACCCCCAAACACTCAAAGCATTGAATAGGTCAGGAGCCATGGCCGTATTTAAAATAAAACTTTAGTTTTAAACTTTGTGAAAATGTTGGTACTTTGACTTCCAATATATTCGTAGGTTATCTACATAACAATGAATAAAATTCAGCGACTATCCTGCCAAGCGTGAAACTGTATCAAAAATATATTTCTCATTACAATTAAGTTGTGAATTCAAAATCATCTTCACAAATATGAAAAGCTTAAAATATTTCACATTACACGAACGAGAAGCATCTTTGAATTGCCTTCATTATCAGATTCATGTATCGAGAATCCGATCACGATTGAACGAATGAACGACTCTACGACTGAACAGAATGAACGAGAAAATATCTTCTCTATTTACTGTCAGATTTCCGACTTGTCATTTTCCTCGTGTCGATATTACGAGACGTATTTCTGATTCATATTTATTATAGTCACTAGCCTGTGGCCACCGGTTTTCCCAAACGGACATATTTTTTTTATTTTATGTTCAATAAATAGTTGAATCTAGCGTGCTTATTAACCGACTTCCCAAAAGGAGGAGGTTCTCAATTCGATCGGTATGTTTTTTTTTTTTTTTTTTCTATGTATGTACACCGATTACGCTGCGATTTATGATCCGATTTACGTGATTCTTTTTTAGTTTGATGCGGAATGGTTGCCATTTGGTCCCATAAAAATTTAGCATGGTTTGGGCCAGTACTTTTCATTTTTTATAATTTATGAACATTTTTCGTTCGTTTTTTTATGTGTGTTCGCGAATAACTTCGTCGTTTATGAACCAATTTTGATGATTCTTTTTTTATTAGAACGGAGATATTTTAAGGGCGGTACCATGATATGGAAACCAGATCCTGGTGATGGAATCCCAGAGAAATTGAGGGCAACCCTCAAACATAGGCACGTATTACGTGTTTCGTGCTTTTTCTGACGCTATACAAGCATTAGGTTTCATAGTAAATATTAATTCTATAGGATACACAACTAAAAATGAAAAAATAAAAATAACTTTTTTGCAAAAAAAAAACAACCGACTTCAAAAACACCAAAAAGTGAAAAATAAACTTCAAAAGAAAAATCAGCTTCTGAAGTCGGTGGCAAAAAAAGCCAAATCAAACAAACAAATGTCACCGACTTCAGAAGCTGATTTTTCTTTTGAAGTTTATTTTTCACTTTTTGGTGTTTTTTTTTATTCTTCTTCTTATCGTGTGGGCAGTAAGGTCTAACGACCCCACACACCCTAGTGTCAGAGTTTCTAAGCCGCCTCAAGGGCCACTGACATGGTTTACTACAAAAAAAACATACAGAATAGACAAGTACTTAAACTCGAAAGTGAATTTTGTTTCTCTATTTTCTCTTATTTTCCCATTCTATTCCAACATTGCGGGTCAAGGGCTACACACCTTTTTCATTGTTGCCTTTCCGGTTAGGTTGTTTTTCTTTTAACTGCGAGACTGATGGACACTGGTCTAACCAAAATGAAAATGATTCGACAGTCTATTCAGCCGAAGTCGCGAACTATTTATATACACGTGTATCGTATATGTTTACATTTACAATGAAATAATACTTTTAGATCAGAGTTAGTAGTACCTAGTAGTTCATACATATATATTACATATATGTAATTGTCGACAGGGATATATTATGTGACGATATTAGTACCGACAGGATTCAGAGCCATCAGACAATGCGGCGTTGCGTGCAGTGAGCTGAGATAACTCGAGGAGACGTCGTGTCTTCGTGTGTCGCGAGAAATGTTTCATGATTACATACGGTGTACGAGCTTCACAGATTGCCACAATATCGAGAGAATAATATATAGATGGAAATTCATAAAATATAGGTCAAATATATACAAGGTAACTTCCTACTATCACACTTAATATTATAAAGGCGAAAGTTTTTGTGTGAGTGTGTATGTTTGTTACTTACAAACAGCAACAGCTAGTATAAAATAAAGCAGCAAAAGAATTTGTCAGGCAAATAACACAGGCGACATGTTGTGTAATTTCCTGCCTGAGCAATTCTAGTAAGTCCGTTAATATTCCTGGGAAGATATGGAAACCTTTGTAAATGTAGGTAGCGTCTTATTAAAAGAAGGTTTAAGCTTAGCTTACCACTCAAAACCTGAACAGTTCCGAAGTCTATATTTTATTACAGGAGACTTCATCATAATAGGTGAAATTAATAGGAATGATGCCATATATACATAGCTATAGAATCTAAAGCATTTGGTCAGATTCTCTCTCACTGCCCACAGGAAATTGACATGTCTTAGAACCAAAAGTTCAATGACATGTGACCTCTTCTAACCCGGACCGGGTCCGGGTAACATAATGCAGCCCACTCCCTTTTAAGAGAGGAGGCCTGGGTCCCAGTTGTGGGGACATTACAGGCTGATTATGCCTCTCAGTAGACACAATACACCACACCCTGCGGGGCGAGCACGGGCGTACCCAAGACGTTGGTGACAAGACGTTATAAATTATGTCATGTCTTAGAATTTGTCTTAAATGCTAGCACGGGTACCACATGTGATATAATTTAAGACGCGACTTGTCTTTCTTGTTGCTGACTTCATAGTGTGACCTAGTATATTAAAAAATAAAAATGTCTATGACCATCTGAATAGGCGACCAAATAAAATAATACGTATAAAAGAGCACAGTTCATACAGTTATACAAGTTTTTAATTTTCTTGGGTACTAATTCATTTTTGACATAACACGTACGCGGCACGTCTTTCATTTTCTTTTTTTATTTATTATT
This sequence comes from Diarsia dahlii, assembly GCA_949775195.1. Taxonomy (NCBI): domain Eukaryota; kingdom Metazoa; phylum Arthropoda; class Insecta; order Lepidoptera; family Noctuidae; genus Diarsia; species Diarsia dahlii. The sequence goes on from OX459212.1 coordinate 18,706,116, forward strand.
TGATAACTTGCTACTAACTAAAAGTTCTGTTTTTCTTTTAAAAGTTTGATGTGATTTGTTTTGAAATATATTGTGAAAGTTTTGAAATGTACTTACTTTGATGTGAACGGGTAAACCATCCACCTGATTTAGAGGCTGCAAGTCCACGCGCAGTTCTTCACATAAAGAAACCACCATAGGCTTTGTCAGGCGGAAAATCCGTTGGAACTCCCTGTCTGGCAACTCGAACGGATTAGAGGAGTCCCGAATGTTTCTTCGGAATATTTTCCTACTTTGGACCTCTTGCCTTCGGGCAAGAACATAATTATAATAATTTACTGCCATTTGATGCAGTAGTAAGCAGAAAAATATACTTATATTTTTAATTTACTTTTATCACCACCTCCGAACGAACGTGATATAAACGAGCATATTCATCTGTCAAAATGTGACATTTGTTACAAAATGGGTGCGCCCATATTAGCAAATAAGACATAGGAGTCCCAACTAGACGTCAAGAAGTTGTATCACTTAACAAGAAATTATCTTACGCCGCCGTGCTAGCATTTAAGACAAAACGGTTTTATCGCCCAAACTGTGATAAAATGTGTGACTCATGCCATGTCACTGTAGGCCGTGCTCGCCCTGCTGTAGTCTTTACCTACGGCACCCTAGCATGCATCTCACACTCGCAGACGGTACACACTTACTCTCCAGGTCACGTCTTACATCTAACACAAAACTAGCGACTGTCGCGCGGTTCACGCGGCGGATGTTTTAACATCTTATTATTATAGAGACATTTATATACGTCTACATGTCTGAGAATACCGATTGGTTTTCTGGAGATACAAGTAACAAAGATGTCTGCCTCTCAAACAGTCTTGACTTCTAAGGGTAGACTAGTTTGTCATTCTTAAATGGGAACCCGTCACGCATATAAATACCTAACAAAACTATTATTATGGGGACTATTATTATGCAGGAATCTTTAGTACCTAAGTAAGGCGACTCTATTGCTACGTACTGAGTAAAATATAGACTAATGTATTGTTTGGTAGAAAGAGAAGCTCAGTAATTGTGTACGATCGGTAGGGCCTGATTGGCACCCATGCTATCAAAGCCGAATTTAACATAAGAAACGATGTGTTACTGTCCCTAACTGCTTCTACGTTGCTAGCATTCTTGTCGTTCAGTATGAGTGTGTATGTATGTATATGAAAGAGCCGGTGAATGAGTTGTATATTGTGAACTGACTTTTAGGAACCAGTTTTAAAGATCCTTATTCAAAAGAGAGGATCTTACGACTAGTCGAGTTTTGTCTGACAGGCTACTACCCGAAAGTTGCTGGCGGGTTTCCTGTACGTTGTCGACTTGCTTATTTCCGCTACAGTCTATTACCCAGAATTATAATAGGTAATAAAATTTATCTACAAACCTTCTGCTCTCTAAGCTGCATCTCCAGTACATCAGCAGTGTTCGCCGGCGGCTGCATGGCTGCCAGCCTGGCCTCCATGCGTGACAGCCACGCGTCAGCGTCGCGCCGCCTCGCCTCGTAGCGCTGCGAGTCACCCAGCATGGCGTCGAGCTGTGCCTTGCGCTGAAGCACGCGGGCGTTGGCCTCGTCCCAGTGCTCGCGCAGAGCTGTTACTGTAGACAAAATTAAAATGACGATTAGAATATTATATGATATTCCTTTCCTGATGACATGACGAGTCATTGAGAAGTATAGAAGAAGCGAACATGGTGAGTCGACCTCGAATAAATTAGGTTAAAAGCAGGAAAATGATAAAACACCAAAAAAATTATGTATTGTTTAGGTATATAGAAATAGCTCACACGCTATGGCAAGTTTTAGAGTACTTAATAAATGAAATATGGCATCTCTGTCTTGGGTCTTTTGCACAGAAATGGGACACTTACGGGTTGACACAAAAGAGAAGGCCTTACAGGTATTCAAACATTGAATGAAACAACGTTGGATACGGTGCTAATAAATATTTTAAGAGATTAAATAAATTTTTAATGCTAAATAGCGCAGTCTCGTATTCTTCACAGTATATTTTCAATTTAAACTTCATTACGTACGTCCCTGTCTCTAAAGAGTCCTTAGGTGAAACGGTTTTAGTTTAAATTATTTACCGGCTTTTTATTTTACCTTTGAAAACGTTTGTGGGTTAACTCCCGAGCTGTGTATCTTTTACGAGAGGACGAGACGGTGGAACCTAATTAATTAAATTAGACCTTTTTAAAGAGAATCTACCTGAAAAGGTTTGTAGGTTTTATCGATGATAAGTAGCTTAATTAGCTGTAGTAATTAAGTTTAGACATAACAATAACACCTGTACCTAATCCCCGAAGGGTTAGTTAGGGTTAGGCCAGAAATGTACCTAGTAAAAGAGGGTGAGCCTATCAATCCCCTTACTATGCCTAAGTCCAGAATAGTCACATAAAATATCGAATATAAATAGAAATAACCACTCTGAAACCTTACGTAATTTATAAGAATCTTCCCAACAAATTCTTAACGAAATGACAAAAAACTCAACAAAAAACATTCATGTTACTAGTCCCAAAATTAAATGTAGGTATTTGTTTTGAGAAAAATACACTTAACGAAACGCCCCAAGGAACGGTCTGTCAAACTAAACGATGTATATTAAAACATCAATTCACATACTGAAATACAAAATAAATTTGTACAACGAAACGAAATTCGATATGGAAAATACACGAACCGTCAAAGTTTATTTTCCATTGCAATTTTAGACGCGTATCTTCGGTAATATTATTGAAGGAAGCCCGCAATGTATTCTAAAACAGATTTTCTTTCGAGATTCGGTGTGGCGTCGAAGATTGCACAGTACCGGAATCTAGTAGATAAGTAAATATGAAATAAGTTGAAATAAATTGCTTTCGAACAAGTACACAGTGGAATTGATAAGAATCTTGGAAAGAAAGATTTTATTTTAATGTGTCAAACCAAGTGCCCGAGGTACGTTTGGGATATATCATGTTTTGACGTCTTAATCGGAACTAAGTTTTATTTACTAACTTATAATATCAAGGACAATACAATTCACAGGTAATGTTTTCAAATCTAATTAATGCAAAGATAGCTGCAGGTAATTAAAGAAGTAAGCTCTCTATGAAAGAGATTTTCACAAAAATCCCACCGACACCTTGCCACAAACTATATCGCCAAGTTTGCCGTATTTTGTGGGATCTTCAGTAAATTTTCAGGCACATGAAACTTAATTTATCCACCAACTTATAAGCTTCCAGCTCAAGAGCTCAAGCTCACAAGATCTTGTTTTCCTTCAATTTCATCTCGATCGTGGCGCGATTTTGTACTAAACATAGTTAATTTAAACAAAACACACAAATAATAACTAAACACAAACGTTAGACTCAGTCTCAGACTAATATATGATTTCTATGAATTAAATATTATGCATTTGAAACTCTAATCTCATTGAAATTTCAGCTTTGCCATATGAGAAATAGGGTTTCATATTGAATGGTGGTGAAAAAGGGGTGAGGTCTGTGAAAATAATCTGATGTGTTGAGTTAGAAATGCGAATATTATAATGAAGATGTATATTGTAAGGACCGTCGTGTTTCATGGCGGCCTAGCGAAACGCTTTGGGTAATTAAAATGGTATTTTTTTACTTCTCTTATTTTTCTACGGCTTTGTTTACATCCCATCTGAGAAAACAGACGAGTATTTCTTATTTAATGTTTACAAAAATGTACATTTTCTTTAGAGAAGAAGCATTTATGAATCGTAGCAGGTTGCGCTACGTAGTTTCTACCTGTCTCCAACGGGGAACAAGTCGTGAGTGTTTCACTAAAACAGTTGATAATACCAAAAACCTGCCACTAAAGTGTAACTTCACACTCAAATGAAGGTTATAAAACATTAAAAAAGTAAACACAGTGCGCTCCGAGGCGCGTGTTTCCTGGACAAAATTGGGCGCAGTGCAAATGAGATGCACGCCGAGTCAAATAGTGTCGCACTAAGGTCGTTATACGGTGCCAAGTGGAATACTGTGTCGGTTTGATATTTCGTTCGCAGTTTGCGCTGGGATTTGAAATCGTGTGCGGAATGAAGTTAGTTTTAACGCTACAGATGTCATGGGTATGATTCTCACAGGGGTTTTTCGTTATAAAGAGGCAAGTGTAACTTTAAAAAAATCTGTACAGATCAAGAAAACTTACAAAATCATCATCATCATCAACAGCCTATTAATGTTCCCACTGCTGGGACACAGGCCTCCTCTCTTTGAGAGGGGATGGGCTATAATCTACCACGCGGGCCCAGTAGAGGTAGATGTCACATGTCTTCAATTTTTTTGGTTCTAAGACATGCCGCTTTTTTAAATTACACAAAGTAATGTGCCTACCTGGGTTTGAACCCATGACCTACTGTTCGTAAGTCGGGGCCGCCACCACTGGGCCACCGCTGCTCACTAAACACTGCACATACAAAATACTGCAGATAAAACAAACTAGCAGTTAATATTTGGCTTGGATTAGTCAGAAAAGAAGGCATAGGCATTAGAACGCTTTTTAAGTTATATCGATAGGATTACTATAATAATAAATTAAATGGATCATAATTTAATCAATTTAAAACTTTAATTTCTAGTGACTTGCGTTTTCACACTTCAGTAATCCGATAACACAGAACAATGTTTACAAAAGTTTTGTCCCTTATCAGATTTATCCCTGCCGCTTTCAATTTCCCAGCCGTTACCAAAGAGCAATACAGCGATAAAATACAACCTCTTCTCTCGTTAAACCATAAGTAAATACAAATAAAATAACAATAATACAAGTTTATCTACCCAAATATCATAAACCCTCTATAATGCGTTCAAAAACCATAGGCAATGACCAGCATTACCAACCAACAGAAATTAACAGAACTGTAATGAGCTCATAACCTACTGAAAACAGTAGGTTATGAGTTTAAATTTGGAACAGGTGTCAAATTCAAGTGAGTGTGCTATTCTAGTATGTTCTGTGATTAAAACAGATACCTATCGATACGAAACCCCAATTCAGTATGATTTTAATTATAAATCGCACGAAATTTTGATCTCGAGTGACACAAGAATAGTGACTTTGTTCGTTTGCCTAAGATTTAAAAAAAATGACAGATATCGGAAACGCCGCCATCTCGAGCTGTCATTTGTTCGTTAGCTTTTGAAAAATTTTCTGTTAAGTTCTTTATTTCTGTCGAAAATGAGTGATAGTGACTCAGAAATTGATATGAACACTCCGCCAGATATCGTAAATGCAGCGACGAATGCAACTAATAACCTGTTTATTTTTTATTGCATTACACTGGTAACAATGCTGGTCATTTCCCTATGGTTCCTGAACCCATCATAGAGCCCTTCTGATATTTGGGTAGATAAAGTAGTGTATGCAACTATACATAATTAGGCATTACAACACTCGTGTGATGCTATTAAGAAACTCGCCTTCGGCTCGTTTCTTAAACCCACACTTGTGTTGTAATGCCCTTCATTATGCACAGTCGCATAAACTACTATTATGCCCCGAACTTACTTGTTATGGCGTTGTAAAAAGTTTCACGACACCATTACTGTGGTCTACATGAAGTAGCAGTACTGTTACTGTGCTCAACAAATGTTTGTATTCAATTCTCCCGCCCGTATTTTACGAGATTACTAAATAAGTTGGGTTAAAAATGCTTAATTAATGAATATTGGAGTACCTGTTTCTATTTTTTATTTGTATTCCATAGCACAGAAGTAAATATTGTAAATAAATTGTTGTTTGGGCTAGAGATTGATCGCATTGTTTTTTTTTTATTCACATAACATGAAACAAGTCTTTCTGAATTGTATCAGTTTAATTTAGATTTGATGCAACTTCTAATAGTAGGTATTTCTCATGTAACAAAATAATATTGTTACCAACATAAGTATAATGTCACTATTAGTTTGGCACACATTATTTTAAGTACCTACTGCTAAAACTACTCACATTAATCTTACAAAATGTTCGCATCTTCACCGACATTTCAGCAGCTCACCTACTAAGAAGCCGTAGTGACACGACGCGGCACGGTAACATAAAACTAAATTAATTATACTAAGCAACGGGATACGGCGGTCGTTTAGCTTTAGATAACAACTAAACTTTGTCCAGAAACGAGCGACACGGCACACTGTGCACGTTCTAAGGCCCTTATCACAGCCTCGTGCGGTGCAACTTGCATCGTGGCTTACGTAATGATGGGTAAAATTGTGATTTGCTGTAATCAACTTCTTCCGTTTATTTTCTTTGCAACTGTCGCTAGACGCATGTCGCACAAAGGTCCATACTCCACTAAATTGGAGAGGAGACGTGAGGAAGCCAATCAATCACTTTGGTTGAAATCTACATCGCGTCTCTCGTCTCTCCCGATTGAGGACAAATCTTGCACATCTCTCACTCTGCTCGTCTCCGCTTAAGTTAAATCAAGACCTTATCGTACGCTATGTGCTTAGGAGTACACCCGGCACACAGTGTGTACTGAGCACCGCAAGCTTCAGCCGCGTCATTTAAATACATTTCGTTAAGGGTGATTCAGGGTGACAATGGGTTAACGTGCAGTTTTACGAGCACCTGCAGCCGTTTCAATCTTGGTTATTATAATAAGGAAAAGGCGCTTTGGGGCTGTCTACTTAACAACAATGGATTGCAATAAACCCACTTTAAAACCCACTTACACTACAAATACATTCATTGCTAAGAATTTTCAAAAAAAAAAATCGTGATTTTGACTATCACTGTTTGGCGATTTGTAGAGCAAGAAGACGGTACTCTTTTATTAAATTACCGTTTTTTCTAATGGATATATCAAAGGCTGTTTGAGTTAAAAAAGTTATTAAATATATCACCATGACAGACGAACTTTTTCTTTAATCGGTTTCCGTGATTACAAATTAATGCTACTCTGTGCATAGGATATTGAGTTCAGTACTAGTTTCTTGTTCATAACAAAACTTGGCCTCTTAAGTATTACATTTATAACAATATATTAAATTAGTCACAAGTGAGCTAGTTACTAATATCGTTACTATACCTATAAATGTGGTTGATACCACGTTTATATTGTATATAGTAACGATACACACATCCGCGTCTACTCCTCCAGGGAATATAGTCGTAACATTATGTTATAAATATCTCAGTAGATTATTAAGCAACATAATCGTCAGAGAACAAACACAGTCTCAGTGGGAAGTGAGTAACATCACAATAACATTATCATTAACGAGTTGACAACGCCCGGGACGCGTTATCGTAACGTTTGTAATGACACAACTTTGTCCAGCGCTCCGACTAGTGAGCGCACTGTGCACTGGACAATAGGACGTGATTTTATAGGCAATTTTCTAGAAAAATCTCGGTTATATTGATGATTTTTTTGTTTCCAAATGGGAAACTATCAAATAATTATATGATTGTTTTACAGTGTTAGGGATGAATTATTGTTTTTAATATTATATTTTATTTTTGTTAAATTAAAACCCGCTCACAAAACACAGTCATGTAATTATTATATTAATAAAAACCTTGATTATTTGTGACTAATTAATGGATATAGGGCTGATTTATCAATCTTGAAAACATTTTTATTTTCAGAGGAATTAATTTGACAGCTTTTACATTAAAAAAAATATCTAAAACTGCATATTAATTCCGCAGATAAATAAATTGTGCTATTGATAAATAAGCCCTAGGTTATTTGTATGAGTCAAGCATCGAACCTTTCAACAGAGACCTCAAGTGTAAGAGCGGGGCGCTCGTGTGAGACACCGGGAAACCGGTTATGTTCGCTGAAAGAGAAATATACATACTAATACATAAACTATACATGTGGGTGTAATATACTTACATACATACTAATTTTAGTTCTAAAGGATAATTATACAGTAGTATTTTAACTTCGTAACGTATGTCTTATGTCTTATGTCCATTTGGGGATTATTGTTATCAAAAATAAAGCTTTAGAGGAAAGATACAAAAATGTTCATTTGGTATTCAAGTAAGGAATAGATTTTAACAAATATATATTTTTTTTAATGTAAAGAAAAATGGGATTAGGTTACGCAAAAATGGTCGCATTTCAAATGAACCTTGTACAAATCGCTATAAGACATTTTGTTCTTTAACATTTTCCTTAATACAAGTCGGTTAAAACACATATACAGTAAATTTCAAAGTGTTGTAAAATAAAACCATTTCATTATATTTGAATCACCAGCTATTCAGGTACAGATATAAATAAACCGTTTCGCACGAAGCACGTTCCCAAATCACTTTACACAGCTTCCCACATTGTTACTGGCTTAAAAAAAATACTGGCTCAAAGCCGGTAAGCCTAAAATCTTCGTTTAACGAGGTCTAATCGACCCGCTAACGGCTGCTATTAAGTGGCCATCGGAGGGTTAACCCGGACTGACCACAATTGATCACTTTTTGACAGGGGGTCCGTTTTACCTAACTATAGTTGTCTGCTATGATTGAGAGGGGACTGAGTTTTTTTTTGCCTAGAGTATGCATAGCCTGTGCCAACTGTGCACAAATTGACTTGACTTGTTACGACCACAAGACCAACAGGAGAACATTCTGCCCTCGTGACAGCAAATGCTGCACCTACTTGCAAAATGGCGGTTTCGAGAAAACACGTTTAAGTAATTTCACACGAATTAGTATATCTTTACATCGGTATTTCGAACTTCGGAGTAACGTAATACAGTCATATTCCAGCCATCAAAAAACATTTAAAATAATTCTACGTATAGCTTACAGTCTTCTGATGTCTATACGCTGATTTGTTTTAGGTTAGGTTACGCTCTGTCATTAAATCGTAAAAATGACGATTATTGCATTTGCTGTTACTAGAGCAGTATCGTAGGCTGACTATGCTAAGAAACCGGCCAAGTGCGAGTCGGACTCGCGCACCGAGGGTTCCGTACAAACAAAGTTTAAAATTACTTAGAATATTTTTATTATGTGATGTAACTAAAAATTTATGGTTTTCGTAATTTTTCCTTTATCTATGCTATAAGACGTTGCTTCGTACCAAATTTCAAGATTCTGAGTTCACGGGAAGCACCCTGTAGGTTTTGATTCCCTTGCAAGTGTCGAAAATTTGCGGCATAAACGGCTGTATCTTTTGATTGCGTTGGCTTAGAAGTTTGATTTTTTCACAGCTTCAAGGGACAGTAGACCTGAGTAATTGATATAAATTTCAGCTTCATACCTCCACGCGTTCCTGAGAAAAAGGGTCTTGACAGACGGACGGACGGACAGACGGACAACAAAGTGATCCTATAAGGGTTCCGTTTTTTCCTTTTGAGGTACGGAACCCTAAAAAAAGAAGAAAGCTATTCATTGCCTTCGTTATATAGCTTTATACATCTAGGTTTTTATTCACAGATTTTATTTAAAACCGTGGTATAAAGGGTGTAACAGAACCCTTAACGCAAACGAAGGGCACTTGTTCTCCCGACCCCTGCGATCACTTTTTTGTTCTAGACCATACCTGGGAACCCCCTAGTTTCGGAGATATTGGGGGTCAAAGTTCCAAATTTTTAACAGCTGTTTTTGTAAATACTAGTTTTTCAGGTTATAACTTTACTTAAATTACCTCCATGACCCATTTACTATTCAAAGCATCCACTAGCACAATGTTTTAAGAGTGCAACATAGAGTTTTACCGTAAAATTTGATTTTTGACCCAAAAAAAAAAGTCATTCTCCAGCAAAAATTTTTGCGTAGGGGTACTTAGTTTGATGTACAGAATGCTTGGTTGAAGGGTGTGTGATGGGTTACTTTACAACCTGTATGAATGTCCGACATAACTTCGCACCGGTAAAAAATACTATAGCTTTGTAACATTTTATACGAGATAAAAAAAACCTGTGAAAACTGTAACAGCTGCAAACTGTGATACTGGGTTTAGAATAGTTTTTTGTTTTTTTTTGTTTTTATTGAATCATGGAAATGGAAACTTTTATTTGCGTATTCATTTCTGCGTATTTGGCTTTTACATCTATCTAGCAAACATTCAGTAAAATTTGTACAAGGTTTGTTTTATGAGTGTTCGAGAGTATTGGCGATTACACTGTAATTTAATATGCAACTAGACTCATGTCTTGTTTCACTAATACTAGGCGACCCCTAAACGAATGCTTAGAGATTTCTATAGGTACTACTGGAGTTTCAACTACAAGAGCTGAGCAAAGCTTTGAAAATCCAACAGCGTGCTTTTTTTAGCCAGTGAATATACATACGAATGATTGTTAATAACTGAACTTATGTTATTCACAATCATTCGATTACTTCTTATCCTTCCTTAATAAGCCCCCAAAAGACTCCTCTTGAGTGTTTTAATGACACCAAGGAAAAGAGTAAGAGTCGTAGATTCAATGCCTAAAATCAAAGCACAAACAACATCCAATATCGAGTGTTGTCAATACAAAAACAAAACAAATGAACTCTTTGCCGCCCTACAAGAACAAAACATAATTGGCAATATTGCGCCACACACAACTCCCTAACAATTGCCTTTGACAACAAGAATATTAAGACGAAATAAAAAGCCGACTCGACACACTGGAAAATTTCGGTAAAACACGAGTTACTGAATAAAAATGGTACCTTGTTTGACATCAAAGGAATCTCCCTCCCGCCGCCGGTTACATCATTTGCCTAATTAACTAAAATAAACGTAATACTGAGACCTTATTAGCTGGCAAGTTATCAGATGTCTGCAGATGGGAAAACTAGATACTTAATTAGACAGAATTATCAAGTTGTTGCTAGCTGTGAAATGCGAACCTTTCTGGTCGTGAAAGCCAATGTGCTGAGAAATTTAAAGTTACTAGAAATGAAGTAAAATCAGTAAAATCGGTGCGATATAATTGTGGAATTGACATTTATAGGTATTATATTACACTAAAGTATCTGTCCAGTGTCAGCCGTCATTCCACAACCTTTGTGCGGTGTCAGCAGCCAATCAAACTCAAAGCATTTGTTTCAATTAATACATTACAGGCACTTTTGAATGTCAGAAGAACAATTCATAAAACAAAGCTGCAGTCACAGTCATAAGGCATGATAACTTGTGAAAGTACTGTAGTTGCCCATTCCCTAGCGTAGATCTATAAGGAGAAGAACGAGCAAGAACTCCTGAAAATCTTTTCCATTACGCACCGGTTCGGTATGGTCCAACCGATACCGCGAACAAACCTGTATTTGACAACAACAAAACAATGCTTATTTTCTAATTATAACATTCCAAAACTCATCACCAAAAGGGTTCAAATATTCAGTACCAGTAACAACCCTATTAACCGTAAAATTCAAGTGATTGGTACGTAAAGCCGAAACGGTCGCCGAGACACTGAATAGATAATATGAACAGAAAGTTCAACAATGACACAGGTGACTGCGGCATTTGTTTTATTAATCTATTGCATAGATTCCATCGCGGGCCTTGAGTTGAGCGTGGAGAGCGAATCCAGAGATTTCCTAACGAAAATATTCAGGATTCAGTATTCAACCAGGTTGCTATGGTTACGGAAAATAACAAGGTTGTCAACTGAGGTTGTCAAATTAAATAGGCAATTGTTTGTCTCTCTGCTTTCTCCTTCTAAAATATTCTTACTCGTATAATTTGTGTACAAAGTGTTTTAAATATGAATAAAGAAAGTGCATTTATTAATGAAGAAAGTCACGAAAAAATAGTGAAAGAAAATGAGTGAGGAGTGAGTACCCTATAAACATTCATTTTATTATTAGTACGCATCTATCATAAGTTTTATTGGTTTTTGCATTACTATTCTGCGAATCGATCTAAAACGATTCGTTTTCATAAAAAATATCTAAAATAAAATAAATAATTTTCATATTTTTCAATGTTATGACACTTACTTCAGACTGTCAATACTTTTTCTTTTAAATTTTCTGTCATAGAGTTTCTTACTAGCTTAGTTAGTTTATATATGAACCTTCAGTTTTGATTTATATAATGTACATCGCGCGAAATTCGAAGATCAAACTCTTAATATCGTTATTTTTGTTCAAATTTTTTGAATGAATAATTATTTTGGTGTGTAATTACACTATTAATACCTAATTATTTATACCTATTATTGCATAAGTTGATAAAAAATGCTATGCAATAGATTTACCGCGGCAGTCTCCGAGTGCCACACGTTTTTTTTAAATCTTCTTGTGTGCGAATGAGTTCTTAGCGAAAAACGTCTTCGTAGGGTGCCGATGGCAATATAAATTGATTATAACCAGAAATTGGCTGCAAGTTTGACGACTTTGGTAGTGTCCATAAGTTGCTGCAACGTGTAGATAACAGGACACTATGTTAAATGTTTATGAGAACACACATTTAAACCCCAGGATAGAGTCGTCTATGACTCTACACCTTGCTTCGGTCAGCAGGATCCTAAGTCAACCAAGGCAACTCATGTTTATGTCTCTTTACCAATGAGTTGACTTTCTGTGCCAATCTATTCTTTGGCGGAGTGCCGAAAGCCGAGAGATTGTAAAAAGCTCGCGCTATGGTTTAATTACCGTATTACAATTAGCGATACCGACCTTTTAGTTAATGAAACCCTTCGGAAAACCGCTTGATTGAGAAAGAACACGTTCGTTTTATGTTTGATTGAAAAGAAAAGCTTTTTCATCAACAAAATGTTTGTTTTTCTTTGTTCAGACCCTTTAGTAATTAAAAATTATGTAAGATGAGAGAGTGTTGTTCATAATTAAATAGATAGGGCGTTACTTCAAACTTTGCGACCCTAAAGATTACCTATAGTGGATTTGGTGATAGACGTTTCTGGAAATTTCCAACAAACAAATGCTTATCTTGAACTTCTAATAGTATTATTATGAGTACATGGGTAGAAGTATATCATGCCCTTACTTCAAAACCCAACTAACTGCACAAAATGTAGTTTCGAGAAAATCGTGTTTAAAGGTTCGAATCGTAAAAATTCTATTAAAATATTTGATAAAGAGGCGAGTACGTGTATTTTGATTTCTTAATGTATTCATTATTCGGGTGGTGATGAAAAAATAACTTAATTCTCAAAACAAGTAGGAAAAATGAAGGATTGGCTTAATAAATGCTGCAGATAAGTGGTTTTGCCTGTAGTCGCAATGTTTTCGTTTTGAAGAATAGACTTTAGACAGCAGTTTTTTATGAATTTTATCAAACGAAATATTTATGTTCACCTAATGGGTAATTAATACTAAGTAGAAATATTTAGTCTCTTTACTCAGTTATTAAATTGTTATTGTTAATTTAACGTGAATCATGACAAAACCACTTAAACGCAGATAGAATGTTTTTCCTGGCGAGAAAAATTGCTTACAGTGCAAAAACATTGCTTACGACACTTACTGGGTTTTGTCTGTTCTTTATTTAAAAAATCTCCTGATAAGTTACCTTAGCTAAAAGCTAAATCCAGAACGGAGCGTCATCTCGGAAAACGGGTTTTACCAGTATGTAGATCTTGGAAAGGAGATTCTAACGGTATTTGTAACTCATTTTTGCCCTTAAGTGACTTTAGTTGGTTTTCGCTTTAAGGGCATGATAATCTGCCTAAGATGTTCAGACTTCTGGGGCACAGGCCTTGTCTTCAGCGCAAATGGGCCAATAATCCATCACGTGGTCTCATTGCGGGTCGTAATTACATAGGTTAGGTATTATAAAATTGTCGACAAAACGGATTTAAAAAATTACCGTTCAAATGATCGTAATTGCCATTAATTGTGTAGGACGCAACGAGCGTGCAGGTCTAGGCTTACCTTCCTATCTTTACGTGAATGAACAGCTCTTGGCAAAAAGCCAAGTTAACGCCAAAGTGAAGAAGACACACGGCCTACACAGAGATCCTATCTTCCTATAAATGTTTCCTACAATCACAATAAACTCGAAATACATAAACCCCATTGCCTCTGCAAAGAAACAAAGGCCTTTTTAATTTAATTTGATTGCGAAAGGGGTAGGTGTTAAAAAAGACAGCGTAACGAACAAGTTAATTAGTTAGGGGGTAAGGGGGTGCAACACGGGGTTGCAGACGACATTAAAATTGGAGAACCCCCAAACACCCCTTTACGAACCGAGAATCCCTAATTTCGGCGATTGCATGCAAAAATACAGAAGAAATAAAAAGATACTTAGTGTAGTGAATGTTAATTTGGATTTCCTTTTAAAATTGCCGATAAAGGGAGGTCAGAGAAAGGAGGGACGTTAAATTATGGTAATAGAATTTGTAATACAGTATAGTATTACAGAAACATTGTCCCAACGATCGTTAGTTGGAGGGTTCGCAAATATTGATTGTAAATTCTGTAATTTATGTTGAACTAGCTGATGGGATAGCGGATGTCGGTTATCGTTACAAATTATATAATAAAACTTTCTTTGAGAACCACTCTATAAATTAGTGATAACAGCATGGAAATCGGTGCAGTAGTTTTTGAGTTTATCGCGAACAGACTGACATACGTGGGAATTTGTTCTATAATATGTAGTAACATAGTAAGGATTATACTTACATAAGCTCACGCCTTTTCAAATGGGAGTAGGCAAAAACTACAGAATGCCATTAACTACAATCCTTTTTTTTTTTTTTTTGGTGGGTGGAAAATCATCAAATGACCCCCCCCCGCTCTTGGGCAGAGCGAAGGGGAGTGTCAGACTTCTACTGACTAAAAACCGAACCCATGTTCCTTCTTTGCCCTTGCGTCGAGGCCACGTAATCTAGTACAAAAATACGCGGCCCCGACGGGATTAACTACAATCCTTACATACTCTTTCTGGTTTATCTCTACGTTCGTTTGTTAGCAAGTATTACGTGTCTGACCTTCCAAAAGAACATCACTAATGAAGGCAGTGTACTTTATGGCGTCCCCTTGTCCGCGTATTTAAACTCACAGATACAATACAAAAAGCCGTACGTAGATATTCTTCAGGCCAAAAGAATTTACACAAATAATAAATAATTTATTCAAACCTACAAACATCTAGACGTAAGCAACCTTCATCATAGCATACCAATTCAGTACTCATCAGGATTAACACGGACTTATAATTTGAGCGTTGATCTCAGGGAGGCAGCCTCACAATCATATATCTTTGTCGCGTCGGTAATTTATGTTCTGTTGACTCACGCGACGTCTTGACAATTATTACTGTTACATCTGTTGAGGATTCCGGTCGAATTGGCGAAGTTTTAGAACTTTGGTAAGCGGTTTAGTGTGCGTGTGGTAAAGGGGTCGAATGGACCACATGTGGGTAAATACAGGTTTGGTAAGTTTTAATTGGGGCGTGTATTGTGAGCGATAGGAAATAAGGTTATTTATTTTTGTTGTTTTGCCACGTTGGTCTAGTAGAGCATGAGGTCCTTTGGTTTGATTCTCGGGGAGGGCAAAGTTATAATGGGTTTTTACTTGGGTTTTGTTGCAAGTTTTTCAATAGCAGCTACAGAGTATGGATGTGTGCCCGGTTGACGGCGATAGGCTCGCCCCCTATTACATGGAACTTAAAATAACTGGCGAAATGTACATTAGGGTACACCTCTCCTAACCTATTTGGGCATTAGAGGCGTATCGTTATGTAAAATAGCTCCAAAGCCGTCGCTCAATGAAAATCCATCCATCGCGCATCGTACCAAAAATAAAAATCATTTCTCATTTCCCACAACAAGTTTATACGAAAAAGTGAATTAAATGACAGGTATAGGTACATATACCGCGAGGGCTGGCAGTTCAATCCCGGCCGAGGTATTATTTACGACGACTGGCCGCACGACAAATGCGGACTATTTATTATTTATACTACAATTATTCCGCGGCTTCGCTTCGGGGGAAAGGCCTTTAAAATATTTTCGGCGATATTATGTTTTGCAGATTTTATTGGCTTGATTGATAGTGGTGCTTAAGAATCATTGTCTTAGGTACGGTATGTTATAATTCAGTATTCATATTGACGTAGTAAATACACTAGAAAGTTATCTATAAAAGAATCGGACCCCAACCAAAAAAAACCCAACCATACTTTGCAAGCGATGCTTCGCAATTATGTAAATATACCAAAAATTTAATAAATAAATGTTCAAAATTAATTTAAAAGTAATCGCAAGTTTAATACTTATTTCCATGCAAAATTGAATTAAAATACAAAATGAAATGTTACTGCGTTTCACGTAAATGTTGCCTGAAAATGTTAAAATAAAACAATAGGTACATTTTTCACTGAACCTCGCATAGCAACACATCTCGACAATAGCGACAAAATGAACTCACGATATGTACACTGTCAGTACACTGTAGTGCAAAATAATTTGTATGCGAGAGCGCTCCGATGGATTTTAAATCCGAATCGCCAGTACTCTCATTTATACCGCGAATATCTGCTTTCGGCGGCAATGGACAGCTTATTACGACGCCAATTAATCGAGGGCTCGCACTGAATTGCCACGGGCACTGGCAATCGATGGCAATCGCTGGCAATTGCTGGCAATAGCTTTTAGCAGGCCCAGATTAGCTATCCTGTGAAATGTTTGCGATTTGTAAGCATTGGATGTTTTTAAGGTTTGTATTTTGCTTTTCGTTTTAGTACAGGATTGTTTTTTATGTTGAAAGAGTTAGTTTTAGTAAATGTTTTCGGTTTTTAAGTAGATAAAACATCAGGTTTTTGTTCCCTCAACCTCTAGTGGTAAATAATGTAAATAGGTAATTTAAAAGATACACCCAATTATTAGTTGTTATAACATTTTATATAGTTCCACGAAAACTGCCGACAACGTAATATACAACACCACATGAGAGATAAATTTATGCCACCGACTACCAACATTGAGCCCCGTTCGAGCGAAAACGCAGTAATTATAATTCAATAACAATGATTAAACAGGCTACCAGCTACCTCGTCCTGCGTAAACCTCAGTTAACAATAATAAACCAGTTTAAATGGAGATCGAAAAATCGGCCATCATTCGGAAGCTCTCGGAAGTACTCGGAAAGGTTGGAATGGGTTGAATCGTCCGGGGACGCTACGATTTTCACCGCTGTTGTTAAACTCGATAGTACGTCTGAATAGTATTTTGTAGAAGATGAAAAATGGTTTGTTTGGGTGTTGGATAAACCTTTTCTTGTTTTAAAATTCTGAGTAGTGTTTCGTAGTAGTTTATGAAACTGGTTGCGTTTCTCAAAGCCTTATTTATTTTTTATTAGGTTATCATAGCTTAGCTTTCTTCGTGTCTTATGCCCGATTTGGCATCACTTATCTATACTAATAATATCATACAAAAAAGTGGTAATATTGTATTAGTAGTAATATGTATGAAGAGGGTAACTCTAGAGCCAAGGCAGCTATTCGAAAAATTCTTTCACCACTTGAAAGGTACCAGAACTACATTATTACAGAAGCCAGTTCATAATAAAAGTATTAAATACGAAGGTAAGGTTCAACAATAAGAATGGTTCTCTGGAATAAGCTTTACTACGTTTTGAAATTAATTGCGTAAATGAAATCTAGTTCTGTAAACCTGCATAGCTATTGTTTACCTCCAGCTATATAAACCCCACGTCAAACCACCGCGCCGCGCCGGCCGGGTAGTAGCCGGATAGTAGCCGGGTAGTGGCCGGGCCAGTAGCCGCCAAAGCCTGGGATTTCCTCTCCCTTGAGCCCGGCGGCTACGTTCTGTCTCCCATGTTTCACAGAGTGGAATCGTAGAATATGTAGCATTTGGATTTGACTATTTTTCGGAAACTACGTGAAGTACTATTTTAAGGACCAGTAACTTCGGTCTTGAGAGTAGGAATTTTGTATTTTTTGTTACGCAGAATTGTGTCAATGTTAGGTACACCCAGTTATGTTTATTGTGTTTAAATCGGCGTCGTCTGCGAACCTATTGCCATCGAGCCTGCCAAAAATGTAGACTCCAGGTTGATACTAAAACATTTCGCATAGAAAAACCTAATGAAATTTTGCATTACCACGAGGCAGCCAGTCAAACGAGGGAGTAAGTGCAGTTGACAAGGTGACAAAATGCTACAATCATGGACGAATGGTGTAAAGCAAAACAACAGTAAGTATAACAGTAGTTACAGTTCACCTGATTGTCTGACAAGAAGTTGATTCCTTGCTTCAGAATATAAGCCGGTGGTCCCGGCCGCCAAATGGCGGTCTTCAAACTATGTCAGAGGCCCTTGAGGCGGTTTAGAAACTCTGATACTAGGGTGTGTGGGGTGTCGTTAGACCCTACTAGATAAGAAGAATACAGGTGTACTTACTAACGCGACATGCCTAATGAATGAGGCAGGCAGAAGAGAGACATTAAGTTTATGTGACACGGTTCAAGAGACACAATTGAAACGACGCGACGACGACCTTGGTAGCAAACAATTTTACTTCAAACGTAATAATTTTCAGGGAAAACTTTTTTTATATGTTCCTTTGACCAAAAATAAAATGTAAGCCCTAAGGCAGACATAGAAGTATTTGTATAAAAGAACGGTAATTGTGGCCATACTGTGTCATATCCAGGCTGGCAACACCAACGTGACGTCAGAGGTTCCCTGAACACCGTTTCATTATTCATAAGACTTCTTTCGGATTATTTCTGTGTCCCGTTTTTTCGGCCGCCATTGTACTTTTTACTTTATAAATAAAATATAATTTGTGTGTCGTTTACGAATTCATAGCATTTTTATTTGCCTTTAGCGAAAAATATTGTTAGGTTTTTTTTCTGCTTTTTTCTTTGATCATCACTCTATGGGATATTCGCAAAGGGAGTATTAGGGACAGTAAATTACAGGGACGTAAAATGTAAGTTATTTGGCTGGTTGGTGGGTTGTGGTCGGTCTCGGGTTCTCGAAAAGGCTTTCATTATAATGAACTTTGCAAAATAAGTTGCTTTATGTACTGAAATTAAAGTTCGGTTTTAGTTGGAATTCTGACTTAATTACACACAAACTATTGTTTGTTTTAACAGCAAATCAACCAAGTTATTATAAACAGTTCTGTTAAATTAATCCATCCATGAATTGAAAATAGATCGTTTTCAAACCAAATATCTGTTTCAGATTAAATTTCTCGAATCCAATAGCGACTAACAGAATATCAATCTGTTTTGATAATAATTTGCCATTTCTATCACAAATACGCGGGAAATTATTATTATTGAGAGTAATTCGCAATTATTATACTACGAACAATTGAGTAATGGTTAACACATCAATATTAGGTACGTTTATGTATATAAGTAGCACTATAGGAGCTATAAACAAGTAATACAGCTACTTTGTAAGTCAATATTTTCAGTACTTGGTCGTACCTAGAGAAACGTAATTAAATTACCTAAGACAGCAGTTGTTATCAAAAGGAGGAAGGGAGGAATTAGGTATCAGGGGTGAATACAATACATTTCAACAGACATAGATATTTATTCGTTTACAGGCAATAAGGTACACACGGAGACACATCAAGCTATATATTTCCAGTATAACATGGCCTGGTTTTGTATAGATTTCCTAAACAATGAAAGATCCACTATGTCCACCGATTTAATGTTAATAAAATAAGCAAGCCCAATATAAAGTAATGCGAGTTTCCCACCTGCACCAGACCAGGATTTATACACGGAAAACATAACTACCAACCGACCGACCGACTACCTACCGATTAAAAATACCAACTAAGTGCTGAAAGACTATAAAACTACGATTGCGAAGACTGGCAACGCAGGTAAAAGTTAGAAGTTTGGAGAGCGTACAGGAAGTTAAACAGTCAACTATTTTAAAACACGCAACTTAAGTGTTGACTTTATACCGCTCAATAGCTTTGGATTCATGATGCGCAAAGTCGATTCACCAAATTGTGCTGTCTGTGGAACCATTGAAGATGTGCATCATGTCCTAGCGGAGTGTGCTCGTGTGGCGGCCCAAAGGCGTCAAGCCTTTGTCAATAGTTTAAATGTAGGTTTCTATAATAGCATTCTGGCCTCACCATTGTCCGATGAAGCCAGAACTCTTTATTGTATTATTATTATGGTTATAAGGTTGCGGGTAGGCTAGTTTAGAATAGATATATGTAATTTAATTGTATGTAATCATCGGGGTGACATTTTCTGTATAGAAAAAACCCTGTTAATTAAAAATAAAGATTAAAAAAAAAAAGTGTTGACTTTTTAAAAGTGCTTCTAAAACTGTTACCAGTGAAAATAGTTAAATTTGTAGTATAAACTTGGGAGAGTTTGTTAACCTATCCTACAATTTAATAAAATCACTCGACGAAAACCTTGATCACTTTGAACTTTGTCACAGTAAACTGTTAATTTGTCTATTGTTATAAAGTGTCGTTAACGATCACCGATTTGTTATGACAAGGTTCCAAGTTTAGCCAAGGTTATCAGAACTTTCAAGAAATTATGTTCTTCTTGGTAGATCATACCACTAGTAAGGAAGTTTCTTCCTATGAATTATCTTCGAAGATTCCTTTATTAATTCTTCTTCAGATATTTACTTAAATCACGTCACATAATGAAGCTCAAGTGACACAAAGTTATTTTTTTACCCGAAAACATATTTCCCAAATTGAGCACGTCACAAAATGTAACGAAAATTGAAGAAAATCACGAATGACAAAAAGTCACTAATGAGTTGAGCTCACACGTCCCGCTCGTTTCGATTGTCGTCGAATTATTTTATCTCAATTGAGTCCCGGAATCCCGGTGTCCCGGAGTCCCGGTGTCGCTCGGCTTAGATTATTGATTTTACGTGTTTTTGTAGCCCCGGGCTTGAATCTTTCGTACAAATGTGGTTCTTTAAATTCACTTGAATTGCAGAAGACTTGATTTTAGAAGTTTTTTTAAACGATGACTAAACCAAAAGAAATCTAATAATTAACATGGGGTGGCTTCTTACCTTCTGGTTACTATCGGGGTCCTATTTACAAGAACAGTATTTATAAGTAGACACCCGCTCTAGGAGAACATAGATTGTACCCTTATTAGGGACTAGCTTTTGCCAGCGGCTTCGCCCGCGTGAAAATGACGATTTTCCATACAAACTTTCATCCCCTATTTAAGTCCCTTAGGGGTTGAATTTCGAAAAATCCTTCCTTATTCCTTGTCTACATTATAATGGGAACCTCTGTGCAAAATTTCAGCTTTCTAGGTCCAAGGGTTTGGGCTGTGCGTTGATGAGTCAGTCAGTCAATCAGTCAGTCAGTCAGTCAGGACTTCTCTTTTTATTTATAGATAGATAGATCTACATTATAATGGGAACCTCTGTGCAAAATTTCAGCTTTCTAGGTCCAAGGGTTTGGGCTGTGCGTTGATGAGTCAGTCAGTCAATCAGTCAGTCAGTCAGTCAGGACTTCTCTTTTTATTTATATAGATAGATGTTCCGTTTCAAAAGGTCAGATGGGTATTGTTGTGTAATTGGGGTTATGTTGGTTTTGTCAACCTTTATTACCAAAAAGCGTGAATTTAAATATGCACTCTATATATCTATCATGAAAACTATTGCTATGCTTGATCAAGAATGTACCAGAAGATATCAAATTACAATACTAGAAACTCGGGATATTTATATTACGGATCTATTCATATGGATAATCGCGATTCTAGCTTTTGTCAACTGTTTCTCTGTCGGCATTGTAAAAGTATTTTCAACAGAAAGGATCTCCTATCAGTTGGCTGACTAACAAGAGGTCGTATTGTTCGTTTTCCTTTGCATATGGGTAACCACAATACATCTCCGCTTTGGTCATATGTCTACGAATCAATTGAGGTAGGTACCGTTGCGAAAATAATTTGAAAAAGTTGGGGATTATTAGGCCCTTCACACTACGAGTCCGCGAAGCTGTCCAAAACACGGTCTACTTCCTGGAGCTTCCTAAACGTAAAACCATTGAACTTTTGAAAACCTAATGGGAGACACTTAATAAATACTCATTTCATTTTTTTAACTCTGCTATGTTATGGTGGCCACTTACTAGGCTTAGCTGATCTACAGAGTGATGGGACTCTGTAGATTACTCTGTAGATGGCACGCCTCGAAAAGTAGCAGAAGATTTATTTGTCTAAGCTGTATTTTAAAGATAAGCTGTCTAAACACCATCCCCACAGAATAAAATCTAATCAATCAGTGGTTGATAAATGGCAGTGAGCGCTTGTAGGCGGCATATTAGCCCAGCTAATGCTTCAGCCAATCAATCAGGACGAGCGCGATTGATTCCACGAACGTGGCCCGACGTGTCCCGAACAACCAACCAATCAGCGAGCTACGATGACCATGCGTTACAGAATTATTCCCTATTCTTTTTTCAAAACTATTTTTTATAAAAAAGAAAACAAATAAAAAATTAAGTTCAAAAATCTAAAACCCGACCACTAACAAAATCGCGGTCTTAAAAGTAGAAAACAAGAAAATAATTCTTTCTGATATTCTTCGTAGTCGCATGCCACTGATACCTGATGCTCCTTTATGGCGTTCTCATTGATACAGAAGTCAGCTGCTAATTGCCATAAGCAAGGTGGCATGCGACTACGAAGAATATCAGACAAGAATTATTTTCTTGTTTTCTACTTTTAAGACCGCGATTTTGTTAGTGGTCGGGTTTTAGATTTTTGAACTTAATTTTTTATTTGAATTTTATTTTGGTGTGTACTTAAACTATAATATAATACATATTTGTAATGTGCTCGCCAAGACCTTTCATTTGATACCAAATTTGCTATGATTATCTCAATTTAATATTTTTTGAGGTAAGTTTTTGACTTTTAAATTCCGTCATAAAAAGAATTTATAAAATTTATATAGCCTATGTCACCCGGGCTATTCTTACGAATCTATTGACACCTAATTTATTAAAATCCGTTCAGTAGTTTAGGCGCTACGGTGGAACATACATACATACATACATAGACTGCCAAAATCATTACCCTTCCTTTTGGCTTCGCCGTAGTCGGGTAAAAAGCTGAACTTCGTGCTGCCAATCACACTTTGACTTCACAACGAAAATTAAATATTATTTAAAAAATGTTTTTCTAAAAGGAACTGAACAAAAAATTATGTAAAATTACTTTTCAATATCCGAGCATTACTGCAGCTGACAGTTACCTAATTAGCTTTCCAAAACAAGTCGTCGATGTCTTTGCATATTTTATTCTCTTCATTTCCTGCCCAATAAAGTTTCGGTCAAACCATACGAAGTAAAATGCGGGTCACGCGGCTCCGGACACTTTACTTGGCACTTATTTTAATATATTAAGTATTTGTTACTTCCTATAATATATATTGAAATAAGTCTCGGACTTTGTTGTATGCAACCGGTTCACAACTTGACCGCCCTTTTCGAATGAACCTCAAACCAAGAAAATTCCAACCGATACACCACAAAAACCTTTTCACTCCATAAAAAATAACACGCGTTATCTCATGGCAACCCTGAAGGGTAGAATTCAATTTGTCAGGCGTACACGTCTCGCGAGATTGCGGCGAAGTCGCGACGCAAGCCAAGCGAGCCAGCAATGGACTGTGACAGATACTCAGTGACGTGAGGGCTCCTATTAATGGGGGACATAAGAAACGACGAGATGTTTTTTCCTTCGTGAGCATTTTGTTGGGAACTGGAGTGGAGTAATACGTTTGATTATCTTGATTTGTACTGAGAATATTTTTGAAAAGGGATTGTAAATTAGGTACTTACTACTTATCTATTAATAAAAATATAATGAAGCATCACCTTATTTTTGTCCGACTATCAAAGACAGGGTTAAGGTTTATACACGATATCATACATTTGCGTATCTAGTACAAAACGAATAGGTACCTATCTAACTTAAAAGTGTAAAAATATCAATTTACAGCATGCTTATTTTTAATTAAACCGGTTTGTACTAGCAGCAACTAGTCCACACACCGGTTCGAACCAGTTTTTTCCGATGTTACTTCACTCAGTAACGCTGTTCCACAGTGAATGCGTTCGTACTTTTTCCCCTCACTGAACTGTAAATAGTTAACTGGCACTATGTTATGGAAATTTTCACAAGGCTACGTTCTGTTTCGAAATTTTAACTGAAAAGGCAATTTTTTTTTCATTTTTCCACACTTACCAAAAATACAGTAACCAAGTTACCTGAAAAATGTCCTGGAGGTAAAATGCTCACGAAAATATATATATTGTCAATACTCGAACAAATCTTATTTGAGAATTGGGAGCTCTTATTGTTTCGTATCAGTAACAAAATAATACGACAAACTCGACAAAATATATCAGATATTGCCTTGTTGAAACTTCTGTCGATATATTTATTTGAGTGTACTACATTTCTAAGAATAGTTCTGTAGGAAGATATTTCTTATTTTTATATTGGGGATGGAGCAGCCCTGCTGTTATGTATATTTAACATATTATTTGGTTCAGAGATCGTCTGTCAGGGCGGTGGGTAGACATATTGATAGGCTGTCAGTCGCAAGCTCGCTGTAGCCTAGTTTACTGGAGACTAGACGCTTCTTTCTACACTATCTATTAGATTTTTCTGTAACGACTGCGACGTAACGGTATGTTGAAATAGAACGTGGAGTGTTTTGAGTTGATAAAATTAATTACTGAAGAGTGGAAGGCTATGAGGGAGTTCTTTACCCACCAGTGGGACAAATCGCAGAAAAAAAAACTAATAATTGAAGAATGATGAATAGCTTAGTTAGGTATTATAGATATGCTTTCATAGCTGTAGATAGCAGACTATGGAACTTTAGTTTAATTCTGATATGATATAGTAGACAAAACTACCAGGGCTATATTATTGAAGATAGAAACTAAGAAAGAATTTCGTAATAATTCGGAATAAGTACGGATATAACTAATATCAGTTTTTTTTTTAAATATTTAGTGTAGATATATTTATTTATTCGTAAGAGCATTAAGTATGCCAATCCAACTAAAATAGTAGGTATCTGTCTTCACTAATGTGACAAACTCCATGGGGACCGAAGACTTCGAACATAAGAAAGATAAGGCGACAGCTTAAATTGAAGGTGATGGATGACCAGAGGGAGCATGGAGCATGGAGCATGGGCCACTTACTGATGAGCAGGGTGGACGCTGTCGCCGTTTTTGTGCAGTATAAGGAAAATCTGTTTATTGTTTGGGATGTGTGGAAAAATGTTCGTTGTAGTTTTTGGATATTGATAGTGTCTTGATAAAAGAGCTTAAAACCACATAAAACAAGCTTTAGGTCAATGACCTTTGTAAGTCATCATTTAAAGTTGAAGGTATTCTGCAAAGTGATTTATAGCACATTTACAATAATCTTTCGTTTTCCAAAAAAATATAAAATATGCAATTAAGTGCTAATAGGTCTTTAGGAAAATGAGGAATGTATTTCTGATTACTTCCAAAAAGCCCTAATCTAGTTCAACTCAGCCTCATTAGTGCTTACAAAGTGATGATAATCGTCCTCTAACATCGTAATAACTAGCGTCACGCCCCACAGCTCAGCGGTAATGCGGCGCGCTAAGTACCTGAGGCTTTCCGGTTCAATTCCATTCATTACACGTTTTGCCGTGTCCTTTATCCAGCTGAAATTTGCTAATTTTCACAGAACTTCGTAGTTTGGTAGAGCTTTGAAAAGTTTAATCGTTTTGATTCTATCAAAATGTGGACGTAGTTTAAAACATAAATCTACATCAAAGGGGCAATTCCCATCTTCTGAAGAACATTCAGAAAGTAAATTGTAATTATACTTACTCCTTCTCCGAGACATAGTAACGAGTAGTAGCGTGGGATTGTACCGCGCTGTCACAATTATTTCAAAGCTAAAAAATAAAATAAAATAAAAAATGTTCTCTTATATTAGGCAACACTGCTGCGCTGTAATGTCATTACGTGTTTTTGTGCTTAGCGTTGTCACTACGTTCTCTCAACAACCGGCCTCTTTTAACAGTGGCCGCTGGAAACGCGGGTACAATCCTGATTTAATCTTCGCTAGCTCTTCTATCAGCTTACAGTGCACCAAAAGTGTGTGTTCACCTATTCCTCGCACTCAACATAGACCAATTATGTGCTGCATCGAATCCGTGGTCCGACCTTTAAATGTCCCCTTCAAGCGCCGATTCAACTATTCCAAGGCTGATTGGGAGTCGTTCACACAGTCGATCGATGACGCCCTGTTTAATGTCCCACCCACCCCGCAAAACTACGACCAGTTTGTTGAGATTGTGTCAACTTATTCCCGCAGACACATCCCAAGGGGCTGCAGGACTTCTTACATCCCGGGGTTGTCAACAGATTCCAGTGAATTACTAAGCCAATACGAATCACAGTTTCGATCCGATCCCTTTTCGGAGGCAACCACACTAGCTGGAGACCTGTTGCTATCTAAACTAGGCGAAAACAGACGAGAGAGGTGGACGAATACTGTAACTAGCATCGACATGACTCACAACAGTAAAAAGGCTTGGAGTACTATTCGAAAGCTGACCGGTGAGTCCCCTCAACCCGCACCGCCAAGCCAAGTCACCGCCAACCAGATAGCACATCAACTACTTGTAAATGGCAGACCAACACGCCGTTCCAGCAGGATCCCGAAGTCACAAATAACTGATGGCGTTTGTGACGATATCAGTAAATCTTTCAACGTTACTGATATCGTTACAGCGATAAGTGGCCTTAAGTCTGGTAAAGCCTCTGGAGTAGACGACATCTCAGTCGAGCAATTAAAACAGCTTGGCCCAGTTGCTGTGTCGTGGTTGCTGCAACTCTACAACAATTGCCTGAAATCAGCTTCAATACCCCGTCTCTGGAGGAAATCTAAGATCATTGCAATCCCTAAGCCAGGTAAAGCAGCAGACGATCCTAAAAACTTTCGCCCTATCTCTCTACTATGTCACACATATAAACTATTCGAGAGACTGCTGCTGAACCGTCTTACGGGTGTCATTGATCCAAAACTGATTCCCGAGCAAGCTGGTTTCAGACCCGTCAAGTCGTGCAGTAACCAGACTCTTAAAATGGTACAACACATTGAAGATGGCTTCGAGAGTGGAATGGTCACTGGTGCTGTATTCGTAGACCTATCAGCTGCTTACGATACAGTTAACCTCAAGAGGCTGTTGTGGAAGGTGGAAACTTTGATCAACGATCAAAGTTTCATCCGCATACTCCGAGAACTTCTCCACAACCGCCGATTTCAGGTCCACCTTCTCTCGGAAAAAAGTCGTTGGAGAGCACAGAAAAATGGCCTACCTCAAGGTAGTGTCTTGGCACCTCTTTTATTCAACATCTATACCAACGACCAACCATCCAGCCCGCATACCTCCCGCTTCCTCTATGCAGACGACCTTGCCCTTACCTCTCAAGCCACCACCTTTGAAGAGGTTGAGGTGTCCTTGTCAAACGCTCTTGGTGACTTAGCCACTTACTACCACGCTAACTCACTCAAGCCCAATCCGAGCAAAACGCAATCGTGCATATTCCATCTTCGCAACAGAGAGGCGAGCCGCAAACTTAACATCGTTTGGGGTGGGGTATCCATCGAGCACAGCAACTTCCCAAAATATCTGGGTGTTACTCTGGACAGGTCTCTAACATTCGGCAAGAACTGCAATAACATCAAGCAGAAGGTACACTCTCGCAATAGTCTTTTACGACGACTAGTCTCGTCAAAGTGGGGTGCTTCGCCTGACGTCATGCGGACTACTGGGTTGGCGCTATCTTTCTCTGCGGGTGAATTCGCGTGCCCCGTGTGGGGTCGTTCAGCCCATGCAAAGTTAGTGGATACAGCACTGAATGAAACGTGCCGGTTAATCACTGGCTGCCTCAAGCCGACCCCGGTACAGATGCTGTATCCATTGGCAGGCATAGCGCCACCAGTAGTTCGCAGAGCGGTGGCGAGTTCTAGTGAAAGAGCCAAAATGGTCTCCAACGCTAGACACCCTCTACACAGTAACATCTTAGTACCGCAAAGGCTGAAAAGCCGCAACAGTTTCCTGAAGTGTGTGCCCCCGCTCACTGGCGAACTCTCTAAGGAAAGACTTAAGCTGTGGCGAGATCGTGTTTCCTTACCCAACCCATATGTGCCACTTGCCGAAAATCTTCCGCCTGGACACGAGTTGCCATGGCTAACCTGGAAGTCTCTAAATAGACTCCGGACACAGGTAGGCCGAAGCAAGGAAAACCTGTTCAGGTGGAGATTCATAGATGACTCTGATGATGCCCTGGAGTGTAAATGTGGTCTTGCCCTACAAACTATGGGGCACCTGATATCGTGTCCAGCCTGTCCCGTTACTTGCACTCCACAGGAGCTGATGGAGGCTACTGAAAGTGCCAAACTCGTCGCCAAATTTTGGGCCGACTCAATTTAAATTGTCATCGACACGCTAAGAAGAAGACTACGTTCTCTCAACAAAATACAAATTAAATCAAATTTTCTAACATAACAATGTATAAAGTCATATTAAAGTTGATTACCATGTTAAAATTCATGATATATGATGCGTGTAGTCCATTTATTGAAATTTCAAGTGCAGTGATCTCTAATACCGGCGCGGCGGCGTGAGTTTTGTTGATATTTGGATTTGTTTACAAAGGAAAAAGGTATGTAACTACTGAAAATGTCAAGAATGATCATTTTAAAGAAACATCAAAGGTAAGATTTTAAGTTGTTTACGATTTCTACGAAGAATTATTTTATTAGAGGTTATAACCTAAAAATACCAAAAACAATTTTGTTCGGATTTTCTTTTTTCTATGTCAAATGACTATTCCCGGTTGTCATCGACTAAACACAAAATCATAGACATTTATGTCTATGCACAAAACTCAAACAGGAACTTCGTTAATTTTCTTCTGAACGTGTTTTTTTTTCGCGGTTCATTGAAGTGCTCACTCTTTTGTCCCTAAATACACTGAATTGAGTGCTTTTTCAAAAAATGGGTAAACGGAAGAACAGAAACCCGGAATATATCAAGAAAAAGATAAGAAAATTGGAGAAGAAACTGGAAAAGACTGTCGAAGGAAATTCAGAACTCTCTTCGTCGCCACACTCATCGCCGTTGCGGCCTCAATCACCTTTTCCACCTACACCACTGCCTCTGGTTACTCAACCGACCGAGGCACCATCGCCACCTGCCCTAAATACACCTGCACAAAACGATGTGGAGGAAGAACTTAACACAGGTCTGTAAAACATGAAATTTCTTACGATACCTAACCGTGTTCCTACGATATCACCTCTTCAAACGCCTGGGTGATCCCAATAGAATAGAGGGATATGTTATGGTTATGGACATATAAGCGCCACCACATGCGGGTGGACACTGTCAAATCTCACAAAATGCATGGCAAGCGCTATCACACTGCGGGTAGACGATGCCACAAAATTCATTTCCACACTGGTATACTTTTGACTTAGCGCTATCACTAAGCGGATAGACATGTCTATATCTTTATGTTCATCTTTTCAGAGGACAATCTACCTGAGGAACTCTTACAAGCCCTGGGAACCGAAGGTGAAGATGTAACAGAAATCGGAGAAGCGATACGTCCAGAGTTAGCACTCCGTTGGACGAGGATCGTCCAGACTGGGCTCAGCAAAGAATCTAGAGAGACCATTACTAGGAAATACCCCACACCTGTCAATTTCCCAAGGGCAGTGGCTCCTGCAATGAATCCAGAGATATCAGCTTCGCTGTCGGAGCCAACCCTCAAAAGAGACAAAAGAATCAGCCATAGACAAAACCTTACTGGAAAACTCCTGACGTGCCTTGGAAAATCATTGAGTAAGGTACTACTGGGCAATATAAATAGCAAAATAATTGTCGAGGAAATAAGCGATGCAGCAAAATTAGCTGCAGATATTTACTATCAAGACTCCTCCTCAAGAAGGTTTTTTGCCTTGGCTGGGGTTAATAAGGTGGTACAGGACGCTGTAAGGAAAGCAACACCAGATGAGACATTATTTGGAACAGACTGTGCTGAAAAAATTAGAGCTGCACAAGCTATCCAAAAGGCAGGATCCCTGATTAAGACAACAGAAAAGAAAACATACAAACCAACAACTCAGAAGAAACAGTTAAACTGGAGAGGCCCGCCGCAGTACCAACAACAGCAACGAGCTCGCGGCGGGCATCAGCCCCAACAACACCAGCATCAGAGACAACATCGACCGGATCAACCACACTGGAAGACTCAGAAGACGGCTCCATCCAGTTCCAGGCCCAGATACCGCAAATAGACCCTCAGGTACATGCAGGTAGACTTAAGTACTTTAAGAACAACTGGTGTAAACTAACCGGTGACCCAATAGTCTTAAAATGGACTCAAGGTTATGAGATCCCATTCAGAGAAACCCCACCTCCTTATGAAGCCGTGTTACAAAATTGGTCAGAAAAAGAAAAGGAATTAATTAAAATAGAGATTGCAAAACTAATTACTTTAGGTACAGTCTCAGAGTGTACTTTCTGCCCAAATCAGTTTACATCCCCAATATTTTTAGTTCCCAAACCTAATGGCTCATATAGATTTATATTGAATTTGAAAAAACTCAATAGTTTTATAGACACAGAACACTTCAAATTAGAAGACATTAGAACAGCTTGCAAACTTATATCAGAAGATTGCTTTATGGCATCTATTGACTTAAAAGAAGCATATTTTTCAGTACCTATAGCAGATAATTATAAAAAATATTTAAGGTTTACCTTTGATGGGAAGTTACTGGAATTCAATGCTCTGCCCTATGGTTTATGTACAGCACCTTTTGTTTTTACAAAATTACTGAAACCAGTTTGTGCTTATCTTAGAAAAAATTACATCATCATGACATGTTATCTAGATGATAGTCTATATTTTCATAAATCCAAAAGAAAATGTGAGGAAAATGTAAAATTTGCAGTAAATCTTTTACAAGATCTAGGCTTTGTCATCAACTCTGAAAAGAGCAACCTTAAACCAAGTCAATCATGTCAGTATTTGGGGTTTATTTTAGATTCAACAAATCTTACTCTATCGGTTCCCCAACAAAAACAAATTACAATATTAGAGAAAATTAAAACTTATCAAGTAAAAAGTCAGTGTCAAATTAGAGAATTCTCTCAACTGCTAGGAACATTAAGCTCAATTTGTCCAGCCATTCCATATGGCTGGGTATATACCAAGATTTTGGAGAGAGAAAAATATGTAG
Organism: Diarsia dahlii; assembly: GCA_949775195.1. Lineage (NCBI taxonomy): Eukaryota > Metazoa > Arthropoda > Insecta > Lepidoptera > Noctuidae > Diarsia > Diarsia dahlii. Next base: position 18,737,352 of record OX459212.1, read on the forward strand.
GTCTGCTACAGTCAAATGATAATTATGATGCAATAATGCCCCTCAAAAGTATAGTTCATCCAGAATTAGACTGGTGGAGTAAGAATCTATTCAAATGTAATCCAATAAAGCAATATAATTTTAAAACAGAAATACTAACAGATGCCTCAACTACTGGTTGGGGAGCTGTGTGTGAGCAAAATAAAGCATCAGGTTCATGGTCAAATTTAGAAAAGAACTACCATATAAATTACTTAGAATTAAAAGCTGCTTTCTTAGGGCTCCAATGCTTTGCAAAAGATTTGCATGACTGTGAAGTGTTATTAAGAGTGGATAATACTACTGCAGTTGCATATATTAACAAAATGGGGGGAGTCCAGTTTCCCCATTTAAATAATATTACTAGAGATATATGGCAATGGTGCGAAGAAAGAAATATTTGGATTTATACATCTTATATTAATACCAAAGATAACTATGAAGCTGACAGAGAATCAAGAAAAATCAACATTGAATGGGAACTGTCTCAAATGGCTTATAGTAAAATAGTAAACGATTTTGGGGAACCTGATTTAGATTTGTTTGCTTCTAGAATAAACAGTAAATGTGAGAAGTTTGTGTCCTGGAAATGCGATCCTGAAGCCTTCCAAATTGATGCATTCACTCTTAACTGGTCTAATTATTATTTTTATGCATTCCCTCCTTTCTCCTTAATATTAAAATGTCTTCATAAAATCAAGACGGATAAGGCAACTGGTATCTTAGTTTTTCCATATTGGCCATCACAGCCATGGTTCCCGCTGTTGGATTCATTGTTAATTAAGAAGTTATTAATATTTGAACCAAATATGAAGTTGTTATCCTCTCCTTTCAGAGAATGCCACCCCCTTCACAAACAACTTACCCTGGCTGCAGGGCTGCTCTCAGCGAAGCATACATAAGAAGAGGCACACCAAATTCGGCCCTTCAAATTATGTTAAATTCACTGGCTAATAGTTCCATGAAACAGTATGACTCATCCTTGAAATCTTGGTGGATATTCTGTAAAAAATATAACATAGACACCTATGAAGCTTCTATTCCCTATATTCTGAAATTTTTAAGTGAATCCTTTGAATCCGGAGCCTCATATGGTACAATAAATACTACCAGATCAGCCCTTTCACTGTTAATTAGTTCTAAAATTGGATCTGACGAAAGAATTAAACGATTCATGCGGGGGCTATACCGTTCAAAACCACCAGCCCCAAAGTATAATCTTACTTGGGATCCTGGAGTTGTATTAACATATTTGGCAAATCTTTACCCCAATGAAGACATAAGTTTAGAAAAACTAACAAAAAAAGTGGTAACTATTCTTGCTCTTACCACAGGTCATAGAGTCCAAACTTTATCTTTAATTAATATTAAAAATATTAAAGTCATGAATGATGGGATTCAAATATACATTCCAGACATAATAAAAACTTCAAAAACAGGCAGCCTTCAGCCACTATTACACCTTAAAACTTTTGAAAATAGAATTGAGATTTGTCCAGTTACTGCTGTAAAATGTTATATTAATGTAACTAAACCACTAAGAAAAGGTACTGATAACCTAATACTAACCATCAAAAAACCACATCATTGCGCTTCAACCCAAACTATAAGCCGCTGGATTAAAACAACTTTACAGGAGTCTGGAATTGATGTAAATACTTTTACAGCACATAGCACCAGACATGCTGCTACGTCAGCTGCTAAAAGATCTGGGATCAGTATAGACCAAATACAAAGAACAGCTGGGTGGTCTCAAAACTCAGCCACCTTTGCTAGACATTATAATAGACCAATCATTCAAGAACCAACTGCATTCAGTGATGTAATATGTAACACCATAAATAATGTAACTTGATTTTGTTGATCTCATAATTTGATTACTTTTAATTTGTACATTACATAATTGATATTGTTTTTTAATAAATACCTTACTATTCTTACAATCTGGTATTTACTGACACATAAACAACCCTAACTGACTTCAAACATCTACTCGTTACTATGTCTCGGAGAAGGAGTAAGTATAATTATATGATTAAACGAACTTACCTTAAGTGAAGTTCTATCATAATTATACGAAGCTCCTTCTCCGAGACAGGTCTCCCAACCCATCCCTTAAGAAGTTTCCCCTTATATAGGGTTGTTTAAAATAACTAGCTTTAAACGAAATGACATTACAGCGCAGCAGTGTTGCCTAATATAAGAGAACATTTTTTATTTTATTTTATTTTTTAGCTTTGAAATAATTGTGACAGCGCGGTACAATCCCACGCTACTACTCGTTACTATGTCTCGGAGAAGGAGCTTCGTATAATTATGATAGAACTTCACTTAAGGTAAGTTCGTTTAATCATATAATAATCTGCCAAAGAGCACTTAAAAAACAAAACGGTCACAATTTCGTCTCCGTGGTGGAGATATTTATAACAATTTTGCAAAGACTGGAATCGGCCTGGCCTCAGGTATTGGGTCGTGCGTCAATTCTTGATCAGAAATCACGTTTAATAAAAATAATAAAAGCGACTAGGTACGCCAGTGGTTGCGATCCAAGGCTAATGTGGACCACTGGTCGCTTATTAGGTTTAAATCACCAAAATTCTAAATAACTACAAAACATGCAAACAAAAAGCTAGTATTTCATAGAAAGGAGACCGACACCGTTTCATGTTCGTCTACACCGGTCGAAGACACCGGTCATTGGAAAGCATTCGGGAAACCTCGGAAGTGTTCGGCAACGTCCGGCGAGCCAGCCGAGCGATGACGCGAAAGAATTGCTTCAAGAACACTCTTTTGATGTCAAAGCAACTAACACGAGGGGAGGTTTTTGCAGTATTTTTGTTATTTATTGACGTCTGTCCTTTTGTTCTGTTTTGAGAAAATACTGGCCGCTTTGTTGGGAATTTAGTTGTGATGTTTTTTATTTTGCCTGTATGAAACGAAGGGATTTATAAGGTATTGCATGTTGTGTAAAATTGTACAAATCTATTTATATTTTGCTGGGTAGCAAGTGAAATCAAAACATTGTTTTTTATTAGTACCATTTTTTTGTAAATTATGGTCACCCTAGTTTTACCAGAGAGCACCATTTTGTTATGAAAACACAATCTTTTGCGATAGATACAAATTATAAACAGATAAAATTTTCTTATTACACAGTCGACCAGATAAAATGCATACCTATTACCTAAACAGCATTTATAGTTCAGTTTTAAAACCGTGAAAAGTGGTTAAGTTCCGCGTGTGAGACTTGTTTATTGGCGATAAAGATGTCTCCTAGCGCTCTCTACATGAATTATTTTATTTCTATAAATGTGTTCCTGTGTTACTAAACCAGTGAAATAGCTAAAGATTAAAAGAACACAAGAAGACACAATTATGATGTTTGTAATTATTATTAAACTAGCTGTGCCCGCGACTTCGTTCGCGTGGTTGTCGAAAACTAAAATGCGTCGTTTAGAAAAAATTACATTAAATAATTGCCCTGCGTTAACTTACTGACGCTGTAGAAAATAAGAAGAGGGTAATGCAAAGCACTGACTATGTTTATTACTAAAGTTTAGATGGATGGATGTTTGTTAATTCACCACGTCAGAACGGCCGAACGGATCTTGATGGAAACAGAGTAGAAGACTGACACTCCCTTCCGCTCTGCCCAGAGCGGGTGGGGTTCTACTGACCAAAAACCACCCATGTTCCTTCTTAGCCCTTGTGCCGAGGGCGCGGTATCTCTTTCGAACAACCCGCTGCCCCGACGGGACCCTCAGCCCCGACGGGACCCTCAGCCCCGACGGGACTCTCAGCCCCGACGGGACCCTCAGCCCCGACGGGACCCGCAGCCCTGACGGGTATTTTTCAGGTAGCCTGACTTGAGTCTAACAAAATTTGCACTTTATAGCTTAATATTTCACAAACGATTCCTTAATCTAAAAGTGTTTGAGCAAACAAACAATCTTTTTCAAAGACCTATCTAACGACACCCCACACTATGGACTTCGCAAGAAATAAAAACATGACATGGCGAAAGTATAAGGGTTCCTTATTGACTACGGAACCCAATTTTATACTGTGTAGGTAATTGGTCAATTTTTATTTGATGACTATTCACCGAACATATTTTTAATTAACACCGCGGTTCAGAAAATGGCATCAAATGAACAACGCCATCTATCGAAGACGAAGATAAACTGCTAAAATTCAATTCATGGAAAGCGATCAATCACACTACAGGGTTTAGGCTATGTAGACTTTGAAAGCAGCGTCATTTAGACTACCTACCTACAGAGTACCTTTAGCTATCATAACTTTTTAAAAGTTATCTTTTGAAGTCATTTATTAATTAGTACCACATTCGTTTAATAGATGTCGTTGCATGTCTCATTCTTGATCAGAATTAGAGTTCTTCTTGTAAACTATAAATTCAAATATCTTTTGATAGAGAGCACCGATTACGATGAAACAAAAACTAAGTAATACCCCAAGTTACGCACAATATTTATGTATAAAAGTTACCTACATTAATTTCGTAAATTTTACGTGATGCTTAGTCATCGAAACAGACAAACAGACAAACAGATAAACAGACAAACAGACAAACAGACAAAAATTCTAAAAATGATGGAAATGAGTTCTGTTGGTTATACTATGACACCCTGACAATTCCTTTTTTAAATATTTTCAATGTACAAAAATATTTTTTCTACAGATTTATTATATGTATAGATTTATCTCCCAACAATACCGCAATATTTTTTTCCAAATCCTTTGAGCCTTATTTCTGTAATATTTGAGTAAGTATTCTACTTTCAATACTTATAATTTCTTATTTGAAGGAAAACTTTTCTTTGGTAAATTTCAGCAATTTAGTAAACAAAAAGTGTTATTATGTCCTGAAAGTAATTTGTTTCAGTAGCCCGCCACCCTAGAGACTTAACTCACTACTTTTTGTTGTAATGTTAGCCCGACATTGTAATTTCCTTTAAATTATAATGTTCATACCAAAAACATGTTTCTTCAGTAAAGATTTACAAGTATTAGAAAGAAAATTGGTTGTCAATGCCAATCAAAACGAATTACGAGAAAAAAATGGATGCCTACTACTATAGTATTATTTTAAAAATATACAAGTAACTTTTTTTTAAATGACGCTGTATCAAAAGACTTTTAATAGGTCACAAGAATGATTGTATACCATTACATATTTATGTTTACATTAAATTCCATTTAAAACTATTTACTACCAATAAAATTCTTATTGCATCAATAAACAAAATAAATCATGTGAAATCCATACAAGATGATTTCCTCACTTAAAAAACCCGAATACCTTGAACAATTTATCACGTTAGTCCCGCCGGGGCTGTGACGTCAGATTTACGGGCGCCGCACAATACCTGGCCGGTTGGCCGGGCTCGGCGGTTGGACGGCCACTCGTGGCTCAGACAACGCTGTCTGAAATATTGCCAATATCCAGATATTGTGGGGATGATGGAAACTGGTAATGTCTGCAGTTTGCGAGACAATTAGTGGAGTTACTGCATATAGGTAAGTTATTGGGAAGAACGTTGAACCTCGTGTGTGTCGTAATCAGAGATCAGATGCAATATGCATGGTACATCGTTCTACTTTGGATCGAGCTCCTATTCAAAGTTTTAAAGAGAAGAATTTCATAAAAGTTAGAGTATGACAAATCAAAGAATCATAAAAACAAAAGCTTCTATTTAAATTCTGAAGTACAAAGAAAAGAAAAAAAGCAGAAATCGTTTTGTAAAAACCAGAATATTGTATTTTCCCCTGTCGTAAGTTTAAGCTCTTCAGTTGTAAAAGTCTCGGTAAAGCTACAGTATTGTACAATATTTCCTGGAAGCGCTGCAATTGAAAACAATTTCTATATTTACTGGAAAAGCAGGTCAGAGCTTCAAGTTTCGAGGAACCCCGACCGAGTCGTATGAATTGTTATTAAATGTTATTGAAGTAAGCATTAACTTATATATTACTGCGTAAGGACTGGGCGGACCGCATGATAAAATGACGCCTCGAATTTGGTCCCAAATAGGTCTTGACTAAACCTAAGTTTAAAAGAAAATTAAAATGAAAAATTAAAATTTAACATTTTTTTTTATTAACATTTTAATGAAAGCTTTATTTAAATTCTATATACCTCGATAATACCACGCCACGCCGCTCATACAAGGTTACGTTTACGAGCAGCCTGATTAGTTCTTAAAGATGACATTAGTGTTTCTCTGTATGGGGAACGCATCGAGCAAAATGTTCGGACGACCGTATCTTTAGTTTTTATATCAATGGAAGTAAGTAAAGAGATTTTTATTGTTTTTATAAAAAAAATCGAACTACTACTCCGATTTTCTATGAAACTCCTTATTTATAAGAACAATGAACAAAACATTAACAAAGATTGTAATTTGTAACTACATCTTCAATACTGCTTATTTGTAACTTACTGAACTGTATAGGTTGTTATTTTGATTTGGCAAATAAAGAAGGCTTTCTTTTATTTTGATTTAAAAGAGTTCCCATGGAATTCCTTGCTCATTTTTTACCCACGACGGAACGGAGACTTTATATGCGTTTGGGGTGAGAGGTTGTTTGTGTGTTTGTTTGTTTGTTTGTTTGTGTGTTTGTGCAAATACATGTTGCCATTTTTCTCCAAAACAAATACGATTTTGATGCAGTTTTCAGTTATGGGTTCGGGTTTGATTGGTGCATGTTCTTAGATAGGTGTTACGGTGACAACTCACCAGGGGGCGCTGCAGCAAACATTTTTTGTGCAAATCAAAGTTGCAATTTATCTCCAAAACTACCAGTCCGATTTTGATTCAGTTTTCAGTTATGGGTTCGGGTTTGATTGGTGCATGTTCTTAAATAAAAAAATAAAAGTAAAAAGTTTAAAATAAAAAGCAAAATTAAAAATTTTGAAAAAACCCACGACTGTTAAAAATTAATTGAATGAAAAAAGGATAAAATAACATAATACACCCACCTTAAAAAACCCAAGAATGTCCGTCGGGAGGTTTTTTTAAGGTGGGTGTTTTATGTTATTTTATCCTTTTTTCATTCAATTAATTTTTAACAGTCGTGGGTTTTTTCAAAATTTTTAATTTTGCTTTTTATTTTTCTCCACAGACCTCTACGGTTCGAAATTAATTTATTACTGGTTTATTTGAAAAAGGCTTAAGCTCTGATGAGTCTGTTGTGTATTGTTTAAATGTTTGTTTTACACTGTTTTCTCTGTTTTTAGTCTTAAGCATCAGTCTTCGCTTATTAAGAACAAGCTTCTAGAGTGTCTTCAAATTAAATAGTTAGAGCTACTTTCATACTTAACCGTGTAAACACACCTATTCAAATTCAGTTCCCTATTACGACAGCAGCTCTGTTATCACTTAGAAAGCGATTACTGGCGAAACCGAACGTAATTAAAAGTTGTCGCGAGGTAACCGCTTCGGAGTTGTCAACTTACATCGAGTTGTCGCGAGGTAACCGCTTCGGAGTTGCCAACTTACATCGAGTTGTTGCCTCCTTGTTAGTAGGTACTTGTGACTGCTTTGATCATATTCGTACTGATTGGCGAATATAAAAGAAAAACTTTGTAATGTTGTCAAAACACGCTCTGCTTGAAGAATAAACTTTTTAAAAGATAAATTGACGTGTTTTTTTGTATTTTTACCCGACTGCGGCGAAGCCCAAAAGGAGGGTTATGTGTTTGACGTGTATGTATGTATGTAATGTATGTATGTCCGTTTCTTTGTTCCCTCATAACTCCTAAACCAATGAACGAATTTTAATAAAATATACGTTGTTAGATTTGTCTTGATGGCGCGAGTGTTATAGGCTACATTAAAATTAAAAAAACAAAGAAAAATTGGGGATTTTGGGGGCAAAATCTCGGAGTTCAAAATTTTTTTTTTCTCCTGTACCTTCGAGTAGGGTATCAAAATGAAGGGTTTTAAAAGGAGATTACAAAAATATATAACACTTATATGTTTAAAAGAAATTCAAAGTGACAAATCCTATAAACAAGCACAAAAGTTAAATCATCTGCGAAGAATTTTACGCGACCAACGAAAGAACAAACACAAAAGAACTAAAAAGTTGGAAATAAAAAAAGTAGTTAAAAAAACTAAAAAACCCGACTTCAGTCGGGTTTTTTAGTTTTTTTAACTACTTTTTTTATCTGGGTATTGCTAACGGTGACTACCTTTATTGATTTTCAGATGGTACAAAATAAAATAAGAGCATGGAGTATATAGGTAACATTTTTTTTTTTTTTTTAAAAACGTTGCCCCACACTAAGAATTTCTCCTGTATCGTGGGTGCGTTCACAAACATTTAAACTCACATACACAAATACCCAGACCCGAAACAAATATCTGTAGATCATACAAATATTTGTTCCGTGCGGGGATCGAACCCGCGACACGCAGCGCAGCAGTCCATTGCTTGAGCCACTGCGCCAACCGTGTCGTCTACAAAATGACATGTATACAAAATACTCGTTTTTTTCACGAGAATACAAAAGCTGGATGTTTAATTTTAGCCACGCAAGCATCCCTGCTAATACTTGTTATACTTTGATCTTCTCTGTGACTCCAAAAAGTAGGTACTCGAATATAGATATTACAATAAGCAAATACCGTTATAATTATCTTAGTCACGGGATCTTAATGCTTTGTATAACATTTATTTCCATAGCAGTTTAAGCAAAACGCTCTCTGAAGGAAATCTTCCTTCCTTCATAGTAAATTTCCATGAAAATGTATGAATAATGAAAGGAGCGTGCTTGCGTAGGGCGACCATGCCGCATGGCGAAGATTGAAACTTCCATATTTATGCTAAATGTATGCGTGAATCTTGCTTATATAATATACAGCGTACCATGTATTCGTTGTATAACAAGATGGGTTTTTCGTGTCCCTTTTATTAAGTCTAGTGTGTTAGCTCGTGGCTTTCTCAAGGACTAGATTAAATTATGAAGGAGCATCATCTTGTGACTCTCGGCTTATTTTTATTAAAGTAATATCGGGGATGTCACTATGGAGATTTTGCTTCGTTTAGTAATTTGCTCAAACAAGATTATACATAATCAAAAATGTCGTGTTTGAAGTAACTTGAGTTTTATTAATTTTCGTAAAATAAATAATAAGCCTATCCTATGACAAAAATCGATTGTTGTCACCGTTTCGTAATATTGCTCAATTTAAATTCAAACAAACCATATTTTGAAGTTTATAATACAAATGAAGCCAGGAAGATCCTCGGCTGTCCAGACGAATGGCGCCCCAATAGATGGAGCTAGAAAATTATTCGTAGCTATAACAAGAATTAGTCGGTGTAAACCGTCGGCTACATAAAAGGCTCGGCCCCCCATCCTGGAGGCTGTTATTCCGTTTTATTTCGTCCTCGAACTCGTTCCCAGCACCGCCATTTTATAACTGAAGCCCTTTTTATTCGACTTGTCAGTTTTTTTTTAAACGAAATAGATGAAAAGAAAATATCTACTGTTGTGTTCGGTCGATGAGCTGGCAACCCTTTTTGCCGGCGGCGGTGGCGTGAAATGGTAACACCAGCTATTTTTTTTTAACTTTTTGTTAAGGGTGGGCAGGGAGGTAATATTTCATGCCTGTTAGTAGATTTTTTTACAAGCTAATGATTTTTCGTGTTTCTATGCAATAACTTCAAGAAAAAAGTATAAAACCTAAATTAAATAAAAGTGCTTCAATTGTTATAAAATATCTGATTCCACAAATTGACCAGTACTACCGCAAGAACCACTTCCACAATTCAATAACCTTGTCTTTGCATATGATCCGATAATCTTTCCCCGCTTGAAGATTTCCGACTCTGTGTACTTTAATTAAAACGGTAAACTTAAGATTTCGATTCAAGATTTTCTTGAACATTAAATTTTTTTAAAACCGCGAGCAATTCCTCTATATTTTACCTCAACAGCTGGCTAAAGGAAAGATTTAAGTAAATCTGTTCTACAACATTATTAATAGTTTCCTCCGCTTCATAAAATCCTTATGAATATAAATCTTTCCGGCATAACACCCAGATTAAGTTTCAAATAGAAGAGAACCCAAAAAATAACGGCTTTTCCAAAAAAAAAAAAAGTTTTCCCGCGTATTTGCGGCCGCGGTGCCATCTTGAAAGTCTAGTCACGCGCTAGTGAAGGGACATCTCCACAATACGTCGACAAATATTTCAAAGGATTATTCACATGGATTCGTTTTATTACTGTATTGTGTTTTTCGCGTTTTATGGCCTTTGTTTTGTTTTTTAGTTCTGATTTTTTGTTAGTAGATGTCTGTGTGCTTTGTGAAAATAACTTCAGGCATTGGCTCTTTGATAGTTTGTGAAATTAAGAGAACATAAGTGTTTGTAGCTGTGACTAAAATTGTTAACATGTGACAGCTCCTTTTTTATGTTTCTAATTTTCTATGTGTTCAAAATCAAAAGTCAGATTGCTATGTTAAAGCCATTTTCATCACTTAAAATCTATCTCTTTGTGTTACTTTAGTAAAAAATTAATTGCAATAGACACAATGTTAATAAGATTTACATAACAAGCGACGCACAGCGTGCAATTTTAAGTGTAGAACTTTAAATTGGACGTTAGACGTTAACAAAAGTAGTCTCGACTGTGTGTTCTACCCCTAATTGGAATACTGTTTGTTTTCACTTATTTGCCCAGTTATAATTGTTGTCGTATACTGTATTTGTTGTTTATTATACAAAAGCACTCATTTTCCTGTATATTTTATTATAAACGTACAATTTTTAGTAGACTTTCAGGAATTGTTTGCGAAAGGTAAAAAATTGCTTTAACATTTCTTTTGCCTCAGAAATCTCAAAGGGTATTAAAAATTCATTGTCTGTCATGTCAACGGAGAGAGATTATTTTAAATATAAAGCGACTTTCGACGTTTTATGGTGTCGTTTCAGAACCGACACCGATTTCCAATTATCTTTTATAATGAAATGCTTTTACAACACTGGTCTATTGCCATTCTTTCTATGAGTATGGTAGAGCTGAGTTTAACCTGCAGGACGAGAAAACAATATAACTGGAAATTGTCAAACGTAATAAAACATCACGCCTATAATCCCTAAAGGGTTAGGCAGAACCCACAATGCGCCAGTTATGTTAAAGTCCCATGTAATAGGGGCGAGCCTATTGCAATTAACTCCATCAACCATTAATTGTAACCACCCACTGTAACGTTTTGTTTGGCTGTCATGAAACTTTTACAATTTTTATTTATTTTCATCCTTCAGTCCTATTAAAACCTCACCTCGTTATAATTACATTCCTCGTTGGTTCAAACAAACTTCTCAAATAATTTAATTTTGCTGCCATCATCAATCTGTGGCGAAAAAATAATGATAATTGATCAAAGTCCCTCGTCCCGCTCCATCAATCACCCGCCATTATGATCATCCTGTGGGTCGTATCGTGAACAGTGAAATATACGGGATATTATACAGCGCGGTGTTTTTGGACGGTCAATGGGTGCACCTTTAACGGGCGTTTTATTTATTCATTCTTAACTGTTTTGGGACAGCGCCATCTGTTTTTGAGATTATCGTTGTTGTTGAAGATGGTATTCTTGGGTATGGTTATTATGCACAATATGATAGCCACAAACAATTTACGTAATCTTAAATGTAATCACTTTCACATTTGAGTGATATTTTTGGATGTCTCGCCGGAATATCACAAACAAACATAAAAGCTTTATCTTTGAACTTACAATTAAACACCAGCATTGCAGTTTGTGTAATCTGTATATTACCTGAAACAAAGAAGACAGAAATTAATTAAAGATTCTACACGATAATAAATAAAAAAATTAAATATTGCTAAGAATAAGTGATAGGTATATAGGTACCTATTTTAATTTTGTTGAATAGTGTTGACGTTGCTATAGACACAAGAACTAATAAAGGCTTTAGGCAGTACCACAATATGATACCATTTACATTTTATACTCCTCCCCAACCGAAAGTTAAACGAAACGTTTTTATAGAACACACTAAGGTAACGTCACGACAAAGGGCCGGCCACTCGTGTCCGAGCCCCGAACCCCGTACCGCGGGCCCCGGGACGCTGGCTCCGGTCCCCCGGGATATGAATAGAAATATTGTATTCTTTTGTCGTCTAAGTGCGTCTCATAAGGCCCGCGTTTTGGAAGAAACTTGAAACTTGTATGTAATGAGAATAGTGTAGAACAAGTTTTAGAAGCATTGTATTTTGGAACTTTGAATATGGGTATTTTTTACCACAATTTTCCAGAACTTTTGACAGAATTTAGTAACACATTCACAACTAGACATGAAGTGTCATAGACTGGCGAAAAAAATAGATGTCATTTTTTAGTGTAATTTTTTTTGCGTTTTATCAGACTCCTTTTTAAAGCTCCACTCACGCTACAGTAATTACGTTTTTTCAATTTGCCTTCAACATTGAACAAGTCACATTCAACTATCTAACTCAGTTCTTCTATGATTGTCCTCTACAAACAGGTAAACAAACAAACAAACAAACACCATCTATCTTCAACTACCTACGTGTGCACACTGCGCGCTAAATGAGAGTGCGTGCACTTTGAGCGCGCCACGCATTGTGCGCTACGTCATCGTCGTGACGTCACGGGCGCGACTCAAACGACCGCTGTTGTTCATACGTCTTGTGGATATAGTCTCTAAACACCGCGAGATTGTCGCCTGCTTAGTGATGAGAGGGATTCTTTGAATGAGTACTTGTGATTTGTTTGGAGCAATGTTTTGCTGTGATTGCAACGACTCACTTTGAGATATTTATGTCGTGTAAGAGAGGAATCACCTTATTACTTGTGTCACTGCGGGGGGCCTACTGAAAACCAGCGCTGAGTGTTTTACATCCAGCATATGCTGAGTTGGCTACCCTTTCGTTATGGGCATGCTCAGCGCAGTTGAGCTGTTTAATTAATTGTTAAGCTGTTTGTTGTTATTTGTTTATTATGTGCTGCTCTTTTGTGTTGCTGCTGTCCATTAGCGAATAAATACATATTCTATTCTATTCTATTACCTATTTCAATCGTAGATTACTTTGACCTTTAACAGGAAAAACAAAACAACATGAAAAGATCAGCACGCTACAGAGAGGAAGAAGACAACTCACAAATCATATTTCACAAGTCTACACTCGCAAAAAATCCGCATTGTTGATGCCCAAAAATGTGTCCCATTTAAGCACACCACGGAAATAAAGCTCTGGGACATTTCCGCGATGAATCACCGCTGTCCGGTAGAGGGCGCTATCTTAAATAATTACCGTCCGAAATCTGACGGTGTCCGGACACTGGGATCCGGACAAAAATGCATTAATATTGCACGGCCGGTGTGAATATGTATGGACTATTGGCCGGACGTTAAATATTAAAGACGGACAGGTTTAATTTTGAATGTAGAAAGGTGCATGTTTGTTTAGTGTACAGTGAGTACCTACCTACGGTAATCAGTTTTATATTATTTCATTTGTTACCAAGGTTTTTACATTTTAAAGTTTCGTAAATAAGTATTATACTAAAAGGTTTACTTGTAGATATTTATGGCTTGATTATGATGATTAAGAAAACTACAAAAAATGTTGAAGTTGAACCAACTAATTTTGCTATCTTAATAATAACTTAGAAAGTTAGAATACTTTCAAACAGTGATAATATTATAGCCAAACTACTTTCTAAGAATGAAAACGTGTAGGTACCTACCATAAACTGTACTTACAAGAAATTCTAATTGAATATACGAGTAACTTTCTCTTTATATTTACTCAAATAATTTCATTTCAGTTTAAGATGAATGGACAGCTAAGAATTAATTTTCGCCCACAATTTCATAACAGAAAGGAAGGCAAAGTTATTATCTCGGTGCAAAATATAACAGTTCCCGTGTTGAACAGTGAACATTTGAACAATGTCACTGAGGTGGGGGGAGGGGGGAGGTTGCTTCTAAGAAAATACAACGTTTAGAAGAGTTTCATTGCGTCTTTGTTATCCTCACTCGAGTCGAGTTTGCTGAGAAAAAAAATTAAATGTTCGAGGAGAACTTTGTAGTAAATGAATATTATCAAGTTGCTTTTTGAGTTGTTCCGGTCTGATCCCCCAAACCGATCCACTGCCAATATTTTTCTTTTGTTTATTCCTTTCTGATCCCCTGTAATTTATCATTCCGTTCTGATCCCCTTTTTGACACAAATACCAGTGAAGTACAGTCAACCGAAAAACAGTTGTTAATTCTAAAATAATCAGTTTTTATTTCTATAACTTACAATTGTACGATCATCCCACAAACTACCAGGAGAACAGAAGTAGGAAGGAGGTATTGGAATCTTTAAATCAAATCTATATTATTTCTTTCCTATCCATTCCTATCTGTGGAGATAGGAAACCAAGACAGTAAAGTCCAATTTCCAACCTCCTTCCTACTTCTGTTCACCTGGTAGTTTGTGGGACTTTACTATAAAGGCATAATATAGATTGGATTTGAAGATTCCAATTTCCAATACCTCCTTCCTACTTCTGTTCTCCTGGTAGTTTGTGGGACTTTACTACCTATTCTTTTTTTTTTTTTAATTTAATAGAACCTGTACAAATATTTTGTTGCTGACTGTCCTAAAAATGTGTCAGGGTATCCGATTCTTTTACGGGGGATCAGACCGGAATAGAAAATAATTTATAATAAAACGGATCCCCTAGAGTATCAGTTTTAGGGGATCAGACCGGAATAACTCCTTTTTATAAAGCTAGGATTGTACTGCTATTCAGAACCTAATTCTATAACCCCGTATTTACTAATAAACTCGGTGTAAGGTTACAGCCACTATACTACCTCAGATTTGGCATAACTTAACTCGACTTTAAGAGAGAAAATGCTAACATCAGTCTATAAATGTCCACTAACCTGTCAATTGCCGTTGACATTTATCTTAAGTCAGGCCGTTACAAAACGACAGGTAACAAGGGGATGACCAAATACGCAGAAACTAAATATATTAATAAACATGCAATGGCTACCCAAAGTACCCATTAAGCGATATGCGATGGTTTCATGGATCTTTAGTTCATCCATTGCCCTTTACCAAGGGTGAACAACCTCTTGACATAAGAAGGTAGCGCGCAGTGTGATGCGTACGACGTAAACAGTCCACACATGACACGAGCGCTCGGTCTGGGTACACGGCAGGGTTTACAAACACAAATGTTTATATTTAGACAAAACACACCCCGTGCGACCCGTGTGTACCCGTGTCAACCGGGTGAGTGCGAGTGCGACGTACTCGCGCGTTTTAATCGTTTATAAATATGGACATTTTTAATATTCTAAGGGTTTTATGTCTGTTTTTGTAAGCTGAGTTTTATTTTGTGAACATTTTGGGGGTTACCTGCTCGTGTATTGGGGAAATAAGGACTTGCTAATAAGAGTAAACAGGTTTTTATAACAGAATATAGGTAACATGTACCCTTGTAGTATTCCCCTATGAATGTTTTATCTACACATGCTAACACAGAACTTAATAAAAAAAAGTAAAAAACTAAAACCCGACTACGACAAAAAAACGACACTGAAAAAGTATGAACAAGCTTTAAGATTTTTTGATTTGTGTGACTACGGGTTTTCTTTTTGTTCTATCCTGAAAATCTTGTTTCATACTTTTTCAGCGTCGTTTTTTTGTCGTAGTCGGGTTTTAGTTTTTTACTTTTTTTTATTTAAACAATTTTGGTGTTAATTTTTTTTTTACTCGTGACTTTTTGTCCGCTAGAGGGCGTGATTTTAAATTTGAACAATATTTTGGAAATTTAGAAGTGAGGCCCTTTCAAATGATACCAAATACGGCGTATTTATCTCCAATTTTATTTTTTAAGCCTTACTTTTTGTCCGCTAGAGGGCGTCAAATCGCTTTTAGTGACTCGTCACGTAGCTTATGTTCAGCGGAAAATTAAGACGGTTCTAACGATACCTCATATGTCGAGTTCCGTTAAGTAGATTAGAAGCTATGAGGGAACAGATGAAGATACACACATACATACATACATACATTCATACATACATACATACAAACATACATACATACATACATAGCCAGTCAAAATCATAACCCTCCTTTGGCTTTGCCGTAGTCGGGTAAAAATACTGAATACATCAAACTTTTCGTATAAAAACATCGAATCATCACTGAGTACTTAGGTTTTTTTTTTTTTTCTAGCCTGCTCTGTCCCACTCCAGGGCAAAGGCCTCCCTCCACTCCTTCCACTTCTCGCGAACCCACGCGTCCTCCTTCCAATTTTGACGGAACCGATCTAGCTCATCCCGCCATCTCCTTTGTGGCCACTTAGGTTTTAAGATAATTTATTACCAATTCTATTAAAAAGAAAATAAAAGAGTTCGACATGATACCAAGCAAGGCGCGGTGATGGCAGGCGGTGTCAAGCAGCGACGGAGTGGCATACAAGGACTGAAAAGAGAAGTGTTGGTCGTCTGACGACGAGATGGGATCCTGGATGAGGCTGGCACAAGAAAGTGAAACTTGGCAAAAGGAAAGGCAGGCTTATATCCGCAGTGAGGTGAAGACGGGATGCGGATGATGCCGATGATTGTGTACGCTTGCGAAAAACAGCAAACCTTAAAATGTGCCAAATAGAAATTGACCCTTTTCCTACCAACCGAGGTAAATGGGGATATATTTACCTTCCGTCAGACAAAAATAACATTGACACTCTAAAACCCAATTAGTTGACAAAGCGAGCTGTCAGTATGACGTGACCTTGCAGCGACGTCAAATTGTCGCCAACACTGAATTATTCAACAATCCACGCGACGAAGATGTCGCTTAATTTATTTACACTTTTATTCCTATATCAAGACGAAATAACAAGTTATTTTTGTGTTGAAAAGGCGACCGTTTGGTGAAAATGAAAATAATCATTGGCCACTTAGTTACGGTAATTCTAGCAGGTATCCCTTAGGGCCTTATCATACTAGCGGATTGCGAACGTCCTCAAAGCGGAGCGGGCGCGCAACGTATTCGTTACGGACACACAACGAACACGCCGCGCATGCGCAGCGAATTCATTGCGGACGCGCAACGGGATCGCTGCGAACAGTGTATGTGTGTAGTGTATTCTACGGCGAAAATTTGCTACACACATGCGACGAAAACGTAATGTATTTGCCACGCGTCCGCGACGTCTTCGCTGCGCTAGTGTGATAAGGCCCTTAACTTAAAAGCAGGTTTTGTTAATAAAAAGTACTTTTCATTACTCATACTCTGAAAGTTGGTCAGAACATGCCTGCAGAGCGGGTTGAAAGTACTACTTTTCAGCCCTAGGGAGAATCGCTTTCTACTGACAGCTGTCAAATTATTTGTTGTAATTGGGAGAACCAATTAAATCAACCAATGTAATTAGGAGCAAGCCTATTATTGCCACCAACCGATGTGATTAGGAGCAAGCCTATTGCCATCAACTGATGTAATTGGGACCAAGCCTATTGCCATCAACCGATGTAATTAGGAGCAAGCCTATTGCCATCGACCGATGTAATTAGGAGCTAGCCTATTGCCATCAACCAAGCTAATTAGGAGCAAGCCTATTGCCATCAACCGATGTAATTAGGAGCAAAGTTATTCATCGATTTAGGTAATTGGGGGCAAGCCTATTCCCATCAACTTTCCTTGTTTTTTTCATTCGTAACGAAAAGCACAGTGTTTACCTCGGGTTAAAGACTTATTTAGTCCCTCGAACTATTAGCGCCCTCGCTGCGCTCAGGCGCCAAACCACGACTCGGGGCTAAATAAGTTCCTTTCACCCCTAAGGTAACAATGTACTATTACGCCTTTCTCTGGGTAAATAGTTTACAATAAGAAAAACTTCTTCAGAATTATGTTCGATTGCGTGGACTAATGGACTTTAAAACTGCACTTCATTACTGTCGAAATTATAATGATCATTAGACTCATAACAGTACGGTTGTTGTAGAATTGGTGATGACAAAGGAAAAATAACTGAAAGAAAATAACCGATGCTCATCATCATCATCAGCTTGTCCAGTTGACAATTTCTATTTTTTTTTTTAAATTCTTTCGTGGTTTACCACTGGTGGCCAGACCGGGTGTAGACACCGGGAAGCATTGAACATAACTGCAGTTCAAAGAGTAGGCAAACATCGACTAGTACAAATATCATCTCAATAAGACATCCTCATCGTAAATTCTTCACCTGAAGCCACAAATCAAAACACGCGGGATTTAAACAGCGGTAGTATCGTTAGTCAGTGGATATCGATCCGCTGAGTGACGCCGCACATCGGCGGCTCACGGGTTCCGTACTCACTAAGTTTGTGTACGGGAATCGGTAAATAGAAGGTCTAACGTGATAGATAGGGTAAAATGATTCATTTGGTGAAAAGAAACAGTAAATCTACAGATAGCCCGCTTATAATAGGGTATTTCACCCAAAAAATCTAATTAGTCCGTCTGTTAGATTATCGAAAAATATTAGATACGTGTTTTTTGGTTTTTAAAATAAATAAAAATTGACGGAAATAAAACGTGTCAAAGATCATGAGTGGGGGCTTTTGACATCACTTTGTGAGTAAAAAAGTACTAACCTTGTGACGTCACACGACTTGACACGACTTTTCGAAGCACTGTATCGTCTTCATCTTTTGTTTACGTGAAAAAAGAAAAAATACGTGTCCTTTATTTTTTGAAAATCCATCTGACGGACTAATTAGATTTTTTTGGTGAAATACCCTATTGTTTCTACATTGTTCTCAGCAGCGTTTCATTTGTAACTTAGTTAGTATTTTTTTGTGATCTCGTAAATTAAATCGTAGTTTAATTTCGTCTTGAAGCTTGCAGAAATCATGGTAGTTACTGTAGTAATTACTGGGATTTGAAACGCAATAAATCCCATTTTGATTCAAGACTCATGTAGCTTGATGCCATTAAAATATCCTAAATGGATCTACAATTAAACTGTCTTATCACACACACAATAATATGCAAATCCTTTGACTGCGACACACCTACCCTTAAATAAGTGAACACACCCTAAACACACATCCTTCTAAACTAAATACATTACGCCGTCTTCTGATTATTCTCTTTAGCTTTACGCCTCAAAAGTTAACTTAGCATCGCTTGGAAGTGCTTCAACAAGGTTCACCAAAGATTGTACAGTCAGGGAAATTCATTGTTCAGTAAATAACGTATTATATAAAGATATATTGTCCGTATATTTAAAAATACTCTCATTATTCACCCCCTGGTGACTGGCGTTATATTCTTTCCATAAAGATTACTATAAAACGGTAAAAAGTCATGTCATTTTCAACCTAGTCTTTTACCAAATATTTTTTTTTTTATTATTAAAAACGTTGCCCCACACTAGGAATCTCTCCTGTATCGTGGGTGCGTTCACAAACATATAAACTCACATACACAAATACCCAGACCCGAAACAACTATCTTGAGATCAGCTTCTGATCCAACTGCAATACTGCTAAAATCGTTAAAACCAGGTAGTGTGAAAATGTACTAAACAATACATTTGTCTGAGTGTACGACTGTACGCAGAACAAACACAGTGCGCGGCGCTTCATGAATAAATGAGTGCACGGTAGAGTGAGCCAAGTACTCGAGCATGCAGCGAGAGGAGGGTTAAATATGATTCTGTTTCGTGCATGGATTGTTTTGAGTGACAGGTTAATGCGGTGCTTGGCTAAATGTGATGATTGATTTCGAGCTAAAATTGTTAGAATTGAGCTGTAAATAAGTAAATGCTACGCTAAACATATTTAAAACATCACTCGGTCTCTGTCATCTTCAAACGATTGACAGCAACAGAAAACCATTTTCAATGCGTAAAATGCATTTGATGATCAGTGGTGCAATGGAGGTTTATCTCATAAGGTAATGGTGTACTAATATTTGTCACTGTATTCTCAGCATACAGACTAATATCATTAAAGTGATCAAAGCAGAAGGAGCTAAATAGCCAGCAATAAAAAACCTCCAACTAATCAACAAACCAGTGCGACTAACCTTAATGAAACCGCACGAAGATTACTAGTTTGTACCGGCCCGTAATTCTACCAGCATGAGTAGTCCAATTCGCCTAAAGTCCCGTACACAAGTAGCGACAAAGTCCCCAATACAAAGGGGTCGAAATAAACGTTCTTTGTGGGGACATTAGTGTAGTGGAAGCTTTTATGGGCTAATGACGCCGCGGATTGATGGGATCGGCCGAATTGTGGGGATAGTATCGATATAGTGATATCGAATGGTGATTATACGTTGTTTTGTATTATGTGATGTGCTGTGTTTTGGGGTGTAGGTAGGTAATTATAATTATTGTTGTGTGATTTTAGCTTTTATTGATTTTTATTTGAAAGTTCATTATTTTGATCTGCTTTCACAATGGCTTGGCTTAGTATTAAAACAGTATTTATACGATTACCAGCATAAATAAAATTCTACTGCAGATAACTAACGACCGAACTTGGCTTCGTACACTGCCATGCAAACACACGTAAAAAAATAAACAAAAAAAAGTTTAATCATTTTGACGTCTCACCTTCAGCCATACTAAAACAAATAGAAATTGAAGCAGGTATCGACTTGGTCCCACCCCTAGGGTACAGCCGTACTAGGCGTACAATCAGGGCGCGATAGAGTGGAAGTGGCTCCTCAATCATGGGCGGGTTCGGGAAAAAGCGCCATATTTCCACGTCGACAACACGGAACGCACTGACCGACTCAATGGCAGTTTGTTCAAGTTCGGGTATGAAGCCGACGACTCAACTTTGTTTGGGTTTGACTTCTGTTGTATGAATACACGCTGTTTCGTTGTATTTGTTTTTGTTGTGAGTTTTCCACAAAGAACTTTAAGAGAAAAGTTTACAAAGCAAGAATTATAATGCTTTACATACTGTTTTCTTATTAAATATAATTGCTTTTCCGCTTTTTTTAAGATCCAGTTTGTAAGTTTTTCCGATTAACGATAAGTGCACTGAACACTGAAAGTTGCAACTTGCAATGCAGCTATTCCGTAGCATGTCGGTTTAACCTTGCCTTTACTAATATGATCAAAATACGTATTAAGTTACGTATGGTCATTACTATCTCAAGAGAAACAAAATAGTCTCAATTAATACTAAATAATCTAGGTTTACAGTTACAGCACCAAGCAATACTAGCCGTTAATTACAAATCCACCAATCAGACCGATTCATCAGTTTACGTGTCGCAGGAACACCAATCATCTTCGCCCGTCATGTCGCAGCGTCAGCGGTAATCACGGTGCGTGTCGTGATTGGCTGGTTCTGCGAAAATTAGCGCGCGCTGATTCAGACCAATCTTGGAGGGATTAGTAAGGAAATCTGACGAGGCTGTTGTATTGGAGGTAAGCAGAGTAGTAGTGGGTAGTCAATGTATTTGTTTACTATCGTAATGCCTAACATTTTGACAATTCAAACAACAACCATTGCTTTATCCACACTATCAAGCAGAAGAGTTTTTGTAAACATATTAAAAATAGTGATTGAAACATTCTTACGGACTCGAAGTGTAGGTCTCATTACGAGTAAGAACTATATGTAAAAAAATATTGTGGTAAACATAATATAAATAACTTACTACAGCTAACCAAGCAACCCTTGCAACAATTCGACATAACATCGAGACATTACTAAAAGTACATCTTCTCACAAACAACCCCCATGTTTCAGATAGTCTTCAATATTTCAGTCTAAGCCAGAACAAATAAAAACAGCTAGTAATTATAGCCTGCAGTCGATACATTTAATTGGAAATGTCAGTACAAGCGGTAGCCGCGATGCTGAACGCTTTGTGATCGTCTCATAGACCAGGAAGACAAACAGACGGGCAGGGGAAATTAAATGCAGAAGCGTTGCAAAGCAGTGTTTTTTACCTATGTTAGTTAGCAAAAACTAACACGGTATAAAATCTCTTTTTGTATGACTAAATGTAAGTACATAAATATATTGCACATTTGACGTATTTCCATCTTTAAGACAATGCTCATGCTTGTTGCTATACTGAATTTGACCCGGGTGCAGCAGACTACTGCTGAAAATCTTTATACTAATAAAGATTTTCCATAAGTCAGGAGTATTAACAACTCCTTACTCCTGAGACTAACTGCCGCACTCAAAGATGTTTAAAGATTACTTAAGCCGTAATTAATTATGTAAAGATTTGACATACAATACCTATACTAATATATATAATAATTACGGTTTAAGTTATCAATTAACGTCTCTGAGTGCGGCAGTAAGACTAACTGCCGCACTCAAAGATGTTTAAAGATTACTTAAGCCGTCATTAATTATGTAAAGATTTGACATACAATACCTATACTAATATATATAATAATTACGGTTTAAGTTATCAATTAACGTCTCTGAGTGCGGCAGTAAGACACACAAAACAATGAAACAAACAAAGAGTAAAAAGAGTTAGTGACAATAGGTCTAATAATCGCCAACTATATCACGTGGGACCTATTACATCGTAACCGAACTGGTGATAATGAAGCGACTACACAGCCTTTACCCCTACGGAAAATATGAATTATGGGATAAAGTTTTAACCCCACCGCCACTTATATCTCTTAATCACATCGTAACTAATCTTGGTCCGTTTGAATAGTTTACGTCAAGCTATTGAGGGTCTGCCAGTAACAGCAAGTCTACCATGGTGGTTGCTATCAGACGGAGGGTCAGATTTCACCGCTCCCGTCTGCTGCATACATGTATAAACCAGTATAAACCGGTTTTAACTGGTGTAAACCGCATCGCGACTGCGCGGCTGCTATAATGGAAGGGGAGGATCGGGCGAAATGGACGAGATATATTATACATATTGGTGTGTTTAGTTATTTATGAGGATAATGCTTTGAGGGAAGATTTATTTAAATACGCGGTGTGAGGAAAAATGTTTAGTCATATAATTGTCAGAAAAAAGAGGTTCTATGCCTGTTCATCAACTGTTATTTCGCTGAGAAACAGTTTAATAACTTGCAAAGAATGTTGGGTTTTTTGACTTTCTGTTTATGAAAACGAGAAAAACCTACGAGTCCAATCTTCATCTATGACCTGTAATGGGAAGTACCATTACAACAAACTAACGTCAAATTAATACCACCACCAGACCCCACTTTACAAGCACCAGAAATCTCCAACCACGGAACACTTAACCCATACAACGCTGCAATGTTCCCCACAGCAGTACCTACTCATACAGTTTGGTACGAAAGCGATTAATAAGCCGGGTCGTGGGC
Organism: Diarsia dahlii; assembly: GCA_949775195.1. Lineage (NCBI taxonomy): Eukaryota > Metazoa > Arthropoda > Insecta > Lepidoptera > Noctuidae > Diarsia > Diarsia dahlii. The sequence continues at coordinate 18,760,733 of OX459212.1, forward strand.
CACAGCGCGAGCGGCGCGATAGATATGCTAATCTAGTGTTTATGGCAGCGGTCACGCGATCCCTAATGGCGGGGGCTGGCTACGTGTATGTACCCACTAATTGGGCATGCTGTCTGCGATTGAGGAATTGGGGGGTGGAATATGGTATCGGGTATACGGTTTCGTGTGGCGTGAAGCGGGTTGGAATATGCCATTCATTTTAATTTTCAATTTTGAATTTTCGAAGACGGCGTCCTCGTCAAAGCATGACTAGGAAACGCTAGCGTGACGATCTGGACTCGTTCTTGATGAATCAACACAATGTTTATGGGGTATAAACATTGACGCAGATAACAAACACGGTATTTCAAAAGATTAACTTCAGATTAAAAACTAATTTTGCTGAAAACGAAAAGTTATATCAACTGCAGTTACAAACTACAATATACACCCTGGCAGACCGCTATAAATCCTCATCATCACCCGGGCAGCAGGCAGGGTAAACACTGGCCCATTACTAACGGTAGGATGGCACAAATTGACTCCATCCGCGATCAACCAGTGTGCCAGTGTGCACTAAATAAAAACGTAGCTTATAATAGGCAGCGGTTGTGCACTATTGCACTACATCATAGAGTAAATGGATACAGAAGGCTCACTTACTAGAAAGACGCAAAACAACTTCCTACCATCATATACTATGCCTAAACAAATAGTAATCGGGGTAAACAAATTGTATCCCTAATAAAAATCTAGTTTTATGATGATCAGTCGAGTTTTGTTAATTTTTAATGTCATTTCATTGTGCTTTGTCTATTTTTGTCTCCTAAAATGTTTTGTTCATTTTTATTCTAAGATGTTATCTTTACTTTATTTTTAACTCTTATTTTAAACCGATTTTATGTATGTAGTTCTACTTTATTATGTGTTAGATTTTTATGTTTGATTTTTTTGTGTGTGGTGTACCTAAAATTTTAAAATGAGCTGGCAAGTAAAAACAAGTCATTTACAGTAGAAATGCTGGCCAGCATTAGCTATAATTATGAGAAACTGTCACTTATAAAGTACAATAGAAATAAAATTCTCCCTACTGCGAGCAGTCACTGATTGTTTACACTTTTTTCTCTTTCTGCGTCAATTTACGCCACTATTGTCTAAAGTGGGCCTTCTCACCCTATATTTGGTGCAATAGGGTCGACGCGGCGTAAAGTATAGCACTAGAGTTAATTGCAGTCGCGTTGTGCGCAGTCTTAGCCGCGCGTGTGGCGAGCGTGAAATTTTAATCAGGTGGAAGATATGAGGCTGTGAGTTGCTTTGAAGTAAGTGGGGAAATTATTTAGGAGTTTTAGTTAGTTGTTGATGATATTAATAAACAAATTATGTATTTCAATGTAATATAAACACGTTAAAATATTTTGTTTTATTGTAAAAGTAAATTTCGTCGGCCAACGCTTTGGCAAACAACAAAAAGTCAGAGAGAGAATTTTTCTTTTTTACATTGAGGGCCAAAACGTTACTAGTAAAGTATATTTTTAAACCCGTGTTTATTTAACAAAAACCAATATTTCCCTCGACATCTGACCCATTCAAACTAAATCACAAAATATCTCTATTACGGACCCGACCCCACACCTTTTAAAATTCGCCGCCATTTTCGTCTGTCTGGTTGGAAATAGCCACACTTACCCCTGAACTTCGCAGGTGGGGGTGGCAAATGTAGAGTAGTATTGAATTTTTATTAATACTACCTTCTATACAATAGTAAGGAAGCGAAGCTCTTCGCTATTGGGTCGCCTACGAAGCAGCTCGAACACTCTCCTGAGGGTTTTGTCCGAGAGCGGTGGGACTGTCACTAATAAAAAGGTGGATGCTGCTTCATGTTAGCGCTTCTCCACGCTTATTTTGACATTGTGTTTATTTCATTTTATTATGTATTATTTTAATTTTTATTGAATTTGATTGTGTAGACGTGACATTGGTTTTGTAATTTTAATGTGTTTGTGTAATTTTATGTTTATTGACTATTTTAATGTACTGATGTTATGATTTTAATTTGATTTAATTGTGCTCGACATTGATTATGAGTTTCTAATGTGTATGTGTTACTTAATTTATATTGATTATTTTAATACTACATTTGTGTTGTATGGCATTCTAATTTTAATATCATCTAAGGACTGTGTCTGAAGTAAATAAATTATTATTATTGATCCAAGACCCAGATCATGACCAACAGCACGAAACGTAGGGTCGCGGTAGACGGGCATTCGTTGCAATATGTCGACGAGTATACCTATTTAGGCCAGATAGTGTCGTTCCAAAACAGGCAAGACAAGGAAGTCGAAAGACGAGTTCAAAATGCCTGGAAGACTTTCTGGGCCCTGAAGGAACATATAAAGGGAAGCCTTCCCCTAACATTAAAGGGGAAACTCGTTGACATGTGCATCCTGCCCGTCCTAACCTACGGTGCACAAAGTTGGTCACTTACTGAACAACAGAAGTCCAAACTCAAGATTTGCCAGCGAGCAATGGAGCGCAGCATAATTGGTGTTAAGCGAACCGATCGCGTTAGAAACACCACCCTGCGCTCCATAACTAAAATAGCTGATGTTGGAGAAAAAACAGCCAGACTGAAGTGGGAGTGGGCAGGCCACGTAGCACGGATGCACCCGGAGAGATGGGCAAAGATCGTCACTCACTGGACGCCAGAGGAAGGACAGCGCCGTCGAGGTCGACCGCGGCGAAGGTGGCGTGACGATCTGATCATGTTTGCGGGGCTAACATGGCCAGAGATCGCCCATGATAGAGATGTATGGAAAGAGAAAGGGGAGGCCTTTGCTCAGCAGTGGGACACAAAGTAGGCTAATAAAAAAAAAAAAAAAAAAATTATTATTATTAATAGAGTTTGTTAATGGCGCAGACGGACTGCCATAGTTTACTATTTCTGTTTGTATTTGTGAATAATATAGGAGTGTTCATTTGTGTGTTTCATTTTGTTTCGTGCGAAGTGTTTTGGAAGAATTTTGTGAGCAAGTTTTGTTTTTGATTAGATACTGAACTTCGCAAGTTGAACACATAGAGCTTTGATAACGTTTATGTTAAGTCTATTTCATTCATTTTTCAGAAACTATTGTTACATTCACAAACATTTGTTACATGCTTTGGTAATAACAATGATAACAAAATCATTACCCTTCCTTTTGGCTTCGCCGTAGTCGGGTAAAAAGTAACTTTGTTTCACAGATTTTCATACCCTAATCATTTTGAGTTTTATATCTAATTTATACAGAAATGTATTACCAGGCACACAGAACTCAAAGCATGTCATATATCTATACAACACACATGACAGAAGCCGTAACAACAGAAGGCTACCCGACTGTCCCTGTTTACACCAATCTCCCCAAAGTCGTCACTTGCGTCGGATTTGTGTCCGCCTGTTATTAGCCTGTTGGGATGACTTTTAAATCCTTTATGGCCTCCACCAGGTGTTACTCGTACAACGAGTTTCAGTTTATATTGGAAATTTAACTACTTATAACTCGGTTTCATCATTATTTGAGAGCGTTTTAGAACAGTTTGGATTTTATGATTACGTGAAATTAAATTATTACCGGTAATATACTTTTTTGAGCTCATGCTCGACGGAATAAAAACTTTGTAAGGAGATTTTCTGATTGAATAGGAACCTTATTTTTTCAGTGACCGAATGCAAAATGGTTGTCTTCTTGGTCTGACCAGTGCAAAGGTTCCACAGCTTTTGTACTACCAAAGCTGCAAAGTACTAGGACATATTATTTTCCTAATGCAGAAATCTCCGTGTCCCACAACAAAATTAATGTTGTCAATGTCCATCAGCCGTCACTTGGTCCCCCGCGAGTGACGTAATGACACAAAATGGCGTCGTTTACCGCGCTGTCAGATTAGTGTGACCAGTCGCATTAACGCGAAATGCACGATATTTGGCTTTTTTAATTTGAAGGGTCTGATCGAAGCCAATGTTACGGTAATAATACGTCATAATTTCATTTATATGTTAGAAGTATTTTGTGATTTCATTGAAATCCGCGTTGAAAATGTAGGACAGGCTGTTCAAAATTATTATTTCAACTGTGGTGTTTCAGAATAAACACAAGGCAGTAAATGACCCATTCTGACGAGAATTTGATTCAATTGTGATAAGTAATATTTAGGTAAATAGTTTTCATTATTCTGATAAAATTTTAATCAGTCTTTTCGTCTCTATTTTTTTAACACTGACAAAATCACAGCCATTCCAAAGTCTAGACTTCCTATCTGCACTTAGAAACTATAAAATAAATCAGGATGATAGCAGAATAACTACTAGACTAGAACCACAGACTAATTATTTTCGCTCACACCCGCCTGCGTTACAGCCGGTATCACAATCGTGCCCACGTTGGCAGTGTTGCCACTTTACAGCCGTGCTGCCGTTTATAAGCGTGTGCTGTCGCATTCTACTTTAATATTGCAAGCAGACTATCGCAATATCTCCTGCACTTTATGGTCGCAGAGAACCGTGGAGCGGGTCATATTGGTTAACACTTTCGGAACCGGGATTTAAAATAATGAGGGGATAAATGTTGTAAAATAAGTTGTGTTAGTTTTTCAGGGAACTTGAAGTAAATTGTAGCTATTTGATTAACAGGACGAAAACCACTAAAGCTTCTGTGCAGCCATGATCATTATGATGAACTTACTATAACCAGGGATCAATTTAAAGTAGGCGTTTCATCGTCGTAGTTTACCAGATCCAATTATAATTCTAAAACTAGCATTAAAACTAAAGTTATACATTTGAATAAAAATACACGATGAAACTTGATCCATCTACTAGCTCTATTCAATGTCTACACTTTCACAAGACGATAATCAGCAAATCCAACTCTTTTCTTTTCTCCGAAGAATAGCAGATTTATCTTAAAGCAACAAAAGGTGTCGAGTTTTTAATTCAACTCCGTGTACACGAGAATATCTTGCATTCAGTAAAAGCGCGAAGTTTTCAGCACTTTCAGTAGAATGTCTTATCTTAGTGTAATTTTATTCCGAGTGCTATGTCAGGGTAGGTTGGAGCAGGTGCAGTCGAGCTGTTCACACAATTTCTGTGTAATATCATTTTATTCGTAGAAGTAAATGGGTTGTTCATGGAAGTAGTGCAATTTAAAACTAGACAAAAGATGTTTAAAAAGATGTTTTATAAGATGGTTTCTACATTGAAAAATTGGATAAGCGAAACCCTCAATTATTTCTGTGACTGTGAGGTATTAAAACACCAATTAGAACAACAAACCGACTACTACGACGAAAAAGAGAAAAAAGAAGTTTTCCCAAAAGTACTGTTCTTCATTCTATTGTTACCGTTCCCAAACAAAGAAGAATCTGTTCCCCGTTCCTTAGTACCGCACAGTACCAAAGAGGCACTACGGTACCGTATAGTTACCGGTACACCGATACCGGTACAATAGCATCCCGATTGCATTACCCTCAGATAAGTCCCGAATTTGCTTCCGAATTGTTTCGTATCGGAAATAAACGGGAATGCGACGAAGGTTATTTGTTTGTAAAGTGTACGTAATATCGAGTCTAGAAAAATGGAAAATGTTGAATATCCCTGCCTTTGTTGTTGGTAGAAGATGGGATTGTACGGACAGCGATATCCACGGAAATCTATTGAATATTCACAACTTGGGATTATTATATGAAAACAGATTTGAAAGGATCGTTGTTCAGAATTTTATCATTCATATTTTTTGTACTAAAACTGACTAAAGCATGATTATTACATTTGTACGTTTTAGTTGTATTTGTACTTACACTGGGTGAGTACAAATACAATAGAAGAGTGAAGCGTACAGCAAGGAGTTAGTCAACATAATCAGAACTGTGAAACCAGCAGTATCGTATCAAATCAACACAACGATCCAATCATCTATCAGAATTTACAATCACTACCGAGTGCTGATCACGATAAGCTCCTCAACTTACAAGCACCTAGATTGGAACTAACTAACATTCTCGACATACAGAATTCTAACAACACCTAAGCTGATGATGAGTTTAGAATTATCCTACTAATTAATCTACAGTACATACTCAAGCATAACTTATGACACATTGAGCTACAGAGAGTCACTTTAAGCAAACGTTTTTTCTTAATAACATATTTACGACCAATGTCTGTAGTTTATTTGATTCCACCAATCATTACCAAAGTTAAATAACATGTTTAAATATTAGATAACCTTGCACCTCACAGACAGACTGTTTTATATCCAAACTAGAAACAGCACAGACAGTAAACTGATTGAGGTACGAACTAATAAATAAACTAAGAAAATTGCAGCCGAGCAACATAAATAAATAGTAGCAGTTTATATCATTGTGGGGCGAGGTGGGGCAATGTTTCTACAAACTACGTTCTTAGGTAGGTAATAGAGTTACTGTAGAAATTCTACGGAATTTAAAGAAAACATTTCGTTACTGTTGCTAGTGCGATACCTTAACACAATCATATTGAAGTTTATAGAAAATTCTAGTTTTATCTGATATTTGAGCTTTTGCCGTCTTTTTCAGTCTATACTTCTATACTAATATTATAAAGAGGTAAAGTTTGTGTTTTTGTATATTTGTTAAATTGTAAGGGGTAATCTCGAGATCTACTGAACCGATTTTAAAAATTCTTTCACCAATAGAAAGCCACATTACTGCTGAGTGTCATAGGCTACTTTTTATCCCTGTATTCCCACGGGAACGGGATCTACGCGGGTGAAGCCGCGGGACGTCCGCTAGTATCTTATAAACTGAATTTACTAGTGTAACTAGAACGGTAACACTTACATTTCAGAATCCCTCTCCACACTTTCGGAATTGTAAAGAAAAGTAAATTGCTTTGTACGAGTGTCTACATACATTAATGACGCAATTTCACGTAGCTACTGATCAGGCGTCAAACATTGAACATACGAGAGCAAATCAATACATAAATCATCTTCGTACGCAGATAGTCACCAAACACACCTCCAAATTCATCACTTCCCAATCACCCCCCCCCCCTTTGCCGCTCCCCCCACTGCAAATAGCGGTGGCTACTTCACCCGGACACAGCTAATAATGACGTCACCCGGGACAACGTGTTTGCATGTATCATAATGCTGTTACCCCAAAGGGCCCTTAATTTGTATGTATCGGTGTTATTTCGACGAAGACCCGAAGGTAAGAAAAATATTTGGAGGCTTGGATATGATAAATAGGTGCCTAAGGGATGGAAGGGGCGACTGGCTCTCGGCTTAGACTTACGGAACAAAAATAAGGCTTTATTTACATTGAAAATGAAATCTTTACATAAAAAGGTACCTCTATGGCTTTCAGTGATGCTGTAAGAATTTTTTCCAATTACAGAATTCTAATACATTTGGATAAGCCTCATCGTCGGATTTATTTGCCTTCTGATTCAGTTTGATGTGTGGAAATAATTCGAACACAGCTTGATTTAACTTCGAAAACTAAACTATTAATATCGGTTTCTTTAAGTGCCCATAAACAATATTGTCAAAGTTTGCCACAAACTCGAGCCAAATAATGTAACACAAAGTGAGGCCCAAATAATGATTAGAATCGTTGGCCAATTTGCTAGATTACTTGTAAAACAAAGTTTCCCACTTTGTCCAGGTGGCGGCGCTAGCGTCGCTTCAACGATAACTGCGCACAATCAAATTAAAACACGATTGTAGGGTTGGGTCGAGTAGCTATTTGAATTTCGAATGTCATGGTCGTCCTTAGTTTTTTTTAAGGTCCACTATCAATCGGATTACTTTTTCGATTAATGTAGGTAAGTAGTAACGAGTAGAAAGACAAAGACATTTATTTGAAGGATATGGTAAAAAGGCTGGTTGGTATGTAAAAGTTAGTTGGAGACACATCACTCGCTCATTTTTTTTAAGTAATCATTCCAACTGATTGTGAACCTACACGTGTTTTTTGACAAATAAATTGAATTGAATTGAATTGAATCGCTAGTAAACTATTAATAAATGTTTTTTTTACTAAGAAAAGCTTTTTAAAGGTTTGCAAAACAGTCAAATATTACAGGTAAATATTGTACACAAGAGTTTAACGAACCTGCCGAAATAAACCGTAACGAGGTTTTAAGTCAAGTTTCAGTTCTCTTTGTATTTATTTGAATCTAGCACTGACAGACCAAATAGCCGAACGCGGCATAAAGATAAACTTCGGCTGCCGCCAATAAAACTGAAACTATTTAAGAAAAATGTGTACTGTATGTCGATTATAATCTACAATCATTTACCAAATAGTCTTCAAGAATTACCGATGACGATGTTTAGAAAAATACTTTTCAAACTATTAATAAGTAAAAGATATTACTCTGTTAAAGAATATTTAGATGACAAGTCAATAGAACTTGTAAATTGTAAGCTAGATTAATCGACTTCGCTCAGTTTTGTAAGACATTTGCACGCCATGTTATGGCAGGGTATGCTGAAACAATTTTTTACTGTAACATCTTATATACCATATTCTGGCAAATAAAATATTTTGATTTTGATTTGATTTGATTTCTTGGTTCCAATGTCAATAAAGTTAATAAAATAAATCAAAATCATCATAGAACTCTGCCATTTATTTAATTGTTGCCAGCCCTATCATACCACCGGTTATCGTCGTAACAATTAATTATATTATCTCCTTTCACCTCCGATTTTTTACCGCGTTTTTAAGACCCACTGAAATCTTCAGTTGTATCCGACTTACAAAAAAGCTCGGGTTTAATTTTATAAAGGGACAAGGGGAATTTTTGTAACTTTTTCTTATGTAAGTAACCGTTTTATATGTAACAAAAGGGAGGTTCAAATTACGTAAAACGCTTAGGTAAATGCTAAAATAAGATTTGATGTTTTTCCTGTTCCTTCCACGTACTATAAACACTTTCAGCGCGAAGTTTAACTTTTATACAGAAATGTCGGATTGTTAACTTTTACCTGAAGCTCCCACGCCATTTTTATTAAGTTAGAATACAATGTCGGAAGAAAAGAACGATACCTACATAATATGAAGATCTATTTGTAAAAATAGCACATCATCTTCTCCATATTCTTTATTTTACAATATAGAATATGAAGAAGATGATGTGCTATTTTTGCCACCCACTGCTGACTAAAGGTTTCCTCCAAACCTCTCGATTTCAAGCAATTTCTGACAACACTTGCCCCACGAACATGATCAGATCGTCACACCACTTTCGCCACGGTCGACCTCTTCGACGGTCCACCCTAAGACGCGCAGTAAGAAAAAGTTCAAATAGTTGAGGAAATTTTCAAAACTCGATAGGTCACCCAGGTACTTGTTCTTAAGGGACCCTGAGTTATCACTACTTGCTTTAAATAGAAGTCATATATATCAACAGTGTCCCACCACTAGCTATTCAAGTGAACGCATTTAAAAGTTTATAGTTCAGGGACGCAGTGTGGCGTGCGGTGCAAAACTGAAGGCTTTTAAAACATTCTTTAAAGACACACATTTTAAAGCTATAGTTTTAAAGTGTGACTTTTAAAAGTGTAGTTGTTAAAAGACTTGGGAGGATAGCTCGACGGTTTGTTGTTAACAGTCGAAGGCTGTGTCACTGTAGTCGTTGAGAATTTATACTTTTTTCAGGCTGTATTTACGATAGTTTTATGGACTCATATTTTGCGTAAATGGGATCCTGTAATATTTTTTGTCAGCTTTGTCAATATCTTGATCTTTATGGTACCCTGTATTGTATAGATATGATATGAGATTACATAATTATTTGTTTTGTGTATTGACATAAATCCAGGCATTTTTTGAAGCTCCCTGTCACCATAAATCCCTAAGCCTTGCTAAAAAGAAACACCTCATGGTTATTTTCGTCAAAATCCTCTCCACGTGTGGTTGAACACAATATGAAAAGAAAACAGCCCCATAATACACCACCCACTTAAAATAAACAGCGCAAAGTATTTCACGACTTCACAAGTAAAATGAATAATTCCCGCAGTCGACAACCAACGTACCAACGCATAGAAACAAAGGTACAATAGAATCACAAACAGCTCAAATAATCCGTTGAGCTTAGATTTAATTTCAGCTCAAAGCTATTGTTTCACTAAATTCATTGAGCTCGACTCTGTGTGTCAAAATACACGTGAATAAATACGCTGCAAAGTTTATTTATTTAGTCAAATAATATATTATGTGAATGGATTATGAGCCGTTTTGTGGGCTACTTATTTTGGTCCAAAGTTTTCGAATGAAAATTGCTGAGACGTGACTTCTATTGAAAACTTTTGCGTCATGAGCAAAGTTGACCGTTTACCCTAATATTACAATTTCATCACAGCATGATCAGGTAGAGGGTTACTAGGTTACACATCCATGAAATATTGATTTGGAAAACTAAGGCACAGACTGAAGTAAATTTTTGCCAGATGCTAGTTCTAGATTTCCAATAAAATAGCAGAATAGGTACTCAGACATAGTCCGGGTCATGTGAACCTGAATATTTGCTATGTAGTCACCTGGATCAACTCCTACTACCCTATAATACTTAGTACAAATCAGTAACTAAAGTAAGGGGGAATGTCCAATTAACTCAGTCCAACTTTAGACCAGTCTGTGCAGAGTATAAAACCCTCCACAACTCATACTTTTCAAAACTTCCATAACACAAAGTGTCCCTCCCCTAACTTATAGCTATCCCTGGAATTCTTGACTTTCATAAACTTGGCTCAAGTGGTCCCTCCAAAGGTTCCGTGCGATTATTTATTAACTAAGGACCCCTAAATCCCGTCGTGTCTTCAGCGGGTTCCGCATAGCAAGGGGCAGAGTCCTTTGTATTTTTCTTGTGATAAATATGAGTGGGTTTGTTTGTTTGTTTACTGTAATCGTTCGGACGGTGGGTCTAATAAATGTTGTTTTATGTGAAGGGAATGGGTGGGTTCTTTGTACCTTTTGATGGCGGTTATTTTAGCATTATTACCATGAAATCTTATGTTCCGGTCACAACCTTAGGCGATGGGGCCTTGCATCACGCGACATTTGCGCGTGTCTTTTTATTCCTTCGCGTAAACATTGCGGTGATTCGGGACAAGTTAAGGAACTTCTTTCATTTATTTTTTTCGTCAGCCGATGTCGTAACTCGCGTGTAGGTCCTGACCAATGGGTTATTGTGAGAAAATGGTCGAGTTCTTTGACTGTTGTGAGTCACATTTTCCACTGTCAGTTCATTCATTTTCGCATTGTTAACATGAAATCTTACCCACGCAAGACGTTATTTATATTTTAACTGGTGTCTTGTATCGTTAAATAACTGTAGTTGACCTATATCCTGCTGACCCGTATTTGTGACACGCTTCACGCATTGCGTGCAAGTTATCTTAATGTTTTTTTAAACACTTTGCTTTTAAATGTGTTTACACCCCTCTTTTCTGTACACCAATGACTAACTTAGATACACTCAGTGACACTTAGTAGTTAGTTTTTTTTTATCAGTTTTTAACTTCGTTTGCTCTCTTGCTAATTTAATCTACTACCTATTTCTTTTATCTGAAGTTTTATTTTTGTAACTATTCACGATATCTTACATTAAAGTTTGACAATAGATTTACTGACTAAAGACTTGATCCGGCTTTTAGAACCCTGCGGTAAGACATTTCCTGTTAATACATAAGCTTAAACCTTCGTCATTCATTGTATTTATCTTCCAACTCCGCCTCTATAAAGGCATAAAGGTGTGTCGCGTGACCGCGCTAAGTAACCACCGTCGTAGTAACCATCGCCGCAGTGACCGCAGACCTCATACACTATGTGTTATCAACCACTTAAGGACTGAACACAATTCTACGGTTCGCAACGAAACCAATTTACAGACGTCTAGACATTTTTCTTGCACTAAAGGTAGAATGACTTGAAAACAAACTTAGACTGAGTCGACAACAAACTGAAATTAAGTAAATGTTAGAAGACTTGCAGCAAATTGAATCTTTTCATGATTGGTTTCCAAGGGCTGAAATGCAAGCTTTGTAGGAATCTAACTGCGAACTACATTTGCGTTAATCTATTCATTGGCATCTGCAGTACGGTTACTGGGCTTTTGAAAATTGAACCTTAACCATAACGTGACTAAGGAAAAATAATGTTACTGCACTGGACTGATCTGAAAGACTGTAGTACTACCATTGACAACCCTATACAATCTTTCTACCAAAGAAAGGCTTTCTTTGAACGTATACGCTGCATAAACGCGACGAATGTTCAACCAATGTCTGTAGGCCTTTAGGTATTCAAGGCCAAGATCCTACCTTACTTACCGACCTTACTTAGCGAGGACAAAAGGTAAGCGTTATTTCCGTCACTGTCGCAACAACAGTCAAAGTCTAACTAGAGGCTTAATGGCATAATTGGTAGCCAAGAAACAGAAGTTGGGGGCCAACGAACCTAGTATTGTTTTAAGCATTTATTAAGTTTATGCATATCGACTAACGAACTTATCCTTTTGGCTTTCTTCTTATTCAATCCATGTTTTCTCCATATAAATGTATCTAGTCTTTAACCACAGAGCAAATATCGTGCTATTGATTCCTAGTGCACACGCTAAGGTCGGTCATTACTGAGGATTACAGATTAGTAATAGCTCCAGAGATTATCCGCCAGCTTATGTGCTGAATTAGGATAAGCTGGCTAAGCTGTATTGATTGGTAATGACCGAGGATTCAAGCGGCTTGACTGCTGGAAGATTTAGTTGAAGTTAAAGACCATCAGTCACACTGGAAAATGCACATTGTGGACCGGCTGTGGGCACCGGACATAGATACTCTAGTGAGATATCTGTTAAAAGTTCGGAGCGGTCCGTATCGTATTTATTGAATCTATAAATTCCTATTTTCAACCGACTTCCAAAAAAAAGAAGGTCCTCAATTCGTCTGTATGTTTTTTTTTTGTATGTTTGTGTCCGGATATCTCCGTCATTAATGAACCGATTTTCAAAATGCTTTTAGTATTCGAAAGAGTATACTCCCGAGGTGGTCCCATTGTAACCAAGTCATGATCTGATGATGGGATCCCAGGGAAATCGAGGGCAACCCTCAAATTTGATAGGCACTTGGTACTTTTTCCATATATCTAAAGCTGTTCATGTATTTTCGTCTTAGCAGTTGGCTATTTCAATGAAAAGAATTTTAGTACCTACTTCTCTCAGGTTTCTAGTTTAAAATCGAACGTGGCCTTTCATGCTGTGTAAGTACCGAGCTTCCAGAACTTTCCCAGTAATCTTATGCGCGTAACTAAAGGCAAGGAAAACTTCGGGAAGAAACTTGTACATGGGTTGAAATCATGAACAAGCTGCGAGCAAAGGATTAGTGCTGTTTCCTTCCCGGCGAGGTGAGTACGGTCAGCATCAGAAGTAGGTATATTAACTCTCCTCAAAGTTTCAAAGCTGTTTTTTAATAAAAACTTGTTAGATATTACTCGTTACTACATGTTATTGGAGTGTAAGGACTATTTTAACGAATAATCTTCTGAAACATTAAAAATAATAGACAGAGTCTTGTACTTAAAATAATTAAAATTCCGAAATGTTCAGCTACTTCTGATGCTGACCGTACCTACATACTATTACAAGCTCAAAATGTCTGTTTATTTGACTACTATTGTAAAATGTGAAAGTCAGTGAGACTTGACAGATAGGTGGATGTCTTTTACTCTGCTACGAATTGAATGAAATTTGGCACACAACCTGGATTAACAAATAAAATGTTTAGGACTTTTAATCCGGGTAGTAAGAATCCGTTGGACTATTACAGAATACCACACGAATGAAGCCGGGGGCTTAAGCTAGTAATGTATATTTTACGTCAAATTTACTAAATAGTGTACCGATTGGGTACGAGACATACACTAGTAATTTCTCAGCAATAAAACTATCTCGTATACAAATAGTAAACTTCAACATAAATCTAAATACACACACAAAACACTGCTTATCATATAAATATAGTATCTATGCACATTCATCTTATACAGCGATGATATATTTTATTGGAACATTATTACTGTAAAAAAACGTCAGAAGTATATTTATTGTTGAGATAACTTCAAAAACCTGTAAGCATACGTGTATGACAGTACAAAATATTTTACTTCTGCTGAAATTGCAATTTTGGAGCAAAATACGAGGGAGAGATAAAACTTGATTATTTTATAACCAACTGATACTTACTTGCTTAATCATTCCCCCCGAAAAATCAATAACACATAAAAAATTAAGAAGAATTCTGTCTGTACTATACATGTGTTTTATGATTACCCATTCATAAAATGATCACTATAATACAAAGAACATACGAGTAAACGTCCATACAACCATGAACAATAAAGGTTAATTAAAAACTGTCTAAAAAAGACAGTAACTTAACCCGGCCATCGACCGACAAACAATTTCAGTAATGTCTATTACGTGTTGTCTGTTACCCTTTTAGACGTTTGACCACTGGACCGGTCACGTCTGCTCCAGTTACCAACTACCCTCATTTCAGCGGTAAATGTTATAAGAATAAATGCTTTTTTATTGAGGCAAAGTGTTGTTCAGATAGCTTTTGTGTACTTTCAGGCGGAATATTTTAATGAAAGTGATTTTTTCTTTTGATAAACCGTTGTTCCTGAGTTTGGAAATTTCAATTGTAAAGTAATATTAAACTACAGAAGTATTGTGACACAGTTGCTGTACATTTTCGCAGACAGCTCAACTGTTAAAGCTTTGAAGGAAAATATTCTTGCTTTCAAAGAAATCAGAGATGCAACAACAACCAGACGTTTTTATGACAACGTTGTAAAATTGGATATTTGTTATTTTCATCCTTATTGAAATAAATAGAACTCCGGAACGATTGAAAGGGTAAATATTAAGAGAACTTCACTCTTTGATTCTCGAATACTGTTAAAAGATTCAAACAATCTGTTATAATACTTCGCGTTTCCCTCGTTTCAACACCCCTTATGGTAAGAAAGAATAATAATTGTTTTCATCACCTCATGGTTTAACACAAAATGAAAACAAATACTTTCTCTATACCAAAGAATGCGTTCATTATTTCAATGCTTAGGAATAACCACAGTATCTCGATATTTAGAGAATCAAACAAACTCTAGACGTTGTTAAAATCTTAGTACAACAAAAGGCATCTCAGTTATAAATCAGTTTCAAAGCGTTTTGTCTACATATTTCAGATGTTTATATGACTATTGAATCGTGTATAACATCGTGTGCCAGTTAATCTAATTCAGTAATGCAATAAAAGTAAAAATGCTATAAACCCGCGTTCCGTATGGTTTATGATGGTCGCGCGTGCAAGTTTGTTTAGTAAGACAACTGTTTGCTTTGTGAGCATAATTGGTTTAACTGTGACGGACTAGTGAAGTGTGAAAACGATAATATTTCCAATTTTCTTAATACTTTTACTGTCATGTTAGATACCCTTTCATCTGCCATACTTCTCGGTACTACGCGTCTCTCATCAAACATTGCCGCGTTTCCTTTGACGATATCGATATTTGACAGCTCTTTCACAAATTTCGGACAAGTCTATCGATTGAGATTGAATTCTTTTTATTCTAACAAAAGATTTCGTTGTTTATAGCCTCCATTCTACCGAAATAAAAAGCATCGAAATAGAAACCCACGTCACGACACTGACAGAAATAACCCAAGCACAGGTTACTATCATTATGTGACGTCACACCGGTCAATGGCTGCCATTCGCCTGTTTTATGACTTATCAACGACCCCGCTTTTATATCCACCCAAATCGCATTTATAGTAAACAAACTGAAGGATGTTGCGGTGTTGAGTTACTGTTGTGACTGCTCTGTGTTCACAGCTGTTCACAATTATACCGCTGTGCATGAGTGTACCAACATGGTGGTAGTACAGTCGCGTATAACGCGGTTATCTTTTTATTTTAGGACTTTATATTTGTCATAAAACTGTTAATTTTGTTATGTACAGGTGCTGTGCTGTCATTTGTTATAACTTTGTTTCCGTGTTGATGTAAGATAGGACTCATTAAGTTTATTAGATTCTATATGTTTTGAACATGTCCGGAATGAAAGATAAAAAAACATGACGTGATGGATGATGCTTATGTATGTTAATGTATGTATCTTTTCTACACACTGTGTCTACGTGTCTAATCCAACTTTCCTCTCGCAGGTCTGCTGGAAGAAATTTCACATGAAATAAGCAGTACCTTTGTGCTCTTCAATTTTTTTTTATGGATTTATCCTTTTTTGAATTTTGTGTGTACATAAATAAATTAATTAATTAATTAATCAATGCGCTGTCAAAAGTTTTGTTGATATAACTCACCACCCACCAAGAGTACGAAAGAAACATAAAAACTTTTTACTACCCTCCTGAATGGTAAAGTAGGTTAAAAGCAAAAGAGGAGTGTTCAGTCAAGTCTTGATGGAAAAAAAACATTTCAGAAATTTAACATAGATGTCTAGAAATACGGCTTCGATTATATGAGAAATAAAATCGTAAGAAACTCACGATGGGGTCGATGTGAATAGAGCTGAGTGGCGCAAAGCTTTCCTAAACCAACATGAACCATATCAAAAGCCAATAGAGATCAATATTGCGTGTGAGGCGAACGTGTTGGAAATGCCCAATCTTTAATATTGAGCCTGGATATAAGTATTTGAAGTTATACTAAAATTTTAAGGTCGAATGAAACATGCCTGAATTTCTTTTGCTCACCATGATGGGTTTTCCTTACATTGGAGTGGAATTACTGGAAAATAGAGCTAATATTTTTCAAGTTAGACGTTTTACTTTGAACACAATCAAATAATACTCAAAAGAAAAAATCAGCAGGACCAAAACAGTTTACATTGGGCGACCCCATTTGATAGCACAGTAAACTTAATAACCATCGTCTACAAAATTACGAAGAAATTTCACGTTTTCACGAAATTATAATTGTGTAACCTAAAGCTTTGTTTTACCGCCCGATATCCATTACGTTACAATTTAACGAACAGAACAAATAGCTGTTTTAGGGGAAATTATTGAACGATGGGTTTATTCACCATATCCATGTTTTTAAGGTTTCCAATGTATTTCTGTAATAACTCTGTTTTGTTTGCTATTTGGATGCCGTGATCGCGATGTCGTTATACCAACTACTTACGAAAACCTAAACATGTATATCAATATTCTTAATAGGTACAATAGTAAAGGGGTTTGAACCTTTTTGTATGGGAGCTGGCATATCGACCCACCGCCATTTTGTTTTTTTTTTCGAAATCGCGGCCCACGATAAAAGTGGTATGTATGGATAGAGGACATATAGACGAACAAAAAATGTCAAGCAACACGGTACCCAAAGTGTCACGTTACTGAGATATTTGAAGGTAAAGATGGACAAATCAGTACAATGACCACATAAAAATTAGACCTTTTACGTGTCTATAGGAGACTATAGGCGTTGATTATTATTATTACTGGTTATTGAAAGAGAGTAGGTACATTACATACTACTAGGAGCACGAGAAAACAATTTTTTGACATTACATAGCGTTTCAATGAGATGCAAAGCGATTTCAATGTGCGTATAACAATAATCAACCTGAGAACTATTATTTGGATATAATTTAACGCCCAAACACGTAAAAAGGTTATTTAAAAAAATATTTAATGAATGTCGTTGTACTCGTTTGTCGATCTTTAACTTCAAATATCTCGGTAACGTGACACTTTGGGTACCGTGTTACTTGACATTTTTTGTTCGTCTATATGTCCTCTATCCATACATACCACTTTCACCGTGGGCCGCGATTTCGAAAAAAAATCAAAATGGCGGACAGGTTGATATGCCACATTGGTTCTATCCCCTTTGCGGGTCTGTAACCTAAGCAGCTCATAGGCATCTTTACCTTACCCATTTGTTCCACCTGCTGAACATCTCCCACCTGGACAAGAGTTGCCGTGGCTGACCTGGAAGTCTTTAAACAGACTCCGGACCCAGGTTGGTCGCAGCAAAGAAAACCTGCTGAGGTGGGGGTACATAGATGACTCTGCACTGGAGTGTAAATGTGGTGCTGTTCCTCAAACAATGGGGCATTTAATATCGTGCCCTGCGTGTCCTGCTGACTGTTCACTACTGGAACTGATGGACGCTACCGAAAGCGCCAAACTAGTAGCCCAATTCTGGGCCGACACAATTTAGATTGCCATCGACACGCTAAGAAGAAGCTCATAGGTAGATCGTAATCTGGGTTATTACATTCGATCAGACCTTTATCCCGTGACCACCACGATTATCACTCTCCGCAGAAATAGCCCTTTCCGGTAGCCATTTTCTCATTTTATGAAGAAAATAAAAAAATATTATGTCTTAGTTCCACAAAACGACAAATAACGATTTTATATGACCAAGTCCGAAACTACTCATTTTACTAAGGTATGAAAATTAATAACCTACAGTATACATTGCTTGCTGTAAAAGCGGCATGTTTCATTAGCTTATTCAGCGAGAGGGCGTGAATTATTGTTATGCGAATTTCTCAGATTCTTGTCTCCGTATCTGTTTAATTAGTGAATGTTTAAATGAATTTGCTGATCGAGCGTCTTTTGTCTTCGCTGATTATGTTTGACTAGTTGCTTCAATTGAATTAATTTCATGTTGATTGAATTAATCAACTATGTCGGGGTCGGCTGCCAGTCTAATTGGATACAGCCGAATACCAGCATTTTGCACGAAGCCACTGCCCCACGGACCTCCACAATTCATTTACTTAAATTGGTAATACGATACTCCTTGGTCAAAAAACAGACTTAATGAAGTACCAGTGCAAAACTTAATGAAGTACCAGTGCAAAACTTAATGAAGTACCAGTGCAAAACTTAATGAAGTACCAGTGCAAAACTTAATGAAGTACCAGTGCAAAACTGTCAACCGAGCACTTTTGTTGTCGACAGTAGGTACAGTCATTGAGTTTTTGGTTGTAGTCCAAGGCATTGATGTACATAGAGTAAGTATAAACAAGGCGTTTTTTTGTACGGTGACATCATACATTGCATAATATTATCAGACATTGAGTTATTGAAGATATTAACATTACTACGAACATAATAAATGGACCGTATTAAGCTGCTTCCGGTTTAACTAACCCAAAATACAAGGAAAAAGGCGAATGAACCTTGAATAATAACGACTTTCTAAAATGTAATAAAAATAAGGATTTTAGACATGCCATGCGCATAATAAATGATTTCTCATCCTAAACAAAAACCATACTAAATCGGGTTCAATAAAGGTTCCTGACGGGTCGTTCGTCACCTGAACACCATCATATTCACCCCCCTCCTCCCCGTAACACGCCCCCTCTCGATTGATGAGGTGAAGAGGAAAATAAACTGTTCTTTGTTTTCTCTCGAACCATTTAATAATAAAACCAAGACGAACAATTTTATTTCTATCGGTATTCCGTTTGTTTTTGACAGCATTCGTTCTGATAAGGATTCGTGTTATTTTTGACATTTACCTTGATGATGTTACTGAACTGTGTCAGGACTTCCGATGGTACCTCGGACAACTGATTGAAGTTTACAGCCCTGACTATAAGCATACTGTTAACGCAAACGCTAAATTATATTCCCAAAAATGTTTTTCTACAGAAAAGGAATGGCTCAGTTAATGTCATGCATAACAGCTCCGTACCTATACATTCCATTGCTAATATAATAACTATTATCCGATTCGTAAAGATATTGCTGTAATCACTACTCTTGTTAAACTGATCTGCGGTTGCTTTAATTGTGTTTATAATATATGAGGACAACCACGACAATGATCATTATTTTTTTCATAATTTTCAGTTACCTACCGTAAACTTCAGTAGGGATAAGTTTTTAAACTGACATGGTCACTGACACTACTATTAATATCATAAACGAACAACAAACAATCAAACATGGTAAATATCCCGTTTATGATATTAATAGTGGGTTCAGTAGGGATGGTATAATTTTTACCAAAATAACAAATTAATGTAGGCACTAATTAAAATTCATACTTTTAACAAAGCGTAGTTGAATTTAATTTGTTTGTTCTACAGCGAGAGAGTTATGAAGCGCGGAACAAAATCAACAGGCGGCATCATTGGCGCTGCAGCGCTGTGCCTATGTTTTTGTAGCGAGTTATGTGAAGCGATGGAATGGCTGGATGGCTACTGATCCTATCCTACGCGTTACGGGTACAATGATAAGTTAAATTATGCTGAGAAAATGCTCTTCAAACAGATAAATAACACGTTTTGAAAAGCAATTTTGATTAATTTGATTTAATTTCAGAATATTATGTTTGTATTGTCTGTCGATGTAGACTTATGTGACTGGTGACTGGTAGCTTAGTAAAGAACCTTGAACCCTTGTGCTCGATTCAAAATAACTTCGACAAACCTAGATACATAATTAAGACCAGGTTCTAGAGTTGCTACTCGGTACCCTTCATATTTTGTATGTAGATTATTTCCACCACATTCTTGTTACACTCAAGTAATCACAGACCAGTTTTAATACGTAGTTACCATAGCGAAGTTATTTCAGACGCTAGAAGGAGCCATCTTGTTTAACGATATAACTCCCGACTCGGAAAATTAGCATTCTCTCATCCCGACGTATAAAGCGTTATGAAACTATTGCATAGCAACCGGAGAGGATCGCGTGGGTTGCTGGGTTTATAACATAGAAAATAATATGCTGTAATGGTTATTATTTTTTTATAACTAAACCGCCCCAGGCTAGCCTAGAGGTAGGCCTCGACAAATTGAGTCGAGACATCACAGGGTTTGTAATATGAACAATATTATGGTATGAAATAAAAAAACGAAGATTTACTAAAAATAAGTTTGATGGATACTTATAGAATAGCCTGTTTTCAAATTGGTTATTCTAAATTTCGAAGGTATTTGAAAAAAGCAGAGTCGAAAAAGTAATTATGATTTGAATGAACAGGGTAAAGGAATGAGCCTGTTGAAAAATTGGGCTAAACCTTTTACAACATCATCAAACATCTATTTTTATACCTACCTAATTTTGGTCTGTAACTTTCAGAGAGTGATTACATTTTTGGTTTACGAATTTTCCTCTTCAAAATAACCTTTTAGTAAATTAACCCAAAGCTTTATTTAGTAGTACTAATAGCTTTCAAGTAGTCCTCTTACTTTTTGAGTGCTAAGTAACTAGAAACAGTGTTTACGTGTGTTTAAAAAGCCAATCTGTACAACAAAACAGAATGAAGACATACGACCTCATAAAAGAATATTGCATAAACTTATTTCTGTTCACAACAGCGTGTCTAATCTAAAATCTTAGCACGGATCGCGCTGCACTCGTATACTGGCAACACTGGGGTTTATATACCATTCATTTTGTATTCCAATGTGCATACACTTTGTTATTTTTATAAAGACCATGGCATCTGGATATTTCGAAATGTTGGGTAAAATTAAGTCCTTTCATTTCTGGTCAGGCTTAATGCAAAATAAAAGCTCGCAATATGCAACTAACAGCATATAATACACTCGTATCAAACTTGGCAGGAATCCACGGACACAGGGCTCTTTTGTAGCTATTCTGCCAAATACAAAAATGCTCTTTAGACCCCCTCCAGTCGCGTTCACTAGCCCCCCAACCCCATAAAGGGTTGCATGGTAATGCCCCAACTCGTTACCATCAACATAATTCCAATTCAGCCATGCAGCAGTTGGCCCAACATTGGCCCCAACACGCCAGCGTGCGCGCAAATAGCCACGGAACAAGTTACGCGCGTAATTGTATGCGCATTCGTTTAGAGGCGCTTTTTTAAATTCATTCAGACGGATGAGACGAATGAATTAACTCCCACGGAAGAAGGGATTGTTTTATGCTGATTTCAGTTTATTTCTGGATTTTTTGTGTCTCGCTGTTTTAAATAATATCATAATAATAATGGAAGGAGACGGTGAAGTATCTGACTAAAAGCAGATAACTGTAGCTTGCATTATTAAATACATTAAGTTGGACAGCTAAAGTTAAATATATAGCGTTAAATTAAAATTGCAGCTCTTCCAAACAAGACCATAAAAAGAACTTCAGACTCGCAAAAGAAACTGAACACACCTACTCCACTAAAAAGAAATCAATGCATTCGATATTCGAATAAAAGAAACTGCCAAGTTGCGCCAAGTTTGGCCAAGTCCCGCCAAGTCGGCCGGCAGACACAAAAATGCGCTTGGCCACCGACCAAGTTGCTCGATATTGATACGACAAGTTTGCGATGCAGCTCGATAGCCCCTCTTACTAAGATAACCATGCATTTGCAGGATATTTGAATAAATGGAAAAGAAATGTTGGAGAAACTGGCCGTTTTTTGGGAAATCATTAAGGAAATAGGTTTTAGAAGATCCTGTTTCTACCTTAGAGAATATCTAAACAGGTTAAGGGTTTAACGTACCTTGGGAGGAAAATAGGTAGAATTTAATCAAAGTCCGTTTTACTTGTTATCCAGACTGTAATAAATTATATTAACTATTTAATTAGTGCCATCAATACGACTGAATAGTTAAGGTATCCGATTGCAATTCTGATTGAATGTAGTAAAAGTAGCAACCTTCAATCAACAACGCTCAAATAAATAACCATGAAAATAATTCGTCGTGAGAAAGTTTGAAGTAACAAAAACATTACTATCTACGCCTAGCGCTACCATCAGTAAGTCCAGTCGATAAGGATCGCTAACGACCCTCAACCCCCCCCCCTCCTCCACCAGCTAGGCAGTCCTAGTGGGTACAGTAAGTAAGTACGTGTTATTGTTATATTCGCTAATGAGCACCCATCAGCGTCATTACTGCCTACAGTCTACCTACAGGCTACGGCCTGGATAGTGATAAATGAGGATTAATGAGTACCGCGATCAAGTTCACGTATTTTGTCATTAAGTTTTGAATTGCTGGGTTTGGAAAGTGGATACACTAATTACTTTGTATTTCTGTTTTGCGGGGAAATCAATTATGGATACGCTCTACTCTGGCGAAGATGGTTATGCCGAACTTTTATCGACCTTTGGAGTTCCTCTTTCTATTTACATATCTGGTTTTTGAGTGACACCAAAAGTCCAAAGAAACATACTATATTTTTCAAAATACAGAGCATAAAGATCCATTTTCATTTCATTCAGGCTTTCCAAGACGGAAGACACAAATGAAGATTTTTTGAGTAGTCCTTGATTTGACACTCAGATTTAAACTACATACATTCTGTATGGTGCCCCTACATCCCACACAATCTACAGCGGGGTTTTTAAACAGTTAGAAGTAGCAATTTGAACACTTCTGTGTGAGTGCACCGGCACAGCGAGATAAACTGATCGTTGTTCCCTCCCATACGATCGAATCTTAAAGGATTTGAAACTATATTATTTACTAGCTTTTGCCCGCGACTTCGTCCGCGTTTCCGTCGTTTTTCGTAAAAAAGTACCATTATGTCCTTCCTCACGGTTCAGTGGTTTTGATGTAACAGACAGATTAACTTTCGTATTTTAGTAGGGAAATACAATATGTCAATCCACAATACTGTTGAAAAATATCGCAAAAAGGAACCGCAGAATATTATTATTAATAGCTGTGCCCGCGACTCCGTCAGCGTGTAACTCCTTGTATGTTATTAAGTTAATGTATTGGTAATATTGTTTAGATCACTTAAAACTTCAGCCCAAAGCTTCCGGGTAAACTATGTTGAAAGTTGACCCGTCCGGCACGTGAACATAAAGATTTCTAGAACTGCTAACCCGGGAAAGAGCGACATATAACTGACCATGCGAGAAACAACTGACACCGAGATCTCCTCCAGCAACACGAAAATTCTGCCCTTGAGCCTTATTAATTTAGTAGTCACTTAAAATAAATACCTAACTACGCTTTTACCTACTTAATACAAAAATAAAATTGATCATAAATTAGCCAAAACTTACCTATCGGTATCTAAAAATCTATGCGTACTACTTCCCCTAAAAAGAAATAAAATGCGAACTATTAATAATTTGTAATTTGAACGAATATTTAAACACTACCAAAATAACTACTTAGTCCCTATTTTATAAAATATAACAACAAAAGAAATTCAAATAAACTATTTAAAGACTTAAAAGTCGCGCTGATAAGCACGGTTTGTTAATATCAATTATTGTCTGTCAATAAGGTCGAACGCTGAACGCATCAACAGCCAAATATTGAATGAAGCTCGCTCCCGTTACACAAAAATAATCTTTATGGCATGATTCAATAATCACGCGCAGCTTATTAGCGTATTTCATATTTGGTTCAGTTTGATGTTTCTGTACCGATTACTATGATTCTTTTTTTATTAAATAGGTAATAATATTAACTTCTTATAATTAGGGATGAGCGAGAGTATTATAAACGTAAGAGTAAACAAATATAATCAGAAAGCTCCGAACTGCTAAGCTATCGGGAGTTACACGTGTTATTGTGAGTCAACCATAAAAGATAGACATATGCTGTTGTGGGATATTCTTTAGATAATTGTATGTAGAACATTTCCGTCATAAATGATTTCTATGTAGCTTTAACCATTAAGGCTACACACGCGACGGAAGCTTAAAAAATGGAGCAACTTCTCCCGTTTTCCCAACATTTCCCTTCACTGCTCTGCTCCTATTGATTGTAGCGTGATGAAAAGTATACTATAACCTCCCCAGGAGTATGAAGAATAATTGTACCCAGTTTCGTTAAAATCCGTCAAGTAGTTTTTGTTTCTATAAGGAACATACAGACAGACAGACAGACAGACAGACAGACAGACAAAAATTTTACTGATTGCATTTTTGGCATCAGTATCGATCACTAATTACCCCCTGATAGTTATTTTGAAAATATATATCATGTACAGAATTGACCTCTGTATAGATTTATTATAAGTATAGATATAGATGAAATACTATGACTGGAAGGGTGATCAAACTTTTGAAATACTCGATCAAACCGGTGATGATAGATTACGGATGTGACTGTGGATAAGTCTCACCACTAGACAAATACTATGTACAGAAATATTTTTGACCAGTCCGTTCTTGCGGATGACTGATACTTTAATTAATCATTCGTATTACAAGTTCAGATAAAACTATCAAACTACCACCCTACATCGATAACTAATACTTACCATACATCGCCAAAATAACACCAGATGTATTCCATTCCCAATCTAGATTCATGACCGCAGCAGACCCTCAAAGCAACCTCGTACAGTCCCAGCTTTAATCAAATCTGACTACGAAATTCGAGAGCAAAGGCACACATCATAATATCTAACATTATAATATCCTCCGTACAATTAATGTAAGCCACTATGCCTGCAAGCTATCCCATTGTTACGGTTTATTATTCCCCATGTAAGTTAAAGTTTCCCCTAACTATGGGGGTTAAGATAACAATCCCCCTTTACTTTAAAAGAGGAAAATTTAACAAACTTATGTACTTTTTAATTTGCGTACATTTTTGTTAGTATAATTTAATTCTGCAGTGTTCATGCCCTGGAGGAAAGTCGACATGCATGTATCATGAGTTTATAGCGTAGGTATTGTGCAAATACAGGCCCTTAGCAAGAAAGCTTTAGTTTAGAATAGTAGTAACAAGAATTCGAGAAATGTTGTTAAGTTCTAGTATTTAGGACTGTTTACTTGAAAAGTTGTCTACGAAACGATTCGGATTAGGTATTGTTTGAAACCATAACGACTAAGATCAAGTGCTTGCTGGTTAAATCAAGTATTCATCATTGCTCTGTTTTTTTAAGGCAACACTTATACTGAATATGACATTTATGACAATGCCCCGTATTCCAAACCCATTCTCCTCCTAAACCTTAATTTCACTCAAAGTCACTCAAACGACGATTGTAAAAAAATCGTCGAATTGACGACGTTTTTGACAGCTTCTCTTTAAACGACAGTGAGCGAGTCGAAGGATTTGTCGAGGAAACGAAGTATATTATAACTTTGAACCAGAGTTAAATACAGTCGAATGACAGTCAGAAAAGTGCTGGTAGTAAACATTTGTGAAATGATATAAGCACAATTTAATTAAAAGTCAAGATGGCGGCTTTCGTTGCGCCAAAAGCTCAGATAACTATATAAATAGATACCTGTCCAAGTTGTGTCCCTACTTTATAGAAGGCAACACATCTCAGCCGCAAGCAATACGTCAGCCGATCTCAAACTTAGCCCTGATTGGCTTGATCTCGTCATTTGACAACAAAGCCGCGTGCCGCCGGTGCCGCCGCGGAACGGCTAACTAGTTGCAGTAAGACCTCTCATACTTTAGATTATAAGGTAATTTGCTGTGGCGGTAACATAAATAAAATTGAATATAAATACAAGAAGGTGAAGAGGAAGACACAGGGTTAGCTATTTATGGATACTATTTTGGGGTAAATCGACAAAAAGGAATGTATTGAAAATGTATGGTTAAGTCATAAGAAATAATAACGCACTCAGGATATTGTAGGGGCTGCAATGGCCATGTTGCGTGTCAGGGATGGTTGAGGAAAGTACATTGATGGTTTTGCGACCAACATTCGTAAAAGAAGCGATTCCCTACTTGCTCGTCTTCGTGGATCTCCAATGCTGTGACATTGGATGACACTCCATACTGAATAAATTATGTATGTCTACTAACAATAATATTAAAGATCATTGTTACTAAAACTATGGGGAAAGCCCTAAATAAATATTATAATTATAAAAAGACTGATGTTATGAAAACAATAGCAACAAGTTACAACCATGCTGAAATAAAACACGTGTTTTTCTTAAAAAAATTGTAGGTTTTCATCAACTATTTCATAGTTTTGTGTTAATTAAGAATTCGGAGTTAACAGTATGCATAAGAAGCAGTACGTCTACCAATCATTTTAATAAGACTATTGAAATGCACTTTAGAATAACAAACTTTTCAAGGACACAAAATTCTAGAGATACATTCACAAATGTAATTTTAAGGAGAAGAAAGAAAAAGTTTCTTTACAAATGTTTTACGATATTAAATAACTATTCTTCGTATATCCTTCCTTCTTTCCTTCTCCACGTTAGCAGTTTCCCGCGACAGGTGAGCGACTTGCTCAGCGCCATGCTGCCACGCATGAATGGGATCGATACGCGGCGCCAGGTCAACGACCGCGCGCTACGCTCATCTTTGGGTCAATGTTAACCCGCCACTACTGCGCTACTCTTTGACGGTAGTAAACTTTACGTTTTTGGGTTGTACTGTTGAGATGACTGAGATGCTAAGGGATAAGTTTACTTGTGTTTTTTTAGATTATGTTGTAGAATGAAATGGAAAACCCGTATTTTTTGTACTAAGAAGAGTATAGGAAACTATCGCCCAAGATTCGACTTGGTCACAAAAAGCGTTTCTAAAACAAACTCATCTTGCTCTAACCATCCCTTCTCAATATCCTCTTTCCATTTAAACTTAATAAAGTTTTTCAAACCTTAAAGCGGTTACCAACTTCAAAGACGCGAAAATAAGCAATGTTTGTAGGCGAACCAGAGCCTAAATGATATCAAAGTAAAATATTGTTAGTGTAACAAAAACTCGGGCCTGGAAGAACATATTCGCACTAAAATTGAATGAAAGCAGAGGGATGAGGGATGAGAGGCAGCCTTCGCGAGCTCAGCCCGGGCGACGCGCCCCGGGACTTGATATACCATCACGAGGGAGTACAGGCAGAAGGTTCAATTCTATAATACTCATAAATTATAAGGTGTTCGTAAGATTTCAATATATTCACGGCACTTAAGCGAAGGCCCAGCTGTGAAAGTGTTTCGGATCACGTGATGATTGGAAAATTCGATTCCCTTAAGATTCGACTATCCACGAAATACGGTGCGGTAATATAAAGGTAGTTCGCAATGTAAAACAAAAATATGACGCCTTTGAGTTACCTTTTAGCACGTGTGTGCACATGTGTGAAATAAACCCCTTTTCTGTCTTTTTTAGGCTTTCTTAGAAAACAAAATTGATTAGGAGATATAGGTACGTGTGCTATAATATTTTATCCTTGCATTTAAAATATCAAACGTTCTTCCGTCCAACATAAACTAGACGCGAATTTATCTTCGTTCACAGATCAAAGTTGGCTTTCTGCTCTCATTTTTTTCCCATACTACGGTGGAGTAGCTACAGCTGATTGGAAAAATATACCGTTTCCCTCATCTCATAGCCGGGCGTGATAAACCGGATATTTTAATGGGATGTCGGCGCGAAGCAATATGACGGTATAGCGACCTTTGATTACTCGCCGCTGATACACCTTTGACTTGGTAATCTGTTTCATGGACCTTTTATGAAGTCTTCGGGTTCTTTGATACTTTAATTTGGACAGTATGCATTACTGTCATGACATACGCATTAATTAACACTAATTACGTAGCAAAGGGAAGCCTCAAGCCTGATGTTAATAATTTGCTATATGTGGATGGAATATCTCTGCCTATCTCTTCGTTAATACAGGTGTTATATTTTGCATGTTTTAGGTTTCAATCATTTAGTTTTTTTTTCGGGGCTGGGAAATCATCAAATAACTCCTCCGGCTCTTGGGCAGAGCGAAAGGGAGTGTCAGACTTCTACTGACCAAAAACCACCCGTGTTCCTACTTAGCCCTTTATGTCGAGGCCGCGGTATCCTGTGAACATCCCACAGCCTTGAATATCCCGCAGCCCAGATCTTTTAGTCTGAATCTATCAAACTTTCTGATTGTACTAATAATATTGAGGATATTAAGTTCTACACAATACCTACATTTGTATAATTTTCGTTCCAAATTTTATTACGATTGAACCAAGTGACATACAAAATTGACAAAAACTAAAATTTGTTTCCATAAATTTTCAACGTTATAAAATACGCATCGGTCTTGTATAAAGTCGTTCAATACACTGAGAACCGATCGCTCATATGTGCCACAAGCGTGAGAAGTACCCGCTGAAACTTTCAGCGATCACCTGCGCTCCTAACACCCTGTATAACAACGTTATATATCTCTATCACCCGCACTCAACATTCAACCTTATGGTAATAGCTTAGAGTTTGGAATCACGTGTAAGTTTGAAGCTAATGGGTGTTTAATGTGAAACAATTCAATGTATTTCAGAGGAAGGGTTTCGGTAATGATATTTCCTACAGAAATATTTATGAGGGTCGAGTCGGGTCATACCAACCATATTTTGATTATAATCGTTAGGTATAAACATGGATTATAATATGAAGTTGATGGTCTATAACGAAACGTAAGATACTGTAGAGACAACAGCTGCGTCATTATAAGACAAATTGTTTTAATGATAGGGAGGAAAACTAAGACTTTCTTGTCATATTTTTTTGCGTACACGAACACAAAATATTTTTCATTCTCGATTAATGTGGCAGGAGAGGTACTTAACATGTAAAACTTCAATACGAAAGACTCCAACTAGTTCGTGCTACACAAAATACTTTAAATTCTCGTCCTGTCTATAAACCAAAAAACAATTCCAAGTCCACTCAATCAAAGTTCGCGCAAACTTTTCATATCCATCTTCCTTAAAATAAAAACTAGTCCGTTACACCTTCACGTCGCGCGTCGCGCGTCGGATCGCGTGTGTGCACCTACTTACAAATCAGTCATATAGTCGGCGTGTCGGTTAATTCCGACACACACCCGAACATAGCCGAACATGGCCGAACTTACCCGAACCTGCCGCGTACTTCATAACATTTACTCGAAGGATTACGCGAACAAAATTTTTAAGCAAACATTTTCAGGTTAAGTGGGTGAGTTCGGGATTATTGGACCACCTGCCTGCCACTTACATTTCCTGATTGCTAAATTAAATATTTTTCTTGTTATTCCCTGAGAAAATCTTAATATTTAATATTGGAACTTCCTGCTATGACTTTTTATTAAAACAAGTTGAGTTTCCTTCACCGTACTTTTAAATTAGAGGTATCCTTTTTGCTCGGTGCCGTAAGCGCTGCCAATCTTATCTGATGGTGCTATAAAGACGATTTTCACATTTAGCAGATTTTTCTTTTGAAATTCTTGATGATAACACGAAATGAAGCGTCTCTAGTGCTATCTATCTATATATCTATAAAAGCGAAAGGTCACTCACTGATTCATCACGAAATCTCGAAAACCGCTGGACGTACAAAGATGATTTTTGGCAGGGAGGTAGTTTATGGTTAGTAGACGTCCGCTAAGAACGGATTTTGCGAAAGGGCCGGATTAGGGTGGTCTAAGGGCCCTCGCAAGTTTGTATGAAACTCCTTCATTTTTTGTGCTACAATCTAGATTTTTGGCAGAGACGTAGTTTATAGTCAGTGGGCGTCTGCTATGAATTAATTTTGCGACAGGGCCGGATTAGGGTGGTCTAAGGGCCCTCACAAATTTGTATGAAAGTCCTTAATTTTTCGTGCTACAATCTTGATTTTTGGCAGGGACGTAGTTTACAGTTAGTAGACGCCTGGTAAGAACAGATTTTGTGGCAGGGCCGGATTAGGGAGGTCTAAGGGCTCTCGCCAGTTTGTATGAAAGTTCTGATTTTTTTGTGCTGCAATCTAGATTTTTGGCAGAGACGTAGTTTATAGTCAGTAGACATTCGCTATAAATTAGTTTTGCGACAGGGCCGGATTAGGGTCGTCTATGAGCCCTCACAAGTTTGTATGACCGTCCTTCATTTTTTGGGCTACAATCTTGATTTTTGGCAGGGACGTAGTATGTAGTTAGTAGACGTCTGCTATGAACGGATTTTGTGACAGGGCCGGATCAGGGTGGTCTAAGGGCCCTCGCAAGTTTGTATGAAAGTCCTTCATTTTTCGTGCTACACTCTTGATTTTTGGCAGAGACGTAGTTTATAGTCAGTAGACATCTTCTATGAATTAGTTTTGCAACAGGGCCTGATTAGTGTGGTTTATGAGCCCTCGCAAGTTTATATGAAAGTCCTTACTCTCCTGATTTTTTTCAGGGACGGAGTTCATGGTGAGTAGAGGTTTGCTAAGAACAGATTTTGCATTAGGGTCGGATTAGGGAGCTCTAAAGGCTCTCGCGAGTTTGTATGTAAGTTTGATTTAGTACTGAAATTTAGCAAGTGTATTATCTAACAATTTTTTTTGTGACGATCTGGACTAAGGGCTACAGCAAGTATGTAAATGAAATCCTTGGCGTTTTGGAGCTGAAAATTGGTATAGAGATAGAATATAGATAAGACATATGTATTTGTATGTGTGGGAACAGATTTTATAACAGGGCCAGTAAGGGAATATAATCGCTTCGATTGGCATTAATTGTCATTCGCTTTGGCATAGTACATCCAGAGGCAGTCCCACACATACATACACGTGAAAATTTCCTCGCGAACGAAGTCGCGGGCAACTGCTAGTCTTTAATAACTAGTGCCGTAGTTTTATACCAACGCTGCGATGTGAATATTTTGAGACAACATGAAATAACAAGATTTTATCTGATTCCGTCCGACTGGTTTTATTAGCGTCCACGGTTCACGGTTCGTTTAATAATAATAATAATAATAATATTCCACAACTATCACACAACGCCATCTAGTCCCAAGCTAAGCAGAGCTTGTGTTATGGGTACTAGACAACTGATAAACATACTTATATATTTCTAAATACATACCTATTATAGATAGACAGGCCATTCGTCAATTGAAACAAAACGTATGATCAATACGCGAGTGCCATAGCGCGTCCAATTTATAAAAATGTTTGTCGAGTCCGCTCCACAAACATAAATCTACTAACGGACCCATTCTATCGCGGACGGTATTTATACCGAAAACGAATAAATAGCTGAAAGGCTAAATTGCCGCTTATTGTTTCGGGTAAAGTTATATTAAAGCCTAGATTAATTTATGATCGGAATAACTTTTCTCATTGAGAAACAGTTTAAGCTTGTCTTCTAGTAACTAAACAGTTTGGGAATTCGTTTACTGATCATTTTATTTATAGTTTATAGAGAGCAAGTATATAATTGATAAATACCTGTTTCAGGACTTTGTCCGAGTGAGTGAAGGTCCTGCTGCGAGCGGCGCCGCTGCCTGTACTCCTGGCGGTAGTCAGGCCAGCGCCCGTACTGAGCTGGAGCGTTCAGGTACTCCTGCGAAGAGAACCTTGACGCGCGAGGAGGAGAGAACCCCATCTGACTGTAGTAGTCGTGCTGTCTGAACACAACATCAGGGTGGTTGACCTGCCCCGGCACGATCTGACTGCCAAAGTGACTCCGATGTCCCAAATACTCAGGTTTCATGGGAGCATCGGTCATTTCATGTCCATGGATAGACGTGGACCTTTGCGGGCCATAGTCTCGCAGTCGGTTGGAGAAGTCAAGTCCCATTCTATGAGGTGAGTAGTCGAGGCCGCGCGGACCCATCTCGAAGTGGCCGTGAGGTCGGCTGTTCCGGTAGAAGTTGGGAGAGAAAGGATTCTTACTCTCTAGGTTCTGCCTGGATGCGTAACCAGTTTCAACCTTTGGTTTATCATCTCTATCTCTGGTTGGCTTCTCGGGATGTTTGTCAGTCCCGTTCTGGTGAGCTTCCTTTTTCGGCGTATCTTGAGGACGAAGTTTTACATGAGGAGCGGAGTCCGAGACTTCCTGAGAAGCCCTCCGGTTGAACTCAAGAATCTTTTCAGGCACGAAGCCTTGTTGCGGTGGTTGAGACATTATTAAGTTTGTTCTTTTGTTTGTTTTTATTTTATAAATACATCAAAACGTACACTCACTAACACTGGATATTAAAATGTTCTACACAAATAGTGGATATATATAAAAAGTCGTGAATACACAGAGTTATATATTATTTGAGTATATATTTTACATTATATTTTTAAAAAGTGAAGTCACGTTTACGTTAATTGTGCAATAAATTTATAGGAAAACATTCACAACCAAATACACAAGCTGGCAACGAAAAAATCGAGTTTAGATTTCACTCAATTCACTCAACATTTCCTTGAGACACTTTGGCATAATGAGTGATGGCAAAGTACAAAATTCCCTTAAAAAACTAAAGGAACATAAAACAGAAGAAGTAATTACTGAAGTCCCTCATGCTTAATGATAGTTTCGTAAATAATTCAGCCGCATACATGAACGTATTCAAAGCAAAGGGGTAGGAATATGAATGGCGCCCGTCGCCGCCGCCATACGGCTACAGAAGCAAGCTTTCAAATTATTCTGAACCTAACTGCTTTAATTTAATTTGTTTGGGTATCCTCCGAATACTAGTTACAGCCTTGAGAGAACCATTACTGCTAATATTGTTATTATGGAACTAGAATATCATTTGATCTTGTGATGTTATTGGATAATTTATTGGTTGTATATGTTAATGTTTCGTCGCTTAGAAACATAATAATATTCTATAAACAAAATACGACTGGAATGGAATGATGTAAATAGAAAAAAAGTACTCGTAGATGGAATAACATAAACGATATAGAAAACTCGAATAAAATTAAGCCTCAGCGAGTCCAATTCAAGCCACTATTTCATTTTCCCACATTTTCTTCCAAGTAGCGTGACCTACAATTTCTATTTTGAAGTGTAAGCAGCCAGGAACAATCGCAGCTCATTATCTCCAGAGCACGACGCGCTCGAGGCGTCCCAAGTTCGGCCATTACTCGTAATTATAGGCCGCCCTTGGCTTGACGTACCACTTGGCCGTCGACTTGGCGTAAGGCCGTAACGTTTTACGTAAGTTGTGTCGTTGTACGAGCTGAGACTGTGACGTAGTGACTCTGTGGCGGTAATGAGCCTCGTTTTATGAGATTGTGTTGCAGTTGGATACTGTTTCTTTTTAATTAATAGGAGAAACAGTAAGTAAGTAAATCTTGAGGTACCTTGCCCCCTTTAAAGATCAATACATAACGTCTCAGTGCTTGAGATTCTAAAGTTCAGAAACACATTTTTACATAAATTATTAGATTGCAAGATTTGCAAGGCAAAAGTGCAAAAATAAACATAACATAATACATTTATCAAACCCAACAATGAACTACAAATGACAGAGAAGATTAATTAAAAGTTCCCTAACTAAACATTAAACCGTGTCATTCTAGAAAACCCTTCCTCATACGTAAAGGACCCTCTAAAACACCTCCTAATTCAAAGGGTTCCTCTCATCCCCCTGCCAACAACCGCACCTGCTCCACAATGAATCACGACCACTATTAGTTGCGCAACTATCGCGCAACACTCGTTGAGAGTCAACTCTCATCGTCAGAGTTCGGGACGACTCGGTAACGACCGGCACTAGTTCACAGTTTGTTTGGTTAGTTTTAACTATGACATATTGTTACGACTTACTCTTTAGTAGATTTGTTCATAAACTGTATTATCATTGTGTTACAATGTTTAATTAGATTATGTTGTTTGTTGTTCCTTTCTGGGCTCTAGGGTCACTATTCTATATCTTACTATTTTGTCTAGGCACCGTTTCTGTAATATAAAACTTGTCATTTATACGAAAAACTTCAAGCTTTATACTCTAAACACCCAGAAGCTGTCGTCAAAACCTCAACCTCATAAACTCTTTTAATAACCACTAGCGCCCCCTCTATCCTAATTCGGGTCCAAAGCAATCAACAACACTTGCCGACCGCACGACAATAAAAGCTGTGTATACAAGAGTACAGCTAGTACAGCTAGTGCAGCTAGAACCAACAGCACAGCGAACACAGCTCGCTCAATCTCTATCAAATGCTACTGCAAACACGGGAGGAGTCACAGAGTAAGTGGGTACAGAAGACTCACAACGAACAACACGGAACAATGTACAGTTGTACACGCAGGTGGTAAATTAAAGGAAAATATTTTCGCAACGTATACCGTCTGAAGTGACACCCAACGCTGTACTACTCGTACTACATACAACTGTCAAAGAATGACAGTTGTTATTTGAATACACGGACTATTTAAGTTGATAGTCTATAAATAACAATTTATTTTGACTTTGCCTGTCTGAGTTTGAGACAATTTTAAAGACTTGAGGAAGTCTCTACCCCTTTTTTTCGGGGTTGGAAAATATCAAATGAGTCCTCTCGCTCTGGGTAGAGCGGCAGGGAGTGTCATAATTCTAATGACTAAAATTCACCCATGTTCCTTCTTAGCCCTTTGTGTCGAGGCCGCGGTATCTCTTTCGAACAACCCGCAACCCCGACGGCACCCCTCAGGTACCATATTGATTTCCGGAAGACATGATTGCAAATTGACTGAACAAGGATAATAAATTGTTCGACAATTCTGAATCAAAGCCCGTTAGCTGTTTAAATTATGTCTGTATAGAAAGACAAATTATATTAAATACGCGTTTCCCTTTAACGTCCCGTCCGTCAAGATCTACACTCAAAACTCTAAATGAATCTTCTATCCATGTTTATCACGCACGAACTCTCAATATCGACACCTGGCGTGGATCCAGCTGTAACCTATCGACATTCACATCGATCGAAAGTCATCCCGACCCCCTGATCCCCAGCTGACGGACTCGACCCATCACAATTAGACGATATCAATGTAGGATGACATATCAAATGCCTTTTGAGGTTATGTTGCGGACGAATTGGGTACAGTGGGGTTTTAGGGACGTATTAATAGGTTAATTGATTTCGGGCTCAGAAAAGGATATCTTGTAAGAAGGGATTAGAAGGGTTTGCCAATTGAACGACAAGAACCGTTTCCTTGAACTGAATCGAAACCACTTATTCGATTTGAATAAGGCTAAATAAACTAAGCAAATTAATAAATACAGCCGTGAATAAGATTGTTGGGTAGTAAAAGCTGTTTCTATATTTGTGAAAGAACTTGTTACCCACTAATGAGCAGACGAACATTTTGTTGAAGTAAGTGAAGTTTGGCAAGACGCCGAGATTGTCCTCGGAGGAAGGAACAAATTACTCTTTTCATTAAAGTCTAGCCTTAAAGAAATCTGGTAAATTTATCTTACATCGAATTTTTTCTTCAAGGATAAGCAGAAGTACACTCTACTGTTAAGGATCTTTTTTTCACTGGTTAATACCGAGCTGCAAATTAATAATAACACTTAGGGTACAGAAAAACGTCATACTTATAACATTTGTCCTTTATATGAAAACTTTAACTTACGAGCCGAAAATGTATGCCTTATACACATACATAATCATTAATGTCAACAAATAAATAATCACAAAAATCACCCGACGGACTCATAGAGTAAGATCCCAGGGCCGCCAGACGTCACGTATTTTCTGACGAAGGAAATGTGGACGATTGAGTAGTGTTATTATGAACTAAGAACGCACGACTACCAGCTAGCTTGCTTAGACGGCCAATTTTCAGGTATCAGGCTATCAAGGTACATAAAAACATTACTAACTTCACGTATTTTCTGACAGCTGATTTTTACGTATATTGTAGGCAATATCCTTAAAAATAAGTTGCCAACACTCCCAGACATTTCCTAGCGGCCGTTTTGCCTATCGGACGCTTTAAAGTTCCCAAAAAGTTTAGACTTAAACGCATTGTGACTGTTTACCCGTGAACGCATGGCATCGCTCGTGTGGCTGACATACAGACCTCCACAGGACTCATTCGGTGGGCACTCAACAGGATCTGTCCATTGCCTGTGTCTTCAGAATTTTGTTGAAAACGTTGCTTTGACCGCTCGGGTGCATGTTGGAGCGCCTGCCCAATATAGCATGGCAATAACCCGATCATTTAGCTTTAAGTATTAAAACATTAGGAGTTTATGTATTCTATAAAGCGTCTGTTATGCAATACGGCCGACGGAAAGTGTCTGGGAATATTTGCGACTTATTTTTAAGGATATTGCCTAAAATATACGTAAAAATCAGCTTGGAGAAAATACGTGAAGTAAGTAATTTTTGTATGTACCTTGATGACCTGATACCTGAAAATTGGCCGTCCAAGCAAGCTAGCTGATAGTAGTGTGTTCTTAGTTCATACTAACACTACTCAATCGCCCACATTTCCTTCGTCAGAAAATACGTGACGTCTGGCGGCCCTGGGATCTTGGACTATCATAAATAACATGAAGCAGCCAATCAGACGCCGTGTTCCACTTCAGGGTCTGACTGATGACGACGCGGTACTAACCGTACCCGTGACGTCATCGAACATCACGCACGTGATTGGTCGTCCGTCACATAGTACCTATGCTTAGTTGAGTAAGATGCTTTCTTGGAGATGGAGGATCATTTCTAGTACGGAATAAACATTTTAGTTGCTCGAGGTCAGGGTGAATAGAATACATATTAATATTTTAGAATGCGAAATTAACATTGTCTGTCTGTTACTTTTATATGTTTCTGTATTATTTTTATTTTATTTAACAGCTGAACGAATTAGGACAAACTTAGGCATTTTTTTTTTTCATTTGAAGTATTTTATTACCTGGGATAGGAAATACAATTATTTTTATTCCAGTTGTTCTCTTGGGATAATTTTCCAACCGAACAAGCGAGAGTGCATACATCATTTTTAGTACATTTGGTATAAACATTAAAATACCTAATAGTTTTGTATTTCGTTAAGCCGTTATTTATGGGAGGTGGTAATTTATCGCGTGTCATTTTCAATAAACACAGCGTTTTGCGGCGGCAGGTTATTATCCATGTTATTATATTATTGAACAAACAATACAAACTTCATTATTACTTTAGCTGGGGTATTATTAGCGTAAGCCGTGTTATAAAATATAAATTCTCTGGAAAGTATAATTATTTTATTATTTATAGTATTATTTGTATGTTATTAAATTCATTTAAAATTCCAGTTAGTTTTGTGAGTATTTTGAATGGTAAGAAAGACGCATGTTTCGCCGGTGTGCCATTCTTACCCTACTTCCCCTACTAAGTAAACGTAATTCATTATTATTGCACCCTCCGAGACACTCCCTTTCTTTTCTTTACCGAATAATCATTTTTATAGAAATAAATAAATAAATACCGACCTCAATAAGTCCTTCAGTAATAAAAGCCCTCAAACCAAATATATTCGTCCTTCAGCCCAGTTCATCCTCTGCGAGGGTATGTGCCAGTATGTGGTGGGTATCATAAAAGGTCACCCGGGTATTATATCCGGATATGCAGTCGCATACTGTGCATACTAATCAGCGACAAACGTCCAGCGACTGCCAATGGACTATAATATGGTCATGTGGGGGTGAACCACTCTTTACCAAATTGTAGATCCTCTCCTTAAGTAAGAATATTTATCTTAATAATAGAAAAGTTTTCAGAAGGAGGCCCTATGCTGATAAAAATACCGAATAAATAATGACTGCTTGGTCGTTACGAATGTTACGATTCATGAACTAATAGTAAGAAGCCTCGAGTCCTCGACCAATACTGTCTTAATATTTTCTAACTTGGCGTGGCTGTCTCAATTTTTAACACACTACTGCACATCAAAACGCGCTGATACCACAAATATTCACATTTCTCTGAGTATATTAGGCACAGCTCTGTAAAGCAGTTCATTTGAGCGCCTCTCCACAATGACGTTCAGATTTCCCGCCATTCGTCACGTCACAGCGAACAAAATACAAAATGGCGTCGTTATGAGAACATTTTGACAATAATGCGAGGCTTTAGAGCTCCCACGGAGATGTTCTTGAATACTTTCACTGATTTCCATCAAAGAATATTACAAATCCCCGATATTTGTAACACGCAGATAATATTTCTGGTAGGTAAATGAAGTAACGAAGTTTCAATTAACCTTTCGCTCGTAGGTGGTAATGTTATTACATAATTAAAGTAATTGCTCTCGCTCATGTATGAATATTCAAGTTTCAACTTACAATCTGAAAATTGGAGGCAATTATATCTTGACGTAAGGTTTGCGGATCTCAGTAAGAAATCGTTAATAAGTTTTTCATTATTATGACCTCGTTATAAACTTTCAAGCTTAAGGAATCGTTAAATGGAGATTGACAAGCTGTTTGAAAACTCAAATCTATTGCTAATGAGCTGCTCGGGATATTGTGCATTAAATAAACGATCAAGAAAACTCTATATAATATATATTGTAATACGACAAACAAGATTCTACTTATGAAAACAACAACACTAGTCAAAGTAATATCTCGTAGTTGTTACAATATCAAGCCGCGTTTGTTTCCCCAAAATACGAAGATTATCGTTAACGAAATCAATTACATGCGCCACAACACGGAGGGCTGAGGGCTCTCGGAGGAAAGGGCGCATTAGGCAGAGCCGGGAGGCGCGCAGATGTCGACAATAGCTGCAAACGATCTCCTTCTGTGATATTATGAAGTTTATTCGCGTCTTGAATCTTATGATGTTTGTATTTTGGTGAAGATGCCCATTTTCGAATGCCTTATCTTGTTTTTAAGCAGAAAATCTGCTGAAAAATCCCATGGAAAGTGGCAGTTCTGACTGGTTGACAAATTAACAAAAACCAATCAAGAGATTGGAATAGATTAAAGGGTTTTAAGACCCAATAAGCCGAGACTTAGATAAATGATTGTTCCGGGAGCTTTTTACGGAAGTTTTTGACGTGACAACGTCTTATAAATTGGTTTGCCGGGTGACACTTCAAGAAACTGCGTTACGCTCCGCTCACGTTATGCGCTCACAATGAGAGCGAGTGAGAGGCACGCGTCCCTTCCACTCGGGCATGGTTAGCCCGCCTAAGAGCGAGAGAGACAGACATAAAAAGTGAAAGGCACGCGTCCCTTCCACTCGAATGAATATTCACATTAAAATTATTTTACCACTCAAAGTCGTTGTCACGTAAAACTTTCGCCCGTATACCGACTTTACAGGCAACCAATTTTTTTTTTAAATCCGTTAATAGCAAATTAGAAAAGCGCTTGCATAATTCCAATATGCTTACTTTAGAATTCTGTAAACAATTCAACGTAAACAATTTCACCGAGTTGGAATTTAAAATGAAACGAAAACACGGCTGCATCGATATCACGCCACAAACACAGCTGTTTTAATCTCCTACACATACGTACTATCATCCAAACATGTGTGTATGTATGTATGGCTACAAACATGTGTGTATGTATGTATGGCTACAAACATGTGTGTATGTATGTATGGCTACAAACATGTGTGTATGTATGTATGGCTACAAACATGTGTGTATGTATGTATGGCTACATACACGGTGTATGAGCCGTATATCATAGTTTTACGAGAATGTATTCCCGTCGTGTGACGTTCGCTATAAACTGCTGTACATACAATTAGGTATTCGATGCAAATGTTTTGTGCAAGTGAAATGATTGACGGCTTGGCTGGAGTTCGTGTACATTTTATGGAATTATCTACTGGAAAGAATTGAAAATTGTGACCAGGTGACCTATAAGGCTATAACTAAAGAGCAGATGAGTTCATGAACTGTTTTCTATCACTCTATAGTGTAAACAACTTGTTAGACATTGGGTCGCTGATTTTTATAATGATGAATATGCTTGGCAGGTTTGTTAGGTATCGTCTTTATATAAAAGGTCTTGTTTCCTTCTCAATAGAAATAATCATGACAAACACACAGAAATAATTATGAAAACATAACTAAGACTTAGCTACCTATTAAACTGCTTGCCCTTATGTGTAAACAGTCGTGGTGTTATGATATGTTACGCAAACTGTTTCTCCCAAAAATAATTATGAACGGTGACAAAAAAGCAATATGTTTAAACTTCCATCATTAAAAAGTGAACAAAAGACAATAGGCCACTACGTCACGACCCCGCGTCATCAATAGAGCAGTCATCATCAGGCTCTGTGTGCCTGTTCGTGTATCGACGCGCTCTCGGCTGGTATTACAACGCGACGTTTGCAGCATCAGTAGTGGGTGCAATGAGAACAGAAGAACCGTTGGGATAAAACAAATTACATTGTTGCATCTCAAACCATGTCAGAGACCCATAAAGAGGTTTAGAAACTCTGACACCAGAGTGGGTGAGTCGTTAGACCTTACAGCCCACACGATAAAAAGGTGAAGGGCAAGAAGCAAGATTGGTCGCTATATTATTATTTAAAAAAAAAACTAAAACCCGACTACGACAAAAAAAACGACGCTGAAAAAGTATGAAACAACCTAATACCGTGTGACTACGGCTTTACTTTTTGTTCTATCCTGAAAATCTTGTTTCATACTTTTTCAGCGTCGTTTTTTTTTGTCGTAAACGGGTTTTACTTTTTTACTTTTTTTTTATTTAAACAATTTTGGTGTGGAATATTTTTTTTTACTCTTGACTTTTTGTCCGCTAGAGAGCGTGATTTTAAATTTGAGCAATATTTTGGAAATGTACACGTGAGGCCCGTTTAAATGATACCAAACACGGCGTGTTTATCTCCATTTTTATTTTTAAGCCTTACTTTTGTCCGCTAGAGGGCGACAACTCGCTTTTTGTGACAAGTCACGTAACCTATGTACCGCGAAAAATTAAGACGGTTCTAACGATACCTCATATGTCGAGTTCCGATAAGTAGATTAGAAGCTATGAGGGAACAGATGAAGATACACACACACATACATACATACATAGCCAGTCAAAATTATAACCCTCCTTTGGCTTTGCCGTAGTCGGGTAAAAAGAGAGAAGAATCGCAGGTTGATGTTGACCTGGGTCATTAGTTACTTAAAGTGGGGACAGTGGAACTACTACTAGTTCAAACAGGACACATTATATGTAATCTGACAACCTCTTAGTGTAATTCTCGAAGAGTTTCATTATAATGGGTATTAAGAGCATCCGTATCTTAGTGACCATGATGTTTTCCGATATGGACCTTCTGTACGCACCAATGACATGGCAACACCGAGCGCTTTTTAACAAGCCGTGACATGAATAGAACGCAGCCCTCGAATGTGCAATTAAAAACTGTAAATAAAATGTCCGCAATTTTGGCGCCCAACCGCGCAAGAGTTGAGAACATCGTACATTTCATGTTTAAGTAAAAACTACTGAATCTAAATACATAAAATATAGCGAAAGTTCATTTGTCTTGCACCGTCGCCGTCGGTCTGTCTGTCTGTAATACTTTCACACCTTAAGGTGACGGCTGACCGAATTTTGATGTAATTTGGCAAACAGCTAGATCGTGACTTGAGTTTTTTTTGTTAGCCTGCACTGTCTCACTGCTGGGCAGAGGCCTCCCCCAATTCCTGCAAAGAGCTCTTTTCCTGTGCCGCCTCGAACCAGCCCTCCCGGTGTGCGTCTAGATCCCCGCGATACCTTTTTCTGGGCCGTGCTTCTTCCGGCAACTATCGTGTGGAGGCCTTTGCCCAGCGGTCATCGTGCATGCAGCTGACGTGACCTCATAATTAATAATAGAGTTTCATTTTAACCCGATAATTTCCCACCGCCAAAAGCTAATATTGAATAAGGCGAGAAACTATTTATAAAACGCTTGAGGGTTCATCTTAGGACTTTGAAGTTTATTTGAAGGAGTAATTAGAATTTGACCTTAGTAATAGCGAAGTAGAAGTTGATGCCATATTTTTGGCAGTCGTTAGGTATAGGTAGTCAGTGGCCTACAAGTCAGACAACCAGTCATACCAAAGGGTATCGGATTCCCCAGTTTTAACTGCTGTAGAGGTCAGAAAGGCAGTCGCGCCATATAAAATGCTGGTATTTAGCTGCATACGGTTAGACTGGAAGCCGACCCCAACATAGCTGAGAAAAAGCTGGCAGATGATGAACAACGAAGCAGAAATTACGGTATTATCCTTACATATTATAAAACAAAGTCGCTATTTTTGTCTGTCTGTGTGTCTGTATGCTTAAATCTTTAAAAGTACGCAACGGATTTTGATGCGGTTTTTTTTAATAGATAGAGTGATTCAAGAGGAAGGTTTTAGTATATAATTTGAACGACATTCACGCGGGTGAAGCCGCGGGCATCAGCTAGTTGATCATAAGTGCCGATTAAATATT
Organism: Diarsia dahlii; assembly: GCA_949775195.1. Classification (NCBI taxonomy): domain Eukaryota; kingdom Metazoa; phylum Arthropoda; class Insecta; order Lepidoptera; family Noctuidae; genus Diarsia; species Diarsia dahlii. The sequence goes on from OX459212.1 coordinate 18,803,800, forward strand.
CAAAAATAATTATTTTTGCTTAAATATTCATCAAAGAGTAGGTCGTGAATTAATGAAACTGCATTAATTATGTTATTCTTTAATTATGAACTTGTTGCTCTTGAAAAACAATAACATTATTCTGTATAGTACTCAGGATGCTACTGTTTTGAACATTTCATTATATGGATATCATGTAAATGAGTACCAAACATTTATTTATCTACATATTACGCTTTTCAGGACTTTTCAGTGCTGTGTCTGGTTGATGGCAATATCGACTACCATATTATATAAGGTCCCATTAAAAAGGTGGACAAAATTTTAGAAATTATTCAGACCACCAAAATAAGGACAATGGTAAAAAAGAAAATAATAAAAACGCATTACATACTTACAAGAAAATAAAACAGCTAGCGAAAATACACTAAAAGCGTGAGTTACCCAACATTTTATGTCAAAAAAAATCACTTTAATCAGTTGTTTTTTTACTTGGATATGTTTGGTTAGACGTACTGAACGCTGTGTTAAAATTTGTCCACCTATTTTAATGGGACCTTATATAATATATGGTCTACCATATTATATATGGGACTCCAAAATAGCTGGAGAAATTTGGGTTTATCACATATGCATATCTCTTCGTAATATTATCACCCATAGGTTGACTGGAAGTGGATACCGTCATTTTTAAACGGCTCCCAAAAAGGAGGAGGTCTTTTATTCGTGTCTATGTATTTTTTTTTTGTACGTAGTGTTAATAAATAATATACCAAACGTGATGTTTTGATATATTTTTAATGCACGGTACATAATTAAGAGCGACATAATCCCACAATCCAGCCAACCTCGTAGGGCCAATCGATCACCGCCTAAACAAAAACATGTCCGGCTGTCAAACTAACAAAAAACAATTGAAAAAAAACGAAATCATTACGTTCACTTCCTTGTATCCCCAAAGGGGTCAATAATCCCCACATTAGTGACGTCACGATGTAAACAAACACGAGCACGTGCGGCTCGGCCACGCCCACCCGTGTGTGCTAGTGTTGTGACACACGTCTAGTGTTGTGACACATGTGTCGCGATGTGATTTATTGCACGTGTGTTTTGTCAGTAGTGAGTAGTGTGTAGTTGTATCGCTGCCAAATTGTGATGTGAATGGTATTAAGTCAGGCGAATTAGATGATACAGGCACATATTGTGATAGCTGGATCTTTGGAGTGTTTTGGGCAGTAGATATCACACAGTTTTGTAGCGAGCACAATTTCAGCAAATTTCTTATAAAATGAGACTGTTAATCGAATGTTACCTGAGTTGTGACTGACTGTTATTTGCGACAGTAAAATGAATGTCTCTAGATATGTAATTATAGCAAATTTTATAACGAAATTGGAATTTTGTACCGCATAACATCGTTTAATTTTACCATATGATAAATGAGGGATATGTGTTACGCTAGAAGTCGCAAAAATGCGTCCTTAATGAAGTCCTTTTACTGCGTTCTTAGTTTTAACATCCGTATCTATAGTCAAGTTAAAGTAATTACTTGAACTTAAGTAATTACTTATGCAAACATTTTTATGCAATGGACAAGAATTTAAACGAAGTTAGAACCGTCAATGAAAGCAAACCGAAGAACTCTAACCTTAGACAGCTTTAACATCAAGGAATTACTAAACTATAGAAAAACAATCGTATCTTAAACAATAACTTTTACTCAAGTAATCACTATGACTTGTTTATACATACGGGTGTAAGTAATATTTCTGCTCGACTTCCACCAATTAGCGACATTATAAAGTAAAATTCCTGAACTCCTTTGGGACTACCTGCCGAGGAAGAGACTGGAATTTTTGAGTCGTCGGTTTTAATCAAAATTTATTACTAAGATTCTCACTGGAGTGGAAAGACATTGAAAGGAGATCTTTAGTATTGAAAGAATCTAAATTAAAAGTGTTTCCAAACCTCTTTTACAAAATCAATGTAGCGACTGGTGTTAATGAATAGTCTCGGACAATGTAAGCGGCAGTAATGTGTGACTTTTATTGCTCTTCGTAACGTTAAATGAACAAAGCAACGATAAAACAACACATAGTAACATTAATTTTAGTATCAGCTTCATAAATCTTGAAGGATTTACTATAAATTGGAAATAAACCGCGAGTATTGCAGAGCACACGGTACTGCCGCTCTCAGAACACTCGTATTATCCCTTATAAAACACGACATGTCCGATTCATACATATTTATTGAGTCTGCCCGCCTGGACTCTCTCCAAGAGGCCAGACCTACGGTAGTGAGGGGACAAACTTGATAATATTTTTCTAAAATTACGATATTAATAATACTGTTATTAAACTTCAAGATGCTTAAAATCGACTGCGTATTATGTACCTACTTTTCATTTTTTTAAGACTAGTTGTTTTATTGCAAAAGGTGAAAATAGTTATCATTCAACACCAGACATTTGCACTTAAAATACTAATTGATGGTGAATTGAGAGTCAATAAAACTAAAGTTTATTAGATAGTTGGTTTAAAATAAAACTCATAAAGATGTAGTTCAGTCTTTACCTGTGAATACCATTCGTTTTATGTTTGCTGTAAACTTTTGTGAAAATATCTGCTATTGATGTACTGAAGCTCTGGTCTTGATTTACGGCAGGTTTTATTATTTTGGAATTGTGTTTATCCGCGATGAAAGTCAGTTTTACGCACAGACATGGCCGTTTTCTAAATTCTCCGAGTATTTTGTTTTTTAACTACCCTGAGAGCAATTCTACACAAGACATTGTCAATAAAAGATAGCTTTACGCGATGAGATCGTTTATTGTGTCACACTATGCCATTTTTAATTGGTTTGTAATTTCTAAGGTTCTACTTTTCTTAGCTTTCAACAATACAACAACAATATTTCAATCGATAACTGGGAACATAATTACATTGCTAAGCACATCACTAGTCTAACTGGAGCCCATGCGACAGGAATATCGAGTGGGCGCAGCAATTCTTTGTCTGGACGTCACGGGGAGGTACTATCACTTCAGGATGCTAGGTTTTAAATCTAGATAGATTTATGGCATCGCTGGCTAGTGGATATGGAAGGAAAAACAATAGCTTTTTCGTTGAAGACTATCATAAGTAGAGTTCTTGACAAAGAATGATCCTAGTTTGAGAGTTAATTCGGTCCCGTCGGGGCTACGGGTTGTTCGAAAGAGATACCGCGGCTTCGGCACAAAGGGCTATAAAGGAACATGGGTGGTTTTAGTCAGTGGAAGTCTGACACTCCCTACCGCTCTGCTCAGAACGGGAGGAGTCATTTGATGATTTTTTTGTAATTTTTGGGTGAATTTTGCTACCAATTGTTGAAAATTCAAAGAAATAGAACAGCATCCAATTTAGAATGGCTTTGCTTTTGTTGCTTATTATATGGAGGCAAGGTACATTTTATGGTGATTCTAATATCATATGAAACTTAGCCGTCAATGGCCGAAAATAACTGTGCCCTGGAATGCATACGTTTCGTGGCAAGTATTCTATCGGAGCCACAAATATTCGAGAATTGCTCCAGCACATTTGATAGCACGTTTTGGCAAGTCCGGTTGCCAACACAACAAGTCTTGCTAACCGCCGCGCCGCACTAAATTCGCTTAGATTTACATCGTATACGTCTACTAGGTTTCAATGTTTGTTTTGAAAATTCCTCTACCCTGAATATTATGATGATGTTTAATAATAACAGGACTAAGGTTTTATCTTGGAACAGACTTATGACAACAATTAAATTAAATAAGCAGATATGATTGATATAACAAAAGATTCTTTACAGCTCATTCTTAAAATGTTGTCCTTCGAGCCGGATTATCACAACTTCTCAATTTAAATAATCACCTGTTTACAAAACAGCCCAAGTTATAATTGAACATAAATAATCTTTAAAATGAAAATACAGAAACGTTTTTACAAGGAATGAGTTTAAATCTTCCTCAAAGAATGAATCCGACATTGCAAGGAATCAAAGTGTAACAGCTGCTTATCATCGCTCGCAAAACTCGAGGAAATCCTGTTACTTTGCGTAGTTTTAAAGATTTAAGCATACAGACAAACAAACAGACAAAAATAGCGACTTTGTTTTATACTATGTAAGGATAACTCAGTTCAAATATATCTTTAAAGGTTCTCTTTGGAAACGAGCTAGTTTCATTGCAAAGAGATTACTGGAGCTATATACACTAGGTTTTATCCTTAATACATTATTATGGGTGTTTTTCTTGTACTATATCGTGCATTTTATCAAAACATGCAGAAAATATAGGAACAATATTCCAGGGATTAATGTCTCCTCACTCACACACAAATGACCACACGGGTGACAGTCCCAGGTTGAATGCTTATGTTTCTTTGGCCTAAAATAAACCAGCACTCTGATCATGTGAAAAGTCCACCAACCGCTTGGCGATATCCCGAAAACCAAGTTACTCGAGAGTCCTATGGCCAGATTTTATTTTCTAGTTATGTTTAGGATGCTTAGTATTATACCAATGAAACAGTACTCAATATACCGTCCACTCAACCCAGGTGGGCTGTCCAATCGATACAGTCGTACGAGCACACGTGAGACAGGCTCTTAATAAGCTAAAGACTTGTTAATGAACGAGCGTCGCTCGACGGAACCGCTAAGATATTGCCTCGATCTTACCCTGCGATGCGACTCGCATACCTACACATTTGTCACTTGAGGTATTTGTGTATGTGTGTGTGTCGTTTGATGCCAGAACTTGCGTGTGTGTGTGTGTGTGTGACAGGTAAGAGGTATGGGAGAGTGTCGTCCCGTTCAGGAACCTCATGCGACGCAATTTGCGTCAAGAGATACGCGTACGTCGCTTCTACATGCAGACAAGAAGAAGAGCATAAGAAAACTACCTTGTTCCTCATGCCTGTATACTGTGAACCCCATCGTGAATCAAAGACGAAACAAACACAAAACGTGACTTTTACTAATTTCGTTCATTTGTTTTATCCACAGACATTGTCGCATCACACGTGTCGCTTGATCGTGTAGGTCGTGGCCAAGCATTAAGGTGTGTGTCAAGTAGGGGTGTGTGTGTAAACAATATTAATGTCTGGTTAGAGAGCGTTTAGGCTGCAATTGGTATTAAGAGTATTTAATACAATGACATGACTCTGTTTGACTGCACCGTTGATCTAGAAGTCGCAAGTGCTACTAATGAGGTCCAGAGCTTCATCACGAAGTCTGAGTGTCATTAGCTTTTCATTAGCACCATGTAATAAGGTTTTGTGTCCCGGATATAACTGAAATTGTACTGAAGTTTCAACTCCGCCTTTTGGAAAAAAAAAGTGTATTATCGTCGCCATTGAGCGAAAACCTCGGGAATAATTCATTTTTGCTCAGATTTGATTGCGTCTCTATGACGAAAACCTCCACTTTGGACAACTTTATAATCTGATTAGAATGAATCTGTCAAAATAAAGAAACAAATTGTTATAATATTCTCAGTATAATTACTAGCTGATGCCCGCGGCTTCACCCGCGTGAATGTCGTTCAAATTATATACTAAAACCTTCCTCTTGAATCACTCTATCTATTAAAAAAACCGCATCAAAATCCGTTGCGTAGTTTTAAAGATTTAAGCATACAGACAAACAGACAGACAAAAATAGCGACTTTGTTTTATACTATGTATATCGAAGAGTTCTGGATTTAAAAGCGGGTTTTTCCATATTAATTAAATACGCCGAGCAAAAATTGTACAGCACGCAGTTTTTCTTCCTCCTGAAAAGTTACTTCTTTTACACTTACGAGGTTTTCACTCTGAGGCGTTGTTCTGTTGGTGTAAATGCACTGCAGTAAGATCACGAATACTTGTACTTTAATCAAGGATCTTCAAGTAAGAGGGTACGTTTGTAAAGTACTTTAGTACTCTCTGGCAATAACACTTTTCATTACAAAGGACGGAGTGCCGTAATAACGTAACAAGGAGCAACTTGAATTATTTGTTTAATTAAATTGGCTAAAGTTTTGTTTGAGTCATAGTGCTCGCTACCTGGACAGAATTCATTTTCAAAGAAAGTTTTACTTTTTTAATTTACGATTTTTTTGCAGTTTTTTTCTCCTTAATATTTATCGAAGTCATCAATATTTAAGCACGGAAGGACATATTAAGATAGTTGGTGATTACACTTAATACTATCTAAATATTTTGTAAGAAAATTTGAAAATATAACGATAACATCCCCGAATGGTAAAGCAGAAGAAAGCCAATTCCCAGAACACCATATTTCATCAATTTCTCAAACCCAAGAGTTCTATAGTAACACGTCTTGTGCTCAATAAAACCAACGAAGCAATTTCTCACAAAAATTAACAACAAACGGTAAAATACCAGTCAATCGCCCCATCATTGTCTGAATAACACAAATCACACTAAACCGTCTATTCCCGTCCGCGTGGGATTCACCGCATCTCACTAATATCACGAACATCATATACGGACAGACAGACAGTTAACGTGCATTAGCGTATTTGTTTATATATTAAGTTTATTCGGTCGAGTTGTTTGTTTCCTCAATGAATGTTTGCGAATAACTCATGTTGTATTGAGTCGAAATGCAATTTAATGTGGGGTACGGTTTACTATTTGTCAAATTAGTTATTTATACAATATTTTCTATTCAAAATTCTTAAATTCTCTCACGAACAGACAAAGTAAAGCCTTAGGAAGAATTTTAGAAAATGTACTCTGATTTACGGCTTCTCACGAGACACCTCCTTTCTTACCATATCATTCCTAGCACAGTCCACAACGGTCAAAACAGATGATGTAACTTTGGATTTGATGTTAGTCACTTTTCAAAATTAAATTCTAACTATCAGAAAATTGAATATTTCTACCAATAGCTAAATATTAAAACATGATAAATACATAGAGTCACATTAATTAAATGAATTAATGTATTCAGAGCAAGTCCTTTCCTATCTTATGAAAGTTACTGCCGGAACGTGGCTGCGGAACTTAGCATCGGATATTGAAACTCCACTCAGATAAATAAAAAAATAAAATAATAATTTAAGAAAGAAATATTGGGTATTTCCTTCTGTGCATCGAAACTTTGGTTCTGAGTTATAAAATTGAATTATAAACCTTTAATCATTAAGAAACTTCAGATGTATAATAACACACCGTATCTACTTTTCCGAGTTTGAAAATAGGCCTTACAATAATAATACGTACATAAAGTTTATTTTCTTTTGTGTATTTATCCGGCAGTAACTCACTCGTTGTATCAAATGTTTCTTTCGGCGTAGAGTTAGTAAATTGCATCGCTTGCTATCTTCAAGCTTATCGCGGAACTAGGTGAGTAGGTAAGTGTTCCTGTTTATGATGATGGAGCGCTATTCCATGAGAGGAATGGGCTATTCTTCTTCGCGAATTGCTCTCTCTGTCTTATGTTTTCCTGGTATCTAAAATATTTTTCGCTTACATTGTATAAATATTTATTTTTCTTGTAGAAGCGTTTTATTTTACGGAAAATGTTCATGTAATAGTTTTTTTGAGGAATAACAGATTTTGTAAAAGCTTACGTACGTTTTTTAAGTTAATGGATAAAACGAGTACAGTATGAAATTAATTCATATTGTGAGTTTAAGCATGGTAACAATAATTACAAAGACACCTCATAAGTGATGGTTTTTAATTATAAGCTTGAATAAACATATTTCCAATCAAGAACCTCCTTGTTTTAGAAACATAACACTATTGTTTTGGTCTGACATCGATCAACAATGTAAACCAGCTCTAAATGCACAATAAAAGCCATTGACTGAAGCTCCACTAATACTAGCAAGCGATATACTAGTTTAATTACACTAATTATACAGTAATCAGTTGGAACACAGCGCAGGAATCATCTGCTAACTGCCGATCATATTGCAGCACGCTCATAAGCTTATCATAACACGCTCATCTTTATTACATAGAATGGCTATGCTGTGGCAAACGGATTTGAGTGGTGAGTAATTTTAATGCTTCATTGGCATTGTGTTTACAAGTGCCAACTATGATGTTTGTAATAAGTTTTTAGTCTCGGATCAGTCACAGTCAGAACTTGTCTTTAATTCTGTTAATAACATCTCATCTGCAGGCGAACTTCGAGGACAGTTAGCAACTTAGTTGTCACCACTCACCACTAATAAACATTTACATTTATAACAGCCAAGTCATATTAATACATGGGTTACTAATGGGTATTTAATGTATTTATTTATTTATTTAAACTTCATGCACAAACGTGGTACATAGGCGGACTCAATGCCACAAGGCATTCTCTACCAGTCAACCTTAGGGTCAAACAGGACATCATTGTGGTAGAGTACAAAAATAAATAAACTAACAATACTATTTAGAATACTATTTATGTATCGTTACATAGTATAAATTAAAGTCGCTCCCGCTTTTAAACTGCGTAACGAATTTTAATGCAGTTTTCAGCAATAGGTAGAGTTATTGAAGAGGAAGCATTGTACGCAGTTCATTGCAACCGTGCGAATCCAGGGTGAGTCGCTAGTATAAACTCGGCAAACTACACAATATCTACCCTAAAGAAGTACCAGAAGTACCTTATATTCCGAGACTATCAACTAAGTCCGTATGTCTTATAGACCAACTCAAAGATAAAAGATAAACCTAGTGATAACAGCTCGTCTCAAACTCATCAAAGTTCAGCAACATGGCGACACAGGCGGGATGGGCTCGTGCTCGCGGGGCCACCGGCGGGATTAGCATGCCCCCATCGCGGTCTCAAAGGAAACTACTATTAAGTTTCTCGTCAAGATATAGGGATGTTGACGTCATTTGCATTTAGTAAATAAAATGTATTTGCGATAGTGTGGGTCTTGCACATTTCGTTTTTCATCAGACTTAAATGGTTAACTTTTTTACATTTACACGGTGTAATATATCGCGCAAACCCATATTTCCATGAATTCAGCACCATGACTCTAGAACTCGTATAGAAAAAGATTATTATAAAAAAAAACCCTAGTTTTATGTATGGAACAGCTGCAATTTTTAATCAAAAAAGAAAGTGCTTGTGAGTCTAGAATGTACGTAAATACTGTTTCTTTGGTATTAGTTAACGCTTTACACCCTGTATTTTGTTAGCTACCTGTGTATCTAAATGCCAAACATTTTCCCGACATATTCCTTTACGGGAATCTGTCGTCTGCAGTCCAATTAGGAGGACATACCGACACCGGAGGGACTGGATGTAGAATTTTTGGGGCTTCCGAGTGGCCGTGACGAATGTCAATGGTACTTGTATGACAACCGAGAATGCCCCGAGATAATTCGAAACGGTGGGAAAAGCTTTTAGAATGTTTTGTCGTGGTTAGACTATTCTTTATTTTAAAGGGTAACTAGATAAAAAAATCATTATTGTTTACTTCCCTTATGAAACCCTGTGTTGTACATTATTTTCGGCAGTAAAATAATAATAATAATATTCCACAACTATCACACAACGCCATCTAGTCCCAAGCTAAGCAGAGCTTGTGTTATGGGTACTAGACAACTGATAAACATACTTATATATTTCTAAATACATACATATTATAGATAAATTACACCCAGACACAGAACAAATGATCGTGCTCATCACACAAACATTTGTCCTGGGTGGGAATCGAACCCACGACCTCCGGCATAGCAGTTAGGGTCACTAACCACTAGACCAACAGGCCAGTCATGAAAATGAATACAGAATATAATTTCCCGTCCGCTGATGTTGTCGTTTCATCACTAGTTGTGATAACATGGCGCTCGTAACGAACACGGAATGTAATTACTTAATGACGGAGCCTGATGTATTTACGAGATCTTACATAACAATCTAATTATCATCACTATGTATAATCTTATGTACATGTTTACTTAGAAACACTATTTTTCATGTACATTAGCACTGCCTCTTGAATAAGTATTTCTTTAAACAGAAATAACGTTACTCCTGTATCTCCGAAGAGTTGGCAGACGTGTATCTAGAGTGCGCTTATCTATAAGCCCCATATAAAAGGGGGTGAGCCTATTAGCCATCAACCAGGCTCAAATACGGACTTTAGACTGCTCGTTAATGATACATTCCCAAAAAGGAAACAAGAATTCATTGAACCTGAGAATCCTAACTAACAGCAGTAACGTTTAGAGCAACGTGGCTCTTATTAGTTTAGCCCCTCCAATCTAGTTAAATGTGTTATTGCTATGAGTGGAATCAAGCCTATATACATATATCTATATATGTAGCGAAAAGGGTGGGGTTCGAACTTAATATCCGGTCCGACGTCTTAGCCGTTGAGCTACTGTGCTAAGATAATATTCACTACGGAAAGAGATATAAAGTATCTTTCCCTCTTCATATTTTTGATAACATCAAAAGACCCATTTTAGTCATCTCATCCTTAAAGGCCAAGATTATTATGTCCTTAAATGCCGAGAGGATACAGTATCGTATCTAATCTATTATTTATAATAATTATTGATCTCATAGGTATTTCATATTAATTTTTACAGGTAAATAAGAACACATTCTCAGTTGAAATGACCCTGATTGCATCTTAGAACGCCGAAGGGAGTATGTGATGCTGACGCTAGCTACCGTACTTGTGTTCACTTAACTTTATACGTATAGGTACTGCTAAGAACAACCTTATAGAACACTGTATTTTCCCAGCCATGACTACAGTTTTCTTGCCAGTATTTTAATGTTCTCCACGAATTTCACGACTTGAACCTGAATAATTTAGTACCAGACTCGTAAAGTCGCGAGTATATGTGAAACAATTAATTACTAGACGTCGCTGAATAAACACCGAGGAACGCAACAAGTTCTTCACAATACCACTAATTAGTTTCAGTGTGAAAAACTCTATAAAACCTACCAGTGAAGTGAAATTACTCTGAAAAGATAACTAATCGAAAGGAAATGCTCTCTCGATATGAAAAAAAATAATATTAGTTATAGTAAAGAGAGCTTTTAGCCGCACTTTGTGAAAGACATGTGATATCGATTGCTCGTCACCTGTTGGTTCAAATGAAGACAAATTACTTGATCGAGCTCAGAATGACGATAAACTTAAATTGAAAGCAGATCGGAGGATCATCCAACACGTTCCCTTTAATAATATATCCGCAGCGGAACATACACTACGGAATCTCATTTAGACGGAATTTGAAGAGAAAGAATAAACAGAAAAGTGTTGAATGCATTTAAATGAAGTCTAACACAAAACTGAAAAGCTTAATAACGGAAAAAAAAACTCAACAAAAGGCGAATCCCAACTATTCCCCGTGATCACAATGCTTCACTCATTAAGCCATCTCACCGACACTAACTCGTTGTAAATTACACCTTATCACTATTACACTAGAATACATAATTAAAAAGCTGATATGTTTAATATAGGCCTCGGATTAGTATGACCGGCCGGTCGCGGCACATTATTTTCGGGGTAATGTTTGGGCGGGCGGCGCGCGTGCGTTCGGACCGGAGGGCGGGCGCCGACTGACGAAGGGCGGCGCGGGTGTCCCGAGCTATATAGGTTAACGATCACGTTTCCTTACAGCCGCGATAATGCTCAGCTTGATTTGTGATTGTGGACGATTGAAGGTTAAGATCTGATGACCAGCTGCCACCAGCTGCCACCAGCTGCCACCAGCTGCCTCAGGGTCAAGAGTTACGACCATGAGGTTGCTTCACCAAGTTTGTTACCACTTTGAGTGGTCAGTTCGGTCAATCGATACGATGACGTTCCATGAAATCTAAGTACAACCAAGAATGTTTAAACGCTCTTATTATTTATCTTTTTAGGGTTCAGTACCTTAAAAGGAAAAAACGGAACCCTTATAGGATCACTCGTGTGTCTGTCTGTCTGTCCAACCATTCCGCCCTTATCTCCGAAACTATTGAACCTAAGATTCTGAAAAAAATACAGAAATTAGTTCAATACTTATAGATTACAGGAAAACCTATAAGAAGTCTAAGTACGGAACCCTTCATATGCAAGTCCGACTTGCACTTGGCCAGTTTTTTTTATAGAGGCGTGCAGGCAAAAAATATTTTTATTTATTTATCTGATTATGGAACTGGACCCCCAAAGAATATAAGTTCTACATAAAAATGTTGTATTACATCAACTAAGCAAGAAACCTCCACATACAATTTTATTACTATCCAGCATTTTCGCAATATTTTCTAAACTGAAAGGAAAATTACTTACTGTACCAATAACTACAAGGAAATAGTAAATAACTGTCTGCAGTATTGTATCGTTCGCTGGCATTCACTAGTCAATTTAGTTTGTCAGTGCAGTGCGCGAGGAAACAATACTGCCAGTAATGGACGAACCCTGCTTTATTCATACTTGTCGCATATCGTTACCGCGACGGAAATATACATGGAAATCTAGTTATTTGTCCTTTATTCATTGTTCTGTATTGTATTGTTCGGTTTTTGATATTTTACAATCGTTCAAAACTAGCAGATAGCAACTGCTAGTCCGGGACACAGGTTTCCTCTCCGCGAGATGGCATGAGTCCCCGTGGCTGTGGGATGTCGAAAGAGATACCGCGGCCTCAGCACAAGGGCGAAGAAGGAACATGGGTGGTTTTTAGTCAGTAGAAGTCTGACACTCCCTTCCGCTCTGCCCAAGAGCGGGAGGAGTCATTTGATGATTTTCCACCCTCCAAGAAAAAGATGTATTGTTACCCGGGGCTTTGAAAGCTAGACAGACGATTCATGTAAAATAACCAAGTAGGTTTCACGCAATTTGGAGCAGATTTAAATACCTTGTGAGGGATAATAAGCGCTCCCAGGGTAGTTGTAGTATGTAAGTCTGACCTTGCTGACTCGGTAATCCTCTTATATATGTTGAGCTATTTCGTATTAAGAGCTTATGAGTGCTCAGCTTTGGATTACGGCAATTACGAAACTAATAACATAACAAAACATGGAGGTATATTATTATTGTATCGCGGAAACTTGTGTTACATCCATATTGCTGGCTTCTGTCAGTTGTTGTTATTTGGAGAACCTTTCGGAAATCAATGGAAGTATCATCGTGGGGAAAGGATTAGTCAGCTAGACTCAGTGTTACCGAGTGTAAGATGTCCAAGAAGCGCCGGGCGTTTAGAATCGTAGTACGATTAATAATAACGCCACTAGGGAAGGCTCCTTCTATGCTATTGGTGGGTCCCCTTGTTACGCCTTAACGAATTTTCATGAAAATCGCCACGTGTGGTTGGTAATGGTAATACAGTTTTACCAATCACACGCGCGATGTACCGTGTGCACCGTGTAATCGCAAGGCAAGGCTGGTGAAGCTTGAGCGTGTGATAGGCCCATTAGACTGACCAACAACAGAGGTAGTACCCAATAAGATACTTACGAGGATTAACCCAGTAGTACGGGCTCATTGGATCATTTCAGAACTCAACGTAGGCGAAGTCGCGGGCAAGAGCTAGTAAAACATAATGACGACATTACCTAACAAGTTAACTAGTAGTATTTACGTACAGGTAAACTAATTCTATTTATATGTAATGGAACATTCCCCAGCTGGTCCAGGTCCGCCCGCAGATAAAGACGGTCTTGTTTGCCAACTTAGCCAAGTATTTACCGACTGCTGTGGGCTTGCGGCTTCATTTGGCAAGAGGCAGCGGTCCCACCGTTGCGCGGGTGAGGGAGCGACTCGCTATCGTGTGTAGGCGTGGTCTCGCTTCATAAACGTAAAGTAGAAAAAAAGGAAAAATTTAGAAAATACATCGACAATAGCATTGAGAGCAACGGTGGCCCAGCGGTAGCGGCCCCGACCTACGAACAGTAAGTCGTGGGTTCGAAATGAACCCAGGCAGGCGCAATACTTTGTGTATTTTATTTCGTCACCACTGCTCTCAAAACGGTGGAGCAAAATATTGGGAGGAAACCGACATACATAAAAAAAAATGGTTCGAAGATACCATCTACCAACCCACACTGGGCCCGCGTGGTGGATTATAGCCCATCCCTCTCCTAGAGAGGAGGCCTGAGTCCCAGCAGTGGGAACATTACTGACTGATGATGATGATGATTGACAATAGTGCCTGATGCCAGGTTTCAACTGGACCTAAAGTTGAGAGGTAATTAATGTAAATTAGTATTATATTAACTGAATTAGATGTAGGTCCCGTAATAAGCAATAAAACAGATATTGATGACTGATTGCTGACTGTACATGGCCGACGAGAGCTCTCCTCTAGATCTACTAACAAACATACTTAGTTGTACTCGTTTGTCGCTGCTCGCCGCCGGTGGGACCGGCGCCTTACGGTACGCTTTCAAATGAAGTGGAAAATCTTCAATACATACCATTTAGGAAATTAATAGATGTTATTTGGAGTATTCAACGTAATGCGGTAAATATCGTTGTTTCTAAATACCGTCTACCATTACAATACGCGTTCGTGACGAGAGGGTAAGCACAAAGTACGGCATGGCATGTTGTTACATACTTCTTTTGCTACTTTCAGGTTTCTTTACTTATTATGCGGAACATATTTTACTATGTTTTAATGGAGATCTGAATGAAACTTTCAATATAATAAATGTGTACTTCCTACGGTATAAATTGATGTTTTGGAAGTTTCCAAATTATTTTACAAGGCATAGGTAAGTTATTTCCTTACTACAGTAGAACCTGACATGAATATAACATCACGCCTGTAATCCCCGAAGGTTTAGGCACAGGTGTGCCTAAAAGTAAACATATATTTCGCCAGTTATGTTTAGGTCCCATGTAATAGGGTGCGATCCTATTGCCATCAACCTGGCAAAAATCTAAACTCTGTGGCTGCTGCTGAAAAACTACTGATGTAAAACCAAAATAGAATTTCCCCGACCCAGAAATCGAAGCCAAGACCTCATATCCAGCAGGCGGCCACTAGACCAAACCAACGAGGTAATCGCTAGGTAAATATAAACTACTTTTCATTACAACCATAATCATAACTAGAACAGACATGAAACATTAAAAACAAAAATTTTATCTACTTTAACAGTTTCCAACATTAACTGACAGACTCTACACGCTACGTTACACAGTTACCCATGTAGAGTCTATGTAGAGCTCTACAGTAAAGCAACATAGCGCTACGTAGAGCAATGTAGAGCAACATAGCGCTACGTAGAGCAATGTAGAGCAACATAGCGCTACGTAGAGCAATGTAGAGCAACATAGCGCTACGTAGAGCAACATAGAGCTACGTAGAGCAATGTAGAGCAACATAGCGCTACGTAGACCAATGTAGAGCAACATAGAGCTACGTAGAGCAATGTAGAGCAACATAGCGCTACGTAGAGCAATGTAGAGCAACATAGCGCTACGTAGAGCAATGTAGAGCAACATAGCGCTACGTAGAGCAATTAGCGCTACGTAGAGCGTGTACAACAACATAGCGCTACGTAGAGCAATGTAGAGCAACATAGCGCTACGTAGAGCAACATAGAGCTACGTAGAGCAATGTAGAGCAACATAGCGCTACGTAGACCAATGTAGAGCAACATAGAGCTACGTAGAGCAATGTAGAGCAACATAGCGCTACGTAGAGCAATGTAGAGCAACATAGAGCTACGTAGAGCAATGTAGAGCAACATAGCGCTACGTAGAGCAATGTAGAGCAACATAGCGCTACGTAGAGCAATGTAGAGCAACATAGAGCTACGTAGAGCAATAGAGCAATGTAGAGCAACATAGCGCTACGTAGAGCAATGTAGAGCAACATAGAGCTACGTAGAGCAATGTAGAGCAACATAGCGCTACGTAGAGCAATGTAGAGCAACATAGCGCTACGTAGAGCAATGTAGAGCAACATAGCGCTACGTAGAGCGTGTATAGTACTAATTAGCGATGCTAAACGATAATAGTAATGCAACGAGTAATGTAGAGCAAACATATCGGTTGATGATCTCTACTTTATTGAATTAGTATAGATTGGGTGTTAGGTGTCGAGTATCGTGTGAATTAGTTATTAAACTATGTATAGATAAGATCGTTTACTGTTGGTGTATCGATAGGTCTGTGTTGAGGATGGTTAATTTATGATTATTTTATTAAATTTAGGGTCTGTCACGCCCATCGGGACTGTGGGTCGTTCGAAAGAGATACCGCGGCTTCGAAACTAAGGGCTAGGAAGGAACATGGGTGGTTTTTAGTCAGTAGAAGTCTGACACTCCCTACCGCTCTGCCCAGAGCGGGAGGAGTCAGTCGATGATTTCCGACCGTCCAAAAAAAAAGGATTATTCCTAACCTGACCTTAAATCCTAACCCGGTAGAGGGTTAGGTAAGGAACTCGAAAAAATAAAAGAATTTTATTCCTCACCTAACCCTATTCCTAACACCCGATGTAACGTTCTATCGAATCCTAAAAACGTGAAAGTCATTCGGTATGTCTGATTGTTACATTTCACTTCTTTAATGGCTTGATAACATCCAGAAGACCTGGTTGAGATTCACCTTGACCAGAGAAACATGGCACCAGGGTTAGGACCCCTCCGCTCAGCAGTGCGTGGATAAAAGCTGATGGTGATGATGATGGCTGTACGAACTTCGATGTGTGATTCAGACAGGCTGACCATTTGTTAGGCACGATATAGCAGTATAAAAAGTAGTCCTAACATACATTTTTATTCCAGCAGTGCGAACCATTGAATAATCTCCACAAAAAGTGAGTAACTCCAAACAGGCGTATATTTTATGAAAACATCATCAAACACAAACTCCTTCGTTCGTTAGCATGTCATGTTTGTATCGCGTTGATTCGTTGTTGACTCGATGTTGACTCGATTTTGACTCGATGTTGGTTAGTCATGTTGATATAACTATAATAATAATAATAATATTCCACAACTATCACACAACGCCATCTAGTTCCAAGCTAAGCAGAGCTTGTGTTATGGGTACTAGACAACTGATAAACATACTTATATATTTCTAAATACATACATATTATAGACTAGCTTTTGCCCGCGACTTCGTCCGCGTTATACTAAAAATGTTATCTTTGATAAGTAGATCTATCATTGATTTTAATTTTAAATGAAAAACTCTTGCGATAATATCATGGCGGTCATGCGGTGCTTGACCCTCAAGAAGCTCCCGAGTGATTTCATCCTACTTGGGCTTGGTAGTTACAGTAATAAATAAGTCGGGACGTCCATATTTTCTTACGTAACAAAAAGCGTCTTGAGTACGTAAATTTTACTCAAAGGAAACATTCCTTTATTTTTGAATAGAAAGCAAACAGCACTCAAAAAATTTCGAAAATTCTCTTCTCCCACACCCGGGAATCGAACCGGCTAAAATCTGGAAAAAATATACCCTGTACTTTTATTGCATCGATCGTTAGGGTCAATTATAAGGATGAAATCTCTCTAACAAACATGATAAATTAAATGAAAAGAAAACCAGGAAA
The DNA here is from genome assembly GCA_949775195.1 of Diarsia dahlii. NCBI lineage: Eukaryota > Metazoa > Arthropoda > Insecta > Lepidoptera > Noctuidae > Diarsia > Diarsia dahlii. The sequence goes on from OX459212.1 coordinate 18,821,301, forward strand.
TCTTAAATTAATTTAATTATTTACAAAAAATGGTAAACTAACTAATTACTTAGTTGCTCGAAATGAGCTCCATTCTCTTGGATACACAATTTTTTCTAGTAACCTTTAATAAAGTGTTGTGGTGAATATTATAAATCGTATTCTGAACTTCAACTCTCAACTCGTTGTCATTCGCATAAGATTTCATGTAAATTTGATTTTTTACTTATCTCCACAAAAAAAACTAATGGGGTGATATCTGGCGATCTCGCAGGCAGGTTTTCCTTTCATTTAATTTATCATGTTTGTTAGAGAGATTTCATCCTTTTAATTGACCCTAACGATCGATGCAATAAAAGTACAGGGTATATTTTTTTCAGATTTTAGCCGGTTCGATTCCCGGGTGTGGGCGAAGAGAATTTTCGAAAATCTTTGAATGCAGTTTGCTTTCTATTCAAAAATAAAGGAATGTTTCCTTTGAGTAAAATTTTCTATCTGCAGTATTAAGAGTACTTTCCCTCCAGGTGGCATTACAAAATTCCACTGTATAATCAGAAAGCTCCGAACTGCTAAGCTATCGGGAGTTACACGTGTTATTGTGAGTCAACCTTAAAAGATAGACACATGCTGTAGTGGGATATTTTTTAGATAATTTTATGTAGAACATTTCCGTCATAAATGATTTCTATGTAGCTTTAACCATTAAGGCTGCACACGCGACGGAAGCTTAAAAAATGGAGCAACTTCTCCCGTTTTCCCAATATTTCCCTTCACTGCTCTGCTCCTATTAATTGTAGCGTGATGAAAAGTATACTATAACCTCCCCAGGAGTATGAAGAATAATTGTACCAAGTTTCGTTAAAATCCGTCGAGTAGTTTTTGTTTCTATAAGGAACATACAGACAGGAGGACAGACAGACAGACAGACAGACAGACAGACAGACAGACAAAAATTTTACTGATTGCATTTTTGGCATCAGTATCGATCACTAATTACCCCCTGATAGTTATTTTGAAAATATATATCATGTACAGAATTGACCTCTCTACAGATTTATTATAAGTATAGATAGAAGATAAATTACACCCAGACACAGAACAAATGATCGTGCTCATCACACAAACATTTGTCCTGGGTGGGAATCGAACCCACGACCTCCGGCATAGCAGTTAGGGTCACTAACCACTAGACCAACAGGCCAGTCTAACTGTTGGAGTGTGCAATATCTGTACACGATTCTGTCTGTTGCATCATCATCTGTTTACACCTTTAAAATAACTGGCGAGTTGTTGGAATTTCTAAATAACAGGTGTGATGATAAGGTATCTCAAATGGAACAATTAATATCTTTTCTAAATTAACAACAGATTGAAGCTGTTATGTAAAGGACCTTGTCTAAGTTTGGATTAGTTCAAGCAACTGATATATTTATAGATGAAGTGTTCCACGAAATTCTATCGCCAACTTGAACGTCAAAAGCCTCTCTGTTCAATAGGGAGAAAAACAAGAATCATTATTTTAAGCTGAAAACATTCTAAGATGGTTCTTTCTTTTCTTCTGAACATCACACCAGTAATCACTGAACAGTTAGGCAGAGGTAAACTTATTAGTTACTAGCTTTTGCCAGCGGCTTCGCCCGCGTGAAAATGACGATTTTCCATACAAACTAACACTATTTAACTCCCTTAGGGATTGAATTTCGAAAAATCCTTCCTCGTTCCTTGTCTCAATTATAAAGGGAACCTCTGTACAAAATTTCAGTTTTCTAGGTCCAAGGGTTTGGGCTGGGCGTTGATGAGTCAGTCAGTCAGTCAGACAGTCAGTCAGTCAGTCAGGACTTCTCTTTTTATTTATATAGATTAGTACATACAGTTGTGTTTAAATTCCATATGTTAAGCGGCGAACCTATAGCCGTCAACCAAGCACAATTCCAGATTTCGTGACGGCTAGTGTCAACATTTCTGATAAAAAAACCTAGTAACATTTTACAAGACCTGGCTATGAAACCTTATGCTTAGTAATCAGACTTTGCGACCGCTAGAACAATAAGGTAGTCTTTCTACCTAATCATTAATTTTGACTAATCGTGTTATGTTTATCCTCTATCATTGACTGCTAGCCGTCCCAAAGCGTAGTCATATCGACTGACCCCGTGCTTCACGCATAAATAATAATAAGAATAAATTGAGACAACATTACATACATTGTCCTGGTCCCAAACTAAAGTTTTCCCTTGTACTATGGTAACCAGGAACAACGAAGGTACTACAAACACCCAGACCAAACACAAATATCTATTTCATCAACAAACATTTGTGTTGGTGCGGGAATCGAACCCGCTACCCTTGCGACTCAACCGGCGCTCTAAACCACTGCGCTAAACGGGTTTATTGACTGGGTATCCGCGGTCTTTAGTTTACCAGATGCAGCGTTGAAAGGCCTCCATCCCAAAACGAGGCCTCAAAAGTTACACAACCTTTCGACCCCATTAGCGATCCGATAACTCATGTGAGCAATAAAATATTGGTCTATTCAGCCACAACACAAAGGGCTATCACACAAGTTATGACGTAAGCACGTCTATAAAGGGCTAAATGGCTAAATCCGCGGCGTTTTCAGCTTCGATTGTATTGCAGCGAAGTTGCCAGACGTCGTTACGGGCTGAAGCCTGAAATAAATCACGATACGTCTGAACTTTCCCCTCGGAACCTTAATGTCTTCGGAGATACAACACGCTAAATATGGAACCGTTTGGATGTTAGCTAGTGGGAGCAGCTGGGGAGACTTGCAATTGAATGAACTGAGTTATAATTTAGTTTTTAAACAGATGTTGCTGTCTGATAAGTCAAAACAAAAACCAATACTTTGGATGTACTCTGTATATCTGTTACTTTTTCAGGCCTTAACGGCGGTAAGAATTTCGATTAAAAAATATAACATTATTCTTTTGGGTGGGACATCATTACAAAGATGATGAAACTTATAAATATATTCATTTATAGAAAGAACATTTACATAATATTTTATCACAGGACATCATTACCTGACTCTTCTCACTCTGGGCAGAGCGGTAGGGAGTTTCAGACTTCTACTGACTAAAAACACCCATGTTCCTTCTAAGCCCTTTGTGTCTAGGCCTCGGTATCTCTTTCGAACCACCCGCAGCATTAAAATATACCATGACCTCTGCTAAGACCTAGAGTCACCTTTTAGCCCTGCAAAAATATTTTTGGCATAATTTCCGACCTACAGGAGAAGCGGGAAGAAGCTAGTTGCCAACATAATATGTAAGTTTAGTGATTTATGGAGAAAAAAGGGCCAGATGCTCTTCTTAGAATTAATTAGATTATAAAATTATTGCAATAACAAGATTTTTATAGTTTTCCTACAAGTAAACATAACCTAAAATGTAAGCATACTTTCATGTTGATATAAAACGTTCCCGTTTATTTATCTAGTTAGTAATACCGCTATATTGAGACCGACGCACGCTTCCCAGAATTTAAAAGAGTAAACTTAATAGAATTTTCTTGGAAATAATACCATCTACGTAACCTACATACAGAGATGTGATCTCAGAGAGAAATATATTAAACCAGAAGCATTCACCTCGTAATAATCACTAGCGAAGGAAAATTGTGGGCAAAGGCAAAACGAAAAAGTCATCATGAAAACCATTTACTAACCTAAATAAAATCAGTTTTTTTTTAGAATGATTGTAATATCTTCAGTGAAACTTTGTAAAATGTAGCTTAAGTTTTTGAAGTTATGATAGTTCCATTAAAACAAATAAAACTTAAAAGATACTTGTTGCTGTATTTTAAGAAAAGACAAAAGATGTTTTATATTATTAGTTCATATTTAATTGCCGTTTCCTTCACCAGTTGGTGAACATGTAGCAGAGAACAAAACGTAATTACTATTTCTGCCAACTCTATACAACGCAAGCAAACAGTCACAAAGAATAAAAGGTAGGAACCGCACAGTTAATGGAACGCGAGTCATGACCGCTGCCGCCACGCAGTCCCACCGCAGACGCCCCGCAGTCGCCCCGCAGCCGCCACGCAGCGCGCCTCACTTCATATTTACCGACGGACCGCGCCTCAAAGGGCCAGTGATGTGCCCGCGTTAATGTGCGTTCACCGCTTCAATAACTATTCGTTTATAGCACTAGAATGTTTTGTGAATTACACTGCAATTAAATAGAGCCGAAATGATTTACTGAGTGCACCGTTAATTTGGGTTCCGCAGCGCGTGTCATTTTAATTTCGAGAGTAAATGGTGGTTAATTATAACATAGTTCAGTATTGCAATTGCAAAGTGTTATTAAATGATGGATTTCTATCAGTTCATTTGTGTATTGCGTTTAGTAAATGAATAAACAAGTCATCGACACATGCACACCACTACAAGATAACTCGTAGACGTCTACGAGCCGCGACGCGTAGCGCTACGACCCTCTGTAGCGCGTAGCACTCCCCCCCTCCCCCGCCCCGCACCGGCGCGGCGGCGCTACGAACTGTAGCAAAGATCGTAATTTGTAACACGGAATATTGTAAAGGCTATAAATTTATGGAAAATTAGATTTCAACGTTACAATTATGTGTACAGATATTTGTAGAACTTTGTTACAGAACTGAAAGATTCATTTGAACCACAAATTGGTTTGTAGAGGCGGCGGGAATGCAAACAGACGCCTTTAAGGCTTATGATTGGCAAGGCGTTGTGTTATTTTGAAGGAAAACGCTTTGCTCTGAGGCATGTCGGCTGTACACTGAACACAGAGATATTTCAGCTGCTCAGTTATATTAAGGCTATGATAGTCTTGGCGAAATTAATATTGTATTGTATGAAACTATGAATTTAAGATGAAATGAGACGGCTTAGTTTTAGTGCTTTATTTATTTATTTATTTAAACTTCATGCACAAACGTGGTACATAGGCGGACTTAATGCCACAAGGCATTCTCTACCAGTCAACCTTCGGGTTAAATAAGACAACATTGTGGTAGGGTACAAAATATCTAAAAAACAACATCAACTTTAAAAAAAAAAAACGAAAGTATATATTCTCGTGTGTTTTCTTTCATTGTAGTATCATTTTAAATATTAACTAACATTACTTTAGAACTTCATAATGTATGACAAACATACGTAACATATATATGTACGGTCCTACGTATACATATACATACGTCTTCGTATAAAAGAACAATGTGTAAAGTTGGAGAAAAGAATTGAACTCGAATATTGTGCGTAACTTTTAGAGTAGAAAGTGTATCCCGAGGGAGACGCGAGAAACACAAGCACTCTCTAAATATACAGGGAATACGTGGATATCATATATTGCAGATAAAATAACAAATGTTCTTAGTAACGTACAAACTTATGAGGTAATACTATTATTAGTATTAGGATGTCGTTGGTCCAGTGATCACCAATAAACTGTGGAGTTCGAGGTATATGATTCAATCCCGGGTAGCGAAGTATCGGGTGCTTTTTAACCGACTTCCCAAAAAGGAGGAGGTTCTCAATTCGATCGGTATATATATATATATTTTTATGTATGTACACCGATTACGCTGCGATTTATGATCCGATTTACTTGATTCTTTTTTTGTTTGATGCGGAATAGCTGCTATTTGGTCCCATAAAAATTTAGCATGGTTTGGCCCAGTACTTTTCATTTTATGAACATTTTTTTAAATTTATGAACATTTTTCGTTTATGTGTGTTCGCGAATAACTTCGTCGTTTATGAACCAATTTTGATGATTCTTTTTTTATTGGAACGGAGATATTTCAAGGGTGGTACCATGATATGGGAACCAGGACCTGATAATGGAATCCCAGAGAAATCGAGGGCAACCCTCTTTCATAGGCACGTATTACTTGTTTCGTGCTTTTCTGACGCTATACAAGTATTCGCATCTATGATGGAAGGTACTACTCCTCAATGGTTAGGAGTTGAAATCAATAATAAGGGAATCTTGAAGGATATGGGTTAAGTTTCATAGTAAATATTTCTATATGATATTACAACTAAAAAAGAAAAAATAAAAAAACTTTTTGCAAAAAAAAAAACAACCGATTTTTTTTACTTACTATCTACACTAATATTATAAAGAGGAAAGATTTGTACCTATTTTTGTATGTTTGTATGTTTGTAATGAATAGGCTCAAAAAGTACTGGGCCGATTTCAAAAATTCTTTCACCCTTCGAAAGCTACATTCACCCTGAGTAACATAGGCTACTTTTTATCCCTGTATTCCCACGGGAACGGGATCTACGCGGGTGAAACCGCGGGACGTCCGCTAGTAATAATATAAAGACGTAGTTTGTAAGTTTGGGTACAGAGGGTTACCTTGGAAAATACTGATCCGATTCCAAAAAAAATCTCTTGTTGTCACCGAAAGTCATAGGCTACGTTTAAAATATTATTATTTTGGAGCGAACTCACGAAGATTGTAATAATCAGAAGTTTTTTTTAGCAGTTCGGATTGTAGATTTGTACCCCTGTTGATTTGCATGAGATTTATAAGGCTCAAGGCATCATAATTGTTACTCTTGAGATAAATCCTCTTGAGAACGTCTACCTCCTGTCTGGCGCCTTAGAGGGTAACCAGAGACGATGGTGGCCGGTCTCACGGTCTCAATCCGGCTCGAGATCTCCTGGAGAGCTCTTGGCGCAGTCGAGGGCTCCGTTTGAGTTTGAACTAGTCGAGCGATACCATTCGATAAATAGCTTTGTCTTTATAAACAATTCTTTTGAGTAATTGCATCAAAACAAATTTCTTTAAAAAAGAATGTGGTATTTTGCTTATGTTTCCTTTGTATTTTGAACCATTAATAACGAACCCATAAAAAAACACATTTATTGCATTTTATATTTATTGAAACGAAATAGTTTTATCGTTGCAAATAAAATGAAATGGAAAACCGGCAAGGCCACACTATCGCATCACGGCACGCCTAACGACCTCGTGTGCCGCATAAATTGAATGTTGCCATACTCGCCACTAGCCACTCGGCACTCGCCACCCAGTGTTGCCATACTTGCCACTAGCCACCCAGTGTTGCCGACATTATAAACGATGCACCGGTTAGCGCCATCAAGAATGCACGTCTTACCACAACGCAATCAATTATTAACTTTAACACCTCACATTTAAAATTCAATTTCTATTACATCTCCCTCAAGGTGCTATCTTTAGAATCTTTAAGTCGAAAAGCAACCGTAAGATCTAAGTTGTAAGGTGCATTATCAAGTGGGTTTGTAGAGTTATAATCAACAGCTGAGAGGAAGGGAGTGAATCAATTTATCCGGCAGAGGGAATTATGAATGCTTGGGGGATTGCGTTTGTAAGATTCATTTTGTAAGAGTTGCTACAGGAGAGGCTAACCCCCCTCCCCCCCCCCCCCCACCCGCAAAACTAATGCTCTTATGCTTACTTATGAGCACTAAACCTTGATGTGTGGACTAGAAATTCAGTCAGTTTACCATTTAGTGCTTTTACAACATTTTTAACGCAATAAATGTTCTTAGTGTTACGACTTTTACTTCACAATAAATGATTTAAAAATATATGAGTCGTTTATATGCAGCAGATTTATATGTAAAGAAGCAACTTATTTGTGGTACCTACAGCTTTATCTACACTAATATTATAAAGAGGAAAACTTTGTTTGTTTGGTTGTAATGAATAGGCTTAAAAACTACTGGACCGTTTTTAAAAATTCTTTCACCATTCGAAAGCTACATTACACGAGTAACATTCTACCATAAAAACGACGCTTCTTTAATATTCACCTAAAATTGTGTACGTTTTAGTGACTTTCTATGACCGTCACTCAAATTCTTAGTTGTTTGAGTCATTCTGAAGGTGCGATGTTCCCAAATCACAAAAATATCTCAAAACCATTCTTGGTACGTATTAGATGATCTCAATATTGACACATCGTATAAAGGGAGGCGTGACTTCCGTTCCGTAGACTCTGTGTAACATGTAACACGGGGGTGTCGTAACGAAGTTAGTGTTGCGGCTGTTTTACACGATCACTCATTAATTGTGCGTTCACTATTTGTTATTATTTGGAAAATAAATGGTCCGTTAGACAAAAGTTAACTTAATCTTGAACCGAAGAGGTTTTCATTCAATAACGCTGTTCACAAAAAACCTTGGACTATTTTTATCGTTCCAGCCTGCCTGACATCATACGATATGACCATTGAATCAGCGGCTCCTGGACCGTACTCCAAACTCAGACTTTCTCCAGATGTAAGGCAAACAACAGCCATTGAAAGGAAAATCTTCAAAAATGCCCGCTAATTGGTTCAATTATGAGCGAGAGTCCCTTTCGAGTCGCTCACGGCTCTAGGGTTTGCCTAAACTTGATTATACTCGAGCACACTCGTCCTCACATAAAGCGTGTCCCTCCGGCGAGGGTCGAGGGAGGGTGAGTAACCAGATTACGGGTCAGCTTTACTTTACGCGATCATTGGGCGGTTCTTTTTGAGTTGGCAAGTTTTTAGGTGAGGGAAAAAGGTCTGTTGTCTTATTATCAATTTGGGTTATAGAGTTTGTAGTTAACCTATTGTAACGTGAGTAAAGTGAAGTTTTTGTTTTTTTAAAGACCAAGGAAACTATAGATGGATTGTGTGAGGAATCATATGATTAGAGTAAAGATTGACAAAGGAGAACGCCGACCCCAAGTAACATGAGGGGGGGTAGGGGGGGGGGTAGGAAAATGATGACGATAAGTATAGTTTTTGATAGATAATATAATTTAAAGGAACATAAATAACTTTTAAAGAGGACTCTTACAGCTTATTTTAAAGGCAAACGGGCTTAACAAAAGCGTCTCAAAGTAGCGGTAATTTTATTCCACATCACAATATGAGCTCCTCTCGTAATGAATTGAATAAATGTGAAGTGTCGCGTTAATGAGGCGCCTCCCTGACACAAGGGTCGCTAGTTACGCCCGAGCAGCTGAGCAGGGCGACACGCAGACAGCTTTCATTCCTCTTTATATTTAGGTTAAGACGAGGACGTCTGTACTTCTGTCACCTAATACATAGGAATGAGAGAATACGAAGGTCCACTTGAAATAAATTAAAGATGTAGATAGATCTTTTTCAGCTAGAATCAACTGAGTTATCCAGAGACGACTCTAGCTACTCATCAAATAACCAACTTGATACGGTTTGCATTTTGGGCGTCTCATTGGCTCCAAAACTGAGGATATGTAATCCTTATGCCCAAGACACTTTCAATATGTACTGTTGACTGGCCTGTTGGTCTAGTGGTTAGTGACCCTAACTGCTATGCCGGAGGTCGTGGGTTCGATTCCCACCCAGGACAAATGTTTGTGTGATGAGCACGATCATTTGTTCTGTGTCTGGGTGTAATTTATCTATAATATGTATGTATTTAGAAATATATAAGTATGTTTATCAGTTGTCTAGTACCCATAACACAAGCTCTGCTTAGCTTGGGACTAGATGGCGTTGTGTGATAGTTGTGGAATATTATTTATTTATTTATTTAATAGCAGAAAAAGCCAACATCCCCCGGCACCAGATATCCGTACCTTCCCTCACTTCCCTCGGGCACAACCACCTGCAGCATCCTCGAGGACTTGAAGGAGGAAAACAGGACACAACAGTCTAGGTAGCTGTCTGAACTGTGCTGACTGACTGTGCTGGTAGGACCGAATCTTAATCATTACCACGACCAGAAGAAGACGCGGAACTGAACCTATCTCAGTTGAGAAAATATAAGTATGCCTCGAAACAAATGAATGCATTAGATAAGCAAGTTGTCACAAGTTGCGCTCAGTTGTTCCGTTAGCTGTTACTTGTTGTTGTGCAGTCGGTTCGGAACAGTTCGGTCTTGTGCGGTAATTACCGTCTGACTCGAGCGTTTAGTTCGCGGAGAGATTGTGCCCAAGTTTCAGCTAATTATGTTACGACTTGTTCGCGTTTTACACAAGCTAATATGTTTGTGTCTTAGTGAATTTGTTGTGAGGTGAGACAGGTTTGCTATTGTAGTAATTTTAGGCTTCAAAAGACAAAGCTTAGGGAAACTAACAATCGTACGGTAAAAAGTGATAGGTTTCGCCAAGAGGTGACTAATATTTATAAGTATAAAAACACGTGTGATTGGTTACTGCCATTGTTATATACTGGTCTATTAACATATCGATTCTTCATTGGTTATTTCATTCCCTATATATTTTGAGTAACATCGTGGACAACAGGCCGTAATCTACTAAAAGGTCATTAATAAGGTTCCGCCGTTAACATTTTTCAACGCTTATTAAACTTCGCAGCTCATAAAACTTAAGTGAATGAATGTAAACATCATATCGACGCAATAAAACAAAACACGTCGGATCGTCGCCATAGATCACGACACGTCGAAACAACGCAGCGTTAACGACTATTAACCGTTTGTTACAGATTACCTACTGTTTAATGTAAAACCATACGTTTGTGACGACTCGAGTTATTTAACGTATAATCTCTTACTGCTTTGAGTCACGGATAAACACGCGTGTTTTAATTTTTTTCTATTAAAATATTTTACAATTTATATTTAAGTTTATATAGTATTAACTCTTGACACGCACTTCACAAACAGTTAATAGACATTGTTTTGAATGTTTTTTATTTTACAATATAAAACTCATATTAAAAATAAGACTTCTGGCAAAGATTTCTTTAAATATTGGCAAAAAATAATGTATAGAAAATATCAAGTGGAAATCGCTTTCAACAAGATAAACAAAAATTTGTCAGTATTAATATGCTCAAACATAATGATAGTGACAGCTCTTGAACGCCGTTTAAATATGTTGATCGTGTTTAGTTTCAATGAAAAAATCAGCAATTTATGATTCCGTGGTTGTCTCGTGTAGTGTTAAGACAAATATCGAATAGAGTATACAGAAATAAATGGAAGTGCTTCTCATTCAATGTTTTTTATTAATAGTGTGCGTGTTTACACGCGTACAATATCAACGGAAAACAATAAACATTAGGTTATTATTGAACGGCTGATATAAAAGTAACGGCTCGCCCCTTCTCGGAGCTTTCCAATCAGCTCCGCCTATGTCCGGCCACAAGGCAAGGCCACTGTCCGGCCACTAGGCAAGGCCGTTGTCCGGCGGACGCGGACACTCCGACCTAGTGGTACTACTAACGTTTTCAATTCTTTTAATCCTCTGGGGAGTTGCAGGTAATGGAATTTGGAGAGGAATACACTGTCGGAGTATCGGTTGGTGTTTTGTCAAGATGATGATTGACTTGATGAAATGTTAAAAATGTTTGCACTGTATTTTCAGTTACAACGGCAAAAGTACCTTGGAGAAGACGTATTTATGTAGTTTGAAAAAAAAAACGTTACCGTTTAGTTAAAAATCCCAAATGGGTTTGCAAATACCTACATAATGAATTTGGTACACTGTCTCTTGGTGGATATTGCAATAAAATTATTGCTTTTCATATATTCAGGAGAACGGCCAATCCATTTCGCTTAGAAGCGCTTCAAAGAATTCAGTACAAAAACACAAAATTACACTGAAAATCGCGTTAAACAATTCGTTTAATAAACAATAAACACGTTCACTTAATTTGTGATGATTTCTGTTCACATCTCCCACACTATTCAACAATCTCCCTAACACCTGCAAGTGTTACAACTAAGCCTACCTTTGCCGTGCAGCTGCTGGCGGTTCTCCGTACCCTTGAGGCTCTCAGCCGTGTGCAGCAGCTCATCCAGCTGCGGCTTCTTCTGCTCCAACTCGCGGAGGACACCCTGTAAGAGAGGAGAGGAGATTAACTGGTTTGTACATGAAATGGTGCAAGAAAACACTTGTAGATAAATGCGACCATATTTTGCCGTATAATATAACGCTTTCAAGAACAAATGAGTTGCGGAATTCTTAGTAAACTATGATCTCGTTTGAACCGAGCAATTTATGGAATATCCAAGAGCGACTTGAAGAATTTGATTTTGACACGATTGTGCGATTACTTTCGCAATGTTGGGCTATCTAAGTAAGTGAATTATAAATATCTAGAACGTTATATACTGTTTATATTTAATAAATATTTAATAATCAATCGCGTCTATAAGCAGCTTCTTACGTTCAAAGATACATCTGTGTAAAATTCTGAGATACTTTTCGAGTTCTCCAGTACCGAGCAGTGTTGACAAATATAATAAAATGTATATACTCGTACAGTCAGTCAGCTTGTATTTAAATTAAGTCCAATGCCAAAGTATGTCTTATTCCACTTATACTTTCTTGGTTTCCTCTGTGGAGCGTCCTGAAGTCCTCAACAATATGCATAACAAGCAAACTTGTGACTTTACCTGTCCGTCTGTCTGTGTGCGTGAGTTTGTGTGTGTCGGGGAGTAGGGCTTACTGCTTTATAACGACTTAAACTTTTACTAACTTTGGTAAAAAGGTAAAGTATACACGCCTATTTATACTGTTTATTATACATTTGATATACTGTTTTGCCTTCTTGGTCCAGCGGCTGTCTCGTTGATTCAGTGTTCGCAAGCACTTATGCTGAGCTAAGGTTCTGGCTTCGATTACCATGTCAGATATTTTTTTTTAGGTTTTATTCTATAGAAACTTCTCAGTAACAGCCCAAACTCTGAGTTTCTGCACTCTCACCTGTCCTAAAATATGCAAGATGTGGTTGTATTATGATAATAAGTACGACGTGACGTTATGTTAATTGGGTTCAATATTAGTATTCGGTAGTATCATAACAATTTGCAAGTACACATGAATGAGCAGTGTTACTACACAAACACGGTGTGTAGTGTGTATTGGCCGCGTGATTCTGACCGCAGCCGTTATTAACACGCCACACCGACGCGACGCACTGTACTTGTATGTGGCCTTGTGATTACATCATGAACTACAAGCCTGTTTATTTTCTCTATGTATTCTCTAGAATTTATACTTGACTACTGCCAAAAACTATCAGTTTTAACTACCGATTAAACAAGTAAAATCGACCAATACCTGAATACCAGCAAAGGTCCGAAAAAATTGGAAACATAGTACCTAGTCAGTTTCATATACGATGGTGTTATACGAATGTCATACCCATCGCATTACCGTAATACAACAATTTTACCAAAAGATATGTTTAGTAGATAATTATGTTTTTTTTTTATATGTGTTTTTTGTTTTATGCACTTCTGGCATTTTGTTTCCTTTCTTTCTCTCTTTAGCATGTCAAATGACTGTGACGTCGTACTATACGAGTAGCTATTAATTTACCCAAGATGTATAAAGGCGTCCCCAGCACTACCCGAGTCAGTGCATTAGTAAGCAAACGCGCAAAGCTTCGACAATTCTTTGGCAATACTCTGCCTCCCTGCCGGGGTCGTCATGAAAGAACCACTCACTGAAATTAAGTATGTCGGTCGGTTGTGCGAGTGCTTGTCGAATTACATTACTGACTGCATTTCTCAGGCGTTCGATAATCTGTAGGTGGGTTACAAATCTACTTCTTTCATACATTTAAGTTTGGTAATAACTGGCTATATTTTTATTAGAATTAATTTGGCTTCAAAGTTAATAACTCCATAGAATACCCACTTGCAACTCTATTGCTCAAAATAAGAACACGTACAAAAGTAGAATGAGCTATTTGTTCGCAAAAATGCATGAAGCCTTAAAATTCATAGTGGTTGGAATAGTTCACGTGCACCGTGTAGCGACTTCCGGTGAAATGCAACATGGCGGCGGATCAGTTTGAAAATATTGGCGGAAATACGCCGCCATCGGACGGGCACAAAGAACACCGGCTGTGGCCGGTATTTTTATTTCGGAAAGCTTGATATAGCACGGGTGGGTAACTAAAAATATATGTTTATGCAACATCTATATAAATTCTATAAAACAACTCCCATCCTTGCTTATCGGATAAGCAAGTAAAAAGAGAATGTGAAACACCTTTCTTTAAAATATTCGTGTCTCTAGCTCTACATTTCCTTTCTGAGAAAATACTTGTTAATATTTGACGTGAGAAGTGCATGATATTCACAGGTATAATAAGACAATCTTATTAATATGTATTACCCCGCTGTGTAGCGAACACACCTCGTATCCCGGGAGCTCCAGCGTCCCGGGGGGAATATAGCGGGATCATACATTCATTGCAACTTTTAAAACGAAGCTAAATGTAATATTTTCAGCAAAAAACAACCAATCTCGCAGCAAAGAAATATTACCAGACAAGCTTCAGTCAGCACAGGGTTTCTGAACTTTCACGAAGGGGATAGGAAGAGAAAACTTATTCTAATATTTATATTTGTTAAACACCTTCCACCGCCCCCTATTGTGTGTCACATAATTAAACTTAATTTCTGTTCAATCGATCCATCACGAATTATAAAGTAACTAGCTGATGCCCGCGGCTTCACCCGCGTGGATGTCGTTTAAATTATATACTAAAACCTTCCTCTTGAATCACTCTATCTATTAAAAAAAAACGCATCAAAATCCGTTGCGTAGTTTTAAAGATTTAAGCATACAGACAAACAAACAGACAAAAATAGTGACTTTGTTTTATACTATGTAAGGATAACCAAACAACCTTAGTTCAACGCAAGTAACTTAGACATGCTATATCCATTTGAATGATCGGAAGTTATTTGTTAGTGAGCCAAAGAGCGATGCTTTGTGTTCCCATCGATCATTTAAACTGGCCACTGTATCATTAGTTAATTATGATTTTATCTCGTACTGAGTAAGTATCTAATTTCAATGCCTTGTGAATTTTGCCTTACGTATTATACTTATAACCTTTGCTAATTTGACGATTAATTAAAGATCTATTTATTCGAAATTAATTGTAACGACATATTGCGTCCTACTTCTGATTATTTTGGCTAACAAATCTTTAGATCCAAAAAAACCGAAAACTATTTACCGTCCCTAAACCAAAATTACCGTGATCACATTGAGAGCCTTTCCCCAGCCGAGGTAAACGACCTAAGATCTAATCTAACCTCAACCGATTTATTTATTTCCTCACCGAAGCACGTAAAGTAAAAAGCTAAGGTTTCCTGCTGGAGCAACTTACTGAAGTCAATTTAAGGCAGAGACTTACTTTGCTTTAAGTTGAGCACGAGTTTAAGAGCAGCGAATAGTTGCCCAACAACCGTGCTGCTTTACGAAACACGTTGGATATTACGTTACATTATTTACTTGGTTACAAAAACAACCAGAAAGTGAATCGAATCACACAAAAGGCTGATTCACTTTTAACTGTGTTAACGTCAAATATCTACTACCATGATATGACATCACCTCACAAACTCAACTCTAGAGTGATTAACTCTTTTGAGCTTCTCATTCCACGTAACGGGTATTACATGTGTTCGCATGACAATCAAGCTAAGTACCAGTTAAGCGAATATTTAGGAGTCGTCTCACTCATTAACTTGTGATATATCTACACAGTAAAAGTGTGTTAAACTGAAATTATCCAGTTTTCAGCTACCTATAAGTTTCCGGATGAAAGGCACCGCGAGCACTTTAAGTTTCGGCAACTTGACGTTATTTTAATGAGTAGTAATTAGCACTTAGTACTTGTGGATAAATCCAGGTTTAGAGGTTTAAAGTTACAATTTAACGATGTTACATTTTAATCTCTAAGAGCTATCACTGAATACATTGTTGGTTTGTTAGTTGCATAGGAGATTTGTCCTGTTATTGTAGCTCCACTGTGTTTGTTAGCCTAACAAGGTGGACTTTCTCGAGGTATTGTCAGTGTACACCGTATGAATGGATACTAACGCAGAGTTAGATTCAACAAGGCTTTGTACACGTTTCATTCGGACTATAGAACACTGAATTCGAGTCGCTATCTGTTGAGATACAGAGTACAAGTCATTCAATTAAAGGCACTTTTGGATTTTAAAATATAGTATGTACATGAAAGATTGTTTGTAGTGAGCCATTCCAAAATACAGTTTATTTTTTTGTCTCCTGTATATAATATATTCATGCACGCACGTAAATGCTGTACAGAAACTGCGGCCAACAAAGTAAACCTGCTTTACCTACCAGTGATTCCTAATGACTTTCCAGCCTCAATCACACGAATATGAATCTAAAACCAGACATTTGGCCGATAAGTTAGTGATAGGAGTTCACGCGGACGTATGAATAAGTTGGCACTACAGTCAGAAGTTTTAGCAACGCGGCACAAGCCTCTATGTCAAGACATACATGGATTCAGTAGGTCTGCCGGTGGCACGGGAAATAGGCGCAAGTAGACACCGACACACAATGATTACAAACTATGACAATCGAACACCACTCACGAATGCGCTTAAACAAAAATCTATGTACATAAATACGACTGTGTTCTTGAACAAAATACTTAAGTAAAAAAAAAAATATGCCCTGAATAGAACATAATTTTCGCAGGAATAAAGTGTATTTTCGATTAAGTGTCAAATAAGAATGATTTGAATAAAAATAATGAGTATCTATCTTAAAAGAAATGAGTCTCTTTGAGTGAGTGCGTTTTTGGTATTTTATGTAGCCAGCCTTCTGTACTCGTCTACTGACTGTCTATGCTCGAATGTGTCGAGCAAGTTGCTCGAATGCTCGTATCTGTCGAATCTGAGAGTAACTCTGCAATGAGATACATGGAGAATGTTCAAAAGCATATCATGCATGAATTTGACAAATATTTACGCGTACCGTTGCTTTTAGGTGATATTTTAGAACTCTGTGATACCTTGAGTATGTTGAGATTGACAACAATCTACCGATTACCCTGAGATAAATAAAATAAATTTAACTTTATTTCAAACTACATCGTCCATTATTTTGTTAAGTAGTAATTTAAAATTAGTAACAATGGTGCGTAAAGTAAGCGAGAATCAAGGATTCCTGGATTTACAAATAAAAGGGCTAAAAGCTCGAATACTCTGATTGATTACAAGGACCATCTACAACTATTACTTGAATTAATTTCGTCTGAAACCGGTGTCCCTACTAAAGATACATTCAAAGTAAGTAGACAGTAAAACATGATTTCAGCAATTAAATCATAAAAGCTAATTAATTTAGTCTTTATTTTACGAGTACACCTAATAAATGAAAGTAAAACGTACATCTATACGTCCGCTACGTTCAGCGGCGGGGGCTAGAGTGCCGCTCGCTGCCGGCCGGCCCCCCTCCACCCGCGACACCCCTTATTGATCCCCTCCCCACCGCTCCACCGAGTAACAACTAACCAACTTAATAAGAACTACTACCCTCCTCACGCCGAGTGCTTCGCAAGACGATTTAGGATAATTGCGTTACACACTTAGAGCTCAAATAACACTGGCAGATGGGCCCAGGTAATATTAACATTTTTATATCGAGAGTTGAGGCGGATCCTCGGAGGCTTCTATCTAATAATTTGCACAAATATTGACATAATTAAAAGTTGTTCATTTGGCATTGTGGTGTAAATGATGATATTTCAGCGGGATGTATCAACAGCAGGCGGGTTGCTTGTTTGTGTTGGTTGCTGTAGCGCGGGCGGGGACGCGCGCTAGTGTTGTTCGTTTCGCATTCCGTAAGCAAAATAGTTGATTTGAGTGGTGTAGTACTGTTCCGTTACTAAATAAACCGCCAGTTCATCAAACTCGTCGTTCGCTTGTTTCGTTCCGCTGCTTCGCTGAGTTCCGCGGATCTGAATTCGTGGAATAAGCTCTGATTTTGATTTTACATGATTTTTGGTGTACTTGGAGGAGGAGTTTTTGGATTAGTTTGGAGTACCTACTGGAATCGGATATCATGGCTGTCTATTATATTTATAATAAATTGAATACTGAGAACCGGCGGATTAGTACACAGTGAAACAAGTGTTTGTGTGTGTGCTGAATAAATCTTGAAGGAAAACATAAGTCTAGTTTATAATAACAGCGTAATAGTTTATAAGTTTAGTTTTAACGGGCTAAACCCAAAACATAAATAAAACGCGCTACGCAGCGCATTGCAAGCTGTCGTATTGTGTCATACGACACCGGTGGCGCGGCGTATGAACACATGTTACATTACGGATTACGTGGCGTATTTGGCATGTTTGACGGCACATAACTACCACAAGGTGCTGTGTTATTTGCTAGGATTTGTTATACTTATATAGACGTGATACTTGAATGCTGAACTAGCTTATAACGTTCCCACAGCTAGAACACAGGCCTCCTCTGTATCCGGAGGCCTGATGGACTGGTAAATTACCGTTAACGAGTTGGTGAAAGCAATGTTTGACGGTGGTTGATTTTTCAAATAAAGAAACTAGAACATCGTACCAGAATATAGCTCAAGTCCTATTATAAAAGTACATAAACATAAAAGGTCTGATTCAATTTGAAGTAAACATCTTTTGAAGTCTTTACGTTGTGTACGCGAGTTCATAAATTACACGGCGCTTCCTAATGGGCCATTTGCTGGATTACTACAAAATGTGCTCATCTACAGATATTGTTATAGGGTCTATAAATACTTATCATTGCTTTATTCTTGGCAGGAGACGGGTCCAGGTACAAGTGTAGTTTATACACGTTATGGCCAAGGACTTTATTCACACAGGCTCCCCAAATTTGAGATATTTAAATTCAAATTCAAATTGTTTATTGCAATCCATAATGTACATTTTTACAGGTGGTATAAAATAATTTTAGACACAATTATGGACCCTGTCGGGCACAGCAATTTTCTATATAAAATAATTAGAGAGAGGAAGAGCGCTTTGCTTCTTTTAATATTAATGTTGATATTATTTCTATACCTATCTTATATATATTAATCTATTTATCTATATTTATTTACTTATTCTATTAATATTTTAGCAGTCTATCTATTCTTTAATGATTTAGTTAGTTATATTTATTAAATTACTTATTTGTTTACCTACTTGGTTTCAAAAGTTTTGTTTTAATTTTAATTTTATTAGTACCTAGTTAAACGTTATAATTATGTATTATTATCGGATTTATCTGTTAAATATTCGTGTATTGTATAGTAGCTTTTTTTAATTAAGTATTGCTTTAATTTATTTACAAATATATTGGTTTTCTTTTGTTGCTTTATGTTTTCTGGTAATTTATTATATATTTTTATGGACATGGAATATGGACTAGATTGGTGTAGTTTAAGACGGGAAGGTGGCAAATTCAGTCTATTTTTGTGTCGCAACGAATAATTAGTTTGTACGTTTGAGGACAGAGGACAAATCTAGCAATGAAAAACACACGATCACTACCAAGATTTATTATCGGTATATCCACAGATTAAACTATTACATAAACCAATGACATAAACATATTTATTACAAACTATTACTCGTATTTACTGATTTCAGGCTAGTATGGCTACAGTTCAATATTTCTATCTAAACGCGGTTAAAACTTACAAGTTGCTTACAAGACTAGTGCACCTCCCCGTGTGCTGTAAGAACTCAACTTTGAATTTACTTAAAAGTAGTGTTTCAGAATAAGCTCAATGACATTCAATATATTTCAGGGATAATCAAAAGAATTTTATTAAAACTGAATACTTTTGAAATATCCCCCAAATATATCGAATGCTATATCTATCGCTCACCCAAAGACATTGTACTTAAATAAGTTAGTAGCCCAAGTGCGTACTATCTATTAATGAATTAGGTACTTACTAGTAGTAATTAATTAGCTCGGAAACGTGACCTGAATTGTGGCACAAAAGAACAAAGTGCTGCTTTGAAACTTATCCAACAATTTCAATAAAGACACGTTATTTCAGCGATCTTTATATGGATATTGCAAGTGATAACCAGAAAGCTAAGGTCTATTCTTTTAGGAGGCGATACATTTTATAGATCAACGGGTCCAAAGTGTACCGTAGAGAACCGTAGTGTATCGATAAAAACTAGCTTCCAAAATTGCCTGTGTAAGGCTGTAAAAACGTTTATGGGAAAACTAGCTTTTGCTCGTGGTTTTTCCAGCGTGTTACTTCTAAAACTACTTACAGGAACGTACAGCCGGGAAAAAAGTATCCTAACCAAGGAGGTCTATATCGGCGCGTGATCGCCGTCGTCGTCAGAGTCTCACAATATATTGGCTTACACCAATATATTACACACTCACAATTACACAGTAAATAGGTAACAGCAGGAAGTATCAGCACAAGTTTAAAGAAAATAACTTACTCCAGATTAGGGTGTTTATTTCACGATCGGTGAATCAAGAATTACCTTTCTTTCGAAATACAATGTCTTTTATACACAGAAATGGCGGGCTTCATATAACAATATTTCGCTTTGCAAGGCTGGAAAGATCAAAACAAATACTTAATAATCATTATTCTACCGGTCGTAACAAAATAATTCCTACTATTCAAATAAACAGATATAACAATATTTTACAAGTATCAAACAGGAGTGACAACATAAATCCTTTTATTGAAGCAAACGGAAATTACAATTACTTTTAAAATAGACGGAAATACGAACTTTAGTTCAGTAAATCTAAACATGTCAAATACAAGAACTAACTACCTTCAAATACAACTATTGATTCAACGAATCTACATGAGTCAAAATAAAATCATAACTACCCTTAAATTATAGACTCATTTAAAATCAACATTATGGTTTAGCGCCCATATCTACTAAGTGCCACTTTTTATCTAAATCCGTTATGGCATGAAAAGACAGACAAAAGAAAGAGGGCATTCAGAGCTATTTTTGGATTTATGGTCTAAGTATGAATCAAAGACAAATGTCAATTACTATCTATTAAAAGAAGACTAAAATATTCGTATGATGGCAGATGATCGTCCACCACATTTGGCCAGTATTATCTTTACTTATTTCACAGGTAGTCAAAGTACAGTTAGAAACATCGCCCCCATGTTTTACACTGCAACTCTGCCAGAACAGTGACCATTAACAGTCCAAGAATCAGTGTTCAAATCTGTGCTGTGAGCATCCCGCACTTGGCTTACTGCCAGCACTCATTTGTTTACGAACACTGATCAAAACTACATGAAAAAACGCATTTTACCTACATATGTAGCTGAAGAGTGTATGATGCACCGACGTGGATAGAGCAAAATAATGTAAAATACAAAAATTCTATATCTGATTATAAAGGGATTAAGTACCCCATTAATAATGAAGAGGGGATTTATCTAATCTACCTGCACTTATGCAGGCAGATTAGATAAAAAAGCAACCTTAAAGTTCCTGGCTATCTTATTTCAAGGGATATCTCATGCAAGTGATAATGTGAAAACATCTTATGGAAAGCTGCGTGTCAAAGAATCGAAAAAAGTCCATCAGACATACAATAACCAGCACTAGGCCCGCGTCATGTATCATGGGTCTGGAAGTCTGTGGCTCAATAGTGGCCTGATTATGCTAAAGAAAACCTGCTTAAGACAGGGTATATTACTTGTCTTAGAGTGAGTCGACTGCCGCGTACCGTGGTCACGGCCATACTGCCGGCTGTAGCGTACGACGTGCGCGCCACCACGTGTGGCGTGCCGGCCCCGCGCCGTTGCCTAGCAACACCACCCTACCGTAGCAGTGGGGTGGGTGAGAGAGATGTGAAGCGTATCGATAGGGAAATTGTCGATAGTTTTGTTATCGATGAAATTATTTTTTATTTATTTTTTATTGTTGGCAAACAAATGATGTTTTAGCACAGGTTAGTGTTAATATTAGTTTCCCTGCTATCAACAAATAATTATGTTCCATCTTCAGGTCGCTGTAATACTTTTTTTAATAATTCATTTTAACTATTCTTATTCTTCGAGCTTACGTGTAAATTAGCTCTTAGGATACATGTATTTCTTTCCAGTATGGGTTCATCGCGCATTTTATATTTCGTAACAATAACGGAGGAGCTTTTACTAGAATAATTATGTACCTTGTGTCGTCACGCATGTAACAAAAAAAAAACAGTGACAATAACAAATCAAAATTCGAAAGCATAACTTTGAGATTTTCTTGAAATAACAGCAAAAAGCTGAATGTAGAAATATATGAGCAGGCAGTATCAAGCAGTCTTATATAATACAGATTTACCCTCTCTTAAAAAAAAGTAAAAGTTACGAAAGTAAAGGATCTCTACAAAGGTTTAATTAAGGGGACGGTGAACGAACATTTCTCCATAGAAACGTAATACCAAAATCATTCGTTTTCAAAATCAACTTTTTTTTTTAAACATTTACTATTTTCGAAATGCAAGCGAATTGCATTTCGTCAATAGTAAATAGCAATTCGCTTGCATTTCGTAAATAGTAAATGTTTTAAAAAAAAAGTTTAATATGAACCTAGATAAATATCGTCTGTATCCGAATAACATATTTTTAAGTTGGTAATATGTTCGTATCGCGAATTATTTTGGTATTACGTTTGTATGGAGAATGTTCGTTCACCGTCCCCTTAAGTTAACCTTTGTAGAGATCAATTTGGATAAGTTATCCAAGTCGTTTGACAGTAACATTATCTACGTTCACTTGGCGCTATTTTTATTATTATTCTGTTTTAATACTCAAAGATACTTGAATAGAGAAAAGCCATTCAAACTAAGTAAACAATTATTTCAATTAAACCTAACCTTCATGTATGGTCAAGGAATCGGTCAGTTAGACAGAGAGTTGAAATTTGTGGCCCGTTCCAAAACTCCATGACTATCAATTCATTATTACTTTATAATTAGTTCTTTACTCATTTAGGGTTAAGCTGTATTAATATATGTTTCCTTAATGTTGAATCTACTAACAGATCAACCTGTGGATTACAACGCCATCTAACGCTACCACTAGGAACTTCTTTCTTGAAATAAAAATAAATTCTTCCATCGACACGTTCCCATCACTGTTTCTGGCGCATGCGTACTATGAACTATTTCAGTCTATTTAAACGGAGCAACGAGGGTGAACGCGGCAGTCGCGCTTCAGTAAGCGAACGCGACACATTCTTAAAATAAGCGTACTCAGCCGGCAATGAAAAATAATAACAATTAAAATCTTAATTAATACACAAAACGTAACTTGAGGCATCATTTTGGACTAATTGAGTATCTGTTTCATTCATTAGGGTAAAATAGTCGTGATTGAAAGCAATATACAATACCTATGTACGACGAATGAAATTTTATTAGGTTTGTGTTCAAATTGAGGCCGTCGGGGATTTTAATTTGGTTTTAATTTTGAAACTGAAAGCGTTACTGTTTCTCTAATGACAGTTACCGGAGGGCGAATTTATTTATTGGAATTTTACAATGCTAGGTTTATTACACTCATACAGACTTTACATTTATTTTATTACTAGCTTTTGCCAGCGGCTTCGCCCGCGTGAAAATGACGATTTTCCATACAAACTTTCATCCCCTATTTAACTCCCTTAGGGGTTGAATTTCGAAAAATCCTTCCTTATTCCTTGTCTACATTATAAAGGGAACCTCCGTGCGAAATTTTCGCTTTCTAGGTCCAACGGTTTGGGCTGGGCGTTGATGAGTCAGTCAGTCAGTCAGGACTTCTCTTTTTATTTATATAGATCACTCTTTGCTTCGAGAATAATAAACACTCGAATTGAAATCAAATTCTTTAAAATCTCAATCGTAAGCTATTTTTTCAAAGCAAATTGTAAACATAAACTTGAAATAGGGTCACACAAAACGGACTAAAACTAAGCAAGCTTTTATAGATTTATGGGCTAAGTAATTCGTTTCGTCTATTAGATTTATATTATGTAGTTTGTTTACTAAAAGACACCGACCAAAGACTGTCACTATACATGGACCAGTAAGGGTCGTAACTGGCAGGTTTGCGGTAACCCTTGTGTAAATAAGTGATATGTGTCGGGTCAGGGTCACGGGGCGTCACGTGACACACAGATGCTGCATTAACGAGATGAGCAGTGATAACGTAACAAGGTGTCGCATGTCGTGGCAAAGGCCTCCCTTAGTTACCAGTGGAAGCAATTTATATAGCTATATGTAAACATTATTATAAGAAGAGATTAAATATAAATTTTAAAGCGAATACAACTGCTGTCAATAAGATATAATTAGAAAAAAACATTGGTTAACAAAGAAACCAATACCACTATTGCGTTTTCTGTACTTGGTATCACCATAAAAAGGTAATGTTTATTTATCTACATAAAGGTTTATTGATTGAAAAATCTTGACTGACACAGTTTATTGCTACATAATGGCAAACATTTATGATATGTTCAGCTTTTACTAATCTTTAAGAAACCAGAAATCTGTGTTCAGCTTCGTGCAGGCAATAAAGAAATTCCTGTTCAAATACCTTGTTTGAGCAAAGATGTACATAATCATATTCTTTGTGAAAACTATACGAAGAATGTTCCTCGTATTATCTTCTTTACGGGGCTAAAGAAACGATGCTAAGAAAATTCTTAGCTTTAGGAAAAGTTACTCGCATTTCTTTTATGATAGTATCTTTTACATGAGTTACGGCTGAGCATATTTCCACTGGTTGGTTTTCATCAAGAAAAAGGATTTTATTAAGTAGGTGCTCATTTTGAAGCAAAGACCAGTGTCGTTATTAATATTCGGATTATTTTATCCAATGGATGGGCAACAGTTTTTTAATGGCAATAAGAACACCACGTAAGACTAGGACCTGTTTTCCACAACCCAATTAACTGCTGGGTGTGGATACTCTTTGATGGGAATACTGGTTGCAGACAGAATTTTGACTTCTTATCCAAACAGTCAGAACCAATAGTTAAACACGTTATCCTAGGCACGTTGGGGTATGGGTATGTAATGGGTCGATTATCATGACTGTGTTATTCCTAAAATATTAGAAACTTTCATTCAGAATCAGAATATGTCTTTCCAAAACACTTCGCATATCTACGTCTCAAATCTACCCACGTATCCAATTCCATGAGCAGCGCACATAAAGACATAAATACATTGAATGTAATGCTCATAAGATGTCCAGCTTGTTGCCCGGGCCGGGTAGAGGACGCGCAATGGATGTTAATCGCGGGAAAGCGTCGTGGTGCATACCAACCTATGTCGGACGCACACGAATGCTTGCTAAAATAATGGGGGTGGGTTGGGATGAAGGTGTTATATTTCTGTGGGTGCACTGTAAGTATTCTTCTATATTATTATTATTTAACTTTAAGCTGTGTGAATATTATTATAAGAACTGCCACTCAGGTCGATCTTTAGGTAAAAGCTGTGCTTGCCTAGGTCGGTCTGTGGATGGGTGACCGCCCGACATACCGAGTTTCCTCCGTGCCTCGGAAAGCACGTTAAGCTGTTGGTCCCGGCTGCCATATATATAGATCTTTGGCAGTCGTTACAGGTAGTCAGTAACCTGAAATTCTGACATCCAGTCTTACCAAAGGGTATCGTATTACCTAGTATTAACTGGGTTGTGGAGGTCAGATAGGCAGTCGCTCCATGTAAAATACTGGTATTCAGCTGCATCCGGTTAGACTGGAAGCCGACCCCAATATAGTTGGGAAAAGGCTAGGCAGATGATGAAGCTGTGTGAATATATATATATATTTTTTTTTATAATATATATTAGTTTATTATATTCTATCTGTATCCATATATAGTATAAAACAAAGTCGCTATTTTTGTCTGTTTGTCTGTATGCTTAAATCTTTAAAACTACGCAACGGATTTTGATGCGGTTTTTTTTAATAGATAGAGTGATTCAAGAGGAAGGTTTTAGTATATAATTTGAACGACATCCACGCGGGTGAAGCCGCGGGCATCAGCTAGTCTTTAATAATATGTATTAGTATGTACCTATTTATGTATATCAACTTATATAACAAAATGGATTTCTCCTTATTTATTTTAATTTTTTTATTGTACTCTACCACAGTGCTGTCCTATTTGACCCTAAGGTTGACTGGTAGAGAATGCGTTGTGGCATTAAGTCCGCCTATGTACCACTCTTGTGCATGAAGTTTAAATAAATAAATATTTTCAACGTTTTCAGCCAGATTAATTTTGAATTAAGAGGACGGAGAAGGCAAATTGTAAACAAACTTGGTTGGTAAGGCATGAGGGAGGCCTTTGTCCAGCAGTGGGACAGAGAAGATCGAACAAAAAATAACTTGTTGCTGAACAAACACAGTGCCAGCTGTAAGCCTCACAGCACATGCATTCAGTTTCCTTTCTGCCGGTCAAGCACAATTACATACATACTCCAAGATATAATCGAGGTGTATGGCAGCTGTTAAGATAGGTAGTCTTGTTCTTCTTCTTCCAGTGGGTTAAAATGTAAGAGCTAGTTAATCGATACGAAAGAACTAAGATTAAAAGTGGTATATTTTGGCGTTAAATATAACGAGCTATTTACGGACGGGTGAACGTCCTATTTTCAACAAGTACTTTTTTTATGAAAATCATATCCTGTCATCATACCGGTACATGTACCAAGTACACACGGCTACACATCAAGCTATACAAAACCAGTTAATCTTGGCCTCACTTTACTAGATCTTTTCGCACAATGAACGATCAGATTATACTGGTTTTGTATAGCTTGATGTGTAGCCGTGTGTACGTGTTCGTTTTGGTAATATCCTCTTTTCTTTGCCTCTCGGTAGGACAACCGATATTCAACAACAGATATTTTAATAACGTTTCGAATTGCGGCGAAATTAAGAAACCTCATAAAGTATCGAGGATTTTTTATTTTATCTTTCTATTTTCCTCGTTTCCCCCGAAATGCCGTGAGCTTACGTACCTCTGCTTATACCTATAGAATTTTGTATAGGTTTACTTTCGCATTTGTATATGAATGGCCCTTCAAACCCCTTGCTTTTCAAGGGGTTCTTCTATTCAATACATAGGATTAGGGTTAGCACAAAAGTTGTTCAAAGGTCAACTTTTCTGTATGCCAACCGATACCAAAGCATGTCTATCTATCTATAGTCATGTCATGGGTTCATGCTCGTTTCACCTATGAATATTGATACCACTTTTACGGAGAGGTACAGCACTATTTGCTAATAATAAAGTAGCTTATTCCTGTAATCTTTAACACTAGTTAAAACACTGCCTTTTTATACGATTATGCCCCGTGGGTTAGTTTTAATATACTTCATTCGCCTTAACTTAGCATTATATTAGCATTGTATCCTTAACTTAGCTCTGACTTTCGTCATCTTTCCAGTGAAGAAGCATCTCGATACAATTAGCTGTCTCGTCCAACATTAAAGTAGTCCTCTCCATTATGCCGAGCCTGGCTCGAGCACGCTGAGCACGGTACACACGGCGCTGTAGGACGAGCACACAATCTCGAGCCATTGTCGACGAACGGCACAAGAAGCCGCTTCAAAGGCCTGTGCCGAAGCCAAGGGGGCCGTACACATTACACACTTTTTTATACATAAACTACGTGTCTTGAACACCTCAATGCTATTCGACTTACAGCGGAATGCTAATTGACAGCACTTGCCTGCCAGACTTTCAGGCTTGCTGAAACTCGACACCATCTAATATCTATGATAATAAAACGCCTACAAATAATTGCCAACAAGTAATTTAATTTAGAAGACGGAGATATTTAGTAAAAACTAGGATATGGCCCTAGTTTTTATTGTGCTTGAAATAAAATCATGTATTGAAATTGAATCAATCAAAGATTTATGAAAACGGATTCCAGCGATTTCGTTTCAACGTTACCTACATAACAGAGACACACCCCGCTCAATTCGGTTAGTGTACAGGTGCCCTATAGGAACCGACAGCACGCGGGTTCCGCCACAATAACACCCGGAAATGAGCTCTCACACACAAGTGATAAAGTTGAAATTAGTTTACTACAATTGGGGAGTAGCAATAAATTTAATCTTTTACCTAATGTTCGCAGAATGATCTATGTTATGTTTTAAATTACTCGAAGGTAGTCTGTTTTCCGTGGAGGACTGGAGTACTGGAGGACCATTCGTTATGTTTATTGCATATTTTGGGTGTCGAAGTTATATTGAAGGATTTCGATTTCCTCTAATGTGAGAGTTCTTGCTTTATGAATAGTAACAAATTGTGAATTTACTGTAGTAGTTTGAGCTATTCATAATTAACGTTTTAAAATTAATGGAAACATGAAGTAAAGAGTTCAGTCCGAAGTCTAGGAGGATCTAAACGAGGTCAGTGTGAACACTTCAACAAGAATAGCTTTTAGATCGAAATTACATATCGGCGTCGAAAAAATCGAAATGCCGTAACTGACACTGAGCGTGTTGGTCAATCAGCATTGTTCAGCTCAACGCCGAACGTTGCAAGAAGCATGCTCAATACCCGTTACTTTATATGGGACAATACCTTCTGCTTGTCGAGCTGCTGCAGGATGTCGTCCACATCGCCCACGGCGACCGACTGCGTGCGCAGCATGTCCACCTCCACCGACACCCAGTCGCGAATCTACAGCAAACAATATACACAGTCAGACAAATCAGTAATAACATTCTTGTCAGCATTAGAAAAATTGTACGACCTCTTCTCGTATTTACTGCACTGTGGCCTTAATCCGATCGCATCAGGCAGAACAGTATAATCTTAGTTTGATGTTTGTTAATTAAGTTTATATTACCATGAATCTTCGCTAAATCGTTAGTTTCGACACTCCTCAGAGATATGGAAGACATAATATAAACACGTACCCACAATATATATTGGGGAAACAACAGCCATTACAGAAACAGTAATTTGACGTATTGTATCAATTACATTGAACCGAAACCTCTCATCATTTGCTAACAATATTGTTTACGGAAGCGCCACAAACACATCGATACATCCTACATATATTCACAAAGTTTGCTAACATTCCCTTCAACATTCACCTTCAGGAACAGAAATAATAAAACGAATAAATGTCACGACAAGATTATAAGGGGCGGTCCCCATCTTAACATAATTTCCCTATAAAAACCAATGCAGCCCCGCGACCTGACCGATAACAATAAGATTTTATTCCAATACTGTCCTTTTAGAAAAAGGCCTCAAGCGGTAGACAAAAATATATATATTTAGTACATTGGCTTCGGATGGCTGCTCTAGGAATTTTATAGGAATCAGGGTAAATTTTTTCGTTTCTCTGTGGGTATAAAGGCCTGGGGTCATCTGCGACCGCTGAGCGCCGCTGAGCACCGCGTGTAATGCCGAACACCCGATTCTGATTTACTGAGGCCTTCTGCGACCTTTTTGGAAACATTCGAGTGGATATAGTGTGCCGGAGCCCGGTAACCTATATATTTTGTTTAGCATTTATTATCGTGTAGTTCATAATGTAATTTTTTCTACTCTTCGAATACCACAAAGGTATGTGTTATCTATGGTCCTAAGACACACACAAGTACCTATTACCACCAAACTCGTATTCATTCATACTACTATTAAGGCGCTTACAGCACCGAAACTAGCGCCACCCACATCTTATATATTATATATATTTACTCTAAAATCACATCAAATTTGAAAAATCCAAAACACTATCATGCTAGTAAATAAACTATAGTATTTAAAAATCACTTTTCATGATTCTAGACTTGATAAATTAAGAGAATACTGATTAAGGCCACTTTAATCTTTAATCAGTAATTGATATGGATTTTAGAGTAAAAGAAATAAGATGTGGGTGGCGCTTAAATCAAGGTCGCTGGCATTTAGTGTCGCCTTAACATATTATAGTTCCCCATGGGTAGGAAAAGGTGTGAACGTATGTTAGCCTAGGTAATGTATTATGTTTAGAAATCAATGAATTTCTTTTTCATCCACTAAATATCCTGAGCAACGATGTGCATAAACTGGGTATATAAATGTGTATATGTATGTTTGTATTTGAATAGCGTCGCACTCGTATATTATTGCAGCAATAAATCGGTTATGTCGCTACTATCATAAAACTGTCTCGTTTTATATTGCACACGCTAAAGTGCACAGTGCAATATAAATGCCATCAAATGCACTCCTGTTTTCACTATCAGAACATCCTTCATCGGATTAATGACGCTAGTATGCTATCAAATATATTTTAGTTCCATGATTTCGTCTTGTTCTAGTAATTACTAGACAAAGTAATTTACTAGTTACGACTAGGCTTTCCAAACAAATTAAGTTAGCGTGCACGTCTGCAATATCCTCCCCTATGTTTACACGTTTCGTCTAAGAAATATAACATGGTAAGCGACACTTGCGGGAATGGCTCCGAGCCGCGCTTGGCTTGCCTCTCGATGTCGCCTGCCAGAGCAAATGCTGCCTATCACAACTAAGGAATGTCAAGCGTTTGACTTGAGGTTTTGATAAAATTCAGTTCAGTAGGTTAGTGTTTGGAATAATCTAAATCAAACTCTGAGCAAATGTTTTATTGAATCGCAAATGTTTGGTAATAGACTAATAGTGCATCATTTTGTCAATCGTTTAGCCTTCGTTTAAAATTTTAAGAATTGCCAGTTAAGTGTATGTATGTTCATCAAACGTAAGTGAAGACGGCCTGTGCAAGATGACGATGATCAACAAAATATCTACTCAGTACTCAAATTATGTTCTCTCTCTCTCAATTATAAACTACAACTTCTCAACTAAACTTCCAGTGGCTAGCCTGCCACAGACTACAAACTAAAAGGTAATCTATCCTGTGCACTGGATAGTAACCCAGCTTAGAGAACAAAGTCCACAACATGCCAGGAGCTGCCAACTCGTACTCCAAACAAAAGATTAACCTCACCGTACCAGAATCTTTCCAAGTAAGCGCTAACTTTCAAAGTGAACTACTAGTGTTAGGGCTCGTACACGTATGCGATTGTTCGTCGAACGTTAATTACATTTATTAGGGGATCGGACAAAAAAAAACTAATTAGTCCGTCAGATAGACTTCCAAAAAATATTGACCACATATTTTTTCTTTTTTCACGTAAACAAAAAATGAAGACGATACAGTGCTTCGAAAACTCGTGTGACGTCATATGATAGTACATTTTGTACCTTCAAGTGACGTTTCAAGCCCCACTCTATGATCTTTGACGCGCTTTATCTTCGTCAATTTTTATTGATTTGATAAAATAAAAAAACACGTATCCAATATTTTTCGATAATGTAACTGACGGACTAAACAGAATTCTATTTTTTTGAGTCAGTCCGATCCCCTAGTTCCCACTGCTGGGTTAAAGGCATTCTCTCAATGAAAGAGAGCAGCCAATCCACCACGCTGCCTATAGTGCGAGTTGGTGAAGGTCAGGGTCACGTCTTACCGTCCGGGCTGCGGGTTGTTCGAAAGAGATACCGCGGGCTCGACACAAAGGGCTAAGAAGGAACATGAGTGGTTTTTAGTCAGTAGAAGTCTGACACTCCCTACCGCTCTGCCATGAGCGGGAAGAGTAATTTTGATTTCCCTCACTCCAAAATAAAGAAAAAATCAGTGTATAGGTACAGGACAGGCAAACGCACGCGAACGTTGCGGGCTCCATGCGAATCGTCGTTGATGTTCCCACTGTTGGTACACAGGTATTCTCTCAATGAAACGAGTGCAAAAACAGAGTAGCCCATCCGTCACGCTGCCTAGTGTAGTTAGTTAGTTGGTAAAGGTCACTACTTCGAATTTTGAATTTTATATCACCAGGTTTTTTTTGACGATGTTTTCATTCGCCGTTTTAAGAATACTGGTCATAAAATAAATAAAACAAAGAAGTTTAGCTTCGTAACCACGCCACCACTGCTCTAAGTTGCACCTTTGAACTGTGTTCCTAGTTGTGAACACACCTTTAGTGCCGACATTACCTTCTGAATTAATTTCACTTACTACTTCATTAAGTGCTCGATTGAATAGCTTTGCGCACTATTTTCACCTTTTTCCGTCCTTTGGTGTCGTAATGAATTCCGAACAGTAGCCATTTTGTTCGATTAAGGAACTTTCTCGGGAAAAAATTGGAATTTTTAGAGGCTATATATTTCGCTGAAAATTACTTGGGTATATTTTGATTGTATCGTAGAAACTATTATTTTCGTAAATTAAGTACAGTAAATGGGCTTTGCTTGAGGAAATTGGGCAGTTATGAAAATATTTCTACTACGAGTATAGTAATGCGACTGAGTCTCAAGGTTTTGTAGCATAAGGTGACTAACTAATCACAGTAAATTAACTGGTCTAACATAACGCCTTTTACTGGTTCGTTATAACGTAAGCAATACGTTTCAAAATTTAAAGAAAATAAACTTACAGAAATCACTTTAAGCCCTTGATTTTATTCAAACGAGTTTCGTCGGATGTTTGCTACAAAAATATCAACAAGCTCTACGTTTTGAGGCACGTTTTTTGATAGAAACCTAACGAACAGTTCCATATGCTGTTGAGAGTGCACCGTTTGCCCTCTGCGCGAACATTGAGTGCGTCCTCCGAACCGAACGTAAAATGTTACAAGTCGGATATAATTTTTCCGCGGAATGAGCTAGCAAGGCGGGTATTCCTCAATAAACCGCGGCGTTTTCAAAGGAATGCCTTCGTCCCCGCTAGCTTGCTACCCCCGTACCTACCCGCGCCAAATTGTGCGGAAGAGATAAACTTACAGTCGCCGATGACCAGAAATGTGCAGAAGGTACAATGGTAACAACTAAGAGACTTAGGGCTACTGCTCTCGCCACGAAACGGTGCTACTACTAACTATACCTACATGTTTAACAATGAAGATATTTTTACCCGACTACGGCAAAGCCAAAAGGAAGGGTAATGATTTTGGCAGTCTATGTATGTTAGGTATGTTTGTATGTATGTATGTTCCACCGTAGTGCCTAAACTACCGAACGGATTTTAATAAATGAGGTGTCAATAGATTCATGAGAATAGTCCGGGTAACATAGGCTTAAATTATATCAATTTTTGTTATGACGGAATTTAAATGTCAGATTCTAGCCTCGAAAAAAACTTAAATTGAGGTAATCATAACACCTGTCGGGGCTGCGGATTATCGTAAGGCATAACGTGGCCTCGGCACAAGGGCGAAGAAGGAACATGGGTTTGGTTTTTAGTCAGTAGAAGTCTGACACTCCCCTTCGCTCTGCCCAGAAAAAAAAAAAGAAAAAAAGGTAATCAACAATGTTTGGTATCAAATGAAAGGTCTTGGCGAGCACATTACAAATATGTGTATTATATTATAGTTTTAGTCCGCCGTTTGTAGTCGGGTTTTAGTTTTTAGACTTGTTCCCTAGACACTCTCACAAAGACGTGTCTCATGAATAGATTTTAGAAAGCGTTCGTCTCAGTGGGTGGACCCGGGTACATCACCTAATCAGTGCGCTACAAAAAAGATTACTCATAGGAAGATGATGGTGACTATCTGGTGGACCAGTGCCGGACTTGTACACCACAGCTTCTTACCGAATGTCACAACAGTGACGGCAGATGTCTATTGCAAAGAATTGCAAACAATGATGGAGAAGCTCGCAATTCAACAACCAAGACTAGTCAATCGTTCTTCCCCATTGCTTCTCCACGACAACGCGCGAGCTCACACTTCACGAAAGACCATCGCAAAGCTACAAGAGTTACAGCTGGAAGCTCTCTGTCACCCACCGTACTCACCGGACCTTGCCCCAACAGATTTCTACTTTTTTCAAAATTTAGACATTTTTTTAAGTGGTAAAAAATTCGACACCCGAGAGGCAGTACAAAACGCTTTCGCTGACTTCATCGCCTCCCGTCCGGCAGACTTCTACAGTAAAGGGATAAACAAACTGCCATCAAAATGGCAAAATTGTATAGATCATTTGGGCCAGTATTTTGATTCGCTGAAATAAAAAAAATACCAAAATTTTTATATTTTAAAATTCTCATACAAATCGGCAATTTCATAGGTAAAGACCTAATACTTATATTTTCGACAATTGCTAGTTCGTTTACGACAATGTTGGAACGTTGCCAATGAAGCTTCTTCGTTTTTTTTATTTGTGGTGTCGACCGCCAACATTTGATACAAGCCGCAACAAAGAACTCAATGCAATCACGTCGCTACAGCGGAGAAAAATGTACCGATTACACTGACGACTTTATTGTGGAATTGAATCGCAGTTTGATGGCGAGGCGGCAATGAATTTCATTTTGTGACATTCGCTCGTTATTTTGAGCACATCAAGTAAATTGCTTGCCTATTTTTTTGTTCCAAGGACCTACAAATTCTTTTGTGTTTAAGCGTATTGTTTGAGAAGAACACAGTAACAGAAGGGTTTTATTGTACAACCTGTTTAAGGAATCATCTTGTTTCTATTGATACATAAATAAAATATTTTTCCCTCTCGTAGAATTCAGATTTACCTTTTATCGTCTTCATCATTATCATTGGCCTCGTTGCATTCTCTGATCTAAGAGTCTCATTCAGGTCTTTTAACAAAAATGCTATTCGGTTTATTTGGTACCAGTTCAGTCACCACGGCATTAATATTGCATCTGAATCGTGCCGAATGATACTAAATTGAACAGACTCCAAGTTAATATCTGTAGTATAGCATTGGACTGGCGCGATGGCGGCGCGCGGCGCTTCAATCGCGTTGTGTCCGCTAAATCGGAGTGGTTACTAGATCCTGTCCCATGAAAGGTACTAGCAGAAGACCTACTTAATTCTTTCCCCTGACGGAAGTACATTGAAAACTGATCTTGTAAATAGCAAATATTGTTTTTCAGCAGAAATACCCGATAAGTTTTGGCGATATTCATAATTGTACAGAAATGGATAATTATGTCCGTAGATTTGGTTCAATAAATATCACAGTCTACCTCAGTCCACAGTTGGGCTTAGGTCTCTTTCAAGGTGGAACACAACACACTGCCTTCAGCAACCAGGTTCTCCGAGACACAGTTCCAGCCACTTTTAAAATCCTCGGCTCACACACCTGGGGACGTTCCACGCTTCGCTTGCTATTACGCGGTGTCCACCAGGAGTTAGTTGTTTCATCCACCGTTATTGGACAACCATGGGCAGCCCACAGCAGCATTCGATATCTATTGTAGTTTATCAATACGTCTACATTAGTACAAACTTAGTTTTTAGGGTTCCGTACCTCAAAAGGAAAAAACGGAACCCTTATAGGATCACTTTGTTGTCCGTCTGTCCGTCCGTCCGTCCGTCTGTCAAGACCCTTTTTCTCAGGAACGCGTGGAGGTATGAAGCTGAAATTTATATCAATTACTCAGGTCTACTGTTCCTTGAAGCTGTGAAAAAATCAAACTTCTAAGCCAACGCAATCAAAAGATACAGCCGTTTATGCCGCAAATTTTCGACACTTGCAAGGGAATCAAAACCTACAGGGTGCTTCCCGTGAACTCAGAATCTTGAAATTTGGTACGAAGCAACGTCTTATAGCATAGATAAAGGAAAAATTACGAAAACCATAAATTTTTAGTTAGTTTTTTTAATAATTTTAAACTTACTACCCATTTCCTCATAAACGCGTAGAGGTATTAAATTGAAATTCATACCAAATACTCAAGTCTATAATACCTTTAAGCTGTAACAAAATCAAACTTCTATGTCAACGCAATTAAAAGAAACAGCAATTTAAGCTGCATATTTTGAAACTCGCAAGTACTCGCAAGGGAATCAAAACCTAAAGGGTACTTCCAGTCGACCTAGAATCTTGAAATTTGGCATGAAGCAACGTTTTATAGCACACATAAAGGAAAAAATCCGAAAACGCGCCCGTAATGAACGAACTTTGTAAACCTTGCAGGTTTGTACGGAACCCTCGGTGCGCGAGTCCGACTCGCACTTGGCCGGTTTTTTTTTATAGCATTTTTGTCCCAAGTTGCCCTTCTGTACGTGCCGACCGATCGCCGGTTGGTCCCCGAGGATAGCGGTGGTGCGACTTCAGATTATATTCACGCCGGCTGACTTGTGATCGTCAGCGGTTCTCGAGTACCCGCCATCGCATTATGTGGGTGGTTACGTAGTTACGTACTACCGCAGCGCTGAGAGACTGACTGATCCGGTTATAATGATTCCGGTTGTATAACTAGCAAAGCCAAACTGATTTTCAATGTACCTACGATCGCGAATAGACAGAGAAAGAGTGTTCGTTGTCATACTTCGATACCTCGATATCACGCACGTTGATGTCCTTCGAGGTCGTGGGTTCGAACCCAGGCAGGGGCATTACTTTGGTTTGTTTATTTCATCACCACTGTTCTCAAAACGGTGAACGAAAACATCGTGAGGGAACCAGCATGTCTTAGAACCAAAAAGTTCGAAGACATGTGACATCTACCAATCCGCACTGGGTCCGCGGGGTCGCGCGCCCATCCCTCTCTATCCCATCTCTCTAGAGAGGAGGCCTGAGCCCCTGCAGTGGGAACTTTATAGGCTGATGATGAATGGTGGTGTTAACAATGAACAAACAAACAAACCTGCAGCACGGTGGTGTCGAAGTGCGCCAGCAGGGCTGCGGGCGACTGCTGCGACTGCTGCGACGAGCGGCGCCGCCCCGACAGACGCGCGCTCCAATCTGCAACAATTACACAACCATTAGTGATCAACTACCAGGAGCGTAGGCATACAAGGAGGTTAGTAAAATGGCTCGCAATATCATCATGGCGACGATGACTTGGCCCTGAAGTATTAAAGCGCGGTGTTGTTGTTTGTGTGCGTGTCCTGTTATCTGCACGTTACAAGAACTGTTGAAATCAGCTTCTGATGCTGAACTCTTAGATTGTCTACATAACGTACTAAGAAGGTGGAGTTGATGTTCAAATGTTTACCGGTGCACTCTAACATCCGTATCTATAGTCAAGTTAAAGTAATAAAGTACTTGATACAGCAACATTTTTATGGCAATGGACAAGAATTTAAGCGAAGTTAGAACCGTCAATGAAAGCAAACCTAAGAATTCTAACCTTTGGCAGTTCTAACATCAAGGAATTTAAACTACAGAGAAAAAACCGTATCTTAAACAATGGATTTTACTCAAGTAATCATTATGACTTGTCTTGTTTATAGATACCGGTGTTAGCTTGACCAGCGACGACGCTAGCATCTCAGCTGTCATCAATACGTATTTTGAAGCCTGTTTATAAATTATTCTTATTTTAACAAATGATAAGAAAGTCATTATTTTAATGATAAAACAGTCAAAAAGGGCTCACTAACGCCTCTTTCAGGTGTTGACTGGGATTAAATTGTGACGTATATTTTTAAAAACCGTAAGTCTACTTTACGGTTCGTCAACAAGCGCTGCACACTTAAGTATCAAAACTCAATTCAAATCCCAACTCCGTACCAACAAGCAGTACAACTCAAATACAAAAACGAAGCTTTAACATGAAAACAAACATTTAAAAACTCCGAACGGTTCTGCAGTGAAAAGTAAACAAATAAACAGTCGCTTCCGGCGCCCGCGGCCGTGCCGTGCCGGACCGGCGCCAGGAAACGAACCCGCGACACAACACACACGCCCCGGCGACTGCTGCGCTACAGTTCCCTGCACAGACGTACAAACGGACGGTATTCATATTCTGTATAAATGATCTCGTCTGCTGGAGATTTGAAACGGTAACGTTGAATTGGACACTCGCGTGTTTTGTGATGTGTTCCTGTGACGGCGACGAATTTCATATGCATGCATGTTATGGGAATAGACATTATATTTTGATATTGATGTCTGTCTTAGATTTGATAGAGAACGATTATTATTTTGACTGGTTTGGACTTACTACTATTACACGCATATTGCGGCTAGTGTAGGTTAAAATGCAGAGAAAATCATTAATTTTTAAAGGAACTCTAGGAATTTCTCCTGCATCGTAGGAGCGTTAAGACAAACTTTTAAACTCACACACATAAATAGCCAGACTCGGGAATAAATACCTGTAAGGCATACAAATATATGTTCAGTGCGGGGATAGAACCCGCGATACGCAGCGTAGTAGCCAATTGCTCAGCCACTGTGCCAACCGTGCCTTGAAATGACCGAAAACTATCATCAAAGAAGCTTGTAGAGTTGCTCTTTTTGCAGCCCTTGATTTCGCCATAAATAATTTCAGCTTTATTTTCACCGATATCCATTTCCCTTAGTTTCCGAGCAGTAAACAATCTATAGGCTTGCCCCAATTACAGTAACTAAAAGCAAACAGTTTCGTGCACAGTCGCACACTCGGCACTTTTTGTGTAGTAGCGATAACTCACTGTTGTTGCGACTTTTTGTAGCGACCAGCGACCGGCGACTGATCGCTGCGACTGCTGCCCATTCAGTACAAAGATTAATCATTTGTTTACGAAGGCGTGTTGTGTTACAGATTTGAGTAATTAGGAAGGCCAATATTATAATTACAAGGATTTGTTTTGGAAATTGAAGGATTGATTATTTTCATTTAGGAGATTGATTGTTCCGTTTAAATGTAAAAGGTTTTTGTGTATTATCTAAGTATTCGATGCTCACCTTATGAAATCAAGTGTAATAACCCGCTTGTCTCATGTAATTCGTCTTGCTTGTTAAAACATTGCACCGTTAATCTTAAAACGGAGTTCGTGTAAAGTTTCTAACTTCGCGCTCATCATTAAATACGTAGCGGCAGTCGTAGAGAATTAATATTAATTAACCGTCGTTATCAGTAGGCCGAGTGCACAGTCCCTCCGGAGATATTTTGTAAAAGTTGTGAAAGTCCTCTGAAGTCGCATCGGTCGTCGGTTTATTTGTGAGGATTCACCCTCTTCGTAACTTCACAGAAATGTTTGAAAGAACATCAAGTTGGTAATTTCGTAAACAGAATACATTTAGAAGGTCAACTTTCTTCATCGCGTCGATCCCGTGTCCGGTAAACTGAAAACCCTGCATTATGAACAAGCGTCTTTGGGATTTGTATTGAGTTTTTATCTGCTGCCGCTGTCTTCCGCTGAAGGACCGTACTTCGGGAACTAGTCTTATATCTTTTAGTGGTTTACTATAATAGCGTCAATAAGTATATTATTATCTGTGACTATTGTGTGGTATGGTTCTACTGGTCTCATCTGTAATGTATGCCTAGGGAAGTTTGTGTATGTAGGCACGCAAAAACTTCAATTCAAATTGATTGGACTTTAATGGGATTTAGAAACTCCTAGATTCCTTAATGTTTTCTTTTCATCAGTAAGTTTCCAGAATATTTAATCCATTTACGTAAAACTTTCCTTTTCGACATAAAATATTGATAAGCCGGCTACGACATTGAGTACACGACAACAATACACGGTATGGCACAATTTAGACAATCCAATCTTGTTATTTTGTTCCCCTTTGCAAGGGTAGGATCGTTTTGGGGCGGTCACCCTTCTGTGGCGATTGTCGTAACCTGTAACTACAGCAAGATATTGGACATCTGAATACAAACAATCACTGTTGCTACGGGAACTCGGTAGGAAGAAACGACGGTGTGATTGTTTAGAAACTTGGGATACGTCGATGAATAGGTTTATATGGTTTGCCTTTTGTTGAAAATCGACTGGATTTATCTACCAGAAAATACATAAAATATAAGACTTAAAAACAGGAGCAAATCTGTTGAAAATCATCAAGCAACATAAACGCAACAAGTTATTATTTGCTTTACATAGTCATTTTCCTTTAGTCAGTGCTTCAACCAATTTCTTTTTAAACAAGTCTTGTTAAACAGCGGTAGATATTATCTTTCTCTATTTCCTTGCAAAGTCTCGTGTGTAGCGATAGCGGCGCGCGGCGGCTCGTTGAAAGTGAAGCCTTTGTCGGCTGATTACAGTTCACTCACAGCACGTAAACGGATCAGCAGATTAACTGGCAGCACCAGCACACGCTGGACTACGAGGAGGCACGTTTACTTAAATAATTGCTACTACAACAACATCAATATTATGCATATTTTCGTCGTCGAGTTTGGTAGAGAAGTCTTTGTAGACCCACAATATGTCACGTCAAACTCAAACTCAGGACTAGGATACCTCCCGTCGAGGCTGCGGGTTGTTCGAAAGAGATACCGCGACCTCGACACAGAGGGCTAAGAAGGAATATGGGTGGTTTTCAGTAAGTAGAAGTCTGACACTGTCTACCGCTCTGCGAGCGAGCCATTAGATGGTTTCCCACCAAAAATGGGCTAGGTTACTACTGACAAATTTATAGCAGACACCACAAATAACACACTGCCAGGTCTGCCTATCCTCGGACCCCATGCTCAGTAGCTACGCTTTCACAACACCAATGAGGAAGTCGTGGTTATCTATGAATAACTCACGGTAACTGCCTGCTATAAATCGCTACAAGATCGATCTCGGAGCCATAATCACCGAGCTGCAGGATTAGTGCCAATTAGTGGCCGCGAGATGTTCCCGCTCAGATAAATGATACAGATGCTGGCTGCCGCCCATACACTTGAGATTATGTGGGGCTACTTTGTACACCATCTCAGATAATTAGAGTGACTAATAGAAACTGTAACTGAGTTCAAGATTCATTATTTTCCAAATATTTATCTGGCATTTGAACCAAATTTTTTCTTTGGAAAAAAATATTGATGTTTTGTGACTGAAATAGTTTCAATAGATTCGTAAGCTTTTCTTTTGATCGTCTTTTTTGTCAAAACGTAGGTATGATTTGGCGGATCTACGTAGCTTTCGGTAAAGCCATACAAATGTGACATTTTGTTTAGACTGGTAGGTACACGCTCCTTTATTTAGAGCTTTTTGCTCTTCACCAATAAAGAGTCTTACGATAAAAATAATGCAAATAAATGTGTTATAAACTTAATAAAATGAGACTGGCTCACTTGTGAATACCGATGAGCGGACCTGAGGCGGTTCACAATAGATGGCGGCATTAGGCCGGTTGCTCACGACTCAACGCTCTAATCCTGTTGACTTAGTTTAGAGTTTCTTGGGGAACCTCGTTTGTAGTCGGCCGGTCGCCGGCCGCGGGGTGACTAGCTGTTTGGTAGTCTTTGGGGATAAACTAGAGGCTGTTAATGAATAGATCTATTTGGTCGCGTCGTCAGGACATAACGACGAACAATTAAGTGAATGAGTCTTCTTTTGGAAAAAAAAGAGATAAGTATTTTCTTTTTAAAACCCACATGGTAATCATAGTATGTATGCCACCCACGATTGCCCGGTTGTACGGGTACACTTATTTTGTGATCAGTGCTTTTGTGGCCTAGATTGAGGCCAGTTGTTGTCGCACGACTGACCGGCCTCGTTTGCCGAATCGAGTCGAAGTTGCTATTTTGTACTTAAAAGC
Organism: Diarsia dahlii; assembly: GCA_949775195.1. Lineage (NCBI taxonomy): Eukaryota > Metazoa > Arthropoda > Insecta > Lepidoptera > Noctuidae > Diarsia > Diarsia dahlii. Next base: position 18,862,542 of record OX459212.1, read on the forward strand.
CTGGTGTCATACAACACAACAAGCTTAACTATAACTAATCACGCCCAGTTCACGGCGTAGAGATAATCACTATGATCTCGTACCGCGACTATGTTATCATTATCTACCTCCGCAGTGTGACCATCGTTATTATGCCCGGCTGCGACCGCGACCGGCTTACCCGGCTCAGTGCGGCGCTGGATTATTGCGGATTAATATTTAAACGGTCCTGATCGGAATACTGATGTTAAACGCACTAATTGTGTTGTTCTGTCTTGCTGACAGCAACACGGACTAGATTTGTCCGGCTATAAAGGATCGAAGTCGTTCGAAAAGACTTACGAATGTTATATTTTATACAAAAATATTACTGCCATCAGTCAGTGATGGTAAAGAAGTCCTCTGAATAACCGAGACAAAATACTTTCTAGAAAATATTCTATGAAAGTAGCGGATTTATGATTTATGTTTTTTTCAGCTTTTTATGTGAAATGGCCCTACTCTTGTCTTGAGGACAGAAGAATCTTGGTGTCTTTGGAATCTTGGTGTTCGAAAGTGGATCTTTACGGCCAGTGTGTGATTCAACCACGATTCAACAGCCTTTAAAATAAAATAGCTATCTCCACGACCACAGTCTTCTCCACTCATTATACTAATAAATATTCTTTGTTCATCTATTAACAAGCAGTCTCGTTGAATGGAGGATGAGTGATGGTGGTCCAGGACCGACCATTACTTACCGTCGCACTTTGAACGACTGTTTGTTCGAACCGAGAGGACGGCCCATTATGTGCATATCTTTACACACTTCGGGTATAATGTAGTAATTAAAGTATCCTTTACCTATATACCCCGTTGTAGGTAGATATAATTGATTATGAGGCCAGAAACAATACCAGCAATTAAGTTTTCATTACTTTTACTAGCCACCAGTACCACTCTTATTTTCGGGATTTTCCCATAAGCCAGCAGGGCTACAAAAAGTACTTCAGCAACATAGAATAAAAAGTACCTACTACAAAAATAAAAGTTATTTATTAAAAGGTGTGATTTATATATAAGGTCCCATTAAAATAGGTGGACAAATTTTAACACAGCGTTCAGTACGTCTAACCAAAGATATCCAAGTAAAAAAAACACTGATTGAAGTGATTTTTTTTTGACATAAAATGTTGGGTAACTAACACTTTTAGTGTATTCGCTAGCTGTTTTATTTTCTTGTAAGTATCTAATGCGTTTTTCTTACTTTCTTTTTTTACCATTGTCCTTATTTTGGCGGTCTGAACATTGAGGTATATGGAATGATTTCTAAAATTTTGTCCACCTATTTGAATGGGACCTTATATACACCCCTTATCATAGATCACTTTAATTTGAGTAATAATTAGATAATAATTGATAATAATAAATAATAATTATTGATTCTTATCTAGTCATTTTGTGCTTTTTGTAACTACAAATAGTTAGTTATCTAGCGATAAACACAGTTTAAGCGTGAATATTCATAGATTCATGTAGATAATAATGTCAAACTATTAGGGCCCATTACCGCAGCGTGTGTGAGGTCACGCCTCGCCACAGACCACACATAGACCGCGCCGCCCGAACTTATCTGTGGTTCAGTTTGAACGAGAACTTTACATTTCGAGAAGTACATACGTGTCTTTGGGTTAGTTTGTCTGTGGCTGAATCTGATAGTCTTTTGAAAGTAAAGTTCCTCTGTGTCATAAGACTACTAGTGGTTTAATAAATTGTGTATAATATGGTTAAGACATGGTTAAGGGTTAATTATGATTTAAGATGGTAACACCGAACTGTGTAAAGGCTCTTCTTGTTTGCAAACTGTTAGTAACGCAGTGCACAGCGGAACTTCTTATCGAATCATCCTCAACCGAAACTTCAACACATAATTGAACCCCATTGTTACATGACATCCAAAATTCGCTTCATTATAACATCGAGCCGAGTTTCCATTGTATCGGCCGCGGCTGGACAACGAGCGATAGAACTAATGAACCGTGACATACTGATACAAGGTTCCAGTGTTGTGGAGCACGCACCCAGGGTATCTTACAACATTCATTATTATATCTAGGCTAATACAATAACTTACCTAGCCTGAAGTATTTCTAGATATTAAGAACAATTATAGCATTCTGTGAAGGATTAGCTTCAGACAAGAATAGTCGAGGATCGAGTTGACTGGCGAGCGAGTGGTCAGTCCGGTAGGAGACTTCTTATAGTCATGGTAATGATAGCACTGGAGTGTTGAACTTTCCAACTATCCTTACATTTTCCACCTTTAGTATGGGATCAGATAAGAGTCAAACCGGATACAAATAAATACCAGTATTTTACATAGAGTGACTGCTCATCTGATGTCCACAAACTAGTTAGTACTCGATTTTAAGATACCCCTATAAGGCTGGATTGGCACTTGTCAGACATTTCAAGCCACTGACTACCTGTCTCAACTATCAAAGATCCGATTCGGAGTGCGGAGGAAACTCGGCATGAAATGTATGTTCACCCATCCACTGGAACTACCTAGGCCAAAGCGGCTTAACCTTGTAGATTGATCCGTGTGGTTATCTGTTATCATTTAGCCACGAATTTTCCAAGCACTCTTCTACAAATACAGGCATTGAATCACTGCCAACGGATCAATGGACGATCACGGACATGCAATAATTCACCAGCATTCAATATGTAAAGACGTCACAGCCAGATTGATTGACAATGGCTCCCGCAGGCATATCATGTTCCGGACACTAAAGCCGAGCTTACATGACTGTATTGTGTGTACACGTATATTGAATTTATGCGCAAATGGCTGAAATCTGTACCACCTCGTTCCCAAAACACATAATTCGTCTCTTATTTTCGAAAAGCATCGCCATAATACCTATTGTCATAAAAGTTAAAATGGCTTTCCCATCAGCTGCTCGGGGTTCCATTTAAATACATTCTTAAGGTAACAATACGCACCGAGGCGGAGAGGGCTCTACAGCGTTATACAGCGCTATATAACGCTATACAGCGCTGTGCTGTATACACAATATACGGTCCGTACAATGCGAGCTGTCAATACGGACTGCTCTCAACTGCTTCAAGATAAATGAGAATTTATCAGAGCGAGCCGCATGGAGGCAAAATATCGGCTACAATGTCAGCAGAACGGCCTATGTTTGGCAACAGGATTTTTAAAAACCAGCGGATGTAAAAAAGTCGGTAGAAAGAATTTCAGTCGGGTCAGTTACTTATTTTCATAAATGCAATGGTTTTTGATAGTTGCACAATGCACGGTCTATGCTCTGAATTGAGTTTGAGTTTTTTAAAGGCAAGCACTTTTGTATTTAAAAAAAATGAATTCAATAACATTGTTCTGCTGGCCTCTTTAGCCTGAAACCAATCTGGCACAACTGCGCAAGGCTAAAGCCGCGCGGCCCACAACGGCCCGGCCCGGCCCAGCGCGGCCCGGCGCGGCGGTGTACCGAATGTCGTTCAACAATGGACGCCAACCCTTTGTGCGGAAAATTCGGAAAAGGATCCATTATTAGGATCCGTAAGACTCGTATTGTTAGGAGATTCTTGTAAATAAGGAGGATTGCGGTTATTTTTAGTAAGGTTCATTGTTTTGTTGAGATTCTGTCGCGGCGTGTGGTTCGTTAAGCTTGCTGGATAAACAGATAATTGGATTAGCTGAGTCATTCGGTTCTTTTTATTTTATTTCTCGAAGACGATTGTACTAAGCCAATACCAATTAAACAGCAGCGCGTGTAAGCAATTTATTATGTTTACTATGGTTTCATTAGTTAATTATCAGGTTTGTTTTTAATTGATTGTGGTGGCCATCTTTTTTGGAATTCTCTTCGTAAACATTGGGATCCTACATTTCGTACTTTATTTTTATAACACAACTTAAAATCTAAACTAACTTAAATACCTAAGAAGCCTTTGTGTCTATAATAAAACAGCCTACAATGCACTAACTAGGTACAATGTAAGCAACAAGCCTGGTTGCCTGGCTGCCCTCAACGCTGCAATGTTAGCACATTGTGCAGCAAGCTGCAGTAAGTACGGGCTATGTTCACAAGTTACGATACATAAGTTATGGCGTAGGTTCGCCCCAATTTACTGTTTACTGCAGTTCACTGGGGTTGCCTCAAACTAGCGCTCGCACCAATATTATAAACTTGTACTTTTATGGGTTGTTAGGTGTCCTGCTTTACAATATTACAATAAGTTTAAAAATCTAAAACCCGACTACTAACAAAATCGCGGTGTTAAAAGTAGAAAACAAGAAAATAACTCTTGTCTGATATTCTTCGTAGTCGCATGCCACTGATACCTGATGATCATCCATGGCATTCTCATTGATACATAAGTCAGCTACTGATTGCCATTAGCAAGGTGGCATGCGACTACGAAGAATATAAGACAAGAATTATTTTCTTGTTTTCTACTTTTAAGACCGCAATTTTGTTAGTAGTCGGGTTTTAGATTTTTAAACTTATTTTTTTTATTTGACTTTTATTTTTGTGTGTTACCTAAATGTAATAAATACCCGCATTCTAAACGTATATGTTGACTAAAACTATAATATAATATACATATTTATTATACATATTATTATACATATCGCTCGTCAAGACCTTTCATTTGATACCAAACATGTTATGATTATCTCAAATGATTTTTTTCAATGTTATAATCTGACATATAACTAGCGTCATAAAAATATTTGATACTTACAATTTATATAGCCTATGACACCCGGGCTATTCTTACGAATCTATTGACACCTCATTTATTTAAATCCGTTCTGTAGTTTAGGCGCTACGGTGGAACATACATACATACATAGATACATACATAGACTGCCAAAATCATTACCCTTCCTTTTGGTTTCGCCGTAGTCGGGTAAAAATAACTTATGATGAGCTTCATTTACTACTAGAAAAATAAGCAAAAGTAAAGTCTTATTCCAATTAGTCAATTCAGTAACTGGCAAATAACCAATAAGCTAGAACTTTCAGTACAGTGCGATCAAATTATCTTGGCAGCTCTGAACATAGGCTTTGCGAAATTTTACGCATGTAAACTTGGGAATAAAACTGTTATTGCCAGTTACAACAATACTTAAACGATCAGAAAATATCTAATTTAAACAGTGAGAAATACAAATAAAATAAATATCATAACACTTTTATACATTCGTTGTAACAAAATGACCTGCACGAAGTTCGGAGCTGCCAAGATAATTTGATCGCACTGTACCTACATGAAACATTAGACCCACGTCAACAACGACCCAGACGATACTCCACCCACTACACAAAGAAACCTAACTTACAACTCAATTTAACAATACTAAAGGTAACTGGCAACACTATCGTCATCTCCGCCACAACTATTTCTCACCTGGCAATATTTCGTGTACTCGCGGTAAGTGAAACTGGTAACTTTGCGAAGTGCTGTTACTTATATCGCAACTTGGTTAACTTTAGATATCGATACTATTCCCGCGCGGCTGCACCCGATACTTTCTATTCTACCCTCGACGCCGCGATCTTTAGCAGATAAAAGTTTTTTTAATAAACATTCTTGTGTATAAAGAACACTATAATATCCATGTCATGGAGCTTGAAATATTCAAGCAAATCATCTCACTTTCAAACTTAAGGCTTTTCATTATTTATTTATAGACGCAGCAACTTAATGTCTCCTGCCATTTAGTTGTCTGTACCTACTCAAGCTTAAAATAGTTCCCCGTGTTGTGTTGTCCCCCGTGTTGTGTTGTCCCCCGTGTTGTGTTGTCCCCCGGGACTCATAAAAGCTGAGGGGCACAGCCCACTGCCGCCAGCCACCTTTTATAAGTCCTACTTAATGACTGTTCCTTGAAAATATCCTATAATAGAAATCTACAAATCATGCTTTCGTTATTTATATAGTTATGTGTACTTATTAAATCTATGTCACAAATAAGCCAGCTTATAAGATACTATATAATTTTGATCAGCTATTATAATAATCCCGTATTCAGGTAGTAGCGATAATGCGGCTAATCCCGCTCTAACAAAGTTCCCGCACGTTTGTATAACGAGACAATGGCGCTAACGTTTGAATATCGCTCATTACGTGCTTATTAAGTAGGCTATTAGCCGTCAGTGTTGCGACCGATGTCGGACACTACCGGACACCGGACAGCGGGCGACACTAGGGAGGAGATAACGTTGGATGTTTAGTGATTTTCCGGACACTACCTCTAGCTAGAACAACGAATATTCGGACGTGTACCACTAGTGTGGGATGCTAACGGCGAGTCCGGACACTAACTCCAGGGCATTTACTCCGGACGCTGAACAATCGGACGGCGAGGGCTGAGCTTGCGTAGGATTTGTGCGACTACCGAGGTGGCAGTTATTGGATAGATTATTAAAGTGATTATTTGGAATAGATCTTTTTATAACAAATAGTGTTCCACTGCTGCCCTGATCCAGCTGGTTTTTAAGTGTTCTACGATAAGTGGTCGTGGTGTAGGTAGAGTGGAACTGGAAGTCGTCGGTTTGCCTTCGACCAGCAGTGGGTTTACGTGTCTACTAGTATGTAACTACTATTAATATCATAAACGGGATATTTACCATGTTTGATTGTTGTTTCGAGTTCCCGATATTTCGGCGCTGTTACAAGCACCATGATCACGGATAAACTGAAGTCATTGCGGGTGGATGTTTATGAGCAGACAAAACGGTCTACCCTCTTTCTAGTTCGTTTTTTGCGTTCGGCACCACTACCATTGTCACTCACTACACGATTCTGTTCCCGACACACGAAACTCACTGTGTCCACTCGCGAACTTTTTTCGTCACTTTTTCGGTTTTTACACAGTTGAACCACTGGATTCCAGGCTCTCGACAGTTGAAACCCGTCCTCCCGGTTAAAGTTTTTGTATTTGGTGATTTCAATGGCCTCTCTAACCAGACGAGGTATATAGTGGCGTTCTGTCGAGATGACCTGAGGGTTATGCAACTCAATCCAGTGGTTCGATCCCGATTCCAGAAGATGCTCAGCTATGGCCGATTTGTGAGTGTCATTATTCTTCACCGCCCTAATATGCTCGGATATACGACAAGCCACCGTACGTTTTGTCTGACCGATGTACGACTTGCCGCAACTACAGTCTACTTTATAAACACCGGGTTTTTCCAGCGGAAAGTTGTCCTTCGGCGAACGCAGCATCTGGGATACTTTCCTGAAAGGAGTGAAGATGGTCTTTACGGCGTATTTCCGAAGAATATTCGCAACCTTATCTGTCACTCCCCTCACATATGGCAAAAATGCTGGCTGCCTCTCAACCTCGCACTTCCGGTGCTTATGATAAGTTTTTCGTTTAGATTGTGCGAACTTCCCTGTATATCCATTCCTCCGTAGGACCTCCTGCACATGTGTTAACTCAACACGTAAATGTTCCTCGTCGCATAGATCATATGCACGGTTAATGAGTGAAATCACTACAGAGTTCAGCTGCCTGGGATGGTGATGAGAATCAGCGTGCAGATATCTATCCGTGTGAGTCGATTTCCTGTAGACTGAGTGGCTTAGAACACCGTCAGTACGAACCCCTACTTTTACGTCCAAGAATGGAATTGTCCTCTCTTTTTCCATCTCGTAGGTAAATTTTATTTTATCATGTACCTATGCCATTAAGATGTTCCAAGCATACTTTTACATCTTGTTCGTCCCCTTTAATTATACAAAAGACGTCATCAACATACCGCTTCCATAGGTTTATTGGTGTAGGTGAAATGGGGACTGCCAACTCTTCAAAATGCTCCATCCAAATGTTGGCTACCACTGGAGCCACTGGACTGCCCATGGCTACACCATCAAGTTGCAGGTAATATTGACCTTGGTACACGAAGTAACTCGTTGACAAACAATGATGTAGTAGGTTGATGTATTCTACTGGGATGTTATTTTCTTGTAGTTTAATCTTAACAACCTCCATGCAGTCCGCCACCGGTATATTCACATTCGTGAATAAGGACATTCCTTATTCTCGTCCTAAACCGCCCCACCCCTGTTGACTGCACTAGCGTTATCTAATATCGTGTAAACTGTCTGCTTCACGATTTTAGCGTTTATCTCCTGTTACCACTACTGCAGCGTACGGACAGGCTGAGTGTAGATAATTATACATGTTAACGTCCACACACATCAGACAGAGTCAGTTAAGATTTGTGTAATTGAAGTGTCCTCAGTTTTTATTTGATTTGATACTAAGTCGCAAAGTGAGAGAGTCGTAGAGTGTTTAAAAAGAAACGAACGGTACGAGCCAATGTTTTTGCAGCCTTGAGATACGCTCAGGTTAAGCCTAAACACGTGTAAATATAAGCCTATTCACTACGCTCTTTAAAAGTTTTGAATAGACTGTTTTTCCTTTAAAAAAATTCCGTATTCCATGAGGAAATCTCTCATTCTTTATGATTTCTGCCGCTGTATCTACACCTCATTCTAATAATATCAAGTTCAACGAAGTATTCCAAAGTAACTTTTTGCAAGTTCAATCATTTAATCTCGCCTCAGTCGTGTGACTTACAGAGTAACGCCTTAATGCCAATTATCCCGGAGCCGGCGCGCGGCGCCGAGTCCCGGGCCCCGTGCCCGCGGGCGTCTCTACGACGGGAACTGTGAGCGCACCTCTAGCGATACAGACAGACATTTTATATGTTAAATTGACTGTGTTTGTGTTTGAGGAACAGCTTTAGTAACACTTAGGTAGCACTGATTTAGAGAAATAAACATTAGTTTGTTTGATTACACGTCTTGATGTGACAAACAACCGCTTAAGATAACCAAAATAAACTACTGAAACTGCCTCAAGAAGCAAGCAGAGCTTACACTACGGCATACACGAGCAAAGCAGCTGTTTTGACATAAGTACGAACTCAGTTGCTATGCGCGGGTACTTACGTACCCAGAGAAATATAAAACTAAATAAATAACTAGGCAATCTTCTGCGAGCCACATTTTCAGCACAACAACGTTGACATTTACGGAGAACACAAGAGTATCCAACCTTATGTAGGACGACAATAATAACCTTCTATTCAGACTGATTCTATAAAAATAGCTTGTAAAGGGCAGCCCTGTTATTTCTGTGTGTATAGAGGAGAGGACGCGGGCGAGGGTCGAGCCACACTGTCAGATAACATAGAAGATCGACGCAACACCACTTGAATCAAACAATCAAAACTTTAACTTCCTTCCTTGCCTCGTTTAACTCACTCTTGACTTTGCTGGTCGAATGTCTTTAAATCGGTTCCCATACCACCCGATATCGGTTCCCGTACTGGTTTCATTTTTTAAGTTGCGACACGCCAGAGAGGGGTTATGGTAAAGCGTCAAACTCTGGATTTGTGTCCATTTAAAAACCATAAGCTCGCCACCTATTTCATGGAACTTACCATAACTGCGAAATGTGGGTGTACTTATAGGGTACAAGCTCTGTATAGAGTGACGGGGATTATGGGCGTGACTTTATGAAAACTATGAACATACAAAAGGGCAGCCGTCGATACCCAATCGTATTGTTTTCTTAAGCTCATTATGTTGCGTGTAGAGCGACTTCTGTAGTGTTTGTGTGGTCGTTATACAGGGCGTGCTCAGGTGCGCGTACGTTCACGCTCTGGTAACTTGTTGCGCGTGCCAGTGGCGCGGCTACACCTTCTATGTGTGGCTGTGTCTTTGTAATGTGGCGGGTTTCTTTTATTCCTACGTTCTGTTAATGGCTTACATGACATGGGGGATGGCCTAAGTAATATCGTGTGCATACCACAACTCACAACCGAACCTACTAATGATTGCTATAGCTGGGAGCAGGTTAGACTTTTGATAATTAAGTACACAAAAGAACCTAAAGTCTTAATTATGTTCCTGAAACTCGAAACCGCAAGAACTTTCTATACACAACACAAAACACCTGTGTAACTTTATTACCTTCATCCATCTTAATTTAAAGAATAATTTTATCGCGCCAAAAGTTTTATCATTCGCGGCGCAGTAGTTCCGGAGACATACAATTTGTGAATAAACTCATAAATTGCGGATGTTTTTACAATAATATATGTTATTCAAGATACAGGGGAACTTGGATATTGGACGCTTTTTAAAACTTCAGCTCACGTGCGTACTTTGCAAGAAACGGACGATACTCAAGCTAAACGAAAATGAAACTTTAAGCAAACAAAATAAAGTTCCAAATTGAATGCACTTGAGTATACCCTCCGACCCCTATCAAGACGTTGAATAAAACACTAAAATCGTAAATCTGGCGTTTTATTATATAAAAGCTGACGGCAACTGATTGCTTCGTTCTTTTAACAATATTTCTTCCGAGGACTTTCTCTAGTAAATTAAATTCCGGAACTTATCTACCCTCCATCGCGTCAGGTGTACACTTAAATAATACAGAGCACGACAGCATTTACATTAAAGGACATTAACAGCTATGTCGATTGACATCCCCTACATACAGCACAACTAACGCACAATCACTTTACAATCAGTAGCGCGCGTTACGCGTTACGCCCACCTGCCACCGATACAAAAAAAGTACGCGCACCAAAAACGCCGGTAGCCCCAAAATGTAATTTTAATATGAATCACTGGCTCTTTAGTCGCAGTCACCCCGGGTGCCATTACGTCCCCTCCAGGTACACCCCGCGCACCCCGCGCGTACCCACGGGCCTCCCCGACACTATTATAGTCGTTGAGCGTATTTTATTGTTACATGTGTCCCCTTCAGACGGTGGATGTTTAATTTGCGTTATTGCTCCGTTTGCCAGTTCTTGTGATACTATCAGCTTTTTTTGTTCACGAGTGTTTGTAGATAGGGACTCCTATTTCTTTATGATCAAGTGCGAGAGTTGTATTACAAAAACGTCAATCTAGTTTCTTGTGTTCTATGAAAAAAATACCTCAACGCAAAATCAAAGTATTTTCGTAGTCCAGTGCGACCGACATAGCCTTGAGGAAAACATGATAATGACTATATTGCCAAAAGCAAGTCAACTACCCCAAATAGCATCCACGACATAATCCTGTCTCGTTAGCCCCACAACCCCGCAACCCCATGATAAACGAATAAATATAAACAAGGGACAGATAACCACACAGAGCGTGAATCCGGCCATTAACTGTCGCGACACAATAATGTCGGCGTTGCCTAAATCATGTCCACACTGGTGGAGGTGCTACCAGGGTATGTCACTGCCGCGGTGACGCAGTACAGGTGACACAGTAGAACCATTGTCTCCAGGTATAGTCTCGACACAATAATGTCGGCGATGGCTAAATCATGTCCACACTGGTGGAGGTGCTACCAGGGTACGTCACTGCCGCGGTGACGCAGTACAGGTGACACAGTAGAACTATTGTCTCCAGGTATAGTCTCGACACAATAATTTCGGCGTTGGCTAAATCATGACCACACTGGTGGAGGTGCTACCAGGGTACGTCACTGCCGCGGTGACGCAGTACAGGTGACACAGTAGAACTATTGTCTCCAGGTATAGTCTCGACACAATAATTTCGGCGTTGGCTAAATCATGACCACACTGGTGGAGGTGCTACCAGGGTACGTCACTGCCGCGGTGACGCAGTACAGGCGAAACAGTAGAACCATTGTGTCCAGGTGTAGTCTCGACACAATAAAGTCGGTGTTGACTAAATCATGACGGGAGTTACCAGGGCTTACTTACCAGGTATAACAGAACGATTTACTGTATCCCTACTTGGGTATACAACCAGTGCGTTTACGAGCCTTATTGCAAGAAAATCAAGGAAATAAGTTACGAGGAGAATTAAACGAGAGAAGTAAAATTAATATTGAATGTTTCTAATGATAATAACGTAGAGACGTTTTACGAGCATGATGTGATGTGACTTACAGTCATGTAAATTCGGTGAGTTAGAAAGTGTACTTACTGCTTATCTTTTTATCCTGTGGTCTCGCAAAGGGCCCGTGACGTCACCGGTCTAATGGCGTCTACCCGAACCATTACACTGTGCCCAAATTGCATTTACAACACCAAAAGTAAGTCAAACGATTTGAAACCTTACTTCTACTTGATAAAGTTCAAATTAAGTTGAGATAAAGTGGCAGTTTACTTACGACGCGGCGTATAATACAGTAAGTAAATCGAGATTTTGAAGGTGTAATTGTGTGTAAAGAATGTAATTTTGTTAAAAATGTAACGTTTTGGCACAAAGTTTGTTATTTTGAGGTCAGGGATTTGTGGTTGAGGTTCAGAAGTCGCTTTACTAGTAGATTTAAACCATTTAACTTTCTAACAGAAAATAAAATCAGATTTATGATTTACAAAAAATATATTAGGGGTTACATGTACATTTTGTTCACACCTTTAGGCAAAGACCATTAACGAAACGCCCTATTTCCACAGCCCTAATTCGGCACGCGTGAGGGTAGAACTACAAAAACCAGCTGAAAGGACCCGCCGCCGCGCGCCGCACAGAACATCATCTAATTACCCCTTTTTTGTCCCACTTTTGTTTTACCAGGGTTTTACTTAAATCGCTTTTCGGTTCCTAAATAAACCGCAATCCGAAAAAGCTTTCATCGTAAATACTATGTTGAACATAATTTATTATTACAACGAAAATGTATTTTTATGTGTGACAATTAATGTAGTCGTCAAAGTATTGAAGTGAACTTTACCAGAATAATATACAAATCAAACAAAATATAAGTGTCTGTTTGTTTCGCCTAATCTCCGAAACTGCAGAATGGCGGATTACTGATGTTCTAGGTCTCGCTAATTAAGAATTAGGTTTTCGTGCAAAAAAAAACCCTTGAAATTGATAACAAAATTTTATGAAGTATTTTTTTTTATAATAATTTACACACAGTTAGTTAAAAAAAAAAAACAGCGTCGCTATTTGTGTACAACAGCGTTAGTGGTTGCTAAAATAAAAACTGCTACTCACAAAATAAACAACCTTTCATACAAAACGTAAAAAAAAACTTCCATCAGCGAGGTTTGTTTTCGATGCTAACGTTTTTATTTGCATATATCGAGAGCATCACAAACCGGAGTACCGTCAGCTAACGTCATAAAACAAAACAATGCTCTACCATAGATTTATATACACGATAAATAAAGTTGTGATTTATTGCTACAGTGAATGACAATGGCAACGCTCTGGATCAGATAAAATTGTGAAATGATTCGCTCAAAACACACCAAGTTTTGTGTCAAGACAACACACCTTAGTTCTCTAATGCCATATTTTTGGCAACTGTAATAATTTAGCGGAATAAAGCCAGCTGTCAGAGGAACACAACGGATGGCGGTATCACGTGACCAGAGACAAAGCCAAGTGATTCAAACTGCCGCCACACCGCGGCCGCGCGCTTTGATGTGAACTATAACTAAACGTTAATGCGCAACAAACGCGAATGCCGACATCAAGGAGATAGATGGAGAAGAATCACTGAAACAACACGCACAGGCAGAAAGCAAAGTTTTTTTAGACCAACAATTTTTATTAGGCCTTTTAAAAAGATCAGTGCCTACAGTGAAGTTATAATTATAACAAATACTACAGGTAATAAAACAACGAACAATATCATTGAAGTTATAAGGGTTTTATAAAGTGTGGTACGAGATGAGGGTGAAAATTCGATTACTTATCCCAACACAGGCTGGTATTACCTATTTATTAAAAGTCTAGCTTCGCTTTCCCAAGTCTAGACCCTTCTCGATCCCCAATCAACTGCAGAAGACAATTCCCGACAGACGACGATTTACAAAACGACTCACGTAGGTGCACGTACAGTCGTACACCGATACACAAAAACAGTTAAACGTATCGCTAAAGCACGTACGAATCGATTGAAAACTCCAACATTTTCAATCAATCAACAGGATTTTTTCTTTGTTTTTCTTTGCAACCCTACCAACCCTTTTTTTCACTATGGTTGTGCGGAGTAAACCTACTGTTCGTGTTGAACTGTGTCCGCCAGTGTCCTACCATAAGATACGTGACGTCATCACTATGGCGGACACGGCGCCCATGCACGTCACACATGGGAGGCATCCTTCCTAATTTAATTAGAAAACGATAATAGACTGTTAAATAGAACTCGCTTGTCATTTTGACACCCAACAGCTACAATGATCAATGAAGTCGTGGTAATTAAATAAAAAAAGTATTCATAGTGCATACTAAGTCTACCCCTACTTACTGCTACAGCAATTCTGTTTCCGTTATCTTGACAATTGATTATTTTTTAATCACAATCAATTCTTTTCATTAAGCATTTTATACCGGAACCCTTTTTCACTTGACTGTTACGAGTTTCAAATAGCCGAAGGATCTTACTTAGAAATGTATGACTTCCCGAAGCCATGAAATATTTTTATTAAAAAGGAAACTTCGTGGAGTTCTCATCGACCTCCAAAGTTCTCAATTAAATGCCGATCCCTCAATCACGCACCACGTCCCTGCGACGTGACAACTTGCCGAACTCCCGACACCTCGGAATTAGGACGAACTGGTACCAACGCACCAAAATACCACAAAGTACCACGGAGTACCAGTAACAAAGTACCGGCGGAAAAGGTCACGTATTGTGCTAAATACTAAGTTATACTTTCTTCCAGTTTTCCTTTGTTACTACACTGACTTCATTTGTGCTTTTTAGAAAAGTTATTTATCTAGGTATTGTATATATAGAAAACGTTAGAGTAACTCCAAAATATTGTCTAACAAATTATTGTTAGAATATTTTGGAAAATCTCTACATTGTACAAAGAAAGCACAATAAAATAAGGCTATTTAAATTAGAGCATTTAGCGTTTTAATATGCTTGTATGGTCATACTCATACAAACTTGTACAATAACCGTTACCATATTCAACCCCGCAAACAAATACCGAGCCTCAATATCCAATAAAATGCCAAAAAGCCGACGTTCCTGTCACCAAACGAGTTCTCATAATTAAAATTCATATATTACCACATAATTAAGTGGTTCTGTGTAGGGATGAACCGCACACAAACGAGGTGGACCCACTCGCCCCACTCGTCCCTCTCGGCCCTGCTAATCCTAAAATAAGGGGCGATATTAAAATCGTTCCCGCTCAAGGGTTGAGATCAAACTCTTGCTAGATAATTTTCATATGAAAATTCTGGCGCAGCTTATTGAAATGATTCAGTTGGGGGTTAAAATATCTTGTCGTAAAAAAACATTGAGCTTTCCTTAAATTTCGTTTCAAAAGGTTTTATCTTCCCGCGAACTGTCTGTGTCATTTTATAAAGAGAACAGAGTAGGCAGTGTAACTCGTAATACGAACAAATGGGTTGGCGTATTTCACAAGAAAATTAATTCCAACTTGAAAATGAAAAATAGCAAAGTTTATCATAAAAATATACTATTTCAGAATTAATGAAGATCCTGGAGCCGTAGTAAACTTGTGATAATGTAAAGTTAGTTTAGCCAAAAAGTATTATTGTGCTGATTTATTACTTAGGAGGTACACAAGAAAGTCCTGCTTATTGAGGCAATATAAAATGTTTCATCTTAAAATGTTAATCACAATTAACAATAAAGTTAAAAGGCCTCATTCGCTTCCAAATAAAAAATAGATTTTCACTAAATACAAAATTGCTGCTACTTTTATCCGAAGCGGCTCTCCATCATCATAAAAATATAAAAACTAAAATTCAAACTTCTTATGCACCAAGATGTCCAATTCTAGCTAAACCTTGGTGTAATCCATGTGGTCTACATCTCATAGATATGATATTTCATGCCGAGTGGTGTAAGCGGACCGATTGGTGAATCGTATGCGTACAAGATGAATAGTAAGAACAAAGATGCACCTGAGAGCTCGCGATTGACACCATTCCCAGCCGGATTGGTGTCGTGTGGAGCTTTCAGCCATCCATGTACCCTGTAGTGTGTGCTTTGTGACTGACGTGTGAGATTACATGGCTGTCAATTTCACGAGGTTTTGCAATACATACATGCATCATTACTCGCTGACAGGCTGACAGGCAAGTGACAGACAAGTGATGCGTTAACAGGTCTTTAGGAACCGCAATACATCCAGTGTCATTATACAAAATTTTCATGTCTTATCCATTAAAAGCTTGCGGAGTAAGTAGTTAAAGTGTATATTGGGAGCTAGGACAGCTCTTTAAAGATACCATAGTTTTTATCAAGAAAGAGGTTTCAAAACTGAATAAATGTTTCGAATTAAGTAAAAGTCACAACGAAGCATGTAAAACGAAAAACTAAACAACACTGCTCTCCCAAAATGGACATTATTATTCAAAAACTGCACATAATTTTCCCAAATGCCGCATTTTTCCGCCACGATCCCGTTTAATCCGCTCGCGCCCGAGTCCGCGCCTAATCCCGGGATCATCGCGCCCGTAAGATCACGGACTGGCCATGACGAGAACTATTGGCAATAGCGGGACGCGGGATGCGGGATGCTCATCTGTCTTGATCACAGACGCTGACCTGCCTACCCCACGTGCGTGTGGGAGACGTATTAGCGAGCTCTGATTGACGCGCGGATAAATACCGAGCCGTCGATACGACACCTGTGAGGGTTGCATCAATCTTGATTATAGGGGTGCGAGACGTTGTGGTCCTGTCTTCCTGAAGCCTGGCGGAAGAAGTAAGATACAGTCAGAAAATGACATATAGTATTCCAGTTACTGACAAACCTTCGACCAGTGTGCATTTGATTTTAAGGCTATTAAATTAAATGAAGGAGGATATATATATATATATATATATATATATATATAAAAATGTACTTACCTACAACTTATGTACTCGTATGATATCTAAGTTTTATGGTGTTTGTAATGAACAGGGGTAATCCTCGTGTGGAATATCGTGTGCGAGAGAATCATCATAATGACTATAGCGCGGTCACATTAACTTGACGCATCTCTGCGTCTAGTGTCAAGCGTCTAGTGTCAAGCGTCAAGTTAATGTGACCAATTAGTAGTACAGTAATTATCTTTCAGTCTATCAATTTTGAGGTGAATGTTAAGACTTACGTTCTACTATTAATCTTTGGTTCTACATAGTTGTCATGAATAACGTGACCTCTAATGTGCGAAGTTCAGGTCATTAGGACGACCTACCGCAGATCTAACTTATGGCTAAGTTTACGAACATGATTTAGCAAGCCATTATTGTTTGAGCAGAGGTTACAACTATGTCATAGGGTTTAGACTAATCGTTTCATAAAGTCATGTTTTTGAAGACCTTTGAATGTTTACCAAAGAAACGTTGTTTCAACAAAGAGATGGCCGCCTATTTCAGGTAGAATTACAGCTAAAAATAGCCCTGGGCCTCTTATCAATGGAAGTGTATAAACGGGCAGCCAACACACTCCACTTTTACGGGAATTCATCACATTTTCTTCAAAAAAGTTTTAATTAAAGGTCGGGCAGACACCTGCCCGCGGCGAGGCGGGCAGTCCCGGGAGGCAGGTATATGTTACCGTCTTATATCGACAAGACACTGCGGGGAGTACCACTCAGGAGCTCACTTGAATTTTGATAGCTTTTCAGACTGTTGTGGTTGTTCTTTCTATTAATGGAGGAACTGTTCTACTTCATTTTTGTATCTCATCATTAATTGAGAAATACGTATTAATATCTGTTATTTAGCTAAACATGAGAAATTCGACCGACTACTAAACTCTACTTAGATTATAGTTCGCTCAGACAACATTAGTGCTTAGATCGAGAGCACTAAACTTGTGCTAACTGCACAACTAACTACTCACTAACAACACAACTTATGAGATTGTGACGACTGCGTTAAGCCTGCTCCACACCAAACTGAATAGAAGACAGCACTACTTAAATACGAGTAGGTATACGGTTAGATAACCCTACTCAGTACAATAGAGTCTATGTTCTATTAAGACAGTAATTTACATGACAATGTGGTGCCCGTACGTCTTCATCAAAGCTGCTACGAAAACCGCAGCATTCATTAAAATCAGATTTAGACGCATGTGTATAAGAAGCGTGGCGTATGAGTATTAATGAAGTTGCTTTGATATTCAAAATAATGAATATTTACTGCTTAGTACACACGGCTACACATCAAGCTATACATTTCCAGTATAAGCTGGTCTCGCATTGTATAGGATTTCCGTACAGTGCGAGACCAGCGTAAACTGGAAATGTATAGCTTGATGTGTAGCCGTGTGTACAGCCACGTGTTCCTGACCGGTTTGACTTTTAGATTCTGTAGCTGTTTTCTCATTTTCCGTGTGAAACAGCCTCTACAACATTAGAGCGAGCTCCGTGCGCTAATAAACCAGTAATCAGTCGGTTTACGAGTTGCTCCGTGTCGCAGTGTGTGCGCGACCTTACCCGACTGTGTGCTGTACGCAAATATGTGTGACGAGCGAATGTGCGCGTTTATTAATATGACGTCATGGTGGCTTCATTACGAGCCCTTACACAAATAACACCCTGTGTGTCGGTACATTTAATGAGGGAGATTTAAAGCTCGCTTGAATCTCTAGAAATGCCTAATTAATAATCCTTCAAATTAATTTCCTATTTGAATGGGGCTGCTCTTTTCAAACATGAAACTTTGTTTAATACTCTCAATCAGTTTCAGAGTATGACAAGCCATCAAATGCAAGAATTTCTATTTTACTGATAAATCGGACCGGTGATGTAACTAAATATCATTTTATAGGTAATTTGATTGGTTTTCCATGCCAACATTCTTAGATGATACTGTGTACTACACTGTCTCAATCCTACATATTGATTGATCAATCAGTGTTAGAGCCATAAACAACAAGTCTCCATCGCCAGCCGAAATGGATGACGTTGAGACCCGAGTCAGTTTGTGTATCATTAATTTCCCTTAATATCTAGTCTATTTCGCGAACGTTCAATACAATCGTGTTATCTCCATAGAAACGGAGCTATTGTCTACGAAATATTCGAACGCGCGGCTAAAGTAAGTGAGCACATTTTGACTGAGCTCAAATGAAGCCTCTTTAAAACATCGCCTCGTAACTATTTATATATTTACCTGTTTAGTAATCTCTATCTAATTCACATTTCTTTATTTGATTTCTTTACATTTTTAAATAGGTAGGTATACTTCTTTAAAAAGACAGAGGGGCCAAAAAAACAAAATATAATAATTGTAGCCCACCGGTATCGAGAACCGGTATTAGGAACCTCCTATAACAATACGAGCCGTGTCCAGGATTACCTCTTACTGCATCAATCCCTTGATCCAGCTTCCTAACGAGAGCCTCCTCAGGTGTTGGTCGAGGCTCCTGGCAATTAAGCCATTGGCGGATACGACTAACGGCAGGACGAGACAAACACATGACATGTCGAAATCCTCGCGAGCTAAGTCAAGTTTTTTTTCTGTTTTTCATTGACGCCTAAATGACTATTAAAAACAAAATATACCTCACTAAGTCCGGACATTGGCCAATTGGCCATGTTCCGTTGTATGCTAATACCAGCTGTTATTACAACGACATCATTATGCTAATATAAGCTGTTCGCGGCAAGCTAAAACAAGCTGTTTGAAACAACCCACAATTTACTCCAAACAGCTTCGAATTATTGATTTTGTAAGTGGAGCTACAATTTTATGCAAAACAGTTTTTGTACAAGGGGCAGAAAATTGCGGCATATTTTTCAGCTGTAGACTGTCAGCATGGCATTGATTGGTTGATTGAAGCGTTCACGCTCAACATTTTTGTTGTTTAGAGAAGTATTCCCCTCAGTTATTTCAAATCACACTCGTGTGCTCAGTGCTCAACGCGCTTGTTTTCCGCTCGTTCGCTCGAGGGGTGCTGCCTGCCCCGCCGGGCCTCAGGTAGCGTGGGGCAGGTTGAATGCAGTGACGTTCAAACTCGCGAGTCAGCGCATCGACGTGTCTGTGTACTTGTGCACGCGCGACTGCCGAGTGCATGCCCTTGGATCTGTGGATGGCTTTCATTTTTATGTGTAAAGTATTGTATACCTTCGTGTTGTACAAACTACAAGTTGGTTCTTCAAGGAGGTAGGTAGTCAGAAATGCAGGACGGCCTTGTGTGTTCTCTGAGTTATTTACTTTTTTCTTCTATACAAAATAACAATACAACAACCATTGGTAAAGTCTATTCTGCAAAACTTTGAGCCCAGACGGCATGAACCCCGACAGTATATCCACCACAATATCGCATTCCCTTACCAAGCAATATGGAAAACACTACTTGAAACTTGCAAACAAATATCATTGTGAGCCCTCGATGCAGCGCGAGCCGTGCAGTGGCGGTCCTTCAGGCCCCCTCGGGCTTCGCCCCTCGTGTGGGGCGAGCGGGGGCGTGCTGCGGGGGCGAGGGGCGAGTTGTTTATGTTTATTGTTTAGGCTCCTTGTGCTGCGATTAGGCGCAGACGTCGCGATCACACGCCTCTGCCGGCTTTGTGTTATCTCTCCTGTTTCTGTGTTGTAATAGGAAGTTAATAGGTAGTCGAGTACTTTGAAGGATCATGTTTTGTTTTAGGAAGGTGCCAATAATTGAAGTGATTGAAGTGGAATGACACAGCAGAGATTGAAAATGATTTGGGGCGACGAGCATCGCTCATTCGCTCGCATTTGATTCTTAGATCAGATTTACAGGTTGCTTGGTAACACAGTCAGTATCTACAACAGTTACTTATCTAGTATTTATATTCAAAGATATCCTAACGTAAATTAGATTTCTTACAACGATTATGTACCGACTACGATTGCGTACATAAACTTCTCATAAAGTAAATCCGAACTCATGAACCCCATCAGCGTGTCGTTACTCATACATAGTTGATGCGTTGTTTACACGCCATCAATTAGTCTCGACATGGCGACATAAGTTCCTCCCCCCCCCTCCCCCCCCACCTCAGCGCACACGGAATTAATTCACAGCTGTCAATAAATTCATTAAAGCCAATTCATTATTTTAAATTGCATTTATCTGACCGTCCGCTCTCCCTAACGCACTTAATGAGTGCAGCCCCAGGCGCGCACTAATTAACGAGATGCCACTTAAAACCGATTTTTGGTCAAATTAAAAATGTAGAACAACGTATTCCGTTGCAAAAACGTTAATCCCACTAAGTGGTGTCTGACCGTCTACGCGGGTTTTAAGCGCTATATTTCTTGTTTTGTAAGTCGACGTGGGAGACGAATTTACATCTAGAGATACAGCCATTAGTTTCACTTTTAATCTAAATAGTCATGAACAAATGTTTGCTGAAGCGCTTCTGCAATTTCATGACAATAAATTATTCAAGAACCATAGAGCAACAGAAGTCGGTACATTAGATCAAGTGGATGTAGTAATGTACATTGTAAGTCGCACACCTGCCAGTCAGCGTGACGTGGATACATCGACACTGTCAACTGTCAGCGACTGTCACTTGTTCAGCGCACGACTGGCAACAGTGGCAACCCACAAGTATGTACAACCCATCACATTACAACAACATGTGACATTAATATATTCCGAGCTCCTTTTTATTCATTCGCTCTCTCATTCTCGGTCCAAACCGAGAAATAATTCACGGCCGTTTTGCGTTAGCTAAAGTGTTCATTTCCCTACGAACCCTTCTCTCTGATTTATCTGATGCCACGAACGGGGTGTTCTCGGGAATGACGTCATAACAAAGATTGAGACGAGGTGTTCCAGCCAGGTGCTACTGAACAACCCCATAGTTCCCCAGGGTGCAGTACTAGAGCACTCAGCTATTATGCTCTGAATTGTTACCATCCTATCGACCGAGTGGGTTTACCATGTGGCTGTCATCAATTCTCATATTATAAGTGAACTCATTGCTTTCCCAAAAGGTAATAAGATTATCGCAAGCCGTAAATATTATCAGCATTCCTACACCCGGGTCACCTGAGGATTAATATTTTATTTATTAATATTTCGTTAGAAGACGACACTATACGGCGTCAACATCCCGACACGCAGCCGTCGTAACTAACACAAGCTCTACCTACCCCACGTATCGCCAACACTTTCACTAGGATTGCCACTACGCAGTTCATGGAAACAAAAGATCGACTCCGGAGTACATACAAAAATTCTAGGCGCTGCATCGTACTTCCGAATAGATATCTATAAAACCATCAATTAAATTTTCGACGTCGTAGAATTTTTCTCGAAAACCTGAACAACACAGGGTCCTTATACAGTTACCCTGGGCCGTAACTGTGACATTACACTTTTACCCTAGCAGCAACAATCTTTTCCTTACATATCAGTGGTTAGAAATGGACCTTCTGTATCTGCTGAATAGCTAGTTGTCTCATGACAGGCCACTGCGGTAATCCGCGCAGTCTCCCGGGTCCCATCGGTAAGCAAGCCGGCAGGCGATGCCGGCGCCGGTGATCCGGGTGATCCGGCGCGCTGGGACCGACCGGCGCGGCGCCGTAACGATAATCCTCCAAATTAATATGGCCGAGTAAACGCACCCTACTCCACCTGTCGCGACTAAATAATAGTTAGGGTCTACCTGAGAATTATCTGCTTAAATATGGGCTAGGGTAACACTGCGCAATATTTTAATTAATTTCCTGAGGATCTGACCGTGTGTCTGTCACTGTGCTATGAATATTTAAGTTTACTTGTTACTTAACCCCTTAACACAATCAGTGTACTAAATTAAGTCAATGATATTTCTACAAATACATACTTAGGTACATGATATCATACTGCACTCGCTATTTCACGTAAAACTGAAATACAAAGTCGAGTGTCCCAAATCCCTCTCTAGATACGCGGAGTGGTGACACTGATGCCCTCCAGGACCCTCTCAGTCGACGTGGAACTGACCTATGATCGCGAGAGGGATCACACGCCGACACCCATGAAATTGGACGATGACTGTATCTCAGAAAGCACGGTTGGCTCATATAAAGGTCATCAGAAAATATAAACAACAAATGTTTTGCCTTCTTTATATGAACCGTCTGTTGGTAAAAATAATAAATGTAACAATTATAGATAGTTAGTCACTTGATCATAAACAGTTCTGAAAACTATTGATTTCGATTGTATCTGAGCGAATTCTTCAAATAAATATATAGGATCGCGAACAACAATAATTTTATACAAAACCCCATCCTGTCATGTCATGCCAAGATGCGAACGCCAATAATAATCACATCACAATGATAATGGGATCGTGTGCGACCATAGATCACGGATGACACACCTTAACTTCTCACCCCCCCCCCCCCTGCTCCGCGCACTCCCCCGGGGGTAAGTCACGCACCGCGCAGGAGATCACAGGAGGAACACGATAATCAGGTTAACAGCGATCCTTAACTCTTTATTATAAATGGTTCATGGTAGATATTTATGAAGAATTGTCTAATCTACAAAAAGAAAGAAGCACTACACCGTTCTCGGAAGGAAGATGGTGTAGAATTTGAGGGTAACATTTTATTTGTTCTGACGGTGATGTGTCCACAGATCTTGAGATCTTCGGTCAACAAGTATAGACGCTCCACCGCCGCACCGTTTAATTCGTCGTAAACTGTACGTACAAGTGTTGTATTGTTCAGTTTACTACAGGCAGACAGACCCTCCTCAACAAATAATAAACCCTCTCTCATAATAAAACTGCAACAATGTTTGATGTCTGTCTGTTCGCTGCCGGTATATATAATGTACGGAATCACCTCGTAAAAACACTGCGTGGATTTGGCTGTTGTTTGCACCATCAGAAGGGGTTCTGTATTAATTTTATAATACAGTCAAATATAATAAAGCCAACAATGTCTCTATTTCTTTAAATTAGCTTCGGTAGCACATAAATGTAACTCGATCAACAAAAGCGCGGCAGGTAAGCAATTACCCCGGACGCGGGCGACGCATTACGTGAATCCATTCGCAGCGCACCGCAGCAGGCCACACCGGATCGCAGCGGGCCGCTCGGCTAATGAATATTATTGCAGGCGCACTGCACGCCGCCTGATAATAGATTATACTAAAACTTCGTTTAGGTCTTTTTAATAGAGTTTGTGGGACCGTTTTCTGCTTAATTCCTGATATTCATGGAGTTAAAGATTGCGATTGTTTTTAGGAATATTTAGGATACATTTAGAGTAAGTACATCGATGACAACTTAAATTACCTCAGTTTTGTTCTATTTTATTTTTTATGTTTTAATCTGCACAAACGTTTCAACTACTGCCAGTAAGGGTACCCAGGGTGTCCGCATTAACATCGTCTGCCAATACCATCAATAGTCCTCACGGCGCGCCTACTGCGCTAGTTATCTTGCGAGGGTGGGCAGCGGCGGTGCTGGCTAATTTATGAGAACGTAACGACTGGCTTCAGCACCCCCTGACACGCGACACTCACTGCTATCACTGCTGCGTTTATAGCGCTACGTTTGGGGAACTCTATCCTGTTTTTGAAAGTACACATGCTTTTGACATAGTCGATCAACTACAGTATAGTCAGAGCAGTGATTAAGAAAACTGTGTGTGTAATGATAAAGGAGGCTTCTTAAAAGACGACCCTTGTACGGAATATTTTACTCGTTCGTTGTTTTCTCTAGGCTAGAATAAACAAATCGCCTAGACGACAGTGTTAAAACAAAGAAGTTAAGTGGTGCTATTATATCGCGCTGCACAAAACGAGTGGCTGGCAGAAAGCCAGGATAACGCCGGGGACGAGTTATGGGACAAAATGTTAGTACTGGTATGGGGACGGTCTAGACGAAACAAATGCGCTTGACTTTAATAATGACCACCGAATGGCGCAGGAGGAGCGTGTGTCGTCTCTTTGTAGCTACAGATACATTCCTGTTTCGAGACAAACAAGTATTGAGGTATCTTCGTAAAATAAACTTAAGGTAGCATTAAGTCTACTGTAGTGTACAGAACTACAGATTCAGCAATGGAGTGTATAGAGTTGCAGATTTCAGACCTCGCTTGATTCTTTGTTACTGGAATTTGACCTTAGAATTCGCTAAAAATATATAAAACGGTCAAAGATTGCGACACGTTGTCACGCAGAATAACTATGTTTTCAAGACAGCGATTATCACACGACATCTGCGACACAAAAATGAATTTTAGGTAAAAATATTAGTTTTTGAAATAAAGTCTACTAGTCTAGTGTATAATGTAATTAGAGCGCGATTTAGTTGTCACGGTGAGGTTCATAATGTAGCGGATGGAAGTATGGGACTTGTAAACGCTTTCGTTAAAGAGAGGAAGACGGAAATACTTCGCAAGAACAAGAAGGATAATAAGGAGAAATGCTTACATTTCGAATCCACATTTTACTTCTAAATCACTACACTAAACTATGTTTCGTGTTCCAATAACGCGCAGGATCTGTACGAACACGGGCTTCTATGCAATACATTACACACATAACCCCAAAAGTTGGGCCGCTCGACACAGCCAGTCAGTTGAAAACAAAGTGAATGCGATCCGCTCCGCCACACCACGCCACACCACACCACACCACGCCACGCGCCGACCGGCCGATACACATAACGTAAATATGTGGCCGACAGCGGACACCCGAGCCACGTCTAAACTACCGAATAAGGGAAAATCGCAGACGAAATGTTTATAACCCACCCGATATTTTTATCCAATACTTCAAGGCCACTTTGCTAAAAAGACGATGAAAATTGCTATTTTACCTATTGAAATCACTGACTCCAGTTGTTGGTCAGTATTTGGTCTGCTTATCGACCCAAAGCTCACGCTCTTTGTAATCCTATTTAATTAGTTAACTAAGTAGCACGTTAGCGAGCAAATATATTGTAATCCACACGCGACGGGTCACGGTTCCAGTAATTCGTTTTCTCTACTAGGGCTCTAGTTCAGACGAGCCCTAGTGACGACTTGGTGTAGTAGCTATCCAGAGTGAATAAGTAGACACTTATTCACCCTGGATAGCTACTACACCAAGTCTAAAAGCAACTTACATCAAGTAATACCGCTCAGTATTACCACCGCAAGCAATATCCTCGTAATGTCAGCCTACTGAGAGCCAGTTCATTATATCTTGAGCTCAAATGTACGAGCAATAACGTCTCTGGCGCGATCCCGTGACACACAGGCGTCACGCGCAACACCGCCACACCGCGCGCCGTCACACACAGACGTCGCAGTTCTTCTTCTCCGTGACAAGCTTATATTTCGTAGTTGAAATATAAGTGAGGGGGAATACGCGATATGCTCATCTTTGTGGAAGTGCTGGTTGACTTGTGGGACTGTGGTGTCGGATTACATTGCAGGTGTTTTGTTTTTTGGTGCTTCAAAATTGAATCAAAGGTATATAATTGTTTGTGTTCATTATTTCAAAAAGAGAAGTTCTTCTTTGGAAAATTTGGTAGATAACCGAAAATATAGCACTTATACGAAAATATCTACCAAAACACAACAGCACGGCAAAGTTTTAAAATACCTTTCTTGAAAACAAAATGTTACAAAAATAACGATGACATACTGTTATTGCATTTCTAAGCTAACCGTAAACTACTGGGCACCGTCCCGTAAAGCTGAACACCTAGACAGCCACCGCGCTACTAATCCTGTGGGCTCCTCGGCTTTGGAGGCCATCTTACGTCGCCAATGTTCACCAAATTGACTCTTAAGCAAACGAGGAGTGAGTGACGACGCGCGACGTGACACCACTCACCCTCTCCAGATATTGAGAATTTAAGACGCACCTTTTGGAAGTACAGAGGAGTTTAATTATAGGAAATTGTTTAAGTGGATAATTCGTTTTTATGTTGTAATACGCCCCGGTATAAAAATTTAGGGATCTACCTAATTGAAAGCCGTATCTAAACGAGAACAAAATAGTGTTTTTTGTTTATATTCGAGACTAGAACTTTCAAACAACGACAGGTAATGGAAAAAGTGTACAACAAAAGTATTGCGCCGGTCGGGGTCAAAGCCATTCAAATATAAAAGGTTTTTTTAGTATGATAGAACAAAATATAGTATTATTTCACGTGAGTCACAGTAGCTACATGATGGTAAATACTAAACAGTTTTAGTATCACTAAAGCCGAGTTACGCGCAAATGAAACTCCGCGGTATATGTTACAGCGCGTCGGCGAACGATATATAAGCACTAATAGAAACCCGCTGGCATAGTGCGAAATGTACGAGTGTGCGTAAATGGGTGAATATACGTAATACATGGGTACCCGGGTGTGTGCTACGTTTACTGAATATTTTTTGTACACACAACCCACAATACTTATTTGTTATGGATTTAGTTTTATTTAGACTAGAAAACTACAAACCAATAACCGTTCCAAGAAAATATTCTTTAATAGATGCATGATCAAAGTCTAAGATAAAAAAAATTGGGCAGATAATAAGAGCGCGCGAGATGCAACCTTGACCCCGTTCGACACAATACACACTTAACTGCGAAGTGACAGGGATCGCTTGTTGGGCGCCAACAGCGGCTTGTTGGGCGCCAACTGTAGCGATATATGAAGAGGTAATACGAGAAAATTGATTTTAAAGAACAATATAATCATACAAAATTAAGTAATAACTCTTATTTCTCGGATTAGTTTGATCTAATCAGCAAATTATTGAAACTTTATTAAAGTGGTAACAAACGATAGCAAGTGCAGCGATGGATTACACCGATAACTTGAACACACTTATACCATGTATCTATTGGTATAATAAAACCCAAGATACACACTCCGCGTCTCAAAACCGTCCGCTTAAAATGAGTTCACAATGAACTCATTTCAAATAGTCTCGCGTCGCTCGCGTCTCTGCACGGTCGTACAAAATACTTTTTATGTTGCTTTTTATAACTGCATTGTTAAAGGAATCTGCGTAAGGTTGAATTTGCAAAAAAAATATGTTTATAGTGACGATAACTACATGTAGTAAGTGCGTGTATTGGTGAGTGTTTGGCGACAGCTTCGACTGTTTGTTTTGTTCGAGACTGTGCATCTAGGGTTTTATTATATCAATGCATGTATCTTAATAACAATAATCCAGCCTTTACTGTTTCATGAGATATCGATGCCGCTCGATACAAATGCGATTATTGCCTAGTTATAGCCTTGACTATAAAGTACTGGACAATATCATACACATAGCTCCCAATGAGTCATAGTCAGGGTCCTTTCTTACCTATGTAGCCTCGGTATCAGATGATAATGAATATTTATCACGACAAGCAACAGTAACCTAATTTATTTTCTGCATATCGCGGTCTACTAGAATTCAAAGTATCAGCCCAACTTGACAAACTCCTTTTTCTAACGGTAATAATTGAGAGACGCATGGGAATGTTCAGTAGCGAAGTTTCCGGCTGACATCCTAAAATATTCCTCAGAAACAGTTTGGTTCATCTATTCGACAGAGGAATGTAAAACGCGTTGGAGCACATTAAACGCGTCTTGTTGCTCTCCCGGGTAACGAGAGAAGTAATGGCGGCCTTCACCTTGACCTTCGCGCTTTACTGCCTCACGCAGCAATATTATGGAAGTGCCACTTAATGCATACTGCCGAGTGTTCGCGCAGATTCCTGCGAACAGGCGCATAACGAGTGGAGCTAAGATATGGGTCGAGTGGGAATGTAACAAGGAAAATGTTGGATTGTGGTCGTTATGCAGTAAAACATGCACATTCAAAGCAGCTCTCACATTCAGCAATAAGTCTCCCACTTTAAATATTGCACCAGTTGCCGTGTGGCGCCGTTTCATGCCTCCCTAGTCGCGGCGGCCATCAGCTAATTGCCTGCACTATTGCTAGGCAGCAGGCAGCTCGTTTTATTTTGTTTGTAGATCAGTTCGGAGTCGCGGAACCTGTCCGTCTGTCGTGTACGGTGCAGTAGTTACACCTATCAGTCATGTGTTCCTTTGATGCAATGACCAGATATTTCAATGCATTATTTGATAGAATATTTGATAGGCATAAATAAGCGGCACATTAACTACAAGCGAAATTTCAACCTACTTATATGTCTTTATGGATCTGCGTCGCTAGGCAAGAAGTGTTGTGGCATCCATGTCTATTCTAATACGAGGGAGGGAAACTCTGTGGACTTTGGGAGTTTCATGTGGCATCACTAGCAAGGGAGGTATCCGTGTAACTTTTCAACGACGTGCACGATGTTTGCTAAGAGCCCACGCTGCACGCCGCCGGACACCGAGTAAACACTATCGGCAAATAGACATTCCTAAACGACCCGTTAAATCGCAGCGAGCGAGCTTGCCTTTGATTATTGTCAACATTTACTTATACAACCGATCTGGGAAAATATGAAGATTATTCGAAGTGAAGGAAGACTAAAATCGCACCGTTAAAGCGATTACAAACAACGGTAGTATTAATAGGTAGTGAAAGGCTCGACTGTCGGCACCCTCGCAACCCTTTTCCTTTACGTTTTTACAATAGCAGCAAGTTAAGCAGCTTACGTGAGTTGCGCTTGTTTTTGTTTAATTCCCGGATCGGCGGCGAAATGTTTTTTGTGATATTCGTTATTGAATAAAACCGAAGCCGTGTGGCTGGCCCTGAATAAAACATGCCTGAAAGCTACCCTACTTATCAGATAATCCATACACGCATGTTTCTGTTTCTTTGTATGAAAACTTTGCAACCGATTGGAATTCCCGAAACGCGACTCTTCTGCCGATAATTTATAGCTTCGTAAATTGGATTACTGAGTATTGGATCCGCAATCGAATATTCAATTACAGGCACAGAGGAGCTTCTTAAACAGAACCGAACGTGGTTATCATAACAGTCGTGTGTAGGTATAACATATAATTAATAGGTATGCTTGGAGCAGATATTTACCTAATACATATGGTTATTTGACCAACAGACTTGTGATTCTATAGACCTAGCGAAAATATCAATGTTATATACCAAATAAATTCTAAGGTAAACCTTGGATAGGGCACGCCACGATAGTGGCGGTAAGTCCCCTCTTTGAGGAGTGGCTGGAGAGGCGCCACGGCGCCCTCACCTACCGTCTGACGCAGGTCCTCACCGGACACGGGTGTTTCGGGAGGTACCTGTACCGAATCAGGCGGGAGGAAACGCCCGGATGCTTCCACTGCGAGGGTCGACCGGAGGACACGGTGGAGCACACTGTGGAGGCGTGCCCTGCTTGGGCGGAGCCCCGCCGTGTTCTCGTAGCGGCGATCGGCGGCGGCGACCTCTCGCGCCCGGCCCTGGTGCAAGCCATGGTCCGGGGCGAGGAGGAATTGGACGCCGTCGCCTCCTTCTGCGAAGCAGTGATGCTAGCGAAGGAGGTGGCGGAACGAGAGAGGGAGAGAACCTCTCAACGTCCCAGCCGCCGCGGAAGGCGCTCCGGGCGTCGGGGGTCACGCGATGACCTCCGGCCACCGTAGACGCGGGCCTGTGGACGGTGAGTAACGGGCTAGCTCGCCGTCCGGCCGTCGTCATGACGGCAACAGACCGTGTCGGCGGCGCGTACGTGTTCCACGCGCGCCTCAAAGAGATGTCAGCAAGGAGGGGCCCGCAAGGGCCGACGCCCGTCGGGGCTGTGGATATCGAAAGGTTTTTTTTTATTTGGGACAAGCCCGCCACACTATTCCCAAACCACTGTAACTCCTGTTAGCCAGAATCAACAGTGGCGACCACAAGAAAAGCGCCGAGACAATGAAGCTCGACGAAGTCCCAGAGAAGCGATTTAACTGTCTTGGATCCCGCAACGAAATTAATCAGAAAAGAATAGCGGAGGAGTAGGAAAAAACATAATTTCCACTTCCCTCCATATCAGCAGGAGACAGAACAGAACAAGGCCAATAGGCACACAGGGACGTATACAACTGGGATAAGCCCAGTTGCCTAGCACCACGGATATTATTGTCATTAATATTACTGGGTCCTAAGTTGTGAGCTGTTATATTTGATTCCAATAATAGGTATGACAAAAATGCTTGAACGCACGGAAATTTGTTCTAGTTTCTACAAGGTCCGTATAGTAAATAACTCCGGATGTAACCTGTACACTATTTAACATATCGAAAGGTTACCGCGGCTCCGACACAAGGGCGAAGAAGAAGGAACATGGGTTTGGTTTTTAGTCAGTAGAAGTCTGACACTCCCCTTCGCTCTGCCCAAGAGCGGGGGGGGTTATTCGATGATTTTCCACCCACCAAAAAAAAAAAAAAAAAAAAAAGGTAAACCTTGGATTTCGCTTTTAATAGACGGAATGGGTTAAAATTAATAGCTTCCATAAATCCTATAACACACTAATGGCCAATCCGCTGAGCTATCGAACGTAGCGTAGCGTAGCTAAATATATGTGCCACTCTCACACAGGTTCCTTTGAAACATAAAACTTAATGCAGTTTTCAAAGTGTCCAAAGTCGGCAGTAATACGAAATGATTAGGCCATTGAAGGGGACTGCACGGGAGATATTGTAAAGTGCAAGGGGTAGGGAAGACGCAATAAATAATAAGATAACGGCGCTCATCCCTCGCGGGGGTCGGCAGAGCAGTACCCCGGTGTACGGCGCGTGGCGTGCAGATACCGGTATTATCAAATTATTGAACAGTTCAACGCCTCTAATATTTGCTGATGTGTTGTCTATTTTTCTAGTCTTTTTCCTTTGATCTGTGTAATGAATTGAACCTTTGTAAATCTGACATTGAGTAGTAAATGTCACGATAACTCGACAGCTGACTTCAATACCACTACAGCCCATGTACTGATAATGCTATGATAGAAACTTTGTTCTACGAGTTTATTTGTTCAAACCAGTCGAAGCCGTATTACGCTTAATTAACATCCATGCTCGTTTACAATCACACTGATTATCTAATTTAGTGTTCTGTAATTATCATTAAATGCTTCAGTTATAGTTAATTACAAGCGAGTCCTGTGCGATCGAGGCTCATTCAAAACTAATCAACCGCTTTGTGATTATATTGTACTGTCATCAGAGTTAGCCAGCTGTGAAGTTACAAATACGAGAAACTTTATGCGAAACTAAACCTAGTTTGTAACACTTGTGAGTTGAACTTTCATGTGCAAATAAAAACAAAGGGTTTTTGTATGAAATCACATGGTTGTGTCAATGTTTATGTTGTTGTTGTTGTTCCTGGTAATCAATAAGTAATACATGTGGTACGTACGTATGTCGCAAGCCGGCCGGCTGCGTCACATCAGACACACAACACACTCGTATCAATAACAACGGTGTCAGTATCGTGCTACTAGTGCTGTACCCGCGGCTCGTCACTGTCACATCACTCACTCACTCGCGCGCGTCACTGTCGCGCGTCACCTGCCGCGCGTCACGTCCGCGTGCGACACGCGCGCCCGCCCCAGTCACACTGTCGCTGCCGCCCGCCCAAACGAGAGGGAAATCATCCCCTACTGTCCTCTCTCGTTCCCACAAGTACAAGAAGGCCTATGTCTGTCTCGGGTGACTTTTCCCGGCGCGTAGTGAATGTCGCCTTGTTTCATTGACGCCCGCGCGACGCGACTCTAACGGATGTTTTTTCACGGTTGCAATGCGAGTTTTTTCGATGGCGGTAGAGTAACGTGCGTTAAGACGTTCAGGTAGATTACTATACGTGATTATGGAGGTTGTTTTATAAGCTATAGTACGGATAGTTGGCGACACTGGCATGTCGGAAGGTTGACGTCTGTCTTCAACAGCTGTTTCAATGAAACTGCTATAGAAGCAATGTCCCCGTCTACATTGAGTACCACAGCAGTGTGAGTCATAGTAAAGCATGTTTGTAAACTGTCGGTCCGTTCGCGGCGCGGTGACTATATGTTTGTTCAGCGAGTTTGTTCGCGCGCTAACTCTCACACGTGACACGTCACACAATACTAACCACATTTACTAACATTTATTTCGGTGCAAGGTTTATATTTAGTGACCTAAATAGTGCAGTGGCGATCATCTGTAAATTCATTGGTTATTCTTATTGATGAATATTTTGAAATTAAAGTTTATCGACTAAGCAGTGCGAGGTCAAACTAAGTGAATCACAGTTACCGTGATCATCACTACATGTATGTTTATCTAAAAAGCCACGTGTTCCCGCACTCACCCGGCCATCAGCGTCTGATATCAGCTGTTCGCACAGACGCACGCGTACCTCACGTACCGCACGATACCCGCCAGACGCTCGATCTGCAGGAACACCCCACACGGCACACGTCACACGCAGCACAGAGTTAATTAATATTCATTAACAGATACACTATCACACACACACAGGGGGTGAGCAGCTAAACAAAATGCAGCCGTCATGCAAACGACCGGTGACGTTCAATCATAGCGTCTGCTTTGTGCGATATTATTCAAGTATGAAAAATGTCCCGCAGCGACCACGCACCCGCCACGCAACCGGTCCGCAGCAATCTCGTTACCTGGCTAGTTGAATACCTGAGAGCGCTCACCCGTGCGTGGAATGCTGAAGGATTGGATCCAAAGAGGTTGCCGTACTTTTTGCCTTTCTTATAAGAATTCCCGAATGATAGTATTACAGTGATGAGATTATGAGTTTTATCTCTTTACTTACAAACCTTTTATTTGATTTTGAATGAATATTCACAATTACAGCGCTGCAGAATAATAACGTTGCTACGAAAATAAATGCGTAGCATATTCGTAGCGAGTGCTACGAGTCTACAACAGCTTGCTACGCGACAGACGTGCTACGAACGTTCACAAAGAATGACGCCTGCTACGCCGTCACGTAGACACGCAATGAATGCTACATTTTTTCGGTTGCAATTTCTAAGAGGGCATTTGGGAGCGAAACCTTCCGGGATTAAAGGAAACTTCAGCAGTTTTTCTT
Organism: Diarsia dahlii; assembly: GCA_949775195.1. Lineage (NCBI taxonomy): Eukaryota > Metazoa > Arthropoda > Insecta > Lepidoptera > Noctuidae > Diarsia > Diarsia dahlii. Next base: position 18,896,419 of record OX459212.1, read on the forward strand.
TAAGAAAATAGCTCGAGTTTATAGCCCCGTATTGGAAGTGCACGCAATAAATTAGGCAGGCGCCCCTCTCACTGCCGCGGGGAGGATTACAAGCGTGACGCCGTAATGTTATTATTGCGTCGTGCCAATTGCTATAACGTTCAGGCTATAGAGTAAAGCAGGCTCTTAATACTGATGGGTAGTCAAACCACTGGAAGCTGCCCATCGCCGCGCCGGGGGGAGGCTCGACCGCCATTACTGATTACAATAGAACGTTTAACGAGTGCTTTATAAGGTTGCAGTTGCTAGTGCCAGTATTGCTCAACTATTTTAATTTGATAACGCAATATTAATACTGTCGTGAACTGGTGATAGTATAACTTTGTAAACATAATATTATTATGGCATTTCGCGATCAGTTTGCGTATCATGAACATATTGTTACAGTTCATAACTTAGTTAACAAATAAAATCTAATGACTGGAGGCAACAGATATGCACGTGAAGCAAAGGGTGTGGGGTTCGAACCCGGTTCAATGCAGGAATGTGTGTGAGTACAGACCTTGTAGGGTAGGTGGATGTTGCCTCTAGTACAGTCAGAGAGAAAAGTAATTTCACTTGTAGGGTTAAGTTTGAACTTTTTTTCGTTGTCTGTACCACAGCACGGAGGGATGTCTGTTTCTTAATTAAGCAGCTTCAATTCGTGCAAGTACTCGCAGCATCACCCCCCCCCCCCCGTACCGCGGCGGGTCGCAGCACCCCCGCTGTGTTGCTGTTGCTTTCATCTTTTAGATTAGTCTACAGTCTGTCTAGCAGGCTGTTTCGGATTAAATAGGAATAAGGTGTGAGTTAGGTATTATAGTGTATGAAATAGAAAAACGATCTCTGTTCATTTAAATGACGGGTGTCGTTACGTTCCCTTAAGTTACAATACTCGTGTAGTTACATTGGGTACTAATAAGTTAAGGTCTGTTCGCACCGCTTCATGACTATTTACTATAACGACCGTGTGTACGCACCCCTCGTAAGTTTAGTGGCCACATAACTCCTACCGAACTTTGTAATTACTGATATGTATGTTGAATAAATTGTATCAACAAACTTATACTCACAAATTCAGACAAATGCTTATGTACATAATATGTGTTAAGACATTGTACCTCACACAACTTTTTATTATAAATTAATGATATTGTTGGTAACAAAAAAGTATGTAAACTTCGAACGAATTTATTATTGTTGCCTTTTCGTTGAGACATTACGAAAGTTGAGTTATTGCTGATAAAATATGTACGCTACGTTTACCGCGATAAGTAAGTATAAATAACTAAACAGAAGGGTCTCGGGAACTGAATGGGATCCTTTACGTTTGTTATCGGTATCCCGACCACTAATGTGTTTATATCGGCACATTCGGCACGCGAGGCAGCTTAATTGAACGTTTGGCGCGAATCCGTCTGGATCTGATGATAGTGAGCGCATGTTCTGCAGAACAATGGAGCAGTCCGAGCGAGACGAGCGACACTACACATGTGTCGTGACAGAAGGTTCACACCTCAACCTGTACCACCTCTTACATTGTCAATGGACAACCTCATACATAATGAAATCGTTCACACTAAACTGGCTGAAGATGGATACTTAGATCAGCAGTATTCCTATGAGCAGCGTTGCGACAGCGATCGTGACATCACGCTGGGCGGAGAATATGAAACAGACGGGGAGTCGGCGAGACACGTTTAAAGTAATATTTTTGTTAGTTGGTATTAGAAAGAGCGGGCAGTTTGTGCCTTCCGCCGTTGTGCTGCCTCACCAGTTCACCACAAGAGCGCCGGGGGCTCAGGGACGGCAGGACACGCGGCGGATTTGTCCTCAAAGCTTAATTGAGAATACGTGATTAGAACCTAACTGTTTGTTAAGAGGCTTTACGTTTCGCCGACACATGCCCGACTCACTGCGAACGTTTCGCACTGATACTGTCTGAAATACATACGTACTGTACAGAGTCAGTTCACTGTACAACGAACGATGCTGGTAGCAAAACAAACAATAAGTACATCTAGGTTAAACTATTTAACAAAGCCTTTCTTGAACAAACTCGTAAATCCGTTCACTCGATTTATTTGAGCGGGCATTTGGAAACGAAAAATAGAAGATTTATAAAACATTGAATTGCGCACAAGTGCAGTAGAAGCTGCAAATTCAAATAATTTCAGTTTTACGATAGTCAGTAATGGTGTTTGAGCGCTTAGCACGAGTTTGTGCTCCACTTGTCGCAACAAAAATTTATAAGTAAAGTAATATCTTACCCGACCAGGCACACTTAGTGTATGGATTACTTACCTGGAAGAGAAATTAATAAAAAATAAACAAACAAAAATAAAATAAGAATATTAAGTTAATAAAAACAAATACATAATTATTTTACCCAAACCTTTCCAAGCAAAGCAATTTATTTTCTTCAGTTAACATCACCACCGGAAACAAAATCTCACCTTACAATCTACCACCACCTCACTTCCCACAGATATTTTAGACAAACTAATTTGTTCCCAATAAAGTGGTCACCCCCCACATGTAGCATATTGTTGCATTATGCAGCTCGTCCCCCCACGCCTCAACGACACGATGGTATTAGCATAACATAACGAGCGTCAACAAGTGCATGCGATTACGTGCGATGATTCATACGAGTACGTGCGGACGAGTGTGCGGCGACCTTAACTGACGCGCGTGTGCGGCGACCTTAACTGACGCGCGTGTGCGGCGACCTTAACTGACGCGCTTGTGCGGCGCCCTTAACTGCACGCTAACGAGTTGAGTGCCGATCAGATTGTGTGGACAATACATGCGATCTATTACAATACATTGGATAAGATCGAATACCTACGGATTACTGATCATCACGGACACGGATACCTCAGTCGGTCCGCCTTACCGTTAGGTACTGAAACTACATGTTATGTATTTAAATCAGTTGATGTGTTAACAAGGACTTACCATTATAAGAAAGAGCAGCGGTGGCCCAATGGTAGCGGCCCCGACTTACGAACAGTAGGTCGTGGGTTCGAACCCAGGCAGGCACATTACTTTGTGTAACTTATTTCATCACCGCTGCTCTCAAAACGGTGGAGGAAAACATCTTGTGGAAACCGGCATGTCTTAGAACCTTAAAATTCGAAGACATGTGACATTTACCAATCCGCAGTGGGCCCGCGTGGTAGATTATAGCCCATTCCCTCTCAAAGAGAGGTGGCCTGTGTCCCAGCCAGGGTTGGCATGTTTAAAACAAGTTGTTTAAAACATGTGTTTTAAACAGTGTTTAAAACAGTTTCAAATAAAACATAGTTTTTTATTAGGTGTTTGAAAACATTGTTTAATTGCAAAAATAAATGAATACTTAGTAGTTATTTTTTTCCTTATTTCCTTTATTTAATCAACTTTAAACAATTTTTATAAAATAATTAAAGTGGCTTTTAACTTGACATTTAAACAGTTTTTAATATTTAAAATCCTTAATCAAGAAATAGTTAACAATTTTTATTATAAAACGACCACGTACAATCATATTTGTTCGTTAGCAGATTAGACAACATTTATTATTTTGGTATTTAAAAACTGTGACAAGTTTTGCAGCTTTCTCGTTACCAAGTTTGTTTCGTACATCGGTTTGAATAAATCCAAAGGTTTTTGTGTTATTGTGAAATGAAAAATCAGAAAGAAAATCCGCTCTATTCTCCATCGGTAAAGTCCCCCGGGGAATTCCCAGAACTTCCGTAATTCGTGAACGTGATTATTTAAAATATGTTTTGGGTATTCCCCTTATTTTAAGAGAAATTTAAGAGATTTCCCTACTAAAAATGAACGTAGGAACATACAGAATGTAGGTATTGAATTATGATAAATTTTTGTCATGCAGTTTTTAAAATAGTATATAAGTGAAATATATCAGGCTTAATCAATTAAAAATGGATGATAACTAACTTAGGAACAAAAAACAAAAAAAAAACACCTGTTTAAAACATTTTAAACTGTTTGTTTTATAAAATGTAAAAAAAACTGTTTTTTTTCCAACCCTGGTCCCAGCAGTGGGAACATTAATAGGCTGTTGATGGTGATGATGATGCTGATGTCGGTCAAAATGTTTGAGTTTATCGCAAACAGACAGACGCGGCGGAGGACTTTGTTCTATAATAAGTGATAAATGATCTCGGCCTTAATTTTCAGGCTTATCAATTACCTATATGAATAATGAATACAATCGCAATAACGTGTTGTCGGCGGCGACTGTTAGTGAGGTCGTGAACCCCTAACATCTTCGCACAAGGTCCCAACATCACCCACTTACTTACACAAGTGCGCCGCGTCTCGACTTATGAGCCGCTGCTGCGATATATAACACATCTGCGATCGACACGTATTTGTTTCGCTGTAAATATAGCGCTGGAGAGCTCTTTCTACACTATAATGATAGATCACTACGGAAAGGTACGGATTCCTATCAAATTATTAATAAGCAACCATTGAGCAGTAAGGCTAACGTTTTGTGTCTTTTGAAAAGGACTAGAAAGAAAGAACATGAATTAACGTTGGATTTTAAAGTTTATTATTTTACATAAAAGTAGGTAACGCACGGTTTCAACGATTTGCATTCACGATCACGTGAGCTCTTCGTATACTCCATTTCCCTTCAGTCCGCAGTGACTGAATTTCGCCGACAATTAAATTCCTCTCACATTAGGTACAGCATTCCGACAGAACACATTAAAAAATGAACAACAAACACCTCGTGATATAAAACTTTTACATTCCGACACCGCTCGCACTTCGCATGGCGCGAAACGACCGCGTACACATTCCGCACACCGAGCGGCACGTTTGTTGACACTCAGTGATTTCTCAATATAACATCGAATCTATTGTTGTTAACATAAAGTCTATGACAAATGCAACGATATTCTGGCAACATATTTACTGCAGATCTCGGAAAGAGCCATTTTGGCCTTTATTGCTATAAATGAAAGTTGACGCCAACCGTAAGCGTCAGCGTTGCGGCTACTGGGCTGACAAAGCGCCGCGCTGTGGTGCATTGCGCCTCGCTCGCGCGGTGCTCGCATATTTCCTTTCTCTGGTGCACACCGCCGTGATCTGAGCACGTTGGCTCGCGCACTCATATCAATATGGTCGGTGAGTACAATACAGTCGGTAGGTTACGAAATTACTTATAACAGCTGAAAACATTCTCGATGACGGAAAACACCTCACAGCAGATAGGCATGTTTGTTGAACCATGATGAAGCATAACTAGTTGCAGTTACCTATCATTTAAACTTAAAAGATACGTGCCATTCAGTCAACTTGATGCACGAATCAGTGGATTATTGATTAAGTTATTTATTACATTAACCACAACATGGCCGGCAGAGTAAGGGACGGTGTCAAACTGAGTGACATAGCGGTTACGGCCTATGTCCGGCGGCTGTCCGGAAGCGGTCGCGGGGCTCAATCTACGTGTCCGGGAGCTACTGTCATGTCATACGTCACCACAAATTAATAGGTTTTGTTTTATTTGAAGGAACTGTCAAATACTGAAAACTGTATAATTCACAAAACTGTCCAATTAGCGAACTGACTAATCAACGAAAAGACCAAATTTGCAAATTTAGGGAAACTGACCAGTGATACGTGGACTCACAACAATAAGCAAAAATGTCTTCCAAACAGCGAGCGTGACGCGGAAGCTAAGTAGGTAGTAGCGCTACACTCGTTCTAGCCAGAACGAGTGTTGAGTCATTTGTTAGACAGTTACCTCTTACGGTCACATTGACTCACACAGTTCCAAATTGATTATCTTGAAGTGCAGCTGTTATAATTGAATGCTACCGGACACTACACATCCACACCTAGTTATACACGAGTGTACCTATTTAGTTCTTGCACTCGCAAGATTACTAAATACGCGGCGCAACGCAACCATCCGCCATATGACACACCTTCTGCATTTGTGTTTAATTAATTCCTGAAGGTTTTATTTAATACAAAAATCTCAGCTGACTGCATCTGCTTGATGACTTCCTCACTCTCTTAATTCAGGTACTTCAAACCGCGGAAATCAATGAATTGTGTCTCTTTTATGGTGTTCAAATAGATATCGAAAAGTAATTTTTCCTGAATAGGTATCATCATCGCCCCTCTTACCTTCCGATTGGCACTTCGTTTGTAGAATGGCATGTAAACGACTTCGCTTGAATTATAATAACACTCAAATATTCGGTTACTAATTAATTATATTCGCGGGAGGAGGGGGAGCATCGCCAGATGCGGCTTCATTAATACACGATCGTGTCGAGGTCAACTTGCCGAAGCATTTTATTACAGTTAACGTCGAAGCGATTCATTACTGAATCAACAGCACCTGGCTACAGGTCGGTGTTGCCATTTAACACCTAACGAGAAACCACTCCTATTAATCTCGGCGTCCCACTAGTTAAAGTCGCATTTGTCGTGACAAAAGTCCAGACCGTGATAGTGAGCTGTAATCCCCGCGCTGCGTTCTTAAGAAACCGTGGAGCTCCTGCGAGTAGTATCGCAGTTACAAATGAAACAGCGAGTGTCGGCGCTGATTACGGGCTCTCATAGCGCGCCCTAGATCCGCGCTTTGTGCGCGCACGGCCCGCACCCGCCGGCGCTGCATGTACTAGCGCGCGCCACAATGCGCCTATTCTTTGTTATTCCAGTTTTTTCGTCTTCGAGCGACGTTCTCAGATAAGTAGGCCGTGTCTCTTTCAGTCGACCCACTTTCTAAGCTTCGCCAGAAATGAATAAGCAGAGGAACCGCTGCGAAATGTTCACGGAAAGAATTTAACATTTAGAACCACTCGGCGTCGCTACTAGTATTGTAAGCAGTCGCGTAGTGCGCCGCTGCGCCGCATTCCAGCCTAACTGAACGTTAGTCGCAAACTCGCTAATAATAAGGAAATTTACAAGCTTTGTGAGAATATTTGGTGAAGTGCAAGTGACGAGAGGGCGCGGCTCGACATCAGGAAAGCGTGATCTACCCATTTATTAGACAAGAAGAATGTGTGAGTCTACGGTCAGAGTAAACCTTAACCGCCTTATTACAAAAGGTAGTTAAACCTGGTTTAAATTAGACCTTATCTCGCATGCTGTCACTTTCTTTTGAATATTATTGAAGTGAGACATCATGCGAGATAAACCAAGTCTAAGTTAAACCAGGTTTAACTACGTTTTGTAATAAGGCGGTAAGAGTTATCGTTCCACGAACTACTTTTTTTAGCAGCAGGTTTTAAGAGATAGAACAACAGATAGTTGTCTGGCCTAGCTAGGGTTGTGGCACGATCTTTCATGGTTTCGAGTTGCAGAATGAAAAACACTTATGTTATACTTTCTTCTGACATCAGCGGCGTGGATTGAAGTTGTATAATACTGCGGCGCGCTCTCCGCTCTCCGCTCTCCGCTCGTGACTCACGCCGCGTCGGGTCTGTTTGTAGTGGAAATGAGCTCACGTCTCGGCATGCAGATGCCTTCCTATTATTCTGCTGTTTGAGAACAACTCCCGGCCGATATTAATTCCCGCCTCACATGTTATTGACTGCACTATCATTATAAACTTGGGATAACGAGCTATTTCACAAGCTTTGTTCCTCTAACGATATGTTCTTTCCTTTATTTTATGGGGTTTATATTTTTTAAAGGATCCGAGTTGTACGATTACATCGCACATTAATTTAGGTCGCTAGCATAAGCATTTTTACCGTATTGTAACGCAACTATGGAAATATATTTGAGTACACTTTCGTCCGTTTTATTGTAAACACCTATTAAATATTTATCAAGAAATTAACAAGAATATTATTTTCTTCCATCTTAACTTATCAAATGTATTAGCTTGATTGATTGAGGATTCGGAGGATTATATTCTACAAAGTGGTTATCAGAATAACTATTAATCTCTTTTTTAAAACGCTCTAGGTCACTCTCATAATAATGAAACTGATGGTCAAGTAATAGAATAGCTGACGACGTCTGTCGCGTGTCGCATGACGCGTATTTGTCGCTCACACGTCAGCCACACTTATCTCGTGTGATTTGTTGCCCGCACCGCACCGCCGCGCGCCGCGCACCTAATGCCGGCTGCGTTTTATTGACGCGCGTTTCACATGATTCACGGCCACTCTTTTTATTTTATTTTATTACTAGTTGGGCTGCAATGTTTTTTTTTTTCAGAAACCTTCCTTGGCGTATTTAGAACTACTGTGCAAAATTTCATCAAAATCGCCACGTATTTGTCATTGCATACATGTTTGAACACCTTCCTTAATACACAATGAGGATCGCAATACAAGTGGAATTAAATTCAGTTATTAACTTTGAAAGTGTCGGACAGACGCGAGACGTTGAGTTTTATGTAAATATCAACGTAAACCTGCAGATGTCAGACATTACGTCTCCGATGTAGATTTGTGTGAGCAGTGAGAGGCCAACTAGACTCGCATCAAATATTAACTGCGAACACGGCTGAAAGAGAATAATTCAGGCATTTTGTGGTGCAGTGTTCGATGGGCGGGGTTCGATGTTCGGCGCGGTACTTCCAAGGCGCGCGCTCGCGATGGCTTATCAGCTGAGTGTTTGATATCCCTCGAGAGCAGCGCGTTACGAGATTACCTGTATGTTTATGTGTATGTATGTACGTAGTGTTCGCGTAATGTATCGTTCAGCGGCGTAACTCGTCCCTCGTGTATTTGTTACATTTTGGTGGAGTTTCATTACAAACAAATGCTGGTTGATCAGTTAGGTATACGTCACGAAGTTGTCTCCGCGTACAAATGTGTGTGTCAGTGCGAGTGAGCGCTGAGCTCTCCTCGCGCCACACTTTAATGAAAAAACTTGTCGCTCCCCCCCCCCCCCCCCCCGCACGTCACACGCACCCTCTCGTGCCACAGTGCACGCACTACAGTGACACAACTAACGTTTCACTAAATTGTACGACTTCGATTAGAACATAAATGCGTACATGCGAGGTGTGAGTCTGTAATTACTAATACCTATTTGTTTTCCCAGTGAGCTAGAGAAAGTCGACAAGCTGAAGATAAGTAGCATCAAATATTTTATCCACCATAACTTAATGTTGCATCGCACCGTATAATTATCACATTTTATCGTAGACAAGAGGGATGTTTCCTGACTAAAAAAATATGATTCTATTAGTCCGTCTGCTAGATTATCGAAAAATATTGGATGCGTATTTTTTGATTTATCAAATCGAAAACAAACACGAAGATAAAAACGCATAAAAGATTTGAGTGAGGGCTTGTGACGTCACTCGCCGGTAAATAATGTCATACTAATGTCTTACAATATGACATCACACGAGTTAAGTACTGTATCGTTTTAATTGGTTTTTTTTTAAAGAAAAAAATATGTGTCCAATATTTTTTGGAAACCTATCAGACAAAATAATTAGATTTTTTTTGACCCTATTGTCGAGGTCATTTCAATCTTGATTCACTGACAAGGTCATAGCTGGTGTCGTTAATTCGTCTCCGATTAGCTAGTCGGAAGTTCGTCCGTCCGATGTGACGTGTCACCCCCCCCCCCCCCCCCCACCACTCCTGCCTGCTACCTCGCGCGCTAATAGCGATATGATTGCCTACTATTGTGTCCAAGCAACGAACGATATAATATTATGTCATTATCCGCTTTCATCAGCAACACATTTGATTTGATATTATCATGTATCCACTCGTAAATACACAAGTTTGTTAGGTGTTACAGTATGTGCCAGTCCAGCTGTCAGCTACTCATCAAACTATGCGTGTGTTAGTGTTAGTTGATCGTTAGCTACCTTCTACCACAAACGTGCGTGCGACGGGTGCCTACAACGACGCTCGATGTCTACCGCACACAGCGTCGTTGTAGGCACCCCACAGGAGGTGAACATACAACTTATCTTAGTTGTTACATGTTAGTGAATGAAACGAGCTGTTAGTATCCCAATCGTTTATTGCCGACAACATTACAATAGTACACCAGGACATCTACAGACCATCACCAAAGCGGACATGTTCACAATTGTAGCGCAAACACTGACTGAGCTAATGTTACGATAGCCGTCACTTATTGTTGGTTAGCTCAATGACCACGTGTTAAATACCGTCCATAGATATTTAACTTGCGCGTTTCTGGCACACATTTGTCACAATTGCGCGAAAGGGTTGTATATGGAACAGCTGATTTTATTTAATCGCGATTCAGGTGTCGGTTCCATAGAGAAAGTTGTGCAGTTTGATATTCTGTATGTAGCACACCCTTAAAAATGAGCAATATGTCATCGTATTTATGATCAAGTGTTAGTGATCGCATCATTAGCTCGCAGTGTGTACAAGAGCGTAGAGGCTCGTCCCACAAGCAACCCCGGCCGGCACTCACCGCTGTCCGGAGAGCGACTGCTGCGCGACACGCTGTCGGGGGAGCGGCGCGGTGCCGCCACGGGTGCGTCGCTCACTCGCACGGGCTGCACGACAAACGTACGACAAACGTGTCATTATTATTGTTTACAATTTCTTACCATTATATTTTATTAAAACGCATGCAAATTACAAAATACTCTGTGAAATTACACAACTGAAAGTTGTGACAGTTTGCATACTGCTGGCCTAAGAAGTGGTGCAAAAAATAGTACTGCAACTCTTCTTCTTAATTTCGCTGGCAGGAATTTTTGTTAGGCCAGAACTTTACCACTTCCAGTACTGTAATTCGCAATTCTATTTTTCTTTTTATTACTAAGCTTTTGGTAATTTACATGGTTTAGAAAGAAATGGTCCTTCTTTAACAAAGTTATGAAGTGATTAAGTCCTTACTTGCGCTTCATTGTCGAGTGCGGCGCGCAGAGCGGCCCAGGCGTCGCGCAGTGTTGCGGCGGCGTCGCGCACGTCTGCGGCGACGCTCTGCTTGGCGGCGACGCACTCGCGCTCCATGTTGTTGTAGTTCTCCAGGATCTCGCGCACTTCCGACTCGCGGTCTTTCACGGTCGCCTGCACACAATCATAACTCTGACTTTGACTGTACGACTGCAACAGTTTAACAACAGTTGCAGAGTTCGCCCATCGATTACATACCGAGAACTTCACGACTTCCGTCGGAAAACGGGTTAAACGACGTTCCGCAGTCGATTATTTGTAATCTGTACATTACGACAGATAGACTGCGCAACCTTGCTTAACGCATTTTCCGACGCGATAGAAATCCGCCAGATTGGTAAGCAGTCTTCGTCTTACGGTAAGACGAAGACTGCTTACCAATCTGAATGGACCACGATACCCTTGGTAAGACTCTTACCAAGGGTATCGTGGTCCATAACTTACGAACGTACGGGCTGTAGGTTAGACCGGCGCCCGCTCCACGCAACACAGGCGGTGGCAGTACTTACGGCGACGCTGTCGACGGCGAGGCGCCGCTCGTTGGGCGGCAGTTTGCCGGCAGCGCTGAGACTAGCGCCGGTGGCGGCGCACCAGGCCAGCGCCTCGTCCAGCCGCGCGCTGTACTTGCTGAGCGCGCTCAGCTTGCTGTTGATGTACTCGCCGTGCGCCGACAGACTCGCCTGAGCCTGGGGAACGACACAATACCTACGTCAGCACCGTCACATCAACACTATCACACCTTCGTTTGAACTATGTATGTTGGTCAGTCAGTGTCTTGATCAAAACTAGGTGTAACTATATATAGGTAGAGATACCAACACCAATTAATATTATCCTCCTACATCATATTCCCAACTATTTGATTTGTAAACTTGAAACTTAACTTTCAAATAAAATAAATAATAAATCATATATTCAGGACCAAACATTTTATGCACCCACCAAACTACGTTTCAGTTCAAGAGATCTTGATTTCAAGATTAGTGTTAATGTTGTTAAACAACCAAACGACCGTCCACATCCAGTAGTTAGCAACAGTGCCCAGTGGTTGCTCGCAGTGACAAGTCTGCCAACTGTCCGGTTATTTGTCGTGCTGTCGTGCTCCACCGCGACAACTCTGCGTCTGTCCTACTTCACGCTTGCACGTTTACTTATTGTTCGCACTTGCCGACAACTTTGCAACAAGTTTTGCTGAAAACTTGCACAAACTGAAGCTGTGCGCTCATGAATCTGTTTAAAGCAAACAACTCGGAAAGCAGACCAAGCTCTTGATCAATCAAGATGATGCCTTGTTTTTATAAAATCCGTCGGGAATACCTCATTATTTGTTGTTAGTAATTGCACGAAAATGTTGATACGACTTGTTTTTATGTTGAAACATGTTGTCGACATATGAGACTTTACGACATTATACATCTATCCCTACATATTTCCATTTGAATCGGCTGATCGTTGTAACTGAGGGTTTTTGCACATCAGCTAATCAGAGGCCAGATGCGACGCGATTGGACTGGACATGACTTGCACTATCACGAATCAGGTGTTACTTATACGAATACGTCCTGTCGAAAGCTATTATGTGACGAACCATCGAAATAAACGAGTTAGCTACACAATCCACTATCATGCTGTAGGTATGGTACTATAGGTGACTTTTTTACTAATAAAACAAAACGAGGCCCTTTTAACACAATTTCAGGGTTCCGTAAGTCACCAAATGCGACGGAAACCCAGACTTTTGTCACGTGCGTGTTTGTTTTGTCTTGTCAACAAAATATAGGTACTGATTAAGCACTTGACACTTACATTAATAATGGTTAGTTTTAAACTCCCGGACCGGCCCGGACTCCACCAAAGCGGAGACGAGTGGAAACGAGACTCGTAATTAGCTATTACGAGTCTCCTCTCCTAATATATCCACCGAAGTTTGGCAACTTGTGAAAAGAGGAGAGGATAAGAGATGTACAAACCGACACGTCGTTCATCTCACGTCCTCTCGTCTCATCTCGTCTCCACTTCGGTGGAGTTCCTTAGCGCTTCCACAAGACAAGCTCACCCATTGTATCAAATATTGAGTTTGTCTTTGTTTATATATGTTGTCGTTCAAAACGTGCTTTTTTTCAGCCTAATTTGAACATATATCTTTTTATCTTGATTTCTCTGTTCATGTGTACAATTCTTTATGCAGAACCCCACTAGTTGACACGCATTAGACAGTTTTTCCCGTGTCACGATGTGTAGATCGATACGTCACGTCACCCTGAGCGTCGCTAATGGTATGCCGAGCACGCACACGTCACGTGGTCTGCGAGCTACGTGCGCGATACAAAGGGCGACACACGCATGGACAGACAGACCAAATGCATTGTAACATGATGTGATCACTGCGCTAAGAAATAGTGTTGACGTAGCCATACAACACAATGTTTGCTCATCGACAATAAGAATAGAATTTTCCTCATAATTGATCTCTTGCCCTTATCCCAATTCATTCGGGTTCGGCGCAGCGTGTCTTCTTCTTCTTTCATCCTAAGAGTGAGAGTGAGAATCTGTTGTTCATGGGTTGAGGAAGACTATCCGCTCGTGATACAGTTTTATACTAGTACGAGGGAATAGGGCGAATCAGTCTAAACGCAACCTAACCATCTTTACATTGTACAATTTCGCATTCAACTAAATATCTGTCTAATTTGTGTCTATTATTAAGTTGCTCTGAATGGTTGTCTCTAATTTGTGAATAAATAATTATGAATTATACTTCTCTATTATTCGTTATCGCATCAGACACAGGAGGTGTCCGTCATATCATTCTATAGACAGTCCATCTATCGTTTCTTTGGTCTTCCTCTACCCTTACTCAAAACCTTCCTCACGATATTTCCCTCATTCCTCTGCATCACATCCCATACCACGACAATCGATTTCCACACAACTTTTCAGTCACCGGCGCCACTTTCAAACATTCATCATTCTTCATTTTTATTCGCGTTACACCACACATCCCCTTAGCATTCTCATCTACGACATTTACGCCACATGCAAATGTTTTTCATTCATCCCTTTTTTGGCCCAACATTCTGATCAATACAAGACAGCAGGTCTAACCATTGCTTTACAAATGTCGCAGCTTCTGTCCGTGACCTGTCGCCATTTCATCTATCCCGTGTTAATTCTGTGCTTAACACTACGGTCTATTTCGCCATCGCTTTGCACGAGTGAACAGAGATACCGGAAGTCGGAGCGGACAAGAAACGCGTCATCTAGCGCTTTTTTAATTTTCGGTAACTGTTTTGATTTCATTTTTATGTTACGTAACGAAACTAATATTTTAGAACCCTTAAGAGCGTATGCTACCTCAGATTAGCAACCCTATTTGTGGTGGTTCAAACTTCGCTTGAAATACTGTAAGAATAAAGTTCTAATGAGCTTGCACTACAAAGCGGTTGTTACGTCTTTCACTGCGGCCGAATAGTGCGAAATTAGTGGTATTTTGCGATTTACAAAAAAAACCATTGATTGGACTAAAAAAGTAAAACACTATGACTTTAGTATGTTGCTTGTAGAATTATTTGGCAAAAAAATCAGAACGATTTTAGTATAGCTTTTACTCGTTAAAAGAAATTTTTAGAGGTATCTTCGCGATTTTTTTCTATCGAGCAAAGTTAGTTGTATTATGTTTTCACAACACTATGGCACTAGCATATATCCTGAAGAATATCATATATTTTTCTGATGTTGATTACTGCAGTGAATCATATACTTTTACGCATTATAAAACTCGCGTTTGAGGTACCATAAGCTCTTAACCAAACGACATAAATAAATCTGAAAGTGAAGAGCCACATTTTAAAAACAAGTGCGCCTTGGACTCGCGCGCCGAGGGAATCCTATAAAAATATTTGTACGAGTAAGTAGGTATTTTTTTAAGAAAATGTTTTTTTTCCTTTGTGCACTTTACACATGTGCTGGACATTTGCTTCTTGCCAAGTACCCTATCGGTTTTGATTCTATTATTAAATCGCAAAACATGTGACATATACAGTCATATTTTTTGATGGCGTTGACTTCAAAGTTTTATTTTTCCACTGTACCAGGAAAGGAGACCTCTGTAGTTGTTATTAAGTACTATGATACCTCCACGCCTGACAAACAGGGTCTAGACAGACGGACAGACATAGGGACAACAAAGCTTTTAAGATCGTACGGATCCCTAAAAGTGGGTTAATATTATAACTGCGTTCGAAAAGTTTTAATTTATATTTGTCTATCCAGATTTGATAGCATTAACTGTCATCACTGAATTCCACTTCCCAAAGTCGTCACGTGAGAACGCACACATACAAACGAGTCGCATACATGCTTCCTACGTTGGTGACGAAGCGAGTTAGTGTTCCTGTAGGTCCGCTGTGGTCTCAGAGAGCGGGCGATGCGTGTGTGCGTGTGCTTGGAGACTCGGCTATGGAGTGAAGTGTGTGCCCACCAAACCAGACAAGTATATAAGGTCGGCTCTATACAACGAGGTTCTATAAACGAACGCAAATACGCGTCTAGGTACAGTCAGAACCGCACTGACTACAGGCGTTTATTCGACATGGTATGTTACGCTCCACGTTCGTTGTCTACGCGTAGCTGACCTTCTGTACACATACATTGAGTGGTGCAGTGAGTGCCGCCGACACGATTGCCCTCAGCCCCTCTCGGCTGGAGGGCTGTTTAGTCTAGCCACGCTCTCGTCTGCCGCTAGTTATGACAGACGTGTGCTCAAACATTACACCGCGTCAGCGAATATTGTAAACGGAATGGCATGCTCATGCCATGGCGGGATATGCATGCTGCTGCAGCGATGTAATGCTAGATGTAGAGATCTCTGTTGTTAACTATTGGATCGTAAAAAGTTACAAATGAAAGCCGTACATCGGTCGCCAATTATCTTAAAGATGTGTACGTCATCAGCGCGTCACGTCACGTAAACGTCACACGCGCGTGCCGCTGACGTCGGGTGCCAATGACCTCGTCCACCAACCAAAATATACGGCGAACAGCTGCGCACTAATCAAAGAAATATATAAATCGTCTACAAGGACTGACTTACTCTAACGTGTCGGACATTCGATAATCATACATAAAATATGTAATGCCGATGTAAATACATGATATTTAAGTTTGAGTGTAGTATAGGTCATCTCTGCCTACCTTCTCGAGCTCGGCCTGCAGCTGCGCAGTCTGGTCTCCCTTGGGCAGCTGCTTGTTCTTGCGCAGCACCTCCATGTCCTTCAGCTTGCTGGCCAGCTCCTCCTCGCGAGCCTGCCGAGGAAGTCACACATTAGCGCCTTCATAAACAAACCAACAACTAAATCAAAGCTCGAACAATAACAATAACCCCTTTAGTCCCTAAGGTCTTACATATATCCTACAGAATTTGGTTATTATATTGAGCATGCAAAACTTAAACTTATAAAACTGCAATTTAGTCCTTATTTAGGCAGTTACCAAGTCTGTTGTGTAACTTATTACTATACGGTCGCTTCGTAACACATTTAGGCGGGACTAAAACAATATCAAACGCAAAACATGAAAAATACGATGTAAACTGTGAACCATCAGCTACAAGTCCACAACGCTTCACTTGCAGCCGCTGACATCGCTGTCGTTGCAGCTTATTCAATAACGTCAGCTTTATAAAGCGTAACGTGACTTGCATCAAGTCACTCCTTCACCACTTTCCATTCAGTTGCCATATCTGTTGCTACAGACAGACAGAGGCAGGTAACTAAATATAACCGACGTTCACATGAGGTATGAACATGTGAATGTACGCGCGTTATTATTCATAGTGGGGAGTGTGGACATGTGTACGAGCACTGCGCTATTTACAGATCTGTAACAAATCACATTTGAGATTCTTCTCTGTACTCTCTATATCTGTGAGTGAAAATTTTAAGCACCGTATTGTATCGTTTTACGTTGTTTTCTTATGAGAAATTTTGCAATAAGGAGCTGTTTGATATCAACAGGGTGAACAATGAATGCCAAAATGTATAAGCATTTGATCTAGAACTCAAAGTGCTGCAATGAGTGAAGACTTGTTACTGTAACTTTACGGGGCAGGTATTGTGAATCTTATATTATTTAAGACACTCACGTAGAGGTTTTAAGAACATTTTCATTTAAAGCTTGTATTTATTAAATATCACATAGCAGAAAATGAATATAATATCTCGTGGATGACATTTAACAGTAAAGACATAAAACAGTGTGCGATATCGGCGAGCGCGAGTTTCATGACGTCGTTAAGTCACATTAGCGCTACGCAGCGGAGATGTGTGACTGCCGAACTGCCGAACTGCCGACTGCCTAGCGATACGCATTACTGGTAGGATCAATAGTAAGTATACTGACTGGAAGGAACATCGGACCTGGACATATTGTACATGTACAACAGTCTCATATGAGCCTGTTTGCAACAGATGCTGACACGGCAGACGAGACTTATATGAGCGTCCCACGGCGCTCGCTGACTCACCAAGCGAGGCGGCGGCACCGGACTCAACATAAACAGGGGACCCTATTGCCGGGGCCTCGCCACTACCGCTATAACATGTGGAGCTTATGAAACAGAAACTACTATCAATTGAATACTGGTAATGTGGTAACAACTGCATGGGATGGAAGTGTATCTAGTAGCTATGTATATTGACTACGTTTAACAGGTAACTCAAATGGCAAGGGCCATGGAATGCCCCGAACAGGCATCGTAAACCCTGTGTTTGTATTGTTTGGAAATCTGCACAGCACAGGAACAAACAACAATAAGTTTCGCTGAGCACCCGGCCCCACAGGAGCACGATCAGTGAGTACCGGCAAACTACACTATGCAGCTGAATTTGAATGCAGCGCGAAACCTTCAGGGACGACTCTGCAATATGGTGTTGTTTTTAAAAAAAGATGCAATCTTTCACAACATAAATGAAAGAAACGACTGCTTTATTTTACGTTGTTTGTATTTTAAATTGGTTGGACTTTGAAAGATTGCCAACAAGTATTCATGAATGAGAAACGTACGTCTTTTTATCACACAAAATCTTGCAACCAAGTTCATCTTGAGACGTTACTAATTAGTTATTACTAGACGTCGGATTACATGCACTAAAAGAGCGAAATATGCACAAACTGTTATTTATTATTGAATTTACGTTTATTGTCACAAACTATAGCAAGGTGAAAGCAACATTCACGTCAAAACCGCCACGTATTTCGTACATCATTCTGAACCATCCCAAACCAAATACGAACTTTTCACCGGTAAACTGAAGTACTCAAATATAATCCAATGTCCAGTTATTAGTCTTAAATGAAGAATGTACCTAGATACAAACGCAGCGGCGCGTCGCGCGCTGGGGTCACTCTTCCAAGCTAAAGTATCGTCAACGACACATATCAACAGGTCACAGTGCGAACATTTGTCAGTCGTCACGTTGTCACTCGCGCACGTATTGTACGTCGCCGTCGCTCACAACGCACCGATAGTGTACACCGCAGACACGCGCGTACGCAACGCGACGCTACTCGCGACGCACGCTCGCGGAAGTGCGCGCCGGGGAACTAAGCGTGCGAGACACCGCACATATTTCATTTCGATATAAACCGGCAGACGCTACCGATACCAATGTAAACATTACATCGATTACTACTAGATCTATATCTGTGCGCGGCGCACGCAACTCTTACGTCGTTACGCAAGTGGGCGCCGCAGCGATGGGACACGAATATTTTCCTAGATTCAGAAATAGACGCGATGCCGCCGCGATCCGCGCAGGTCTGCTAACTATTAGTTCACTTCCTTATAGGGACACTTCTCAGTAACGTAACAAAGAGCTTCACCGATGGTACTTAAACCTATAAAGCTGGATGTGTTTCAGCTCAGAATCGTATTTGATTTTAAAGCAAATTCCTAGGAACGCCGACGCTTATTCTTTAAGTAGGTACGACTTCCATGTAAACTTTAAAATATTTCTTATACATATGTCGAAATGTTCAGCTCTAGCTACGAGTATGTGATGATGAACTCTCCGAGAGCCGAGTTGGATGCTTCATCGGTGCAATGACAAATAAGTTGTTTGTTAACATTTAACACAAAAGCTTAAACACTTAACAAAGAGCTAGCAGATGATCAGAAGATGATGCACGTGAAGCCACTTACTGCTGGGTCACGCACGCGTGCCGCTGAGTGGGGTGCGTGTACAGCTGTCCCATGGCACTCAAGAGACCCTTGATCTCATAACGTACAAGTGTACGTATAGTGCTGTAGTGACGGAGTTTAGCCGCTAATGCGGTCGGATGCACGACGAGCTCGTCAGCCAACGATACCGATGCACTCCTGCCCTTTACCACGTACTTAATGTATTATGTTCAACTAATATTGATATTAGACGGATTGCTAAGAAGAATTTATTAAAACTGAATGGCGGCAAACAGATTCATCTACAAGAAAGTTACTATTGTGTAGATTTTTTTTTAATGGTCTTCCAATTAGCATTAGTAAGAACACAAACGTCTAAAATATTGTTGTAATGTGCCAACATCTGATAAATACACCTTTCCGACTTGCAGGGAAGTCATAAGTGTGGACGTCAACCGAGTAGTATAAGATGCGCGCCATCTTTATTGCAGCCATCTAAATACCACGTCATATTCGCACGTCACATAAAACAGGAATAGCTCCGTGTTGACACTCGCACGCTCGAGCCACCAAATATTATTGTTTTCATCGAACTGCGATGGAATCAAGTCTGCGCGCTGAATGCAATATCATACGTATACAAACAAACAGTGAATATTTAATAAATTTTCCTTGAAGCATGTGATAGTAAGCCAGTGACGACGGAGCAACCCCGTCGCGCGCGTATTTTTAAAACACAAACAAACATGTATCTATTCTTAGCGCGCTGTAAATATCCGCGGCGCGTATTTTTACGCGGAGACGCGTGCGCGTGCAACACGTGCAGGGTGCACCTCCCTTAACACTTCATAAAGTAAATCAAATTACAACATCACGCTTGATTTTCCTCAAAGTGTAAGGCAGTGATGATACTAGGCCTAATTTCCAACAATTTTGGCCCCGTAAACTTGGAGTTCAAACTAGGTTGCTAGAGGTCCAAAGTCCCGACCGCGACGTGGTCAGGGCACTAGAGAAACAAACCTAACAATCTGAGCCGTACCCCTTGCCCTTGATCCCGCTGCCAAGCGACAGCACAGCGAGAGCCTCCACAGGCATTAGCTAAAACGAATATCGGCACAATGATCTCTGAGTTCACACACCACACGTTTTAAACCTCACGAGTCAAGTCAAGATACTCTGAGTTCACACACCACACGTTTTAAACCTCACGAGTCAAGTCAAGATACTCTGAGTTCACACACCACACGTTTTAAACCTCACGAGTCAAGTCAAGATACTTGATGTGCTTATCTTTCTCGTTTTTGACGAGGTTCTCGTTATCAAGATAGTAATTTTATTTTATTATTGTGTCTGTTGACATTCAATGATTTTTATGGGTTTGTTTACCCTGTATGGATCTTATATGAGCTTGTATTTGTTTTGTATATCAGTACGTTATGAGTTGATGATTAATTCCACGTAACGTAAGGTTAAGTACAGAGTGTGACGATGCATCTGGCTTGCCGCCAGCCCCACGTATGCGTCGTGTGTGCAGCATTACCTACTATCCACGTGCAGTACACTGTGGCTGCAGCAGCCACCGAAGATAAAGATATGCTAGGACACACTGTGCATGCTTCTCAATATCTATATAAATAAAAAGAGAAGTCCTGACTGACTGACTGACTGACAGACTGATTCATCAACGCCCAGCCCAAATCCTTGGACCTAGAAAGCTGAAATTTTGCACAGAGGTTCCCTTTATAATGTAGACAAGGAATAAGGAAGGAGTTTTCGAAATTCAACACCTAAGGGAGTTAAATAGGGGATGAAAGTTTGTATGGAAAGTCGTTTTTTTTCACGCGGGCGAAGTCGCTGGCAAAAGCTAGTCATAAATAAGGATTCGAAAAGAATAACAAAAATGCACGTTTTGGTATATTCATCAAGTGCATGCATGTTGAATTCAGCATTGTATAATAATATATTAGAAATGCATGCGGCCATAAATCTGTGCGAGGCACATCGGGAAACAAAGCGCGCGCGCGACGTAAAGTGCGGCGCTCTCTCGCTACACACGCGACGTGTGACGTGTTACGTGGGGGGGGGGGGGAATTACCCTGATCAATGAACATTGCATTTAAAACATGAACAAATTAACATTCACATAACCAAAACGTGCTTTACAAATCACTTCGTTTAACGAAATTCACGCGATTCAGTCAGTTTCCCCAGTTGGTAGCGGATAAATGATTATAGATCAAACGGGCCTTTGTCCTTTATCAAAACAACAACGAACTTGGAAGCGAAACGAAACTGCGAATACGACACGACCAGCACCAACAACACGTGGCGACACCAGTCACACAAACAGATCTACAATCTAAACATAACAGCTTAAGATTTAATTTAGCCTGGCAGAAATGCTTTGTATACGAGTATATGCGGCGAACTGCATTGCCGTTTAGTAGCGGCGACATTGGAGTGTGATTCTTGCGTGCTAGTTCGTAAAGTAAGTTTTCCCTCACAGCGGCACGCATGGTCTGCCTTGGCCGGGTGCCAGCGCTGCACTGGGCGATACGTAGCGAGGCAGCGCGCCTACCGCCTGTGATTTACGGCCAGGACCTGCCTAGCGCCTACCGGCCTAGTCGGACCGACACACGTTATAATTGCATTTTTTTCACACATACACTGTTATTGATAAATGTAGTCGCGAGCTACTTCCAATGTGTTTCATGTTAGTCTCGTATTTTGTTTGACATTAGGTTTGTCGTTGTCTCAATTTATCGAGCTTAACCGTGATTATGTTTACAATTATAATCCCACAATCTAGCAAATTGTGTCAAAAATCCTTTGATTTTTACCCGACTACGGCGAAGCCAAAAGGAAGGGTAATGATTTTGGCAGTCTATGTATGTATGTATGTATGTTCCACCGTAGCGCCTAAACTACTGAACGGATTTTAATAAATTAGGTGTCAATAGATTCGTAAGAATAACCCGGGTGACATAGGCTATATAAATTTTATAAATTCTTTTTAAGACGGAATTTAAATGTCAAAAACTTACCTCAAAAAATATTAAATTGAGATAATAATAGCAAGTTTGGTATCAAATGAAAGGTCTTGGCGAGCACATTACAAATATGTATTATATTATAGTTTAAGTACACACAAAAATAAAATTCAAATAAAAAAAATTAAGCTCAAAAATCTAAAACCCGACTACTAACAAAATCGTGGTCTTAGAAGTAGAAAACAAGAAAATTATTGTTGTCTGATATTCTTCGTAGTCGCATGCCACCTTGCTAATGGCAATTAGCAGCTGACGTCTGTATCAATGAGAACGCCCTGAAGGAGCATCAGGTATCAGTGGCATGCGACTACGAAGAATATCAGACAACAATAATTTTCTTGTTTTCTACTTCTAAGACCACGATTTTGTTAGTAGTCGGGTTTTAGATTTTTGAGCTTAATTTTTTTTCCAAAAAATATTAAAAACTATGCTATTGTAGATAAGAATACATTGGGAAAAGGTAGACTGGTATAAACTAAACTAATAACTAATCTCCGTCACTTCATAAAAAAGTGGTCGTAGTCTTTCAATTTTTATGTTATTTAAAAAAAACTAATAGAAATATCACGATGTGTGAAAAAAGTAACAAAATTGATAAAAAAATGGAGGTTCTACATGCTTTAGTTTTTGGTGGGGGCACTTTCTATCCTTGTCGCGCGAAACAGCCATTTGTATTACTTACGTATGGTGGTATGAAAATATGACGTCACTTTTTTGTAGCGCTGTCTTTGTCTAGTTAGTATGTCAATTTAAATCAGCTAAAAGTAGGCCATTTTTTAATCGATTTTATTATTTTTTTCACACATCTTGTTATTTCTGTTGGTTCTTTGAAATAACATAATATTTTCGTGAATTTTTAACAGTAGTGAAATACTCCGTTTATTTGATAGTTTGCTCAAAGAGCTTTTTTGAAATGATAATAATATAATAATAATATTCCACAACTATCACACAACGCCATCTAGTCCCAAGCTAAGCAGAGCTTGTGTTATGGGTACTAGACAACTGATAAACATACTTATATATTTCTAAATACATACATATTATAGATAAATTACACCCAGACACAGAACAAATGATCGTGCTCATCACACAAACATTTGTCCTGGGTGGGAATCGAACCCACGACCTCCGGCATAGCAGTTAGGGTCACTAACCACTAGACCAACAGGCCAGTCATGAAATGACTAGGGGTGCAGCTGTTATACAGCTGGGCGACATGTCGTCTATGTGCCTCAAAAATATAAAAATCTATTCCATTTAGGTATTGTCATTGCGTAAAATTAAGACTTTAAAACCTAAAAGTAAAAATGCCTTGTGGTAGAAAAATTTTGCACCTGCATGTGTCACTGAATTGAAGAGTAGGTACGTACGTTGCGTAAATTAGTCATAGTTGTCGAAAATCCAACGCCATCTAGTTTTTTGTTCGAAAACGAATTTAAACGTTGACTGTAAAGTTAGCAATAATGTATGAATGCTTTAGAGCGTACCTTGACAAGACTGAGTCGTATAGCGAGGCAGGTGCGGTCGGCCACGTTGGCGCACGTGGTGTTGAGCAGCTCAGCCACCGCCCGCAGCTGCGCACGCGCACCCGCCGCGCAAGCCGCGCCGCCCTCAGCCATCAGGTTACTGCTCTCCACGGCACTGATCCTGACACGTACACTGACTGTTATTCTTTGTTCTACATTACTTAGCAACGACAGTTTCGAACTATACAGGGTCGAATTAAATAAGCTGGCAAAATTTCTCGGCTGCGTGCGAATTGAAATTTAAACATAACAAAAACAATAGGTGAATTTTTTAGAGGTCAATCAATGACCGCATATTGCATGTTTCAAGTATGAGTTTGGCCTTGTATATTGCTGACCGTTATGTTTAGTAACAGTTAAGACTTACTTATCGTTGAGCTGCTGTATGGCGCTGGCGGCGCTGTACCAGCGCTCGTTGAGCAGTTCCAGCTGGTCCTGCACGTCGCAGGCCAGCGGCGCGCCGCACGCACTCACCACGGCGCGGCCTGCTGACCGTTATGTATAGTAACAGTTAAGACTTACTTATCGTTGAGCTGCTGTATGGCGCTGGCGGCGCTGTACCAGCGCTCGTTGAGCAGTTCCAGCTGGTCCTGCACGTCGCAGGCCAGCGGCGCGCCGCACGCACTCACCACGGCGCGGCCTGCTGACCGTTATGTATAGTAACAGTTAAGACTTACTTATCGTTGAGCTGCTGTATGGCGCTGGCGGCGCTGTACCAGCGCTCGTTGAGCAGTTCCAGCTGGTCCTGCACGTCGCAGGCCAGCGGCGCGCCGCACGCACTCACCACGGCGCGGCCTGCTGACCGTTATGTATAGTAACAGTTAAGACTTACTTATCGTTGAGCTGCTGTATGGCGCTGGCGGCGCTGTACCAGCGCTCGTTGAGCAGTTCCAGCTGGTCCTGCACGTCGCAGGCCAGCGGCGCGCCGCACGCACTCACCACGGCGCGGCCTGCTGACCGTTATGTATAGTAACAGTTAAGACTTACTTATCGTTGAGCTGCTGTATGGCGCTGGCGGCGCTGTACCAGCGCTCGTTGAGCAGTTCCAGCTGGTCCTGCACGTCGCAGGCCAGCGGCGCGCCGCACGCACTCACCACGGCGCGGCCTGCTGACCGTTATGTATAGTAACAGTTAAGACTTACTTATCGTTGAGCTGCTGTATGGCGCTGGCGGCGCTGTACCAGCGCTCGTTGAGCAGTTCCAGCTGGTCCTGCACGTCGCAGGCCAGCGGCGCGCCGCACGCACTCACCACGGCGCGGCCTGCTGACCGTTATGTATAGTAACAGTTAAGACTTACTTATCGTTGAGCTGCTGTATGGCGCTGGCGGCGCTGTACCAGCGCTCGTTGAGCAGTTCCAGCTGGTCCTGCACGTCGCAGGCCAGCGGCGCGCCGCACGCACTCACCACGGCGCGGCCTGCTGACCGTTATGTATAGTAACAGTTAAGACTTACTTATCGTTGAGCTGCTGTATGGCGCTGGCGGCGCTGTACCAGCGCTCGTTGAGCAGTTCCAGCTGGTCCTGCACGTCGCAGGCCAGCGGCGCGCCGCACGCACTCACCACGGCGCGGCCTGCTGACCGTTATGTATAGTAACAGTTAAGACTTACTTATCGTTGAGCTGCTGTATGGCGCTGGCGGCGCTGTACCAGCGCTCGTTGAGCAGTTCCAGCTGGTCCTGCACGTCGCAGGCCAGCGGCGCGCCGCACGCACTCACCACGGCGCGGCCTGCTGACCGTTATGTATAGTAACAGTTAAGACTTACTTATCGTTGAGCTGCTGTATGGCGCTGGCGGCGCTGTACCAGCGCTCGTTGAGCAGTTCCAGCTGGTCCTGCACGTCGCAGGCCAGCGGCGCGCCGCACGCACTCACCACGGCGCGGCCTGCTGACCGTTATGTATAGTAACAGTTAAGACTTACTTATCGTTGAGCTGCTGTATGGCGCTGGCGGCGCTGTACCAGCGCTCGTTGAGCAGTTCCAGCTGGTCCTGCACGTCGCAGGCCAGCGGCGCGCCGCACGCACTCACCACGGCGCGGCCTGCTGACCGTTATGTATAGTAACAGTTAAGACTTACTTATCGTTGAGCTGCTGTATGGCGCTGGCGGCGCTGTACCAGCGCTCGTTGAGCAGTTCCAGCTGGTCCTGCACGTCGCAGGCCAGCGGCGCGCCGCACGCACTCACCACGGCGCGGCCTGCTGACCGTTATGTATAGTAACAGTTAAGACTTACTTATCGTTGAGCTGCTGTATGGCGCTGGCGGCGCTGTACCAGCGCTCGTTGAGCAGTTCCAGCTGGTCCTGCACGTCGCAGGCCAGCGGCGCGCCGCACGCACTCACCACGGCGCGGCCTGCTGACCGTTATGTATAGTAACAGTTAAGACTTACTTATCGTTGAGCTGCTGTATGGCGCTGGCGGCGCTGTACCAGCGCTCGTTGAGCAGTTCCAGCTGGTCCTGCACGTCGCAGGCCAGCGGCGCGCCGCACGCACTCACCACGGCGCGGCCTGCTGACCGTTATGTATAGTAACAGTTAAGACTTACTTATCGTTGAGCTGCTGTATGGCGCTGGCGGCGCTGTACCAGCGCTCGTTGAGCAGTTCCAGCTGGTCCTGCACGTCGCAGGCCAGCGGCGCGCCGCACGCACTCACCACGGCGCGGCCTGCTGACCGTTATGTATAGTAACAGTTAAGACTTACTTATCGTTGAGCTGCTGTATGGCGCTGGCGGCGCTGTACCAGCGCTCGTTGAGCAGTTCCAGCTGGTCCTGCACGTCGCAGGCCAGCGGCGCGCCGCACGCACTCACCACGGCGCGGCCTGCTGACCGTTATGTATAGTAACAGTTAAGACTTACTTATCGTTGAGCTGCTGTATGGCGCTGGCGGCGCTGTACCAGCGCTCGTTGAGCAGTTCCAGCTGGTCCTGCACGTCGCAGGCCAGCGGCGCGCCGCACGCACTCACCACGGCGCGGCCTGCTGACCGTTATGTATAGTAACAGTTAAGACTTACTTATCGTTGAGCTGCTGTATGGCGCTGGCGGCGCTGTACCAGCGCTCGTTGAGCAGTTCCAGCTGGTCCTGCACGTCGCAGGCCAGCGGCGCGCCGCACGCACTCACCACGGCGCGGCCTGCTGACCGTTATGTATAGTAACAGTTAAGACTTACTTATCGTTGAGCTGCTGTATGGCGCTGGCGGCGCTGTACCAGCGCTCGTTGAGCAGTTCCAGCTGGTCCTGCACGTCGCAGGCCAGCGGCGCGCCGCACGCACTCACCACGGCGCGGCCTGCTGACCGTTATGTATAGTAACAGTTAAGACTTACTTATCGTTGAGCTGCTGTATGGCGCTGGCGGCGCTGTACCAGCGCTCGTTGAGCAGTTCCAGCTGGTCCTGCACGTCGCAGGCCAGCGGCGCGCCGCACGCACTCACCACGGCGCGGCCTGCTGACCGTTATGTATAGTAACAGTTAAGACTTACTTATCGTTGAGCTGCTGTATGGCGCTGGCGGCGCTGTACCAGCGCTCGTTGAGCAGTTCCAGCTGGTCCTGCACGTCGCAGGCCAGCGGCGCGCCGCACGCACTCACCACGGCGCGGCCTGCTGACCGTTATGTATAGTAACAGTTAAGACTTACTTATCGTTGAGCTGCTGTATGGCGCTGGCGGCGCTGTACCAGCGCTCGTTGAGCAGTTCCAGCTGGTCCTGCACGTCGCAGGCCAGCGGCGCGCCGCACGCACTCACCACGGCGCGGCCTGCTGACCGTTATGTATAGTAACAGTTAAGACTTACTTATCGTTGAGCTGCTGTATGGCGCTGGCGGCGCTGTACCAGCGCTCGTTGAGCAGTTCCAGCTGGTCCTGCACGTCGCAGGCCAGCGGCGCGCCGCACGCACTCACCACGGCGCGGCCTGCTGACCGTTATGTATAGTAACAGTTAAGACTTACTTATCGTTGAGCTGCTGTATGGCGCTGGCGGCGCTGTACCAGCGCTCGTTGAGCAGTTCCAGCTGGTCCTGCACGTCGCAGGCCAGCGGCGCGCCGCACGCACTCACCACGGCGCGGCCTGCTGACCGTTATGTATAGTAACAGTTAAGACTTACTTATCGTTGAGCTGCTGTATGGCGCTGGCGGCGCTGTACCAGCGCTCGTTGAGCAGTTCCAGCTGGTCCTGCACGTCGCAGGCCAGCGGCGCGCCGCACGCACTCACCACGGCGCGGCCTGCTGACCGTTATGTATAGTAACAGTTAAGACTTACTTATCGTTGAGCTGCTGTATGGCGCTGGCGGCGCTGTACCAGCGCTCGTTGAGCAGTTCCAGCTGGTCCTGCACGTCGCAGGCCAGCGGCGCGCCGCACGCACTCACCACGGCGCGGCCTGCTGACCGTTATGTATAGTAACAGTTAAGACTTACTTATCGTTGAGCTGCTGTATGGCGCTGGCGGCGCTGTACCAGCGCTCGTTGAGCAGTTCCAGCTGGTCCTGCACGTCGCAGGCCAGCGGCGCGCCGCACGCACTCACCACGGCGCGGCCTGCTGACCGTTATGTATAGTAACAGTTAAGACTTACTTATCGTTGAGCTGCTGTATGGCGCTGGCGGCGCTGTACCAGCGCTCGTTGAGCAGTTCCAGCTGGTCCTGCACGTCGCAGGCCAGCGGCGCGCCGCACGCACTCACCACGGCGCGGCCTGCTGACCGTTATGTATAGTAACAGTTAAGACTTACTTATCGTTGAGCTGCTGTATGGCGCTGGCGGCGCTGTACCAGCGCTCGTTGAGCAGTTCCAGCTGGTCCTGCACGTCGCAGGCCAGCGGCGCGCCGCACGCACTCACCACGGCGCGGCCTGCTGACCGTTATGTATAGTAACAGTTAAGACTTACTTATCGTTGAGCTGCTGTATGGCGCTGGCGGCGCTGTACCAGCGCTCGTTGAGCAGTTCCAGCTGGTCCTGCACGTCGCAGGCCAGCGGCGCGCCGCACGCACTCACCACGGCGCGGCCTGCTGACCGTTATGTATAGTAACAGTTAAGACTTACTTATCGTTGAGCTGCTGTATGGCGCTGGCGGCGCTGTACCAGCGCTCGTTGAGCAGTTCCAGCTGGTCCTGCACGTCGCAGGCCAGCGGCGCGCCGCACGCACTCACCACGGCGCGGCCTGCTGACCGTTATGTATAGTAACAGTTAAGACTTACTTATCGTTGAGCTGCTGTATGGCGCTGGCGGCGCTGTACCAGCGCTCGTTGAGCAGTTCCAGCTGGTCCTGCACGTCGCAGGCCAGCGGCGCGCCGCACGCACTCACCACGGCGCGGCCTGCTGACCGTTATGTATAGTAACAGTTAAGACTTACTTATCGTTGAGCTGCTGTATGGCGCTGGCGGCGCTGTACCAGCGCTCGTTGAGCAGTTCCAGCTGGTCCTGCACGTCGCAGGCCAGCGGCGCGCCGCACGCACTCACCACGGCGCGGCCTGCTGACCGTTATGTATAGTAACAGTTAAGACTTACTTATCGTTGAGCTGCTGTATGGCGCTGGCGGCGCTGTACCAGCGCTCGTTGAGCAGTTCCAGCTGGTCCTGCACGTCGCAGGCCAGCGGCGCGCCGCACGCACTCACCACGGCGCGGCCTGCTGACCGTTATGTATAGTAACAGTTAAGACTTACTTATCGTTGAGCTGCTGTATGGCGCTGGCGGCGCTGTACCAGCGCTCGTTGAGCAGTTCCAGCTGGTCCTGCACGTCGCAGGCCAGCGGCGCGCCGCACGCACTCACCACGGCGCGGCCTGCTGACCGTTATGTATAGTAACAGTTAAGACTTACTTATCGTTGAGCTGCTGTATGGCGCTGGCGGCGCTGTACCAGCGCTCGTTGAGCAGTTCCAGCTGGTCCTGCACGTCGCAGGCCAGCGGCGCGCCGCACGCACTCACCACGGCGCGGCCTGCTGACCGTTATGTATAGTAACAGTTAAGACTTACTTATCGTTGAGCTGCTGTATGGCGCTGGCGGCGCTGTACCAGCGCTCGTTGAGCAGTTCCAGCTGGTCCTGCACGTCGCAGGCCAGCGGCGCGCCGCACGCACTCACCACGGCGCGGCCTGCTGACCGTTATGTATAGTAACAGTTAAGACTTACTTATCGTTGAGCTGCTGTATGGCGCTGGCGGCGCTGTACCAGCGCTCGTTGAGCAGTTCCAGCTGGTCCTGCACGTCGCAGGCCAGCGGCGCGCCGCACGCACTCACCACGGCGCGGCCTGCTGACCGTTATGTATAGTAACAGTTAAGACTTACTTATCGTTGAGCTGCTGTATGGCGCTGGCGGCGCTGTACCAGCGCTCGTTGAGCAGTTCCAGCTGGTCCTGCACGTCGCAGGCCAGCGGCGCGCCGCACGCACTCACCACGGCGCGGCCTGCTGACCGTTATGTATAGTAACAGTTAAGACTTACTTATCGTTGAGCTGCTGTATGGCGCTGGCGGCGCTGTACCAGCGCTCGTTGAGCAGTTCCAGCTGGTCCTGCACGTCGCAGGCCAGCGGCGCGCCGCACGCACTCACCACGGCGCGGCCTGCTGACCGTTATGTATAGTAACAGTTAAGACTTACTTATCGTTGAGCTGCTGTATGGCGCTGGCGGCGCTGTACCAGCGCTCGTTGAGCAGTTCCAGCTGGTCCTGCACGTCGCAGGCCAGCGGCGCGCCGCACGCACTCACCACGGCGCGGCCTGCTGACCGTTATGTATAGTAACAGTTAAGACTTACTTATCGTTGAGCTGCTGTATGGCGCTGGCGGCGCTGTACCAGCGCTCGTTGAGCAGTTCCAGCTGGTCCTGCACGTCGCAGGCCAGCGGCGCGCCGCACGCACTCACCACGGCGCGGCCTGCTGACCGTTATGTATAGTAACAGTTAAGACTTACTTATCGTTGAGCTGCTGTATGGCGCTGGCGGCGCTGTACCAGCGCTCGTTGAGCAGTTCCAGCTGGTCCTGCACGTCGCAGGCCAGCGGCGCGCCGCACGCACTCACCACGGCGCGGCCTGCTGACCGTTATGTATAGTAACAGTTAAGACTTACTTATCGTTGAGCTGCTGTATGGCGCTGGCGGCGCTGTACCAGCGCTCGTTGAGCAGTTCCAGCTGGTCCTGCACGTCGCAGGCCAGCGGCGCGCCGCACGCACTCACCACGGCGCGGCCTGCTGACCGTTATGTATAGTAACAGTTAAGACTTACTTATCGTTGAGCTGCTGTATGGCGCTGGCGGCGCTGTACCAGCGCTCGTTGAGCAGTTCCAGCTGGTCCTGCACGTCGCAGGCCAGCGGCGCGCCGCACGCACTCACCACGGCGCGGCCTGCTGCGCGGGCTGACTGCACGCTCTCCAGCCGAGACGACATCTGCACACGACAATCACTAGGTAATGCTGCGGGGATCAACACGAAGGTTACCTCAGCCTTCCTGTAGGGCTATTGTGTTCTTTTCTTTTTGTGTGTCAGTGGCTATCATAAGTGTCCATAGATTAACTGTAAATTGGTTATGATTTGGTACATTTTTTTTTTAAAACTCACCATTTGACAGTTATTAACCGACTTCCCTAAAGGAGGAGGTTCTCAATTCGATTGGTATGTTTTTTTTCCGATTACGCCGCTATTTATGATCCGATTTACGTGATTCTTTTTTAGTTTGATGCGGAATAGTTGCCATTTGGTCCCATAAAAATTACATACATAGTTTGGCCCAGTACTTTTCATTTTATGAACATTTTTTTAATTTTTTTGTTTATACACTTTAAGTTATCCACTGTCATTAAAAGATACGCAATAGCCCTGCTGGACTGCATTTGTCAAATTATTTGAAACCATTGTTTTGAAACAACAAGACGGCGGCGATAGTTGCATTATATCGTTGATAACACTTGGTGGTGTTGAGATGCGGCAGTCGCGCCATGTGACATACTGGAATCTAGCCTAATGCGATTATACATAGTGGAAACTGGTAGACGGATTGTGAAAATATGGTGGTCGATAATAACCTGTTTGTCGAGATCTCTGACTTTCTGCTTGAGGTCCTTGAAGGGCAGGTCGGGGTCCCGGGCGGCCTCCAGCTGTCGCTCGGCCGCGTCCAGCCACTCGCCGCACGTCTCCAGCATGGCGTACAGGCGCGCCCACTCCGCCTGGCACGAGCTCCACCTGCACACAACACACGCATATTATGTATGTAACTAAACGTAGCAAATGATGTCTTGTTCATGTTACGCTAGGAAGTGAGCAACCAGCCATTGAAGTGAAAGCTAGAGTACCTGTCGTGTCTCTGCTTGTGCGCGAGCTGCAGCGCGGCCCACTCGTCGCGCAGCTTGTCGCGCACGCGCGCGGCCTGCTCGGGCGGCGCGGCCGAACGTTTGCACAGCCACGTGTACTCACGCTCGGCTTCTTCCACGTTCACTGCGATCTCCGCCATCGCTGTTTTAATGCGCTGCACACACACAACAACAAAATGATTCGAATGCGAGTCCGCGTCCAGTGGCGATACCCCACTAGGTAGTGGGGCGTACGTACCGCGAGCGCGTCCTCCTGCAGCGGGAAGTCGTCGTAGTGGCGGCCGCCCAGCGGGTGCGCGCGCAGCGCACAGGCCTGCGCCGCCACGTGCGCGCGCGCCAGGTTGGCCCGCGTCACGTACGCGCCGGCCTGCGCCTCGCCGTGCGCGCGCCCGGCCGGCTCGCACGCGCGCTGTGCCGCGGCCCACAGCGCGAGCACGTCGCTCACGCCGCGCTCGGGCACGCCCACGTGCGCGGCCCGCAGCGCGCGCGTCAGCTCGTGCACGCGCTCCACCGAGGCCTGCCGCTCCACGTACGCGGCGCGGGCGGCGTCCTGCGACCAGACGGTTATTCATAACAAAAGAGCTATCTTCCTAAACGCAGCTAACTCTATAATTTAACAATTCTTCTTGCTTAAAAAACGACCGATCTAAATCGTGCAATTTTTTGTTCTTTTGTTTTACATGCGCCGTGTCCAGCGCTCACAGATAATTTATCATACAAAATACAAACTGTGAACTAATCATCATGTCAAGTATAAACGGCTTTATGAAAAAGCCCCCAGTCCTTCAATCATAAATTATTGTCGACCAGTTCGATACCGTCAGCCGTGACGTAGAACCCTACGAACGATCGTGTCCGGTTGTCGCTACCGCGGTGTTAAGTCAATTGTTCAAGGATACCGTACCGGGTCGGCGGCGAGCTGTCGGTCCAGGTCCCCGCACCAGGCGCTGAGCTCCTCCAGCAGCTGCTGCAGCTCCTTGAGCTGGTCCTCGGCCTGCAGCGCCACGTTGCGCTTCAGCTCGATCTCCGACATCACCATCGACCACTTGTTGCGCAGCTTATCCTGCTCAAACACAACACTTGCTCATTCATTGAACTTGTTCACCGCGCTGTTAGATGCCCAACTATCCGACGCGTATCAAATAGCAGTTTTGTTGATTATGGTTTTCTTATTGCCTAGTGAAATCGGTCAAAGCCATGATCGAGATGGCATGACCAAAACAAGGCTTCAATCTCACCAATAACGTCAAACCATTTAGAAATATAAAAAACTTAAAAAAAAATAAAAAAAAAAACAAAAAAAGTGAAAAATAAACTTTAGAAGAAAAATCAGTTTCTGAAGTCGGTGACTTTTGTTTGTTTAATTTCATTTTTTTGCCACCGACTTCAGAAACTGATTTTTCTTCTAAAGTTTATTTTTCACTTTTTTGTGTGTTTTTTTTTTAAGTTGGTTTTTTTTTTTAAGTTTTTATTTTTCATTTTTTAGTGGTTCATATGTAAGTTCACGTGTTCATGGGTTATAATGTGGACAATGTAGTTTTTTTTTGAGATTTGTTGATTTATCAAAAACCGCTTGTCCGATTTCGATAATAAAATTATGGGACCATTTGGGAAGCCCCTTTCCAACAAAAAAATAATGTTTCAAACCGGTTAGCAAGTGACGGAGTTATGCCCGAACAAACATTAAAAAAAATATATTTATAAACATTCGAATTGAAAACCTCCTTCATTTTTTTAGAAGTCGGTTAAAAAAGACATTAAAAGTTTCAGACGACGGTGTAATAATCTAGTTAATTGTTTCGTTAGAGAATGTCGATACGCGTAGTGTGTACGACACTGTACCTGGAAGTGCGTCTGCAAGTAGTCGGCCAGCAGCGCGTCGTCCTTGTGCCGCGCGTACACCAGCGAGTCGCCGCGCGAGATC
This sequence comes from Diarsia dahlii, assembly GCA_949775195.1. Taxonomy (NCBI): domain Eukaryota; kingdom Metazoa; phylum Arthropoda; class Insecta; order Lepidoptera; family Noctuidae; genus Diarsia; species Diarsia dahlii. The sequence goes on from OX459212.1 coordinate 18,930,288, forward strand.
AGTGCGGCCGCGTCCGGCGCCAGCTGACCCAGCTGGTTCTTGAGGATCTGACACACACAACCACACCTCACGAACACGCACCATTCAAGCTTTAGTTTTCATCGGTTTCAGTGTAACCGCAAGCAACTGAATGCTACTGTTTTACATGAAGCGACCGGCTATTTCAAATCTACAATACACAAGGCAATCTACAAGGTAATACGATACACCTTGGTTAGATTGGTTGGCAGAATTTTCGTCTTCGAACCGTAATTACCATGAAACATCTACAAATGACAGCAGGGGCAACGGCTTATCGTGTTGAGGAGTAGCATTGAAGGGATTCGGTATGAAATTGGTGGGGTCACCCATTCAATACACGGACAAGCACCGGTAAACCATGAAGATCGACCTCATTCAGCAGTTTCTAGTTATTTAGCCATGATTCCTAGGGTAGAATGAAGCTACTTTAACATAAAACATGTAGTGTGTGTACCTCGAGTCGCTTGGCCGGGTCCCGCTCGGCCGCCACGCCGCCCACAGTGAGCAGCATGACGTCCATGCGCCGCGCCAGCGCACTGGCCGCGCTCTGCCACTCCGCCAGCTACCATATAGTATACAACATGTAGTGTGTGTACCTCGAGTCGCTTGGCCGGGTCCCGCTCGGCCGCCACGCCGCCCACAGTGAGCAGCATGACGTCCATGCGCCGCGCCAGCGCACTGGCCGCGCTCTGCCACTCCGCCAGCTACCATATAGTATACAACATGTAGTGTGTGTACCTCGAGTCGCTTGGCCGGGTCCCGCTCGGCCGCCACGCCGCCCACAGTGAGCAGCATGACGTCCATGCGCCGCGCCAGCGCACTGGCCGCGCTCTGCCACTCCGCCAGCTACCATATAGTATACAACATGTAGTGTGTGTACCTCGAGTCGCTTGGCCGGGTCCCGCTCGGCCGCCACGCCGCCCACAGTGAGCAGCATGACGTCCATGCGCCGCGCCAGCGCACTGGCCGCGCTCTGCCACTCCGCCAGCTACCATATAGTATACAACATGTAGTGTGTGTACCTCGAGTCGCTTGGCCGGGTCCCGCTCGGCCGCCACGCCGCCCACAGTGAGCAGCATGACGTCCATGCGCCGCGCCAGCGCACTGGCCGCGCTCTGCCACTCCGCCAGCTACCATATAGTATACAACATGTAGTGTGTGTACCTCGAGTCGCTTGGCCGGGTCCCGCTCGGCCGCCACGCCGCCCACAGTGAGCAGCATGACGTCCATGCGCCGCGCCAGCGCACTGGCCGCGCTCTGCCACTCCGCCAGCTACCATATAGTATACAACATGTAGTGTGTGTACCTCGAGTCGCTTGGCCGGGTCCCGCTCGGCCGCCACGCCGCCCACAGTGAGCAGCATGACGTCCATGCGCCGCGCCAGCGCACTGGCCGCGCTCTGCCACTCAGTCAGCTCGGCGTCGTCGCCCGCACTGCCCGGCACAGCACTCGGCTGCACACGCACCAGTACGTTAAAAATAAATAAAAATAAAATAAGCCTTTATTGCTGTTAGAATTTAGCTTACAAAACATTACTTAAACATTAAAACAATAGAGGTAAGAAAACTTAAAAAAACATAAAACTTAAACTAAAACATATTCTCGGCAGTCGTCTTATCTCCTCTCTTAACAGCTTGCCTTTCGACAAAGGCCTCCTCTAAGGTTTTCCATTTGTTTCTGTCCTTTGCTGTGCGTAACCATTCTGGCCCAGCTACTTGCTTCAAGTCGTCTTCCCATCGCTTTGGCTGTCTTCCTCTACTTCTTTTGCTTTCTCTTGGATACCATTCCGTTATTAGTCTGTTCCATTTCTCTTTCCTTTCTCTCAACATATGTCCTGCCCAACGCCATTTCAATTTTCTACATACTGATTGAACTTTTGAAAATTTAGTCTTTCCTTTGATCTTTTTTAGTTGTATTTTATCCCTTCTTCTTACTCCCAGTACGCTTCTCTCTATCCCATTTTGACATATATTTAGTTTACTTTGTTGTTGTTCAGTGAAAGCCCAAGTTTGGCATCCGTGTGTAAGACATGGCAGTATGCAAGCATTTAAGACTTTTCGTTTTTCCGCCATAGGCATTTCATTAGTTTTCATTATTTCGCTCAGCGACCAGAACCTCTTCCAGGTGTTTGCTATTCTTCTTTCAATCTCTTTTTGCATGCTCTCTGTCGGTGAAACTAATTGTCCTAAATAAACGTATTCGCTTACATACTCTAACTGCTGATTATCAATTGTAATTGCATTTTTTTGTGAGGATTTGCTCATGACTATTGTCTTTGTTAAATTCATTGTGAGTCCTGCATTTGCACTTTCGTTTGATAATTGCTGTAGCATTTTTTCCAAGGTCCTCGGGCATTCGGAGAAAATTATTAAGTCATCAGCAAATCTCAAATGATTCAATTTGTCTCCGTTCACGTTAAGCCCGAAATTATCCCAACCCAGTCTTCTAAAGATTGACTCCAACGCAGCTGAAAATATCTTCGGCGAAATAGGGTCGCCTTGACGGACGCCTCTTTCTATCGGGAACTCTTCACCGGCCCTTTCCAGTTTTATTTGGGCTTTGCTTTTCCCATAAATGATTTTTAGTATGCGTATGTACTTCTTTTGGACCCCTTGTTGTTCTAGTCTTTCCCATATATAGTGGTGTTCCAAGGAATCAAACGCCTTGTTGAAGTCTACAAAACCCAAATAGTATATTTTGTTGTATTCCTTGTATTTCTGAAGTATTTGGCGTAGGACGTGTATGTGGTCAACGGTCGAAAAGTTGCTTCTAAATCCAGCTTGCTCCTTCGGCTGGTTTTCATCAAGGGTGTTGGTTATTCTAAACAGCAGTATTTTAGAAAACACTTTATATATATTTGATATTAAGCTTATTGTTAATGTCTCCTCTGTCTCCTTTTTTGTGTAACAAAACTATCATTGATTTTGTCCAATCTTCAGGGATAACTTCTGCTGTTATTATTTCGTTATACAAATTGGTTAATTTAGGGACAATTACCGGCATGGATACTTTAAGAAGTTCATTGGTGATTTGATCGGGATCAGGAGCTATTCCTAACTTCTGCGTAGTAATAGCTCTTTCCGTTTCTTCTTTTAGAATAGGTGGTACAGGTTCAGTATCTTGCGTGTCGTCTGTCATAGTCGAAGAAGGTTTATTAATTTTGCTTTTATACAGCTCTGTATAGTATTCTGTAGCAATATTTAATATATGTGATCTTTTTGCAGTACATCTTCCTTGTTTATCTTTCATATTTGGCATCCAATTCTTTTTCAATTCTAAATCTTTAAACGCTTTCTTTACTCCGCCTGTTTTCGGTATTGGAAAGTGTTTGCCCTATTTTTCTTCCTGTCCTTTCTTATATTTTTGTTGATATTTTTACTTATCTCTGCAATCTCTTTTCTTGTTTCTTTGTTTTTCTTGCCTTGTAAGAGCAATTTTCTTTCTTTAAGTAATTTAATTGTTTCGATGGATAGTATGGGTTTATTATTTGTGAACACTTTTCGGGCTTCAGTTTTGAGAGTATTTACAAAATTGCAGTATGTCGTCTCAATTGGTGTATTGTATTATTTTCCTTCTCTTCTTTCTAGAATATTTTTTAAGCTGCTCATCATCTCTGCGTTATTTTTAATGTTCGTATAGGGTACCGATTCAGTATGCAGCCTTCGACTTTTCTTTGTATGTGTCCCTCGTAACGTAGCACGAATCATTTTATGGTCAGAGTTAAAATTGAAATTGTGTAAAATTGATAGATCTTTAAAAACTTTTGGTTTATTGGTCATAATGTAATCGATTTCATTTTTAAAGATTCCATTTGGAGAAGTCCACATCCATTTCTTGGTCTTTTTCTTTTTGAAGAAACTATTCAGGATACTTAGTTTGTTTTCTAAGCCGAAGTTAACCAATCTTTCTCCATTTTTGCTCCTGTTGCCACCGTTACCGTGCCTTCTTACAGTGTACTCTTCACCTTTTTGACATTCCCCAATTTGTCCATTAAAATCACCCATTATTATTATATTTTTGTGAGCAGAATCAACAGTAATTTGTAAGTTTTGGTAGAATTGTTCTGTTTTCTTTATATCTTGTTTTTTATCTGCTTCAGTTGGCGAGTAAACCTGAATAATTGACCATGACTCATCTCTGCTATTTTGTACGGGAAGTTTGATGTTGAGTATTGCTATTCTTTCGGATATGCCTTTTAATTCCTCGATTCGGTCGGCATATTTCCTTTTTATCAAAAAACCAACCCCGTATTGCCCTGGTGTTTCTCCTTTGTAATGTAGTATGTACTTTCCGTGGTCCTCTATTCCTTCTCCTAGTCTTCTCACTTCGCTTATTCCTATACTAGCTGACCCACGCAACTTCGTCTGCGTCATATAAATATAGCTATAACCTTTCTCGATATACCTATCGACTATCCGACATTAATTAAGCTAAATCGTAACAAACAAAAAATCTTATCTTTCCTCTTTATTAAAATAGTTTAGATGGTTTAGATTTTAGATTAGCTTGGATTATATTAAAGTGTGAATTACTATAGGTATCTTTTACTGTTTTATATACTATAACACTCTGTACTTGTAAACATTATGATGCAGTAAATATTTTGACTTCGAATTTACCGGAGGCCAGCCAGAATCCCCCGTAGGCCGTACCTACATTGCGACTCGCGAATTATTTTGCCGCGCGGATGTTTTTACATTGCGATATCTTCTAAGATATTTGTTTAAACTGTATAGAGTAAAGGGCACAAATATTCTATATTAAATTTCCGTTCTAACAAACACATTTATTTAGATATAGATTAATACCATATGGGTTAAATAAGCTTCGCAAAAAATAATTCTTTTTAACCTAACAGTTTAACAGTAAAAAAAGATTACAGTGAGTCAATCTTAAAAGATAGATATATGCTGTCGCGGACTTTTTTTTAGAACTTTTAAAGAGGAACAATTCCTTCATAGATGATATTTGCGTAACTTGAACCGTTTTCGTAGCGCACGCAGCGGAAGCTCTCAAAAAGGAAATTTTGTAACATTTTTCATTTATGCTCCGCTCCTATTAGCCGTAGCGTGATGTTATATAGCCTATAGCCTTTCTCGATAAATGGACTATCCAACACAAAAAGAATTTTTCAATTACAACCAGCAGTTCCTGAGTTTACCGCGTTCAAACAAACAAACAAACTCTTCAGCTTTATAATATTAGTATAGATTATCCCAATTAATTTCGTCGATTGCTGTTTCTAATTCAATGAGCTTCTCTGGAGTTCTTAATGATCTCGTGTTAAGCGTCGCTATGTGTATGTCGCATTTATTATTCCTTTTTTGTTTGTCTATCCTTAGAGGGTGTTGCTCGTTTTCCCCCACGATGACCAGTCGGCTTGGGGGAGGGTGTAATTTTCCTATTTTTGTTTCTTTGTTTTGTTGTATTTTCCGATTGCCGAGAATTAGTTGCTACTGTTGCTTGTTTGTGGGGACGTTGGTAAGAGAGTTAGATCTCATTCTCATCACGTCAAATGCGTTGGTTCTATTGGCCTTAAAGGATGCTGTACTGGTGTGACGTACTGGTACCACACCAGTACGTTATACGGTGTCAAATATTATTAGCTAGCAAATGTGATGGAATTCAATATCTAAACACGGTAAACGTAAACAAAATTATAAATGCTTGTTTTCGGGTCAGCAAACGCCGGTCGTGTTGTTACTTAAAACATAGGTTTTTTACTCATTGTAGATTTTTTTTGCATAACTGTCTGTTAATTAATCTCTTTGCTAATCCGCACAGTCATGTAACACGTACCAGAGACAACTAGTACCGAGAGAAAGAAATTGTTTGTAGCCTAGCTAGGAAAACAGAGCTTCAACCACTTTATTGTAGACTACAACTTCTGAGTTACCTGTTGTTATTATTTAAGTTAAATGTTGTACCTAAATCTACAATTTGTTTATGCAAAATAAATTTTTAAATTAAATTCAAATTATCGTTGACTTTTGAAAAAGCTTTGGCAAGTTTCAAACTACTAATTTATAATTAAAGTTGACTATGTATAAGTTTTGATGAAAATAAAGGTCATTAGATTAAACAGAAAGATTATCCGGGTCTGTTTGATGTGATAAATGTAGGTAACGAGTAAGTTTGTGCTACACATACCTTGGCAGAGTCGTCAGTCTTCTGCAGCTTATCGGTTTGCAGCTTGCTCCTGTCCTTGCTGACGGGGATGTGCGACTTGTGCGGCAGCGCGGGCGCCAGGTCGGCTGGCGGGGCGAGGGCCAGGGGCGAGGGCGGCGGCGTGAGGGCCAGCTTGGGCGACATGGCCACGACCTGCGCGTGCTTGATGGGCGTGGACGTGCACAGCGGCGCCTTGTCGTCCAGCTCGCTACACGCCGTGGAGCGCAGCTGCAACGTACACACCACTCAGCCGAGCGACTCGCACAACACACTCCGCACACACTTATTTTACCTCTGAATCTTCACCACTGAACTAACAAGGTTACAATTCACCTTTACTATAGTGATACATGTTCCTTTTCGCGAATTACTGTCAGAAAGGCGCTGCTGTGAAATTAAATGTAATAAACAAAATGGCAAGTTTGGTCCGACTCAAGCCGAAATAACCATGCAGCATTTTTAACTTAAAATAAGGTTGCTGTTCAGTTGCTGTTCTCAGAGCTAAAATAACTGTAAACAGACTGTATATTGTATTGTAGTAAGTGTCAATAACGTAGGTACCTACATACTTCATTATCAAGTAGCCTAGCCACATTACCCGGACTACGATATACGATCCGATATTCTGCTCAAATCCTGCCCTGAATTATCCTGCTTTTTGATTTCCTCCGATTGCTTACGATACGTTAACTCCTGACGTCGCTAAACATAATATCTATGGGGATGACGTTGAACAATTTCATGGTTAAAATAGGGTTTTCTTTCATTGATTGGCCAAACATTTACTCTCGGTATCGAATCGGTATCTCATGGTAGGAAAAACTAATTTATATTCTAGCAACATAAAATTGAGTGAATGCAACAGGTCCGAGTTTTTTTTTTGTTCAGTCTGAGAAGTTTCACCAATAAATTTAAAAAAAAATCCCTATGTAAATTGTTTACCTGCGGCATGTCCTCGACCTCCGAGTATATAACCTCTTCCTCTGCCTCACTCCCCGCGGACTTGCTCATGATCCTCTCGGGCGTGGCTGCGCTGCTCACTTGTTTGTCATCTTGCTTGTTTGCGAGCGTGTCGTGCGTCTCGTACGTCTCGTGCGTGACACCCTTGTCGGGCGTGTCGAGCTTATCGGGCTTGTCACGCTTGTCATTAGTTTCCTGCTTGTCGGAGGTGTCGTGTGCGCAGGTGTCGGTGGCGGAAGGCTCGGGCAGCGCGGCCTGGTCTCGCGGCACGTCGTCCAGTATCAGATACTCGTTGACGTCGTCGTGCCGCAGACTGCGCTGCGCCTGCTGCCGCGCGGCCAGGTCCAACAGCAGCGGGCACGGCACCGCCGCGGGGCCCTCCAGCGGTGTCGGCGGCGGAGTCTTCATCGAGCTGTCCCCGTCCTCCTTCTCTGAGTTGGGGATCAAGTCCGGCACGGCCACCATAGTCACACGCAACGCTTTCGGCTGCTCGTCGTCCGAACTATTCTTCCGCTTCAATATACCGAGCGTCGGTTTCATTCGATGTTCGAGAGTCTTCACCTCGATGACGAAGGTCTTAGGTTCAGTTCCCAGGTCGACGGTGCGCCGCCGCTCGTCGTGGCCGAGAGGGACGTCCTCCTCGTCGGACTCGCTGTAGGACTCGTTCTCCGTATCGTCGATGATGTCCACGGTCTCCACGCTCTGCGGGATGAACTCCACAACGGCGTCGATGGCCTCGAACGGGTACATCTCCGTGGGCTCTATGGGGCTCACGGTGGACTTGACGATCTCGTGCTCTTTGACCTCCACCATGGTGCAGGGGTCGGCCTTAGGTTTGTCGGGCTCGGGCGGCGGCTGCGCTCGTATCTTGTTGTTGGAGATCTGCGTGAACAGGTCGCTGTCGGTGAGCAGGTTGAAGGTGCTGCTGTTCTTCTTGGGCGTGTCGGGGGTGGAGGGCGTGGAGGGCGCGGGGCTGGCGGGCTCGATGGAGTCGGCCGACATGACGGAGTGCGGGCTGGCGGTGTGGCGGCGCTCCAGCGAGGAGCCGCGACTGCGGTGTCCGCCTTCCTTGACCTCTCTCTTGATGGGCACGGGGCTCTTCAGCGCCAGCGGTATCTTTGACTTTTTAAACTCCGGTTTCTCAGTCTCGGGGGTGTTGACGGGGCTCTCGAGCCGCCTCTTGATAGTATCCGTAACGTTCTCGTACTCGACCACGACCGCATCGTCTCTGTGCGCCTGCGTGGTAGTGGTGGTGGTGGGTGTGGCTGTGGACGTGGTGGTGGTGGGTGTGGCTGTGGACGTGGTGGTGGCGCTAGTGGCGCCAGTGGCGGCCTGCAAGCACAAACCGCGCCTTGCTTAGTGTCCATACCATCGTTAATGTGTTACAAGCCACACTGTTATTTACATGTTAGTGAACTCGTCGTGTGGTACCTCTTGCCGCGATGTCCCAAGCGCCGTGACGTATGAGATGCGTGATAAAGCATGATCCCGCACGTGTCCGTTACAAGCTGGAGTGGCACCAATGTATAGAATGGTTGTATGCCGTGACACACAAAGCGTTCACACCACACATTTACACCAACACCATCGTATGTACATATGTATAAGACGCGCGACAAACTTCGTCAGTCGATTAGTTTGTTATTGGACACGTTCAAACTCTCACGAACAATTAACAAATCTATCGAACACCATGTATCAATGATTACTTACCGTGTGCCGGTGAAGCGACTACGTGCAATATATTCAGTGAACCGATCAAGCATTACAACTAGATACACATTCGGACAGATGATAGAAAATATACAAGTTCGGACGAATATTTAAGATTCATAAGATTTCATGACAATGATAATGAGGCAACTCGATCTATTGATTTATGAATTTAAATAAACATTCGACAATTTCAATACAAAGTTCAATACAATGAAACAATCTGCATTCTAATTACGTAACTCACTCGGAATGGCGAACGATGATTAATTTTGACAATACAACTAAATTCATGGCTTTTTTTTATTCTTTTGTTTTAAAAATGTTTAATAGAAACAAAAGGCCATAGGATAGTGTCGAAGCGCCCAAAGAAAGAGCCAACCCTTTGATTAAGAGGTTCCGTGTGTGTTACGCATCGAATGGAACCCTGGTCGGAGCCCTGGCTTGCACTTACCGTGACCTTGTCGCGGATGCGCTCGTACAGCTGGCTGAGCGCGCCGCTGTCGGCCGCCTGCACGTCCGCCTGCCGCGCGCGCAGCTCGGCCGCCAGCACGCGCAGCTTGGCGGCCGAGCTCGTGTCGCGGCACTCCAGCTGCTGCTCCGCGTCGCGCAGCCAGCGCGCCAGGCGCTGCTCGGGCTCCGCCCCGGGCCTGCGCAGCGCCTCCCAGCGCCGGTTGATGTCGTCCACCTGCGCGCTGAGCGTGGCGAGGTAGGCGGGCTCGCAGTGCGCCGCGAACTCCGCGTAGTTGGCGTTGAGCTTGTCGCGCGTGGCCTGCATGCGCGACATCTCCAGCTCCAGCGTCTGCTGGCCCGTGCCGCCCAGCCCGTCCAGCCAGGCCGCCAGCGCGCCCAGGTCGTTCTGCAGCTCGCGCGCCGTCAGCAGCGCGCGCTCCAGCCGCGACTTGGACTCCGTGATCTGCGCGCCCAGCTTGTTGTACAGCTCCTTCAGCATGTCGATCTTCTTGGAGAAGTCCTGCGGCGCCGGCACCGTGCCTTCCTCCACCATCTTGCGGCCCGTCTTGATGATGGACTCCACCTCCGACTTGATCTCGCTCAGGGTGCGGTAGAATCTCTGTCGGAAACATGGGCCGTATTAGTAAACCGTTGATTACGTTCGTGATATCTTGATACGTATGCGTACTTACGAGCCATTTGTACAAAGCGAGGCTTAAAATGACAATTAAATAAAGGGAATCCCAATTCATTTGGTGTGATTGTTGGATAGCAGTCGGTGTGGGAAGTGTGCGCACTGTATGGTTGTGGTGCGAGATGCGCCGCGAGTGAGACGCACGCCGCACAACGCCACGCGACGCACGCGGAGCTGCGAATACACAGCGCGCACGTACACCGCCCTCACACTACGCTCTACATCATGCTTGCATGTTTGCACTTCAATAACAATCTGTGACAATGACTGTATTAACTCAATCAACGCAGCAAAACTTTTTAATAATTAGAAATGATGATTTTTAATTCAATTAGAAGCCGTCAAAATAATAAGTTTGGTACATCATTCATTAAGCAGTTTATAAAGAGGCGTTAAATTAATAAAAGATGGTCCGGTTGGGCGCTCCACGCTCGCAGATGTTCGTACATCGGTGCAATCACAAATGGAATCACAGAATCCTTTCAATGTCAGTGCTGAGCCGCACGCATCACGCGCGCCTAGTACCCGCAGGTAAAGCATTGTGCACGCTGTATTGTGATACCTGCACAAAGCACTGCTATTTACTTTGGCTGCACCTACCTACGTAATTCTTCATCTAGAAATAACGAAAAATGGGGCTAATTTTATAGTTTTCTTGTGCCATAAAATACTAACATTGTGTAATAAAATACTAACATTGTGTAATAAAATACTAACATTTTGATCACTGGTAATTTCATTGACAGTATGCTTTGGAATACGTTGGTAAAATTATGTTCATTTTAGTTATCAAAGAATGTTCAGTGTATTCATTTTTTTGTTATCACAAATCATATTGTCAAATGTTCCGCATACTAACAAAACAGATATAATCCAGATGTAGTCGATATAATGAGCACGGAAGGTATGTAAACGCGGCACGGTCACTGAACAATGTTATTGTTGACAAACATCAGCTCACAATAGTCGGTCACGATAACGCGCGCGAACCTATCCGCCACATTATCTTGTTAGCTCGTAATCCGCTCAGTTCCGGTACACGCTACACGCGACACGCCGAATATCCACTCTGTTCACAACCACACTCAGACCTTGGCTCGCAGTGCTCCAGTTAGCGGTGGACCTTCTGCTGATACCGCTCTTGCAGATCAGAAGGAACCGGGTTTGAATGCAATGTCTCGGGCAACATGCATGGTTGAGACAGGAATAGCACCTGTGTTTCGTACAGCTTTGTGCAATTGTATCTTCTGTAGTTGAATAATGTCCGTCGGTAAGGGCCGGTCGATATTCGGTCCGAGGACAGGTATTATTTAGTGTGTGTAGTTATTTGCGGGGTGAAGTGAGCACACGACCGGTGTCCCGCGGCGCGTTCACAAAACATGCAAGTCGCGCAACGCGGCACTTGATACGACACCCGATACTGTGGACCAATACAGATGCAGTTTCGTGATTTCATTACTCGTACTTCTACTGGCTAGCGTAGAAAGACAACTTTCACCATCACGTGATGGTGTGGCGGGCACTTTTTAGATATCTTATCTTTTTAGATAGAGAAAAATTAACTTCAGAAGAAAAATTAACTTCTGAAGTAGGTGGCAAAAAAAAGAGAAAAGTCAAACAAACAAAAAAGACTTCAGAAGCAGATTTTGACAATTTTTTATTTTTCCAGTTTCGGTTACTATTATTTTTTCATCATAAGTAATTGCTTCGCGTTTATTTTACATTCGACTACAGAAGCTAATTTTTTCTTCAGAAGTTAATTTTTCACGTTCTTTTGTTGAAGTTGGTATTATTTTCCAGTTTTAGTTGCAATTGTAATCTCTTAAACAAATATTTGCGTAGCATTTATTTTACTTTGATACTAATACGGTTTCCCCAACAATTTTTAGATTTTTGTTGATTTTTCAAAAACCGATCGACCAATTTCGATAAAATTGTGATGAAACTACCTGACAAGTCCTTCCTTTAAAACAAAAAAAAAAGAATTTTCGACATCGGTTCAGGCGTCTTCAAGTAACCGGTACGCACACGGAAACTGTTTGGGTACTATCCCTTTCTGTATCCCACTATTTTTTTTTACCCGACTACGGCGAAGCCAAAAGGAAGGGTAATGATTTTGGCAATGTATGTATGTATGTATGTACGTATGTTCCACCGTAGCGCCTAAACTACTGAACGGATTTTAATAAATTAGGTGTCAATAGATTCGTAAAAATAGCCCGGGTGACATAGGCTATATAAATTTTATAAATTCTTTTTATGACGGAATTTAAATGTCAAAAACTTACCTCAAAAAATATTAAATTGAGATAATCATAGCAAGTTTGGTATCAAATGAAAGGTCTTGGCGAGCACATTACAAATATGTATTATATTATAGTTTAAGTAACACAAAATAAAAATCAAATAAAAAAATTAAGCTCAAAAATCTAAAACCCGACTACTAACAAAATCGCGGTCTTAAAAGTAGAAAACAAGAAAATTATTGTTGTCTGATATTCTTCGTAGTCGCATGCCACCTTGCTAATGGCAATTAGCAGCTGACTTCTGTATCAATGAGAACGCCATGAAGGAGCATCAGGTATCAGTGGCATGCGACTACGAAGAATATCAGACAAGAATTATTTTCTTATTTTCTACTTTTAAGACCGCGATTTTGTTAGTAGTCGGGTTTTAGATTTTTGAGCTTAATTTTTTTTATTTCTAGGAATGTTGTCATTCAATTCTCTTGAAGTCAGGCGTAATTAGTTTACTTATGTTTGCCTGCCGTGTAATCGTGGTGCATCGGATTGTCCCGAACTACCCAAGTAGCACACGAGGCTGCTTATCAGCCGAATAATGGATTTCCATCATGCTTGAAGCTGAATAAAAAAGCTGCATAAGGGCTGTATAGGGCCTTATTCAGTTCTTATAACTCTTAAATGGGCACAAATTATTCAGCCTTATGTTCACGTAGCTGCTTAGGAGCTGTTTAGCAGCAATTTAGCAGTGTTATAAAGAGTAACGACCGTACTATGCGCTGAATATCGACTGACTAAGAGATCACAAGTTACTCTTTACTCCGTAAATATGTCACATCTCGGCTCTTAATAGTTGTTTTAAACCGGGAAAGGCTGCTTGCGGCCAGTGTAAAAGTGAACATATTTGATGCAGCAAACATATAAAAGCAAATAACCCTAGCTGTCAATTGAACACTTGTTCCGTGGAGTGAATTATACGTGGATAATATTCATATTCCCAGGTAAGTATATTGTTTTACATATTAATAAAAGAAAAATGATTGGGAATGTAATTTCACTGACATTATACATATATATTGTCTAAGAAAATTTTAATGCGCCACGAAAATATTCTGTTTTTGATTAGTTTTGTGATAAAAATAAGCCGTGATGAAAACTTGAATAAACAATTTTTAGTGCTTTGAAAAGAATTATAAGATAAAAAGTTATTATTATGCTATCAGGAAGTAAAAATTAATGCAATACATTCCTAATTCATACACAAAACATCATAAAAGTTGAAAAATGAATCAGTATATTTATAGGTTACAATAATAAACATACAATAAAATGTTAAACAGCGACGTGAATAGTTAAAACCCTTATATGCTGCAAAAAGCTGTCTAATAGTTCACTAATGTACTGTTACTCAGCAAAAATCTGAATAAAATTACACATGTGAACCGTATGCAGCTATAAACTGTTTTATTTCTTTTTAATGGTCCACAAGCTCTACCGTTAGCCATAATGTGAACAATTAAACAGTTGTTATACAGACTCTTTAGGGATCCGTAGTATTAGTATTATATCTAAAACCATCGCATGGATAACTTCTAGTTCAAAATTTTTAACACACCGTTTTACGCGCGCGCGAACCTTCCAAATTTACGATTGACATAAACAAGCAGGTACCTACAAACTGTAAAAAGCTTATGCAAACAATACTACCTACCTACCCAGATGATACCTTTGTACAAGTTATGTATTTATTACTTATAACTTAGTGATTGTTTCATTTCTTTATTACAGAATAATGCCTTTTAAGATCGTTAGTACTTCAGAACCGGATGGTGATCGATTGAGCACGGTACAATACCGTCACTTTGGGAGTTTAATGGAACATTAAGTTGGCTTCCAATGAATAAAAATATTTTGAAGCTGATCAAGGAAGAACGTTCGAAGCCGAGTCCTGATTGGAAGAAAATGAATTGTGATCTAAAAAGGCAAATTTTGTTTGATTTTTTTTTACCCATTGATGTGAGCTAAATGAATAAATAAATATACTATAATTTCAATAATTTATTTTGTTTTATTTAAAAAGTATGTAATATAGTCCGGTCAAATTAGTTCAAAAAATAGGGGTAAGGTTACATTAACTCCCACCCGGCTGAAAATAGGTAGGATTGCTCAAAACACCATTATAAATGAAATGTAAAAGTCCCCATCGATCAGACACCTGAAAAAAAAGTTATTCGAGGTCAAAGGTCAAAAGAACTGGTATTTTGCAATTTTCAGCAAAACGGTAAGTTTTATCATAACATTTGCTAACAAAATTATATATCAAATAATAATCTATAAAAATGTCTAAACACATTTATTTCTAAAAAGCCACCATTTTTGAGATATATCGAATATGTATAAGTACACCACGTGTATAAACTACGTGCTTATATTACAACTCTTTCAACTTTTTGAATTGTTATATTTTAACAACATCTTAAGAACTCGATATTTTGTCTGAGATATAATTGCCGGTGGAACAATAATATTATCAACGAGGTTACTGGAAGAAGAACTTGGACACACATAATTTGTTGAATGTACAACATCTTCTGAGCTATTGCGACTAATATTTTGTACGGAACCATCCTGTTTCAAACTATTTGTCACGCTTTGCGCTACTTCCCGACTTGCAGGTTTTTTTTTCTGTCTTCACAATTCTTTGGTACTCTTTCGACAATTTTCTTCTAATGCCCCCTGTTCTAGCTTTAATTTTCCACGAATTAATCGAATTCATATTTATAAAGCAATAAAATATATACGTTAGTATATAATCGCCATCTGCTTCAACTATACACTGACTGATTACAGTACCACATGTAACTTTTATTCAGTTAAAGTCTGATTAAAAGTACTTATGCGAACCACTATAAAAAAGTAGCCGTTAATTCGATACACTAGTGAGTCTCTAAGCAGCTGCGAGGCATCTAGTGAATGTTTAAACAGCCGCTATGCAGACACTATCAATGGCAGTATAAAGGCTGATTAACGGTAGGCATATTCAGCAATAAGCTGTAATGTGGGCCACAAATCATCCATTAAACAGCTAATAACGTCATAATAGTTCACACGTGGCCCTTTAATAAGTCAGTGTAATAGAAGTTCACAAATACCTTCTTATACAGCATTTGGTGTAATTTCATCCACTAAACAGCCCTTACTACGGTTAAGGCATTAGAAAAGGTCAAAAGCTGAATAGAGGCGTTGAAAATATAGCTTTATAGCACTCTTAGCGTATTAATGGTAGTTTTCTCGATCTTAATCAGCTTTAATGCAGCTCTTAATCAGCCTAAGCTGTTTAAATATCACTGACAGGTATTATGCAGCTGTACGATCACAAGTGTACTCTTAAAAGAGTCTTAATACGCATAGAGTTTCGAATAGATCTAAAAGTGAGTAGTTATACAGCTATCTGTGCTACTTGGGTAGTGGCTCAGCTTATGAGACTTTTTGTTCCTCCCGTGCCCAAGTACCAACTGAGACCACGTCCACACAATTTATTAGATGTTCCGTCTGCACGCACTGTAGCCCACTGTAATTCTCCGTTAGTTCGTGCCCTTGCCATGCTGAATTCTCTACTGGCATCGACACCGGAATGTGATTTGTTTGCATCTAAGTGGGTTGATGTATGTCGTGTATGTTTGAGTTTCTGTGAGAGGATGAACGTTAGATGATTTTTCTTGAGCTTGTTTTGATTGATGATGCACGAAAAGTAACTTTATTTTTTTTATTATTTGGTATTTTTTGTTCCTGTACATACAATATAGCAATAGTTTAATTTTATTTTACTTTCAATTTAATTGTTCTTTTTTGTGTTTTATAGCATCGAATTGGAATATTCTGCAATGCTGCTATAATTAAAAAATATTTTCGAGATTTTATTTTAGCACTTTGTCGGCGTAACTCATTTGTATGTTCATGTAAAATAACAGCTTTCTTGTACTAAGAAGAGTCTTTAAGATATAGCGCGGAGTCGCGGACAGACAGACGGACGCCGAAGGACATGGCGAAACTACAATAAGGGTTCCTTGTTGACTACGGAACCCTAAAAAACCGCGAGTGTGTCTGTATTACTCAAACAAAAAAGAGTGTTTCATGTTTTCAGGGTTCGTGTATAATATGTGAGGATTAAGTGAGTACTCACGAGACAGGTCCTGAGCTGCGCGCGCACGCTGTCGGGCTCGTGCCCGGCCAGCGGCAGCGCCTGCGTGCAGTCGCGCTGCACGGCCTGCAGCGCGCCCACGGCCTGCGCCAGGCGCGCGCCCAGCTCGGGCTCGGGCGCGCCCGCCAGCTGCGCCTCGGCCGCGTCCAGGCGCCGCACCAGCAGCTCCAGCTGCTCCGTGAGCCGCGCCGCCGCCTCGTGCCGGCCGGCGCGCGCGTAGGCCGCGGCCTGCGCGCGCACGTCCCGCACGCGCGCGCGCTGCCCGCGCAGCTGCTCGGCCAGCGCGGCGTCGCGCGCGGGCGCCAGGCGCGCGCGCGCGTGCAGCTCGGGCGCGGTGTCGTCCAGCCACTGCTGCAGCAGGTCCACCGACACCTCGGAGCGCGCCGCCTCGCGCACCGCGCGCTCCAGCAGCGCGCTGCGGGATGCGGCCTGTACAGAACATAGTTTTCGCTTGCTTAAAACTGCATGTCGTTTGTAAGCGTAAAGCTGGCTCTATACAGATTGCAAAAAACTATCTCCCTCTTTGCATGGAGCCTGCGTTTAAAGTTGAGTCATAATAATTATCATTGACATTTAAGCGAATCTTTAAGTTTAACTACTTACAGCGTATCATGGTATTGTAGCGTCAATGCTAAGATATGGTATTATATTTTGGGGTAACTCCACAAATAGAGAAACCGCTTTTAAAGCACAAAAGCGATCCATCAGAGCCATGTTCAGACTGCAGGTAACGGACAGTTCTGTACCATTTTTCAAAACATACAAAATTCTAACACTGCCGTCTATGTATATTTATGAAACTGCCTTATTTGTGAAATTGAATTCACACCTGTTTCCCAACCTATCTGATACAGTTGAACGTAACAGGCAGAATGATATGTTGCGCGGACATAGAGCCAAAACAGCATTAATGTGGAAAAGCATATTTTGTATAGCCCCGCAAGTTTTTAACAAAATCCCAAAGCAAATTAAACTGTTAAATTTAAATGGGTTTAAAAAAGAGCTTAAAGAGTTTCTTTGTAAAAAGTGTTATTATAATTTAAATGACTTTTTGAATGATACTTTGACATCCTAATTTGATTGTAATCTCCCCTTGATAACATATACTTAACTTGACATTAATCTTGACATTGACATTTTTTTATTTTTTTTTTATTTGTATTTATTTAATGACATAATTTTCATTGCTCTGACTTGCCTCATAATGTAACATTAATTCTTTTTTCAAATCAATCAAATCAAATCAAATCATTTTTATTTGTTAACACAGGTAAACATACAGGTCTTGAGTTTGGTGAACAGAGCGCTATGTTATGCCAGGAGGCGTACAAATATGGTGTGCATCTAGCTCAAATATTAAGAAATTACAAGAGGTTGTTTGAAAATCATGCATAATTAAAATATGATAATAAATTATAACAATTACATAATATTATTTAAAAAAATTGTGTGATGTCAGGAGGAGTTGTTTAATTACAAATGTCAAGAAAATAAAAAAACAAGTCTCAGTCAGAATGTTGGGGTTATCTCGTCGTTGACTGGATACCCCGGTAGTTGTTGTAGGAAGATAGTTAGACACCAAACCACTGTTATGTTCAATAGTTTAATTACGTATTACAAGTTACGTTTGCTTGGTTGTCTGAGCCGCACTTGATGCAATGTTATTATTGATCGACCCGCCTGTGGCTAAGTTTTAGTGACGACTGATTCTATATTAGAATATAATTAATAAAGTACGTTTAGCGTTATTCATTACGTGCGCATAAACGTACTTTTGCTGTGTGAGCATTATTGGCTCGTACATGCTCCCGAGGGAAAATTGTGTATGCACTCAGATGACCAAACTTGAGTTAAAAGTTAAATAGTTACATGTTATTAATAAGTTATTAAGCAATCGAAACAATAAGCAAGATACAATATAATTCTTAATTAATAAATTATAGATTAAATCTAGTTCCAATTGCTGGTTGCGGTGGCCCGTTGTTCTCGGAATGTCCACCTCGTATTCTGGCGTATTCTGGAATCTCCTTCAGTTCGATATCTTCTGTCCTCTCTTGAGTCTTGTTCGCGTTGGCTGCAGAATCGGTCTTCTTACGCACCTGGAGACATCTTCTTAGTCGCCAAACTATTATAGCGGCGACGATTCCTCCCACCAGCAAAGAGCTTAAAGTATAGTTGCCGATGTCGTGGACACTTAGGTCGTTAGGAAGGCTCTCTCTTCCCTTTTGCGCGGTTATCTGCTCATCTAATGATTTGTGGTCATTAGTTAAGCTTAGTTTTGGTAACACAATCTTTGTGGTTTTCAGTGTATTCCACATATCATTTGGTGAGTCAATAGTAGGTACCTCCAAATTAATTCCAATATTGGCACTGCTACTAAAAACGTTGTGTGAATAAATTGTGTTATCTTTGTGCTGAAGTATGCAATCCTGACCTAGGGCAAGGAGCCCTGAGTTAGTTAATATGGTTGTTGTAATTCGATTTTCGCAGACAATGCGAATCGTGCACTCATTGATACAATTATACAACCATATGTTTGGTCTTTGTAGTTTTATCCATTGGTCAGCACAGTTTTGTGATACCCAATTACATGTCTTCACTTCTTCCATCTGTATGTAGGTACTCTTTGCGAAGTTGACTCCAATGTATTGTGTTGCTGTCCGTATCACCTGACATTGTTCAGCCGTTTCCCATCTAGGGATAGCTATATTGCGATAAAGTGTATACTCGTCATCGCTTACTAACGGGATATGTAATTCGAACAGTAAGTACTGTTCGGTGAGCCGGGCTTTAACATAAATAATTTTGTAAATATTTTGTATGCACGACCCATTGCTGTTTTGGATTGGTAATGTTAATCTTTTCGGTATGATACCGGCGATGTAATTGAGTTGTTCGGATAGCTGCTCCGGTGTGAATAATTTCATATCCAGATGGCCTCTGTAGATATCTGTCAACGCACTTAAGAGCATTTCTTGGTTTCTTCTCAGTACTGAGATAAGTAAACTAGCTGTTAACGCCCCAGCATTGACATCATTCATGGTTTTCATTCGTTGAAATCTGTTTTCTATCACGGCCGTATTGTATTTTGTTTCGTTCATGAATTGTTGAATTACTTCCAGTTGCGTCTTTACAAAGTCTTCATTTTTCTTGATGACGTTGTTTTCTGCCTCGATAATCAGTGTCTGATTTCGTATCAGCTGTAGTAAATATTGTTCGTTTGTTTTGATTTTTTCTATGTCCTGAGCGTATTTTTCGGCGAAATCGCTATCTAGGACACCAAACAGGGCTCGGGCAAGATTTCCTACGCCGTTGACGTAGCCCCGTCGCTTTCGCTGTTGATGTTGAGACCGCAACAATATGTTGTACTCGTTCAGCTGGTTCATTTCGAACGTGAGTTGTTGTGATGTAGAGTGACATGGTTCGTTAGGCATCGTGTCACATAGTTGGCCTAAATGGTTTACGAACTCCTCTACCTTTGCTGTACTTTGCCAGAAGGTTGTCAGGTTGTAGTATACCAGAAGTTTCCATTCATCGTGGATAAGTTGAATGTTTCCGACAGAGTCAAAGTACACTGGTTGGTTTTCAGTTAACCGAGTTGTTTTAAAATGTTGCAGGGGTGTTGCTAAGCCACATGATAGCGTTGTAAATGCTACTAGTAACGTCATAAGCAGACTGTTTACCCCTTTTCTACTTTTGTTAGTGCTTTTCTTTGGCACGTCGTGGTCCGTTTCTGGACTCACTTCTTGTGTGTCAGCGCTTCCGCATACCTCAGTTATAGGTAGCGGGGCAAGTTTAGTTATGGGTCTTTTAAGTACTCCATTTTGTGTCTTTAGCGTGACTACTCGTACTAAGTCATCGCTGCCTGGGTGCAGTTCCACTACTCGTCCCATAGCCCATCTGCTTGAGGGTAGGTTACTTTCCTTGATGAGAACTAGCTGCCCCTTCTGTATGTTTTCTTTAGTTTGTTGCCATTTGTTTCGGTTTTGTAGTGAATGTAGGTATTCTTTCGACCAGCGATCCCAATAGTGTCGACGCATGAGCTCGATGAGTTTCCAGTTGTTTCTTATGTCTATCGTTTTGTTATCTTCAGGTTCGTTGAGTGGTAGTGTTAGGGTTGGACTCCCCGTGAGAAAGTGACCAGGAGTGAGGTATTCCAGATCTTCAATATCTTCTGATAATGGACACAGTGGCCGGCTGTTCATGCACGCTTCGATTTGTGTCAGGAGCGTAGCAAATTGTTCGTAGGTAAGCTTTTGTTGTCCGATCACCCGTTTCAGGTGTGCTTTCATAGAACGAACAGCGGCTTCCCATAAGCCTCCTGCTGATGGCCATGATGGAGCGTTGAAGTGCCACTCGATTTGAAGGTCGTTGATCTCCTTATAGAACTCTGATGATTGCAACGTTCTAAATAGTTGGAACTCTTCTTTTAAAACTCTTGCGGCTCCGACAAAGTTAGATCCGTTATCCGAGTAAATATGTTTTGGGGTGCCTCTTCGGGCGCACATTCTTCTTAGTGCTGCGATGAAAGTTTCCGTTGATAGGTCCGAAACAAGTTCAATATGTACTGCTTTTGTGCACATACATATGAATATCGCTATGTAGCCTTTGCAGGTTTTTATCCCGCGGCCTTTGTTTATCTTTACGTCCACATGGCCCGTAAAGTCGACGCCAGTATGCGAAAATGGCCTCGATGTAGTGATCCTTTCTTTAGGCAGGTTGCCCATCAGCTGTTCGGATCGAGTTGTTGCGAATCGACGGCATCGAATGCATTGTCGTAGTATTTTCTTTACGGTTCGATTGCCGCTGATTATCCAGTAGGTATTTCTAGTGTTAGCTAGCGTTAATCTTGCTCCACCGTGTAAAGTTTGTTGGTGCGCCTTTTCAACAATAAGTTGTGTTAGTCTTCCCTCCCCCGGTAAAAGAATGGGGTTTTTCGTTTCCACTGGTAAGTCTGAGTGGTTTAGGCGTCCTCCAACACGTAAAACTCCATTAGAGTCTATAAATGGATTAAGTTTCAAAATGGTGCTCCTGTTGGCAAGTTTTTCACCTTTGTTGAGGGACTTTATCTCATTTTCGAAATAATCCCGTTGCACCGATTTAATAATTATAAACAGTGCGTTGTTTTGTTCGTGCAAGTTCAGTTCATGGCACTCAGTTGACCTTCTTTTATTTCGCAATGCATCAGCGAAACGTATCACCAACGTTAGTATTCTTGCAATACGATTTATGTTGCTATGTCGTTCAAGTAATGAATTTATTAATTCATTTTTGCTCGACGTGGGTTCCGTACTATTATTTGTGTAACAGTTTGTTAGGAAGCCCTCGTTTGTGCTATAAGTTTCTTTAGAGTTCAGCGCTTGTGTTTCTTCCTCCTTAAGCCATTTAGGGCCTTCCCACCACAGGGAATAGTTGACCAGCTTGGATGGCGAAAGTCCTCTTGTGGCACAGTCGGCAGGGTTTTCGTTTGTCTTCACGTAACCCCAGTTTATCGCAGGCACGATATTTAATATTTGTGTTGTTCTATTAGTTATATACTTTTCGTATTTAGTTTGATTTCCTTGAAGCCATGCTAGAACGACCTTAGAGTCCGTCCAGCAGGTAATCTTCAGATGGTAATCTTCAAAGATTTTTGTTATCCTTTGTAGGAGTTTAGCTAGCAATACTGCGGCGCATAATTCTAACCTCGGTATTGTAGTTTTCTTCTTGATTGGTGCCACCTTAGTTTTAGCTGCGAGTAGTGTTGTTTCGTAAGCGCTACTGGGTGACATAGTTCGGCTGTAGATAACGCATGCGTAGGCTTTCTCGCTCGCGTCACAGAAGGCTTGCAATTCGATCGTACTATTGTTTTCGTATTTTATCCACCTTGGTAAACTTATGAGTTTTATGTTTGGCAAGTCCGATTTTATTTGCTTCCATTCCTTTTCTATGGAATCCGGTACATTTTCATCCCAGCCAATGTCTTGGTAGTTATCATTCCATAGTTTTTGGAAAAGCAGTTTAGCTTGTAGTGTTATTGGAGCCAGCCAACCAAGTGGATCGTAGATCTTGCTTATTTCTGACAATAGTCTGCGTTTTGTGTATGATGCATTTTTGTTGTCGTTGGGTGCTTCGCTAATAAAATGGAATGTGTCGCTTGCGTCATTCCATGCGAGCCCTAGTGTTTTGCTGAACTCTTGTTGTTTGAAGTTAAATTCGTTATTGTTACTTTTCTCTTTCTTTTGTAGATTTTTGAGAATAGATGGCTCGTTCGTGGACCATTTCCTTAAAACAAATCCACCTTTCTTCAGTAGTTCGCTTAGCTCTTCTTGGAGTAGCTGTGTTGATTCTATGGTATGATGTCCCGTGATGGCGTCATCCATATAAAATTCGTTAAGTAGCGCCCTTTGGGCCAGAGGGAAAGCGTTGCCTTCATCTTTGGCCAGCTGTTGGAGAGTCCGCATCGCTATGAATGGTGCGACTTTGGTCCCGTATGTTAGGGTACACAGTTGCATAGCTCTCAGTGGTTCTCTCTTAGATTCTCTCCAAATAATTCTTTGAAGACATTGTTGATCTTGATGAATGAGGATTTGACGGTACATTTTCTCAATGTCCGCCGTTAGAACATATCTATAGCTCCGCCATTTTATGATCAGTGATAGTATGTCCTTTTGTAGGTTTGGCCCTTTTTCCATCAAATCGTTTAGGCTGTACCCGGAGTCTGTTTTCATTGATGCGTTAAAAACAGCTCGTAGTTTCGTTGTTGATGAGCACTCCCGTACTACGCCGTGGTGTGGTAGGTAGGCTTGTACTCGACTTTCCAATTCCGTCACTGGTTTCATGTGACCCAAATCGATGTATTCTCGAATGAAGTCTTTGTATAGTTTAGCGAAGTGTTCTTGCTTCGCCATTTTCTTCTCCAAATGAAGAAATTGTGCTGTTGCTTGAGGTATCGAGTTACCCAGGTTTTGTTCGTAGTTAGCGTGCATTGGCATTTTTACCACATAACGCCCGTTGCTTAATCGTTTTGTTGTTTCTGTGTAATGTTTTTCACAGAATTCGTTTTCCGTAGAGTTTTCGGATTCCGAAGGGATGTCTTCTGTTTCCCAAAATTTTGTTAGATTGTCTAGCTCTGTTAGCGTTACTAGACAGTTAAACTGCTTTGTAGCACCGCACAATATCCAGCCCAACTGTGTCTGTTGGGCTACTGGCGACCCATTGTTATGCTTTATTATTCCTCCTAAGATCACGTCGGAGTAAACATCTGCTCCCAGCAGTAAATCAATGGGTCCAGAGATGTTGAAGTCCGGATCAGCCAACTCGATATTGTGAAGATGTGTCCAGTTGTCTGTGTTGATCGTGGAGCTTGGCAAGTTGTTGATGAGCTTACTCATCACTAACGCTTCTGTTAGGAATGTATAATCAGAGTGGATAGACTTGCATTCCAATTTTATCATCCCTTTACTTTTTCCCATTATAGTACCAACACCAGTGACCGCAGCGTTCATTTTATTTCTGGGTAAGTTCAATCGTTGAGCGGCATTTTCTGTGACCAAGCTTACTTGCGAGCCTTGGTCCAGTAACGCCCGAAGGATGACATAATCTCCTTCCTTGTTCTTGACCCGTAATTGAAGAGTCGTTAAGAGTATCTCTTGTTCACTGTTAATGTGATTCGAAGTTCGCTCAACCACCGTTGATGTGGTTGGCGTTGATTGTTGCCCTTTCTGATTATCATCATGGAGAAGGGAATGATGCTTGAAGTTACACGTGCGGCAAGTTTTCGTTGAGTTGCATTTCTTTCCGCCGTGACTAAACAAACAATTTTTGCATAAGTTTAGATTTCTTGTTGTTTTGTTTCGCGTTGCGACATCCATGTTCAAAAATGTAGAACACTGCATCAGCGCGTGTTCGTTTTTGCACAGTGGACATTTCCTCAGCGTTGCATGGAAGGTTTTTGTCCACTTTTCTGTGCCTTTAAAGTTCGTTGACTTGTTGTTGTTAAAACTTTTATGTTGGTTATTTGATGAGTAGTTTTGTTTTCCGCCATTCTTTTTGTTACGGGATGTTTCCAAAGTTATAAACTGCATTTCCAGGAACTCCATAAACTCCTTTAAGTCTGGGAGCTCTCTTGCATGTTTCATGGTTTTTATGTAGTCTGCGTACGTGACGTCGTCCAGTTTGGAGGCTAGTAAGTAGACGATTAGTGGACCCCATACTGGAATGTTAACGTCTATGTTTTCTAGGCCGTTTAGACACTCTTTAGTTGTGTCATGCAGCTTCTTCATGTTAGTAGAGGTTGGTTTTTCGATGGATGCTTGATTGAGAAGTGTTTCTATGTAGGAGGTGAAAAGTAATCGCTTGTTGTCGTAGCGGTGCTGAATAATATTTAGACACGAGTCATAGTTCTCAGCACTTACAGGAAGGTGCTTGATTAGCTTTTCTGCTTCACCTTTCAGTTGAGACTTTAAGAACTTCATCTTCTGTGTTTTGTTTAGCGTTGGATTGTTGTGAATCATCTCAAAGAATAAATCCCTGAAGGAGATCCAATTGTTAAAACTTCCGTTGAACTCCGGTAATTCCATTCGCGGTGTTGTTTTTTCATAATGGGATGTTTCAAAGATTTTTCTATTTAGCTCTTCCTTTAGGTTGTCGTAGACTTGCTCCCAATGGTCGAATTTTGCTTCATAGTCTCTGTCGTCCCCTTGCAGTAAGTAGCTTAGTTCCCAGTGAATCTTGTCGATGGCTTCCCATTTAGATCGTAGAATGTTGACTTGATCTTGGAGTTGCCACTTCTCTTTCATGTCATCCAGATTAATTTTGGAGACCGCTCGCTTCAAAGCGCTGAAGTTACACATTTGATTACGTAACAGCGTTGATAGGTGCTTGTCCGTTCCATCCCCGATGTGTTGGTGTACTCCAGTTGTATCAAATTGCGGTGTTCCGGGAGTTTCTAGTATTTTCGGTTTTGACATACCCGAAAATCCAGGTTCGTTTATCAACTTGTTTCGTAGTTGACTTATAAATTGCATTGTTTCGTCAAACATGCTTCTTGTTATAATAAATATGTCCTGCTTAAAGTAGTCATGGTCTCTTTGGGCAGATTCGTACTTTTTCAGAATTTCGTGATTTGATCGAAATTCATCCCATAGGGATTGTAAAGCGTCGATGCGCTTGTTTAGGTAGTCTGTGGTTTTTCTACTCACAGCATCCTTCCTGTAGTTAGTTTGTAGAGTCTTGATTCTCTCGTAGCTGTTTTGCTGTTTCGTTATAAGTTCCGCAAATTCAGCGTAGTCTTCTGTCGACATTGTTGCTGGCTGCGCGTGTTTGGCGTGTAGGTTGTTGGTACTCACGAAGTTTTCGGAGCTGAAGTAACCGCAGTGGACGTGCACCCCGCTGATTCTTCTTAGTTGAGGCAGTAGATGTAATCTCCGCCGATTGTTAAATTGTAGTTGTAGCAGTAGAACTCTTCTCTGCTGGTTTGTTAGTTAGTTGAGGCAGTAGATTTAATCTCCGCCGTAGTTTAGTTGTAGCAGTAGAACTCTTCTCTGCTGGTTCGTTAGTTAGTTGAAGCAGTAGATTTAATCTCCGCCGTAGTTTAGTTGTAGCAGTAGAACTCTTCTCTGCTGGTTCGTTAGTTAGTTGAAGCAGTAGATTTAATTAATCTCCGCCGTAGTTACCGCCGTGGATGTTTTCCTCGACGATTGTTTAGTTGTAGCAGTAGACGTGGTCTCTGCTGGTTCGTTAGTGGCAGTTACTCAGTGTAGATCACCCTCCTTTACGTTATGTGCAACGTCTCAATGCTACTGGTGAGACCCGCTTGTGGGAGGCCAATAGCACCGATTTGCTAACGTAACTGGGATTTACCACACTAAGCACTCTGCTGATGACACGACGATTCACGAGGTGATATGCCGCGCCAAAGGTTCGAAGGACCAAAAGATGTTGGGGTTATCTCGTCGTTGACTGGATACCCCGGTAGTTGTTGTAGGAAGATAGTTAGACACCAAACCACTGTTATGTTCAATAGTTTAATTACGTATTACAAGTTACGTTTGCTTGGTTGTCTGAGCCGCACTTGATGCAATGTTATTATTGATCGACCCGCCTGTGGCTAAGTTTTAGTGACGACTGATTCTATATTAGAATATAATTAATAAAGTACGTTTAGCGTTATTCATTACGTGCGCATAAACGTACTTTTGCTGTGTGAGCATTATTGGCTCGTACACAGAATAATTGAAAATGTCAAAAAAATAAATAAAAATATAAATAAACCCAATTAATTCATCATTAAAGTTGTTTTTTTTTTTCCTATAGCAAGAAACAGCATTATATTGAGCCATCATTGAAAAATTCCTCCAGTGTGTAATAACATTTGTCAATAAGCAAGCTACTAAGTGCCTTTTTGAATTTTATTAATGGCATATTTTTAATGGCATCCGGTATTTTATTATAAATTTTTGGAGCGTTTCCGAAAAAGCTTTTACGCATTAAGGCTGTTTTACATTTAACGTTACAAAGTTTGTTACAATATTGAGTACGCAATGGATTTCTTCTGACTGCCGATAAGCTGACAAATAAATGCGGGTTTTTTTTTACAAACAATGCAGTTTCCATTATATACATTGCTGGCAGTGTCAATATTTCTAGTTTTTTGAAATATGGAATACAGCTATCTGTCGTGTTTAGACCACACATAGACCTCACACAGCGTTTCTGCATCCTAAATACAACTTCCCTATTAGTCGACTGCCCCCAGAAAATAACTCCGTACCGTAAAACAGAAGCTACGAGTCCGTGGTATGCCACTAGCAATGTCTCAATATTAACCTTTTTTGAAAGCTGGAATAGTGCATAAGCAGATTTACTTAGTCGTTTACATATTATGTCAGTATGAGTATTCCAAGTCAATTTATTATCAATAGTGATTCCTAAAAATTTTGCACTATCTACTTCCTGAATTTTATGGTCTTTATAAATTATATTAATGTCAATATTTTCCCGACGCTGATGGTATTGCATGATGTTGGTTTTGCTTATGTTAATTTTCAAATTATTATCATTAAGCCAGTTTATTATTTTAGTTAGAGATTCATTAATATCATTTTCATAATTATTTATGTCATTGCATTCTATTATAGCGGTGCTGTCGTCAGCAAAAAGAACCATCTTATGTTGAATTATTTTTGGGAGATCATTGATGTAAATCAGAAATAGAGGTGGTGCCAACACGCCACCTTGTGGTACGCCATATTTTACGGATCTTTGTTTTGAGTAATGTACAGTTTCTAATTTGGTTTTGGGACATAATCGAGAGACTTCGGTGCATTGAACTCTATCAGTTAAATATGATTCTACCAATTTCAGGATATTTCCCCTTACGCCGTAGCCATATAGCTTCTGTAGCAATATCTCATGGTCAACATAATCAAAAGCTTTCGTCATATCAGTAAAAATAGTACAAATTGGATTATTTTCATCAACTGATGTCATGACACTCTTAATTAAATCAAACAGTGCCAAGTTAATATTTATGTTTTTGCGAAAACCTTTCTGTTCATTGCAAAATAAGTTATATTTTTCAAAATATGTGTACATGGAGTTGTATATAACTTTCTCAAAAATTTTGGACAAGACGGAAATTTTTGCAATGGGTCTATAGTTTTTCATATTCGTTTTGTCACCTTTTTTAAGTAAAGGTTTAATAATAACTTTTTTTAAGCTGTTTGGAAATATGCCATCAGCAATACAGAGGTTAATAATGTGAGCTAATGGCTGTGCTATTTCTTCCTTTACATACTTTAGGACCTTAGTACAAACGCCATCCCATCCAACAGTATTTGTATTTTTTAGATCACAGATAATTTTTATAATGTCATTTTCCGAAACCGGTGACATAAATAGAGATTGTGATGAAAGATTATCAAAAACATTACCATTAATCTTATCAGAATTTATATTATTTTCAATTGTGTCAATAAAGTAATTATTAAATTCATTAGCAATGTCAATAGGGCGTGTAAAAGTCAAATTGTCTCTATTTATAGTCATAATTTGTTCCTGTGGTAAGCACGTTTTAGATTTATTAATAACTTGCCATGCGGCTTTAGATTTATTCTGAGAAGAGCTTATAAAATAATTGTTTTGGGCTTTCTGAGTCAATTTTATAATTTTTTTATAGAGAGTGGAGTATTTCCTTAGATTATTCTTATTTGTTGAGCTAGGGTCAAATCGATATTTCCAAAGTAAATGTCTTTGTTTCTGGCTGCATATATTTATACCTCGAGATATCCACTTTGTTTTTCTATTTAGTTTGATGGTTACTATCTTTTCTGGAAAGCATAATTTATATAATAATAAGAAATCCTCCATGAAGGCTTCAAAAGACTCGTTTGCATCTTTAGCATTAAAGACTTCTACGAAAGACAAACTGCCTAGGAGATTTTTAAATTTGGTCAAATTATCTTCCGAGTAATCTTTCTTTTTACATTTCCATCGTTGTAATTTGCAAGTTGTTTTTATGGGCACTTTCAGTATTTGACATGTGTGATCCGAGAGGGCTAGATCTAAGATTTCAGCTTTACAGCCCCTTTTGTAACTATGTGCAAAATTATCAATGCAGGTATTACTGCTGAGTCTTGTTGGTTTGTAAAGTGCTAGTTTTAAATTATATTGTAAGAGAAAATATTCAAATTCAAGAGTTATTTTATTTCTCTTTATTACGTCAATGTTAAAATCTCCTGCAAGAATAATGTTTTTATTTGTCCCAGAACTAAGTTTTTTGAGTAAGTTGTCCAATTTTTCATAAAATAATACATAATTGTGTTTAGGCACCCTGTATATAGAAATAATAATAATGCTATAAGACATAAGTTCGACAGCGCAACATTCAAATAATCCTGAAATCGATTGTTTGGCTGCGTCAGTTACTATTCGATATTGCAGTCCTGCTCTGACAAAGATGCATGTACCTCCTCGTTTCGTATTTCTCGAATAGTAAGCAGCTAGATAAAAGTTGGGTATATACATTAGATCCTCATTGCCTGATTCCATAAAATGTTCTGTAATGCATATAACGTCTATAATAGTTCCCTTATTGAATAATTCCTCTAGTTTGACTAAAAGTAAATCAGATTTGTTCGCTAGACCTGCTATGTTTTGATGGAGAATATTGAGACATTTATAGAAAAAACTGAGAATCATTTGTTGTCTGTGTGACTGGTAAAGCATTAGTTTCATTTTTCTGAGAACAATCAACCTCTAAGGGTGCAGCATTCATGGCACTTATGTCTAAAGACGAGATCTTGAAGATCTGATATGACAGTATTTAAGCCTTTATTGTTCAAAGTGCCATAACGATAGTTGTATGTGTCGGATGTAAAGGGTAGATTTAAATTTGAGTCCAAGATATATGCGTAATTATATGTTACCACATCCATGTAAAGCAGATTATTGAACGTTTCAATTCGGCTATTATACAGTATATTACTGTTTACCATAAATTTAAACGTTGGTAAACATATTATAAAGTTTGTGTGTTTCAAAGTAACTAACTTTTCACGTATATGCGATACAAGTTCAATATAATTATACGTTTTCATAAAATGTAGTTCGCCAATATATATAATACAATGGTCATTATATGTAAAGTTTCGTACTTTTTCGTCAATATTATCTAATAAAAGGTTCAAACTACAGTTAGGCTTGCGATAATGGCATATTTCGAAATTACATAATTGTGTTCTCTGAGTGATCTTGTATATTCTGTTGGAAGTTTCACAACTAAGTAGACATATTTTGTGTTTTAAAGATGAAACAGTTTGATTTCTATGAGGTATTCTTTCTTGAGAAGTGCTTGAGAGACATTGGTTGTTATCTTCGCTTTTGTTCGTCAATATCGCGGTAGGTAAACGGTCTGTGGTCATGTTTTCTACAGTTTGTGTCTGCTTTGTTTTTGTGGAATTATTTGTATTTTTCTTTGGGGTTTGTTTTTTCTGTTTTGCTGGACTGTAAGTGATCTTCTTGTAAATATCATTTTTCTTTATTAAGTCATCGTTAGCCTGCCTCAAATTTTTATTTTCCAACGATAATAGTTCAATTTCACCGTGTGCACTATTTAATTGAGCCGTTAGTTTTTCGATCTCATCTTTTAATTTTGTTAGTTGATCATCTTCATCCTCGGATATGTCTGGCATGCTATTTGAGGTGGTACAATCCAGTGTTTGAGAAATTATGTCACTGTCATCATTGTTTGGCTCTGATCTAGTGCGGGTACGACGGAAAGTTATGTTTTCCAAGAAATTCATGTTAGTAATATTTGATATTCCCAATATAGATCACAAAAATAAATCTCAACATTAGTCGGAATCGAACTCGGGTTACGATGATTACTCCTTTGTACGGTGAGCTTAGTACCGTTGCGCCAAATGTACAGTATTCAAGGTGTCGAAATTTTCGACCGTTTGTTGACGTCGTCGTAAGTGTATTCCCAAGTCAACAGATGGCGTTGTTTCGCAGCAGCTTACACAGCTAATGATTTATTTGTGTTGTCAACACTATTATGGATGAGGCAACACTAACTGCAATTAAATTCCTCAGATTTGCGCTAGATGGTGTTGTGATCGCATCAATAACTTGAACTTCGTGATTCAAATAAAAAACGGATTCGAGATGAGCAACATCAGAAAACGTCTTTCTTAAGTCTCAGGTTTTCCAACAG
This sequence comes from Diarsia dahlii, assembly GCA_949775195.1. Taxonomy (NCBI): domain Eukaryota; kingdom Metazoa; phylum Arthropoda; class Insecta; order Lepidoptera; family Noctuidae; genus Diarsia; species Diarsia dahlii. The sequence goes on from OX459212.1 coordinate 18,961,436, forward strand.
GTGTTTTATCACTGCACTTAAGTATGGTCTATCCGTAAACAAATCACTTGTTATAGTTTGTTTTGTTCATAAAAGTCATATTAGTAGTCACCGTTCCGATAGTTTTTATTTTTCGTTTTTGTTTATAAATAGTCATCAAACACTGTCAATACCACTGTCACAGTAAGTTAGTGTGTCCTGATTCACTTTTAAGCGCTTTTTATGGTCCAAAGACTAATTACACTATTTTTCAGAACATTTTTAACGGGAGCACAACTCAGTTTAATGTTTACATGTCAGCTGTCAGCTGTCACTTCTTTTTTTTTATGTGATTTGTATCAATAATAACCTAATTTTTCTATCTTTGTGTTGTAGGTAATAATTTATTATGTGTACCCGATATTTGCACGCCCTTTGTGGCAGAATGTGATGAGACCGTTTATTATATAATTTAAGACCATGTATTGTACCATGTTCGGACAAATAAATGAATTTGAATTTGAACCAGTGTTCACGAATAAACCCCTCGTGTTGATAGCGGTGATGCGTACCTCAGCCCTGAGCGTGTTCCAGGTGTTGGTGACGGTGTCGATCTCGGCCTGGATCCAGCCCGGCATGATGTGCGCGTCGATGAGCTGGCGCCCGATGTCTTGGATGCGCGACAGGCGCTCGTCGCTGTGGTTCTGGATGTAGTTCTCCAGGTCCTGCACGGGACGGCGAGTGGTCAGAGGCTGCGTGAAGCAGTGGTGAGGCGGCAGTAGAGAGGCACTCACGTATAGCTCGTCGGAGATCTCCTCGGCGTCGGCGGGCGCGTTGGGCGAGCGCCGCAGCCGACGCTGCAGCCCGTCCAGCCAGCCCGCCTCCTGCGTCAGCCACGCGCGCAGCTCGCCCGACTCGTGCCACGCCTCGGCCAGCACCCTGCGCAACCACACAGCTTAGCCCATGCTACTAGCAGTACACTAAACAGATAGATATGAGCATCGAGTTATATTCGTGTTCCCTCACTTGTATCGCTCGTACACGCCGTGCGTGACGTCAGTCCAGCGCGCGTTGAGGTGCGTGACGCGCTTGGCCAGCGCGGCCGGCGCGCCGCCCTCTGCCGCCAGCAGGATGTCGTTACCTGCGGGAGGTGTACATGTTACTATTACATTCCTAGGATTAAATATTGATGAACATAGGTCGCAGTGCGCTCATGCATGTGAATACGTACTGGTCTCGTTGAGGTTGCGGAACTGCTGCGTGTGGTCGTCGCACTTGTCGCGCAGCGCCTGGAAGCGCGCCTTCATGGCGTACAGCTGGGCCGAGTCCGCCAGCGCGCACTCGCTGGCGGCCGGCATGGCGGCCTCCAGCGCCGCCAGCCAGGCCTCCGTCTGCGCGATCTTACGGAACACGGCCTCCGTGCGCTCCAGCCCTGCGCGTAACGACCCATGGCATGACTAACGACATCTTAACAAGGTTTAACGAAAATAAGCTATTGCCCTCCAAACAAACTGAAACTCAAACTTATAGCATTTATTTCAATTAATGTCAGAAGAATAATTTAGAAATAGTAGTTTTTGCGACTGTGCATAATGAAGGGCATTACAACACAAGTGTTCGGCTCGTTTCTTAATAGCATCACACGAGTGTTGAAATGCCTAATTATGTATAGTTGCATACACTACTTTATCTACCCAAATATCATAAGGGCTCTATGATGGGTTCAGCAGGGCTATTGTGTATCTTTTAATGACAGTGGATAACTTATATTGTCTATCAAATAACTGTCAAATGGTGAGTTTTTAAGAAAAAAATGTACCAAACCATAACCAATTTACAGTTAATCTATGGACATTTCTGATAGCCACTGACGTTAAAAAGATACGCAATAGGGGGGCAGGAACCATAGGGAAATGACCAGCATTGTTACCAGTGTAATGCAATAAAAAATAAACAGGTTATTAGTTGCATTCGTCGCTGCATTTACGATATCTGGCGGAGTGTTCATGTCAATTTCTGAGTCACTATCACGCATTTTCGACAGAAATAAAGAACTTATCAGAATTTTTTTCTACTCGTAACTGGAAATAAAAAGCTAACGAACAAATGACAGCTCGAGATGGCGGCGTTTCGGATATCTGTCATTTTTTTAAAATCATATGCAAACGAACAAAGTCACTATTCTTGTGTCACTCGAGATCAAAATGTCGTGCGATTAATAATTAAAATCATACTGAATTGGGGTTTCGTATCGATAGGTATCTGTTTTAATGTAGATACTAGAATAGCACACTCACTTGAATTTGACACCTGTTCCAAATTTATAGTAGTTTATGCGACTGTGCATAATGAAGGGCATTACAACACAAGTGTGGGTTTAAGAAACGAGCCGAAGGCGAGTTTCTTAATAGCATCACACGAGTGTTGTAATGCCTAATTATGTATAGTTGCATACACTAATTTATCTACCCGAATATCATAAGGGCTCTATGATGGGTTCAGGAACCATAGGGAAATGACCAGCATTGTTACCAGTGTAATGCAATAATAAATAAACAGGCTACTAGTTGCATTCGTCGCTGCATTTACGATATCTGGCGGAGTGTTCATGTTAATTTCTGAGTCACCATCACTTATTTTCGACAGAAATAAAGAACTTATCAGAAAATTTGTCTACTCGTAACTGGAAATAAAAAGCTAACGAACAAATGACAGCTCGAAATGGCGGCGTTTCGGATATCTGTCATTTTTTTTAAATCATAGGCAAACGAACAAAGTCACTATTCTTGTGTCACTCGAGATCAAAATGTCGTGCGATTTATAATTAAAATCATACTGAATTGGGGTTTCGTATCGATAGGTATCTGTTTTAATGTAGATACTAGAATAGCACACTCACTTGAATTTGACACCTGTTCCAAATTTAAACTCATAACCTACTGTTTTCAGTAGGTAATGAGTTCATTACAGTTCTGTTTATTTCTGCTGGTTGGTAATGCTGGTCATTGCCTATGGTTTTTGAACGCATTAGAGAGGGTTTATGATATTTGGGTAGATAAACAAAAGTACGAGTGCAATACGTCATTCCGAAAGCCACCACGCCGAAACCAAAACAACCTAAACCAATTTACAAATTAAAGAGGGCTTTCCCTACTACGATGATACGGAACCCTTAGCAAATAAATGTTTTCTTTCTTTTTTCTTTCATGTGCAAATCCGATTTGCACTTGGCCAGTTTTCGACTACGGAACAGTTTTATTTTTAGGGGGGTCGGAAATTCTGAAATGACTGAGAGGTTCTCTCCCTCTCACGCCCCGCCACCTCCTTCGCTAGCATCACTGCTGCGCATGGCGGAGGCGCCGGCGCCCCACCCCGGCCGCACGCGAGCTCCACACGCGAGCTCCACACGCGAGCTCCACACACGAGCTCCACACGCGAGCTCCACACGCGAGCTCCACACGCGAGCTCCACACGCGAGCTCCACACGCGAGCTCCACACGCGAGCTCCACACGCGAGCTCCACACGCGAGCTCCACACGCGAGCTCCACACGCGAGCTCCACACGCGAGCTCCACACGCGAGCTCCACACGCGAGCTCCACACGCGAGCTCCACACGCGAGCTCCACACGCGAGCTCCACACGCGAGCTCCACACGCGAGCTCCACACGAGAGCTCCACACGCGAGCTCCACACGCGAGCTCCACACGCGAGCTCCACACGCGAGCTCCACACGCGAGCTCCACACGCGAGCTCCACACGCGAGCTCCACACGCGAGCTCCACACGCGAGCTCCACACGCGAGCTCCACACGCGAGCTCCACACGCGAGCTCCACACGCGAGCTCCACACGCGCGGTGCCAGCGTGCGCGCGCCTGTGCAGGTGCACGTACCGCCCGGAACAACCGCGTCCGGTGACGACCTGCGTCACACGGAAGCTGAGGGCGCCGTTTCCCCTTTCCAGCCACTCCTCAAAAAGGGGACTTATTTATTTACTACTTGGAGGACTTACAGTTGATAAAAACAAACAGAATAGAAACCATAGTCACGAGAAAGTCAATTATCGCCACTATCGTAGCATTCCCTGTTCATTACACTCTTTTTTCAGTGTGTGAGTGTCAGACTTCTACTGACTAAAAACCAAACCCATGTTCCTTCTTCGCCCTTGTGTCAGAGCCGCGTTGTCCTTTCGATAATCCACAGCCCCGAAGGGTTCATTACGCTCTTAACTATTTTAAATCAATTCTCTTTCATTACGCTCCTCTTAGAATTGATTTAAAACAGTTTTCAATAAAAGGTGTGATACCCTACGTATAAGACGAATACAGACCTCTCCGCAAGCTCTCGTTCAAGGTGAAGGACTGCTCCACGGCGGCGTCGTATCGCTTGCGCAACGCTCGCGTGTCGCTCTGTATCGTGTTCGCGAGTGCGTCCTCACAATCCTCCAGAATTAACTCTTTGGTGCTTTCGATACTTTCCATCTTCGCTTTGTATGTTGGCTTTTCTTCTTCGAATTTCTGTAAGTAAGATAATTATTAGCATTTGTTAAATACAACCGTGTGTGTATAGTGAATTTTCTTATAAGTCTTATTCTACAATCTCATGTAGATTGTAGAATAAGACTTATAAGAAAATTCACCATCAAACCGAAATTTTGAACTAACAGTAAGCGTAAAATGTATGGGAACGTTTTGTTTTCGGTGTTATTTGGTATCACCATTGTTCGAAGAACTGCAGCTGCTCGCTCAGTCAATACGTGGCTAACAACGTGTTTATCAAATAAGAGTAGTTTTGCTCGTGACTCACGTTGCTCTGGTCCAGCAGCAGCTCCAGCTGTTCCTGCTCGCCCAGCGGCACGCGGGTGTCGCGCGTGAACTGCTGCAGCGCGTCCAGCCAGCTGCCCAGCGCCGCGCTGCACTCCGCCAGCTGCTGCGTCAGCTGCAGGCCTACAGCACACACACACAGTCAACACGAACCGGGAACACTAATGGTGAAAACTCTTGAAAGCATAATAACTAAAAAAGCAACTCTCACCATTCTCTAACTTATTGATTTTCTGGTCCAGGATAGTGCGCGTGTCTCCGAACTTGGTGACGAGGTTCTCGACGCTACTCTTGAAGTTGAGTTCCTGCACGCTGCCCTTCTCGCAGCTCTCGCGACGTTCCCGCACCACGCGGTCGTGCGTGGCCTGCAGCGCCTGGAACTGCGCGCGCAGGGCCTGCAGCTGCACCAGCTTGCCGGACATGACGTCGCGCGACGCGATCATGGCGTGCTCGGCGATGATCTGCGTCTCCATCGCCTGGATCTTGCTTTGCAGAGCCTCGAAGTCTTCTTCGACGGTGTCGGGCGGCTTCTTGCTGATGGCGCGCTTGATGTCGGCCTCGCGCTGCGTGAGCTGCTGCAGCAGCGAGTCGTAGCTGTGGGCGAGCGCCGCGGCGGCCGCGCCCACCTGGTCGCGCAGCGCGCGCGGCAGCTGGCGGCCCCGCAGCCCGAGGGCGCAGGCCTGCAGCTCGTCCCGGCCCGCCCGCAGCGCCCGCAGCCCCCGCAGCCGGTTGCGCAGGTGTATGAGCAGGTTGCTGCTGGCGCGGTCGCCGCCCACCTTGTCGCGCCACGCGTCCAGCTCGTCCAGCTCTCTCTGCAGCGTCGCCGCGTTGTTGTGGAACTTCTCCGTGTCCTCCAGCAGGTTCATCGTGTTTCGTATATTTAATAGCGTTCGTTGTATGTTTTCCCATCGCTTCTTTAAGTCGTCTATAGTTTCGGCATGTCGTTTGGCCTCTTCTGTCGACAAAAATAAATGTGAAGTGTTTAGCAAAACAGAACTTTTCTAATATTAAAACCTTGAAACTGTAAGAGACATTAAATGGATAATGGCTGCGCGCTGCGTCTCCAGCTCCTTCTCCACTGGGGGGTGCTGCTTGTGTACAGTTCCACATGTGAGCCATACGCAGTGTACTCACCCTGCAGGTCGGGGTCGGCCGCCAGGCGGCGCTGTATCTCCTCCACGTTGGCGAAGTCAGCGCGCTGCGTCTCCAGCTCCTTCTCCACTGGGGGGTGCTGCTTGTGTACAGTTCCACATGTGAGCCATACGCAGTGTACTCACCCTGCAGGTCGGGGTCGGCCGCCAGGCGGCGCTGTATCTCCTCCACGTTGGCGAAGTCAGCGCGCTGCGTCTCCAGCTCCTTCTCCACTGGGGGGTGCTGCTTGTGTACAGTTCCACATGTGAGCCATACGCAGTGTACTCACCCTGCAGGTCGGGGTCGGCCGCCAGGCGGCGCTGTATCTCCTCCACGTTGGCGAAGTCAGCGCGCTGCGTCTCCAGCTCCTTCTCCACTGGGGGGTGCTGCTTGTGTACAGTTCCACATGTGAGCCATACGCAGTGTACTCACCCTGCAGGTCGGGGTCGGCCGCCAGGCGGCGCTGTATCTCCTCCACGTTGGCGAAGTCAGCGCGCTGCGTCTCCAGCTCCTTCTCCACTGGGGGGTGCTGCTTGTGTACAGTTCCACATGTGAGCCATACGCAGTGTACTCACCCTGCAGGTCGGGGTCGGCCGCCAGGCGGCGCTGTATCTCCTCCACGTTGGCGAAGTCAGCGCGCTGCGTCTCCAGCTCCTTCTCCACTGGGGGGTGCTGCTTGTGTACAGTTCCACATGTGAGCCATACGCAGTGTACTCACCCTGCAGGTCGGGGTCGGCCGCCAGGCGGCGCTGTATCTCCTCCACGTTGGCGAAGTCAGCGCGCTGCGTCTCCAGCTCCTTCTCCACTGGGGGGTGCTGCTTGTGTACAGTTCCACATGTGAGCCATACGCAGTGTACTCACCCTGCAGGTCGGGGTCGGCCGCCAGGCGGCGCTGTATCTCCTCCACGTTGGCGAAGTCAGCGCGCTGCGTCTCCAGCTCCTTCTCCACTGGGGGGTGCTGCTTGTGTACAGTTCCACATGTGAGCCATACGCAGTGTACTCACCCTGCAGGTCGGGGTCGGCCGCCAGGCGGCGCTGTATCTCCTCCACGTTGGCGAAGTCAGCGCGCTGCGTCTCCAGCTCCTTCTCCACTCGCTCCAAGGTGGGGGGGAGTTGCTGGCGCTTGCCACTGTCCTGCTCCAGCGACTGCGCGCACTGACAAACAATAAAAGCGGGTTTCCTTAATAACTTTAAATATTTAAATAATTCGCATTGTTTTCTAAACACGGAATAAACCTTGGCGGATACACGCGGGTTCTATGTACGCCACTCGCTGCGCGCGCAACGAAGCGAGTCATGAGCTCATTCAGTTAGCTGTCGCGCTAGTGAGCGCACGTGGCCGCTTGTATCTCGCGCGTAGATTGACTGCACTTAGTGCTATGTCTTACACAAATGAACAGTGGACCGAAATGGTACGGCTTTACGCCATCGCGCGTGATAACCTGAGCTCGTAAGATGGATGCAGATTATTGTTCCCTGATCATTTGGCTTAAAATGTTTAAAAGAAATGTTCTTAGGTCATTGATAAATATGGTAAGAAAGAACTTAACGACGATGTCTATGGGATAGAGAAGACTGAATTATTTGTAATTGTGCAGCACACTCACATCGGCTAGCGCTTTCTCCGCGTCGTCGGCCCAGGTCTCGAAGGCTTTGTACCCCAGCTGGAAGTCCTGGCGCGCGTCGTTGGACAGGCGCGGCTTCTTGGAGCTGTGTGGGGAGCGGGCAGGCGGGGCGGGGGCGGGGGCGGGCGCGGGCGAGGGCGCGGGTGCGTCGCGTGTTGACGTGTCCATCGCCACCGACGACGAATCCAGGTCGATGTCGAATCCCAAGTCTATTATCTAAAAATAAAAATGTTGACATGTTATTTTATGCATGCACAAAGTTTTTTATTAGCGAAATCCGCGCAAATTCGCCTGCGTCAGCTAAGCCCCTCTGGGTATATATAATTTTGCCGCTAAGTTATTTTCGCTCGTCCAGGCGGTCGTGCAGGTCCAGCAGCGCGCGCCGCACTGCAGCTGTGTATAGAGACACTCACCCGCTGCGCCTGCACGTCGAGTATCATGAGCAGCGCGTCCAGGCGGTCGTGCAGGTCCAGCAGCGCGCGCCGCACTGCAGCTGTGTACAGACACTCACCCGCTGCGCCTGCACGTCGAGTATCATGAGCAGCGCGTCCAGGCGGTCGTGCAGGTCCAGCAGCGCGCGCCGCACTGCAGCTGTGTATAGAGACACTCACCCGCTGCGCCTGCACGTCGAGTATCATGAGCAGCGCGTCCAGGCGGTCGTGCAGGTCCAGCAGCGCGCGCCGCACTGCAGCTGTGTATAGAGACACTCACCCGCTGCGCCTGCACGTCGAGTATCATGAGCAGCGCGTCCAGGCGGTCGTGCAGGTCCAGCAGCGCGCGCCGCACTGCAGCTGTGTATAGAGACACTCACCCGCTGCGCCTGCACGTCGAGTATCATGAGCAGCGCGTCCAGGCGGTCGTGCAGGTCCAGCAGCGCGCGCCGCACTGCAGCTGTGTATAGAGACACTCACCCGCTGCGCCTGCACGTCGAGTATCATGAGCAGCGCGTCCAGGCGGTCGTGCAGGTCCAGCAGCGCGCGCCGCACTGCAGCTGTGTATAGAGACACTCACCCGCTGCGCCTGCACGTCGAGTATCATGAGCAGCGCGTCCAGGCGGTCGTGCAGGTCCAGCAGCGCGCGCCGCACTGCAGCTGTGTACAGACACTCACCCGCTGCGCCTGCACGTCGAGTATCATGAGCAGCGCGTCCAGGCGGTCGTGCAGGTCCAGCAGCGCGCGCCGCACTGCAGCTGTGTATAGAGACACTCACCCGCTGCGCCTGCACGTCGAGTATCATGAGCAGCGCGTCCAGGCGGTCGTGCAGGTCCAGCAGCGCGCGCCGCACTGCAGCTGTGTATAGAGACACTCACCCGCTGCGCCTGCACGTCGAGTATCATGAGCAGCGCGTCCAGGCGGTCGTGCAGGTCCAGCAGCGCGCGCCGCACTGCAGCTGTGTACAGACACTCACCCGCTGCGCCTGCACGTCGAGTATCATGAGCAGCGCGTCCAGGCGGTCGTGCAGGTCCAGCAGCGCGCGCCGCACTGCAGCTGTGTACAGACACTCACCCGCTGCGCCTGCACGTCGAGTATCATGAGCAGCGCGTCCAGGCGGTCGTGCAGGTCCAGCAGCGCGCGCCGCACTGCAGCTGTGTATAGAGACACTCACCCGCTGCGCCTGCACGTCGAGTATCATGAGCAGCGCGTCCAGGCGGTCGTGCAGGTCCAGCAGCGCGCGCCGCACTGCAGCTGTGTATAGAGACACTCACCCGCTGCGCCTGCACGTCGAGTATCATGAGCAGCGCGTCCAGGCGGTCGTGCAGGTCCAGCAGCGCGCGCCGCACTGCAGCTGTGTACAGACACTCACCCGCTGCGCCTGCACGTCGAGTATCATGAGCAGCGCGTCCAGGCGGTCGTGCAGGTCCAGCAGCGCGCGCCGCACTGCAGCTGTGTATAGAGACACTCACCCGCTGCGCCTGCACGTCGAGTATCATGAGCAGCGCGTCCAGGCGGTCGTGCAGGTCCAGCAGCGCGCGCCGCACTGCAGCTGTGTATAGAGACACTCACCCGCTGCGCCTGCACGTCGAGTATCATGAGCAGCGCGTCCAGGCGGTCGTGCAGGTCCAGCAGCGCGCGCCGCACTGCAGCTGTGTATAGAGACACTCACCCGCTGCGCCTGCACGTCGAGTATCATGAGCAGCGCGTCCAGGCGGTCGTGCAGGTCCAGCAGCGCGCGCCGCACTGCAGCTGTGTACAGACACTCACCCGCTGCGCCTGCACGTCGAGTATCATGAGCAGCGCGTCCAGGCGGTCGTGCAGGTCCAGCAGCGCGCGCCGCACTGCAGCTGTGTATAGAGACACTCACCCGCTGCGCCTGCACGTCGAGTATCATGAGCAGCGCGTCCAGGCGGTCGTGCAGGTCCAGCAGCGCGCGCCGCACTGCAGCTGTGTATAGAGACACTCACCCGCTGCGCCTGCACGTCGAGTATCATGAGCAGCGCGTCCAGGCGGTCGTGCAGGTCCAGCAGCGCGCGCCGCACTGCAGCTGTGTATAGAGACACTCACCCGCTGCGCCTGCACGTCGAGTATCATGAGCAGCGCGTCCAGGCGGTCGTGCAGGTCCAGCAGCGCGCGCCGCACTGCAGCTGTGTACAGACACTCACCCGCTGCGCCTGCACGTCGAGTATCATGAGCAGCGCGTCCAGGCGGTCGTGCAGGTCCAGCAGCGCGCGCCGCACTGCAGCTGTGTACAGACACTCACCCGCTGCGCCTGCACGTCGAGTATCATGAGCAGCGCGTCCAGGCGGTCGTGCAGGTCCAGCAGCGCGCGCCGCACTGCAGCTGTGTATAGAGACACTCACCCGCTGCGCCTGCACGTCGAGTATCATGAGCAGCGCGTCCAGGCGGTCGTGCAGGTCCAGCAGCGCGCGCCGCACTGCAGCTGTGTATAGAGACACTCACCCGCTGCGCCTGCACGTCGAGTATCATGAGCAGCGCGTCCAGGCGGTCGTGCAGGTCCAGCAGCGCGCGCCGCACTGCAGCTGTGTATAGAGACACTCACCCGCTGCGCCTGCACGTCGAGTATCATGAGCAGCGCGTCCAGGCGGTCGTGCAGGTCCAGCAGCGCGCGCCGCACTGCAGCTGTGTATAGAGACACTCACCCGCTGCGCCTGCACGTCGAGTATCATGAGCAGCGCGTCCAGGCGGTCGTGCAGGTCCAGCAGCGCGCGCCGCACTGCAGCTGTGTATAGACACTCACCCGCTGCGCCTGCACGTCGAGTATCATGAGCAGCGCGTCCAGGCGGTCGTGCAGGTCCAGCAGCGCGCGCCGCACTGCAGCTGTGTATAGACACTCACCCGCTGCGCCTGCACGTCGAGTATCATGAGCAGCGCGTCCAGGCGGTCGTGCAGCCCCTCCGCGCGGTCCAGCAGCGCGGGCTCGGGCGCGCCGCACTGCTGCGCGAGCTCAGCCGTGGCCTCCAGCTGTGCTGCAGCGCTGCGCTGTCGCGACAGCAGCTCCCGCTTCAGGCGCTGCAGGTCCGCCACGCGCTGCAGTACGGCGCCCACTTCGCTGGCGGGGTTGGCTTCCATCTGCTTCAGTTCCGTCTCGTACATTTCGGCCGCTTGCAGCAGCTCAGCGTGCTGTGTATCTAGAGCTGACCAGCGAGCCTGCAGGTCGCGCAAGCGCTGCAGCTGCTGCATGGTCCACTGACACGTGTGGGACCAACGTTCGCTCAGTGCGGTCAGCTCGTCCTCGATCTCGGTCACAGCTGAAAATACATTACGTTTTGTTATCTATACTAATATTATAAAGCTGAAGAGTTTGTTTGTTTGTTTGTTTGTTTGTTTGTTTGTTTGAACGCGGTAAACTCTGGAACTGCTGGTTGGAATTGAAAAATTCTTTTTGTGTTGAATAGTCCATTTATCGAGGCTATAGGCTATATAACATCACGCTCCGGCTAATAGGAGCGGAGCATAAATGAAAAATGTTACAAAAACGGGAAAAGGTATTTCCTTTTTGAGAGCTTCCGCTGCGTGCGCTGCGAAAACGGTTTAAGTTACGCAAATATCATGTAAGAAAGAATTGTTCCTCTTCAAAAGTTCTAAAAAAAAGTCCGCGACAGCATATATCTATCTTTTAAGATTGACTCACTGTAACCTTTTTTTACTGTTAAACTTTTAGGTTAAAAATAATTATTTTTTGCGAAGCTTATTAACCCATATGGTATTAATCTATATCTAAATAAATATGTTTGTCAGAACGGAAATTTAATATAGAATATTTGTGCCGTTTACTCTATACAGTTTAAATAAATATCTTAGAAGATATCGCAATGTAAAAATATCAGCGCGGCAAAATAATTCGCGCGTCGCAATGTAGGTACGGGGGATTCTGGCTGGCCTCCGGGAAATTCAAATTCAAATTACTGCATCATAATGTTTACAAGTACAGAGTGTTATAGTATATTTAACAGTAAGAGATACCTTTAGTAATTCACACTTTAATATTATAATCTAAGCTAATCTAAACCATCTAAACTACTTTAATAAAGAGGAAAGATAAGATTTTTTGTTGTTACGATTTAGCTTAATTTATGTCGGATAGTCGATATATCGAGAAAGGTTATAGCTATATTTATGTGACGCAGACGAAGTTGCGTGGGTCAGCTAGTGAGTTCATAAAGTTGTTTTCATATTGAGCGGGGTCACGAAATATAATCGCACGTACAGTTGTCAAGGGCGTCGTCGTCCACCACGACCACGCAGTCGGCCAGCGCGTCCACGACGGGCTGCTGCGCGCGCAGGTCGTCGTGCAGCGCGCTCACGGCCGCCAGCTGCGCGTGGATGGCGTGCGACGAGCCGCGCAGCGCGCCCATGCGGGAGATGCGGTCCTCGGTCTTGGTCAGCCATTGCCTGCAACACGTGCGCTAGTTAGACACGGCGCAGACATCGCTGGCGACACAGTTGTGGCTCGACGTACCGGAAGGCGCCGAGGTGCTGGTGCTGCTTGTGCATGAGCGCGGCGTGCACGTGCGCCTGCGTGCCGAGCGCGGCGCGGCGCAGCGCCTCCCAGCGCGTGTTGAGCAGGCGCAGCTGCAGCCGCACCTCGGCCGCCTCGTCGCGCGCCAGCCCCGCGTCGTGCAGCAGGCGCGCGCCCAGCTCCAGCACGTCGCCCACGCGCGCCTGCTGCTCCGCCAGCCCGGTGAGCAGCGCCTCGTGCGCGTGGAAGTGCTCCTTGAGCGCCGGCAGCTCGGCGTCGCGCGGCGCCGCGCCGGCCCCCAGGCGCTCCTCGGCCTCCAGCAGCCACGCCAGCACCTCCTCGAAGGCGGCGTAGTAGCCGCCCAGCTCCGCCGAGCCCGTCGTCGCCGTCGACAGCGGCCGGCTCACTGACACCTGCTGTGGAAGGGCCAGTATACCGTCATTACAAGGACATGAATCATTTACAGCTTTGTAAGCCAAACGACATTAGCGCTCGTGTCACCTCGGGCGGCTGCGTGGCGACGGGAGTGCTGGGCTCGGAGTGGATGCTCTCCATGTCGGCCACGTCCTCGCTGGAGTGCGGCAGAGATTGGAACAGGCACATCACGTACATCATGATCGACTTCTTGTCGGGGTTCGGCGTGTTAACATCTGGAAATACAAATAAATTCGATTAAATTGAAATTAATTAACATTGTTTTAAGCTTTCACGGTTCATAACTATATTTAAAATGTCACTTACGGGATATCTTCCGTGATTTTTATTTGTTACTAGCTTTTGCCAGCGGCTTCGCCCGCGTGAATATGACGATTTTCCATACAAACTTTCATCCCCTATTTAAATCCCTTAGGGGTTAAATTTCGAAAAATCCTTCCTTATTCCTTGTCTACACTATAAAGGGAACCTCTGTGCAAAATTTCAGCTTTCTAGGTCCAAGAGTTTGGGCTGGGCGTTGATGAGTCAGTCAGTCAGTCAGTCAGTACTTCTCTTTTTATTTATATAGATAGATAGAAGATAGATGAGTCAAGTACGTGGAATCCAGTTTTGAGTATGCTTAAAAGCAGCAAGCAACATAGTAAGGAATTCAAAAAACCTGGTGATACTGTGAGTGTGTTTTGTCGTGACTTAGTGTCGAGTTCCAGTAGTGCGCGTAATAAAAGACAAAGAAAGAAGGTAGACAGATTCGTCTGCTCCTAACAATTTTTTCATCCACCCGCATTCTCCAGTTAACCCGCGATCATGGCGCTTGCAACAGCGTCGAAATATCGGGAACTCATAACAAATAAAAATCACGGAAGATATCCCGTTAGTGACATTTTAAATATTGATTAACATTGTTAACAAAGAGATAAGCGCTGTAGCTGTGGTACAGTACCTTCCGGGTCGAGCAGGCGGTCGATGGCGAGGTGTTCGTGCGCGACGCTGAAGGCGTGCTCCAGGCGCTGGGCAGGCGCGCGCGCCAGCACGGCGGCGTAGTCGAACAGCTGCGGCCGCCAGCGGTGCAGCAGCGCGTTGAAGGCCAGCCCGTCCGACCACGACGTCGTGAAGTTCTTCACGTTCACGCCCGTGTAGTTCTGCGAACAACATACACGCTCAGTGCCAGTCAAGGGATATTGCCATCGCACTTATCACAAAGCCAAGCGAGAGCGAGAGTCACCGCAGACTTTGCAATGTTTACCCATAGTTGTTAAGCAAGATTGAGATTCTAGCTAGGTGCAGATAGGTCATTTTAACTTCAAATACGGAACCCGAAAAAAAGGACGAGGTTCTATGTTTAAAAAAAACCAACATGTGACATGTCATGTATGTTAAAAAAACCGACATCCTTAAAACCCTACACTGCTGGAAATAGCTTTACTTTCGGACGTCGTCGGTGACTTGTTGATATATTTTTTTTTCCGACCGACTTTAAAGTAATTTCATTATTTGTTTTTTGTCTTTAGGGTTCGTGATGTAAATAATCTGCAACGCGCGGCCTTTCTGTGATGTCTACTGACCTGCGTGTGCGTGCGGCACCACGCCAGCAGCGTCTTCTCCAGGTTGGTCTGCTGCAGCTCCGACATCAGCTCCTTGAGGTGGTAGTGCACCTGCCAGTGCAGGATGATGCTCCACACCAGCCCTGCAACATTGCACAGCATTACATAGCATATTCACGTGCAGACACCAAGAGTTGCTATAGCAGTAGTACGAGTAGTACGTACCGAGCGTGAGCTTGGGGTTGGCGTCGACGATGTCGTTGGAGCTGATGTTGACGAGCTTGACGCCGTTCTGCTCCAGCACCTGCAGCGCCGTGTTCACGTTGTTGATGTGGTGCACGCGCATGCGCCCGCGCTCGCGCTTCTGCACAACCACACACATCTACCAGTTACCAGCCACTCTATCACAGCTTGCAACTTTGTTTTACTTGCTCCATGGTCGGTTTTACAATAACAATTTTTGCTAGATGGCTCTATGGATGACCATTCGTAGACAAAGCTTCATGATGTTAGTAGCAGATGTAAAATGCATGATAACGTCATCTCGATGCCCCCAAGCAATAACTCGGTAATGTGCTATTATGGGGTTTATGCTGTTATGTCAAATTCGGCATCTATGGGCTAGTATACACCTTAGCAACTTTTTTCTGATTTTTCATTATGATATTTACAAAGATCATTTAATACATCAATGACTTCAATAGTATCTCCGTTGAAAAGAGTTGACACAATCAGTAAATCTGTTCTCCTGTAAAATTTTGATAATTCGATTACCGGGTTATTGCTTGGAAGCGGCGGAGGGCGTCTATATTTCATTCAAGAACACATCAGTGACGTGAGCCTTCCGCGCGTGTCAGATAACGCGTAGAGCGCGGCTCATTAACGATGTACAACACTACACTATAGAAGTCGCTCCTGCAGACATGCGACAGACACACATACTCGTACTTTACACACGAAGGTCTGGCGAGGTCGAGACAATGTTAATTTGCACAAAGTTAACACAAAGTGAAAGTTGACACAAAAACGGAAGTACAGGAGTTTAGTTAGCAACTAACAGCCTGACCCGGCGCGACCAAAGAACGGGTTCAGAATAATTAACATTGCATGGTTAGAAACTCTCTTGAGGAGTTGAGACAACCGTCAGGCACCCGGGATTCGGCAAAGGGGTAATCTATAGGAACAACAGGGCCCCGAGTCTACTATTAAATAGTGTCAGAATGGTCTATCATTGATCTCATAATTGTTGATTGATGACAAGCCAAAAAGTACTTTTCGGCTTGTCGTCTACTTGTCAAAATCAACAATTATGAGATCAATGATAGACCATTCTGACACTATTGAATAGCAGACTCGGGGCCCAGTTTTAATTGAAGCACAACCGTTGTTACCCTCCCCTGCAGGGTATCGGCGGCATATTGGGCTGGTGCACTTACATACTGCTGCGCGGTAAGGATCTCGAGCAGCGACAGGAGGATCTCGCCATCTCGCAGGTCCAGGAATAGGTCCTCCACCAGTGGCTTGTCGTTCTGCAACACGCGTTACATGCACAATGTACAGAACAGAAGATCTTCGGGATTAACACATGCATTTCATATTTATGTTGTGTAAGCCACGTTTGCGGAGCTTCGAAAAAACATCATTAGCCACTTATTTTATATGCTGTACTGTACAACACATCGCAGCCTCATTAGGCGCTAAAAGTTATTGCTAGCACATACAATCTTATTTTAGCTGACTGTGTACCCTCGACTAGATAATACCTAATCATACTTATACTTTTCGTTGCACGCGTAGTTCACAACTACGCGTGCAGACGTGCAGTGTTGCTACCTGACACTGGGAGTAGCAAGACAGTGCAACACTTTTACAAATTTATACTAATAAAAATAATACAATTTGTTTATTTGCTGAGTGGTTGCATGGTGGGTTTAGAGTTGTTGTATTCTCGCAGCTGGCTCCTCCGCCATTAGATGAAATTCCATCTGTAAACAGTATCGCGGCGGGCGCACTGAGTGTCGAGAATTGACCCTAATTACTTCATGCACACAATTTGTGCGCGTCGCGGGCTCGCGGGTGTGTCACTGCCGTCATGAGAGCACGCTCCTCACTTGATCCACCTCCAAACTGACCACATTCAGTTATGAATATACTTGAAACTTTCTATACTGCCATTTGTGGATATTTGTGTTATTTATTAGTTCTCACATTGACATTTTAGCGCAGCGAGCGCACACGTACAACAGGACGTAGGTACTATAGACAGTAAAAGCAATAGGGCTTAGCAATATGCTGGTGTATTAACGATCGGTTGAACTGAACTGCCAATCTCTCCACTATAAATAGATACGTCATTGACACATCACACAGCTTAGTGAATCGGTTCGCCAAGGAGCCAGCCACCCGACCAATGTCCACTGGCATGTCTACCAATGTTTCGAAACTGTCTCTTCGTTAGTAATCAACAAGTATGAATGTGTATCACTCGCCAGTCGCCGCACATTGGCTCAGTGGGCGGTGCGCCGGCCATCGACAACAAAACAATTTAGTTGATCAAGTATCTATTATGCGCCAAGACCTACAGTTTAATTACCAGTCCGATGCCTTATGAGTTCATGCTAACTAAGTGATTATAAACGCTTACAACTACAAGGTATATGCAGTGTTAGTAGGTACGTTACCTTCACTAGTTGCGAGTTGATCCATTTCGTGAACGTTTTCTTTTGGACGTCTTCTCGTTCATCTGAAACAAACAAACACGCAAAATAAAATACCCAGAATATCAGAATTTAATTGAAATATTATCAAATGTCTTAAGAACAACGTCTGAAATAAATAAGACAGCAAGCGGTCTTCAAAAAATTGTTTCTTCAGTTAGTTAAAAGAAAAGTGAGTTGCTTTAATCAATAAACACTAATTGGAATCAATAAAACAATGACGTGTTTGGAACACATGGCGTACGGGAGCCAATCAACCGGCAACATTGAAACAGGCCAGGCCAGACCACGTACGATCACTGTCTTCCACCTGGCCGCAAGTGGCCGGCCGCAGGTAGGCCTCCCAGCTCTTGAGCAGCGTGAGCATGACCCCGCCGCCACAGTGAGCTACCCGATATAACAACACGATCACTATTACATTCATGAACAGCACAAACGTGTGGAAGTATTCCGCATTATGAACACGCATGCTAGCTGTGTTCCCGAGTCCCCACAGCCGACTGAAAACTAATACATTATGACATCGATGGCCGGGGTCCCGTTATCCTCGCTCCAACGAACATTATAGTCAGTTTGTTTGCGGCGTCCGTCGCATAATGAGATGTACGTCGAGGCGGAGTCACCGCGACCTTCGATCATTTGCACCGCAACCGACGCGAATCTATTGCTTCAGATTCAGATGTATTCCGAACCTTTAGCTATCGAACAGCCACAGTTGATACAGCTTACATCGGATATGTCAAGCGCCTAGCTCCACAAATCTTGCACTTGCAAGTCTTGCATGCAACAATGGTTACAGTTGACGAACAGACAGTGGGGAACTGGAGACCCGCACGAACCTTTATAGGGTATTCGCACTTAATGAACATCGTCACAGCGACATGAGTGCGATGTTGTTTAATAATAAATAACGCTTACTTTCAACACACAAATGAAAGCAGAAGTGTAATCTGCGAGATTATGACATCCGCTACGTGAGCTTACTCGCCCTCCTCACGTATTCGTTTTTTACTCGCAGTCATGTTATTTACTAATACTAAACAACATCGTGGCTGGAGTGTCCATGACCACACCTGATCAAGGACACTACAAAATTCACGTGTGCGACGTACACTTCAATTTAAATGAATAACATGATGTATGTTCAATGACAAGACCTGAAGTCATCGTCCGCCAATACCGTCTCCGTGTAATTATATGCGGCACGTCTTTTAATAGGTACGCTAATCTGCTGAGCTAGTGTAGAATAGTAAAAGACTTTGTCTGTATGAGCACCTATCTTAACTTTGAGCCTGTTGACAAATTGTCCCAATTGCCATCTGGATAGCTCTCAAGCAAGGTCTCGGACAGCGCCACAGTGCCACAGTGCCACAGCGGCACAGCGGTACACGAACAACTTGACTTCGAGTCGGTTACGTCTCGCTGCCGCCAACAGTTTATCGTCTTACATCATAATTACGTGCATATTGTTGTTTTGCACAAGTTTTTGTCCAAATATTTTAATACCGGTATCATTTCCGTCGGGTTACATGGCGCTCATTAATTTTGTAATAACCCTCCTTTTGGGCTTCGCTACAGTCGGGTAACAAAAAGAAAAAACAAAATTAATAGTCGCAGGGACATGAAGTGCAAACCATAATAATATCATCATCACCCTTATCCCAATTAATTGGGGTCGGCGCAGCATGTCTTTTTCTCCATACTTCTCTGTTTCTCGTCCTTTCATGAGACACCTATTTTTTTGCCATAATATCATTCTTAACCCAGTCCATTCATCGTTTCTTTGGTCTTCCTCTACTATTATACCCATCCACATTCATAATATTCATATCCAAAACCTTTCTCGCGATATTTTCCTCATTCCTCCGCAACACATGTACATACCACGACAACTGATTTCCACTCAACTTTTCAGTCATCGGCGCCAGTTTCAGACTTCCTCTTATGTACTTATTTCTTATTTTACCCATTCGCGTAACACCACAGATCCCCCTCAGCATTCTCATTTCGGCCATTATGCAAATGCCTTTCATTCATCTCTTTTGTGGCCCAATTCAGATCCATACACGACAGCAGGTCTAACCATTGTTTTATAGATCTTCCCCTTTAGTTTAAGGGGAATACGGGAGTCAAAGATTGTTCTCGTAACCTGCCGCCATTTCATCCATCCCGTGTTAATTAATTATTATTATCACTAAAGTCTGTTTTGCCATCGTCGCTTTAAGTGCAAACCATACCGACGACGTGTATTATTTATCATTCAGATGTTATCGTCTGTCGTTGGTACTCCACTCCTGTCTGCAGCCAGTAGCGACAGACAGCATGGCTCCAGCACATTTACAATAAGTCAACATGAAACTAAACTCGTTCACTCGTCCACCTTTTTTTTCTTGGAGCTAGGGTGGGAAATCATCAAATGTCTACTGACTAAAAACCACCCATGTTCCTTCTTAGCGTTTTGTGTCCGGGGGCGCGGTATCTCTTTAGAACCACTTCACTCCACCTAATGATGGTTCGTATTCGTAGAGGTCATTGGTCAACATAAGCGATTCCGCGAAGCGTGAATCATCCTTGGTCACAGAGTTTTCTCCGACAAACATTCATTTGTGTTATTATAAAATGTCTAAATTGAAGACTGTTGTTTTGGTAAGTTCGTGGAGTTCACATGTTCAGAAATAATTCGGCGATAGTAGACCAGTCAAGGCCGTTGCTTAGCAAAGTGCTAATTAGACGCCGGAGTTGGACGCTAGGCACGTACTCACGTAGACTGCACTGGGCGTGCGAAACACAGTTTTCACACTTTACAATATAATAAAATTGTATGTTTTACAAAATGGACGTGGAACATTCGAAGCATTTTTGCATAAACATTGTTAATTCCCAAAGTACCGAATGTTATCACTACAAGACACAGAAAAAATCAACCTCTCACCCTGAACGCATAATTCGTATACTATAATACCTTCTACGGTCAGTCGTGCGTAGTGGGTAAAATCAATAAAATAGAGAAAGACAAAAAGCTAGCTGAACAAAGCAAACGACCAGTGGTCCAAACTGGCTCTGGATCGAAAGACCTGGAATTCATACCTTTACCCAGCAGAGGGATGACAGGCTGACAAAAACCAGTACCGTTTCAAGCAGCCCAACGTTTCGGGTGTAATACTATAAAGGACAAACATAAATTACTAAAACCGCGCCATTCAAGTTGTCCTGTCGTTTTTACTGCCATGTTATTAGAGCTTGTTCTACTTTCATACGATCTAGTTGGTATTGATCAATTGCCATAAAACGACCCAATTTACAAAATCTCAGTCCGCAGTTGCCAACGAACCGAACATGCTTACCACATATTATTATAGTCTTTGTTACCACAGAATATTGATGACATATGTGTAAGTGATAAAATAGAGAAAGTCCGGTTTGACCACCCCTGTGGATCGAGCCTTTCCTAGCTGCTCTGTGGACTAATACGGGACCACGAGCAACAAGCACACGTCCGACAGGGCCACAACACAGACGTACATTTGCGCTGCACAGTGGCTTGCTACGAATTTGGCACTATAATGCGAAACATACTAGGTAGGTACTTCATCGACATTAAATAGTGTTTAATTACAAGAGTATCGTGCTTTAAAGCAAGGGATTGAAGAAAGCCCGTGGATCTAACTAGAAAATAGAAAGAGCGCGCACATTATTAGGTCCTACAGTTCTACTTCTTACTGCTAAACATTTCGTGCGGTAAGATATAGCGGGATATTACAGAAATTCTAAGCGACACAGACTCATGACATGAAAGTATGAGGATAGCTATGTCAATACAGCAGCTAAAAATAAACGTCGTCGCGGTCGGTGACGAACGATACATTACCTATCATAACAACAGGCGCAAGCAGCTGATAAGATAACCTTAGAGTCGACGAACATTTGGATGTCTAGCAGTCGGAACAACCCGAGCAACACGTCAGCACATGTCACACGCAGTGGCTTCTGTCTGCACACAGGGTGTCAGTTATATACCCTGCTTGCTGCGGCGCATACCGATCCCTTCATCCTTACATAGTATAAAACAAAGTCGCTATTTTTGTCTGTTTGTCTGTATGCTTAAATCTTTAAAACTACGCAACGGATTTTGATGCGGTTTTTTTTAATAGATAGAGTGATTCAAGAGGAAGGTTTTAGTATATAATTTGAACGACATCCACGCGGGTGAAGCCGCGGGCATCAGCTAGTTACTTCATACGAACAGACAGCTCCGCTACAACCCCCGCGCCCGGTACACGGCGACTTTGTTTATTTATTGTGCTCCCCTTCCGCCACAGACATGTGTGCGCAACAGTCCCAACTTTAAAAGATTACATCATGAAAATGTAATGGCGTAGGACAAAACAGTTGTTCATACAAACTTACAACATGAAAAAATAATTGACCAAAAACTGTGATACTTAAGATTTTTGTTTAATGCTGATGGTTGACTACTTGACTGAGAGATTCATATTGGAAACGTGATTAAAATTTCGATGACACATTCTTGAAGTAAAAGTGCATGTCGGTCGCATCTGCGGCGCTTCAAGCATGGCGCCCACGACGAGCTCGTCCGAGTGTGGGCGGCCAGGCGGGCAGACGGGCCCGACCATTGTTGCGTAAGGAAACTTGTACTTTAATATCAATCCAAACGCCGCTAACACCATAATATGCTAACAACAGAACAGAATTCGGTATCGACAGAACAATGTTAATACACAGGCAACGATTAATTCGCGGCGTGCGAAACTCAACAGCATTAAAATAACCCACACTCATGTTATGCACTCGCTGTTATATTTAGCAATTGCCATTTATGTAGTTGAAGTTGTGTGCTCTACAAACAGGCGCAGAGTAGATGAGGCATGTCCGATGGTGCGCGGAGATGCCGAAACATTCCATGTTTCGCTGCGTAGCAATTATTTCCACTAATTTCTCTTCAATAAGCGGAGCGTGCGTGTGCGCAGTGCACACGTGCTGCACATCATTCTATCAGTGCGAGCACGCAGCGCGCCGAGTCAATGATCCTACCACGCCGGAAAATTGGAACACTTATGAGGAATACATGGAAATGCTTCGGTGTATAATAAGTGGGAATGGCACGAGCTGCGTGTCACGTGCTCGTGCTAGCCTGAGTCTGACGACGTCAGGCGTTGGTAGGGTTTCTAGCTTACGTGAAAACTTGGACTAATTCTAACGAGATGCAGCTTACATTACGTAGTTTTCGTTCGTGGTTGACCCTGTGTTTTATCAAGCTAATTGCATCTTTCATCTACAATAAAAAAAAAAAAACTACGACTAAAGATATTTAAAGGAAGCCGTTTTTCCATTGAAGGATAACACGATTTGCTATATTTTTTACGACTTAACTGTCACAAGGCAAAATGATCAGTAAGTGTTATTTGTATGCAAGTTGGCGCCAGTGAGCAGTCGTCCGGAAATGCAGCGATTACCAGCGACGACGATTAACTAGTATTACTAGTAGACGGGCAGTGCGCGCCCGGAGGATACACCGCCGCGGCGCCGCGCCCGCTGCATGACAACGAGCTCAGCTCGACAATCCGCTTGACGACTCGCACTACAATCTCTGTGTCTTGAGTCTGAACTCGCGACTGCTGTCAACTGCTGTGAAACGCTATAAGTTTGTGTATGCGCTATAATTATGTTCATCGAATATATCTTCTTATCGATAGCTCAGATTTTGATAGACCATACGTAGTGACAGCTCTGTCGTTTGCCTGATTCAGGCTTAGAGGGTGAATAAGAACTGTACAGGTGTGACATATCCTGAGCTGGGGCTCCATACTCGTATCGATAGATACATGCATGAAGTAGGGGATGAAAAGATTGCGCAGCTTGTTGGATAGGTCTTTATAATAAATATTGAAGTGTAGGAACTTCAATGCTTATTTTGCAACATAGTGTCTCTCAGGGTTCTATACCCGAACGAAGAATTATCTGTTCCTTTTAAGGAACTGGTAATAATAGGTTCCAGCCTACGATGAATACCTTTCTGTAAGTGACGGTACTAGTTTTCAGATCATGTCACAATGGCTTGTATCTTTTATGCTTGGAAAATAATAATTTGCTTGTATGCAACAGTTAGTGATGTCTCAGTGCCATCAACTCAAAATAGACATGTGTCTCTACAATTCACATGTTTACATTGCGGTGCAGGGAATATCAACGATACGTTTAGACACAAGTTGACACAACGAACCGCATTCCAACAAGGCAGCACATGACGCGTGCTCCGTGCCGTGCCCGCTGCACACGCAGCTCAGCTCGCGCGCTGTCTGGAGATGATATCGGTCGCCGCGCGGTATCTTCTCACGCGAGTTAAAGCCTTATTAGTTTTACAGGCTGCTGGCGGCACCGCGGCATGCTAAACTAGCTCATAGTTCTCCTTCGATAGTTAGTCACTCAATGAAATTAGCGGCATGACATCACCGCGCCGCCGGTAATTGTGCAATAGTACGAGATGTGCTCGCACGCCGCGTGCCGGCGAGCCTGCCGCTCAAGTTCACGAGACGACACCCTTAGCAGCTTTAGCGGTTGTTGTCGTACAACATTGTAGACGATCATTGCAGTGATGACCGCTGAGCTTGTATATGTTGGGCCGTTTGGAATGTTATAACGACGTGGCTGTCGCTAATATTGTAGTTCGCAGCAGACAACATAGTAGCAACAACATTGGGACTAATCAATGAACTCTAAACTAAATAAACTCCAATACATCGGTGCATTAATTATCATAATATTATGAGCTCATACTTAGATGACATAGTAGGTATAAATTCAACTGTCTTCAACCATGACCTACTTATTGTATGATGACATTAAGATGATGACAAGCTAAGAAGAAGAATAGTGACTTAATTGTCTGAGCAAACTACTGAAATGTTAACTTTTGAAAAAGCAACCAACACTAAAAAAAAAATTGTCTATGTTTTGAAGTCAAAAGAAGCTATTTCATAAAACGGATTAATAATACTTGCTATTTGAATTTCATCTTTTTAGTTTTTTTTTATTTGTGATGGGCTTACTCTTGACCTCAATCTTGCCCTAAGGGCGGAGATGGGGTTGACGATGGAACGAGCATACCCAGAAGAAGCCTATTTACTCGCGACTTAAATAGCACAGTTATCTTCACATTACATAACCTCCAACCTTTTTCCCATGGGGGTAGGCAGAAACCACAGAATTCCACCTGCTACAATCCATAGACTCCTTTACAAAACTTTACTGAATGCATAAGAAAGTACAAGGTGAAATGGACCCTTGACCAGGTGCTCTAAGAATCATTTTGCACATTCAAGTAAGTAACTCCACACAAAATTATTGTTGGGAGACAACTTATTTCCTTTCGGTGAAAAATCATGTTTTACAATCAACTCAATGTAACACACTCAAAACATTGTGCTGATGATGCTTTTAAATTCAATACTAAGGCAGTAGTGGAGGTATTTAATGTGAAGTTATAATTGTATTATTTAATATGAAAAAGTTAGAACTGACTACCAATATCTCTGTACGATTCCCAGGGACAGTCTACAAAAAAGAACATATTGCAATGACGGGGACAACAATTGACTTATGGCTTCATTCAGGGGTCCTTTCATACCAATTATATTGTACTTACATGAAAGAAAACAATTTAATAAGGGTTTGTCTGGCTGTTCAGGCTATGGACTAATTTTGACGGGACCATCACTGGTAGATAGCTGAACTTGTCACTTGGGTTAGTTTTGTTTTAGAAAAAGAATTAGAGTTTCTTGCAAAAAAATTAAACCCATTAGATTGGTAACAAAATCAAATACTTAGGGAAGTATTATTTTTACAATAATTTCATGTTATGCAGACTAAGATGGCGAGCAACAGCATGTTATAATCTAAACCAGTTGGACCTACTCATAACATGATTGGCATACACTCCCAATATAATAAGATACTATGTTGCTCACCACACACCTTACACAAACCAGTCCCATAAGGAAGAACATGATCTGCTGAAAGATGATCCCGCCAACATTTCATACACAGCTTTCTTCAACACAATTGGTGCATGACGGATTCTGCACAACGCAGCAAACTGCTCACACCCACACGCAGACACACTTGTTGACAAACTGATTTATTCCACAATCATTATAACATGCTACAATGTACCTACTAAATATGCAGTTTTTTTACAGATGTGCACTTCAATACCTGGTCCATTATTTACTGTTTATTTTTTAAATATTTTTTCATAGACTCATTTTATACAGGATTTAAATATTTTAGTGTTTGTAAGAGATAATCATTAGAAGTACTGATTTGATTAGGATAGTTCTTCCACTGACAGCTGTGTATTGCCAAATGCTATTACTTAGCTCCAATATCTTAATCTGCCTTTTATGTT
This sequence comes from Diarsia dahlii, assembly GCA_949775195.1. Taxonomy (NCBI): domain Eukaryota; kingdom Metazoa; phylum Arthropoda; class Insecta; order Lepidoptera; family Noctuidae; genus Diarsia; species Diarsia dahlii. The sequence continues at coordinate 18,987,006 of OX459212.1, forward strand.
GTACACAATTATGTTGGGATTGGCTGCTAAATATCAGTACTTTACATTCAGTGACTGCTTATTTTACCACCACTAACCAGTCAGGTGCTCAAACTTAATTGTCAAATGAGATTTCAAATATGAAAAGTGTAAACTCACTAACTTCAGACAAACTTAGGGACTCCTTATTTACAGGTTTGATTATTTAATTTTTTTATTAAAAAATTAAGTTAACATGTTTTCTTTTCTTGAATACATGACAAACTCTTAGGTCATAAGTTTCTATGGCAACCTCAGGGCTTCCAGGTGTTAATTATATTTAAAAACTTATAGAGTAAGATCCCAGGGCCGCCAGACGTCACGTATTTTCTGACGAAGGAGATGTGGATTGAGTAATGTTAGTATGAACTAAGAACGCATGACTACCAGCTAGCTTGCTTAGACGGCCAATTTTCAGGTATCAGGCTATCAAGGTACATAAAAACATTACTAACTTCATGTATTTTCTGACAGCTGATTTTTACGTAGGTATATTGTAGGCAATATCCTTAAAAATAAGTTGCCAATACTCCCAGACACTTCCTAGCGGCCGTTTTGCTTAACAGACGCTTTAAAGTTCCCAAAAAGTTTAGACTTAAACGTATTGTGACTGTTTACCCGAGAACACATGGCATCACTCTTGTGGTTGACATACAGACCTCCACTGGACTCATTCGGTGGGCATTCAACAGGATCTGTCCATTGCCTGTGTCTTCAGAATGTTGTTGAAAACGTTGCTTTCAACGCTGGGGTGCATGTTGGAGCGCCTGCCCAATATAGCATGGCAATAACCCGATCAATTAGCTTTTAATATTAAATCATTAGGAGTTTAGACTTCTTTAGAGCGTCTGTTATGCAATACGGCCGACGGAAAGTGTCTGGGAGTATTTGCGACTTATTTTTAAGGATATTACCTAAAATATACGTAAAAATCAGCTTGGAGAAAATACGTGAAGTAAGTAATTTTTGTATGTACCTTGATGACCTGATACCTGAAAATTGGCCGTCCAAGCAAGCTAGCTGGTAGTAGTGTGTTCTTAGTTCATACTAACACTACTCAATCGCCCACATTTCCTTCGTCAGAAAATACGTGACGTCTGGCGGCCCTGGGATCTTGGACTATTAATATTGGCTATGTACTGTGGACACCTGTCTGTCTATCAAGTTCATTGAATACTCAAAACTGCATGGCAGGCAGCCGGTAGAAATAACGCGGCCTCGGCACAAGGGCGAAGAAGGAACATGGGTTGGTTTTTAGTCAGTAGAAGTCTGACACTCCCCCTCTGCCCAAGAGCGGGGGGGGGTTATTTGATGATTTTCCACCAAACAAAAAAAAAAAAGGCAGCCGGTAGAAAGACTTGGAACACTTACATTCATTACCTGTAAGAAGGAAGCCTAATTAGAATGTTGTAGGAACAGTCCCAAAGTTTGCCTATCTGAGTGTTATGAAGTCCATTGGATAATCTTATGAAATGCGAGAAGAGAGCGAGTTCGTAGTTTATCAGATGGCTATGTACACAATGTTACATGGTGTCCGTGTGATAAGATAAGGCCGCGGCGCGTCGCAGCGTGGCGGAGGCAGGTGCGCCGGCGCCCGCGCGCTGCTTGCATCACCGCCAGCGCCACTCCGCTGCACCTCAACACTCGACCACTCAAGGTCCTCGCCGCTACCTTACGGTTACGACGGAGGCGTCGCGCGACACCCCCCGCACTTACCTATGTAACTCGGCTCCATTTTCTCCGAGCCTTATCTGTTACGACGATGTCTTTTCAATCCAGTTTAAGTGATGATAAAAAGTTTGTCAGAGACATGACAACACGCACACACACACACCGCCACTCCCGAGTTGAAACTTTGTCCAAACTTTTCAAAACAAGAATAATAGAACTCGCGGAAAGACACCGCCGGCCGATATTCGTCACTGTTCACTTCAATGATCAACACTTTTTCCTCACTGACGCGCACAAAAAAATAAAGTTAATGAAACTACGCTAAAAAAAGCGTGTAAAACATTACGAACGGACACAGCAAACTTAGTTTCCGAAACTACGAAAATGACAGCGACTCGAGCGAACAAAGTCAAACAAGATGACAAGCGGGGAGGGTGGGAGCCGCGCGGCACGATTATGCAGCGTACGTACGTAGGAATTACTGTAGTTGTGAATGTGTGTCACGCACACTCGCATGGTACTGTGTGACCATCACCAGACCAAAATAAAAATATGAAAAAAGTTTTGTACCCAACATTGGGAACATTATGATAATTATACAGTGGACTAAAATTCTTTGCTGACGTTACACAATATTATTTTAATTGTAGATAAGGATGTCTCAGGCAGGCCATCTAGTTTTAGTGTTTAGAGGCGCATAGTTTTACTACATACTAATAGATGTCGCTGATATAAATATTTTGTTCATATGGAATATTATATTATTATTATTATTATTATATCAAAATAACAGCTTTTTAACTAAATTTTTACATGATGTTACTTAATTTATTATTATTTTGATAGAATCAAGTTTTTCTTTGTAATAGGTACTTACATTTGCTATTACTTAGGTGTTTCTCATAGGGCGCGTACGCATACGCTGGTATGTCTCCGATCTCCACGACCCACGTGACTTTCCTCTGTGCCAGCATGGGCGACCGCGATGCCATCTCGCGGGTCGCACTCACTCTACTTCACAAGTTCACATTCCACACGGTCACGAATCGTTGAACCACACTTTGCTTCACTTTTTTCTTTGCATTGATTACAAAGCAACGCAGTCTCTGAATCCAAACCCCGACCACTTACACTTTCAATTTACCTTGAAGGGAAAATTTTAATTTGACTTGTGACTTAAATTAAAATCAGATAAATACCTACGATATCGATACGATTAAAAAAAATTATAATAATAAAAAAAAAAAAAAAAATATCGATAAATAATATCGATACGATTTAGGTAAAGATGTACCTACCTACCTATAATCTGTAGGTAAAAGCTTGTAAAATCCGCAAAACAAACATCTGAACAATAGTAGTAGGAAGGTGTAGGTACTACTCAGCTAATTACCCATGTAAGTACTACTACTTAGCAGGTACCTAAATACTTATTGATCATAAATTAGGTAGATAGGTACCTATATATAACTTAATTAATATTCTTACGAACATGTTCAAATGTACCTAACTCCGCCCCTAAGAGATGACCCACTGACCAATAATAAAATTGTCTTTCGGTCCTGAAAAAACACAAATAATTTGGACATCTCTGTGTCAATTCTCCCACTGATCTAGGTACGTTTGTGCAGCTTTTGTTTATTAATTTTATTTCTACCTATAACCTACGTCCTTGTCTGTTTATATAATTACGTACTTTAATAAAATATTTGTGTGCCATGTTCCGCTCGCTAGGCACGGGGTTCCCGGCAGTTCCCGGTATGTGGCGTGAGCAGTGAGCACACAGCAAGGCTTCACTTTCGTTCGCCTCGTACTGCGAAACTGCGAAGTAGGTATTACTCGCGTGTACCTATCTCGGTTATTTTTAGGTGGAAGTGGTTCACCTTGGTTGCTCTGCATCCTACAGATAGCCGTGCACGTTGAACTTGCAGTATGCAGTACACCCACTTACGATACAGCACGCGAACCCACCACGTCGGAAACCGGCCACCATGCCATTTCGGATACAACTACCTACATGACAGCCTTCCTACTCTACATAATTATATTCTACCACGTCCATCGCTCAAACAAAGGACGTACCTAGTTTTGTGTTTGCACCGAAAAGAGGGAAAGTGATTAAATCTGTCAGACAGTGAGCATCGAACATGATTAGAAACTTCCCACACAGTCGCTGCTGCTCGAAAGTAGGATTGTTTCTTTATAATAATATGTATCTACTACATATACCTACTCGTATATTCTAGGCAAATAAATAAAATTGAAATGTCGGCTGTACATAATATTCTAAATAACAACTTTTTAAATAATCCCCGAACGGTTTGACAGAGTAACTACCCATAGAAATATAGAATAAACTGGTCAAGTGCGGTCAAGTCGGACTCGCACATAAAGGGTTCCATACCAAAACGTAAAAAAGTTTTGGGAGCCTCCCTTAAATATTTATTTTATATTGTTTTTAGTATTTGTTGTTATAGCGGCAACAGAAATACATAATTTGTGAAAATTTCAACTGTATAACTATCGCTGTTAAAACTTTAAAACCAAATTATACTTACCTATGCTCTGAGGGGACATACGTAGATGTGTACCCAGTACCCACATTTCGACAGTTAGAATACATAATTCGATGGCCTCACCACGCCTCACCGAATTACCCGATTTTTTTTTAGGGTTTCGTACCCATAGGATAAAAACGGGACCCTATTACTAAGACTTCGCTGTCGTGCGATTTTTATAGATAATGGTACGGAACCCTTCGTGCGCGAGTCCGACTCGCACTTGGCTGTTTTTTTCTTTTTCACGTTTATTCAGTGGGGCCATCGAATTATGTTAAGTTATGGTTAAGTTCCATTTTATTGGGGGTAAATAAATTCGTAGCTTTATTTGTAAATTATAATTTAATAGTCAAACGAACTTACCTGTAAGTGAACAAGTATAATTACCATCGAACTTCACTTACAGGTAAGTTCGTTTGACTATTAAATTATACTTGTTGTTGTATTGTCCTCGATGATTAGGAAAACTATATATTGTAGATGTTTAAAGACTAGTTGTAAAATCAATAAACATTTATATAAAATCAATAATCATTAATATAAAAGCATTAAGCATTCATATAAAATCAATAAACATTTATGTAAAATCATTAAACATTCATATAAAATCGGTAAACATTTATATAAAACCGATAAACATTTATACAAAATCAATAAACATTTAAATAATAAACATCTGCGTAAAGTCAATAAACATTCAGATAAATCATCATCATCATCATCAGCCTATAATGTTCCCACTGCAGGGACTCAGGCCTCCTCTCTAGGAGAGGGATGGGCTGTAATCCACCACGCGGGCGGGGCGGTTTCAGATAAATATTATAAAATAACTAATAAGTATTTTTTTATTTTTTTTAGAATATTATTTTTACAGTTCAGGTTTTTTATTATTACCAGTGTTATTGAAAACTGCTTCAGAGAATTTTCTATTGTTCACTATTGGTAAATTTTAAAAAACTAATTCATTCTATCATATCCACGTTACAGCTGTAGCTGGGCTTTCATACTCCTATTCTATTGCTAGAGAAAGGAACAGTTATAAAAGGTTGGCATTTGTTTGGCCCAGAAATTTAGTTAGCATATCAATCCTTAAAGTAATACGATTTTGTGTAATCACTATCTAATAAATATATATAAGAGATATTGTTTGCACTTTTCCACTTGTGGTTATTTATTCAATAGTTGTACAATTACATTTATATAATAAGTTGGTGCAAACATAAACTCATTTGAGCAACAGTAATAACAGCAACAGTGGTAACAGTAGCAGTTAGTAGTTCTAACAGTAATATAGTTACGGCTTTCTTGATAACAATTTGTAAATCACTTTGTTGAATGTAATCTAGTAGAGAGAGAATAAAACACTGAAATCATCCCAATTCTCAAGAATTCTCTGGATCTTGGAGTACTTAACTTAAAAAAGTCTCTGAACAGTATTTTGATATTTCATCTGTACCTTTATGTGGTCTTATAGTTAGAGATAGAGCTGAACTAACAGAATATGAAAATAGAGGGAAAAAACCTTTATTAATCCTCAAAACGAAAAGACTGAACAACTTCAGTGATGGTTTGCTAATGCATATAGTATTTTAATTACTTACAGTATCTTGTCTATACAATTGCAGGTAATGAGGCAAGCATTACTATTCTGTATTTTTAATTATTGAATTCCTAATAATATGTTGATATTATTGAATTTTTTTTTTTTTTTTAATTGAATTTTTAATTATTGAATTCCTAATAATATGTTGATATTATTAAGAATTCAATAATTAAACATTACATAAAATAATATAAATAATATAATTTAAAATACAGAATATTAATGCTTGCCTCATTACCTGCAATTGTATAGACAAGATACTGTAAGTAATTAAAATACTATATGGATTAGCAAACCATCACTGAAGTTGTTCAGTCTTTTCGTTTTGAGGATTAATGACGGTTTTGAAGCTGTTGAGCTTCATTACTAGTTCCAAAAAAAAAACCTAAAATATATTCCTGATAATACTCCTGCCATCAATCCCAGTTTTTTTGTGAAAAAAGGGATGTAACTATTTGAAATTATGTAAAGTGCAGGTTCCTGTATCACAAAAGTATTAAATTAAATAATGGAAAAGACCATGGTTGAGTAAGGTATCTATTTCCTATAATACCAGTTGTTTGTCTGTAGTTATCTTTTCTATAGTTTCCAGAGCCATAGAGAATTGTTGAAAAAAGTATAGAATAAATGATATTGGTCTCAATACCATTCCTTCCATTGCCACCTTGTATTGGCAAGGAGCATCCACCACTTATCACCGCGCAACCCCTGGAGATCCCAGGGTCATGATGCATAAGTGTGATACTTTGTGTTAGTCCATGATACAATTATTAACCAATTGGAGGTTCACCCAATACGGATATAATATTTTGATAATTTAAAAACACCTAAGATTCCCTTCCACATTCAAAATCTGCTATCATAATATTACCTTTGGTATTTATGTAAGTAATATCGAGTAAGTAACCATATATACTAAGATTCGCACCAATGCTTTTCAGAAATGTATGTAATTGCTCATCATATAAATGAGTATAGTAATGTATCCATTATGTACTATACCTATGTTTAATAAATAAAAATTTTGATTCTGTAGTTATATTTTCAATTCTTGAAAAATTTCACTATCTAGTAAATGACTGACTGAACACTTAAGCCCAGAAAAATGGGGCAGCACTCAATTTTGATATGAAAAGGTGTGATGTTATTTTACCATAACTATCTCTTAGAACAATGTATTTGTTCCATTCGAGTTTCTTAGTGAATAGAATCCTATAGTAATGGCTGGACAATATTAAAATTTTAAAACCTTAAAAACAATTTTAATTCGACTTTTTATCAATAAATTCTAAATTATTTCTTTTCTCTTAAGTGATGTTAAGGCTTGTCTTGACTTGTTAAGCTATGTGAATAGTATTAAGAAGTAAACCTAGAAGTTTACAGTGTCGGATAGGTATGAAATCACATTTCTCTTTGGTTCTGATGATTGCATGTTTTCTAAACCTTATACATCTCTTAAAAAATTAAAAGGCCTCTCTAAGGGTCCTTTGAAACCTGTAATGGGTTTCAATGTTTTTGTTATTTATGTTTATGGGGCTGAACATAATATTGAAAACATAGCATTTGCCTTGTCTCATGCAATAAGCATCAAATCCAATGTGACAAGAAAAAACCATTATTCTGTAAAAATTAGTATACTGTTGTGTACAAGGTTATCTCCAAGTAAACTAAACATATGTACCTAATGCTTTTTACATAAAAAACGGAAAGTTATATTTTTGTGCCTTTGACAAGGAAAAAATGGTAAGCAAAATTGTTTTTGTAAACATGTTTTTGTGTAACAAAATTCCATTGCTATGAAAGCAATTCACTTCACAAGTAGAGATTTTATCATCTAGAGGAGTATCACTCCATCACCACCATCCAATTAAGAATAACTGGGTCGCTTGAGTGACTAGTTTCCAATCATAAATTATATTTTAGTCTACCAACCTGTGAATTTAGGGGGATGATTTCTCCTGGCCACCTGTCTGCTGCACTCGTACTCTTGATGACGTCCCCCCCCCTACTTTTGCATTTCTGCCAGAGGGCCCCGCCAGTTTTAAAAATGTATTGTTAATTTTAGGAGCATTTGCTCTGGGCACCCATGTGCTCTCTCTAGGAGTGAATTTTATGTTACACTCATCTTTAATCCTCAACCGGATTTATTTATAGATTTTTCTGGGATTAGTTTCTCAGCGTCTTCACCCGAAATATATGTTTCCGTCTATGAATGCAACAAACTCTTGAATGTCTTTGTTGTTTACCAACAATAAGAGTGATCTGTGTCCCCTTGCTTGTATCTAAATGTATACACACATAAAAGAAGCATCATTCAGCTTCTTCATCATCATCATCATCGGTCTATAATGTTCCCACTGTAGGGACTCAGGCCTCCTCTCTAGGAGAGGGATGGGCTATATATAATCTACCACACCAGCCCAGTGCGGGTTGGTAGATTCAGCTTGTATGTAATGTATGTAAATCTTCTCTTCTTTCTCTGGGTGTATATTCACACAAAGTATTTCAAGAAACTTGATTATATAATAATTCTTTCTATGGTACTTACCTCAATTCATTTAATTCTTGATCTGTATTGTCAACTTCTATTGTGGTTATCCATATACCAATTCCGGGCAATCATTCTCAACCGGTAACGGGAGGATATTTTCTAATGACTGTGGAGGGACAATTTTGCTGTCTTCACCCACATAAGGTGACCTCCTTATAAATGGTATTTCACCTTCTCGAAGAAAAACATAATGCATGTTGAAGAACAACATTACACGTAAATAACCATGTAAGTTCCCAAAAAACTTCCCGTGAAGGTTATTATATAACAGTCAACCACGTGTACTCCCACAGAGCACCCTGTGAAGGTTGCTGAGTTCTCGACATAGCCTTTTAGACCGCGTACGCCCCCACAAGACGTCCCAGGCCAGGCAAGTCGTCCTTAATGTATCCATTTTGGACTTCATAGTCCGTTGCAAGTCGTTCACTTTCCTTGCAGGTTATAATAGAACAGTCAACCGCGTGTGTTCCTGCCGAACACCCCCCAGGTTGCTTACGGCATTGCCGGTGTAGGCCATAAGGCCAGGCAAGTTGTTCATAATGTATCCATTTTGGACTTCATAGTCTGTTGCAAGTTCCAACGGAGCGGTCTCAGGTCATGTTAATAGCCAACAAGGGCAAACATTTTAAACTCTCTGTACTCCGATGTAGTGCCCACATGGCAATCATGCCGTTAGTTGCAAATAGGTACGTGCAAAGCGCAAGGCATAAAAAACATACAATATTTTAGATGTAGCGATTATTGCCACATAACAGAGCTTTAGGCTTTTGATTCCAATTCTTCAGCAGTAGGCAAAAAACAAATTAAGGTAACACAAGTGAAGCCATTTTGGTTTCTTACTTCTAGCACTCAAAACAGAGCTAATAGCATTTTATGCGCTTTCCGCAATATCTTTAATATCTTCAGTAGCTTCGACTTTGTTAACACCAACTTTATTTTCCCATTTAAACGTTAAAATAAGACGTAACAACCTAAAATATAAATAAAAATAATTGGAAAGAATGGCGCCGGTATGACATAAAATCCGAATGAACCTATTTTCAGAGGCGGATGACAGGAGGCAGTTGCGTTCGGAAAGAAACTTTTTTCTTTAAACTTATGTAGGCGTCGGTGACTAAAAAGCCGAGACTACAATAGTTTTCCTAATCATTGAGGACAATACAACAACAAGTACCTATAATTAAAAAACTGTACATAGGTAATGCAAGAAATAAAACCGACTTCAAGAACACAAAAAAGTGAAAAAAATCTTTATCCTTAGAAGTCGGTGGTAAAACATCTAAACCAAACAAACAAAGTTACCAAAAGTCAATTATGATAATTTCTGCAAACGAAGGTTGCGGGGAACAGCTAGTATTAATAAAACGATGAAGTTTTAGATCGAACACAATAGAGCAACACTAAGGGCTCCCACACATAAACACAATACGACGTCACGTCGTACAACGATGCGGCGTCGTTTCACGATACGACGTCGCGTCATGGAAACCTACGATGAACATCGTAAAAAAACACGACATCGTAACGTAATGTGCAACTCACGATACACGGCACGATGCCGTCGATACAGTGGGGTGGTGTTCTAGTTCATTCCGAAAAATGGCCGCTCTAGACGCATTCTGAAAAGAATATTTAAATGTTTTTGAAATTAGAACCCAAATAAATGTTAATTTGTTCATTAAAGTAACAAGACAACTGCGCAGGATTTCATCGTTAGTTTCTAACGTCACGACGTTTTATCGTGCATCGACACGTTACCGACGTCGTCGTGTCGTAGATTTCCACGACGCGACGTCGTATGACGTATCGTGAAACGACGCCGCATCGTTGTACGACGCGACGTCGTATCGTGTTTATGTGTGCGAGCCCTAAATGATGGGTGCGCCAAAGTTCACCTAAAATTTCAACTCCGATAATTGGAAATCCGAAAATGTTCTTCCTAACATTTTTCATCCTAACAATCGCAATTCCTAACTTCTCTGTCTCTAATGTTTTAATTCCGAAGCATTCAACTTCATAATGTCTGTAGCAATAAACATCTATTACACTATTATTTGTTTTCCTATATTTTCTCAACATAACCATCTTTTACACTATTATTCAAAGTCATTTCTTTTTTTTTGTTTATATTACTTTTTATTCATAATAATCAGTATTATAAAAGGTCCCATTAAAATAGGTGGACAAAATTTTAGAAATCATTCAGACCGCTAAAATAAGGACAATAGCAAAAAAAATATAAGAAATAAAATACCTACTTTTATAGGATGAGTTTGTTTTACAGTGCCGGCAATTTATTATTTTAAGTCAAAATAAAATCACTTTATATATAGTGTTTTTTTTTTTGTTTAGATGTCTTTAGTTAGGCTTACTAAACGCTGTGTTAAAATTTGTCCACCTATTTTAATGGGACCTTATATACTATGCAAAGATATACATAGGTTAGGTTAGGTTAGAACTGTGACCAACTACGCGCGAGCCGAGCGAGCGAAGCGAGCGGTGCCGCGGCAGCGGCCGGCGAGCGCTACCTCGAAATTGGTCGCGAAATTTTTCTAAGTATTTTTTTCATAGTGCCCCCAAGACGACACTCTGACCTGAATTTCATTCATTTATTTTATTTCAAGACAAAAATCAGTGAAACGACATTAAATCATTCTAAACAGTTGTATGAGTGAAAATATTATGGTAATTATGTTTAGGAATAAAAGCGTTAGGATAAAAAACAGTAGGAGTTTAAATATATTTACACTAATGATATTATGAATTCCAATTTTCGGAAACATGAGTGTTATGAACATCGTCGGTAGGACTACAAATAGTATGAATGAAAACTTTAGGATGAAAAATTTTAGGAAGAGTGATCATTCGGATTACAAATCGTTAGGAAGAACAATTTCGGATAAACAACTTTAGGTGAGCCAATATGGACCCCTAAATGATAGCATATTGTACCAACACGCTATGGCGGTATTAGTAGCTTCATCAATGACTGGTGGTGTACCCGTGTATAGGGTTACCATCCGTCCGGATTTGTCCGGACATGTCCGGACTTCTAGACCTTTGTCCGGACTTTGTCCGGTTCTTTAATTTGTCCGGATTTTTTAAGAATATCAAATAAGTCTTCAATCTGTATTAACTTCTCATTCATCTAAAAACAAAATATAAATCTTCTATAACATTTGATTTAACGAGATCAAACATCAAATCTTCTATTGCAAACAATCAACTAGGTACTTCAAACATAAAATATTTTCTTCGAAACAAAAATAGTTTTACGTAAAATAATCAAACTTAACGATAGTTTTCGGGATATTATTTTTTATATTTTTCAGTGCCTGATACTTGAAATTAAAAGCCTTTCATTAAAACTTTTCTTGTAGAATTCTTCACAGCTCATATTTTTAATTAAGGTTGTATCGAATCATCATCAATGATCTAACCGAGGGTACCTACAATCTCCTATAAACCTACAATCAAGCTCTTTTGTCCATTGTGCTCCCATTAGAGAAAACACTATTTCCACACTTGCGTTTTGAGCCTGGATAACAAAAATAATCTCGCAAATACTCAATAGAACAGGCAGTCTGACAATTGTAATTTTTTTTAAATAGTTTTAAAATGCATGTTTTATGGAGCATCTTTCTAAAAAAATACTAAAATGTCCGGACTTTTATTAAAATGTCAGGCTTTTTGTCAGGACTTTTTAAATTTCTAAATGGTAACCCTACCCGTGTACCGCTAGGTAACTAAATGTAATTGAAAGGTAAAGTGTCGACTGGTGCACGGTCTGCTGTCTAGTGAACTGTAGTGACTGAGTCGGCACTAGTCGGCAGGTTCACGCGAATGCGCGGCTTATCGGAAGTGACGCTGATAACTTATCACGACTCGCGAGGAAGCTAATCGCAGGTGGAGCACAACAGATTCACTCGCACTAATCAACAATAGATATTATTATAATACCTACTGTTACATAACATTGTAAGTACTATTGCGTCGGGCGCCGGAAGCTGAGGTCTCTCACACTATCCGTGGGGTCATCGTACCACTACGCGACACTACTACATGTCATGTCAATCATTCTATTAAATAAAAAAACCGCATCAAAATCCGTTGCGTAGTTTTAAAGATTTAAGCATACAAAGGGACCGGACATAGGGACAGAGAAAGCGACTTTGTTTTATAATAAGTAGTGATGAACCAAATTCATTTCCATTCTTGTTCCATTGAGAAAACAAAGAAGTAGAAGATTTTCAAGAGTGAGCGGCTAAACATGAGGAGAGAGTAGGATACAATAACATGCAAATTATTAGACTAACTGCCGCACTCGGAGAGCTTTAGTTTTGTCATGTAAATCAAAACCTTTACTAAGTGATGGCCTAAGTAATCATTAAATATCTCTGAGTACCGCAGTAAGACCAACAAAAAACCGGCCAAGAGCGTGTCGGGCGGGCCACGCTCAGTGTAGGGTTCCGTTATTCCGTAGTTTCCCGTCCGTCACAAGTCACAACTTAGTCCAGAAATTATTTTGTACAACTTTTTGTCTTTTTTTGTACAAAAACTGTTGTTTCCATCCAAGTTCAAAATGATTTTTTTAGTCCTTATAAAGTTCTACTTTTCAGATTTTTTTCATATTTTCTAAACTTATGGTTCAAAAGTTCCTTGCGTGATCGAATCAGAAATGAGGACAACCGCATGAGAACCAAGGTTACCGACGTAGCCCGAAGAATCGCCAGACTTAAGTGGCAATGGGCAGGGCACATTGCTCGCAGAACGGATGGCCGATGGGGCCGAAAAGTTCTGGAATGGCGACCGCGAACCGGAAGACGTTGCGTTGGAAGGCCTCCCACTAGGTGGACCGATGACCTGGTCAAGGTTGCAGGAACCCGCTGGATGAGAGACGCACGGGACCGGTCAATGTGGCGACGCCTGGGGGAGGCCTATGTCCAGCAGTGGACGTCTTTTGGCTGAAATGATGATGATGATGATGGTTCAAAAGTTAGAGGGGGGGGACGACACATTGTTTTTTACTTTTGGAGCGATTATTTCCGAATTTATTGACATTATCAAAAAATGATTTTAGTAAACCCCTATTCATTTTTAAATACCTTTCCAACAATATATCACACGTTAGGGTTGAAATTAAAAAAAAAATCACTTCCCACTTTACACATAAATAAATTAAACATTTTTTTTCCAATTTTTATTTTACCACTTTGTCGGCGTGATTGATTGATACACATATTAGTACCAGATTTCAGCTTTCTAGTGCTAACGGTCACAGAGATTAAACGGACAGACGGACGGACAGACAGACATGGCGAAACTATAACCGCCTTATTACAAAACGTAGTTAAACCTGGTTTAACTTAGACTTGGTTTATCTCGCATGACGTCTCACTTCAATAATATTCAAAAGAAAGTGACAGCATGCGAGATAAACCAGGTCTAAGTTAAACCAGGTTTAACTACCTTTTGTAATAAGGCGGAAGGGGTTCCTAGTTGACTACGGAACCCTAAAAAGGGGTCTGAGCTTATGGAGTTATAGTTTCCGGCGCCTGTCGTTTTGTTTATTTCGTCGGATAAGAGCCATAGATTATAGGATATTGTGTTATAGAGGATTACGTATGCAGGCAGCGCATGTTAAATTATTCTATAGGCAGAGAGGCGCGGCGCGCGGCGGCATCGGCAGTCGGCAGTTCGGCACACAGTTCATGCACGTGTGAAATGTGAATATGATCAACTGTTGCTTTTCACAGCGCGTCTCGCTCGCGCCCGCACCGCGCGTCGTGCCGTCGTCGCGGCGGCGTCGCGTCGTCCAGGGGCACAGCTACCGCCCTATCAGCCGTATCAATGATACGGGCCCCCCGGACTACTGGGGGCTGGGGCCCCGATCGAATCGTGTGTAGGCAAAATTTTGTAATATATAGGTACTTCTCAAGAAAAAAACAATAGGTAATAAAAATGTGCCCAACGTGCCTAAAGAAGATTCACTTCTAAAATTACCTACGAAAGTCAAAATGCGAAAAATCTTTACCCCTAATTTGGATCCCCAACAAATGATAAAGGGCCCGTCCACGCCACTGCCCGTAGTCTATGCCATGGTCGTGCCGTGCTAGGCTAGTGAGAAGTGTTCTGAGTGCGGACATTGCGGAATGCGCCGGAGCTAAGAATGTGCGACGATCACGCAATCGTGAGCAGCCACCTAAAGTCGTGTTTGTGAAAGATTACGCACGCAAATGTCCGATTCAACCATTAATAAAGGTTTCGACTTTACTAAGTTCTAGTATTGAATTTAGATTGAATCCGTAACAGAAACTCTAGTGTATGAGCCAGCAGCCTTAGTGGGGCACGACTGCACTTCCACAAGTGGGTGATGTGGGGCAGCGGGTGCGGTGTGCCGGTGTCCGTCTGTCTGACATTTACGTTTATTTTCATCTGAACACGCCGCACCGCCACAGCTGATTCACGCACCAACGCTGGGTACAGTGCGATCAAATTATCTTGGCAGCTCCGAACTTCGTGCAGGTCATTTTGTTACAACGAATGTATATAAGTGTTATGATATTTATTTTATTTGTATTTCTCACTGTTTAAATTAGATATTTTCTGATCGTTTAAGTATTGGTTTATCTGGCAATAACAGTTTTATTCCCAAGTTTACATGCGTAAAATTTCGCAAAGCCTATGTTCAGAGCTGCCAAGATAATTTGATCGCACTGTAACATTTATAAAGTTCACTATAAATAAATACACCGGTTCACTTATCCGTGCAGTACTAAAGGCAGCCCATCTCTCGCACTCAGTATGATAGATGCACACTGCACAGGCACAGTGTCCTATCTTACCGGCAAGGCTTTCTGTCTCAAAGTGTTACGTAGGATTTACCGTGACTTAAACTGACGATGCCGGATAAAAACTTTAACCGCCTTATTAATAAAAATAGTTAAACCTGGTTTAACTTACGCATTACTTTAACTTACCGTCACTTTCTTTTGAATATTTTTGAAGTGAGACGGCATGCGAGATAAACCAAGCGGAAGTTAAACCAGGTTTAACTATTTTTAATAAGGGTTATATTTAAATGCACATCTGTTTAATTTTTCAGCACACTAGGTAACTCCACTAATTAACTGAATACATAACAGAAAAAAATGAATGCTGTGCAAAAAAACCAATTGATTAACTAAACATGTCCTACAAAAAAGTCTAAAAAATCACACAAAACGAGATGACCTTTTTTATCGAATTCACACCAAAAATTTAGTTAGTACACCGGATATATGATTTGTAAAACAAAAATACTAATTGCTTATCAAAAATACTAACTTGCACTCTAAATTGTACAATAGGGGATCGGACTGGGTCAAAATAATATGATTATGTTTAGTCCGTAAGTTAGATTATCGAAAAATATTGAATACCTACGTGTTTTTTGTTTTATCAAATCAATAAAAAATGACGAAGATAAAACGCGTCAAAGATCTTGGAGTGGGGCTTGAAACGTCACTTGTGTCGTCAAAATGTACTATCATATGACGTCACACGAGTTTTCGAAGCACTGTATCGTCTTCATTTTAAGTTTACGTGAAAAAAGAAAAAATACGTGTCCAATAATTTTTGGAAATCTATCTGACGGACTAATTAGTTTTTTTTTGTCCGATCCCCTATTTTACTACGGAATTTCTAAAACCGTATCAGCTCATAACGTCCACTTCGCTAAATGACAACCGATCGCAAAATGTCCACTTCTCATAATGTCAACTTCTTAAAATGTCATTTTCGCTTAATGACTATTTCTTAAAATGTCCATGTCTCAAAATGACAAACTCTCATAACGTCCACTTCTCACAATGTCAACTTCTTAAAATTACAAATTCGCTTAATGACAACTTAACGTAGTTTCTACTTTTACAAGTTAGTTTGAATTCGGTAATGGGTATTTAGGGATCATTCCCACTAGTTCTACTGCACAGTCCTACGATAGAACTAGTGGGAACTTTTTAATTTTTTTTTCCCACTAGTTTTTTTTTTTTTTGTTTTTAGTTCTACGATTCTAGGTGGTACGAAATCGTAGAACTAATGGGAACGAAAAGTCAATGGATTTTTTCGTTCCCACTAGTTCTACGATGAAGGGTGTTACAAAATCGTAAAACCAGCGTGACTCAAGTTTCTCATTCGTTCTATCACAGTTTAGGGTACAACTACAGCACAAACTACCAGGAGAATAGAATTAGGCAGGAGGTATTGAAAACATTTTTTTTTGAGATGAAAAATAAAAGATAATACCTACTATAAAAGCAAACAATATTATCAACATCAACAGCCTATAATGTTCCCATTGCAGGGACTCAGGAATTATTCCATAGTAATAATATTATAATATGGAATAATTTAGATTTGATTTAAAGATTCCAATACCTCCTTCCTACTTCTGTTCTCCTGGTAGTTTGTTTTCTAAAAATCCTATAACGTAGAACTAGTGGGAACGAAAAAATCCATTGACTTTTCGTTCCCATTAGTTCTACGACTTCGTACCACCTAGAATCGTAGAACTAGTGGAATATTTTTTTTAAGTTCCCACTAGTTCTATCGTAGGACTGTGCAGTAGAACTAGTGGGAATGATCCCTAAATACCCATTACCGAATTCAAACTAACTTGTAAAAAAAAAAAGTACAAAACTAAAACCCGACTACGACAAAAAAAACGAACTATTAAAGTGTTTAGGTTGGTACCTATAACGTGTGACTACGGCTTTTCTTTTTGTTCTATCCTGAAAATCTTGTTACATACTTTTTCAGCGTCGTTTTTTTTGTCGTAGTCGGGTTTTAGTTTTGTACTTTTTTTTTATTTAAACAATTTTGGTGTTTAATATTTTTTTACTGTTGACTTTTTGTCCGCTAGAGGGCGTGATTTTAAATTTGAGCAATATTTTGGAAATGTACAAGTGAGGCCCTTTCAAATGATACCAAACACGGCGTATTTATCTCCATTTTTATTTTTTAAGCCTTACTTTTTGTCCGCTAGAGGGCGCCAAATCGCTTTTTGTGACACGTCACGTAGCCTCTATTCAGCGGGAAATTAAGACGGTTCTAACGATACCTCATATGTCGAGTTCCGATAAGTAGATTAGAAGCTATGAGGGAACAGATGAAGATACACACATACATACATACAAACATACATACATACATACATAGCCAGTCAAAATCATAACCCTCCTTTGGCTTTGCCGTAGTCGGGTAAAAAGTAGAAAGTACGTGAAGTTGTCAATATGCGAATTTGTAATTTTAAAGAAGTTGACATTGTGAGAAGTGGACGATATGAGAGTTTGTCATTTTGAGAAATGGACATTTTAAGAAATAGTCATTATGCGAAAATTACATTTTAAGATATTGACATTATGAGAAGTGGACATTTTGCGATCGGTTGTCATTTTGCGAAGTGGACGTTATGAGCTGATACGCGACGAAGGAGGCCGGCGGAGGCCCAGCACTTCGGGGACAGAAGTTATTAGTGTTATTTAATATGCGAGCGAAGCGAGCGCGCGTCATGGAGTAAATCAGGTGTAGGTTTTCCTTAAAAAAGTTTTAAAATGTTTGTTAGACTAAATAATTATTAGATAGGTATACTATTTTGATAATAGTTATTCGTTCAGCAAAAGAGTTCTGCAAATGCCATTATAAAGGATACTAAATTTGATTTCTTTAGTGTGCATAATTTGTGTGCAAGTCAGTATTTTTGGTGTAACTTTAAAATATATTGTTCGAAATTTTATTAATAAGGCGGTAATAGTTTAATCATTTTTTACCCGGACACGCTATTTGTGAAACCCCGAATAAGTCAAACGACTAACACACAAGTTTATAGAGTGAGTAGGATTCTCCTGGCACTAAAGGTGACTTTTGAATCCCTGCCCAGACTTTCTCCCGACCATCCTTTTCCAAGTAGTACAAATCCAGGAAAACCTGGGTGAATGGTAACCCTACGTAGGATAAACATCAAGCCTACTGGTAATACAAACATCCTTAACCTCTCAAGCGCCGCGCGAAATAACGGGCCCCCCTCCCTCACGCACCGCCTGGTTACGTCATCGCATGAGTCATCGGACCTTGCTCACTAAAACGCATATCGCTCGAGTTCTGTTATCTCTTATCTCAAACGGTAAACAGTTTCGTGTTTCTGAAGAGCTAGACGATGTATTATTATATAAACAACTCTTTTATAGCTTATTTAGAATTATAAATATCGTCTACTTAGGACAGAACTCGCCGCCACACGACCTGTTGCGTATCTTATTTTGTTTTGGTAAAACTACTGAATCAATTTACACGAAACTTTAGAACTAATATAACAAATGTACAAGTAATACGGTGACAGTGTTTTTTTAGGAGACCTACATACATTATTCTAATAAGATTTTAACTCAACTCCCTCACGGACCGCCTAGTTACGTCATCGCATGCGTCATCTGACCTTGCTCACTAAAACGCTTAATGCTCGAGTTTTATTATCTCTTATCTCAAACGGTAAACAGTTTCTTGTTTCTGAAGAGCTAGACGATGTATTTATTATATAAACAACTCTTATTTTAAAAGACGTATATTGTCATCCCACAGACGACCGGATTTAGGACAGAACTCGCCGCCACTCGACTTGTTGCGTATCTTATTTTGTTTTGGTAAAACTACTGAATCAATTTACACGAAACTTTAGAACTAATATAACAAATGTACAAGTAATCTAATGATAGTGTTTTTTTAGGAGACCTACATACATTATTCTAATAAGATTCCAACTCAAAATTCTTATAAGATTCTTATTGGCGAACTGTCATTTTAGAATTGCGAAATAACCTTGAAATATAAATAAATACGAAATTATTTGCTTCGAATACACGATATAATGAATTATCACTATATTTTATGTTGATAATAATGTTTCCAAGACCATATTTCAATGAAAAGGAGTCAAATTCATATTTTCAATTCGCTCATTCAATGACGACGACGAAATCTTTGTTATGATATTTTGTTGGCTCGAAAACTAATTTTGGGATATGAATTGCCAAGCAAATTATTATCTACAAAGTTGCAATAGGGACTTCTAACCTAATAAACATTTACTTACCAACGTTTCACAAACAAAATCAAACACAAAACACAAAAACACTACGACACCCACACTTTACCACACCGTTTTTTGCATCAACTGTCAAACGTCACTATGGCACCTCTCAATATTTTTTTAAAAGTGTTCCAGGTTTATGTTTAGTAATTTATTGGTGCCATACGCAGCTCTAGCTAGTTACCCTTTGGCACAAATTTTGCCAGACAATTTAGAGCCATATTTTAGGTAAAAATAAGGTTTGAATTTGCTGCGCCCGACTGGAACGACGTCGTTCCAGCGGGTCTCAACGGAATTTTCTTAGTGGAACGACGTCGTTCCAGTCGGGCCTGAACGGTCGGCTTCTTCCTTCTTCGGCTATTTATATCCAAGTAAGCTTGTTTATAAACACAATAGTTTTGAACTTGAAAATTAACAACGTTTATTGACACCGTTATCATTAAATACTTGCCGCAGTTTATCCACAAACCTTGAAGCCTTCCTGTCTGAAGGCTCCACACCTTTTAGTCGTAATAACTCAAACGAACATGGCAAAGTTTTGAGTTTATTGAATATAGAAGTACTATTGTTATCTGTTCATATATTAGTCTCAGGCCACACTGATAACGCTTACCTACTTATTGACTCGAAGCGATCATTCAAACAATAGCGATAGTTGTCACTCGTGAAACTGTTTTGTGTTCGATTACTTCGATATCTGACACGACATCGACATTACACCGATTACTGCCGCGATGCCGCGATGCGCGGCGCGGCGCGGCGCGGTGGCGAGGCGCGGTGGCGAGGCGGTTTCCTACCACGCGGTGTTCTCGGTTAGCGTCAATTTGTACAAACGGTTCCGATTCGATTGATTCCGAATAATGCGTTGTTAAATTGTTACCATCGTGCGTTGTAAGTGTGACACTAGTAGATACTAGATAGGTCTGCTTCTTGGCAGGCTTTACTGGGACAAAAATTGACTGAATTCGGTCTGTGTCTTTAAGGAATCTAGTGGTTACGATTTGTTGTGTAACAGTACCTACTAACAGTAAAGCAAACAAAGTATATCAGATAGCATACTCGGTTTTGTCTCAGAGGTGGGACTTGTTGTGCTCTGTATTAGGTAGACATTCGGGTGCGTGGCGCCTACACTCATGTAGTCATGTTGTAAACAATGGCACGCAGCCTTCAGCTCACGGAACGCGCTTGCGCCAGCTCTGCCGACCCACAGCCGGAGAGCCGCATTCATTACGCATTATTTACTCTTAAATAAGCGTGTTGTTTATTATGTTAAGTATACATATTCATGATTTCTAGAAGATATCCGTGCCTCGAGATTTACTACACCATTATAGGTACCTAGTAAACTAACCGCCTCATGTAACATGTGTGTTCGGTTAAAACCACAGAGCAAACGTGAGTATTCGTTTAATAAGTGTAACGTAATAAAAAGAGAGATTAACACGAAAAGAACTCATACCGTTTCATAGACTTAATAATTCTGCGATGGATAAGCTCTAACAGGTTCTGGGGGTTGTATCAACAAGAGCATGACATTGAGCCAAGTAGACGGGAGGCAAAGCCGATGATAATTCGAAGTTAATCTAGGTGAACGTGACGCAAGCAAGCAGCTGGAACTTGCTGACCACAATGCATTTATGTTTATGTACATTTTAGCATACATTTTAGTAATTATACTTGTTGTTGTATTGTTCTCGATGATTAGGAAAACTATTGTAGTCTCGGCTTTAGTCAGCGACGCCATTTACATATGTTTAAAGAAAAAAGTTTTATTTCCGAACGCAACTGTCTCCTGTCATCTGCCTCTGAAACCAGCTTCATTCGGATTTTATGTCATACCGGCGCCATTCTTTCCAAATATTTTTATTTTTTTTTTAGGTTTTTAAGTCTTATTTTAACGTTTAAATGGGAAAATAAAGTTGGTGTTAACAAAGTCGAAGCTATTAAAGATATTAAAGATATTGCGGAAAGCGCATAAAATGCTCTGTTTTGAGTGCTAGAAGTAAGAAACCAAAATGGCTTCACTTCTGTTACCTTAATTAGTTTTTTGCCTACTGCTGAAGAATTGGAATCAAAAGCCTAAAGCTCTGTTATGTGGCATTAATCGCTACATCTAAAATATTGTATGTAACGGCATGATTGCCATGTGGGCACTACATCGGAGTACAGAGAGTTTTAAATGTTTGCCCTTGTTGGCTATTATCATGACCTGAGACCGCTCCGTTAGAACTTGCAACAGACTATGAAGTCCAAAATGGATACATTATGAACAACTTGCCTGGCCTTATGGCCTACACCGGCAATGCCGTAAGCAACCTGGGGGGTGTTTTGTAGGAACACACGCGGTTGACTGTTCTATTATAACCTGCAAGGAAAGTGAACGACTTGCAACGGACTATGAAGTCCAAAATGGATACATTTTGAACGACTAGCCTGGCCTGGGACGTCTTGTGGGGGCGTACGCGGTCTAAAAGGCTATGTCGAGAACTCAGCAACCTTCACAGGGTGCTCTGTGGGAGTTCACGTGGTTGACTGTTATATAATAACCTTCACGGGAAGTTTTTTGGGAACTTACATGGTTATTTAAGTGTAATGTTGTTCTTCAACATACATTGTTTTTCTTCGAGAAGGTGAAATACCACTTATAAGGAGGTCACCATATTATGTGGGTGAAGACAGTAAAATTGTCCCTCCACAATCATTAGAAAATATCCTCCCGTTATCGGTTGAGAATGATTGCCCGGAATTGGTATATGGATAACCACAATAGAAGTTGAAAATGCAGATCAAGAATTAAATGAATTGAGGTAAATACCATAGAAAGAATTATTATGTAATCAAGTTTCTTGAAATACTTTGTGTGGATATACACCCAGAGAAAGAAGAGAAGATTTACATACATTACATAAAAGCTGAATCTACCAACCCGCACTGGGCTGGTGTGGTGGATTATATATAGCCCATCCCTCTCCTAGAAAGGAGGCCTGAGTCTCTACAGTGGGAACATTATAGACCGATGATGATGATGAAGAAGCTGAATGATGCTTCTGTTATGTGTGTGTATACATTTAGATACAAGCAAGGGGACACAGATCGCTCTTATTGTTGGTAAACAACAAAGACATTAAAGAGTTTTTTGCATTCATAGACGGAAACATATATTTTGGGTGAAGACGCTGAGAAACTAATCTCAGAAAAATCTATAAATAAATCTGGTTGAGGATTAAAGATGAGTGTAGCATAAAATTCACTCCTAGAGAGAGCACATGGGTGCCCAGAGCAAATGCTCCTAAAATTAACAATATTTTTTTTAAACTAGCGGGGCCCTCCTCTGGCAGAAATGCAAAAGAAGGGGGGGGGGGGGGCGTCATCAAGAGTACGAGTACAGCAGACAGGTGGCCAGGAGAAATCATCTCCCTAAATTGACAGGTTGGTGGACTAAAATATAATAATTTGTAATTGGAAACTAGTCACTCAAGCGACCCAGTTATTCTTAATTGGATGGTGGTGATGGAGTTGTACTCCTCTAGATGATAAAATCTCTATACTTTAATTTATTCAGATAGTATCTGAAATAGAGAAGTGAATTGCTTTCATAGCAATGGAAGTTTGTTACCCAAAAACATGTTTGCTTACCATTTTTTCCTTGTCAAAGGCACAAAAATATAACTTTCCGTTTTTTAACTAAACTAAACATATTATGTAACATATGTTTAGTTTGCTTGGAGATGACCTATTAAACAACAGTATACCAACTTTTACAGAATAATGGTTTTTTCTTGTTACCATTTTTTCCTTGTCAAAGGCACAAAAATATAACTTTCCGTTTTTTAACTAAACTAAACATATGTAACATATGTTTAGTTTGCTTGGAGATGACCTAGTATACAACAGTATACCAACTTTTACAGAATAATGGTTTTTTCTTGTCACATTGGATTGGATGCTTATTGCATGAGACAAGGCAAATGCTATGATTTCAATATTATATTCAGCCCCATAAACATAAATTACAAAAACATTGAAACCCATTACAGGTTTCAAAGGACCCTGAGAGGCCTTTTAACCTTATAAGAGATGTATAATGTTTAGAAAACAAAATGATTGCATAATCATCAGAACCAAAGAGAAATGTGATTTCATACCTATCCGACATTGTAAACTTTTAGGTTTACTTCTTAATGGGTCTACCTTTTTTAGCAGAATTTTTTATACCCGAATTTTGTTTTGCATAACAGTGGATGGCAGAAACTTCATTTCGCAGAAAATCATTTGGCATACACTCATTTACCATAAATTCAAAACGCATAATTTTGTAAGTCAGAATCATCTTTGAGCATAAACTTCATTTCCAGAACCATCATTTCGCCGAAAATTCATAATCAGAATCGTCTTTTGGCACGCATTTCATTTCATAAATACGTGTAACATGCAATAACTATAATAAAAATTATTATTATCAGCTCACCCCGTCTAAAATTTCTAGCTGAGAACATTAAATGTATTTCAAAAATAATAATAATAATAATGACGTCACTCATACATGCAACGCATGTACTCCATGACGCGCACTCGCTTTGCTCGCATATTAAATAACACTAATATCTTCTGTCCCCGAAGTGCCGGGCCTCCGCCGGCCTCCTTCGTCAGCCTACGGCCCGGTGCCCATGCCGCCCATAAAGGATACTTTCGC
The DNA here is from genome assembly GCA_949775195.1 of Diarsia dahlii. Classification (NCBI taxonomy): domain Eukaryota; kingdom Metazoa; phylum Arthropoda; class Insecta; order Lepidoptera; family Noctuidae; genus Diarsia; species Diarsia dahlii. The sequence goes on from OX459212.1 coordinate 19,011,225, forward strand.
GAGACGGTCGTTATACCTTATAAAAATCTATCAAATAAAATTCTGCCATCTTAAAAGTATGCCATTGAAAATTCGGCTATTTAAACATTCTGCGAAATGAGTATTCTATTCAATAATAATTGTTCTGCCATAAACACATTCGTTCAAAGAAGAATATGCCAAGTGTGTTATGCCAAATAAATTTCGGAGCATCAAGTTTCTGCCAGATAGATGGTAAGTACCCCTTCTTAATACTATTTACAAAGCTTAACAAGTCAAGACAAGCCTTAACATCACTGAAGACAAAAGAAATATTAGAATTTATTGATAAAAAGTCGAATTATAATTGTTTTTACCCGACTACGGCAAAGCCAAAGGAGGGTTATGATTTTGACTGGCTATGTATGTATGTTTGTATGTATCTTCATCTGTTCCCTCATAGCTTCTAATCTACTTATCGGAACTCGACATATGAGGTATCGTTAGAACCGTCTTCATTTTCCGCTGAACATAGGCTACGTGACGTGTCACATAAAGTGATTTGGCGCCCTCTAGTGGTCAAAAAGTAAGGCTTAAAAAATAAAAATGGAGATAAACACGCCGTGTTTGGTATCATTTAAAAGGGCCTCACTTGTACATTTCCAAAATATTGCTCAAATTTAAAATCACGCCCTCTAGCGGACAAAAAGTCAAGAGTCAAAAAAAAGTATTTAACACTAAAATTGTTTAAATAAAAAAAGTAAAAAACTAAGACACGACTACGACAAAAAAAAACGACGCTGAAAAAGTATGAAACAAGATTTTCAGGATAGAACAAAAAGAAAAGCCGTAGTCACACGTTATAGGTACCAACCTTAACACTTTAATACCGTGTGACTACGGCTTTTCTTTTTGTTCTATCCTGAAAATCTTGTTTCATACTTTTTCAGCGTCGTTTTTTTTTGTCGTAGTCGGGTTTTAGTTTTTTACTTTTTAAGGTTTTAAAACTTTAATATTGTCCAGCCATTACTATAGGATTCTATTCACTAAGAAACTCGAATGGAACAAATACCTTGTTCTAAGAGATAGTGATGGTAAAATAACATCACACCTGTAATCCCCGAAGGATTAGGCAGAGAGGTACCTAATAGTACACCCTCTTTTTTGCCAGTTTGTTTTTATAATAATTATGATATAAACACTGCAATGAATATATCATATCATTTGGCGTGGTCTATAAACATAGCCAGTTCCTTTTGAGTTAATAAAAATATTCACAGATGCTTCTCCCGCATGGTGGGGAATATGGTGTGGCCCTTAGATTGCTAATAGACTATGAACTGTAGATTCAGCTCAGTTTTTTCATATCAAAATTGCTGCCCTATTTTTCTGGGCTAAAGTGTTCAGTCAGTCATTTACGAGATAGTGAATTTTTTTTTGCCAAGAATTGAAAATATAACAACAGAATCAAAATTTTTATTTATAGGTGTAGTACATAATGGATACATTATTCATAGGTGTAGTACATAATGGATACATTATTATAATCATTTATATGATGAGCAATTACATACATTTCTGAAAAGCATTGGTGCGAATCTTAGTATATATGGTTACTTACTCGATATTACTTACATAAATACCAAAGGTAATAATTATTATGATAGCAGATTTTGAATGTGGAAGGGAATCTTAGGTGTTTTTAAATTATCAAAATATTATATCCGTATTGGGTGAACCTCCAATTGGTTAATAATTGTATCATGGACTAACACAAAGTATCACACTTATGCATCATGACCCTGGGATCTCCAGGGGTTGCGCGGTGATAAGTGGTGGATGCTCCTTGCCAATACAAGGTGGCAATGGAAGGAATGGTATTGAGACCAATATCATTTATTCTATACTTTTTTCAACAATTCTTTATGGTTCTGGAAACTATAGAAAAGATAACTACAGACAAACAACTGGTATTATAGCAAATAGATACCTTACTCAACCATGGTCTTTTTCCATTATTTAATTTAATACTTTTGTGATACAGGACCTGCACTTTACATAATTTCAATTAGTTACATCCCTTTTTTCACAAAAAACTGGGATTGATGGCAGGAGGAGTATTATCAGGAATACATTTTAGGCTTTTTGGAACTAGTAATGAAGCTGTTGATATTATTCGGAATTCAATAATTAAAAATACAGAATATTAATGCTTGCCTCATTACCTGCAATTGTATAGACAAGATAATGTAAGTAATTAAAATATTATATGCATTAGCAAACCATCACTGAAGTTATTCAGTCTTTTCGTTTTGAGGATTAATAAAGGGTTTTTCCTCTATTTTCATATTCTGTTAGTTCAGCTCTATCTCTAACTATAAGACCACATAAAGGTACAGATAAAATATCACAATACTGTTCAGAGACTTTTTTAAGTTAAGTCCTCCAAGATCCAGAGATCTTGGAAATTGGGATGATTTCAGTGATTTATTCTCTCTCTACTAGATTACATTCAACAAAGTGATTTACAGATTGTTATCAAGAAAGCGGTACCTATGTTTATTACTGTTAGAACTACTAACTGTTGCTGTTATTACTGTTGCTCGAATGAGTTTATGTTTGCACCAACTTATTATATAAATGTAATTGTACAACTATTGAATAAATAAATAAATAACCACAAGTGGAAAAGTGCAAACAATATCTCTAATTTATATTTATCATATATTGATTACACAAAATCATATTTCTTGAAGGATTGATATGCTAATTCAATTTCTGGGCCAAACAAATGCCAACCTTTTATAATTACTGTTCCTTTCTCTAGCAATAGAATAGAAGTATGAAAGCCCAGCTTATACAGCTGTGGATATGATAGAATGAATTAGTTTTTTTTTTAATTTACCTATAGTGAACAATAGAAAATTCTCTGCAGCAATTTTTAAAATCACTGGTAATGATTAAACCTGAACTGTAAAATATGACTTATAAGTTATTTTATATTCAACTGAATGTTTACTGACTTTATAAAGATGTTTATTAATTAAATGTTTATTGATTTTGTATAAATGTTTATAGGTTTTATATAAATGTTTACCTATTTTATATGAATGTTTTATGTTTTTATATAAATGTTTATTGATTTTACAACTAGTCTTTAAACATCTACAATAGTTTTCCTATCATCGAGGACAATACAACAACAAGTATAATTTAATAGTCAAACGAACTTACCTGTAAGTGAAGTTCGATGGTAATTATACTTGTTGTTGTATTGTCCGAAGATGATTAGTCCCACCCGACCCAGAATCTCCATGCTATATAGTCATATGAGCATGAACCTTATGTTGTAAAACCAATAAATTGCTATGAACTTAATGAAGCTGGTTTCAGATGCAGATGACAGGAGACAGTTGCGTTCGGAAATAAACTTTTTATAAGTTTTTAAACTGACATGGTCACTGACACTAGTATAAACTTTTTTCTTTAAACTTATGTAAATGGCGTCGCTGACTAAAGCCGAGACTACAATAGTTTTCCTAATCATCTTCGGACAATACAACAACAAGTATAATTACCATCGAACTTCACTTACAGGTAAGTTCGTTTGACTATTAAATTATACGTGACTCATATGAGTAAAGATAGCGATAAGTGATAGTGGTGCTATCTTGCAGTACCACACGTATACAGTACAGACACAACACCAAATAAAAACGGAATTACAAAGAAGTGAAAGATTCAAACTAGCCTCCCAGTGTCTCGTAAGATCGAACATATTGGGTGTAATTTATCTATAATATGTATGTATTTAGAAATATATAAGTATGTTTATCAGTTGTCTAGTACCCATAACACAAGCTCTGCTTAGCTTGGGACTAGATGGCGTTGTGTGATAGTTGTGGAATATTATATTATATTGCTAGACCCTAGGCACCCCTAGGTGCCCTGCCTTTCAATAAGTTTCGTTTAAAAGCTGTAAAAGTTTTAGTAATATAAGAAGAGATATTCTAGTATGGTGATATGGTATGGTCATAAGTTTATCCAGAATATTGCTGGTGTAGGTATCGTAATCTAGCGTTTACGTCATTATTCTTGAAAAGCTATCCTCATTAACTCTCAGTAGGAAAGGAACCCTCACAGTTTCGTTGTGTGACAGGTGATGAGGTGACAGACAAAGGAACAGTTGTCTGTTCAGCACAGTCAGGGGCGAGTTATTAAGTTCCTTTTTGTATTTGTTATCAAACGTGATACCTGCTATCGTTGACACTGATTTAGTTTTCCCCACAAGTTGATGTGTTGTGCCCTGTCGGTGAATGTTGGATATTATCAGAGTTTAGGTAATTAATCTAATCAGTGACACCGTCACACCGCCGGCCGCTGGCTGGCCCACTTTCTGAAGGAAAGCGGAGTAAATTTATTAGAGTTATCACTCGCACGGATCATTAACTGATGCAGCAATTATTTATGTCACTGTATTATTGTGTCGCGCACGCGCGTCGTGCTGGTCGTGCAGCGTGTGGCGTGCGGCGCGCGGAGTGGTACGCGTGTGCGCGCTCGAGACTGCCGCTAGCGACTGTCAAAATTGGCGGGAACCGGCGCGGGCGCATCCCGCACAATATCGCCAAATGAATTGACGTACTACTTGCGACAAGAATGTACGAATAATAGATTTTCTGCCCTGTTATCAACAATCAACATTAGCATTCGCGCAACGCTTTTTTTGCCAACAATCAACTTTATGCTCATTCTAACCAAGCCTCTGCAGACTGCACTCTTATAACCTGGACAGGAGCCTGGACCAAAGGAATGCGTGTTCCGCAACGCAGCTATGTATTCTGATACAGACTCTGGCACGTACTGCCGTTATGTGAAGGTCTCTGCTTTTGTAAAGATACACTTTTCAAGATATTTAAGAAAATAGATAAAAATTGATCATTGCCTAAAATTTTGAAAAAAGTACAGAATATTTCTATATTTTTTTTCAAAATGATAATCACTTAGGCCGCAAATTCGGAGAGGAATGGAAATTCGGAATGGAATTTTTAAAAATTCCATTCAACTCGAGCGTGCACGCTGCACGCCCCGCCTCTCCGAATTTACGGCCTTATAGATTACAGGAAAACCTAGGTATAAGAAGTCTATGGTGTTTATCATTTATCAAGGCGAGGTTGCACTACTGTTTTTATGTACGCACGACCTCACCCCCCGCCCTGCCGCGCGAGCGATATTATGCCTAAATTTTGATTGTTTTTTCTCTCTTGGAGAAAAATGATAAAGAAATTTTACATTATGTGACGCGAGATAATACACATTTTTTACGACCTTTATTATGATATAAGTTTTATTTTTCAAAGCCTAATATAACTCAAGTAAAACGATTATTTAGCCATCATTTGGACATGTCTTTGCGATTTAATTGGATGCAGTGAAGTGTAGGTAATCGTGTATCGCATGCCCGACATATCATGATCGAAGAGTCAACTATGTAATACATTTTTTTCAAAATTTAAATCCGTTCCATGTACGAGTAAAACGCTATTGTTGACGACGTTTATCAGGGTAACCTCGCCTTATGTATATCATGGTTTATTATTCCAACTGAAAATGTAAGTTTGGCAATTACAATGTTAGGTTTGGTTGATGGTACGGAGAACCCTTCATATGTGGCCAGTTTTTTACTCTGACTGTGTTTAAAAAAATCTGTTGACATGTCCGGGTTCAGGGCTCTGAAATCCGGGGTTTTCACGCGTCTTGTCCTGGTTGACAAAATTTGGAGATGGCAACCCATGCAATAACCTGCAGCAGTGTTTCTTTAGTAAGCAGAACTAGACGCATACCTACTTGCTTTGCTGTAACTGCTGTGGGTCAACTTTGATGATCTGGTGTAAATTTTTTTACCAGAAGCTATCAAGCTAGAATTGAGGCCAGAACCTTCTTGCACTTTAACAAGTAGGTAGGTAGGTGTACAGTTACACCTACTGACCTACATAACAGTAAAATAAATGCTTACGAACTGGCTTATATGCACCGTTTTCCTGGATCGCAACTTATTCTTAGGATGTTCACTATCTTTCTGACGAACTGGCTTATATGCACCGTTTTCCTGGATCGCAACTTATTCTTAGGATGTTCACTGTCTTTCTGACGAACTGGCTTATATGCACCGTTTTCCTGGATCGCAACTTATTCTCAGGATGTTCACTGTCTTTTACTTCCTTCAACCTAATTTGTAAGTTGGAGATAACCTTAGAATAAACAGAGATAGTATAATCAGTTGCGTCATTGATAAAGATAATCGGCGTGATGGTAGCGACCGGCGCCGCACGGTTCTCTCGGTCTCGGGACGTAGGGCGTTGCCCCGCGCCTCCCTGCTCATCTCCGGGGCTGCGTGTCCTCTCACTCCTCACGTCACGCGTCACTTCGCTAACTTGTGATGGTAGCGACCGGCGCCGCACGGTTCTCTCGGTCTCGGGACGTAGGGCGTTGCCCCGCGCCTCCCTGCTCATCTCCGGGGCTGCGTGTCCTCTCACTCCTCACGTCACGCGTCACTTCGCTAACTTGTGATGGTAGCGACCGGCGCCGCACGGTTCTCTCGGTCTCGGGACGTAGGGCGTTGCCCCGCGCCTCCCTGCTCATCTCCGGGGCTGCGTGTCCTCTCACTCCTCACGTCACGCGTCACTTCGCTAACTTGTGATGGTAGCGACCGGCGCCGCACGGTTCTCTCGGTCTCGGGACGTAGGGCGTTGCCCCGCGCCTCCCTGCTCATCTCCGGGGCTGCGTGTCCTCTCACTCCTCACGTCACGCGTCACTTCGCTAACTTGTGATGGTAGCGACCGGCGCCGCACGGTTCTCTCGGTCTCGGGACGTAGGGCGTTGCCCCGCGCCTCCCTGCTCATCTCCGGGGCTGCGTGTCCTCTCACTCCTCACGTCACGCGTCACTTCGCTAACTTGTGATGGTAGCGACCGGCGCCGCACGGTTCTCTCGGTCTCGGGACGTAGGGCGTTGCCCCGCGCCTCCCTGCTCATCTCCGGGGCTGCGTGTCCTCTCACTCCTCACGTCACGCGTCACTTCGCTAACTTGTGATGGTAGCGACCGGCGCCGCACGGTTCTCTCGGTCTCGGGACGTAGGGCGTTGCCCCGCGCCTCCCTGCTCATCTCCGGGGCTGCGTGTCCTCTCACTCCTCACGTCACGCGTCACTTCGCTAACTTGTGATGGTAGCGACCGGCGCCGCACGGTTCTCTCGGTCTCGGGACGTAGGGCGTTGCCCCGCGCCTCCCTGCTCATCTCCGGGGCTGCGTGTCCTCTCACTCCTCACGTCACGCGTCACTTCGCTAACTTGTGATGGTAGCGACCGGCGCCGCACGGTTCTCTCGGTCTCGGGACGTAGGGCGTTGCCCCGCGCCTCCCTGCTCATCTCCGGGGCTGCGTGTCCTCTCACTCCTCACGTCACGCGTCACTTCGCTAACTTGTGATGGTAGCGACCGGCGCCGCACGGTTCTCTCGGTCTCGGGACGTAGGGCGTTGCCCCGCGCCTCCCTGCTCATCTCCGGGGCTGCGTGTCCTCTCACTCCTCACGTCACGCGTCACTTCGCTAACTTGTGATGGTAGCGACCGGCGCCGCACGGTTCTCTCGGTCTCGGGACGTAGGGCGTTGCCCCGCGCCTCCCTGCTCATCTCCGGGGCTGCGTGTCCTCTCACTCCTCACGTCACGCGTCACTTCGCTAACTTGTGATGGTAGCGACCGGCGCCGCACGGTTCTCTCGGTCTCGGGACGTAGGGCGTTGCCCCGCGCCTCCCTGCTCATCTCCGGGGCTGCGTGTCCTCTCACTCCTCACGTCACGCGTCACTTCGCTAACTTGTGATGGTAGCGACCGGCGCCGCACGGTTCTCTCGGTCTCGGGACGTAGGGCGTTGCCCCGCGCCTCCCTGCTCATCTCCGGGGCTGCGTGTCCTCTCACTCCTCACGTCACGCGTCACTTCGCTAACTTGTGATGGTAGCGACCGGCGCCGCACGGTTCTCTCGGTCTCGGGACGTAGGGCGTTGCCCCGCGCCTCCCTGCTCATCTCCGGGGCTGCGTGTCCTCTCACTCCTCACGTCACGCGTCACTTCGCTAACTTGTGATGGTAGCGACCGGCGCCGCACGGTTCTCTCGGTCTCGGGACGTAGGGCGTTGCCCCGCGCCTCCCTGCTCATCTCCGGGGCTGCGTGTCCTCTCACTCCTCACGTCACGCGTCACTTCGCTAACTTGTGATGGTAGCGACCGGCGCCGCACGGTTCTCTCGGTCTCGGGACGTAGGGCGTTGCCCCGCGCCTCCCTGCTCATCTCCGGGGCTGCGTGTCCTCTCACTCCTCACGTCACGCGTCACTTCGCTAACTTGTGATGGTAGCGACCGGCGCCGCACGGTTCTCTCGGTCTCGGGACGTAGGGCGTTGCCCCGCGCCTCCCTGCTCATCTCCGGGGCTGCGTGTCCTCTCACTCCTCACGTCACGCGTCACTTCGCTAACTTGTGATGGTAGCGACCGGCGCCGCACGGTTCTCTCGGTCTCGGGACGTAGGGCGTTGCCCCGCGCCTCCCTGCTCATCTCCGGGGCTGCGTGTCCTCTCACTCCTCACGTCACGCGTCACTTCGCTAACTTGTGATGGTAGCGACCGGCGCCGCACGGTTCTCTCGGTCTCGGGACGTAGGGCGTTGCCCCGCGCCTCCCTGCTCATCTCCGGGGCTGCGTGTCCTCTCACTCCTCACGTCACGCGTCACTTCGCTAACTTGTGATGGTAGCGACCGGCGCCGCACGGTTCTCTCGGTCTCGGGACGTAGGGCGTTGCCCCGCGCCTCCCTGCTCATCTCCGGGGCTGCGTGTCCTCTCACTCCTCACGTCACGCGTCACTTCGCTAACTTGTGATGGTAGCGACCGGCGCCGCACGGTTCTCTCGGTCTCGGGACGTAGGGCGTTGCCCCGCGCCTCCCTGCTCATCTCCGGGGCTGCGTGTCCTCTCACTCCTCACGTCACGCGTCACTTCGCTAACTTGTGATGGTAGCGACCGGCGCCGCACGGTTCTCTCGGTCTCGGGACGTAGGGCGTTGCCCCGCGCCTCCCTGCTCATCTCCGGGGCTGCGTGTCCTCTCACTCCTCACGTCACGCGTCACTTCGCTAACTTGTGATGGTAGCGACCGGCGCCGCACGGTTCTCTCGGTCTCGGGACGTAGGGCGTTGCCCCGCGCCTCCCTGCTCATCTCCGGGGCTGCGTGTCCTCTCACTCCTCACGTCACGCGTCACTTCGCTAACTTGTGATGGTAGCGACCGGCGCCGCACGGTTCTCTCGGTCTCGGGACGTAGGGCGTTGCCCCGCGCCTCCCTGCTCATCTCCGGGGCTGCGTGTCCTCTCACTCCTCACGTCACGCGTCACTTCGCTAACTTGTGATGGTAGCGACCGGCGCCGCACGGTTCTCTCGGTCTCGGGACGTAGGGCGTTGCCCCGCGCCTCCCTGCTCATCTCCGGGGCTGCGTGTCCTCTCACTCCTCACGTCACGCGTCACTTCGCTAACTTGTGATGGTAGCGACCGGCGCCGCACGGTTCTCTCGGTCTCGGGACGTAGGGCGTTGCCCCGCGCCTCCCTGCTCATCTCCGGGGCTGCGTGTCCTCTCACTCCTCACGTCACGCGTCACTTCGCTAACTTGTGATGGTAGCGACCGGCGCCGCACGGTTCTCTCGGTCTCGGGACGTAGGGCGTTGCCCCGCGCCTCCCTGCTCATCTCCGGGGCTGCGTGTCCTCTCACTCCTCACGTCACGCGTCACTTCGCTAACTTGTGATGGTAGCGACCGGCGCCGCACGGTTCTCTCGGTCTCGGGACGTAGGGCGTTGCCCCGCGCCTCCCTGCTCATCTCCGGGGCTGCGTGTCCTCTCACTCCTCACGTCACGCGTCACTTCGCTAACTTGTGATGGTAGCGACCGGCGCCGCACGGTTCTCTCGGTCTCGGGACGTAGGGCGTTGCCCCGCGCCTCCCTGCTCATCTCCGGGGCTGCGTGTCCTCTCACTCCTCACGTCACGCGTCACTTCGCTAACTTGTGATGGTAGCGACCGGCGCCGCACGGTTCTCTCGGTCTCGGGACGTAGGGCGTTGCCCCGCGCCTCCCTGCTCATCTCCGGGGCTGCGTGTCCTCTCACTCCTCACGTCACGCGTCACTTCGCTAACTTGTGATGGTAGCGACCGGCGCCGCACGGTTCTCTCGGTCTCGGGACGTAGGGCGTTGCCCCGCGCCTCCCTGCTCATCTCCGGGGCTGCGTGTCCTCTCACTCCTCACGTCACGCGTCACTTCGCTAACTTGTGATGGTAGCGACCGGCGCCGCACGGTTCTCTCGGTCTCGGGACGTAGGGCGTTGCCCCGCGCCTCCCTGCTCATCTCCGGGGCTGCGTGTCCTCTCACTCCTCACGTCACGCGTCACTTCGCTAACTTGTGATGGTAGCGACCGGCGCCGCACGGTTCTCTCGGTCTCGGGACGTAGGGCGTTGCCCCGCGCCTCCCTGCTCATCTCCGGGGCTGCGTGTCCTCTCACTCCTCACGTCACGCGTCACTTCGCTAACTTGTGATGGTAGCGACCGGCGCCGCACGGTTCTCTCGGTCTCGGGACGTAGGGCGTTGCCCCGCGCCTCCCTGCTCATCTCCGGGGCTGCGTGTCCTCTCACTCCTCACGTCACGCGTCACTTCGCTAACTTGTGATGGTAGCGACCGGCGCCGCACGGTTCTCTCGGTCTCGGGACGTAGGGCGTTGCCCCGCGCCTCCCTGCTCATCTCCGGGGCTGCGTGTCCTCTCACTCCTCACGTCACGCGTCACTTCGCTAACTTGTGATGGTAGCGACCGGCGCCGCACGGTTCTCTCGGTCTCGGGACGTAGGGCGTTGCCCCGCGCCTCCCTGCTCATCTCCGGGGCTGCGTGTCCTCTCACTCCTCACGTCACTCCTCACGTCACGCGTCACTTCGCTAACTTTGTGTCGGTAGGTATGATTAGAGCGACACATAATGTATTATAGGTACTCTATATTTCATTTTCAGCTCATTTAATTTTTCGATTAATTAAGTTTCAACCTTACCTAGATACTTTTAACATTCCGAACCTTCTTATGTAGGTAGACGATCCAGGTATTTTTATTTATTAATTTAATTAATTGTGCACGAAGCCATGACATAATTTTCTAAAAACAACGGTTTTTTATTTAATATAAGAATTATTTCGCTAAGAATGCAGCAGTGCCGCTGTGCCGCCGACGACGATAAGTGCGATGAGTGATCAATGATCATGTCACGAAAGCATCTCTTGGGCAACAAGTGTGTCACAGGCGGCCACTCGAACCAATTGAAATCAATCAAACGCGTGCGGTGCGTGCGCGCAGCTGCTGCCGCTCGTTTCTCGTGCCACGAAGAAGTCACAGAAGGAGTAAATGATGACAGGACCAGAAAGTCTACTGGCTCACTCAATTATTACTATTAGTCAGTCAGAGTCACCTATCGTAACCGACACTATTACGTATTCTGTGACCCAACTCTTCTGATTCCCCCAAGCAGAACCTGTTTAAGTTAAATGGTGCTTCAACCTTAGCTTCGTGTTGACTGTGCGTCAGCGCGGCATGGCGGCATGGGCAGTGGTGAGTGGAACTTCTGTTCCGAACTCCTTCGTGCTCTCCCGCAGTAGTGAATTGTGACTCTTAGCGCCACCCCCGCTAGAGCGGCAATATACGCCTATGGTAATGAATTGATGACAAACTATTATTATTATTATTGGTCAACATCCATCCAACGTATGGGAACACAACTTGACTACTATATATTATGTGTTAACCCAAGGTTATCAGGTATATGTGTTACGGCTAAAGGTGGGTGTGAACATAAACTTAAGATTAGCCGGCTAAACTGAGGTCTAACTTCGAGGAGGTGTTTATGTTAGTTTGTTCTATCTTTAGCCGGCTAAACTTAAGTGTAACTGCAGACCCTAGGCTAAAAATGTAGAAGGAAATGAAAAAGGAATGTAATAATAATTACTATTTTGACACGAAAAATTACAAAAAAAAATAAAATAAAAAAAAAGTTGATGTGGCACTCGGAGACTGCCGCGGTAAAGCTATTGCATAGCATATTTTATCAACATAAGCAAATAATTATTTATTTATTTTATTTATGCAGTCTTTTTTATAAAGAATTTAAATTATATAAGTAAATCAAAAGTAACCTTCATAGACTTAGCTAGTAAGAAACTCTATGACAGAAAATTTAAAAGAAAAAGTATTGACAGCTTGTCAGCCTGACGTAAGTGTCATAGCATTGAAAAATATGAAAATTATTTATTTTATTTTAGATATTTTATAAGAAAACGAATCGTTTTCTAAGACTGATTCGCAGAATAGTAATGCAAAAACCAATAAAACGTATGATAGATGCATAATAATAATAAAATGAATGCTTAAAGAGTACTCGAGGAGTACTCACTCATTGTCTTTCACTATTTTTTCGTGACTTTCTTCATTAATAAATGCACTTTGTTTATTCATATTTAAAACACTTTGTACACAAATAATACGAGTAAGAATATTTTAGAAGGAGAAAGCAGAGAGATAAACAGAAAAACTTTACACCTTTACAACGTGAGGTTATAAATTATTTAATTTGACAACCTCAGTTGACAACCTTGTTATTTTCCGTAACCATAGCAACCTGGTTGAATACTGAATCTTGAATATTGTCGTTAGGGAATTTCTGGATTCGCTCTCCAGTCTCCACGCTCAAGGCCCGCGATAGAAGCTATGCAATAGCTTAAAACACCCCATGCTTTTATGTATCTGTTACCGGCCAAACCCGATTTCAGGGCAAACTAGTTTTGCCTCGACTAAACTAGTTCTTCGTTTCCTTCAGCAGGTCGACGGAGCCCCGCTGCGGGGCTCCTATTTCTGTCTGCAGTGTTTAAATTTAAAGGGACCGCCACCTAACTAACCGAACCTCGGGGTGCCCCTGACGTCGACCGTCTAGGGTTAGCGTTTCCGTCAGCAGGCCCACACTATCGCGAATAGTAAGAACTAGTTGAGCCTGGGCGAAACTAGTTTGTCCTAAAATCGGGTTTGGCCGGTAACATATTATTATCTATGTAGGTATTCAAGGAAAGATGACGCAATACTAAACAAAAACATTGCCACGTGTGCGCGCATTGTCTCCCCACCATCCACACCCCCAGCGCGTCCATCGAATACATTCTTAGTCGTTTCGTTTCGGTTAATGTGCATATTAGCCGGTTAAAGATGGAATATCACGACACAAACTAACATGATATCGAACTTTAGCTGCTTCTCGAAGATAAACCTAAGGTTAGCCGGCTAATCTTAAGTTTATGTTCACACCCACCTTTAGCCGTAACATATGCATATAAAGGTAAGTATTGTATGTAAGTACATAATAAGTTCCTTTATGTACTGCTATTATTAGAACCTACATGATTGATGATACCTCCTCATAATAAGTCATGCAATGGGGTAAATTAACTTAAGAGTGAGTACCACACGTGTTGCTGACGCGATTTCACGTGAATCATATTTTTTTACACGACTGCCCCAAAAAAAAGAGTGTTATGTTTTTATCAATATACAATTTATATACTTGACAACAAAAAAAAAACCAGACAAGTGCGAGTCGGACTCGCGTATGAAGGGGCCCGTACTATCGTAGTAGGAAAGCCCCCTTTAATTTGTATTAGGTATCTGTTGTCAACTGAAATAATTTTCTGTTAAAAAATTAAAAATATTGAAAAAGCCCACGACGGTTAAAAAGTAATTGAAAAAAGAATATAATAACATAAAGCAACCGCCTTAAAAAACCCAAGAATGTCCGTCGGGGGCTGCTATTAAATGAACTAGTTTTGCAATGTTCAGCTCCCGACGGACATTCTTGGGTTTTTTAAGGCGGGTGCTTTATGTTATTTTATCCTTTTTTAACCAACTTCCCAAAAGGAGGAGGTTCTCAATTCGATTGGTGTTTTTTTTTTTTTTTTTTCCATTTAATTTTTAACAGTCGTGGGCTTTTTCAAAATTTTTAATTTTGCTTTTTATTTGAAACTTTTTACTTTTATTTTTATTTTTTTATCTAAAAACATGCACCAATCAAACCTAAACCCATAACTGAAAACTGCATCAAAATCCGACTTGTAGTTTTGGAGAAAAATGGCAACTTTGATTTGCACAAAAAATGTTTGCTGCAGCGCCCCCTGGTGAGTTGTCACCGTAACACCTATCTAAGAACATGCACCAATCAAACCCGAACCACAGATTACCAGATACTACACTCCATACAAAATGTTCAATGCCTACCGCTATAATAGCCTACACTGTCAAGTCGATAGACGCTGCGAACGAAAATGTACCCTTTTTTTTTTTTTTTTTTTGGTGGGTGGAAAATCATCGAATAACCCCCCCCGCTCTTGGGCAGAGCGAAGGGGAGTGTCAGACTTCTACTGACTAAAAACCAAACCCATGTTCCTTCTTCTTCGCCCTTGTGTCGGAGCCGCGGTAACCTTTCGAAATCCACAGCCCCGACGGGCGTCGGCCCTTGCGGGCCCCTCCTTGCTGACATCTCTTTGAGGCGCGCGTGGAACACGTACGCGCCGCCGACACGGTCTGTTGCCGTCATGACGACGGCCGGACGGCGAGCTAGCCCGTTACTCACCGTCCACAGGCCCGCACGAAAATGTACCCTAAAGTTAAAAACGCAAACGTAAAGTGAGTTTTGCTTTGTAGATGCACGCCGCCGCGTGGATATTGTGAATTGCCAGGGCTGTCTCTGTCGACCTGTCGACAAAGATGTTAGTACCTACCGGGATTTGTAGTACCTATACTATTTATAAAATAAAACAAGTTTTAATGTACCAGAATAGTTAATTTTGCTTAGAGGTGTTTTATTTTGATGTACCTACCTAATCATCATCATCATTTCAGCCGAAAGACGTCCACTGCTGGACATAGGCCTCCCCTAAGTGTAATTTTTGCTTAGGGGGGGTTTGCCATAATCGCCACGCTTGGCAGGCGGGTTGGCGATCGCAGTACAGTCGATACAAAAAGCACAGAGAACGCTGCTGCCCATTCTCTGGTACCTACCTAATGATTTTTTTTAATTCCCGATTGTTAAACTTTTACGTAGAGAATATTCCAAATCGAACAAACACCATAATCGCCACGCTTGGCAGGCGGGTTGGCGATCGCAGTACAGTCGATACAAAAAGCACAGAGAACGCTGCTGCCCATTCTCTGGTACCTACCTAATGATTTTTTTTAATTCCCGATTGTTAAACTTTTACGTAGAGAATATTCCAAATCGAACAAACAATTTTAATGAGTAATCTTGGGGGAAACAAGGGCAAGGGGAGTATATTTTTAAAAGTTCAAAAATCGAGCTGCCTGGCTTCTGTCTCATGTTTTGCTCGAAATTTTTAATAAATGTGGCCTCGAGACATTTAACTAAGTACATAGTTACAAAAAGAAACTGAGGGTACTTTCAACTGTTCGTGGAACAACGACGTTTTGTTCAAAGTTTTAAAATGAATAAAAATTCTCGATTCATTGAAACCGGAAATATGATTTAATTCAGAAATGAATTCGGGACAGGTACGCTTCTTACTACATTTATAATAGATATCCGGATATTATTATAATACATACACTGCACATAATACACCAGTTGTAGCCATTTCTTAGGATTTCAAAACTAACATCAAGTCGACCAAAATATAATATTATGCGTAAGTACGCGCCGTGCGGCTGTTGACAACCCGCCTGCACTATGGGCTACCGTTGACTGGCGCCCGGTAGGTGGTTAGCGCGTGTAAGTACATGGAGTGTAGTATCTGGGCCCTGTTTAATAAAACTTACAAATTGTAAATTGTAAATGTAGGCTACAAGTTACAATTCTACAAGTTTCTGTTTAATAAAAACTACAAGTTACAATTTTACCATGGTGGAAAACTGACAAATTTGTAGACTTGTAGCTACAATTCTACATATTTCTGTTTAATAAACATTTTCTCTCTACAGGTGACAATTTACAAATTTGTAGGGAAAACTGTTTTATTGAACGCATAATTGTAGCTACAAGTTTACATAATTTGTAAATTGTTGAAAAATTTCGACAGGTGGACTCACCGTGTGTCAAAAACTTACAATTTTGTACCTCAATTAAATAAGTGAAGAAATTTTATTGTTATTCTTTAAAAAATGGTTGAAATAGTGATGATGAATATTATGAGTGAACGGTAAAGGTGATTTTTTTTTATAAAGGGTTAACTTTACTTTTGAATCGTTTAATTTTAGGTTTAATGAAAAAAAAAAAATACCGGCGAATATTTTATAACGAAGATAGGACATGTTAAATTCGATTTTAAGAGAAATGCAGCTCTTACATCCACTCGACAAATTTCTTATAAATCAAACAAATATTAAAGAAGTTAAACCAAATTCTAAATGTAAGATTTATGAAATTACTCTCGATTTAAGAATCTTCAACAAAACTTACATTTATATGTAAAATTATAACTTACAATTACATATTTGTAGCTACAAACTTGTCATAAAAATCTACAGGCGTTTTTTACAATTGTAAACGTTTATTAAACAGCATTTACAAGTGTACAATTTGTAAAATTTTTACTTGTAGAATTTTTACAAATTGTAAGGTTTATTAAACAGCACTTGTAAGAAATTTTTACAAATATGTCAGTTATCTACAAAATTGTAGACTTGTAAGTTTTATTAAATAGGGCCCTGGTAATCTGTGCCCGAACCCCATTGACATAAATATTACTGCGTAAGGACTGGGCGGACCGCATGATAAAATGACGCCTCGAATTTGGTCCCAAATAGGTCTTGACTAAACCGAAGTTTAAAAGAAAATTAAAATGAAAAATTAAAATGTATCATTTTTTTTTATTAACATTTTAATGAAAGCTTTATTTAATTTCTTTATACGTCGATAATACCACGCCACGCCGCTCATACAAGGTTACGTTTACGAGCAGCCTGATTAGTTCTTATAGATGACGTTAGTGTTTCTCTGAATGGGGAACGCATCGAGCAAAATGTTCGGACGACCGTTTCTTTAGTTTTTATATCAATGCCGAACCCATAACTGAAAACTGCATCAAAATCGGACTAGTAGTTTTGGAGAAAAATGGCAAAATGTATTTGCACAAGCACAAACAACCTCTCACCCCAAACGCATATAGTGTCTCCGTTCCGTCGTGGGTAATGATAAAGCTTTAATTTGCGATAGGTATCTATTTGAAAATGACGAACCTTTTTGGGCAAAATAAAACGAGTAAGTAGGTCTAGGTACTTACCAAAATACAATTTTTTTTTTCATTTCATTTATTTATTCAACAACAAATTACATTGTGTCTGAATGTGGAAGGTACATAAAAAAAATTGATAATAGACAACAAAAAATAAAAATATAAATTACTCGATTAATCAGTTGTAGAAGAATACGCCATCACTATCACAAAATAAAGTAAATTAATTAAAATCACAATAATTAAACAATGTCAACAAGAAATATAAAAATATCTAAACATGTCACACTAAAATCGAACAAAAACGTCAAATTTAAAATCATAATAGTACAAATCCATTAATAAAACATGTCAAATAAAATATAAATTAACTATTAATAATAATAACAATAATAACTAATTTAAAAAATAAATCATAACTACAATTTAAATTCAACTTCCTCTGTTGCCAAAAACCATTTACATAAAAAAAATATTGAATTACATTGTCATACCAAAAAATCATCAAACATCAAAATTTAAAACAACACAACACACAAATCCATTAAAATAATTAAAAAATATAAATAAAGATATACAATTCAGAAATTCCCGGGATAAAATTGAAATTATTTACAATTCATCCACTGAATAAAGGCATCTTTCCAGTAGAAATGCCCTGAGCCTTCCCTTGAATGAGCCTGTGTAGAGCGTGCCCTTGAGCTCTAGCGGTAATTTATTAAATATTTTAACTGCCTGATACTGTGGACTATTTTTGACTACGCCAAGAGCAGGGGTGATTTTGTTTGCAACGTCTTGCCTACGCGTTTTTTCCCTTACCAGCCTGCCCTCGTCTGTTTCATAGTCATAAATATATTTTTTAAAGGTGTTTAATAGTACCACCACATAAAGGCTAGGCACTGTCAGTATGCCAAGTTCTTTAAAATATGGTCGACAGGAGTCTTGTTGAGCGATGCGGACAATGGTTCGGATCGCTCTCTTTTGGAGAACGAAAGCCCTATGCCAGTTGTAGCGGTAGCTATTTCCCCAAAACTGTATGCTATACCTCAATTTGGACTCAATCAGCGCATAGTATACCATTTTTAAATGATTTATGCTCACTTCATCTCTAAGAGTTCTTAAGGCGTAGCAAGCAGATGATATTGATGAGTCCAAAGCTGCTAATTCTTTCTTCCAATTTAATAAATCATCAATATAAATTCCCAAAAACCTAACTTCCTTGACAAGCTCGATTTTAACTTTATTCAGTTCTATGTCCATAACATCTTTGCTACGCGCAGTGGTTTTAAATAACAAAATATTGGTTTTAGACGTGTTTATTATCAGCATATTGGCATTAAACCAAGAATGAAAAGCCTCCAAAGCTGCATTCACTTTAACAGTAAGGTCATGGACATCATTAGCTGCAACTATAGCATTTGTGTCATCCGCAAACACCACAAGTCGTATGTCCGGCAAAAGTTTCTGTATGAAATTAATTAGATCATTAGTGAATAATATGTATAATAAAGGGCCCAAAATTGATCCTTGAGGCACTCCGGCTGTAATGTTTATCATAGATGACCTATAGCTGTTTTTACACCCGTTTGGTTTTGTAGAATCAAGTTCGACAAACATTTTTCTATTATTCAAATATGATGAGAAGAGCTGTAAGGCTTTACCTCTTACTCCATAGTGCTCCAGTTTTGTGATGAGCAGTTTATGGTCAATAGTGTCAAAAGCCGCGCTTAAGTCCAAGAAAATACCCGCTTTACTTAATTAAATACTTAATTTACAGTTTAATTTATTAACTACGTCATTTAGCAACGCATAAATAGCGTCTCCAGTACCCACATTTTTCTGGTATCCAAATTGTCTTTGATTAAGTACTTTATTCAAACTCAGATGTCTACTTAAACGGTCTTTTAAAACTTTTTCGAAAATTTTTGCCAACGTGGGCAACAAAGAAATAGGCCTATAGTTGGTTGGATCAGTTTTTGTGCCCCTCTTATGAATTGGGGTGATCTTAGCAATTTTTAACTGTTCCGGGAAGACGCCTTCCACAATGCACTTATTATAAAATTTCGAAAGCGGTTCAGATAAAACTGGTAAATGGTCCTTAATTACTGATATTGGAATTTCATCATAGCCACAGGATTTCTTATTCTGCATACCATTCACTATTTTAGAAATTTCATTTGGAGTAGTAAGTGAGATATCCATATCGCTTTCCACTCTCTCCGTACTTTGTTGAAGGAAAACAACAGCATCATCACCATTATTTCCAGGCATGATGTACTTATGATCAAATTGCTTTACTAGAAGGTCGGCTACGTCCTCTGGGTTATCTATTATTTGGTTATTTATTTTAAGTCGAATTTCCGCCCTTACTGCTTTAACCCTATTTGTACTCTTATTTATAACTTTCCAGATTTCCTTACTCGAATTTTTTGATTGATAAATTTTTTCACTTACTGTAAGCTTTTTGGCAATCGAAATTACCCTTTTATAAATTCTAACATAGTTTTTTTTGTAGTTAAGGATACTAGCATCAAGTTTGTTTCCACTGGAGCACAAGAATCGTTTCATTTTACTCGATGTTTTCACACCTCTTGTGACCCAGTGTAACTGAAAGCTACGTCTTATTTTAATTCTTTGTTGACGTTTTCTAAAACTAAACTGAAACACCTTACAGAAAGTCTTTAAAAATGTGTTAATTCCCATAGCAGTCCAGTTATGTTCAAGCATTCGTTGTCCAAAATTTACACTATTCTTATAATTAAAAGCTCTCTTATTAACAGTAATATGATTGTTATTACCAAAGTTGTTATTAGAATTATTTTCCAAAGTGAATGTACCCAGTAGAGCCCCGTGACCATCTGCCAAGCCATTGTGATCCACTACACATCCCTCTACACAGTCATCAGACAAGTTAGTCAAGATGTTATCTATGCAGGAGTATGAGTTATTGCGCATAAACGTATGAGTTGTTATGAGAAATCTAAAATTATAGCATGACAACAGGCTAATGAACTCAGTTCGTTTTCTACTCTCTGTCAGCATGTCAATATTAAAATCTCCACAAATTACACACTTCTTATTAAATAAATGCTCCAATAGTTTTTCCAAGCTCTTCATGAAATTATCAAAATTTTTACTATTAGGATTACGATAACAACAACACAGATAAAGACCTGTATTAATATCCTTTATACAACAAATTTCAAAGCTCTCAACCCTGTACAGTTTATTTATTACGTCTATAACTTCAACTTTTCTGTCGGTGTGTGCTAAGATTAAGGTTCCCCCCCTCATCTTTTTATTTCTAGTATTGTACGATGCAAGATAATAATTTTCTAGACATAATAAGTTTACAGTTTGTTCGTTTAAGAAATGTTCACTTAAGCAAACATAGTCTATCTTACAATCAAGCGCCTGTAAATAAATTGATAGTTCATATTTCTTATTGCTAATTCCACACACATTCTGATGACATATACATGTATTAAATTTAAGATTAGGTAAGACTGAAAACACTGTTTTATTTGATGCAATAGCAGTATCATTATCACTCACGAAAAAAATCAGACTGTTGGGTCTGGTGTGAGACGTCATCAGTCTGCGACGCCGAATTTACAAAACTACTTTCTGTGAGAATACAGTCATCAGTTTGAGAAGAAGCATTTTTAAAAAAAATTACTCTATTTTGATTTTCTTCACATGCCATTTTGGTAATATAATTTTGGTAATTTATTTTGTAATTTATATGCAAAATTTCTCTATGAATTAGTCTACATGCTTGCAACTTATTTACATATTTCGGTTGTCTTTCATAATAATTAAAATCTAAAGAAATAAACATTGAATTTTCACAGTTATTACACACAAGTTTTACTGAATTATTTAATAAATTTGAGTTTAAGAATATATTATTATAAATTTTACCCACCAATACGTTTGTAGACTTTAGTTGGCATAGGGTGTAGTGTAGATATGTCTGAACCAACATCGGATTTCTATCATTAGAGCCTGCCAGTATCAGTACAAAATCAGATTTAGTGTAATCAGTGCACATATTTACACAAGACATAAGTACTTCATCCATTGTAGCATGCGGTTTTATATTTGATGTAACGAAAAAGGAATCCCCTAAGTAATATTGAAGTATTTCTCTAATACCATAACCAGTTTGATCTGCAAAGATCATTACTCTGTGCTTCCTTTCGCTGATATTCGTGATGTCTTCCTGTGACCTCGCAAAATCATTATTTGGAGACACTAGGTGCTGGGCTTTGTGTGTAAAATGGTCATCACAGGCTTCGTCGTTCGGAATGTCAATGCTTCCAGTTCCTTCACCTGATTTGGGGCTCGCAGTTGATACGATCAAGTCAACCAAAGACAAGAAACCAAAATGGCTGCACTTGTGTTACCTTAATTCGTTTTTTGCCTACTGCTGAAGAATTGGAAACAAAAGCCTAAAGCTCTGTTATGTGGCAATAATCGCTACATCTAAAATATTGTATGTTTTTTATGCCTTGCGCTTTGCACGTACCTATTTGCAACTAACGGCATGATTGCCATGTGGGCATTGCCCTTGTTGGCTTTTAACATGAACTGAGACCGCTCGGCCGCTCCGTTGGAACTTGCAACAGACTATGAAGTCCAAAATGGATACATTATGAACAACTTGCCTGGCCTTATGGCCTACACCGGCAATGCCGTAAGCAACCTGAGTAGTGTTTTGTGGGAACACACCTGGTTGACTGTTCTATTATAACCTTCAAGGGAAGTTTTTTGGGAACTTACATGGTTATTTAAGTGTAATGCTGTTCTTCAACATGCATTATGTTTTTCTTCGAGAAATTGAAATGACACTTATAAAGAGGTCACTTTATGTGGGTGAAGACAGTAAAAATAAATTGTCCCTCCACTGTCATTAGAAAATATCCTCCCGTTATCGGTTGAGAATGATTGCCCGGAATTGGTATATGGATAACCACAATAGAAGTTGAAAATGCAGATCAAGAATTAAATGATAGAAAGAATTTTTATATAATCAAGTTTCTTGAAATACTTTGTGTGGATCTACCGTTCTACACCCAGAGAAAGAAGAGAAGATTTACGTACATTACATACAAGCTGAATCTACCAACCCGCACTGGGCTGGTGTGGTGGATTATAGCCCATCCCTCCCCTAGAGAGGAGGCCTGAGTCCCTACAGTGGGAACATTATAAACCGATGATGATGATGAAGAAGCTGAATGATGCTTCTGTTTTGTGTGTATACATTTAGATACAAGCAAGGGGACACAGATCGCTTTTATTGTTGGTAACTAAAGAGTTTGTTGCAAACAGAGACGGAAACATATATTTTGGGTGAAGACGCTGAGAAACTAATCTCATAAAAATCTATAAAGAAATCTGGTTGAGGATTAAAGATGAGTGTAGCATAAAATTCACTCCTAGAGAGAGCACATGGGTGTCCAGAGCAAATGCTCCTAAAATTAACAATACATTTTTAAACTGGCGGGGCCCTCCCCCGGCAGAAGTGCAAAAGAATGGGGGGGACGTCATCAAGAGTACGAGTGCAGCAGACAGGTGGCCAGGAGAAATCATCCCCCTAAATTCACAGGTTGGTGGACTAAAATATAATTTATGTGATTGGAAACTAGTCACTCAAGCGACCCAGTTATTCTTAATTGGATGGTGGTGATGGAGTTATACCTACTCCTCTAGATGATAAAATCTCTATACTTGAATTTATTCAGATAGTATCTGAAATAGAGAAGTGAATTGCTTTCATAGCAATGAAGGTTTGTTACCCAAAAACATGTTTACAAAAACAATTTTGTTTACCATGTTTCCTTGTCGAAGGCACAGAAATAATAAGTTTCCGTTTTTTATGTAAAAGGCATTACATATGTTTAGTTTGGTTGGAGATAACCTAGTATACAACAGTATACCAACTTTTACAGAATAATGTTTTTTTCTTGTCACACTGGATTGGATGCTTATTGCATGATAGATATTAACAAGGATAAAGGAAGATTTATTTTTTCAAGGCAAATGCTACGATTTCAATATTATTATTATTATTTACCTTCTGGTTTATGTTCATCCCAATAAACATAAATTACAAAAACATTGAAACCCATTACAGGTTTCAAAGGATCCTTAGAGAGGCCTTTTAAGAGATGAATACCTAATGTTTAGAAAACATGCAATCATCAGTACCAAAGAGAAATGTGATTTCGTACCTATCCGACACTGTAAACTTCTAGGTTTACTTCTTAATACTATTCACATCGTTTAACAAGTCAAGACAAGCCTTAACATCACTGAAGAGAAAATAAATATTAGAATTTATTGATAAAAAGTCAAATTAAAATTGTTTTTAAAGCTATAAAACTTTAATATGCCTGTCCAGCCATTACTATAAGATTCTAGTCACTAAGAAACTCGAGTGGAACAAATACCTTGTTCTAAGAGATAACTATGGTAAAATAACATCAGACCGGTAATCCCCGAAGGATTAAGCAGAGAGGTACCTAATAGTACACCCTCTTTTTTGACAGTTTGTTTTTATGATAATTATGATATAAATGCTGCGATGAATATATCATATCATTTGGCGTGGTCTATAAACATAGCCAATACTTTTGAGTTAATAAAAATATTCACAGATGCTTCTCCCGCATGGTGGAGAATATGGTGTGGCCCATAGGTTGCTAATAGACTATGGACTGTAGATTCAGGTGTCCCGGACGTTCAAGTGGTTAAATATAGGTATAGTACATAATGGATACATTATTATACTCACTTATATGAGGAGCAATTACATACATTTCTGAAAAGCATTGGTGCGAATCTTAGTATATACTTACATAAATACCAAAGGTAATATTATGATAACAGATTTTGAATTGAATGTGGAAGGGAATCTTAGGTGTTTTTAAATTATCAAAATATTATATCCGTATTGGGTGAACCTCCAATTGATTAATTGTATAATGGATGAACACAAAGTATCACATTTATATAGCATGCATGACCCCGGGATCTCCAGGGGTTGTGCGGTGGTAAGTGGTGGATGCTCCTTGCCAATACAAGGTGGCAATGGAAGGAATGGTATTGAGACCAATATCATTTATTCTATTTTCCACGATTCTCTATGGCTCTGGAAAGTATAGAAAAGATTACTACAGACAAACAACTGGTATTATAGGATATAGATACCTTACTCAACCATGGTCTTTTCCATTATTTTAATTTAATACTTTTGTGACACAGGAACCTGCACTTTACATAATTTCAAATAGTCACATCCCTTTTAAAAAAAAAAAAACTGGGATTGATGGCAGGAGTATTATCAGGAATATATTTTAGGTTGTTTGGAACTATAATAGTAGTAATGAAGCAGTTGATATTATTAGGAATTCAATAATTAAAAATACAGAATATCAATGCTTGCCTCATTGCCTGCAATTGTATAGACAAGATACTGTAATTAAAATATTATATGCATTAGCAAACCATCACTAAATTTATTCAGTTTTTTCGTTTTGAGGATTAATGAAGGTTTTTTCTTCTTTTTTCATATTCTGTTAGTTCAGCTCTATCTCTAACTATAAGACCACATATAGGTACAGAAGATTATATCAAAATACTGTTCCTGTCAGATACTTTTTTTTAAGTTAAGCCCTTCAAGATCCATAGAATTCTTGGGAATTGGGATGTTTTCAGTTTTTTATTCTCTCTCTACTAGATTACATTCCACAAAGTGATTTACAGATTGTTATCAAGAAAGCGGTAACTATATTACTGTTAGAACTACTAACTGTTGCTGTTATTACTGTTGCTCGAATGAGTTTATGTTTGCACCAACTTATTATATAAATGTAATTGTACAACTATTGAATAATTAAATAAATAACCACAAGTGGAAAAGTGCAAACAATATCTCTAATTTATATTAATCTATATCTATAAATGTGAAAGGTCACTCACTGACTCATCACGAAATCTCAAAAACCGCTGAACGTACAAAGATGATTTTTGGCAGGGAGGTAGTTTATGGTTAGTAGACGTCCGCTAAGAACGGATTTTGCGACAGGGCCGGATTAGGGTGGTCTAAGGGCCCTCGCAAGTTTGTATGAAAGTCCTTCATTTTTTGTGCTACAATCTTGATTTTTGGCAAAGACGTAGTTTATTGTCAGTCGACGTTTGCTATGGATTAATTTTGCGACAGGGCCGGATTGGGGTGGTCTAAGGGCCCTCACAAGTTTTCATGAAAGTCCTTCATTTTTTGTGCTACAATCTTGATTTTTGGCAAAGACGTAGTTTATTGTCAGTCGACGTTTGCTATGGATTAATTTTGCGACAGGGCTGGATTGGGGTGGACTATGAGCCCTCGCAAGTTTGTATGAAAGTCCTTCATTTTTTGTGCTACAATCTAGATTTTTGGCAGAGACGTAGTTTATAGTCAGTCAACGTCTGCTATGAAATAATTTTCCGACAGGGCCGGATTGGGGTGGTCTATGAGCCCTCGCAAGTTTGTATGAAAGTCCTTCATTTTTTGTGCTACAATCTTGATTTTTGGCGGAGACGTAGCATATAGTCAGTAGACATCTTTTATGAATTAGTTTTGCGACAGGGCCGGATTAGGATGGTCTAAGGGCCCTCACAAGTTTTCATGAAAGTCCTTCATTTTTTGTGCTACAATCTTGATTTTTGGCAGGGATGTAGTTTATAGTTAGTAGACGTCTGCTATGAACGGATTTTGCGACAGGGTTGGATTGGGGTGGTCTAAGGGCCCTCACAAGTTTTCATGAAAGTCCTTCATTTTTTGTGCTACAATCTTGATTTTTGGCAAAGACGTAGTTTATTGTCAGTCGACGTTTGCTATGGATTAATTTTGCGACAGGGCCGGATTGGGGTGGACTATGAGCCCTCGCAAGTTTGTATGAAAGTCCTTCATTTTTTGTGCTACAATCTAGATTTTTGGCAGAGACGTAGTTTATAGTCAGTCAACGTCTGCTATGAAATAATTTTCCGACAGGGCCGGATTGGGGTGGTCTATGAGCCCTCGCAAGTTTGTATGAAAGTCCTTCATTTTTTGTGCTACAATCTTGATTTTTGGCGGAGACGTAGCATATAGTCAGTAGACATCTTTTATGAATTAGTTTTGCGATAGGGCCTGATTAGGGTGGTTTATGAGCCCTCGCAAGTTTGTATGAAAGTCCTTAATTTTTTGTGCTACAATCTTGATTTTTTGAAGGGATGTAGTTTATAGTTAGTAGACGTCTGCTATGAACGGATTTTGCGACAGGGTCGGATAAGGGACGTCTAAAGGATATCACAAGTTTGTCTGAAAGTCTTTCATATTTTGTGCAACAATCTTGATTTTTTTCAGGGACGGAGTTTATGGTGAGTAGAGGTTTGCTAAGAACAGATTTTGCATTAGGGTCGGATTAGGGAGCTCTAAAGGCTCTCGCGAGTTTGTATGTAAGTTTGATTTTTGTACTACCGTCCTGAAATTTAGCAAGTGTATTATCTAAAAATTTTTTTTGTGACGATCTGGACTAAGGGCTCCCGCAAGTATATAAATGAAATACTTGGCGTTTTAGAGCCGAAAATTGGTAGAGAGATAGAATATAGTTAAGACATAATAATATGTATTTGTATGTGTGGGAACAGATTTTATGACAGGGCCAGTTTAAGGGAATTTAATCGCTTCGATTGGCATTTGTCATTCGCTTTGGCATAGTATATCCAGAGGCAGTCCCACACATACAAACACGTCATATTTCCTCGCGAACGAAGTCGCGGGCAACGGCTAGTTATCATATAGTGATTATACAAAATCATATTTCTTGAAGGATTGATATGCTAATTAAATTTCTGGACCAAACAAATGCCAACCTTTTATAATAATGATTGATAATAATATTAAGGGTGTAATTTATCTATAATATGTATGTATTTAGAAATATATAAGTATGTTTATCAGTTGTCTAGTACCCATAACACAAGCTCTGCTTAGCTTGGGACTAGATGGCGTTGTGTGATAGTTGTGGAATATTATTATTATTATTATAACTGTTCCTTTCTCTAGCAAAAGAATAGGAGTATGAAAGCCCAGCTACAGCTGTAACGTGGATATGATAGAATGAATTAGTTTTTTAAAATTTACCAATAGTGAACAATAGAAAATTCTCTGAAGCAGTTTTCAATAACACTGGTAATGATAAAAAACCTGAACTGTAAAAATAATATTCTAAAAAAAATAAAAAAATACTTATTAGTTATTTTATAATATTTATCTGAAACCGCCCCGCCCGCGTGGTGGATTACAGCCCATCCCTCTCCTAGAGAGGAGGCCTGAGTCCGGCAGTGGGAACATTATAGGCTGATGATGATGATGATGATTTATCTGAATGTTTATTGACTTTACGCAGATGTTTATTATTTAAATGTTTATTGATTTTGTATAAATGTTTATCGGTTTTATATAAATGTTTACCGATTTTATATGAATGTTTAATGATTTTACATAAATGTTTATTGATTTTATATGAATGCTTAATGCTTTTATATTAATGATTATTGATTTTATATAAATGTTTATTGATTTTACAACTAGTCTTTAAACATCTACAATATATAGTTTTCCTAATCATCGAGGACAATACAACAACAAGTATAATTTAATAGTCAAACGAACTTACCTGTAAGTGAAGTTCGATGGTAATTATACTTGTTGTTGTATTGTCCGAAGATGATTAGTCCCACCCGACCCAGAATCTCTATGCTATATAGTCATATGAGCATGAACCCTATGTTGTAAAACCAATAAATTGCTATGAACCCAATGAAGCTATTTTCAGAGGCAGATGACAGGAGACAGTTGCGTTCGGAAATAAACTTTTTTCTTTAAACTTATGTATGGCATCGCTGACTAAAGCCGAGACTACAATAATTATATAATTTTCCTAATCATCTTTGGACAATACAACAACAAGTATAATTACCATCGAACTTCACTTACAGGTAAGTTCGTTTGACTATTCAATTATTTGACTTACTTATTTATTTTTATTTGACTCTAAGTACATTGTTGTTGTACACAGGTACAGAATAGCTGAAGATTTTTTTCAGTGGTCACACCACTGTCTTTAGCTGATGGCGGGCGGCGCGCAGACTTAGTGAAAGTTACATACTCTTTGACTTAGTGCATGTTTACGTACAGGCGGGGCGTCGCGCGGTGCGTTTTTATTTCAAACACACGCGATGTATGAAAACGTTAACAATTTCAAACGTCGATTTTTCTAGAAGCGTTTTTCGCTCGTTAGTTTAAAATGCAGCGTTGATTGTAGTCGACCCAACTCTCAGTAAATTAATAAAAAAGCACGCATCGAGCCTTCTGCACGCGCCGCGCGACGCCTTGCATCTCCGTAAACGACCCCTTACCGGGCGATAAAACCTCCTGCACCGCCACAATTGTTAGTTTTACATATCGTACCTATGTGGCGCTATTTAACTATTCTGCAATTTCTTCCAAGACAGTATTTATTTATACGTTTTATAATCAACGAACCAAAGTTTTATTGTCAATGAAATAAATCAGAGGTTATTATTTTCTCAAAATGGCTCTTAAGTTTACTGCGTATTCCCATGTATTAGTAAAACAAACAACGTAAAAAGAATGTTTGTAAATAGGTACCTACTTAATTATTAAGTACCTATATGTTAAATATAATAGAAATACATGAAAAAGAGAGTTTTATTGAAAGTCACAAAAACTTCAAAGTATCAACAACCGAGAGAGTTTTTACTATGTAATAAGAAGGTGTGTATACTTCACATCCTCTCACGTTTTTAAGAATTTATAAATAAATTCTTGAGTCCCATTCTGGAACTTAAATCTTGCAGCCTAGGGCCAAACAGTGGCTTCATTAGCATATCTGCTACCATGTTAAATATAATAGAAATACATGAAAAAGAGAGTTTTATTGAAAGTCACAAAAACTTCAAAGTATCAACAACCGAGTGTTGCGTAGTAATACAGGTAGTCCATAGAGTTTTTACTATGTAATAAGAAGGTGTGTAAGTATACTTCACACTATATAATTGTATTATTGTACCTACATAAGTTGTTGTTAACTAATTAAATAATAGTAATTAAATTATTAAGTAATGATACAAGGTCCCTAAAGTAGGGACTAGGGACTGAATAAATTGACTTGGTAATAAGGTGGGCTATTTTTTACGGTAGGTACCTAGTCTTTTATTCTGCCTTCACGCAGCCAAAGAGTGCAATACTTACCCTGCCCTCGTCAGTGTCCCGAGTTCATATACCAACGGAAATTAGGCTTACTTCTGGGTTCATCACCTTCCTGCCCTTGTCCCATTCTATTTGGTGTCGGCGCAACACGTTCTCTTCTTCCATTCTTCCCTGGAGGCATTTACTCTTTTCTTACTTCTGGGTTAGCGCTTTATTTAGATTTCTTGTCGGGAGGCAGCGGCTAGGGCTTTCAATATTAAAACCAATCGTAAGACGGACTCCATACTTTAGGTATTTAATAAAAACTTTATAAGTAACAAAAAATAAAACCGACTCCAACAAAAAAAAAAAAAAAAAGTAAAAAATAAACTTTTAAAGAACAATCAGTTTCTGAAGTCAGTGCATAAAAAATTGAAATCAAACAAACAAAAGTCACCGACTTCAGAAACTGATTGTTCTTCTAAAGTTTATTTTTAACTTTTTTGTGTTTTTTTTGAAGTCGGTTTCTTTTTTGTTAAAAAGTTTTTATTTTTAACTTTTTTAGTGGATCACTAGTACTTCACAGCGTACCGGCGTGATGTTATGTTATGAAATGGTGTACACAATAGACAGACATGGGGTTTCAGCAATCCCCTTCCGTTTGCTATCATTTATTGAGGAGTTCCGTTGCCTATCTCCGAAGTTCTTAATCAGATCCTGATTTGGTGATCATGGGATCACCTGTTATGTATATGTATAAATCGGTCCAGCCATCTTCGAGTAATCGGGGAACATACATAAAAAAAGATCTCCGACGAATTGATAACCTCCTCCTTTTCCAAGTCGTTTAAAAAGACAATATGGAGGCAGTGTTGCCAACTAAAAGCATAGACAACCTATAGACTATACAACAAGCGAGTTCCATCGTTGACCCCATCTTTGTCTTCAAGGCAAGATGGAGGTTAAAGAGTAGGCCCATTAATAAAAATAAATAAAAGCAAGTAGCTGCTTTATTTCTGACAGTTTCATCATCTGCTTAACCTTTTCACAACTATGTTGGGGTCGGCTTCTTCCAGTCTTACCGGATGCAGCTGAGTACAAGTATTTTGCATGGAGCGGATTGGAGCGGCTGCGTATCTGACCTCCACAACCCAGTTATTACAGGATAATAATATGATACCCTTTGGTAAGACTGGTTGTCAAACTTTCAGGTCACTGACTACCT
This sequence comes from Diarsia dahlii, assembly GCA_949775195.1. NCBI lineage: Eukaryota > Metazoa > Arthropoda > Insecta > Lepidoptera > Noctuidae > Diarsia > Diarsia dahlii. Next base: position 19,041,971 of record OX459212.1, read on the forward strand.
GTATCGACTGCCAAAGATTTATATATGGCAGCCGGGACCAACGGCTTAGCGTGCTTTCCGAAGCACGGAGGAAACTCAGTATGTGATGGACGGTCACCCATCCTCAGACCAACCTAGGCAAGCGCGGCTTAACCTAAAGAAAAAATAGCTAGCGAGTGCTACCAACTATTACTAACTATATTACCATACCAAACACTGGCCGTCTATTTGTGATTGTCCGAGCAAACCCGTACATTTTTACCCACGACGGAACGGAGACGGTATATGCGTTTGGGGTGAGAGGTTGTTTGTTTGTTTGTGTGTTTATTTGTTTGTTTGTTTGTGTGTTTGTTTGTTTGTTTGTTTGTTTGTGTGTTTGTGCAAATACATGTTGCCATTTTTCTCCAAAACTACTAGTCCGATTTTGATGCAGTTTTCAGTTATGGGTTCGGGTTTGATTGGTGCATGTTCTTAGATAGGTGTTACGGTGACAACTCACCAGGGGGCGCTGCAGCAAACATTTTTTGTGCAAATCAAAGTTGTCATTTTATCCAAAACTACAAGTCCGATTTTGATTCAGTTTTCAGTTATGGGTTCGGGTTTGATTGGTGCATGTTCTTAGATAGGTGTTACGGTGACAACTCAACAGGGGGCGCTGCAGCAAACATTTTTTGTGCAAATCAAAGTTGCCATTTTTCTCCAAAACTACAAGTCCGATTTTGATTCAGTTTTCAGTTATGGGTTTAGGTTTGATTGGTGCATGCTCTTAGATAAAAAAATAAAAATAAAAGTAAAAAGTTTAAAAAAAGTTTAAAATAAAAAGCAAAATTAAAAATTTTGAAAAAACCCACGACTGTTAAAAATTAATTGAAAAAAGGATAAAATAACTTAAAACACTTAAACATCCACCTTAAAAAAAACCCAAGAATGTCCGTCGGGGGCTGCCATTAAATGAACTAGTTTTGCAATGTTCAGCTCCCGACGGATTGTATTGTTTAATTATAATGCTGACGCTTGCACTCACGATGCTGTCGGTGCAGCGCGTCTCATTTGTCAATTCATTATTTTAGTACTAATAAATCCGCGTAACTGTAAACATCGTTTTACTTATCAAATTCCCTAACCTGGATCGCGGCGCGTATACTCATAACAAATACCATTAACAAACAAGGTGTAAGGTAATCACCGTACAGTGATGTCGGTGCTCAAACTGGTGCAGCCTGTGGGTGCAGCGAGCTCGGCCGAGGTCGCGCTCCTCATCATGCAGAACACAAATTATTGTAACAAAGACAAACATCGCTGAGTGACGGCTGCGAGTGCGACCAGTGCAGCAGGCGCGCTCGTAGGCTGCGTGGAGGCTCGCCGGCGGCGGCGGCCGCGAGAACTAGGTGACGGCGACGTCGCCGCCCGGCACCAGCGCCCGCTCGCCCTAGTACAGGGACGTACTAGTCTCTCCGCCAGGACGCTCACAACACAGCACTTGGTCTAAGCTCAGAATCCGTTACTAAAGCTTGTGAACAGACTCACACAGGCTTTGCCTGTGCTACCGTAAATAAATAAAATGAGGAGGATGAGGTGTGGTGGTAGAAGACTGTGAAGGTGTTTAATGCGAACACTTCACGACCACTGTTCGGTTCGGTTCGGGTGACTGATTTGAATGAAAATTAGGATGAAAATGAGGTTGATAAACATTTTCTCTCGTGTGCTATTGAAGCACAAAATGAATGATATTAGTGTGGTAAGCAAGCGATTCAATGTTTGGATTAAATCTGATTGCTGCCCTGGGGTGCATCTGTCTGCGGCCGGAGGCGCGCGTGCCAGCCACGGCGCGGCAGTGAGCCCGCGTCGCGCAGCCTGACTACTACCCGAACCAAACAGACCGCCTCAACATCTTACATCCTAATTAGCAAACGATAAAACTACCAAATACAACACTGGAGTATGAAAGTGGTGTCGAACGAACTGTTGACTCTCTGTGTTTGTTGCTAGTTGTGTTGTTATTTGCCGTTCTCAGTGTGACGTGTCCCGGTGGCGGCGAGATGAGGCCACCGCTTGGCTGTACCTCCCAGTGCTTTACAGCGGACATTGTGTCGTGTGGAGTGATCAGATAAAGTGCAAACGAAAATGAATGGCGGCAGATCAGACGCGTCCACTTCCACTGACGACATCAAGGTTAGTTCAGTTTGAATTTAAAGTATAATTGCATGTACCTAGTTCGAGTTCAATAAGCGAACGATAGTGTAGCAACATGTTGTGTTCCAGAGTCGTCCGCTGTGCCTGTTCTACTTCACGCACCCATTCGGCGTGCTGTCGGCCGAGCCGCCCACGCTGGCCGCCGCGCCGCCGCACGTGGCGCGCGCCTTCCTCGACATGCAGCCCGTGCCGCCGTGGACTCTGTGGAGCCCCGCGCCCGCACCCCCGGCCCCGCAGCCCGCACCCGCCGCTCCGGCCGCCACCGCGCCCTCCGACGACGACTACAACTCCGGCAGCTCGTCGCGCCCCAGCTACGAGCTGGGCGCCACCACCGTGCACCGCACGCCGCTCAGCCTCGTGAGCGTGACGCGCACGCGCAAGTGCACGCTGGACTTCGGCACCAGCCGCGACTCCATCTCGTCGTCGCTGTTCTCGAGCGACATGTGGTTCAACTCCAACTCCAGCTGCCGCAGCAACGAGTACCCGCGCCGCCTGGTGCCCTACAACAAGATCCTCCCGCCGCTGCAGCTGCCCAGCCCCAAAGACTCTTCCAACTGGTCCAGCTCTGACGACTTTTGGCCGAAAAAGTGTTTAAATCCAGAGAAGTTTTCTCTCCCGCCGATCGAATTGCCCTCGGTGAAAGTGAACATAGTGCGGAATAAAAAGTGTAGTGCGAGCTCGGAGGAGGCGTCCGGCGCGGAAGGTGGTCTGCGAGCGGTGCGCGCGCGCCGCCGCCGCCTGGGCGTCAGCAAGCCACGACGCGCGCGCGCCGCCGACCTGCGCCGCCTGCTCGCCACGCTGATGCGCAGGGCACTCGCAGGTATGCACCTACTACCTTTAAACTGTATGTCGTAACTGGTAACTTTTGGATTTGCTTACCAACCTCTACCTGTTTTGTTTAACTTAACACGTCGTCAGTGTGACACGGTGTCATACTTACTCGTATGCTGGCTGTCAAAATTAGTCTGAATAGTTTTGGTCTAAGTATACATATAGGCTCAGCATATAGGTATTACATTTTTGAAACAGATCTCCTCCTAAGCTGTGTCGGGCTGTAGGCCTGTAGTGCGTACCGTTCCGTATCGTTCGCACAGTTGGGATTGCATTGTGGCAGTGCTGAGAGTGTCGCAATTCGCACGTGTCTGTGTAACAAGTGTGTGCCGCACAGTCCGTTACAAAAGTTGGTGAGGCGCGTGGGACACATTCGGCAGCGGCATGGGGTACCTGCTGGAGCGCTGCCCGCACGTGAACCGGTTCCTATCGCTGCAGCTGCGCGAGGCGGCGCTGCTGGCGGGGCTGCTGGGGCTGGCGTGGGCGGCGCTGTACCTGTTCCTGTTCAGTGCGCCGGGCGCGCGGCTGGTGGCGCAGGGTGCGGGCGCGGGGCCGGTGGGCGCGGCGCTGCGGTACGCGCACGGCGCGCTGGGCGTGCTGCTGCTGGCGCTGCACGCGGTGCTGCTGGTGGGCGTGGTCCACGAGAGCGACTGGCTGTGCGACGTGTACATCTGGGGCATGGCGGGCTGCTGGCTGGGCCTGCTGCTGGCCGCCGTCACGTTCGCGGGCGCGGCCGTGGTGCTGGACGAGCTCGTGCTCGCCTCGCTGGTGCTGTTCACCGTGCTGCTCTCTGTGCTCTTGTCGTGCTACTTCGTGATGGTCGTCATTAACTTTAGGCTGACGATACCGTGATCTGCCATCGACTACCGGCCGAATATACCGAGCGAGTTTTTTTTTTGTAAGCTTTGATACTGTAAAATCAATTACTTATTGCTGTATATCGTGAACATAATGTATTGAAGTTATTTTTTTATACACATTCTTAAATATACGTAGACACTTAATCATGACTTTTGTGTTTACGAGTTACATTAGACTGCCGCGTAGCCGTACCACGATTTGCATCATCATCATAATATTATCAGATAGGTAGTTCATTCTTAGCTAAGTACCGCTAAGTACCTACCTACTACTCTACCTACTACCCTACCTACCTATCTACTACTTTCTTACCGTTTAACCCTTCCCTGGACTTCCACGAATATTTTCAAGACTAATATTTGTCAAGTCGGTCCAGCCGTTCTCGAGTTTTAGCGAGACTAACGAACAGCAATTCGTTTTTATATTTATAGAGTAGTTGACCCACGCAACTTCGCCTGCGTCATATTATGATATAGTATACTAGCTGATGCCCGCGGCTTCACCCGCGTGGATGTCGTTCAAATTATATACTAAAACCTTCCTCTTGAATCACTCTATCTATTAAAAAAACCGCATCAAAATTCGTTGCGTAGTTTTAAAGATTTAAGCATACAGACAAACAGACAAAAATAACGACTTTGTTTTATACTATGTAATAAGGAAAGGACTAGAATCGAGGAAACTACACATCATAAAAATATTTTTTCAATTCCAACCAGTAGTTCCTGAGATTAGCGCGTTCAACCAAACAAACACTCTTCAGCTTTATAATTATTTTTATATTCGTCCGCTTGTATTTTGAAAATATAAAAAAAAACTTTTTAACAAAAAATAAAACCGACTTCAACAAGTCGGTGACTTTTGTTTGTTTGAGTTCATTTTTTTGCCACCGACTTCAGAAACTGATTTTTCTTCTAATGTATATTTTTCACTTTTTTGCGTTTTATTTTTTGTTGAAGTCGGTTTTATTTTTTGTTAAAAAGTTTTATTTTTCACTTTTTTGTGGTTCACATTTGCTTACCCCTTCACAGCGTGATGTTATGTTATGGTGTAGGACTGTAGGCAATAGACAGACATGAGATTTCGGCAATCCCAGTCCATTTGCTATCATTTATTGAGGAGTTCCGTTGCCTATCTCCAAAGTTCTTCATCAGATCTTCACGCAAAATGAGACCACTCCGAGAAAGTACTCTTCCAAAATTACTCAAATCACTTCAAGTGTGCCAGTAAAATTTGAAGAGTTCTCTCTTTCTCCAGGATTCCATCATCGGATCCTGACTTGATGATCATGGGACCACCTGGGAAGTATACCCTTCAAACAAAACAAGAAAAAAATCACTTCAGCTATCTTCGAGTAATCAGGGAACAACATTAAAAAAATAGATTCCGACGAATTATTGGTAACCTCCTCCTTTTGGAATTCGGTCTAATGGTTATTTTAACACATATTCCATAAAATATTATTACAAATTAATTTTGAACATTGCCAGACACTTTCCTTCGGTTAACTTATATCTTCCGCGGCTTCCGGCAGACGCTCTAAAGCTCCTGTTAGAGCGCCTGGTCAATGAAGACTAGCAATAGCACGTTCAATTATATATTACTCTCAGATCTTAGATAAGGTGTTATGTTCTCTCTTTGTTTTTTTGCAAAAAAGTCAGTGGCAAAAAAATTAAATCAAACAAACAAAAGTCAACGACTTCAGAAACTGATTTTTCATCTCAAGTTTATTTTTCACTTATTTGTGTTTTATTTTTTGTTGAAGTCGGTTTTTGTTTTTTGTTAAAAAGTTTTTATAAAATGTAATTTTGACAAATAAAATAAATTATTTTCAGCATTTGATGTTCTTTTATTTAATTACGTACTACAACATACAGCTTCATTAATGCTGATAGCTCTATTATTTTTAGAGTATTTTAGTTTTTCGTACTGATCCGTATTCTTTGTCCGCGAGTGTATTAAAATGTGCGTACATGTTACCAAGGAGACATTTCCGTCCTTATGGGGCGAACGAATCTCATGAGCAAAGTGCAGTCTCACTTCCATAAATAGCTCCGTCGTGAATAGTATCGCAATACGGCAATACGCACTAGCTACAAGTGCTACAACTAAATATTTCAGAGCATTAGTCACGTCTGTCTTAGCAGTTAGCACATTGCAAACTCATCCTTTGTCTTTATTGTGTCCCGGAGCCGTGTTGCTGCAGCACTTACACTTCGTCTCTCATTTCCCTCAACTACTCCAAGCTAGGTATATATTGCAATAATGGAACACTTAAAATATCCGCCATGTCCGTCTACGTTTCCGCCCGCACACACACACACAGCCATTTAACTTTTATTTTTTTTAGTAATAGTAAAATAATTTATTCGTTTATAACATTTTACAATAGTACATTGTTACCTTAGGGGTGAAAGTAACTTATTTAGTCCCCGAGACGGGGTTTGGCGCCTGAGCGCAGCGAGGGCGCTAATAGTTCGAGGGACTAAATAAGTCTTTAACCCGGGGTAAACACTGTGCTTTTCATTACGAATACAAGGAAAGTTGATGGGAATAGGCTTGCGCCTAATTACCTAAATCGAAAGAAAGCAAAAACAAATTGACAAAAAAAAAAAAAGTAAACATAAGAGAAACACTTAAAATCGGTTAAATCTAATCTGTGGATGGCAATCGGCTTGCTCCTAATTACATCGGTTGATAGCAATAGGATTGCTCCCAATTACATCAATTGATGGCAATAGGCTTGCTCCTAATTACATTGGTCGATGGCAATAGGCTTGCTCCCAATAACCCAAATCGGTGGATGGCAATAGGCTTGCTCCTAATTACATCGGTTGATGGCAATAGGCTTGCTCCTAATTAGATTGGTTGATGGCAATAGGCGCGCTCCTAATTACATCGGTTGATGGCAATAGGCTTACTCCTAATTAAATTGGTTGTTGACAATAGGCTTGCTCCCAATTACCTAAATCGGTGGATAGCAATAGGCTTGCTCCTAATTAGATTGGTTGATGCCAATAGGCTTGCTCCTAATTACATTTATTGATGGCAATAGGCTTGCACCTAATCACATCAGTTGGTGGCAATAGGCTTGCTCCCAATTACATCAAATAATTTCACAGCTGGCAGTAGAAAGCGATTCTCCCTAGGGCTGAAAAGTAGTACTTTCAACCCGCTCCGCAGGCATGTCATGACCTACTTTCAGAGTATGAGTAATGAAAAATATTTAACTTGGACACTACTGCCATGCTGGCATGGGCAATTGGGCATTACGAAAAGATACGGGGTGGCACGACACGACTGACTGTGGGAAAACTTTGTCATTGCAGCCGAGGCGAAATTAACATCCGAGCTGTATGCGAGGGTGTTATGAAGTTGAGAACTGCTGTGGCAAATACCCACAGTAAATCAAACGACTCTTTCAATATTTCAAAGAAATAAAACAACAGAGCGTAATATAGACATTGTTACCTTATTATGGGTTATTCAATGCTAGGTTTTACAAGAAACTCAAATTCAAATCAAATCGTTTATTGCAATCCATAATGTACATTTTTACAGGTGGTATAAAATAATTTTCATTACTCATACTCTGAAAGTAGGTCATGACATGCCTGCGGAGCGGGTTGAAAGTACTACTTTTCAGCCCTAGGGAGAATCGCTTTCTACTGACAACTGTCAAATTATTTGATGTAATTGGGAGCAAGCCTATTGCCATCAACCAATGTAATTAGGAGCAAGCCTATTGCCACCAACTGATGTGATTAGGTGCAAGCCTATTGCCATCAATAAATGTAATTAGGAGCAAGCCAATTGGCATCAACCAATCTAATGATGAGCAAGCCTATTGCCATCCACCGATTTTGGTAATTGGGAGCAAGCCTATTGCCATCAACCAATTTAATTAGGAGCAAGCCTATTGCCATCCACCGATTTGGGTTATTGGGAGCAAGCCTATTGCCATCAATTGATGTAATTCGGGGCAAGCCTTTTGCCTCCAACCGATGTAATTAGGAGCAAGCCTTTTGCCATGCACCGATTAGATTTAACCGATTTTAAGTGTTTCTCTTATGTTTACTTTTTTTTTGTCAATTTGTTTTTTCTTTCTTCTTTCTTTCGATTTAGGTAATTGGGCGCAAGCCTATTCCCATCAACTTTCCTTGTATTCGTAATGAAAAGCACAGTGTTTACCTCGGGTTAAAGACTTATTTAGTCCCTCGAACTATTAGCGCCCTCGCTGCGCTCAGGCGCCAAACCCCGTCTCGGGGACTAAATAAGTTCCTTTCACCCCTAAGGTAACAATGTACTATTTAGACACAATTATGGACCCTGTCGGGCACAGCAATTTTCTATATAAAATAATTAGAGAGAGGAAGAGCGCTTTGCTTCTTTTGATATTAAAGTTGGTATTATTTCTATACCTATCTTATATCTATTAATCTATTTATCTATATTTATTTACTTATTCTATTAATATTTTAGCAGTCTATCTATTCTTTAATTATTTAGTTAGTTATATTTATTAAATTACTTATTTGTTTACCTACTTGGTTTCAAAAGTTTTGTTTTTATTTTTATTTTATTAGTACCTAGTTAAACGTTATAATTATGTATTATTATCGGATTTATCTGTTAAATATTCGTGTATTGTATAGTAGCTTTTTTTAATTAAGTATTGCTTTACTTTATTTACAAATATATTGGTTTTCTTTTGTTGCTTTATGTTTTCTGGTAATTTATTATATATTTTTATGGACATGGAATATGGACTAGATTGGTGTAGTTTAAGACGGGAAGGTGGCAACTTCAGTCTATTTTTATGTCGCAACGAATAATTAGTTTGTACGTCTCCCCGTGTGCTGTAAGAATCCGGATATTTGCGGACTAGTTTACATAATTCCAATACATATACACTAACTAACGTGAGAATCTTGTGTTTCTGGAAGTAAGGTTTGCAACTGTCTGTTGATTCTATATTTGTAATTATTCTAATTAACTTTTTTGATTTAACTGTCTGTATGTGTGTTTTCCAGTTTATGTTTGTGTCTATAGTTAAACCTAGGAGAGTGAAATTACTAACTGTTTCTATTTTTTGTTGGTTAAAAATAAAATTTACATTTATTTGGTTTTTCTGCCAGGGGTGAACTCCAGACCTCTACGATGCTTTTTCAGCGAGATATCGGCGATAACGTGGTTTTCACCGTTTTAATGGCGCGGCCATGGGTGTTTTAGTTGTACAGCTCCTAAAATATAAACCTAGGATTTTTACATATTCGATCTGTTATTTACCTAAACTTCAGGTCTCTGGAACGCTTAGTTTAGCGCGGCCACGTTCAAACCCTTCCAATTTTGTAACCATAACTTTGACTTTATGGTTTTGAGAATCAACTTTTACATAATCTTGGCATAGTTTTTTTTAAAAAAAAACACTGTGCTTTCATCATGAAAACAAGGAAAGTTGACGGGAATAGGCTTGCCACCAATTACCTAAATCGGTGGATGGCAATAGGCTTGCCCCCAATTACATCAGTTGATGGCAATAGGCTTGCCCCCAATTACATCAGTTGATGGCAATAGGCTTGCTCCTAATTACATTGGTTGATGGCAATAGGCTTTCTCTCAATTACCTAAATCGGTGGATGGTAATTGTCTTGCTCCTAATTACATCGGTTGATGGCAATAGGCTTGCTCCTAATTAGATTGGTTGCTGGCAATGCTGGGAGCATTGCCAGCAACCAATCTAATCTAATCTAATCAATGTGCCGTAGTTGTACCCTAAACTGTGTGATAGAACGAATGAGAAACTTGAGTCCCGCTGGTTTTACGATTTTGTAACACCCTTAAAGCGTAGAACTAGTGGGAACGAAAAAATTCATTGACTTTTCGTTCCCATTAGTTCTACGATTTCGTACCACCTTGAATCGTAGAACTAGTGGGAAAAATATTTAAAAAAAGTTCCCACTAGTTCTATCGTAGAACTGTGCAGTAGATCTAGTGGGAATGATCCGACATCAGATAAGGTCGAATGTACTAATACTGTAATACATGGCGTTCTGTGTGGTGAGTACTAAATCGTGGGACTTGACTTCTGCTGCGAGTCTGTCGTTGTTGTTTAGTAGCTAGTGGTGCCAACACTGCCCACAGTATCTTAGGTGGGAAGGAGAACATACTGTTGGTTCAACTATCGAGTTTGCTGCGGCGGCTGAACAAAGCGAACCGGTCCTGGCTCTGCGGGTCGCGCTTATTGGGTTACACTCACCGGGCGGCGGCTCCCCCCGCACTCGCCTTCCGCGGGACTCTTGTTTGTGTCTTGTATTTGGGTCACCTATTTACATAACGATCCTAATAGGTACCACCCCCAACCACAGTGCACAGGCACACCCCAGGGTACACCGGCGGCGTGCGTGTGGTGCGTGCAGCCTACACCCCATGTCAGCCACTATTACGTTTTTGTGGTTGATACGATGCGCCTGAAACTTATTAGATAATTATGCTGTTTCAAGTAATTACTTTACAAACTATCCATTACCCCGATACGTTTTCCCGTCGGTAATTACTTTCTTCACTAGGCTTAGGAAATGAGTACTTAAAACATGAAACATATAAACGATGTCTTTAAAAACAAAACCGACTACAAAAACAAAAAAAGAAAGTCTGTGACGTTTGCATGTTTCATTTCGTATTTTGTGCCACCGACTGCAGAAGCTGATTTTCTTTCTGAAGTTTATACTTCACGTTTTTGTGGCCGGTTTTATTTTTGGTAGAAAGATTTTTTAATTTTCCAGTTTTAGTTGTAATATCATCAGGTCAACCTTCTAGCCTGAAAGAATACAACTATCGGTACTTTACTACGTATAATTTTGAAAGAATTTTCTTTCTACTCCTAACCGTTGAGGAATTGTACCTTCAATCATCAGCGCATCTATATAAAACCTGTAAAAGAGGGTTGCCCACGATTTCCCTGGGGTCCCATCATCAGATCCTGACTTGGCGACTATGGGACCTCCTCGGACGTATACTCTGACGTATACAAAAATAATTTTTAAAATCAGTCTCTAATTGACGGAGATTTCGGTGAATAAGAAGCTCCTCCTTTCTGGGAGTCGGTTAAAAATAGCTATAAGACCAAGTACTACATTATATGGTCACAGGACTTGAGGTGTAAGCTACTATGATATGACACAGAATAAATAAAACACACATAGATTAGTATGTATAGATACAAGAGTGACGAGTATTTTTGAGGTAAAACTAAAATAATTATTCACTTGAAAAAATATGGATGCATTTCTTATAATTTAATAGTCAAACGAACTTACCTGTAAGTGAAGTTCGATGGTAATTATACTTGTTGTTGTATTGTCCGAAGATGATTAGGAAGACTATTGTAGTCTCGGCTTTTTAGTCACCGACGCCTACATAAGTTTAAAGAAAAAAGTTTCTTTCCGAACGCAACTGCCTCCTGTCATCCGCCTCTGAATATAGGTTCATTAAGTTCATAGCAATTTATTGGTTTTACAACATAGGGTTCATGCTCATATGACTATATAGCATGAAGATTGTGGGTCGGGTGGGACTAATCATCTTCGGACAATACAACAACAAGTATAATTACCATCGAACTTCACTTACAGGTAAGTTCGTTTGACTATTAAATTATACTTGTTGTTGTATTGTCCTCGATGATTAGGAAGACTATTGTAGATGTTTAAAGACTAGTTGTAAAATCAACAAACATTTATATAAAATCAATAATCATTTATATAAAAGCATTAAACATTCATATAAAATAGGTAAACATTTATATAAAACCTTTAAACATTTATACAAAATCAATAAACATTTAATTAATAAACATCTGTATAAAGTCAATAAACATTCAGATGAATATAAAATAACTAATAAGTCATTTTTTACAGTTCAGGTTTAATCATTACCAGTGTTATTAAAAATTGCTTCAGAGAATTTTCTATTGTTCGCTATTGGTAAATTTTAAAAAAACTAATTCATTCTATCATATCCACAGCTGTAGCTGGGCTATCATACTCCTATTGTATTGCTAGAGAAAGGAACAGTTATAAAAGGTTGGCATTTGTTTGGCCCAGAAATTTAATTAGCATATCAATCCCTAAAATAATACGATTTTGTGTAATCACTATATAATAAATATATATATGAGATATTGTTTGCACTTTTCCACTTGTGGTTATTTATTTATTTATTCAATAGTTGTACAATTACATTTATACTCATTCGAGCAACAGTAATAACAGCAACAGTGGTAACAGTAGCAGTTAGTAGTTCTAACAGTAATATAGTTACCGCTTTCTTGATAACAATTTGTAAATCACTTTGTTGAATGTAATCTAGTAGAGAGAGAATAAAACACTGAAATCATCCCCATTCCCAAGAATTCTCTGGATCTTGGAGGACTTAACTTAAAAAAGTCTCTAAACAGTATTTTGATATTTCATCTGTACCTTTATGTGGTCTTATAGTTAGAGATAGAGCTGAACTAACAGAATATGAAAATAGAGGAAAAAACCTTTATTAATCCTCAAAATGAAAAGACTGAATAACTTCAGTGATGGTTTGCTAATGCATATAATATTTTAATTACTTACAGTATCTTGTCTATACAATTGCAGGTAATGAGGCAAGCATTAATATTCTGTATTTTTAATTATTGAATTCCAAATAATATCAACAGCTTCATTACTAGTTCCAGAAAACCTAAAATATATTCCTGATAATACTCCTGCCATCAATCCCAGTTTTTTGTGAAAAACGGGATGTAACTATTTGAAACTATGTAAAGTGCAGGTTCCTGTATCACAAAAGTATTAAATTAAATAATGGAAAAGACCATGGTTGAGTAAGGTATATATTTCCTATAATACCAGTTGTTTGTCTGTACTTCTGTAGTTATCTTTTCTATAGTTTCCAGAGCCATAGAGAATTTGAAAAAAATATAGAATAAATGATATTGGTCTCAATACCATTCCTTCCATTGCCACCTTGTATTGGCAAGGAGCATCCACCACTTATCACCGCGCAACCCCTGGAGATCCCAGGGTCATGATGCATAAGTGTGATACTTTGTGTTAGTCCATGATACAATTATTAATCAACTAGCTTTTGCCAGCAGCTTCGCTCGCGTGAAAATGACGATTTTCCATACAAACTTGCATCCCCTATTTAAATCCCTTAGGGGTTGAATTTCGAGAAATCCTTCCTTATTCCTTGTCTTCATTATAAAGGGAACCTCTGTGCAAAGTTTCAGCTTTCTAGGTCCAAGGGTTTGGGCTGGGCGTTGATGAGTCAGTCAGTCAATCAGTCGACTGACTTCTCTCTTTATTTATATAGATTGGAGGTTCACCCAATACGGATAAAATATTTTGATAATTTAAAAACACCTAAGATTCCCTTCCACATTCAAAATCTGCTATCATAATATTACCTTTGGTATTTATGTATGTAAGTAATATCGAGTAAGTAACCATATATACTTAGATTCGCACCAATGCTTTTCAGAAATGTATGTAATAGCTTGAAAAAATATGGATGTATTTCTTATAATAGCGATTACTTACTACAGTGTGATTTGTTTCTACAAGGTGGTCTGTAACCTAAAGGCACTGGAAAATCATGAACAGCCACACTACATTATGCTATCACTCAGCATTGTTCTCACGTTGTCAAGTGTTTCACTACAAGGAACAGCAGTACAACAGTTTTACTACGGAGTCGTGTTGCGAACGTGCGATACCCGCGTCATTCGCGCCGCCGCCGCCGTCGAACAGCTCCGTCTTGACAGCGAGCGGCGCGTCCAGCTGCAGCCGGCAGTACGAGTCTAGCGCCGTCTGGCTGCGCACCTCCTTGATCACCTTCAGAATGTTCATCTTGGCCGACAGCTTCTCGTCGTCGCTCATGCGCCGTAACGACGGCAGCCAGGGACTGAAAGCGGTTACGGTTAAAGGTTAAGATACCTCAAAAATATACCGGTACCGGTTTAAAATAAAGGTTGAGCTATACCGGTACCTTTATAAATAAAGGTTGGGCTAAATTGTTATTTAACCCTTACACGATTTCGGTACCGAAATGAAGGCGCGGCGCGCGTGTGTGCGGTGGTAAACGTTAGAAATTGAGTATGTAGTTTATAATATAATCATGTGCAACAATCGGCAAGTGAACGACAGACAGAGTAGCGAGGCGGTGCGTCAAAGAAAACCCCTATTTATTAAGGTTTAGGTACCGCTACCGATACATTTATAACGGTTATGGTACTTCTACCGAAATATACCAGTATGCATTTCCAACGTCAAATTTCCACTACCGAAAAAAATTACTATATCGAAATATTTCGGTAACCCTTATTTAACGGTATGACGTCATACCGAAATTTAAAGGTACCGTAATTTTTGGGTAATTCAGTCCCTGACGGCAGCAGCGACATGAGGAAGTGCTGGTCCTCGTCCACGTGCTCGGGCGCGGGGGGCACGGCACGAGCGGGGGGCAGTGCCCTGCGCCTGCGCCGCGGCGAGGGGGGCGGTGGGGGCGCCTCCATGAGATAGGTAATCCTAAGTAATTAACGACTGCCATCGTAGTAGCTATGACAGACAAATAGTACGTAAAGTCCGTGCCGGTGAACACAGACTGTCACAGACGACTGAGCCAAGAGCCAACTGAGCGCCAATCGGGTTGCTCCGCTGATCCGCTCCCGATCGTGCGAACGCGCGCGGACTAGCTGCGGCACTTGTGACTTATGACGTCAATAAGACACACACAATCACACTAATTAGCATTTAATTTTTATTTACATATAAAGTACTTACCTACCTCCCGTCGGGGCTGCGGATTATCGAAAGAGCATAACGTGGCCTCGGCAAAAAGGGCGAAGAAGGAACATGGGTTGGTTTTTAGTCAGTAGAAGTCTGACACTTCCTTCCGCTCTACTTTTTTTTATGGAATTCCTAACCTAACCCACTACCGGGTTAGGATTTCGGGTCAGTAAAGGAATAATCCGTATTGTGGGCGGTGCTGTGCTGTTGACACTTCCTTTGTTTACCGACTTCAAAAAAAGGAGGTGGATCTCACATCAACACCAGTTCAGTAAATTTTTTTTTTTGAATAATAAAAACAAACCAAGTCAAGTCAAGTCATTGTAGGCTACGATTGACCTCACATGTCTAACAGCTTACCACAGGCTTCACCACGATGACGAAAATGTCGCGATGAACCTGAACCAGCTCTCCGCCACACAGAAACAGAGCGAACAGTGTTTTACGGTGTGCGGCGCGTCGACGGTCCACCTCGAAACTTGACTGATGATGAAACGTAGAGCAGGTATTCGAGTGCCTGCTAATGCACCGTACACCAGTACACCATGAACAGGGAAAGCTTGACAATGCCATAATCTGCTACGTACGCGGTACGTAAGGTACGAAACAGTCGCCAGCATGTTAGTGCATTCTGTACGTCGTCGCGAACAATTTTTGCAGGCTATCCGTACCAACATTCGATCGTCTTGTAATGTTGCATAGAGCTGTAGTGTACTACGGCATTTTCCCAATTTAAACTCACTTGAGAGTCTTCTTCAGACTTCTTGTGGGGTACAACATGTTTAGTACCACAACAATTGAAACTTTAAAACTCCGGCTAACAACCAAGATCCAAAACTTGCGCAATGTTCTATGTTCCGGGCAGCGTCGGGCTAATTTATTCATATTTATGTACATGTAGGTATATACCTACAAAGGACCAAATGGCAAGTAAAACGCAGAGACCTTCAGCTCGACGATATGGTGCTGATAAAGGAAGACCAGACGCCCCCTCTATGCTGGCGCCTAGGACGAGTTAGCAGACTGTTTCCTGGCTCCGATGGAATAGCCAGAGTCGCCGATGTCAACACAGCCAAGGGTACAATTCGTCGAGCACTCAACCGCCTCTGTTTACTTCCAACTACAAATGAATGATTGTTGAAAGCTAGAACTAGAGCTTTCAACGGCCGGGAGGATGTCTACGCCGCTGCTTGACCAATCATCAACGCTCGAGATCACGTCATGTCTGTGGCGCATCGGTTGACCAATGACCGCTCACGAATATAGCGTCATATTCAACAGCCAATCGTCGAAGCCGATTCTCACGCCATCGCAGCTATCAAGCGACTCCTCCGAACACCTTTTTTTCTAACTTAATATACAACGCCACATCGGCATCGTTCCAAAAATCAAAAATCCAAAATACTCTGTTAAATCGCTCCCCTTTTTTAATTAGTCGTTCCAAGTATCTGTTTGTAACTTGCCTAAACTATTAAATCGAATTGGAATTTGAATCCAACGTGTTTCTTTTGTTCCATCGCGAACAAAAAGTAATAAAAAGTAATATCCGTGGTGCTAGGCAACTGGGCTTATCCCAGTTGTATACGTCCCTGTGTGCCTATTGGCCTTGTTCTGTTCTGTCTCCTGCTGATATGGAGGGAAGTGGAAATTATGTTTTTTCCTACTCCTCCGCTATTCTTTTCTGATTAATTTCGTTGCGGGATCCAAGACAGTTAAATCGCTTCTCTGGGACTTCGTCGAGCTTCATTGTCTCGGCGCTTTTCTTGTGGTCGCCACTGTTGATTCTGGCTAACAGAAGTTACAGTGGTTTGGGAATAGTGTGGCGGGCTTGTCCCAAACAAAAAAAAAAAAAAAAAAAAAATATATACCTACGAGTACTCTACGTCCGAGTGCTCACACCCTTTTGAAGGAAATTCAAAACGCTTTGTTGACACTTCCCCTGACCCAAAGGCTGGCTTTGACCTTGGCCAGAGGCTAAGCGTTGCCATAAAACGTGGCAACGCTGTGACATTTTGACAGCGTTGAGGAGTTTTCGACACCATTGTTAGGGTTCCGTAGTCAATATGGAACCCTTATAGTTTCGCCATGTCCGTCTGTCTGTCTGTCTGTCCGTCCGTCCGTCTGCACTATATCTCGAAGACTATTATTAGTACTAGAAAGCTGTAATGCCGACAAAGTGCTAAAGTAAAATTTTGAAAATTATTATTTTTAGGGTATCTCCATCTCCTGTACACATTAAAGCGGGGATGTTTTTTTTTTAAATATGGCGAGTTTGCTCAAACAGTTTTTCGATTAGGAGATTAGTTTGTGAAATATTAAACTTTAATTAAACTGCTTTTGTTCAACTCAAGTGTGCCAACCTAAACCACCTATACGGGTTGTGTTTGTTGGGCGTGTGGAAAAATTCATGGTAGTCGCATGTAATATACCTAACGAAATTAAAAGGAAAACTATCACAGCTAAGTAGGCTTTACAAGTTTGCGAGTATTAGTCGACCAACTTATAAAATGTACTTGTATGAAATATTTTCCTATACATAATGTATGGGAACGCTGGTCTCAAAACTGCAAATGTAAGTTTGTTTTATTTTTTAACCGACTTCAAAAAAGGAGGAGGTTCTATGTTCGTGTGTATGTACTTTTTTTTTTGTGTATTTTACTTGACTATCCCCCATTTGTGGACCGATTCTCAAAATTCTTTTTTTATTTGTAAGAGTATACTCCTGAGATGGTCCCATTTTAATTTGGTGAAGAGCTGGTGCTGGTCTTCGGAGATATACAATGGAACTCTTCAAAAATAGACGGCAATGGCCTGATAGCAAAAAGCATGGACGACCTCCTGTCAAAACTTTCGCTTGGCGCTTGGATCAAGGGCCTGATTCAGAAGGCAGTACTTCTCGATACGGCCCGTATTGTGAGGAGGTTCCTGTCTCTGGAACCCTAACCACCGGTAGCTTGGACCCTGCTCCCGACACCGGTGGACTACTATTTTTTTTATATTTTTAAATGTTTTTTGATATCTTTGTTTAGCAAGTATTAAATTAGTATAAGAAAATAAATAAAGAGAATAATAATAATAAATTTTATTCAAAGTTAAGTTTGGTAAAATACAACATAAATCTTAAAAAAAAATAATCATAAGTAGGTATAACAAAGTTCGATGCCTGTACTAGGACTAGGATAAACCTGTATCACAGGCGATATGGCTTATAATACAATAAACTATTTGGACAATAGATTTCTAAGCAATATGTAACATTTTTAATACTAAAATAATTTGTTAATTTATACTGCTCTCAAAACGGTGAAGGAAAACATCGTGAGGAAACCGGCATGTCTTAGAACCAAAAAATTCGAAGACATGTGACATCTACCAATCCGCACTGGGCCCGCGTGGTAGATTATAGCCCATTCCCTCTCTAAGAGAGGAGGCCTGAGTCCCTGCAGTGGGAACATCAATGGGCTGTTGATGATACTGATAATAATATATATAATTTACTAAAACTCTATTATTTATTAGATTATAACAAAAACAAAGAATGTCTTATTAAACATGTAGGTACGTACATTTTATGTCAATTACGCAACCAGAATTAAATCGGTCAATAACAAATTGCAAAACAACTTTGTCACAACATTTTTGCAGCGGACAGGAATTTGCTAAAGACACAAAGATGGATAGTGGACTCGTTGAGTCAGGAAAATAGAAATGTAAAAAGTGTGGTATTGAATGACACACTAGGCGCCCTCATAATCTATTGTGATGAGATTAGATGTTGAGATGATGTGATGTTTAGATGTGTACAATACACATTTTTTTTTACGGATGTTACCTGATTTTGTGTGTATCGCGAATAACTTCGTCGTTTATGAACCAATTTTGATGATTCTTTTTTTATTGGAACGGAGATACTTCAAGAGCCACCATGATATGGAAACCAGGACCTGGTGATGGAATCCCAGAGAAATCGAGGGCAACCCTCAAATTTCATAGGCACGTATTACGTGTTTCGTGCTTTTTCTGACGTTATACAAGTATTCGCATCTAGCAGTCATCACTTCATGTTGATGAGCTTATTTAATATGATGGAAGGTACTACTCCTAAATGGTTAGGAGTTGAAAGCAATAATCAGGGAATCTTGAAGGTTAAGGGTTAGGTGTTATATATGTAAGTATTTCTATAAGATATTTAAAAAAAAAACTTTTTGCAAAAAAAAACAACCGACTTCAAAAACACCAAAAAGTGAAAAATAAACTTCAGAAGAAAAATCAGCTTCTGAAGTCGGTGGTAAAAGACGTGGCTCAAAAGGCTGCCATTCTTAAATGGGACTGGGTAGGACATGTCTGTCGCATGCCGAGCGAGCTGTGGGCCCGTAAAGCTCAGGGTTGGTGCCCTGAAACAGTGACACGGGGTCGCGGCAGACCACGAAGGAGATGGCGTGACGAACTCGATGTCTTCCTTGAAAATTGGATAGAAGTTGCACGGAATCGTGATCGTTGGAAGGAATGGAGGGAGGCCTTTGCCCTGCAGTAGGACAGTATGGGCTAGATATAATATAATAAAATATTACCTATGGATAGACATAACAGGAGTTAGTTAACTACCTTGAGGGACTCCTCGCGTCACCACCTGTATTACTAGGACGAGGTTGAGCTTTTTGTTTGAATTGAGCTTGAATTTGTATTGAGAATTGAGATCATCATTCATCCACATAACGGATGCGTACGGTAAGCTTTGCAGGAAATAGGCAGAGTTTGTATAGTTAGTATTCCACATTGCACTAGTTTGTTTAATGTAGTACCTACCTGGGGCACAGAAATCTAGAATTTTGGCTGGTAGGTACGGGGAAATTGCCACAATGTAATTATTGTCTCGAACAGATGTCAAAGTAGCTCACCGTCCCAGGTCAAACCGGTGCGCGGAGGTTAGTGAGTAACTCATTGAGACTTCCGCGAGACCTCGCGCAGGCGGGCGCGGGCGGACGAGTGCGGCGCGCGGCGTGCGGCGAGCGGCAGTCGGGCAGTGCCACTCGGCCACCGCCGCGGCCGCACGACTCACGCACGCCGGTTAGAGCCCCCCGGGCTGAACTGCGACGAGCGTCTCGCGCGCACTGCTTCTCGCACGCACCCGCCAACGACTTCCGAGACTGACTCGTGTTTCTGCAAAATCCCTCTTGGGAGACGAACACGATTCTACTCGAAACTTGACTGACCAAACTTTTAAAATCAACAAAGCCTTAACTGCGCCAAGTTCCGTCCGCGCCGGTCGACCATTTGACTGTTGTCATCAAACCGTCCAGCTCCAGCAGTGCACCGCTCAGGACCGAGCAGACTCGTATTGCCCCAACCGGGCACTGCTCGCCGCCTCATCGTCGATCACGTTTAAGTTAGTATCGATTGTGTTTACGTCGTCGTCAAAGCTATCAAGCTGTATTATACACAAGTGTGTAGTGGCGGATGGCGGTGCGTCTTCGCGCGGTGTCCGCAACTCCGCACTGCCACACTTTGTGTTGACGTCGCGGTCTCCGTGGCACCCGCCGCGCCGCGCCGCAGCCGTGGCCGTGGCTGCCGTGCGCTGCCACTCACTACACAATGTTTGTTTGACACAACTCATTAACTATCTAACAATATTAAAATCTTCATCTTCATATTTTTGTGCATGCCTTCCTTTGTCCATATCGGCTAAAGCATGTTTGTTACGCTGTTGTTGACGTCATTGACGATGGAATTGGTAACATTTCACATAGCAGAGAGTTTTACATACAGTATGACCTTGCTGTATTATGGCGTGGCCTAAGGCCAAAGCTGCATAGCACGCATTCTTTGCCAGTCGGTATAAAGTGGTAATGAGTTGGTGTAGATGGAAGGTGCCTTAGTAGTACGAAGAGTTGGGCTTATGTAGCATAGTCGCATAGACCAATGTGGAGGATTGGAATACCGTACGTGACCGTACTTTAATGATTATTACACACATGGAGACTATTTTACCTATTAATAAAGTATACCCACAGAGTCTGAAGAAGTGTGTACCTAATTGTGTACCTATGTTGATAATATGCCGCGGTAAGTGGTAGCCGTAGAGCACACACAACGAATTTGAGCGATAACGAGTGCGAGCAGCGATAACTTGCGCACCGTACTTCCAAGTCCCCAGCTGATGAATGTTTAGTGTATAGTTAGTACTGGTTGTGGTTAGTTCTCAACTAACTTATTTGACTACTGTATGAGGAGGAATCAACCCATTCCGTACGCGTAGTTGTCTTCATTCTAAATGATGGCGCCACGATGCGATGCAATCACCGCACCAGCACTCGAGCACTCGACCAATGCCTCATACATAGCTACTTGCTCCACGTGCACTAATGGGCTTGTTATGTGATTGACCATTACGTGTTATTAAACTAAATGGAAAAATATCTTTTTATTATATGATCACGTTGCATGGATTATTTAATAGTCAAACGAACTTACCTGTAAGTGAAGTTCGATGGTAATTATACTTCTTGTTGTATTGTCCGAAGATGATTAGGAAAACTCTTGTAGTCTCGGTTTAGTCAGCGACGCCATATACATAAGTTTAAAGAAAAAAGTTTCTTTCCGAACGCAACTGTCTCCTGTCATCTGCCTCTGAAACAAGCTTCATTAAGTTCATAGCAATTTATTGGTTTTACAACATAGGGTTCATGCTCATAATTATGACTATATAGCATGGAGATCCTGGGTCGGGTGGGACTAATCATCTTCGGACAATACAACAAGAAGTATAATTACCATCGAACTTCACTTACAGGTAAGTTCGTTTGACTATTAAATTATACTTGTTGTTGTATTGTCCTCGATGATTAGGAAAACTATTGTAGATGTTTAAAGACTAGTTGTAAAATCAACAAACATTTATATAAAATCAATAATCATTTATATAAAAGCATTAAGCATTCATATAAAATCAATAAACAATTATATAAAAACATTAAACATTCATATAAAATAAGTAAACATTTATATAAAACCTATAAACATTTATACAAAATCAATAAACATTTAATTAATAAACATCTGTATAAAGTCAATAAACATTCAGATGAATATAAAATAACTAATAAGTCATTTTTTGTAGTTCAGGTTTAATCATTACCAGTGTTATTAAAAATTGCTTCAGAGAATTTTCTATTGTTCACTATTGGTAAATTTAAAAAAAAAACTAATTCATTTTATCATATCCACAGCTGTAGCTGGGCTTTCATACTCCTATTCTATTGCTAGAGAAAGGAACAGTTATAAAAGGTTGGCATTTGTTTGGCCCAGAAATTTAATTAGCATATTATTCCTTAAAGTAATACGATTTTGTGTAATCACTATATCCTACTAATATTATAAATGCGAAAGTTTGTGAGGATGGATGGATGGATGGATGGATGGATGGATGGATGGATGTATGGATGTTTGTTGCTCTTTCACGCGAGAACGGCTGATCGGATCTGGATGAAATTTGGCACAGACGTAGATTATAGTCTGGAATAACACATGGGCTATATGTTATTCCCATAATAACTTAAGGGGGTGAGCAGTATTGCATTATCGATAATCCTCAACTGTTTTACAGTTTGATACTGGAAATACGAAATAACGCAAGGACATCGAGTGTGCTGTGCAATTTTTCACTTTATGCGCCTGGTGCGAGCGTTGCAAATCCAAGAGAAAGCTGAAGTCCCTTACGTCATTTCAAATTTTCGGTATCGAACCACAATCGAACTGTCAACTGTCATTATATATTAAAGTAGAAGGTATATTTCAAACTATTTATCACTGGTGTACGTAGTCTAACGGTACAGAGACTTACCTGCCAACAAAGGTACGCAAGTTCAAATCACAGTCAGTAACTACTTTTTGTGATTTTTAAAATGTTGAAAGATTTCGGAAAATGATAAAGATGTTCGCGAGTTCGATTCCCAATCGGTTTTCACTTTTTGTAAGGTATTTGTTTTCATTTCGATGCTATAATATGATTTTCAAATCAATTCAGAGTAGATTAATTCCACTTTTAATTTCAGAGTAGATTAAAATAATCTACTTTTAATTGTAAATACAATATTATAAATCTGTAGACGAAGAGTTTCTGTATATTGAACATTATTATTTAGAAAAAAAGATAAACATATGATTTAAAAAAAAAAAATGATTAGGGTTTTAGTTTTTGTTTCATTGTAATTGGTGCTCTCTATCAAAAGATTACGAATTTAAAGTGTTTAAGAAGAACTTATCATCATTAGGAAACAAACATGCAGCGACATCTATTGCACCATAACGGTACTAATTAATAAATGTGTTCACAAGATAACTTTTAAATCATCTTTTTCAAACAGTTACGATAGCAAAAGGTACTCTTGATTAGTTTAAATGACGCTGCTTTGAAAATCTACGTACTTTTTTGAAGGGTGGGAAATCATCAAATGACTCCTCCCGCTCTGGGCATAGCGGTAGGGAATGTCCAACTTCTACTGACTAAAAACCACCCATGTTCCTTCTTTGCATACCCTTTGTGCTGGGGCGCGATATCTCTTTCGAACAACCCGCAGCCCTGGCGAGCGGCGGCCCTTGCGGGCCCCTTCCATATTGCTGACATCTCTTTGAGGCGCGCGTAGAGCACGAACGCGCCGTCGACACGGCCTGTCGTCGACATAAGACGGGCGGACAGCGAGCTAGCCCACTACTTACCGTCCACAGGCCCGCGCTTACGGTGGCCGGAAGCCATCACGTGGCCCCCGACGCCCGGAGCGTCTCTTGCGGCTGGGACGAGAGGTTCTCTCTCTCTCACATTACGCCACTTCCTTCGCTAGCATCACTGCTTCGCCGAAGGAGGCGACGGCGTCCCATTCCCTCTCGCCCCGCACCATGGCTTGAACCAGGGCCGGACGCGAGAGGTCGCCGCCGCCGATCGCCGCTAAGAGAACACGACGAGGCTCAACCCAAGCAAGGCAGACCTCCGCGGTGTGCTCCACCGTGTCCTCCGGCTGATCCTTGCAATGGTAGCATCCGGGCGTTTCCTTCCACCTGATTCGATGTACCTCCCGAAACAACTGTGTCCGGTGAGGACCTGCGCCAGACGGAAGGTGGGAGGGTGCCGTGGTGCCTCTCAAGCCACTTCTCCGAGTTACCACCACTGTGCCCTGCACGGGGTTGCCACAGTCGCTCTCTCCATGTTGCCATGAAATCACATCGTCGGTCTGTCCGCCAAGCGGCAATATGCCGCGGCATCGGAGTTACCCCCAGTGTAGTGCCTCCGCGCGCCATTCATGCAGGAAACTACATAGCCTAAGCCCTATAGCGGGTGTTTGCTTCCCATGCATTAAATGGCAGTTTAACTTCATCTTCGACAGATGACATTGTTCATTTGACACCATTTTCTGAATTGCGGTGTTAATATTTGTCGTGAATAGTCAACAAATACAAATTGACCGGTACACAGTAAGAAAAACAGCAGTAAAAACTTTAAAATAAAAACCTAATTAAAATTAGATAAGACCCACGACGTAAATTAATTTGTTCAGTGCGGGAATCGAATACAGGACATGCAGCGCCACATGGCAGAAAACGCTGAGACACTGCGCCAACCGTGCCGTCTTATCGCTGTGGCTTCCTCGGGCATTGCTGCAACTTTGCTTAACAATGGCCAGATTGCACTTTCCGTTTACAAATTGCCGCTGAATCTTACCCCAACTTGCAACATCACCAAAAATCTGCGACTGGCCATGGAACATGTCTTTGCAAAATATAAGCTACTTTAAACAGGAGAGAGCCACCTGAAATTAAATGTAGATGCGAAAATTCCATTTTCCGAAAAGTTTTCCCATCAAGTGCCAAAAGAAGATGAACTTACTATGCACGGTTTTCTTAATTTGAGAGGTTAATATAAATAATGAAGAGTGGTTGTGTAAGAGGGCTGTCACCAAAGAACAAGGCATTTGTTTGTACATTTTGAGAAATAAGTTAAGGTACGGTTACGGTTTTTAAGCCATCGTCGTCTCAACTCCATTTCATTTTGATTCAAGCCGCTGCCGCTCATAATGACAGCGCCCATAAGGACGCCTTTTGTAATCATTACCCACATCATCACATTTTGACCCAGCCGTCAGGTCTCACATATAAAATAACATTACCCCTTAATCCCGAAAGAGTTAGGCAGTGGTGTACCTAATCGTAAACCCACATTTCGCCAGTAATGTTCAAGTGCCATGTAATAGGGGGCGTTTGATGTCTATAGGTATAATATTGCCATCGACCGGGCACGAAAACCACGCTCCGTGGCTTCTACTATTGCGAAAACACTTTGCAATCAAACCCCGGACCTCATCCTCAGTAGTTGCACCTGAGACCACTCTATCAACGAGAAAGTCACACAACAAAATTTCCACGTGAACGAAGTCGCGGGCATCAGCTAGTAATAAATATATATTAGAGATATTGTTTGCACTTTTCCACTTGTGGTTATTTATTCAATAGTTGTACAATTACATTTATATAATAAGTTGGTGCAAACATAAACTCATTTGAGCAACAGTAATAACAGCAACAGTGGTAACAGTAGCAGTTAGTAGTTCTAACAGTAATATAGTTACCGCTTTCTTGATAACAATTTGTAAATCACTTTGTTGAATGTAATTTAGTAGAGAGAGAATAAAACACTGAAATCATCCCAATTCCCAAGAATTCTCTGGATCTTGGAGGACTTAACTTAAAAAAGTCTCTGAACAGTATTTTGATATTTAATTTTCATCTGTACCTTTATGTGGTCTTATAGTTAGAGATAGAGCTGAACTAACAGAATATGAAAATAGAGGAAAAATCCCTTTATTAATCCTCAAAACGAAAATACTGAATAACTTCAGTGATGGTTTGCTAATGCATATAATATTTTAATTACTTACAGTACTTATCTTGTTTATACAATTGCAGGTAATGAGGCAAGCATTAATATTCTGTATTTTTAATTATTGAATTCCTAATAATATCAACAGCTTCATTACTAGTTCCAAAAAACCTAAAATATATTCCTGATAATACTCCTGCCATCAATCCCAGTTTTTTGTGAAAAAAGGGATGTAACTATTTGAAATTATGTAAAGTGCAGGCTTCTGTATCACAAAAGTATTAAATTAAATAATGGAAAAGACCATGGTTGAGTAAGGTATCTATTTCCTATAATACCAGTTGTTTGTCTGTAGTTATCTCTTCTATTATAGTTTCCAGAGCCATAGAGAATTTTTGAAAAAAGTATAGAATAAATGATATTGGTCTCAATACCATTCCTTCCTTTGCCACCTTGTATTGGCAAGGAGCATCCACCACTTATCACCGCGCAACCCCTGGAGATCCCAGGGTCATGATGCATAAGTGTGATACTTTGTGTTAGTCCATGATACAATTAATCAATTGGAGGTTCACCCAATATGGATATAATACTCGTATTTTGATTATTTAAAAACACCTAAGATTCCCTTCCACATTCAAAATCTGCTATTGTTATGTACTTACTTGGTTCAATTCAAGATGACTGCCTGGTCGTTGCACTTGCTTTGCGATACTTGATTTAGGCGGTAAATTCAAATGTCACACTGTCATTGTCTCTTCCTATTTACTTAGATATGTAATACACCACATGCCTTCCCCCATTGTCTTAATTTAAAGTTCACTACTATTTTAACCTAACTATCTACTATTTACATTATTTTACATTTGTTTTATTTTAGTTATTTTGTAAACTATCCCCCTCGTATGTTACCACTGCATTTGCTGGTATGCCTAGTAGGTCACGCATTTCGTTGTTAGGTCCTGGAGCTTCATTCGAATCGCGTCGTCTCAGTTGGTTCACATGTCTTGTAACTATTGGTCCATCTAATATCTTTACTAGGAACCGAACCGGACCTTTGATCCTAAAGATCTCTCCTTTAACCCACTTCTCACCTCTTGAATAGTTGCGTAGCCATACCTTGTCTTGTAGTCTAAATGCTCTTACTGGTACTTCCATGTTGCTTTCAATCTGTCTTTCAGCAATCGGTTTACACGAAAAGGGATGTATCATGTCAAAACGTGTTCTGAATCGACGTTTATTCAGCAATTCTGCCGGTGATTTATCCGTAACAGAGCTTGGAGCTACCCTCAAATCAAACAGCAGCCGTGGTAGAATTATATCAATATCTGTCCCAGTCAAACTTTGCAATTTCCTTTTGACAGTTTGCACAAATCTTTCAGCTTGACCATTTGAGGATGGAGAATACGGTGGTGTCAATACATGTTTTATGCCATTACATTTCATGAAATTTTTGAATTCTTCTGAAGTAAAAGCTGTTCCATTATCTGATACTAGCACTACAGGCAACCCTTGTTCAGCAAAAATTTGTCTCAATGCTTTAATGGCACTTTCACTTGATGTTGATCTCACAATTTTCACTTCTGGACATTTCGAATACGGATCTACCACAAATAATTCCTTTGATCTACTGGTCCGGCAAAATCGATATGCAAGCGTTGCCATGGGTTAGAAGGAGTAATCCAAGAATGCGCTGTGCTACTTGGCATGTTTCTATTTACCAGACAACTGTCACAATTTGCTACTAACGCTTCAATCTCATGATCCAACCCTGGCCCCCAGAAATAGCTTCTTGCGATTGATTTCGATATCACTATACCATCATGAGTTTCATGTAAAGCTTGTAACATATACTCTCGCATTGGTGGCGGTATAACTACTCGAGTGCCCCATATTATGCAGTCATTTGTAACTGACAGCTCTTTTCTCTTCAGCCAGTATAATTTTAAATTACTTTCGGTTACAGTATCAGGCCATCCATGTAATATCCAGAATCTCACTTTCGATAGAATTTCATCTCGACCAGTCTCTTGTGCAATATCTTTTGCTGAATACTGTACTGCACTTGGTGTTTCTGACAGCAACAAAATGTCTTCCACATCCTCAATATTTTGTTCCACCTCTTCATTCTCTATTGGCCATCTACTGAGAGCATCCGCATTTCCAATACTAGTACCACATTTATATATCAACTCATAATCATGTGAGTTTAGTTTCAATACCCATCTCATCATCCTCGGGGACAAAACTTTTGGAATAGCCAAAAATCCCAAGTAATAGCTTATGATCTGTATATATTACTATATGTCTTCCGTACACATACTGATTGAATTTATCCAAACCGAATATGATAGACGCTGCTTTTTTATCAATTTGAGCATAGTTACGTTCTGACTTTGATAAAGTCCTAGATCCCATTGCAATAGGCTTTTCGGAACCATCATCCATAACATGGGATAACACGGCTCCTACCCCATATTCTGAAGCATCACATGTTAATGTAACCTTCCTACTATTATCAAAGTGTACTAATGTGTCTTTACTTGATAATAAGGCTTTGGCCTTTTGAAATGCTTCTGCTTCTATTTTACCCCACTTCCATAAGGCACCTTTATCTAGAAGTCTATGCAGAGGCTCTAATAACGTAGCTTTGTTCTTCATAAACCTGTCATAAAAATTCAGCAATCCTAAAAAAGCTCTTTAACATTCTTAGGGCAACTAGCATTTTCAATTAATCTGATTTTTTGGTCACTAGGATGAAAACCGTCTTTGTCCACTACATATCCTAAGAATTCAACTTTATTTGTTGCAAACTCACACTTCTTACGATTCAGCCTTTTTTTTTTTTTTGGTGGGTGGAAAATCATCGAATGACCCCTCCCGCTCTTGGGCAGAGCGAAGGGGAGTGTCAGACTTCTACTGACTAAAAACCGAACCCATGTTCCTTCTTTGCCCTTGCGCCGAGGCCACGTATACTAGTACAAAAATCCGCGGCCCCGACGGGTTACGATTCAGCCTTAGTCCCACATCTGGGAGACACATTAATACCTTTTCCAGTCTTTCGTCATGTTGTCTCTCATTACCACTTATTAACATATCGTCGAGTAGCACCGTTACTCCTTTAATGCTTGCCAATGTTGTTGCCATAACCCTTTGAAAAATACCTGGGCACGCCTTTAAACCATAAGGTAATCTCTTCATTTAAATAAACCCTTTAATGTATTAATAGTCAAAAGCATACCTGTTTCATCCGATACTTTTAGTTGTGTGTAAGCCTCTTTCAGATCTAATTTTGTAAAAATTACTCAACCTGCCAGTCTGCCACCTCTGATAAACACTCGTTAATTGTTGGTTGAGGGTATGTAGGCATCCGTTTCAGAAGCCAAATTCACAGTCAATCGGTAGTCTCCACACAACCGAATACTCGCATCACGTTTCACTACTGGCACTACAGGTGTTGCCCAGCTTGCATATGCTATTGGTTCCAGTACTCCAACACTGACTAGCCTATCTATTTCTTCACAAACTCTATCTCTTATCGCAAATGGTACTGGCCTGCTTCTCATGAATATTGGCTGTACATCTTTCTTGCACTTAATTACCACTTCAGGTCCTTTGTATTCACCAAGTCCTTCAAAAATTTCTTTATATTTTTCTAGCAATCCATTCAGAGATTCATCCATACTTTGTAAGGAATTTATATAATTTAAACCTTCAACTGATATTCCCAGAGCCTTAAACCAGTTTCTGCCAAGGAGGTTACCTCGCCCCTGTCCAATAATTATTTGCAAGTAACCTTTGAAGTTTTTATGTTCAATAAAAACATTGGTCTTGCCATGCACTTTCACCTTAGCATCAGTCCAGGTGTGTAAGTTTAACTTACACTCTTGTAACTGCAATCCGTTGGGCCAAACTAATTCTGCTTGCTCACGTGACATAATGGTATACGAACACCCTGAATCCCCCTCAAACTTGATTAACTTCTTGTTCATATAAAGCTCTGTAAATATTGCTGGTTCACGGTGTGCACCTCCCACACAATATATTCCATTCATAAATTCCTCTTCCCTTGCTTGAATCTCTTTGACATCACCTGTGCGACTATTATTTTTTTTACACATTTTAGCTATGTGGCCTGACTTATTGCACGCATTACATTTAGCAGTGATAAACTTACATTTATGATACAAGTGGTTTCCTCCACATCTGTAGCAGTACAACTTCTTCTAGTCCTCTCCTACAACGTTTACCTCCATTGGATCCGCCTCACTACTGCTGGTGCCCGCCGTGCATGCGATCGATGGTTCCTCACTGATCGGTATTTTTAGTGTTTTTAGGTCTTCTACACATCTTTCTGCTTGCAGTGCCAACTCCACAGCAGTTGCATAAGTCAGATTAGACTTTTTTAACAAACTCTCTTGTAGTTTAATATTACTTACCCCACAGACTATCCTATCTCTTAGGGTCCTTTCCAAATCAATAAAATTGCAAAATCTACACATTTTGCTAAGCGTTGCGATGTAATCTTTGATCGGTTCGTTTTTTCCTTGCTTCCTAGTGTGAAATTTATACGATTCTACTATCTCATTTGGTTGTGGACTGAAGTGGTCATCTAGTTTTTACCCGACTGCGGCGAAGCCCAAAAGGAGGGTTATGTGTTTGTTACCCGACTGCGGCGAAGCCCAAAAGGAGGGTTATGTGTTTGACGTGTATGTATGTATGTATGTATGTCCGTTTCTTTGTTCCCTCATAACTCCTAAACGGATGAAGGGATTTGAATGAAATATACGTCGTTAGATTTGTCTTGATAGCGCGAGTGTTATAGGCTACATTCAAATTAAAAACAAAGTAAAATTGCGGATTTTGGGGGCCAAATCGCGGAGTTCAAAAAAATATTTTTTTCCAATGCAGTAGGGTAGGGTCCGAGTAGGGTATCAAAATAAAGGGTTTTAAATGGAGATTACAAAAATATATAACACTTATATGTTTTAAAGAAATCCAAAGTGACAAATCCTATAAACAAGCACAAAAATTAAATCATCTGCGAAGAATTTTACGCGACCAACGAAAGAACAAACACAAAAGAACTAAAAAATTGGAAATAAAAAAGTAGTTAAAAAACTAAAAACCCGACTGAAAAAACTTAAAAGCAAAAAACAAGCTCATTTTAAATTAAATAAACAAAACTTGGAACCAGGCGGGGTTCATTTGAATATTAAATTATGAAATGAAAAAAATAGAACCCCGCCTGCTTCCAAGTTTTGTTTATTTAATTTTAAATGTGCTTGTTTTTTGCTTTCAGTTTTTTCAGTCGGGTTTTTTTTCAACGTCAACTAACGTAACCTCACTCAGTCTTGGGAAATATTAAGGATTTTTTTAGGCGAAGAATACGGCTTTTTGCTTGTTTGGTTCCGTTGTCCCATGTGCTAACAAGAAATATCCAAACCTCTCTTTATACGACTCCCAATCCCCAGTTTTTATATCAAACTGTTCAAACCTAATATCAGCCATTTGTTTAAACGTTTATCACTACTATTTCACTGATTTTATAAATTATTTCACGATTTTTTCTCGTCGCCACTGCTATGTATGTACTTACTTGGTTCAATTCAAGATGGCTGCCTGGTCGTTGCACTTGCTTTGCGATACTTGATTTAGGCGGTAAATTCAAATGTCACACTGTCATTGTCTCTTCCTATTAACTTAGATATGTAATACACCACAGCTATCATAATATTACCTTTGGTATTTATGTAAGTAATATTGAGTAAGTAACCATATATACTTAGATTTGCACCAATGCTTTTCAGAAATGTATGTATTTGCTCATCATATAAATGAGTATGATAATGTATCCATTATGTACTATACCTATGTTTAATAAGTAAAAATTTTGATTCTGTAGTTATATTTTCAATTCTTGAAAAATTTCACTATCTAGTAAATGACTGACTGAACACTTTAGCCCAGAAAAATGGGGCAGCACTCAATTTTGATATGAAAAAACTGAGCTGAATCTACAGTTCATAGTCTATTAGCAATCTATGGGTCACACCATATTCCCCACCATGCGGGAGAAGCATCTGTGAATATTTTTATTAACTCAAGAGAACTGGCTATGTTTATAGACCACGCCAAATGATATGATATATTCATTGCAGTGTTTATATCATAATTATCATAAGAACAAACTGGCAAAAAAGAGGGTGTACTGTTAGGTACCTCTCTGCCTAATCCTTCGGGGATTATAACAGGTGTGATGTTAGTTTACCATAACCATCTCTTAGAACAAGGTATTTGTTCCATTCGAGTTTCTTAGTGAATAGAATCCTATAGTAATGGCTGGACAATATTAAAGTTTTAAAACCTTAAAAACAATTTTAATTCGACTTTTTATCAATAAATTCTAAATTATTTCTTTTCTCTTCATTGATGTTAAGGCTTGTCTTGACTTGTTAAGCTAAGTGAATAGTATTAAGAAGTAAACCTAGAAGTTTACAGTGTCGGATGGGTATGAAATCACATTTCTCTTTGGTTCTGATGATTGCATGTTTTCTAATCATTATACATACATCTCTTAAAAAATTAAGAGGCCTCTCTAAGGGTCCTTTGAAACCTGTAATGGGTTTCAATGTTTTTGTTATTTATGTTTATGGGGCTGAACATAATATTGAAAACATAGCATTTGCCTTGTCTCATGCAATAAGCATCCAATCCAATGTGACAAGAAAAACCATTATTCTGTAAAAATTGGTATACTGTTGTATACTAGGTCATCTCCAAGTAAACAAAACATATGTAATGCTTTTTACATAAAAAACGGAAAGTTATATTTTTGTGCCTTTGACAAGGAAAAAATGGTAAGCAAAATTGTTTTTGTAAACATGTTTTTGGGTAACAAAATTCCATTGTTATGAAAGCAATTCACTTCTCTATTTCAGATACTATCTGAATTAATTCAAGTATAGAGATTTTATCATCTAGAGGAGTATAACTCCATCACCACCATCCAATTAAGTTTTAAAAATGTATTGTTAATTTTAGGAGCATTTGCTCTGGGCACCCGTGCTCTCTCTAGGAGTGAATTTTATGCTACACTCATCTTTAATCCTCAACCTGATTTATTTATAGATTTTTCTGAGATTAGTTTCTCAGCTTCTTCACCCAAAATATGTGTTTCCGTCTATGAATGCAACAAACTCTTTAATGTCTTTGTTGTTTACCAACAATAAGAGCGATCTGTGTCCCCTTGCTTGTATCTAAATGTATACACACACATAACAGAAGCTTCATTCAGCTTCTTCATCATCATCATCGGTCTATAATGTTCCCACTGTAGAGACTCAGGCCTCCTCTCTAGGAGAGGGATGAGCTATATATAATCCACCACACCAGCCCAGTGCGGGTTGGTAGATTCAGCTTGTATGTAATGTATGTAAATCTTCTCTTCTTTCTCTGGGTGTATATCCACTCAAAGTATTTCAAGAAACTTGAATACATAATAATTATTTCTATGGTACTTACTTCATTTAATTCTTGATCTGCATTTTCAACTTCTATTGTGGTTATCCATATACCAATTCCGGGCAATCATTCTCAACCGATAACGGGAGGATATTTTCTAATCACTGTGGAGGTACAATTTTACTGTCTTCACCCACATAAGGTGACCTCCTTATAAATGGTATTTTACCTTCTCGAAGAAAAACATAATGCATGTTGAAGAACAACATTACACATAAATAACCATGTAAGTTCCCAAAAAACTTCCCGTGAAGGTTATTATATAACAGTCAACCACGTGTACTCCCACAGAGCACCCAGTGAAGGTTGCCGAGTTCTCGACATAGCCTTTTAGACCGCGTACGCCCCCACAAGACGTCCCTGGCCAGGCAAGTCGTCCATAATGTATCCATTTTGGACTTCATAGTCCGTTGCAAGTCGTTCACTTTCCTTGCAGGTTATAATAGAACAGTCAACCGCGTGTGTTCCTACAGAACACCCCCCAGGTTGCTTACGGCATTGCCGGTGTAGGCCATAGGGCCAGGCAAGTTGTTCATAATGACTTTGGACTTCATAGTCTGTTGCAAGTTCCAACGGAGCGGTCTCAGGTCATGTTAATAGCCAACAAGGGCAAACATTTTAAACTCTCTGTACTCCGATTATTGCCACATAAATAACAGAGCTTTAGGCTTTTGATTCCAATTCTTCAGCAGTAGGCAAAAAACGAATTAAGGTTGTAGAATATTATGTTATCTGTGACATCAATCATATTATAGAATATTATCTGTGGTTTTTATTAAACAGATAGACTCACGGATCTCGAGCATCACCACACGTCCGCTCAGTGTTTTAATTAATATTCCCCAATCCTGGAGTCCCACAATCCTCTACATGGTGTCAGAAGTTTATTCGAAACCCAGAAGAAACAAAGAAAATGCCGGAACAGGTACAAAATATCATTCTAGCTAATAACTTAAAGCCGTTAGTTGTAAATGGCGGCAAAGATGGCAAAAATGCTGCCGAGTCATGGAAGCTGTGGAAACAAAAATTCAAAATCTTCTTTGAAGCAAATGATTTACAGAAGGTCTCAAAGTCAAAACAAATTGCTATATTGTTAAATTCTATCGGTGATGAAGGCCTAGATATTTATAATTCTTTCAATATTCAAAATGAAACGGACGAAACGATAACGACTATTATTGAAAAATTTGATGTAAAATTCAATCCATGCAAGAATGTCACTGTTGAGCGATACAATTTCTTTACAAAGTACCAAAATAGCGAATCATTGGACGAATATGTAACAATTTTGAACAATTTAGCATCAGGCTGCAAGTTTGAAAATTTGAAAGAGTCGTTGGTAAAGGACATGTTTATCATAGGAATAAAGAATACTCAAATAAAGGAACAAATATTGCAAAATCAAGACATAACGAATGTTGACGAAGCTGTTCAATTTGCAAAAAATATGGAATTGTCACAGGAAAGGTCTAGAAAATTACAGAATGGAAATGAAGCTAATAATAATTCTAGTACACAAGTGCAATCAATTCGTCAAAGCAGAAGTACATATTTCAAGAACCAGCCATCAAAAAGAGAAAATTCAAAGAAAAGGTCAATAACTCCATACAGAAAATCGTTGGAAAATAGAAGTTCTAGTCAAAATCGATATATGTCCAGTCCAGCACAATCTTTTTCAGCCAATTCCAAGTCCAATAACAATATTAGAAATAATTCTAACTGTAACAGATGTGGTCAGCTGCATAGGTACAAGTGTCCAGCACAAGGCAAAATCTGCAATATATGTAAGAAAATGAACCATTTCGCCAATTACTGTTTCTACAAAAATCAAAATAGCAATAAGAATGTAAGTACAATTAGTAGTTCTGAATGTATACAAAAATTGCATAGTCATGAATATGATATTCATGGTAATATTATTCTGGATTACCCTCAAAATGATTTTATTATTAATTCAATTAATTGTAATTCAAATTCACAAAATTGGAAATTAGAATTGAATGTTCATGGCAATATTATAAGATGTCAAATTGACACAGGTGCGGATATAAATGTAATTTCACTAAATACTTTAAAAAGTTTAGAAAATATGTGTAAGAAAAATTTTTTCATTGAAAAGTCAAACAAAAAAGTATTTTCATTTGCAGGTCAATTGATTGAAAACTTGGGTTCTGTCAGACTTGAATGTTCTTTTGATCACAAACTATTCAAACCAATCAATTTCATAGTTGTTAAATGTAACTGTTCTACAATTTTGGGTTGGAGGACATGTGAAGAATGTGGCATTGTAAAACGTATTTTCGAACTATCCCAAAACACTTCTAAGATAACCACTAACAAAGAACAAAGGTCAGTACAAATACTTCTTAACAAATATTCAGATACTTTTGAAGGATTAGGTTGCTTACCAAATAGTGTTAATTTACAAGTAGATACAACCGTCACACCAAAGATTTGTCCAGTTAGGAGAATACCATATGCTCTACAACAAAAACTCAAAAATGAATTAGACCGAATGGTGCGACTACAAGTCATAGAAAAAGTTACTAAACCTACTGACTGGGTAAATTCCATAGTACCTGTGGAAAAACCCAATGGTGACTTACGTATTTGTCTAGATCCTAGGAACTTAAATAAAGCCATAAAAAGACCTCATTTTCCATACCCTACATTTGATGACTTGCGGTCAAAGGTAGTGAATGCGTCAATATTTTCAAAGTTAGATGCTAATTCAGGTTACTGGATGCTAAAATTAGATCCAGAGAGTAGTGATCTTTGCACTTTCAACACACAGTTTGGCAGATATAAATTTTTAAGACTTCCTTACGGAATAAGTTTAAGTGGTGAAATTTTTCATAGAGTAATGTCCGAGTTACTTGGGGAACTTCCAGGTGTTATTATATTTGTCGACGATATATTGGTATATGGTTCTACGCAAAGTGAACACGATGAAAGATTAGAAAATGTTTTAAAAAAAGCTAAAGAAATCAATTTAAAATTTAATAAATCAAAATGTCAGTTCGGACAGTCTGAAGTTTCGTATGTGGGTCATGTTTTTAACAAAAATGGTATTTCGCCAGATACGTCAAAAATCGAAGCTATAATGAAAATGCCAAGACCAGAAAACATAAAAGATCTTCAACGATTTCTTGGTATGATAAATTACCTTGGATCATATATACCTAACTTAGCTCACGAAACTACTTTACTTAGAGAACTCCTTAAAAAACAAAATATGTGGCAGTGGACTCCTAATCACGAAAAACAATTTACTAAATTAAAATCTCTTATTTGTCAATCACCTGTCCTAGTACATTATGATGTAAACAAACCTGTACGATTGTCAGTAGATGCTTCAAAAAATGCAGTTGGAGCAGTAATTTTTCATGGACAAAATCCTATTGCATATGCATCTAAAACTTTAAATAAGTCTCAGGAAAACTATGCCCAAATAGAAAAAGAATTGTATGCTATAGTTTTTGGTTGCAAGAAATTTCATCAATATATTTATGGAAAAACAACTTATGTTGAAACTGATCATCAACCTCTTGTAACTTTGTTCAAGAAATCACTTTCTGATGTCCCACCTCGTCTTCAAAGAATGATGATAGCTATACAGTCATATGATCTTAACGTTTCATATACAAAAGGTACTGAAATGTATGTCTCTGATACTTTGTCTCGTGCACCCATATCAAAAACTAATATAGAAAAATTTAATTTTGATGAGTTGGATAGTAATATAGTTTGTCAAGTAAATTTACTAACTTCTAATTTGGCAATTATTAAAGAAAAACAAGAAAAAATCATGTCTCATACAAAATCTGATATGTCACTCCAAAAACTAAAAGAATACTTTATGTCAGGATGGCCTAATTGCAAGCAAAAATGTGATTCAATTGTTTTACCCTATTGGAACATTAGAGATGAGATTCATGTTGTAAATGATCTAGTTTTCAAAAATCAGTCTGTCATTATACCCAAATCTCTACGTTCTGAAATTCTCTCAATTTTACATGAAGGACACATGGGCATAGAAAAAACTAAAAATCATGCCCGTGGAACTGTTTTTTGGCCTAATATTTATCATGATATTGAAATGAAAATAAAACAATGTGAAACTTGCATGACATTTAGTTCAAATAAAACAAAGGAAACTTTATTATCTCATGAACAACCTTCTTTACCATGGCAAAAAGTAGCTACAGATTTATTTGATTACAAAAGTAAAAAATATTTAATAGTTGTTGATTATTATTCAAATTACATCGAAATAGCACATTTAAATCAAGATTCTAGAAGTTATACAGTCATTAATCAAATCAAGTCAATTTTTTCACGACACGGTATTCCATTGCAATTAGTAAGTGATGGTGGCCCTCCATTCAACTCTCATGAATTTCAAAATTTCACAAAAGACTGGGATATTCAACATATCATGTCAAGTCCTCACTTTCCTCGATCAAACGGTCTTGCGGAAGTATCTGTAAAAATTGTCAAAAATATTCTCAGAAAATGTGAACAGTCAGGTACAGACTTTTATATTGGTCTGTTACAATACAGAAATACCCCAAGAGGTAATCTCAAATCACCTTCAGAATTACTTATGTCAAGAAAACTGAGAACAAAATTGCCTACTACAACAAGTAATTTAAAGCCAAAAGTAGTTCAATTTTCAAGTCATTTAAAAAATAAGTCACAAAACTTGGAAAATAGAAAATTATATTATGATAGAAATGCTGTATCTCCTCAACAATTTCAGTCAAATGACATAATATTTTTCAAGAGAAATCCCAAGGATGCAACATGGTCTAAAGGTGTTATTTTATCAAAAACTAACTTTCCAAGATCGTACTTAGTCAAAGATAGTAATGGGACAATCTATAGAAGAAACACACATCATATTAAGCTATTTAAGTCAAATCTGTCACAGTCAAAGTCACAAAATAGTTATAAATCGTCACAGTCCAAGGAAAATACCAAAAAAATATTGGAAAATAGCAATGATAATGCTAATCATTCTGGTCACAAGTCGTCCAAGTCTTATAATAAATCGAATCAAAAATCATACAAGTCAAGTCTGATAGAAAAGGAGGATACAGAGAGGCATCATTATTATATTCCTGAGTATCTATATTGTAGAAGAAAAAGTAATGAGGAACAAATTGTAAATTTTGATGATTCTTATGCATCTGCCGAGTCAAGTCAGTCATCTAATGATGAAAGTCCAATACAATTGGATAAGTCAAATGTAATGAATAAAAGTAGGATACAGTCTCCTATATTTGTAGAAGTTAATGATGATGTACAAAATAATGAATATTTGTCAGAAAATGAAATGTTAAGTCAGTCACAGTGTGATAGTCAAGACTTACCTGAAATGTTAGATATAAGTATAAGTTCAAATACACCGGAGTTAAGATACTCATCCAGAGGGAGATTATTAAAGTCAAGAAAAAGACTAGATTTATAAAAATGAATGTAAATTTATTATGTCAATTTAATGAGTCAATATAATTCAATTTTAAGGTTATGTATCTAATTTGTCCTAATGTTTATTTACGTTAGAGAAATGTCATTAACGTCAATGTCAAGTCATGTCATAAGTAGTCAATGTCAAATTTATGTCAACTAACAAATTCAGTGTTGCCTTTATATTTTTAAGAAAGGGCATGTAGAATATTATGTTATCTGTGACATCAATCATATTATAGAATATTATCTGTGGTTTTTATTAAACAGATAGACTCACGGATCTCGAGCATCACCACACGTCCGCTCAGTGTTTTAATTAATATTCCCCAATCCTGGAGTCCCACAATCCTCTACAAAGGTAACACAAATGGAGCCATTTTGGTTTCTTACTTCTAGCACTCAAAACAGAGCTTGCATTTTATGCGCTTTCTGCAATATCTGTAATATCTTCAGTAGCTTCGACTTTGGTAACACCAACTTTATTTTCCCATTTCAACGTTAAAATAAGACTTAAAAACCTAAAAAAAAATAATTGGAAAGAATGGCGCCGGTATGACATTAAGGTTGATGTTCCAGGGTAGCCCGCGAAATTCAAATTTTCTTAAGTTTTTTGCAATTTGCAGGCAAGTGATAGGTTGTATGTTGATGAACATTTGATTCGCGGCTGTAAGACGTATGTAGTTACATAATTATAATCATCGAAATCATTAATACAACCCTCCGAGCTCATAAAGGTGTAAAAATGACTTTTTACAAGGTCAAAGTCATTCCGGAACCTTTATGAGCTCGGAGGGTTGTATTAGTGATTTTGATGATTATAATTCTATAACTACAATTGTCTTACAGCCGCGAATCAAATGTTCATCAACATACAACCTATCACTGGCCTGCAAATTGCAAAAAACTTAAGAAAATTTGAATTTCGCGGGCTGGTTGGAGGATTCACCTTAAATCCGAATGAAGCTAGTTTCATAGGCAGATGACAGGAGACAGTTGCGTTCGGAAAGAAACTTTTTTCTTTAAACTTATGTATATGGCGTCGCTGACTAAACCGAGACTACAATAGTTTTCCTAATCATCGAGGACAATACAACAACAAGTATAATGTTACTATTAATATCATAAACGGGATATTGGGATAATGTTGAATAGTGCCAATACCAGTGCGACGAGTGCCTCTCAACGCTACTCGCTATAACAGAATGTGCTGCAAGCTTGAGAGCTCCTAACGGCGCGGACATGCAACGAAAACAAAATAGCATGGCGATGGCGTTCTGGCAAAGAAAAATATATAAATAAATGAGTTTTATGAACTAAATAATTTTTACTATAATTATAACTACCGAATTAAACCCGACCAACTACTTCCATAAATCTACCTGGGACACGAGTGGCCATGGCCGAATTGAAAGTGTTTGAAAACCTGTTCAGGTGGCGATTCAAAGGTGACTCTGCCCGGAAGTGTAAGGCCCCGTATCGGAGACTAGCAGAGCGGAGAGACGGTGTGCCAATTTCAACCAATCACAGGAAGGGCGAAAGATCAGATGTATAAAACTAATTCAAATCATATTCATTTATTTGACGGAATATGGTACATTACATGGTCTTAGATTAATAAATGGTCTCATCATATTCTGCCACGTAGGGCGCGCAAATATCGGGTACACAAATAAAATTATTATAAAACAAAAATGGAAATATTAGGATACAGACACCATTGAATAAAGAATTGGTAATATTACAATAAACGGAAGTAGTTAAAAAAATATAAATGTCAAAGAAAATATCAAATAAAATACAAATGTCAAAGTATTATTCAATGTCAAAATATCAAAGAGCGATTACAATTACATTAGGATGACAGTGTATCATTCAAAAAGTCATTTAGATTTTAATAACATTTTATACATAGCAACTCTTTAAGTTCCTTTTTAAACCCTCTTAAATTTAATCGTTTGATTTGCATTGGGATTTTGTTACAAATACTTGCGGGGCTATACAGAATATACTCTTCCACATTTATTAGTGCTGTTTTGGCTCTACGTCCGCGCAGCATATCATTCCGCCTGTTACGTTTAACTGTATCTGATAAATTGGGAAACAGGTGTGAATTCAATTTAACAAATAAATGTATCTAATGTGATTGGCCGATTTCCGCACTTCTCCTCTCGTCTCCGTTCCTCTCCGCTTGTGTTAAAACCGGGCCTCAATGTGGTGTTGCCCCACTTGGGCCGCCAGTCCGCCACACATTGTCTCTGTATCAATTACTGTAACAAGAACTTTGTTGCCCATTTCGCTAGCTTCAGTAACCGTTTATTATCATGTTTATGTATAAAACTATTCAAGAAGCTAACTCCAGTGTAAATGACGCCAGGTCGCCACTCGCCAGGGACGTGAGACATCAGACAATATGATGTCATCTGACACCCCGAACACGTTTCGAAATCACTTGCCGTGAGGCCACTCTCACTCCAGATCACGCTATACACGCACAAAAATAGCATCATCTAATCCATTTGATGATGAACCAGCTGACAGTGTTGAGGAGTTTTTGATTCCCATAAAAAGTTTGTTGTTAGATTAATTCATCAGTTTTACATTTAGAGATGTCCAAAATACCCTGTAAGTAGGTACAAAGTATCTGGAATACAAAACACAAGATACTTTTACGTTAAGTATTTCAATTACAAAATACTTTTGAGAATAGTATCTGAAATATTAGTAAAGATGAAAATACTTTTGTAAGAAAACAAAAAACAGTTGTAAACACTGTAAACACTTAAAATTGCGTCGGTAGCTGTTTTACGCTTCTATTTTAGACTTTATCTTCAGCTAACTATCCTGACAACGTATAGAATTCGTCAATGGATGGAAGGTCTGACGCTGGTGATTCAGGTGGCACAGCCGCCCACGCCCTGATCTGCTTGTGGGTCATTGTCATTAATAGGCAAATCATCAGGTAGGTATCAAAGTATTTAATAGAACTTCGGTTGTCTCCTCAATACCAGTGGTGTGTTTGTTGTTTACTTTAATGTTTTCGAGGACCGCAAGGTTCACTGATCCATTTACTTTGAACTCGTGATACAAAGGAGACCACGGAGCGTCTTTATCCAATGTTTAGGGTTCCGTACCCAAAGGGTAAAAACGGGACCTTATTACTAAGACTTCGCTGTCTGTCCGTCTGTCTGTCTGTCACCAGGCTGTATCTTAAGAACCGCGCGATAGTTAGACAGTTGAAATTTTCATAAATTATGTATTTCTGTTGCCGCTATAACAAAAATACTATAAATAAAATAAATATTGAAGGGGCCCACACAACAAAAGCGATTTTCATAGATAATTGTACACTACGCAACCCTTCGTGCAGCGGTGGCCCAGTGAGCACGTGTGTTGCGTTGCAGCCCGGCCACATTATGGCCCAGTGGTGGCGGCCCCGATTACGTACAGTAGGTCGTGGGTTCGAACCCAGGCAGGCACATTACTTTGTGTAATTTATTTCATCACCGCTGCTGCCGCTGCTCTCATAACGGTGAAGAAAAACACCGTGAGGAAACCGACATGTCTTAGAACCAAAAACTTTTTTGCAAAAAAACCAAATCAAACAAACAAATGTCACCGAGTTCAGAAGCTAATTTTTCTTCTGAAGTTTATTTTTCACTTTTTGGTGTTTTTGAAGTCGGTTGTTTTTTTTGGCAAAAATGTTTTTTTATTTTTTCATTTTTAGTTGTTAATTATTTACTGTAAAATCTAACCTTCAAGATTCCCTTATTATTGCTTTCAAGTCCTTACCATGGAGGACACGGTGGAGCACACTGTGGAGGTGTGCACTGCTTGGGCGGAGCCCCGCCGTGTTCTCGTAGCGGCGATCGGCGGCGGCGACCTCTCGCGTCCGGCCCTGGTGCAAGCCATGGTCCGGGGCGAGGAGGAATGGGACGCCGTCGCCTCCTTCTGCGAAGCAGTGATGCTAGCGAAGGAGGTGGCGGAACGAGAGAGGGAGCGAACCTCTCAACGTCCCAGCCGCCGCGGAAGGCGCTCCGGGCGTCGGGGGCCACGTGATGGCTTCCGGCAACCGTAGACGCGGGCCTGTGGACGGTGAGTAATGGGCTAGCTCGCCGTCCGGCCGTCGCCATGACGGCAACAGACCGTGTCGGCGGCGGCGCGTTCGTGTTCCACGCGCGCCTCAAAGAGATGTCAGCAAGGAGGGGCCCGCAAGGGCCGACGCCCGTCGGGGCCGCGGATTTTAGTACTAGATGACGTGCAGGCCTCGGCACAAGGGCAAAGAAGGAACATGGGTTCGGTTTTTAGTCAGTAGAAGTCTGACACTCCTCTTCGCTCTGCCCAAGAGCGGGGAGGGTCATTTGATGACTTTCCACCCACCAAAAAAAAAAAAAAAAGTCCTAACCATTGAGGAGTAGGTAGTAC
The DNA here is from genome assembly GCA_949775195.1 of Diarsia dahlii. Classification (NCBI taxonomy): domain Eukaryota; kingdom Metazoa; phylum Arthropoda; class Insecta; order Lepidoptera; family Noctuidae; genus Diarsia; species Diarsia dahlii. Next base: position 19,084,964 of record OX459212.1, read on the forward strand.
CTTCCATCATAAGCTCATCAACATGAAGTGATGACTGCTAGATGCGAATACTTGTATAGCGTCAGAAAAAGCACGAAACACGTAATACGTGCCTATGAAATTTGAGGGTTGCCCTCGATTTCTGGATCTGGCAGATCTGGGATTCCATCACCAGGTCCTGGTTTCCATACCATGGTAATATCTCCGTTTCAATTCACCCTTGTAATATCTCCGTTTCAATAAAACAAGAATCATCAAAATTGGTTCATAAACGACGAAGTTATTCGCGAACACACAAACGAAAAATGTTCATTAAAAAAAAACATAAAATGAAAAGTACTAGGCCAAGCCATGCAACATTTTTAAGGGACCAAATTTCAACTATTCCGCATCAAACTAAAAAAGAATCACGTAAATCGGATCATAAATCGCAGAGTAATCGGTGTACATACATAAAAAAATAAAACATACTTACCAATCGAATTGAGAACCTCCTCCTTTTTGGGAAGTCGGTTAAAAATTCGAAGACATATTATTGTGACATCTACCAATCCGTACTGGGACCGCGTCGCAGATTATAGCCCATTCCCTCTCAAAGAGAGGAGGCGTGTGTCCCAGAGGTGGGAACATTAATAGGCTGTTGATGATGATGAACCTTTCGTGCGCGAGTTCGACTCGCACTTGGCCTGTTTATTTTTGTACTATTTTCCGCAGTAAATTACCTTTCTGTTAGATTTTTCTACCGATCGCGATGCTCTGTAGCAGGAGTTGGCAACTCTAAATGAGTCTAAACGCATTTAAGGCGCTAATTGCACCAAAACTAGCGACACCCACATCTTATTTATTTTACTCTAAAATCACATCGCAAAAACCTGGAAAAAAAAATCATTATCATCACTACATAGTAGTATAATAAAACAAAGTCGCTTCCCGCTGTCTGTCCCTATGTATGCTTAGATCTTTAAAACTACGCAACGGATTTTGATGCGGGTTTTTTTAATAGATAGAGTGATTCAAGAGGAAGGTTTAATGTATTACATTCCACCCGTGCGAAGCGGGAGCGGGTCGCTAGTAAAAGTATAAATCGAAGTTATCCGTGAACAAACATAAGAAAAATATATAATTACGGCCGAATTAAGAAACCTAGTCCCTTTTTAACCGACTGACTAAAACAACATGATTCTGTTTAGTCTGTCAGTTAGATTATCGAAAAATATTAGATACGTGTTTTTTACCCGACTACGGCAAAGCCAAAGGAGGGTTATGATTTTGACTGGCTATGTATGTATGTTTGTATGTATGTATGTATGTATGTATGTATGTATGTATGTGTGTATCTTCATCTGTTCCCTCATAGCTTCTAATCTACTTATCGGAACTCGACCTATGAGGTATCGTTAGAACCGTCTTAATTTTCCGCTGAACATAGGCTACGTGACGTGTCAAAAAAAGCGATTTGGCGCCCTCTAGCGGACAAAAAGTAAGGCTTAAAAAATAAAAATGGAGATAAACACGCCGTGTTTGGTATCATTTATAAAAAAAAGTAAAAAACTAAAACCCGACTACGACAAAAAAAACGACGCTGAAAAAGTATGAAACAAGATTTTCAGGATAGAACAAAAAGAAAAGCCGTAGTCACACGGTATTAAAGTGTTTAGGTTGGTACCTATAACGTGTGACTACGGCTTTTCTTTTTGTTCTATCCTGAAAATCTTGTTTCATACTTTTTCAGCGTCGTTTTTTTTGTCGTAGTCGGGTTTTAGTTTTTTACTTTTTTTTATTTAAACAATTTTGGTGTTCATTTTTTTTTTTACTCTTGACTTTTTGTCCGCTAGAGGGCGTGATTTTAAATTTGAACAATATTTTGGAAATGTACAAGTGAGGCCCTTTCAAATGATACCAAACACGGCGTATTTATCTCCATTTTTATTTTTTAAGCCTTACTTTTTGTCCGCTAGAGGGCGCCAAATCGCTTTTTGTGACGCGTCACGTAGCCTATGTTCAGCGGAAAATTAAGACGGTTCTAACGATACCTCATATGTCGAGTTCCGTTAAGTAGATTAGAAGCTATGAGGGAACAGATGAAGATACACACATACATACATACATACATACATACAAACATACATACATACATACATACATACATAGCCAGTCAAAATCATAACCCTCCTTTGGCTTTGCCGTAGTCGGGTAAAAATGGCCTCACTTGTACATTTCCAAAATATTGCTCAAATTTAAAATCACGCCCTCTAGCGGACAAAAAGTCAAGAGTAAAAAAAAATATTGAGCACCATAATTGTTTAAATAAAAAAAAGTAAAATACTAAAACCCGACTACGACAAAAAAAAACGACGCTGAAAAAGTATGAAACAAGATTTTCAGGATAGAACAAAAAGAAAAGCCGTAGTCACACGGTATTTAAGTGTTTAGGTTGGTACCTATAACGTGTGACTACGGCTTTTCTTTTTGTTCTATCCTGAAAATCTTGTTTCATACTTTTTCAGCGTCGTTTTTTTTTGTCGTAGTCGGGTTTTAGTATTTTACTTTTTTTTTTGTTTTATCAAATTAATAAAAAATTACGAAACTACAACGTGTCAAAGATCATGAGGGTCGTGGGGCATGCTAAAGTTAATAATTTTTGTTTTTTTTTTAAATAGGTCTGCACGATTCTAAAGGGTCTACTCCAACCACAACTCGTAAACACTTTTTTTGCACAATGAATGCCTTGTTGCTATCGGTGGAATTACCCCATATAATTAAGCCGTATCTTAGCACGTCATAAGCGCAGCTCTCCTTTGCAAGGTGGTTGGTGTAGCAGCACTAGCAGCCAGCGCTGACGAGTGCCTAGCCGCGAGCATGACCCGGCGACCCACTGCCGCCATCGATCCGCCGCCACCGGCACTGCCCGCGCCTCTCCCGTCAACATTAAATTAAACATGCAGCTACTTGCACGAGCACCGCGTCCAATGAAGTAACCCTTCTAGCTCCTTTGGCGGCGTCCCATTTGGCAGCGATCGCACGACGGAACGATGCGTTCATCGTCGTGCGATGTTAATGATCGTACGATGGTCCAACTGGGCCTGCAGTCTCTACACTAATAACGACGCTACGAGTGTCGCTAAGTCGTAAAATCGTAGACTTTCTTTAATAGATTTTGTACCTTATGCTGTTGAAATAAAGCTGAAAATCTATTACAGAAAGTTTACGATTTCTCGACTTAACGACATTCGTAGCGTCGTTATTAGTGTAGAGACTGCAGGCCCTGGGCCTGCAGTCTCTACACTAATAACAGCGCTACGAATGTCGCTAAGTCGTAAAATCGTAAAATTTCTTTAATAGGTTTTCAATCTTATGCTGTTGAAATAAGGTTGGAAATCTATTAAAGAAATTTGACATCGATACGACGTAGAGACATTCGTAGCGCTGTTATTAGTGTAGAGACTGCAGGCCCTGGTGTCCTAATTGACAACGCACGATCGTACGACTGAACGATGCGTTCTCTCGTATCTCGATTCACCTGTGCCGTCCCCCGCCCCCGCGCTCTGCTCGCGCGATGACGCGTGACCGATCAGAAGAGATTTGTAGCTTTGATTGGACGATCGCACGATCGTACGATCGTTTTAAGCATCGAACGCACGATCGCGCGATCGTTTTATGCTCTTTAGGACACACTAAAGAAACTAGTGTTCGATCGTACGATCGCGCGTCGATCGTTGCCAAATAGGACGCCGCCTTTGGAGTGTCGTTGTCGCCAACTTGTGTTTTGTCTCCGGCGACCAATCGAGAACATCGCACTTGTACATGAGACGATGATGTGATCAATGGAAGTGCCAGTGTCGACTCATGAACGATAAATAATGAAGACGAGCAATTCCTAAAATTAGGTAGTGTCTTGTTAACATGACCCCTCCTATCCACTTACTGCATACACTGCAGGTGCGCTGGTGCAGGCAACTGACCACGAAGTCAAAGTCAAAGCATTTATTTCAAGTAGGCCGTTACAGGCACTTTTGAATAGTCGAATTAAACTAACTGCGGCACTCAGAGATATCCAACGATTACTCAAGCCGCCACCCAGCAAAGGCCTGACATACTTTTGTATGTCAAAACTGCCAAAAACCTTTACCAAGCGACAGCCCAAGCAACCACTGAAGCTCTCCGAGTGCGGCAGTAAACTACTGAAGCTAAATAAACTAAGCTACAGTCCCAGTCACAAGGCATAATAACTCGTGAGTGTACTGTAGTTGCCAATTCCAAAGCGTTGGTCTCATGAGAAAAATGGCAAGAAACTTCATGGACACTCTTTTAAAATCGTTTGGGTTTACAATATGTTCAAGGTACAGACATAATCTTGGTATAATACACACATGAAGACTATGCAAATTAGTGTCTTAGATACAATATGTATACTTAGCTTATTTTTTTTTTTGGCGGTGGGTAATCATGAAATAACTCCTCCGGCACTTGGGCAGAGCGAAAGGGAGTGTCAGACTTCTACTGACTAAAAACCACCCATGTTCCTTCTTAGCCCTATATGTCGAGGCCGCGGTATCCTGTGAACATCCCGCAGCTCCGACGGGACAAATTTAATAGTCAAACGAACTTACCTGTAAGCACAGAATACATAATAGTACTACGTACAGAAGGGACACTCACTTCCCCGCGCTCATATTAAATACCGCACCTCACCCCGCACTTCGAGATATTCGTCGTCGACACTTGAGCAATGGCTCGCGCTCGTATTAGTCGTCGTTCGGTTTTCGCGACGCAGACCGTTGCACTTTCCGCGCCATTTTTTAGGCTACGATAACCCTACTAGAGTTTACGCACACATTTGCACGTGCACGTCGTGCACAAACGTTATTTGTTTATGTAGTAGTAATAGGTAATTATTTTGCGGGCGTTGTATGGAGTGTCCGAGGTGTGCTGTAAGTGAAGTTCGATGGTAATTATACTTATTGTTGTATAAATTGTCCTCGATGATTAGGAAAACTATTGTAGATGTTTAAAGACTAGTTGTAAAATCAATAAACATTTATATAAAAATATTAAACATTTATACAAAATTAATAAACATTTAATTAATAAACATCTGTATAAAGTCAATAAACATTCAGATGAATATAAAATAACTAATAAGTCATTTTTTACAGTTCAGGTTTAATCATTACCAGTGTTATTAAAAATTGCTTCAGAGAATTTTCTATTGTTCGCTATTGGTAAATTTTAAAAAAACTAATTCATTCTATCATATCCACAGCTGTAGCTGGGCTATCATACTCCTATTGTATTGCTAGAGAAAGGAACAGTTATAAAAGGTTGGCATTTGTTTGGCCCAGAAATTTAATTAGCATATCAATCCCTAAAATAATACGATTTTGTGTAATCACTATATAATAAATATATATTAGAGATATTGTTTGCACTTTTCCACTTGTGGTTATTTATTTATTTATTCAATAGTTGTACAATTACATTTATATAATAAGTTGGTGCAAACATAAACTCATTCGAGCAACAGTAATAACAGCAACACTGGTAACAGTAGCAGTTTTATTAGTTCTAACAGTAATATAGTTAACACTTTCTTGATAACAATTTGTAAATCACTTTGTTGAATGTAATCTAGTAGAGAGAGAATAAAACACTGAAATCATCCCATGAATTCTCTGGATCTTGGAGGACTTAACTTAAAAAAGTCTCTGAACAGTATTTTGATATTTAATTTTCATCTGTATCTTTATGTGGTCTTATAGTTAGAGATAGAGCTGAACTAACAGAATATGAAAATAGATGAAAAAACCCTTTATTAATCCTCAAAACGAAAATACTGAATAACTTCAGTGATGGTTTGCTAATGCATATAATATTTTAATTACTTACAGTACTTAATCTTGTCCACACAATTGCAGGTAATGAGGCAAGCATTAATATTCTGTATTTTTAATTATTGAATTCCTAATAATATCAACAGCTTCATTACTAGTTCAAAAAAACTTAAAATATATTCCTGATAATACTCCTGCCATCAATCCCAGTTTTTTGTGAAAAAAGGGATGTAACTATTTGAAATTATGTAAAGTGCAGGTTCCTGTATCACAAAAGTATTAAATTAAATAATGGAATAGACCATGGTTGAGTAAGGTATATATTTCCTATAATACCAGTTGTTTGTCTGTAGTTATCTTTTCTATAGTTTCCAGAGCCATAGAGAATTGTTGAAAAAAGTATAGAATAATTAATGATATTGGTCTCAATACCATTCCTTCCATTGCCACCTTGTATTGGCAAGGAGCATCCACCACTTATCACCGCGCAACCCCTGGAGATCCCAGGGTCATGATGCATAAGTGTGATACTTTGTGTTAGTCCATGATACAATTAATCAATTGGAGGTTCACCCAATATGGATATAATATTTTGATTATTTAAAAACACCTAAGATTCCACATTCAAAATCTGCTATCATAATATTACCTTTGGTATTTATGTAAGTAATATCGAGTAAGTAACCATATATACTTAGATTCGCACCAATGCTTTTCAGAAATGTATGTAATTGCTCATCATATAAATGAGTATAATAATGTATCCATTATGTACTATACCTATGTTTATTAAATAAAAATTTTGATTCTGTAGTTATATTTTCAATTCTTGAAAAATTTCACTATCTAGTAAATGACTGACTGAAAACTTTAGCCCAGAAAAATGGGGCAGCACTCAATTTTGATATGAAAAAACTGAGCTGATTCTACAGTTCATAGTCTATTAGCAATCTATGGGCCACACCATATTCCCCACCATGCGGGAGAAGCATCTGTGAATATTTTTATTAACTCAAGAGAACTGGCTATGTTTATAGACCACGCCAAATGATATGATATATTCATTGCAGTGTTTATATCATAATTATCATAAAAACAAACTGGCAAAAAAGAGGGTGTACTATTAGGTACCTCTCTGCCTAATCCTTCGGGGGTTACAGGTGTGATGTTATTTTACCATAACCATCTCTTAGAACAAGGTATTTGTTCCATTCGAGTTTCTTAGTGAATAGAATCCTATAGTAATGGCTGGACAATATTAAAGTTTTAAAACCTTAAAAACAATTTTAATTCGACTTTTTATCAATAAATTCTAAATTATTTCTTTTCTCTTCAGTGATGTTAAGGCTTGTCTTGACTTGTTAAGCTATGTGAATAGTATTAAGAAGTAAACCTAGAAGTTTACAGTGTCGGATAGGTATGAAATCACATTTCTCTTTGGTTCTGATGATTGCATGTTTTCTAAACATTATACATCTCTTAAAAAAATCCTTTGAAACCTGTAATGGGTTTCAATGTTTTGTTATTTATGTTTATGGGGCTGAACATAATATTGAAAACATAGCATTTGCCTTGTCTCATGCAATAAGCATCCAATCCAATGTGACAAGAAAAAACCATTATTCTGTAAAAATTGGTATACTGTTGTATACTAGGTCATCTCCAAGTAAACTAAACATATGTAATGCTTTTTACATAAAAAACGGAAAGTTATATTTTTGTGCCTTTGACAAGGAAAAAATGGTAACCAAAATTGTTTTTGTAAACATGTTTTTGGGTAACAAAATTCCATTGCTATGAAAGCAATTCACTTCTCTATTTCAGATACCTACTATCCGAATAATTCAAGTAAAGAGATTTTATCATCTAGAGGAGTATAACTCCATCACCACCATCCAATTAAGAATAACTGGGTCGCTTGAGTGACTAGTTTCCAATCACAAATTATATTTTAGTCCACCAACCTGTGAATTTAGGGGGATGATTTCTCCTGGCCACCTGTCTGCTGCACTCGTACTCGTGATGACGCCCCCCCCCCCTCTTTTGCATTTCTGCCAGAGGGCCCCGCCAGTTTTAAAAATTTATTGTTAATTTTAGGAGCATTTGCTCTGGGCACCCATGTGCTCTCTCTAGGAGTGAATTTTATGTTACACTCATCTTTAATCCTCAACCAGATTTATTTATAGATTTTTCTGAGATTAGTTTCTCAGCGTCTTCACCCAAAATATATGTTTCCGTCTATGAATGCAACAAACTCTTGAATGTCTTTGTTGTTTACCAACAATAAGAGTGATCTGTGTCCCCTTGCTTGTATCTAAATGTATACACACATAACAGAAGCATCATTCAGCTTCTTCATCATCATCATCATCGGTCTATAATGTTCCCACTGTAGGGACTCAGGCCTCCTCTCTAGGAGAGGGATAGGCTATATATAATCCACCACACCAGCCCAGTGCGGGTTGGTAGATTCAGCTTGTATGTAATGTATGTAAATCTTCTCTTCTTTCTCTGGGTGTATATTCACACAAAGTATTTCAAGAAACTTGATTATATAATAATTCTTTCTATGGTACTTACCTCAATTCATTTAATTCTTGATCTGCATTTTCAACTTCTATTGTGGTTATCCATTTAACAATTCCGGGCAATCATTTTCAACCGATAACGGGAGGATATTTTCTAATGACTGTTGAGGGACAATTTAACTGTCTTCACCCACATAAGGTGACCTCCTTATAAGTGGTATTTCACCTTCTCGAAGAAAAAACATAATGCATGTTGAAGAACAACATTACACTTAAATAACCATGTAAGTTTCCAAAAAGTTCCCGTGAAGGTTATTATATAACAGTCAACCACGTGTACTCCCACAGAGCACCCTATGAAGGTTGCTGAGTTCTCGACATAGCCTTTTAGACTGCGTACGCCCCCACAAGACGTCCCAGGCCAGGCAAGTCGTTCATAATGTATCCATTTTGGACTTCATAGTCCGTTGCAAGTCGTTCACTTTCCTTGCAGGTTATAATAGAACAGTCAACCGCGTGTGTTCCTACCGAACACCCCCCAGGTTGCTTACGGCATTGCCGGTGTAGGCCATAAGGCCAGGCAAGTTGTTCATAATGTATCCATTTTGGACTTCATAGTCTGTTGCAAGTTCCAACGGAGCGGTCTCAGTTCATGTTAATAGTAAGGACCGACCGAAGATTCGGTTTCGGTTTCGGTTTCGTCTAGTTTCGGCCAAAAAATCTAGTTTCGGCTATAGTTTCGGTTTCGACCAATAATTGGCCGAACCTTTCGGCCCCGCCGAAACAAGTTATACGTGAATTGTCGCGCACCATTCAGGTAACTTCGAGTGCCAGTTGAGTTCGCAAGTCAGCGCGATCGTGATGATTTGAGGTTATGTGATTATTTTCGCGCAAGAATTAGGTATTTGTTTTTACTTATGATTAATGATGATGTATTTTTATGGCATTCATTAGGGTCTTGTGCCACAATGGAAAATAAATAGGTTGTAAGTAGGTGTGTACCTATAGAAAATAATTCATTGGATATTTTACTTGGTTCTGTTGAGTTATTCCCTAGAACTTATACAATATGAATTTATGTAGAAACTAGCGGACGTCCCGCGGTTTCACCCGCGTAGATCCCATTCCTGGGAATACAGGGATAAAAAGTAGCCTATGTTACTCAAGGTGAATGTAGCTTTCTAATGGTGAAAATTTTTTTGAAATTGACGCAGAAGTAGTAGACATACAAATCTTTCCTCTTTATAATATTAGTGTAGATTAATGTAACACTTAATAAAAGATGTGTGAGTGAAGATACCTGTGATGTTTAATTCAAACATTATTAAATTTGTTTGTAATTGTTGATGGATTTTTTGTACCCATATTCGAACCGCCCCGTAGTTCCGATATACATTTAACTATTACCGTGAATGACCTTGAGTACTATTAGTCATGTCTCATTTTTTCCCTTTAGTACGCGAGGTGCTTAGTTTTGTTTTTTTTTCTTTGGAAATTACAAACAAATATAGTACCTACTAATGTTAAAGATTTTGTGCTTATTTTTTAAAAAGTTTGACAAGTATGTTGACTGTATTATTATTATTTTTTTATTTACTTTATTAATTTTACAAATAAAGTGCTATTTGGTTACATGCATACCTACTTTAATTGTTGCATTTTTTTACACGTGTTAACTGTCTATATAATGCGTAAAAACACAATAGATTTAACATTCTATAAAAAATAAGGCATGATGAATATACTGCAAGTCAAGTCCGCGTTGAGAAGCAAAAGGGTCAAAGCCATAGTATAAAAAGGGGAAGTAGAGTATCTCCGGCCCAATCCACGACATAATTACCTACCGTACTTGCCTGTCTCAGGGTTGTCACTTTCAGCTAAATAATACAGTGCCTGAAAATTGGCAAGGGCCGTTAAGTTGTATTTTTTTATTTGTGTTGTCTGAGTTTCATTGAGATGTACAGCATATAACATTTTTTTTTTTTTTTGTAAAAAAATCGTAAGGCTGTTCACAGCATATATCTACTTTTCAAGTTTCAACTATGTAGTCCTAATAGTTTAGATTTTATAACTGTAAGTAGGTACATACTTAGTTACTATACCTACCTACAATACTGAGAAATCGGCATGACTAAACGTAAACAAAGCAATAGCGGTATATCATCAAAAGTACCTAATACATTCTAGTGGGAAAGTAGGCCTGCCTACTTCGTCTGTCTGATAGAATATAACCTCCTCCTTTTTCGAAGTCGGTTAAAAACTAATACCAACAACAAAAAAAATAAGTAGGTATCTCTTCATCTAGTATAAATTACTTGCTAAAATAAAGACTTGCTTACCTTTCCTGTTCAGTAGGTAATCTGAACATACTCAACTCTGGAATCGATGAATTGTTTATACACCCAAACACACAGCAATAACTTCTGCGATTATCAGACATTTTTCATTCGAAAAGCCGTGCGTGACGCGCGAACCTTGTGCGGTGTTAACCTTGACTGGCTCAGTGCGAAATCAACCGAGATTTTGTTTGAGTGTGCGTGCGGCGACCGTAAAGATACTAGGCGCACACATACAAGCCGCGCGCGTAGCGTTTGTATGAAGATACCCTACTTCTCCTTTTTATACTATGTCAAAGCGAGGGTGGAAATTCAAAATATAAAAGCACAACGAACAAATAAACGGCAAAGCGTTAAAACGACGTCTGACTTATGACGTGTGCTTTTTTTAGAGATGAAATAAAATAATCGAAACGATTAAAAGAAAAAGGTAGCACTCCGGGAGTGCCGGCAGAAGTGAAAACTTCAATATTAACTTTCAAACTCGCGTCAGGGTCACGTGATGCTGATCGAAAAATCTTACGCTTTTTCGATCAGCATCACGTGACCCTGACGCGAGTTTGAAATTTTTTACCCATACAAAAAAAAGTGCTCAGCGCCGCTAAAGAAGTTTTCACTTCAAAAATAAGTTTCGGTTTCGGTTTCGGCCGAAACTGGGACCAAGACCGAAGGTTCGGTTACGGTTTCGGCATCGGCTGAAAATCCTGTTTCGGTCGGACACTAGTTAATACCCAACAAGGGCAAACATTTTAAACTCTCTGTACTCCGATGTAGTGCCCACATGGCAATCATGCCGTTAGTTGCAAATAGGAACGTGCAAAGCGCAAGGCATAAAAAACATACAATATTTTAGATGTAGCGGTTATTGCCACTTAACTGAGCTTTAGGCTTTTGATTCCAATTCTTCAGCAGTAGGCAAAAAACGAATTAAGGTAACACAAGTGAAGCCATTTTGGTTTCTTACTTCTAGCACTCAAAACAGAGCTAATAGCATTTTATGCGCTTTCCGCAATATCTTTAATATCTTCAGTAGCTTCGACTTTGTTAACACCAACTTTATTTTCCCATTTAAACGTTAAAATAAGACTTAAAAACCTAAAAAATAAATAAAAATAATTGGAAAGAATGGCGCCGGCCGGTATGACATAAAATCCGAATGATGCTATTTTCAGAGGCGGATGACAGGAGGCAGTTGCTTTCGGAAATAAACTTTTTTCTTTAAACTTATGTAAGCGTCGGTGACTAAAAAGCCGAGACTACAATAGTTTTCCTAATCATCGAGGACAATACAACAACAAGTATAATTATGTATAGCTGGCGAGCTCATTGAAGTGGACGAGTAATGAGTCACGTCAAGTTTGCATGTCGCTGTGTGTCGTTATGCGGGAGGCCGCCAAGTACCGCGATACCGGAGTGTCGGCGCGCGCATGTTTGCCTCACACACTGGGGCCTCTTGCTTCAATTGCGAACATCAAATTATATTTTAGCCCTTCATCCTATATACCGTTACATACCGTAATTACCGCAAAGAACTTTAAAACTTCTGCGAAGGAACCATTGATTTATTATTTTGAGTTTTAAAGTTATGCTGACTTCAGCAAAACCTGTGTGTATTAAGTTTTGTAAATGTTTGGCAGTTAAAGTTACCCAAGAATAGTTACTTATAAAGAAGTAGGTGGCAGCCCTAACCCCAAAAATTACTGGACAGTTGGACACGGTTGTTTCGGGAGGTACCTGCGCCGAATCAAGCGGGAGGAAACCCCCGAATGCTTTCATCCTCTAGGTCTGCTCCGCTTGGGCCCCGCCGTGTTCTCGTAGCGGCGATTGGCGGCGACGCGACGGCGACCTCTCACGTCTGGCCCTGGTTCAAGCCGTGGTCCAGGGCGAGATGGAATGGGACGCCGTCGCCTCCTTCTGCGAAGCAGAGATGCTAGCGAAGGAAGTGGAGGAACGTGAGAGGGAGAGAACCTCTCATCCCAGCCGCCACGACAGACGCTCCGGGCGTCGGGAGCCACGTGATGGCTTCCGGCCACCGTAGGGGCGGGGCTGTGGACGGTGAGTAATGGGCTAGCTAACCATCCGTCCGTCTGCACATTCCTGTCACCAGGCTGTATCTCAGGAACCGCGATAGCTAGAGAGTTGAAATTTTCACAAATTATGTATTTCTGTTGCCGTTATAACAACAAATACTAAAAACAAAATAAAATAAATATTTAAGGGAGGCTCTCACACAACAAACGCGATTTTTATAGATAACTAGCTGCTGCCAGCGGCGTCGCCCGCTACAACTCGAAAATTAACCTACAGGAAAATAAAATTGGGATAAAAACTATCCTATATGTTAATGCAGGTTATAAACTATATGTGTAACAAATTTAACCAAATCCGTTTAGTAGTTTTTGCGTGAAAGAGTAACAAACATCCAAACAAGCTTTCACGTTTACAATATTACTAGCTGTTGCCAGCGGCTTCGCTTGCTACAACTCGAAAATTATCCCACAGAAAGATAAAATCGGGATAAAAACTATCCTATGTGTAAATCCAGGTTATAAACCATCTGTGTACCAAATTTTATCCAAATCCGTTCGTAACAGACATAAACTCCGAAAGTAACAAACATACACACTCACACACTCACAAACTTTCGCATTTATAACATTAGTAGGAAGTATTATAGGATAGTGTGAATGAAGATGGTACGGAACCCTTCATGGCCAAGTGCAACTTATGACCTCATCTAGGTAGGGTACAATTACAAATCATTATAATATATTTGAGGCGAAATAATGCATTTACCTACAGTTTCTATGGAACTTTTCAAGTTTTTAAATAAAACTGAATGTAATAAATAAACTTTTTTTGCAAAAAAGAAGTCGGTTGTTTTTTTTTTGCAAAAAAGTTTTATTTTTTAATTTTTAGTTTTAATATCATAAAGAAATATTTACTATACATTCAACATTCGACTAAGAACCCTAACATTCGACAAAAAACACGAAACACGTAATACGTGCCTATGTTTGTGGGTTGCCCTCGAGTTCTCTGGGATCCCATCACCAGATCCTGGTTTCCATTATCATAGTACCCACCCGGGCCCACCCCTAAAATATCTCCTTTACAATAAAAAAAGAATCATCAAAATTGGTTCATAAACGACGAAGTATTCGCGAACACACATAAACGAAAAATGTTCATAAATTAAGAAAAATCTTCATAATGAAAAGTACTGGGCCAAACTATACTAATTTTTATGGGACCAAATGGCAACCATTCCGCATCAAGCTAAAAAAGAATCACGTAAATCGGATCATAAATCGCAGCGTAATCGGTGTACACTGTACATACATAGAAAAAAAAACATACCAAACGAATTGAGAACCTCTTCCTTTTTGGGAAGTCGGTTAAAAACATAGTTCCCTCCCAGAGTTTTAGTTCTTTACTTGATCTATCTATAGAGCGAAGCGATAAAATATAGAAATGCCAGTGTGTGACGTGCGCGGCGTGTAGCGCGGCGGTGCACGCGGTGGGGCGGTGACGAGGTCGGCCGCGACCCTTATCTTAGAGCCACTCAAATAGCCTGTGACTCACCCGCGCAGACTTAACGACTGCCTAAATATTCACGTCACTACTACTCAACAGTTCGATACCGCTCGCTCGGCCTCGCTCGGCCTCGACCGCCCGCTACCAAACTGCCTACTACAAGGTATAAGCTATTGGTTTGACGGCAACAGTTCACGGTGCACCGAGTGGTCCACAAGCGACCGGTCGACAGCACGCGGCCTCGCACTCGCGAGTCGCGCCCGTCAAAATGATCAAAAGTAATTAAGAGCGGAACTACGACCGGAACAAGTGCGACCTCGTGCGCTCCCTTCCCCTCGTACCGCACTGAGTTTCTACACTCAACAATTTATTTCCAGTGAAAGCAATAATGCCATTTTAAATTTATGTACTTACACACAAAAGGCCTACCCAACTTCCGTGTCATTATGGTCGTATGACCATAATGACACGGAAGTTGGGTAGGCCTTTTCATCATCTGGCCTCTTCCCGTTGACGCATGCTAAACCCAATTGGGTTCCAAAACAGCAGGCACATGGCGGTGGCCAGAGCACGACGGATGAGATCAATAATGCTGGCGTGCCGCGTAATCCGACTTGCGCTCTTACTGCAGGAAAGGCTATGGTGTCCGAGGCCGTCGACTGCTTCACCACATTGACAGCGATGTGCAGCCCAAAATTAATTACAGCGCAAATAAGGGAAAGTTGCTGTAAACTGAGTGTTTGTGTTCCATTGACGGATGACTTGTGTTGTTTCAGGCGGCGCAGAGCGTAACGTGTCGCCGGCATTGCGCGACGCGCTCAACACAATACGAGAGGCGTGGGCCGAGCCGCGCTCGCTACTCAGTCGCTGGTCAGTACTGTAACTAACTACACACTGTACACAATACGAGAGGCGTGGGCCGAGCCGCGCTCGCTACTCAGTCGCTGGGCTGTACAACTAACTACACACTGTACACAATACGAGAGGCGTGGGCCGAGCCGCGCTCGCTACTCAGTCGCTGGTCAGTACTGTAACTAACTACACACTGTACACAATACGAGAGGCGTGGGCCGAGCCGCGCTCGCTACTCAGTCGCTGGGCTGTACAACTAACTACACACTGTACACAATACGAGAGGCGTGGGCCGAGCCGCGCTCGCTACTCAGTCGCTGGGCTGTACAACTAACTACACACTGTACACAATACGAGAGGCGTGGGCCGAGCCGCGCTCGCTACTCAGTCGCTGGGCTGTACAACTAACTACACACTGTACACAATACGAGAGGCGTGGGCCGAGCCGCGCTCGCTACTCAGTCGCTGGTCAGCGAAGATTTTTCATTTGCCATTGTGAATAACTTATAGGGTTACTTAAATGAAACAAATCACTATCACTACACATCACTATCACTACATAGTATAAAACAAAGTCGCTTCCCGCTGTCTGTCCCTATGCATGCTTAGATCTTTAAAACTACGCAACGGATTTTGATGCGAGTTTTTTTAATAGATAGAGTGATTCAAGAGATAGGTTTATATGTAGCACATTCTACCCGTACGAAGCGGGGGCGGATCGCTAGTAAAATATAAAATGTAGAAACGTGAAATATGATCGTGCGTGACATTATCTTTACTTGTTCCTGCGGTGAGCCGTGAGCGGCGCTCGGTGGCATCACTTGCACTGGCATCAGTCCTGATCAATATTATTGTTGGCACGTGACGCACTCTGCTTGTCATCTGCTCCAGCTTTCAACGCATTCCACTACTTAGATGAACGTTTAATATTTCACTCATTCCGTGTTGTGTGATACTATTTTGAATATGCACTTTTTGTTTATTTAGTCACGCTAATGAGGTTAATCTAAAAAGCAATAAAAATGAGTGCGTAGGTGTTGCTGGTGAGTGGTGAGTACGGAGTGTTGCGAGGTTGGTCTAAAAAGCCTTCGATTCGATCTTGACTTGGGCTGCACTGCAGTCTCCGGTGCCAAATCGACTACCGGTCAGTTCCGGTATATCGACTTTTGGAGTGTTTGTACAAAAACGCCACCATGTCAGTCCGACTTCAGGAACAGACCTCGGAACCTATCCTTCTGCAGCGCGGTGTGAGACAGGGAGACGTCATATCTCCGAAACTGTTCACCACTGCACTGGAGGATGTCTTCAAGGTTCAGGATTGGAGAGGACTTGGCATCAACGTCAGTGGCGAGTACATCACGATATGGTGGTCATGGCTGAGACCATGGAAGACCTCAGTACAATGTTCGATGACCTCAGTAGAGCTTCCGAAAGAGTGGGTCTTAAAATGAACATGGACAAAACCAAGGTTATGTTGAATGTTCATGTAACATCCACTTTTGTCAAGATTGGAGACTCACACTCGAAGTTGTGGACGATTATGTCTACCTGGGACAAACAGTCCAGTTGGGTAGGTCTAACTTTGAGAAATATGTCAATCCTCGAATCCGACTCGGCTGGGCAGCGTTCGGGAAGTTGCGCGGTATCTTCTCGTCCAACTTACCACGGTGTCTCAAGACGAAAGTCTATGACCAGTGTTTGTTGCGAATGATTACACACGGGACCGAAACGTGGTCGCTCACAATGGGCCTCATCAGAAAGTTCAAAGTAACCCAAAAGGCAAAGGAGAGGGCTATGTTATGTCAGGGCACATTGGCAGAACGGATGGCCGATGGGGCCGAAAAGTTCTGGAGTGAACCGGAAAACGTTGCGTTGGAAGGCCTCCCACTAGGTGGACCGATGACCTGGTGAAGGTTGCGGGGACCCGCTGGATGCGAGACGCACGGGACCGATCAATGTGGCGACATCTGGAGGAGACCTATGTCCAGCAGTGGACGTCTTTTGGCCGAAATGATGATGATGATTATTTGAAAAAATTCAAGAGCTGCTTGCATAAACAAAAGTTATAAACAATTTTGTTAACTGACAAAAAAATGGGGTTTTGTTTTTTGCAAATATGTATAGTCTTAATAATTAAACAGTAGCATGGACTGCATGGACATGGCTGACACTGACACTGCACTGTACTTACACCACACGGACACGGTCAATCATTGCACGCCGAGCTTATAGCACAAGCACCTATATAAATCCTTTTCCTCTCTACTTATAACAGTTATTTTGCGTATACTTATGGGTGAAATTGCAATTGAATTAATTTAAGTATCGTAACTGCAAAAAAAACCGACTTCAAAAACACCAAAAAAAAATCAGCTTCTGAAGTCGGTGACATTTGATTGTTTGATTTCGTTTTTTTGCCATCGACTTCAGAAGCTGAATTTACTTTTAAAGTTTATTTTTCACTTTTTGGTGTTTTTGAAGTCGGTTGTTTTTTTTCATCATCATCATTTCAGCCAAAAGACGTCCACTGCTGGACATAGGCCTCCCCCAGGCGTCGCCACATTGACCGGTCCCGTGCGTCTCTCATCCAGCGGGTTCCTGCAACCTTGACCAGGTCATCGGTCCACCTAGTGGGAGGCCTTCCAACGCAACGTCTTCCGGTTCGCGGTCGCCATTCCAGAACTTTTCGGCCCCATCGGCCATACGTTCTGCGAGCAATGTGCCCTGCCCATTGCCACTTAAGTCTGGCGATTCTTCGAACTACGTCGGTAACCTTGGTTCTCATGCGGATGTCCTCATTTCTGATTCGATCACGCAAGGAAACTCCGAGCATAGCCCTCTCCATTGCCCTTTGGGTGACTTTGAGCTTTCTGTTATGGCCCATTGTGGTGAGCGACCACGTTTCGGTCCCGTATGTAATCACTGGCAACACACACTGGTCATCGACTTTCGTCTTGAGACACTGGGGTAAGTTGGACGAGAAGATACTGCGCAGCTTCCCGAACGCTGCCCAGCCGAGTCGGATTCGACGATTGACCTCTTTCTCGAAGTTAGATCTACCCAACTGGACCGTTTGTCCCAGGTAGACATAATCGATGTTTTTTTTTGCAAAAAAGTTTTTATAATTTATTCATTTTTATTTATTTAGGTACTATGGAAGACTTACAGCTAAAAAACAGATTAAAAAACAGTATGTGAGACTGACAGCCAATTAAAAGTCCTCACTTCTAAAAATATATTTTGAAGAAAGAGTGTGAACAACTCAATACAGCCACAAAAAAAATACAGAACAACATTCAAGCTTACACTAAATTCACATCTTAAAAGTCACAATCAATACAGTAATAAAAACCTGAACAAAAAACATTGTAACACTTTTTCGAATTCCTAACTATTTTTGAAGTAAAAGTTCTGGAAAAGTGAAATTTTCGAAAAAAAATACCGACTTACAAAACGACTGATGAAAAAAACGACGCTGAAAAAAATTAAGTTCAAAAATCTAAAACCCGACTACTAACAAAATTGCGGTCTTAAAAGTAGAAAACAAGAAAATAATTCTTGTCTGATATTCTACGTAGTCGCATGCCACTGATACCTGATGCTCCTTCGGCCAAAAAATCTAGTTTCGGCCATAGTTTCGGTTTCGGCCAATAATTGGCCGAACCTTTCGGCCCCGCCGAAACAAGTTATACGTGAATTGTCGCGCATCATTCAGGTAACTTCGAGTGCCAGTTGAGTTCGCAAGTAAGCGCGATCGTGATGATTTGAGGTTATGTGATTATTTTCGCCCAAGAATTAGGTATTTGTTTTTACTTATGATTAATGATGATGTATTTTTATGGCATTCATTAGGGTCTTGTGCCACAATGGAAAATAAATAGGTTGTAAGTAGGTGTGTACCTATAGAAAATAATTAATTGGATATTTTACTTGGTTCTGTTGAGTTATTTCCTAGAACTTATACAATACGAATGTATGTAGAAACTAGCGGACGTCCCGCGGTTTCACCCGCGTAGATCCCATTCCTGGGAATACAGGGATAAAAAGTAGCCTATGTTACTCAAGGTGAATGTAGCTTTCTAATGGTGAAAATTTTTTTGAAATTGACGCAGAAGTAGTAGACATACAAATTTTTCCTCTTTATAATATTAGTGTAGATTAATGTAACACTTAATAAAAGATGTGTGAGTGAAGATACCTGTGATGTTTAATTCAAACATTACTATATTTGTTTGTAATTGTTGATGGATTAAATTTTGTACCCATATTCGAACCGCCCCGTAGTTCATAATCATAATCATAATCATCATTTATTGCATTCATGTAGTTTACAGGTTGTTACAGGTATATAGGTTTCATACATGAACCCTGCTAGGGCATAGCAATACATAATCCATAATTTAAAGTGCCACAGTGTCACATTATAAACAAATCACTGTGCTTGAACGAATATAACAATTTTAACATGCTCATCATAATAATATGTCCATCATAAGTTATTCAATTAGGTAACTGTCATGAATAATAAGAATACAATTAATTGGTCAATATGTCCATTCATAAAATTAGAATAAGATAAAATTAAATTAATACAAATAGCGAAAATACTAATAATCAAGATAAAAATAACATGGCATAGAATAGTCAACATTTTAGGTGTTGTGTGTAATGTACAGGTATGAATGTCAAATGGGTGTCAAAATTTACTTATCGTCAAAGAATTCCTTTAGAGTGTAATAAGATTTTAATTTAAGGAATTTTTGGAGACTGTTTTTAAATTTATTTTCGAACTCTAAGTCCTTAATTGAATTTGGAAGTTTATTATATATTTTAACGCACATGGCTAAAGGTCCTGAATGAAACATAGTTAGTTTTGAGCTTGGTAAGGCTAATTCATTTTTGTTTTGACGTCTAACACTGCGTTGCTGTGGGCGAAGGTCCTTAGTGAGTGGAAACAGTGCCTGGTGTTTTCTTACAAATTTACCAACTTCCAAAATGTAGATACCAGTTAGTGTAAGGATCTTGTATTCTACAAAGAAATCCCTACAGCTTTCTGTGCTATCTATATTGGCTAGAATTCGCAAACATTTCTTTTGTAGAATAAAAATTCTTTCTCTGTCTACGCCATTTCCCCACAACACGATTCCATAGCTTAACCAGGAGTATGCGTAAGCATAGTATGCTGTGAGAGCAGTTTTAAAATCGGTAGCTCTTTTAAGCTCTGCCAAGGCATAAGTAAAGCTGGCTAGTTTATTTGCCAATGTGTCCATATGGGCTTTCCAGTTAATATTGGTATCTATGGTCAAACCTAACAGTTTAAACTCGTTAATACATTGCAGCTTTATGTTGTTATATGAGTAGTTTATGTCCAGTTTGCGTTTTTGGTATGGTCTGTATTGCATTAGTTTTGTTTTGTCAAAATTTAATTCTAAGTTATGATGTTTTAACCATGCTATTATTTTGGATAGCTTATCGTCTAAACTTAAGTTTAGGTTTTCTTGGTCAGTATAAGGGAAAATTATAGAGATATCGTCAGCAAATAAAATACTTTGAGCGTCAATTTCTTTAGGGAGGTCATTAATATAAACTAAAAATAATAAGCATCCTAACACGCTGCCTTGTGGAATCGACATTATTATTTTTGCTTTGCTAGATCTTACGCGTGTTATTTGGCCAGTGTGAGGATCGCTATGTTCTACCTCTACGTATTGTTCCCTATTATCTAGGTACGAGCAGAACCACTTGTGTGCTGTTCCTCTAACACCTATTGCATATAGTTTATTAAGTAAAATTTCGTATGAGACTCTGTCGTAAGCTTTGCTCATATCCAGTAAAATCCCTACTGCGTAATTTTTATTATTTATTATATTTAATGCTTCCTGGATATACTTAAATGCGGCTAATGTCGTGGATCTATTTTTTCGGAACCCATTCTGGCTCTCATTGAATATTTTGTATCTTTCACAATAAGAATAAAGTCGTTTTGACATCGCAGTCTCCAATATTTTTGAGAAAGTTGGTAGCAATGCTATCGGTCGATAATTACTTGCATCAGTCTGATCTCCCTTTTTGAAAATTGGTTTCACTATAGATACTTTCATAAGGTCAGGGACTGAGCCTTCATCTAAAGACTGATTTGTTAAAAAAGTCAGCGGTAACGTCAATTCTTCAGCGCATGCTTTTATAAGTATAGGCGGTAGCTCGTCATGCCCATAACTTCGCTTGTTCTTCATTTTTTTAATAATATACTTAATTTCGATAGGGTCAACAGGTCTTAGGAAAATGGAGTTTTCGCTTTGGATGGAGGTAGGACTACCAGTTGTACAAAAGGTCCCGCCAGTTTTCCCCACTGACACAAAATAATCATTGAAGGCGTTGGCAATGGTAGTCGCGTTTTCTGTCACATTATTCTGTACACGCAATTTTATGTTCTTTAATGACTTTTTACTATTCTTATTTGTACGTTCTTTTATTATTTGCCACATTGTTTTAGTTTTGTTTTCTGATTTACTCATCATTCTTATGTAGTTTAGTTTTTTAGAGTGGGCTACTGTTCTTTTAAGTAATTTTTCGTAACGCTTATAATACCTTTCTAATATATTGTTATTTGTTGTAGTTAATAATGCTTTCAGTTGTCTTTTATGCTTACATGCTACTCTTAATCCAGTGGTTAGCCAAGATTTAGATGATTTCTTTTTAATTTTTACGATTTTCTTTGGTATACACTGATTTAATATGTTTTGTAAGGTGTTATGAAATGACACATAGTTAGTATTTACATTTTGGTTTTTGTTTATTATTTTACTCCAGTCAAGCTTTTTTAGTTCTTTTTTAAACGAGTCTATGTTTTGTTTGTTAAAGTTCCTCTTTAGAGTTCCTATTTGTTTTCTATTATTAATTATTGGATCGTGGGTAGGTAATTTGATTACTATTCCTCTATGGTCTGAGAGTCCAAGCTCGACTACTTCTAGATGTAATTTGTCGTTTGCATTTGTAAATATTAGGTCAATACATGTGGTGCTTGAGGTTGTTATTCTGGTAGGTTCCGTCACTAGTTGTCGAAAGTTGTACTTGGTCATGGTATTTAGAAGATTGAACGAATTCCGATTTTTCTCTAGGATATTTACGTTGAAATCCCCACCTATAATTATGTGTTTATTTTTGTCCTTTTTGTTGATTTTAACCAACAGTTTTTCCAAGGATGTATAAAATATTTCAGTTTCCCTATTTTTTTGTGGCCAATATATAACTATGAGTAAAAGATTCATTTTCGGAATTTCTACTGCACACGTTTCAAATATAAATTCGATTGTCATTTCCGTTAAATCTTGTCTTTCTTTGGATTCGATATCGTCTTTTAAGAATATGCACACACCACCTCCCGCGTAGTTGGGGCGGCAGTATTTAGCAGCTACACTATACCCTTCCAAACTTAGTAGGTCTTTTTTAAATTCTGTAATCCATGTTTCCGTAAAACAAAGTGCTTCTATTTTATGTTCTTCCGTGATTGCTTCTAATAGGTAACGTTTATTTTTTATGCTTTGTATATTTTGGTATAGGATGGTTGTATTGTTGCATGTATGTGTCTGTGTACTATTTTTTGGTGTGTCGTTGTTAGAGAAAAAACTTAAGGCTGGCTTGTGGTTGTGAGTCAGATATTTCTGTTTCGTCCAACTGTGAATACTCCACCCCAAAAGCTTCATTGTTAAGGTTACCTATCGTCATGACAAGATCCTGTAGGTCTGATACCACAATTTTCGTGCCATTGCTATTCAATGCGCCCGTGCGTTGATTATACATATCGTAGTTATATGAGAGATTAAGATTAGAGTCCAGTAGGTATGCATAATTAAATGTATGGGTATCAATATGTAAAAGGTTATTAAAAGTTTCTATTCTACTATTATACAGGGTATTGCCATAATTTTGCTGTTTTATATAATAGTTATTATGAAATTTAAATTTATAAGTTGGTACACAAATAATGATATTAGTATGGGTTAAAGAAATTAATTTTTCTCGAATAAATATTACTAGTTCTACATAGTTTTGCGTTCTTCGGAAGTCCTCTTCGCCGATGAAAATAATACAAAAGTCCTTACTTGTTAGGTTTTGCACTTTTACGTCAATACCCTCAAATACACACATCAAAAGTGTCTAGGGATCAACATATATTTTTGCAATAACTTTTCTCCTGATTGATATTAATTAAAATTTTCTTTAAGGATTCATCAAATAAAGTGTTTTCGTTTGTCACAGTAACGATAAACCAAGTCACCTTTGCATTAATAAAGAAATTTGCCATTTTCCTAATAAAGGGATTTTTGACATTTGAACCACTAACATTAAAGTTCGAAAAAAAGACTGAAATAACAGTTTTCTTTAAAATTTTATTGGGTAACTTAAACAATTAATAATCCGTGTTTCTACCGCGAACACTAACAACACAAGAACATCGGTTTGGCATACTCAAAATGAGTTCATCCAAATCACGCTGTGGAATGGCCGCCCATGTTCGTTGCAACAACAAAAAAAGGTCTTCTTGCGACTGGATACCCTCCATATTCGGCAGAGCTCTTCTCTGTAGCATATCCCATGCATGCTCAATCGGGTTCAAGTCTGGCGACTGAGCAGGCCAGGGCAGGACATTGATGTTAGCTGCGGCAAGAGTCTGTCTTACAACTCTTGCGATGTGCGGTCGTGCATTATCATGCATTAACTGAAATAAGGGACCGATTTGCACTTGTAGAGGAACGATGACGTCTGATACAATCGTCTCAGCATAAATTTGAGCGTTGAGGTTGCCTCTGATCCAAATCAACTCAGTTCTTCCGCCGATCCAAATACCCGCCCAGACCATGATGGTTCCACCACTATAAGGATGGACTTCCTGGCAGGATTTTAATCACTGTTGGCGCCCAGGGGTTCTCCAGTGTCGTATTATTATACGTCTTGTATCCGGTCTCATACCAAAACGAGACTCATCAGAAAAGCACACGAAACGCCATTGTTCTTCTGCCCAATTTCTGTGTTCAAGAGCCCATTGATATCGAATCCTACGATTGTGCATTGCTATAGGTGGTACCCGTAGAGGTCTTCGGGAATAAAGGTTCACTTCATGCAAGCGGTTTCTGACTGTTTGGTCGCTAATTAAGTTCCCTGAAGAGTGATGAAGCCTCACAGCTAACATCATGGCGGTTATTGTTGGAGCTAACAAGCTAACATCAATGTCCTGCCCTGGCCTGCTCAGTCGCCAGACTTGAACCCGATTGAGCATGCATGGGATATGCTACAGAGAAGAGCTCTGCCGAATATGGAGGGTATCCAGTCGCAAGAAGACCTTTTTTTGTTGTTGCAACGAACATGGGCGGCCATTCCACAGCGTGATTTGGATGAACTCATTTTGAGTATGCCAAATCGATGTTCTTGTGTTGTTAGTGTTCGTGGTAGAAACACGGATTATTAATTGTTTAAGTTACCCAATAAAATTTTAAAGAAAACTGTTATTTCAGTCTTTTTTTCGAACTTTAATGTTAGTGGTTCAAATGTCAAAAATCCCTTTATTAGGAAAATGGCAAATTTCTTTATTAATGCAAAGGTGACTTGGTTTATCGTTACTGTGACAAACGAAAACACTTTATTTGATGAATCCTTAAAGAAAATTTTAATTAATATCAATCAGGAGAAAAGTTATTGCAAAAATATATGTTGATCCCTAGACACTTTTGATGTGTGTATTTGTTTCAGTCCACATTTTGGTTTGCGATAGTGGCAAATCTCGTAGCTTCGTGGGTTAGTTTCCTCTAAAGCAGTGTATAATATATTTGTAGTTTCGCTGCTTATTAAACATATTTTTGGTTTAGCTAAGGTAGTAGTAGTCTGCTTGCTGTGGGTTCTGCTCAGCGGTGATACTCGAGTAGTACTAAAACATTTTTGTGTTAACTCACTAGTATTAGTGTCATAATTTATGTTTTCAGATACAATATTTAATTTCTCTGTTTGTGTCTCTTTGTTATTTGTACTTGTCTGTTTGTTTGAAGTTTTCTTTGGCGTAGATCTTGGTTTGGCAGGGCTATTGATTTTTTTAAGGAGTTCATTTCTTTTTGCTAGTTCGTCGTTTTGTTTTTTCAATTTGCTATTCTCCAGTGATAGCGACTCAATTTCATTATGCGCACTGTTTAGTTGTGATGTGAGTCGTTCGATTGTGGTTTTTAATGATTTTAGTTGTGAGTCATCGTCGTCCTCAGACATCTCAGGCATGCTATTTATTGTGACATTTTGAGACATTATACTACTGTCGTCTTCTGGTTCAGAGCGGGTACGCGTGCGACGGAATGTAATATTCTCCAGAAAGTTCATGTTTTTACCAAAATAATCTTATGTGGTGAGATTCGAACCAGGGCTCTTTGCATCAAAGTCTAATGTGTAAGCCAACTCGCTACGTGTTCAGTTTGATTTGTGTCGAAAAACGCAGGTCGTATTCTGTTGGTTCAGTATTTTATTTCTTTGTCAATAGATGTCGCTAGTTGAGGCGTATGTAATGGTAACTTGTGATGGTAGCAGTATTGATATCGATGGTATCGATCGTTGACAAGTCAGTTCGCAAGATAAGCGACAGATGGCGTGGTTTTAAGTACTTAGATTTCAAATAAAAAACGGATCTATGTTGAAAATTTGATTTTGTGATTGAGTTCTTGGATAAATCGTTTGTTCACTTTTAGTTCACTTTATATTTGTTTTATTATACTGGTTCGAATTCTTCACACAACTCTGATCACTGTTTATTAGCGTTTCTCACTGATTAGCACATTGAATCTGCAAGTCATTTGTTTACCAGTTTTAAGTCACTTTTGTAGATTTTCGCTCCACGGACGTCTTTGATAACACTGCTATACTTGATTTTAGTGTCGTGTTTCACTTTTATGCACAGTTCATGGTCTTTTGAGCACTTTTAATATTTTTAAAGATGTAATTTTCGAGAACACAATCTAATACTTTGTTTACATAACAGCGCCACCTAGCGGAATCCGATAATACCTAATGTTCCGATATACATTTAACTATTACCGTGAATGACCTTGAGTACTATATTAGTCATGTCTCATTTTTTCTCTTTAGTACGCGAGGTGCTTAGTTTTGTTTTTTTTTTCTTTGGAAATTACAAACAAATATAGTACACACGGCTACACATCAAGCTATTCAAAACCAGTATAATCTGATCGTTCATTGTGCGAAAAGATCTAGTAAAGTGAGGCTAAGATTAACTGGTTTTGTATAGCTTGATGTGTAGCCGTGTGTACCTACCTACTAATGTTAAAGATTTAGTGCTTATTTTTTTAAAAGTTTGACAAGTATGTTGACTGTATTATTATTATTATTTTATTTACTTTATTAATTTTACAAATAAAGTGCTATTTGGTTACATGCATACCTACTTTAATTGTTGCATTTTTTACACGTGTTAACTGTCTATATAATGCGTAAAAACACAATAGATTTAACATTCTATAAAAAAAAAATAAGTTTCGGTTTCGGTTTCGGCCGAAACTGGGACCAAGACCGAAGGTTCAGTTACGGTTTCGGTTTCGGCTGAAAATCCTGTTTCGGTCGGACACTAGTATTTATGTGTGTATCTTCATCTGTTCCCTCCTTCGATCAATAATGGTTCCCTCATAGCATAGCTTCTAATCTACTTATCGGAACTCGACATATGAGGTATCGTTAGAACCGTCTTCATTTTCCGCTGAACATGGCTACGTGACGTGTCACAAAAAGCGATTTGGCGCCCTCTAGCGGACAAAAAGTAAGGCTTATAAAATAAAAATGGCGATAAACACGCCGTGTTTGGTATCATTTAAAGGGCTTCACTTGTACATTTCCAAAATATTGCTTAAATTTAAAATCACGCCCTCTAGCGGACAAAAAGTCAAGAGTAAAAAAAAAATTTAACACCAAAATTGTTTAAATAAAAAAAAAGTAAAATACTAAAACCCGACTACGATAAAAAAATCGACGCTGAAAAAGTATGAAACAAGATTTTCAGGATAGAACAAAAAGAAAAACCGTAGTCACACGTTATAGGTACCAACCTAAACACTTTAATAATTATATATAAAAAAAAGTAAAATACTAAAACCCGACTGGTAGTATTAGTATTTTACTTTTTTTATTACTTACTTTTTTATTTAAACAATTTTGGTGTTATTTATTTTTTTATACTCTTGACTTTTTGTCCGCTAGAGGGCGTGATTTTAAATTTGAGCAATATTTTGGAAATGTATAAGTGAGGCCCTTTCAAATGATACCAAACACGGCGTATTTATCTCCATTTTTATTTTTTAAGCCTCACTTTTTTTCCGCTAGAGGGCGCCAAATCGCTTTTTGTGACACGTCACGTAGCCTATGTTCAGCGGAAAATTAAGACGGTTCTAATGATACCTCATATGTCGAGTTCCGATAAGTAGATTAGAAGCTATGAGGGAACAGATGAAGATACTCACATACATACAAACATACATAGTCATACATACATACATACATAGCTAGTCAAAATCACGGCAAAGCCAAAGGAGGGTTCTCCTTTGGCTTTGCCGTAGTCGGGTAAAAAATGTTTATCCAGGGCCTAATTTACCTACATACCAAATTTCATACAAATCTGTTCAGCCATACAGCTATCGAAACATTTTTCATTTTTTTTTTAATTTTATATCCTAATCCGTTTAAGTCGTGAAGGTCCTGACAAGGTTCCTTCTTCCAAAGCACCCTCATCATCAGTGGATGGTTCTTGCTGGAGAAACTCTTCACCAACTTCACCATTGTCTTCATCTTCACCATTGTCTTCGTCAAGAGACACGCCGCGTGCCGTTGAGACATTTCCCTTGGCAGTGGAGGCATGCCACAGAACATTTGAGCATTGCTTTGCGACATCCAGATTTGCCACTACCCCGGCGGCGCCCCCCTAAAGGCGGGGACTTTTAGTATAATATGTTAACCTTCTGGGCATACTGAACACATTTCTGAAGAAATTGCTTAGGTTCCAGCTCACGCACTCTACACCTCCTTTGTTAAGTGGACTAAAAACCGACTTCAACAAAAAAAAAACCGGCCAAGAGCGTGTCGAGCCACGCTCAGTGTAGGGTTCCGTAGTAATAATTCTTTTTTTAGTTTGAAAAAAGATACGTTCAGGATAATAAAATATGTAAACGAAGTTAAAAAAAATGCTTGCATATACGATTATACTACAAACTTAGCCCAGAAATTATTTTGTACAACTTTTTGTCTTTTTTGTACAAAAACTGTTTCCATCCAAGTTCAAAATAATTTTCCTAGAAAGTCCTTATAAAGTTCTACTTTTCAGATTTTTTTCATATTTTCTAAGCTTATGGTTCGAAAGTTAGAGGGGGGGACGCATTGTTTTTTACTTTTGGAGCGATTATTTCCGAAATTATTGACATTATCAAAAAATGTTTTTAGTAAACCCCTATTCATTTTTAAATACCTTTCCAACGATATATCACACGTTAGGGTTAAAATTAAAAAAAAATCACTTCCCACTTTACATATAGGGAGCCTACCCTAATAAAACATTTTTTTCCAGATTTTGTTTTACCACTTTGTCGGCGTGATTGATACACATATTGGTACCAAATTTCAGCTTTCTAGTGCTAACGGTCACAGAGATTAAGCGAGGACGGACGGACGGACGGACGGATGGACAGACAGACATGGCGAAACTATAAGGGTTCCTAGTTGACTACGGAACCCTAATAAAACACAAAAAAAGTAAAAAAATAAACTTTAGAAGAACAATCAGTTTCTGAAGTCGGTGACTTTTGTTTGTTTGATTTCATTTTTTTATACACTGACTTCAGAAACTGATTGTTCTTCTCAAGTTATTTTTTTACTTTTTTGTGTAGGTATTATTTTTTTTGTTGAAGTCGATTTTATTTTTTGTTCAAAAGTTTTTATTTTTTACTTTTTTTATGGATCACATGTGCTTACCCCTTCACAGCGTACTGGCGTGATGTTATGTTATGAACTGGTTTACACAATGGACAGACATAGGAATTCAGCAATCCCAGTCCATTTGCTATCATTTATTGAGGAGTTCCGTTACCTATCTCCGAAGTTCTTCATCAGATCTTCACCAAATTGAAATGGGACTACTCCGAGAAAGTGCTCTTCCAAAAAACAGTCAAATCACTTCAAGTGTGCCTATAAAATTCGAAGAGTTCTCTTTATTTCTCCAGGATTCCATCATCAGATTCTGACTTGGTGATCATGGGACCACCTGGAAAGTATAAGTACCCTTCTTTTTACCTCCTTCTTTTTCTAGAAGTCGGTTAATGAAAAGTACTGGGCCAAACTATAATTTTTATGGGACCAAATGACAAGTATTCAGTGCCGGATTTAAACATTTGCCGCCCGTAGGCTATTCAGATTTTGCCGCCCCCTACTGACCTCTGCAATTCGATACCCTTTGTACACTGTCATATTTTTTTGTGAGTTAAATTGTAACTTTTTCATTTGTGTACTATCGTCCACATTAAATCAACTTTTTCCCGTTATTAGTATGAGTGTGCTCATGGGTATCGTTGTGGAAGTGGAAGAAAAACCCATGATTTAGTGAAGCAAGAATAAGTGGCAGGTGTATGGTTTACGATTTTGGGGGGTGTTCCCATACCCAATAATTCGGTTGGGAGGACAGAGTCACAGAGGCACTGCAATTGAAAAAAACTCTGAAGAAGCAAGAGATTCCAAGAGCGAGCGAAGCGAGCTCGAATTTTTTTTGCATTTTGCCTAGGCACGATTACTTTCTCTTGTGCAGAAATGGTGTTAATAATTTATAAAACTACGGTATCAAATGCCCACTTGTATCGAACGACGTTTTTTAATACACTTTCATAGAAAAATATAATTTTAGTGGCATGCGGCCAACATGCGGCAGACCGAAATATTTACGTAAAGCTAGTTCGAAAGCCGCGGATTTTAGTACTAGATGACGTGGCGTCGGCACAAGGGCAAAGAAAGAACATAGGTTCGGTTTTTAGTCAGTAGAAGTCTGACACTCCCCTTCGCTCTGCCCAAGAGCGGGGGGGGGGGGTTCATTTGATGATTTGAAAAAAAAAGAAAAAAGGCTAGTTCGAAAAGCCGCCTAGAGCAGCGGCTTAAAATAAGGAAAATAGGTACGCCACTACTTGGAAGTTCTTATTTTTGCAACATAGTCCCGATGACAATTATAGCCTGGCTCCGCTGTCTGCCGCCCCCTAAAATGAGACTCGTTTCGGAAGTGATTTTTTTTTATTAAAAAAAAAAAAAAAAAAATGGGCTCAAATTTGCCACCCCCTAAAATCTGCCGCCCTAGGTTCCAGCCTACTCAGCCTGCTGGTAAATCCGGCACTGCAAGTATTCCGCAACAAACTAAAAAAAAATGATATAAATCGGATACTTACATAAAAAAATACCAATCGAATTGAGAACGAGGGGGTTCTCAATTCGATTGGTATTTTTTTATGTAAGTTGGTTAATAAAGTTTTAAGGAGTTAGAAGCGGTCAAATAAGTCGTGGATGTGGCCGCGTGGTCCCTTTCTAATAATGTTGAGGTTATGTTTATTCATAAACAAAGATAAAGTTGAGATAGTATCGCAAGTTGCAAGTCTGTAGTAAGTACGAGTATACAGTACACCATGAACAGAGCAGTGTGAGCGTATGAGTGTGCCGCGCTCGCTGCACAATGCACGGCTCATTGACGGCTCGCCGCAAATATGTCAGGTATGTCCACAGCCGCTAGCTTGCCGCTCGGGCACGCGACGAAGCCCGGCGCGCCGTACGCCGCGCGCAGTGCACGCCACGCGCTTTCATGATACACTTCGCCTGAAATAATTATGGAATATATTTGTGTCCGCACCGCACGCATAGCTGCCACTCTGCCGTGGCCAGTCCGCCATCCGCCAGTCGACCGCGGCGCGTGTTGCGGATACGTGTGCCGCATCTTATTTAAGGTACATATTTTGATAGTCGATTTATAAATAGTAAACAAACGATTATTTCGATGAAGCACGTGTCGTGTGCAGGCTGAGGCACTGAGGCACCGAGCGCGCGCTCCGCACCGCTGTCGTCGGCCAGGTGAGACTGCTGCCACTGTTCAGTGTTCACTGTTGAGTGTAAGCTAAGCTCAACACTTCAGTCACAGAGCTTCAGTGTCGCCTGCTGCTATGATAATTTCTGTCATCATTGGCCATCATCATATAACTATATTCTATTTATCTATGGGTTTTTGTTACCTGATAATTAAATACATTCTATTCTATTAAAACCATCGGCAAGGAAAATTATTATTTAATGAGGAACCGCTGAGTGTTCAATTAAATTATTATTTTCCTTCTGCCAAGAAGTTACAATTAGGTAATTTCGAATTAATTTCCTTATTTACTTGAGGTCTATTTGTAGTCTCACACTCCGTCTGTTCATATGAGAAGTTCAACAACAAAAAAACTGGCTTAGGTAGTGCAAGTCAGTCTATCCATACTAATATAGCAAATGCTCAAAAAGATCTTAACATACTCAGTGAGTGGCTTAAATATAACTTACTTACAATAAATACGTCCAAAACAACATACATGATTTTCACCGCAAAAAACAAACCATTGCCAGACTTCCCACCTCTTACTATCAACAATGACATAATAAAAAGATCGAGTCACGAAAAATATCTCGGTCTGAGGGTAGACGACAAACTCACATGGAAACTGCACATCGAACATATAAAATCAAAATTAACGTCATTATAATTATATGATCAAACGAACTTGCAAGTGAAGTTCGATCTTTATTATGATGAGTTGCTTCATTTGAAGATATGATTATAACAATGTAGTTTCCTTACTTACTTGGTAACTTCGCACATAGTTTAAAGATTTTTAATTTTTAAAACGGTTAAGTGACGTAGGTCCGGTATGTCTGTGCCTCTGTGTTGACACTGACGTTTAGCTCATTTTTTGGAGTCAATTTATTGTTATGATACAAAACTTTCCCTGTATCTGGGAAATGACAAGTGTCAGGGAGGGAGGGAGATCATATCTTCAAATGAAGCAACTCATCATAATAAAGATCGAACTTCACTTGCAAGTTCGTTTGATCATATATTATAATTCGTTGCTTCATTTTTCAGATATGATTATAACAATGTAGATGTTAAGAGTCAGAAAGTTTTGGACTGGAAAAAGACATAAACAACAACATTATAAATATTATCGTTTTATTTATCCATGAATCAGTCTTGTACAAGTACATCTTCTTAATTGTAAAGGTATTTTTACCTAAATTATATTTTTACTTAAATTATTTAACGGAAATCTCATTAATTTTTATAATTTTCGAGTAATCACAATTAGTCTTCTGATGGTAAGCAGACAGACCTGGCAAATTCGCCTTCGTTTATAATAGACCTGATACAAAAACGAGCAAATGAATTGGATGAACTAGTCCACCCTGCGGTTTTACGAATAGTTTCAATATTAACGCCGGCCAGGTTCGCGGCCGACGTGGCTGCGTGTCGTGTGCTATGTGCACCAAATGTACCGATATCTATGCCGCTCTCAGACAGCATGTGTTTGATCCATCTGCTGATGGTTTGTGTGGTAGCGGCTTTGTGTGGACGTTTGTACGTCAACAACAGATTGTGTGTACTCTCAGGTCTTATATTTTTAGTGATAGAAATATAGTCTGAGAGAACTGTAGCAGGGCAAATGGAAGTATTTTCCCTGAAGTATGGTAGGAACAAGACGGGTTGGTCCCTACCTGGTGCGGACGTCTTGATGATGTCCGTTATTACAATTTTTATTCCAGTATCGGAGAAACTTATGTTTTCGAGTTTAATTAAAGAAAGTGTTTGTACCCTGTGAGCCGTGCAGATTGCTAAAAGAATTACAAGTTTTTGAGTGATTTTTTCTAGAGGCAGCTCTTTATTAGGGAACCAAGTTGAAATAAAATTTAAAACCAGTTGGGGATTCCAAGTGGTGGAGTATTTCGGTCTTAAAGGTTTTAATTTATACGCACCTTTAAGGAGACGCTTAATAGATTCGTCTGAGCCAATATTATTGCCTATAAGGGCTGACAAAGCAGACCGATGAGAATTTAGGCTACCATACGCACACCCGTAAATTGTAACGTTAAGAATGAGAGTACAGAAGATATCGGAGGGCAGAAAGCATTTGTGTTGTTTACCGTACAGTATTGCCACCAGAGCTTAAGTGAGGTGTTGTATTGCTGAATGGTACTGTTGGAAAAGGATGATAGCATCAGCGTGGCCGAGTCTGCACAGGTACCCCGTCGCATGTAAGCTTGCCGGAGAGCCTCGCGACACCCAGGGTAAGGTTCTTGTGTAGTGGGTGGCATTCTCTGAAATGAGA
Organism: Diarsia dahlii; assembly: GCA_949775195.1. Taxonomy (NCBI): domain Eukaryota; kingdom Metazoa; phylum Arthropoda; class Insecta; order Lepidoptera; family Noctuidae; genus Diarsia; species Diarsia dahlii. The sequence goes on from OX459212.1 coordinate 19,118,437, forward strand.
TTGCAGAAGGTATTTATTGGGGTTTAAATAAACAATTTCGGATACTATAAGAGTTTGTAATAATGGGAACCAAGGTTGTGATGGCCAGTTAGGATATACTAATATGCCACATGCATTATCATCAATGATTTTTCTAAGACATTTTAATATTAGGGAAAATGGTGGGAAAGCGTAAAAGTAATAAGTGTTCCAATCTAATGTAAATGCATCGACTGATGCTGCATCGGGGTCTTGTCTCCATGAGACAAATCTAGTACACTTAGCGTTATCGCGAGACGCGAATAAATCTATTTCGGGTTGGCCAAAATATTTTATAATATCCTGGAAGGCATCATTGGACAGAGACCATTCCGTATCCGGATTAACTATTCTAGACGCTGCGTCGGCATGGTTTTCCTTAGTATTTACATATGACGCATAAACCCAAAGGTCACGCTGCTCACACCATTTCCAAAGAGACCTGGCCAAGTCGTTTAAGTGGGGGTATTGAATACCCCCCATACGATTCACGTAACTGATTGCAGTCGTATTGTCCATGCGAAGTAATATTGCACAGTTAGTTAGCTCGCTGGTAAATGACTTTAATCCTAGAAAGGCTGCCATTAACTCTAAATAGTTGATATGGCATTCCTTTTCTGATGACTTCCATTTACCATGTACTTGGGAGTTCTTGCAAACAGAACCCCAACCTGATCTTGATGCATCTGTATATATTTCGATTTCGAAATTAGGCTGTCGCATAAAGTTGCGAGTTGTATCGATATTTGACAGCCACCAGTACAAATCTTCTAATACAATATTAGGTAGCTTAATTTTGGCATCATAATTATTATGTTTCAGTAGCGCAAGGTATTTTTGTCGCTCCAAAATCTTTGTGTGCAACCAAGCGTACTTAACGGCCGGGCAAGCTGCAACTAGTATACCGATAAAACGAGCTAATTCACGGATTGAACATGAATGCAGCTTTGTAAACTTAGTAACCAACTCGGCAATATTGCGTCGCTTTTCGGCTGGCAATTCAATATTAAGACTTCTTGTATCATAAAAAAATCCTAAATACTTGCATGATTGACGCGGTTTTATCATACTTTTGTCGTAATTAACAACGAAACCTAAATACTCGAGTAGTTGTAGGTAACGTTTCGTTAACATTATTGAGACACTTGTCATAAGTGTCTCCTATACATAAGATATCGTCTAAATAACATACTGACTGGAAACCGCGATGTCTGAGGTAAGTTATAACTTCTTTCATAATCTTAGTAAATACCCGCGGAGCTACGGATAAACCGAACGGCATGCAATTAAAAGTAAAGGTTTTAGTTTTTAACGAATTATTGGGCTTAAATTGAAATTTTAAGTATTTACGGTCAGCATGCCTAATGGCTAATAGGAAATATGCATCTTTCAAGTCGATAGTGGCTAGGTATCCATTGCGTGGTATCAGTTTGCATGCTGTTCGGTAATCCTCTATTTTAAAATGTTCGCTACTAATTAGCTTATTTAAGGATTTCAAATTTAATATGAACCGGTTCTCGCCGTTAGGCTTCTTAGTGAGAAATATTTTAGATATAAATTGATCGTTAGTAACATTACACTCTGAGATGGCCCCTAATGATTTTAGTTTATTGATGGCTTTCATCATGTCTGACTTTTCTGAATAGGATAGGTTATTTTTTGGTACTACTGACTGACTTACAGGCATAAGAAAAGGTATTGGGTATCCATTTTTTAACCAATCAAGAATAACATTGTTGTTGGTTATTTTTAACCATCGGTCATAAAAGTGGGTAAGTCTACCCGCATGTACCTGTATTAATGGTGACCCTGAGCAGGTGTCCGTGGCTTGTCCTGCGACGCAGGGCGTTGAGTCTGAGCTGATGGCGTGTATGGGCGGCGATTCCCTGCTGTCGCCGGCCTCCTGTATGTGCCCCGCCCCCCCCTGTTCGCCGGGTATCGAGGAGGCGGGTTCCAGTTTCCCTGGTAAGCCGGGCGAGTGTTAGGCTGTTGAGGTGGTTTAGGCACCTTCGCAGTCTTCTTGATGGAAAGGCCTTGTTTTTCAATGGCCTTGGCGGCTTTAATTTTCTCGGATAGGGACGAGCCAAACAGTGATTCGTCCCTTTCGGACTCATTTATTATATTTAAAAAAGCCTTGTCCAAACTCGGAGTTAGTAACTTGACTCGAGTCTGCGTTGCCGAATAATGTGAGTGACATAGTAGGCGGCAATCATTGCTTAAATGTTCCATGGCTTGCACCTTGCTATCGGACTTAAGCAGCAGATCCATGCCTCTGTTGACGGCAGTGATGCCGGCACCTAGTTGCTGTTGAGACGTTGTAAGTGTCTTGTCACGATTACGCACCATGTCTGGTACCGCAGCTGAGATTTCTGAGTTCAGTTTTGGCGCTTGTAGAAACCTACAGTTGTCTGGAGCAAGGTACTCTTTTAAGAGCCCATCTTTGCTTTCCTTAGGCATGCCCTTCCTCAGCAAAGGAAGCCACAATTGCGATAAATTACCATGAATGTTGTCGCCATAGTCAGGTGAGTCTGACGTGGATTCGCCGAGAGCTGACAGTAGATCAGGATCTAGTTCAGGTTGGTCTGCCATGGAGGAGGTTTCCTCTTGAGGACTGGGTGCCACCTGACCATCTTGTTGGTCGGGGTTATCACCGGGTTCTGGTTCCACAGCTTGTGAAACAGGTAGATCGGATATTGGTTCCGTAGAAGTGTCCTCATTATTACCCAGGGCCTCGACGGCATCTTCGTTACCTGTAATTACGATTTGCAATTAAGGTTGTGAAGATAATAATTTGAAGGTAGTGTGAAAATAAAGTTGAAAAATTTTGCACGTTAACGGTACATCTACTTAAGATTGTACGTATTTATGTGCATGTTTGTCATCGTTGGAGACTCGCAGTCAACCCCGATGCATTAATATGGATTAACTTTCACTTAGTTTTGTAAATATGTCAAAGTTATTGACTCGCAGTCAATCCCAAAGCATAAACAAAACGGTTTATTAGTTTCACTTTTTAGAACACTCACTAATGAATGCATATTAGCTTACCTTCGTCATCTGATGAGGATATCTGTAACGGTCTAATTCTCCGTCGATGTTTTTCTTTTTCCTCTAGTTTGCGAATTTTCTTAGCGTAGTGCTCAATTCTCGATTGCGCGCTCCTTTTCGGCATGTTGCTTGAAGGGCGCGTGCGATAGTTACCGCGCACGAAAAAGGAATGAGCTAAACGTCAGTGTCAACACAGAGGCACAGACATACCGGACCTACGTCACTTAACCGTTTTAAAAATTAAAAATCTTTAAACTATGTGCGAAGTTACCAAGTAAGTAAGGAAACTACATTGTTATAATCATATCTGAAAAATGAAGCAACGAATTATAATTAGTATCATTACGCAAAATCTCGAACTGTATACCAAGGAAAATACGTAATATTATTTACAACTCATTAGTAAAATCACATCTCGAGTATCTCATTGAAATATGGGGATCTGCCGGTAAAACTGTTTTAATGCCTTTACAACGAACCCAGAACAAAATTATAAAAACATTGTATCATTATCACTACCTCACTCCAACTAAAACACTATTTGAAAAAACCAAATTATTAGATCTCAAAAAACTATACACATACGGTACCTGCATTCTAATAAAAAAAAATCACCACAAACAGCGTACAATCAAAGCTAAAATTCCATAAAAAAATAATATCACACAGCCTAAGAAATAAAAACAAATTACAACGAAGACAAGCTCGGACAAACTACGGAAAGAAAACGATATTGTTCGAAGGAGCACAGCTGTTTAACGACCTACCCAATAACGTAAAAGATTGTGATAGTATTAATATATTTAAACAAAAACTGAGAAATTACGTTTATGAAATGTAGTCATACCGCATATCAAATGTTAGCAATAATTATATTATACTTCCTATAAATTTGTTTTGTATAACTTCAACAACACGCATCGGAGGCAAAATGTATTTATTTAGATATAAGCAATTACTTTGTATCTCATTTTAAGTGAACCTATGTATTGTTCTTATGAGAATAAATTCTTTAAACCGAAGTCGGACTTGTACGTGAAGGGTTCCGTATCGTAGTAGGGATGCCCCCTTTAATTTTTATTATTTCTTGTTAAAGCGGCAACAGAAATTTAGAAATAACTTGTGAATATAGAGCTAGTTTAGTAAAAGTCTCCGCAACACTGTCAACCAGTCTATGGCCCAGATTCAGAGACCACACTTTGACTTTACTTTGATGGAAAGATCTACTTCAAGCTGTTCTTTACTTAGTAAAGGCGAAGTAGTCGATAATCATGACTTTGGCCTCAAAGTAAACTTTGCATTAGTATGCGTTTAAATAATGTAGTCCTTCGTGTTAAACTAATTTCCTACAAAAGAAAAGTGTAGTAAAGTCAAAGTGCGGTCTCTGAATCTGGGCCTAAGAGTCTAATCAAGGGTTATCGTATTAACCCGTCCCAACTGGGTAGCAGGTGAGTTAGGCAGTCGCTCCATTTAAATTACCCACGAGTATTCAGCTGTATCCAGATAGCTGCTGGATAAGGCTAGGTAGAAGAAATAGGTTAGGTGTTGATGATGATGGTGGCGCCGCAGCTGCACCGCGCGCGGATATTCAACGGTCAACGGTAATGTTCAGTGAGATCGCGTTCGACTCGCACTATATCTTCTACGTCTATGTAGGCGCATCGGAATGCACTTGTATTCATAATTACGATCACATCGAGCACAAGTCTCGTGTGGCCCACTTTCTTTTTAACTCTTCATCTAAATAGAAATTCATGGAAATTCTATAAATACAACATTGTAATATTATTAGACATGATTATATTCATGTTGCAATTACCATCTCGTATCGAACTTTGTGTCCAAAAATAAATCAGTAACAAATTGGTAAGTGAGGCACATGCAGAGGAGGATTATACAATACCGTGGAAGTCCGTAGTTCGTACCAGAGCATATAGAATGACGGCTTGACTTGTACTGTTTCCAGTCGCACGCTGCACCGGCCCCCCGCCCCAGCGCCCCCCCTCATGGAGCGCGCCGCTGCCGAGCTGCCGCCGCGCGCCGGCGCCTCGCCCGGCCTGCTACGCCGCCGCTACTCCGTCCCCGAGACTATCATGAGGAAGTGAGTTCCTACCCAGGCGTACTGTCGCGCTCATCTCTGTGCGTAACGTACAAGTTCTCAGTTGTTTGCTACAACATTGCAGGTATCGACTCGCGCAGCAGAGATCAGACTCCGAGGAGAGCGCGCCGCCGACGAACCGCTCCGTGGCGTCGGCGTCCCCGCCGCGCGACCCATGCGACACACCGCACCGGTTCGCGCGGCGCGACCGCGAGCTGATGCGCAAGTCGGCGCTGATGCGGCGCATGTGGGGCCGGCCGTGCGAGCCGGGCCGCACCTGCTGCTGCTGCGGCGCCGAGCCGTGCGAGCCCGCGCCCTACCCCGGCCGCGAGACGCGCTCGCTGGACGGCAGCCGCTCCGAGCTGCGCCCGCTGTCCAGCCTGGCGTCATCCCGCTCCTCGCACGCGGCCGGTTGGGCCACGCCCAAGCGCCAGCGCCTCGACTGCTCGCGGGACTTCCGCGGCAGCGACGAGATGCTGCGCGCCGCTATGAAGAACAGCTACGACCGCGCCGAAGAGTCGCGCACCGATCGCGCCACTAGAGCGGACTTCTCAGACTCTACGTATCGTTCTCACGTGCACGAGCCCTCGTCGTCTTATCTAGAGACAGTGACGGACGCGTTCACCGATAGCGACGGTTCCAAGTTCGAGAAGACAAGCGTGGGGAACGCATTCACGCAATACTCAGAGCGACAATCACCGGACACGACCACGCTAGAAGTGAAATCAACGACGGCGGACGACGCGAACGTGTCTAGCGAACACTCGGCCCCGTTCGCGCTCAGCGACGAGCGCTCGCTGTCCGAGTCGTCCGACTCGTGCTCGGCGTCCTACCCCACCACCAAGGAGAGCGCGCAGCTGACGCGCAGCGCGCACATCGCCGGGCACGTGTGCGCGCGCTCCGCCTCGCTGCTGCGCGACGACAACGACGCCGTGCCCTACGACAAGCCGCTCTCCATCCACGCACCCTCCTACGAGCTGCTGGAGATCGTGGTGTCGGAGACCCTCAACGTCAGCGCAGTGCCGGCTGTGGGCGCGCGCGCGCTGCCGCCGGACAAACCACCGCACCACGCCAGAGCTCCCACAGTGAGCCAGAAGTACGCTCGAAATATTAATATCGACGAATACGTATCCAACATTTTAGTGGAGAGCCTCAATTCATTGACGGATCAATTGGAGTGCATGAATGCGTCCATGGGAAACGATAGCAAAATTAGCATCGTCGAAAAAGAAATAAAAGTAAAGTTGCAAAATACAGGAGTGAACACAATAGTACACCTAAGCCCGACCTCCAACAACCAGATCATATTCGGTAACGAGGAGTTGTGCATCAACGAGGAGCGCAAGGACTGCTGCAACAACCCGCACGGGCAAACCGCGCGCGACGCGCACAATGCGCACGACGCGCACGACGCGCTCGCCATTCGCGACGAGGCGCTCAGCGTGGAGTCCAACAACAACCTGACGTCGGCGGGCTCCCCCCCCGCCTGTCCGTGCGCCTCCTTCGACCTGCAGCACGACAACGTCAACCAGGCCGTGCTACAGCAGATACAGAAACTGTTCCAGGACGAGCTGCACAACCTGGACCCCGACACCGACTACTCCGGCAAGACCATGCCAGAAATATCCCATATTGAAATATCCAATGTAACGGATGTGTTCATAGACAACGAAAGCGAGGCCCGTCTGATGGCAGCCGACCGGGAGCAGTGCGAGGCCATCAGCGGCGTCGGCGCCGGTAGCTACTACCCCGCGCTGGACGAGCAACCCGTGGTGCCGCGCTTCTCCGCCTTCCCGCACACCGACTCCATGGAGGTCAACACCTCGTCCTCCGACGACGCGGACTTGGTGGGCTCCGACTGCACCAGCCTGGTGGACAGCCTGGACGACCCCAACTCGCCGCGCTCCGTGCTGCTGCGCAGGGGCTACCCCGGGCGGCGCGGCGAGCTCGTGCGCTCCGCTATCGACGTTCTCGATTTGCTGCCAGAGAACGCTCGTCACGAACAAGCGATGACGCCCAAGGACAAGGGCGAAGCTTTTTTTATTAAAATAAAAGACAACGAATGTGACTGTGATAAAGAAAATGTCAACGTCGCCGACCGAATGCCCGAGAAAATAAAACAGAGACTTTACCGGCGACATCGCAAGAGAGAAATGCGCATGGAGTGTGCGCGCCGCACGCGCGGCAAGCAGCGCGTGCGCGACAGAGACGCCGAGCGGCGGCACGACGAGCACTGCCGCGCGCGCCGCGACGTGGAGCGCGAGTGCGTCGCCATCGTCAACGCGCTCATCGACGACGTCATCGGCAACGTCGCGCACGACGAGTACAAGTGCATGCGCGTCAAGCACCGCCCCGCACGCATGGTCACCTCCAAGTCGGACGACAACGTAGCCAAGCGGACTTGGAAGAAAGACCAACAGCAGATTGACGACAGAGGGCCATTTAAATCTTTAAAAAACAACACCACTCAATACGACTCGTACAGTTCGAGGAAGCACAGGGGCGAGCGGCACCAAATACACGGCAAACTGTCGTTTGTGACGCGACCCACAGTTGCTTCAGACGATCGCGCCGCCAAAAGGATTTACCAAAAGTCTGAAATACGCGACGGTAACAAATGTATCGAAATCTTAGAAATATTAGAATACGTAAACGGTTCACAGAGCTCACCAGAAACTACGACTTCTGACGAAAATCAAAATAATTTTATGAAGAACAAAAAGTCCCGCATTCCTATTCCGATTTACGAAAAAAATCTGAAGTCCCCCAACAACGAGCCACACAAAAACAACAGCAGGCGCAGCTCCGTGCGGGCGGAGCGCAATGGAAACACTAACCGCCTGATCGCAGACATGCTACTGGGCGCGCTGGGTGAGCCCACCAGCCCACCGGCCGCGCCCGCGCCCCCCGCACCGCGCCGCGCCTCCGTGCCGCACGCCGAGCCGCGCTCGCGCTCCAACTCGCTGCGCTTCAAGCAGACGTTCGACATCATCCCCGAGGAGCGCAGCAGCCTCAGCCTGGACTCGGGCGCCGAGGATCTCAACCACAACCGCCGCGCCTCCGCGCCCGACGTGGCCGACCAGTACCGCGAGTCGCCCGACGCCGAGTGCGACGACGCGCCCGCGCCCGCGCGTCTGCCCAGCTGCAGCCCGCCGCACAAGCTGAAACCTCATCCTGATTCACCGAGACGGTGTAGAGACATGAAGAGTGCAGCCACCTCGCCTATAACGGACAGTGATGGAGACAAGCGGGCGCTCAGGTCAAAGAACCAAACAACGATGACCTCCCCGAGCAGTAAATCAGCGGCGACCAGCCCCATGCGAGCTGCAGCGACGACGGACAGTGCGGTGAGGGGGCCGGGGGGCCGGGGGCGCGCCTGGCTGGGGTTCACGCGGCCCGAGGCTCGCGCGCCGCACGACGAAGGTATCTCACTGTCGGTCTCGTGCGCACCGCTGCTGCCGCACCGCACCGCTTCCTCCGTGCCCGTCGAGTAGACACTCGCGCCGCACTCGCCACGCTTACACTAACTAGCTCCACACCAGCTAGACTAGCGAGCTATATCTCGTAGTTTCATTCTTGTCACCTGAATACTCCAGCACCAAAAAATCAAATATATTTTTTTAGTTATTGTAACGTAGACGCGTATCACGACTGAGAGCAGCGAGCACTCCGCCTACACGACTGCACGTCACACGCGCAGTGCACTGCGGAACACGTCGCCTGCAATGCCTGCTCGCGCGACTGCCACCCGTCGTTGTAGTAACTCGTTATTTATTGGGTAGGCGCTGAGAGCGCATTTATGTAAACCAGAGTATGAATATTAAAATATAAATTTTTAAACGTTGTTTTATTCACACGAAGGTAACAAAGAGAGGGCAGAGTCTGATAACAGGCGGCCGCGCAGGTCAGTGACCACCCAGCACGAGCACGCTCAGGACACGCGAGCACACGCTGAGCGCATTAAGCGCGCAGAGCGGCCGTCCAGACCAGCACCGCGCCGTCCGCCGCGCGTCCGCTCCCCCTCCGCCGAGCGTGCGCCCGCACCGCACAGCGACGAGCCGTCCGACCGCTCCGCGGACGACATCTCCCACATCATCGCTGATAAACGAAAATCTCAGAGCTTCTCTTTTGAAAGAAGTGATGACGACGGAGTGCACGCGCCCTCCGTAAAGCTGCCGGAGTTCAAGGGTGGCGGCGACAGCTGCGGCGCGACGTCCAGCGACAGCAGTGAGTCTGGTGGCAGTCTGCTGTGCTCGCTGGCGCCCAAGTGGCTGTCGCAGGGCCGCGCCCGCCGGGCCGCGCGCCGCCGCGACCTGGAGCGCGCGCCCCCCAGCCCCGACCCCGCCGCTCCCGCCGCACCCGCCAGCCAGCAGCCACCAGGTAACACGCTCTCTACGCAATGTTGTGAATGTGTTGTGATGCGCCACGTGTGAGCTGACGGCGCTTGTGTGACAGGCGGCTGGTCGGTGACGGTGGCGGGCTCGTGCCGCGCCACGCTGCCCGCCGACGTGGAGATGCGCCTGCGCTTCCCGCACGACGCGCACGCCGCGCCCGACGCGCACGACGTGCACGACTCGCACGCTGCCGCCACTGGGCCCTGCCAGGTGCTACTCACCACACTATATTATAAACTTTTTTTTTGTCTTGTTTTAAGTCTACAACACTGAAATTTAAAAAAAATATATAAAATAATTACCACCATCAGCCTATAATGTTCCCACTGCTGGGACACAGGCCCCCTTTGAGAGGGAATGGGCTATGCCTATAATATACCACGCGGGCCCAGTGCGGGTTGGTAGGTTCTTGGACATCGTTTCCTCACGATGTTTTCCTACAGTTGTTCTGTATGGCGTTCTATGGGGGAGGCCTTTGTCCAGCGGTGGACGTCTTACGGCTGATGATGATGATGATCCGTGCTTCCAGCATTAAGTTAAATCTATGAAAAAACAAGTTAGACCAGATTATGTCACCTGAACTCAAATGGGATTCTGCATAGTCAACCGTTTGATTCCACGAAGGGTAGGTCGACAACGGACGCGGGAGTAAAACTCATCAGTCACATTTTGGAATCTTGGGAGAAGTGGTCAGGCAGGATGCCATTAGCATTTCCAGTGATCTCTACAAAGCATTCGACTGCGTCGACCACAACACACTAATCTGTAAATTACACGACTACGGAATTAATAGCCAAGCTTCTAATCTTTTTTCTTTGGACCGTAGTAAGTAAATCATCAAATGACTCCTCCCGCTCTGGACGGAGCGGAACTACGGAAGGGACTATCAGACTTCTACTGACTAAAAGCCACCCATGTTCCTTCTTAGCCCTTATTCCTACTTCGTAGAAGGAGGCGACAGCATCTCAAAAACTGCTGATCTTGTGCTTTCCTATTTATCAAACCGGCAGCAAAAAGTAAACATTAATGGGGCGATGTCGTTCTCGCCTCTAGATAGGTGTGCCCCAAGGTTCAATTCTCGGCCCTTTCCTTTTTCTTGTTGATGATCTCCCATATATGGTGGCCAAGTTATCGGATATAATTCTTTCAACATTCATATTTTTTGTGTAGCACCCTACGACTTATTGTCGGGCCTACGTTGTCTCCAAATTTTTAAGTACTATTGCGGTAACATGAAAATATTGAAAAACAAAATCATTTTAAATGATTTCAGTAGACATGAATTTTCTTGCCGGTTCTTCTCCATAGGAAAACGCCAACCCTAAGTTACGGTGCACATTTTGTTAAAGTTTTATAAGTGCCCAGTAGGCCTATGTGAAATAGAATAGGTACCTACTATGATTTTAATTTTTTGGTTTTTTGAAAGAAACTAAAAATCAAAGTTATTTCTAAGACCCCGACAATAGTATTTACTTACTACAAAATAGGTAAATACTACGTACGAGGTAAGTGTCCACACACCAGGTAGACACTATCACAGAACGTTACGTCACGAACTCACGAATGCCACCCACCGGACCACTCTGATTCATCATGCAGGTGCTGTCAGTGTCGTCGTTACCTAGCCTGCGGATTGCCTGCGGGTAACGATCATTGATTGGTGTGATGTCTGTTAGGAGTGCACGTGTCGACACTGCGCCACGTGTGCGTGCTCGGCGCGGGAGGCGTGGGTGGCGCGGGCCGCGGGGCGGAGCGCACCCCCGCTGCCACCTGCCGCGCCCCCCTCCTTCGCGCGACTCGCGCGCACCGACTCCAGCAAACTGACACTCACCATGAAGAAGGAGGCGCTTGGTACCTATTACTAAACTATTACTATTAGCGAATCTAAATCAGTTTCAGTCGGTCATTATTATTTTTTTGTATTTTTATGACATCATTCGAAAGATTTACCTGTGCTGTGGCTCAAAGGAGGTTAGCATTCCTAGACATCAATCATCAACAACTACATAGTTAACAGCTGGTGTTAACTATATAGTTGAAACAATTATGTACCAAAAAAACTGTATTTTTTTCTCACGGAATTATTTACTTAATTATTGATATTTTCAGTCTAGGATCGAGAAGACAAGTGGTCATCGAGTGACAAATGACAGACTGGCAAAACTATTGGGAATACAAAAGTTTGTAGGAAAAATATTAAGGGTTTGGTTTACGGGTGAAAGTACAGACAGCATTTGGAAACGTTAAGGTCCAATTATCTAATTTTCGGTAGGTTTGAAAAGTGTTTAGATCCGCGTGCTGTAAGAGAGCATCTGCCTGGGTAGTAACTTGTTTCATAATTTTCATGTCGTAGTGGCATTCCATGCCATGCAAACGACAATATTTTACTATGCTCAAAACAGGATATAACGTCGTTCAACAGCAGTAAAAATATTGAATAGCAGTGGCCCCAATAACGATCCCTGGGGAACTCCCGAGGGAATACACATAGCTGTAGACGATTAACCATTCCGCACCACGTTTTGGAATCTACCCTCAACGTATGACATGAACCATATGTAGAGGTCACCCCTTATACCCATCGATATAAGTTTACGCATTATGATTACATGATCTATTCTGTCAAATAACTTTCTGTAATCGGTATAAATTAGATCGACCTGGGACCAATGTGACGTAGACTCAGTCAGGAATTTACTGCAAGGAATTAGATTAGACATGGCAGACCGACCTCGGTGTTCGCCAAACCTGTGTTGAAGAGCTGAATAAACTTGTTTTTTGACTAGTTTTTCCAGTATCTTTGCAAACACGCATAATCTCAGATCGGTCTATTATTTGTCAAACGAAGTTTTGGGTCCTTTTTATGTGTATCGATGTTATGTATGCCGACTTCCAGATCGTGGGTACCACATCAATGTCATCCTTGTACAGTTGTACCGTGGGACAAGCTCATTGAGTCAGAAATTTTGCATACAGAAGTATAGTAGGTAAAGTATATCTACTAGCTACAACATTCAGAAAGCATGCTGTAAAGTTGCTCATTTGTTTCGTTCCATAGATGATTGACTTTGGTTCCATACGTATTGTCTGGGCGATTAGTGCGCAACCGTTTATGAGGACGCGGCAGTCGGTACTACGTACCTATGGCTATTTATTTATATGGTCAGTACAGGATTTTGTTAAGCACTCCGTTATCTATTCGAGTAAACTGGTTTAATTCACATTCAAACAAAATCCATTTCATTTAGGTAATGTTTAGTTTGCGAAGAGCTTTGTTGTTAATCGTTATTCATGCCACCTTGACTTAACAGAACGAAATGATATTTTTGTGTACTTATTAATAACTAGCTGTGCCCGCGACTTCGTTCGCGTGGTTGTCGAAAACCAAAATGCGTCGCTTAGACAAAAGTACCTACATTAAATAATTGCCCTGCGTTAACTTACAGACGCTGCGCTGTAGCAAATAAGAAGTGGTAGCCTGACTTGAGTCTAACAAAATTTGCACTTTATAGCTTAATATTTCACTAACGAATCCCTTAATCGAAAAAGTGTATAAGCAAACTCACAATCTTTTTCAAAGACCTATCTAATGACACCCCACACCATGGGCTACGCAAGAAATAAAAACAACGCCATCTATCGAAGACGAAAATAAACTGCTAAAATTGAATGCATGGAAAGCGATCAATCACACTATAGGGTTTAGAGTTTAGGCTACGTAGACTAAAGTAGACTTTGAAAGCAGTGTCATTTAGACTACTTACCTACAGAGTACCTTAAGCTATCATAACTTTACTAAAGTTATCTTTTGAAGGCATTATTAATAAGTACCATATTCGTTTAATAGATGTCGCTGCATGTTTCATTCATGATCATAATGATAAAGTTCTTCTTGAAAACTATAAATTCAAATATCTTTTGATAGAGAGCACCTATTACGATGAAACAAAGACTAAATAATACCCCAAGTTACACACAATATTTATGTATAAAAGTTACCTACATTAGTTTCGTAAATTTTACGTGATGCTTAGTCATCGAAACAGACAAACAGATAAACAGACAAAAATTCCAAAAATGCTGGAAATGAGTTCTGTTGGTTATACTATAACACCCTGAAAATTCCTTTTTTAAATATTTTCAATGTACAAAAATATTTTTTCTACAGATTTATTATATGTATAGATATTTATATTACCCAACTCCTCGATGATCAGTTAATTGTTAGTATATGGTATCGGGATCACTGAACAGAAAAAACAAGGATCGGCATGGTCTAATACACTGTATACAAATCACACACTAGGAAGTGTCGAAAGGTGGGCGTTTTGGAGGACTGTCTCTTGTAAATAAGGAAAGTAAAATAAATTTTGACGTTCGAAAAGTGCTGATTTTCAGCCTAGTTTGAATAAATGAGTTTTGATTTTGAATTGATGAACCATAGTCCGTTGCTCGCCGGTTGTGAACTCGGAAGTTTCGTGGATTCTCGATTCCTGGATTGTTAATAATCTGCCAAAGTTTCAGTGGGATTCATTATGTCTGCTCTCTAATGAGCTGCTTTGATTTAGTTAACACCTGGGCCAGGGTCAGAACAGACACGTGACTTTTTATTTCTGTATTGATGAAGGCTACAATTTAAATGCTCACCAAAAAAATTTTTAGACCCTAGACTAAAGTACAGTAAAGTACCAAATAAAATATTTTAACTTCAAATAAAATAAACCCACCCTATACCGAGGTGCCTAAAGAAAAACGTTTTAAGTTCCAAAATAATTAGACACTCATCAAAATAATTGTACGTGTTGTATTTATATTCTTTTTGCCTACCAAAATGGATTAATGCTCACCAAATCAATTAACCAAAATTATAATACGACCGTCTCGCGACAGTATCCTTTATGGGCGGCATGGGCACCGGGCCGAAGCCGACGAAGGAGGCCGGCGGAGGCCCGGCACTTCGGGGACAGAAGATATTAGTGTTATTTAATATGCGAGCAAAGCGAGCGCGTCATGGAGATACATTGAAAGTCGTGAAATACAATATTGGTGACATCTATTTAGTGATAATATAAAATATTTGGTCTGCAGTTAACTTTAAAGGCGTTTATAAATCTTTATGGTATAGAATAAAAAGGAAAATAGGTTCATTCCTACAATACTTTAGGAAACACAATTTGGTGAGCATTAATCCATTTTGGCCGGCATTTCGATTTTTTTTGGTAGTAAAATAGGTTCTTTTCTGGTAGGCGTTTAAACACAAGCCATTGATAAATAATTGCGAGGGGGGGGGGGAGGCCAGGGCCGTGAAAAAGCGCGTTGGGTCGACGATTTGTCAGAAGCGCCGGAAGCGGATGGATGAGGGACGCACAGATCAGAAAGCAGTGGCAGTAAAAAGGGAGGCCTATCCCAACAGTGGGTGATTCCAGGCTGAAATGATGTTGATGATGATAAATAATTATGCGATTCAACGTAATACATACGCTAAAAAATGCTTCTACGTAGTAGGTACATAATTATAATTATGTCGCATCATGGGTGGCCGAGATGCGAAATCGGGTCTTCTTAATGATCCGACATAGTTTTACTTAGATGTGGGCACTTTTGTGGGTACTCGAGCGAAACAGAATTTAAATAAAAATAGCTTTATTTAAAAAAAGCAAAATTATAAAATTTTGTCAATCACCCAGCCCCCGACGGACATTCTTGGGTTTTTTTATGGTGGGTGTTTTATGTTATTTTATCCTTTTTTCAATTAATTTTTAACAGTCGTTTTTTCAAAATTTTTAATTTTGCTTTTTATTTTAATTTTTTTTTTAACTTTTTACTTTTATTTTCATTTTTTTATCTAAGAACATGCACCAATCAAACTTAAACCCATAACTGAAAACTGAATCAAAATCGGACTAAGAGTTTTGGAGAAAAATGGCAACATGTATTTGCACAAACACACAAACAAACAAACAAGCAAACAAACAAACAACCTCTCACCCCAAACGCATATACCGTCTCCGTTCCGTCGTGGGTAAATAGGCAAACGGTTTCACATTTTACAAGAAACAAACACGTGCGTTGGTATACTGAGCGTCTGCCTAGCTAGACTGTCGGAGTGCAAGTGAGCGAACACTCCGTGACCGTCCTTTAGCCAGTCCTCGCTGCATCCCCTCTACCGACGATCGTGTCCAAGCGGTAGGGCGCGCTTGCGTATCCGGTAAAGATTTTTTTAGTTCCAAATTGAATTATTAGATGGCGCTGTCGGTTGCACCATGGCGCCATCAATCCACGACATATATTTATGGATACCAGATTTTTGTGAGTGTAAGCCCCTTTGTACACAAGGCTACTCAAATCTTAGATACTCAACGATTTTAGTCTTCAAGCTACTGCCGCCATACAAATCCACCGCCGCCATTCGTCCCGGCGACGCGACTCGTGTACGAACTTCAATGAATTGGTTTGAATTACAGACTCTTCCATTCTTGCCTCCAAGAGTTCGAAGAAGTTTGGCGAACCGCTCCCCGATGTAGAGACGTACCGCGCCTCGCGCAGCAAGCTCAAGAGCTCCGTCAAGGTATAACACTCCTATGCAGATATCGCGCCGCCAACGACGGAGTCGCGTATTAGTTAGTGCCTGCTCGTTGGCAAGCATTTACACCTAGAAGGCGGTTGTTTCAGACGCGTCGGGGGTACTCCCTGCACTGCTGGCTGCCAGACACCGAAGCCGCGCCCATCAGGTATGCACATCCCTCGCGCCTGCACCTAACGTCTCGCTAGCAACTGACTTCCTTATTAGTAGTATTCTAAGTTGATCATGATGCGGGGGAAAATACGTGAAGTGAGTGTGACACCCATCACCACGTATTAACCCTCTTATACCATTATACAACACTAGCTGAAGCCCGCGGCTTCGCCCGCGTGGATGTCGGTTATGTATATAAAACCTTGACAAATTATATACCTTCGTCGAGAACCAATCTTTCCATTTGTCAAAACGGCATGAAAATAGATTCAGTAGTTTTTGAGTTTATCACGAACAGACAGACGCGTCGGAGAACTTTGTTTTATAATAGGTATATGTAGTGATAATGATGACTCCACTAGGGTCAGGGTTCACATTTCACCAAAAGTAAAGTTAAAGTCAACAGGGCAGGCCTATGTCAACAGGTACAAAATCCGAGGTCGGACTGGAATTTTGAATTTCCTTGTGGCACAAGTCATACTCGTAATAAGTTACCCCAGGCCGGTTAATGCAGATACCCACTGCGGTGTGGCGTTTGGGCAGTGGTTGATGAGTGTCCGTGTTGTGTGCGCAGGGGCAGTAACGGCCTGTCGGTGCTGGGCAGCGCCATCATCCCGGAGCTGAAGCCGCGCGTGCCCACCATGAGCGAGCGCGACCTCACGCGCGTCTACACGCCGCGCCACTACCTGCGCTCCTAGACCAACACCAGCATTGTGTATATCTGCACTAATTGTATTTTATAATAAATTGTTCATTTTTGTAACTTTTGGCTTTGATTTTCTTGTACTTGCTGCACTTACTTGCTTCCCAAATAAGATAAGCACGGCGGTCTGTGCGGGCGCTGCTGCTGCAGCTGCTGAGACCCTCAAGCGGTGCAAATACTGTAACCTGACAATACTGTAACTTCATTGGTAATTATAGTTTTGAGCCGTTTGGGCTCGGGTCATGGGGACCGAGTGCGCGTCTCCTTTTCAAAGAGATCTCTCGCCGTCTAGTTGACACTTTCTGGCTCTTTCTTTTGTCAAGGGATTAGCATTGCCATTCAAATTATGCTACGCACTTCGTTTTCCACGGATTACAGTTTTAAGCTAGCTAGTAACAATACTGTTGGCTCAAAGTCACGCCATCAGCCAGTAGCCGTGCGGCCAACGTACGGTCGTCGTCCGGCAACCGACAGAAGTACATAAAACGAGGCGAGCGGCGTTGCAACGGTCACTTTTTGCTTGGACGGCGCTCGGAAAGGACTTGCTACCCGACTATTATCGTGTGCTTCGCTATTTTTGGTTTATTTATGTTTTTGCTCGTGTACTGATTACCTATTCCATTTTGCTAGTGCTATTTCTATTTGATTATTGTTTAAAATGTTTGTCGTGATATTTTTGTAAAAGTGTGATTTAAAAGATATTAAACATTGTTTATTTTGTTCACGTATTTCACTTCTGATTCCTAATATCAGAAGTGGGATAAAGAATCTTTTCGCCCACAAGTTAAAAACTAGTTTCAGGCTTTTAATTTTAGATAAAAGCGGGTAGTAGTTAGCAATGGATATATCGAGTATCGAGATGTTCGCGTTCAAAAACTAGTGCCTCTCGTTCTAAGCGATCTTGTAGCCACCATAAGCGGAGTGGAAGGTCACGTACGTAGCAAGTTTCGGGATCCGATCGCCGTTCCAAGCGCGAACGAGATCGTCGTAGGAGCCGCGTGAGGACGCGAAGTCCTGTGTAACCGCTCTCGCGGTTGAGGCGACGCTCCGGACATGACTGTTGGTTTACTTTCGTTCCTGATACAAGTAAGATCGAACCATTTTAATATTTCGTTGGTTTAGTAGTCGCAAGCGCGACTACTGAGCATGAAGGTTCTGGGTTCGATTCCCGGGTCGGGCAAAGTGTTATTTTCTGGATTTGTGCCCTGTTGGTGACAATGGGCTCACCCCTATTACATGGTTAAGCTTATGTCTTAACATAACTGGCGAAATGTGGGTATACTGGGTACCTCTGCCTAACCCTTCGGGATTACAGGCGTGATGTTATGTGTGTGTTTATAAGGTCACTGGGGTGATTGGCAATGCCTCGGACGCATTGGTGGTTATTTACATGGTGGTGCTAATACGTCGCTTAACGATTGGTTGACCAATAACAGCACGTGGACTCATTTTAAACACGAATTTCGGTCATTGTGTCCGCGTGAAGTCGATATGGTCAGTGCTATAATGACGTTATGAATACAAGTATCTGTATGACCTACAGATAGTTTTTTTTTTAAGTCGGGTACTTGTGTATGTTAGTTTAAATATTTGTGAAGGTACCCACGATACAGGAGAAATTCCTGGTGAGGGGCGACGTTGTGATTTGTGGTATATATCTGATGCTCAAAAAAAAAAAACCACAATTTATTATGAACAAAACAAAATACAGTAAAAAGTCTTGTTTTCCGTATATTTGAAACCCAAAAGTGCAGTTGTTGGCACATCAAACTCAAATAATCATGGTCTGCGTAAACGCAAACCCCTACGCCGTATGATCAGTTGACTTGTTTTTTCGTGTGAAGACGTAGGCCGTATACAGGTGCACTGTAAAGTCTGATAAGTTTTGCTTTATTAAAGAAGTAAGTTGCCTAATACACATGATAGGCTAAGAAGGATGCCAATGAGTTACGTATCAGTTGATGTTTATAAGGATTTTGATGAAGTAAAGTTGTGGTTGCAAACCAAGAGATTCTATCGGCTGTATTGTGTTAGACAGTACCAGTAATTATTGTGTAGTCGTAGTCCGATTAAAATTGAAGGTTTTTGAGGAAACTCGAGTAGACAGTGGGTGTGTTTGTTTTATGTTGTGCGTTTAGCTCTGGTTGAGGTCAGGGTCTGGAAAGACCGTAGTGTCAAGTCAAATAGTAATACACACGGGAGATCGACTTGTTTACTAGTTAGTTGGAGATCTGTGGTTTTACTCGATGATTTTTGTGAACCTGGCATTTTTTTGACGCAATAATGTTTTTAAGATTGATTTAAACGACAATGGTACATGACCCAGGGTGGTTGATTGTTGTATTTTCGATAATTTCCAGTTTAGCCACGTTTGATTTTATCAACGAGAGTGGGACCTAATTGATGTTTGGTCAGGAGTGACCGAGTGGAAAAAAATTCTGTCGTAGATTTGTCTCTTTGCAGAGTAACCATTACATAAGAACGTGTGGTTTGGTCAAGCGCGTGGCCTCAGCTGCGTGTGTGAAAGTCTGTGTGATACGCTAACAATGTGTCTATGTCAACAGCCACTGAGGGGTATGCAAACTTGGAGCCTATGCCTACAGTGTGTGTGGAAGTCGACATCTGAGGGGTATGCAAACTTGGAGCCTATGCCTACAGTGTGTGTGGAAGTCGACATCTGAGGGGTATGCAAACTTGGAGCCTATGCCTACAGTGTGTGTGGAAGTCGACATCTGAGGGGTATGCAAACTTGGAGCCTATGCCTACAGTGTGTGTGGAAGTCGACATCTTAGGGGTATGCAAACTTGGAGCCTATGCCTACAGTGTGTGTGGATAAGTCGACATCTGAGGGGTATGCAAACTTGGAGCCTATGCCTACAGTGTTGTGGAAGAAGTCTGTGTGATATGCTAACAATGTGCTTGTAAATCCCTATGTGCCTATTGGTATTCTTGTCTGACAAGTTTTGTTTGGTGAATGTTTCTTTGAATTTGATTCTCGACTTGAATGTTCCTAATGAATGAGATTACTCTCTTGTTGTACTACTCGGTTAGAGAGCCTTGGTGTTAAAGGTTTTACTCGATGATTTCAGCAGTGTTTGTTGCAATAGAACTTTTAAGGTTGGTGTGAACGACTATGGTATATGACTCAAGGTAGTTGAGTGTTGTATTTTCGATAATTTCCAGTACATTTGATTTAATTAATGAGAGTCGAATTTGGTGCCACCCAATGGAACTAAAGTTTGGTCAGGAGTGATCGAGCGGAACAAAATTCTGTTGTAATTGTAAATTTGTTTGTTTGCAGAGTACCTAACCATTACACAAGGATGTGTGGCGTGTGTTTGGATGCAACGCAACGCTGCTTGGCCTTAGCAGTGGTTACCAGGGCTTTGCCACAGTGACGCCGTGAACGTGCACGTCGCTGCTAGGCGACTGCGCGCCCTACTGGCGTTGCCGAGCGCGCCTTACTGGCGTTGCTGAGCGCGTCACTGCAGGCCGAGCGCCTCGCTGAAGCCCAGCGCCTCGCTGCAGGCCGAGCGCGTCGCTGCAGGCCGACTGCACGTCCTACTGGCGTATACAGCGCGTGGCTCCGGGCTGCCAGCGCACTACTGACGTGTTAAGCGCGTCGCTCCAGGCTGCCGGCGCGCTACTGACGTGTTAAGCGCGTCGCTCCAGGCTGCCAGCGCGCTACTGACGTGTTAAGCGTGTCGCTCCACGGTGCCAGCGCGCCCCACAGGCGCAGTTGTGTGCGGCACTCCACGGTGCCAGCGCGCCCCACAGGCGCAGTTGTGTGCGGCACTCCACGGTGCCAGCGCACCCTACAGGCGCAGTTGTGCGTGGCACTCCACTGTGCCAGCGCGCCCTACAGGCGCAGTTGTGCGTGGCACTCCACGGTGCCAGCACGCCCCACTGGCGTTGTGAGACACGCTATCAAGGAGACAGTGAAGACTCAGCCGCCTTGTTGGAAGCTGACGAGGACGTCAGAGCGTCAGGAGAGGCCGTGTTAGCTCAAAGTCACGCCATCAGCCAGTAGCCGTGCGGCCAACGTACGGTCGTCGTCCGGCAACCGACAGAAGTACATAAAACGAGGCGAGCGGCGTTGCAACGGTCACTTTTTGCTTGGACGGCGCTCGGAAAGGACTTGCTACACGACTATTATCGTGTGCTTTGCTATTTTTGGTTAATTTATGTTTTTGCTCGTGTACTGATTACCTATTCCATTTTGCTAGTACTATTTCTATTTGATTATTGTTTAAAATGTTTGTCGTGATATTTTTGTAAAAGTGTGATTTAAAAGATATTAAACATTGTTTATTTTGTTCACGTATTTCACTTCTGATTCCTAATAATACAAATACAAAACCTATAACACAATAAATTTTTAAGCAAACGAATACTCGTATTATCTTATCCTATACAACGGTCATTAACCTGTAACTAATATCCGGACTTACAAGTAGGTATAGAAGAAAATAAATACAAAGAAAAAGTGAGTTTGTGTGCGTATTAAACATTAAGTTATTTTGATATCTTAAGTATTTTA
Organism: Diarsia dahlii; assembly: GCA_949775195.1. Lineage (NCBI taxonomy): Eukaryota > Metazoa > Arthropoda > Insecta > Lepidoptera > Noctuidae > Diarsia > Diarsia dahlii. Next base: position 19,139,974 of record OX459212.1, read on the forward strand.
GGTACTTTGCTGGTCCTTTAAAAGTTGCTAGGATTTGCCTCTTAACTTAAGGCATCGTTCACACCAAACGTATTGTCCGCCGACGACTGTGAGTATGCTCAGTCTCTATGGATCTACGTAATAGCGTATAGTCGGTTCGGTGTGAACAAGAAGTTAAATATATATTGAAAAGCGATACGTTTGGTGTGAACGATGCCTCAA